>CM035095.1:20287843-21647843 GCA_020205505.1 Panax japonicus
CTCCAAAACTTCTCATTCGCATCACATTCCCTTCGATCTCATATTCCAATGGCTGATTCCAACCCCTTCCGGTCACCGAGCCTATCGCCACCACCGTTACCACTGGCGACCTTGTAGAAGTCGAGTAAGCTACCGGTAGTACCAACTGACACCACTCCTGACGCCCTGTCTACTCCGGTAGACGCTGAGACTAGGGTTCGAAACGCCTACCACTCCTCGGAGGAGTTTTCCCACCTCCACACTCCATCTACCATTACCCCCTCCCAGATCTCCGATATCCGAGCCCTTTTTAAAATACCTAAAGAATACAAACTCAGGATCCCTCGGCCCGATGAGAAATGTTCTGGAGGCCCGATGGTGAATGGGTAGCCGTCCCCCTGTACGTTTTGAAGTACGGGGTTCGGTTCCCCCTTCACGACTTCATTTCTTCCTTCTTGACCTTCATCGGAGTCGGGTTCGCGCAACTCGTGCCGAACGCGTATATCCACCTAGTTTCTTTCATCGCCATCTGCCAAGAGGTGGGACTCGCTCCCGGGCTTGATCTGTTCTTTGCCCTGTTCACCGTCAGCAATTCAAAAGAGCCCGGTCTTCGGCAGCTCAACAGACGCCTCAACCGCACCGTCCCGATCAAAACCCCTTCGAGCAACAAGGGGTGGCATGAACAGTGGTTTTAATTTTGCCAAGGGATCCGACCTTCAGCTCCTTCCCTCCTGGGCCCATCCAGCCGACCAGGCGGCCCAGATTTCTAAGTTCCCGAAGGGCCGGGCCGATGCCTTCAAGACGTTTTACACACAATTGAAGAAAACCCAGTGGAATCTAAGGCTTCTAATGGACGAAGCCTGGTTGTACAAACACGACTGTGAGTACCTACTGTTTTTCTTTATTTTATCTCCTTTTCCGATAAGCATTCCATGTCTTAACCCCTTTGTCTCCATGCAGTGACCATTTTCAAGTCGTAAATTGTAAGAATAAAGGAATAATTGCTAGTGGGATTGAGCTTTGGTCGTTGTACTGAGGCAGCTACTTGGTGAAAATAAAATTTAATGTTAAACTCATGCTTTAATTAGGTGATAAGCATGTTTGTTCTTGTAGAAAAAATGATGTTGAAATTTTTACTTTCTAAAAGCACATTATTTCTATCACTCCTAAATGATGTGTGTAATAAAGATTAAAAATATGAGCATGTGTTTGGCCAGTGTTAATTTTTTGTACAGACTTCGTTTCATTTACTGTCACTTACCCAAAAATTACATGCAACAGGTGTATTCCTTACAGGCTGGTTGGAAATGATGGAGATCAAAGCTTTGAATTGGAGAATAGTATAGAGGTTCTAATGATATCTTCACCAAATCGTGACGATCTGGTTTTTCCAAAGGTACCTAGTTTCTGTGTCTAATTAAATCAGTGAACTTGATCTTGCTAAGTATGAAACTCATTGTTTTATGATTTATGCCTCTCCAGCTACCATGTACTGATTGTTTCATTTTTATATTTCCATTTATTTGTCAGGGTGGATGGGAAGATGATGAGACTGTTGAAGAAGCTGCATGTCGAGAAGCTTTGGAGGAAGCAGGCGTGAGAGGAATCATCAAAGTAGGTTCTCATTCCTGCTTGGGCATCGGTGTTCTGGTCCATTTCCCCATATTATGATTTATGCCTTAGTAGAAGGATTTGCAAAAAATATATATGTTCTCCCTCCCTTTAGTTTAAAAATAGTTTTCTAGTTGCATATACTCACTTGCATCAATATAGTCTAATGTTTGAATGCATAGTCACTGTTGGACTAAAAATTTATAGGAATGCTTATTTTCGTTATAGGTTTATTGCCTACTGATATACTACTTAAGAAATATCCTATCTTTTTAGGCTACGGAAAAACTTGCCAGTAAATAAATAACCTTTTAAAAAATTAACTGAAAATAATGCAGAACTCTAAACTGCAGAAGTGTAGTATGGACAAGTGCTGAACATTCTCTTTTTGTTAATGTATGTTGAAATCTTACAACAGTTAATTTTTTATTTTTTTTTAAAAAAATGATTTATTTTACTAAGGTACTCATGCTTGTGTGAGCATGTTTTGTTCCTCGTCCATAAGTTTTGCATACTCTTCTGGCTATGCGATTTTATAGTCTTTTTAAGAAATTGTGGCTCGGCAATTGAACGAGGGTTCGATTAGGGGCTTCATTTTAGTTTGGTCCACACAGAGAAAATAGAAATAAGAAAAAAAACTTTATGGTAAAAGAGTGCTGATTGGAATTTAGATGGAGGGCTTGCATGGTTAGGGGTTTGAATTCCCCAACTGAGAGAGGGAGAGAGGGAATTGCTCTGGTTCCGATACCGAATGTTCTCTTGTATAATTTCACTGCTAACTTATAATGAGATTCAGGATTAGTTATAAATAGGAAGGAAGAAGAATGCTTCTCTTCATGCTGTGTTATGACTTATGATACTATGTATGAACTCATCACAAGTGTCAAATTTGGTTCATCTCTGTCAACATTAAAAATCTTGATCAGTCTGGTTAGGCTCTTGTTTTTTTTTCCCTCGTCAGTAGTGAATGCTGTTTGGACTCGTAGCAAATGTTAACTTTGGTAGCACTTACTAAACCACTATCTGGCAATTTTTGACAAATATAATATCTGATTTCCTTGTTTTTCAGGGCGATTCTCTGGGAGATTGGAAGTTTAGAAGCAAAAGCAAACAAGAGATGTGTAGCCTCGAAGGAGGCTGCAAGGTGCACATGTTTGCACTTGAGGTTACCAAGGAGCTTGATGCCTGGCCAGAGCAGGAAAACCATGATAGAAAATGGGTGAGTATGCAATGATGATGATGCAGGCGTGTGACATTTCCTCCACTAATTAACCCCATTGCTGATTCATGCTTAACCCTCGAGTTTGTTCTTCTTTATGCAGTTACTGATAAAAGAGGCGTTCCACCTCTGCCGCTATGAGTGGATGAGTGCAGCACTAGAAAAGTTCTTACAAGTTATGGCCACAGACGAGAAACCTGAAAGGAGCGAAGACGTAATGGAGCTGCATCCTGCTCCAGTTTCAGACATTGTTTCGGAGTGTCCAATAATGTCAACTAACTGTCTTCCAAGCCTGTTAAGCCAAGAAAAGAACGTATTTCAACCCTTTGAGTGCCCAGCACCACAGTGTTAGTCATATGAGCATGCCCTTTGCCTTTGGGATCACATTGTTCAGTTCATATAAAAGTGCTCTGCCAGCCTTAGGGTCTCTTGTTAATTGTAGTTCTGTTCTTTTATTCCACCAATAATATATGAGGAAAAGAACGGAAAATCTTCAACTGGAAGACACTAGTTTCTGTGTTAACTTCGGATGAAAGCCGTGCACAGTTATAATATGTGATGGTGTCCCAGCTCATTAATGTGATCGTCTTTAACTATATATGTTGGAGATTTGGCTAGCCGAGTTTGTGATTATAATCAAATCAAATACAAGACAATATTGGATCATAGTCAGATATGTTAATTTGGACTTCAAACAGACAAACAATTAATATATATATATATAGTCTGCTTCTCCAGCAAATCAAAGGTAGCGAACTAAGATTGGATTATAGAACCCAAAAATTGCATCTTTAATAGAAATTATTATTGTTTATTTTGTAAGGGCAAAATTGTAATAATCAAGAACAACACGAGAATTAAATCTTTTATCATATTCCTTAATTAATTTCCCTTCCTTCTCTTGATGTTTCAAGCATCCAAATGGAGTAAGGAATCCTCATGAGAATCATTGACTAAGGAAATTAAGTTGATCGATTCAATGGGAGTACTGCCATTGTAGAAGACAAAATCAAGTGTTTTCAAACTTTCAAATAATTAATCATATGCAAAGCTGAAATGAACACTGACAAGGCCCCTAATTAAATCCAAATCCCAATACAACATTTTTGTTCACTTACTTATCCCTTTACATCAACTTGTGTGGGTACCCATAATTAAGATGATTTTAATATATGATATCTCCCTCAAAAGTCTAATTGGTAGGTTTTGTGACTACTAGTTTTGAGTTTTGACCACCTTGGGAGGATTAAAATCCTTAACTTTATATAACTAGAGTAGTGACCCTTTTTATAACAATTATAGGGAACATTCCTTAATTTTGGGATAGTTTTGTTTCTTCTACTATTACATCGAATAATAGCATCCATCCATCGATTACTGTTTCAGATTAAAACACCTTTGAACGGAACTTGATTCAAAAACTTAAAACAGATAAATTTTAAACTTCACACTGCGATCGATCTGACCTAACCTGAGGTTATATATCAGTTTTTAAAAAAATATGGATGGATTAATAATGGACCAAATTAATAAAGGTATTTTGGTCCCAAAAAAAGATGATTGATTTGGGGTTTCATGACTCACATTTGGTGATTAAGCTAGCATAATTAAGTAGGTCCCAAGAAGAGAATGGCTACATGCATGCATGCTTCTCCCACATGTCACCCAACACATGCCTTCTTAGTTATAATTAGTCTTTTGTATGAATTCTCCCCTTTTGATCCAAAAAGAGATGCTTTTAAATTTGCAAGAAACCAAGAAAGGTTGAATATATAAATAAGAGAAAAAGGAAGGCAGGCAGGCCTATGAGTACCGTGGATTAATCATTGAATTTTTTGGTTGAAATTGGAGAGCACATGGCAGAGAGAGCAATGATATATTCTTAATTCAAACTCAAAAATATCCAATACTAAAAGCCATTAATTAATTTAATTATATAGTTAATCAGCTAGCTAGGTAACATGCATGATTCAGAAATATAGTATCTAGCTACGTTAAATTAATCAATCACCTCCGGCCTCACTATATATATTGTATAAAGATCAATGTGGAGTCTTCTTTTTATCTAATTAAGATCATAATTACCCCACAATTTGTTTCAAATTATTCGTATCGCCATCATTAATCCATTGCATATACTCGAATGATTTTTATATATATTTCGATGATCGATCATCTAATTAATTGGCAGCCTCTTTCTGACGCTTTAGATTTGGACTGATCACCATCAAAACAGTTAGCTAGATTAGAGGGCCTATAGATTCTTTATTCTGACCAAAAAAAAGCTAGAGGGAATGCATAGATATGATGATCAGTTATGTGATGATTGGAAAGGTGATCCAATGATAGAAACAAGCTTGTTTATTGCTTCTGCAGGTGGCAAGGACATATAGGTATTTACTGATTAAGATTGTATTTGCAATTGTATAAGGCTATTAATAATGTCAGAATAATATTTATTTATGTTGTAACTTGTAAGAGTGTATATATATATATTTTGTGATACTTTCACGTTTGATGCAGTGATACTTTGAATTCTTAGCGACATTTATTATTCTAGTAGCATGCATAAGTATTGTTCTGATTTTATCAATAATCTTGTTTAATTTCAGTAGATAAATTAATATATGCAACGACGGAGCATAAATCAAAGGACCCGATCTCGAAAGAGATCGCAACATTATGAGTTATTCGCAGAATTAGTATACTAATAATTTTCGTATGAGATGTGACCCTTATATATGCCCCATAATGGTTTTAGAGCTTTAAAGAGAAAATTATTTACAAAGTATACATGTTATTGCGTCTATTCAGCTAAATGAGGCGGGAAAAAAGATGGACATCTTAATTAAAACAGTGAGAAAATAATATTAATGCAAGGTTAGGTTGATGTAATAGAAATTAATTCAGATAATGTAATGATACCTTAAACTTGTAGTCTTCCCATCTGCAGTGATAATTGGACTGTGCAATAAAGAAATAATTCCATCAACTTTAGGCTTTTGTTATGGATGAGAGATTTATATAGTATATAGTATGAGAGTAGTGATGGTCTCATGATTAAGTTAGCGTAAAGTCCATGATATGATTAGCTCCTCATTCATGCATGTATATGTGATCATCTAAACCTTAATTATTATTACAACTGTATAACAAGATCACATGCATGTAGGAAACAAAAGATGATAGAAATTAATTAATGGTAATAAAAAATATTTTATCAAACTAAATCTTTTGATTAAGAATAATGAAAAATTAACGGTGTAAGAAATTGACTACATATATATATATTATATATCTAATCATGCCAAGCCGCCAAATAATCACTCTTTTAGGTTTTGGTATTTTATGGCGTGGGATTTCATTTTGGATGATGACAGAGATTGCAATCAACAACTTAAAAGATTTTTTTTTTACCGAGAGTTTTGACTTGAATGGTATTCTAGTTAGCTTGCCAAACAAGAGGTCTTAAATTCTATTCCCTCCTTAAATTAGCAAAAAAAAACTCTTTTTTCTCTTTTTTTCTTTTTATATTAATTTTTCTTTTTCTATTAATTAAGTTAAAAAACTTTTGATAGTGCTAATGATGCAGGTCATGTCCGATACCGTGGTCGATAATCAATTGAAGCCTTTTGATCCTAGATATAATCTTGTATCGGATAAATTGAAGTGATCTTGAGATCCTAAATACTTACTATGTTTTAAAATATAAAAATAATTTTAATTTTTTGAAGTCAATTATGCCTTTAGATTGGCTTGATAACTCAATATTAATTAATACACCTACTTATGTTAGAATTATTTTTTAATTAGTTGAATGCATGGACTTAAATTGAATTACTATGCATGCGTATATTGAGTTTTTTTTTGTTCACTTGTCTAATATATTGCCCATGCAGTTCTAAAAAATGGTACTTTTTTTATTAGTAAAGTACGTTTACAAAAGGACAGTATTATTTATTTATTTATTTCAGAAGATCTTAATTTCATTAGTAAACTTCAAAGGTAGTACTTAATAATTTGTTGTTAGAAAAGAAATAAAAATTAATAATAAAATGAAGTATGTATGTATGTCAAGTTGTGTATTTTAATTTCGAAAAAGAAATAGGTTTGATGTTTATATATTGGAGAAAATTTACTATAACAAGTAATTAAATTGCATGGGAATTGAAGAAATTGAAGCCATGCATGCATGCATCATGATTCATGCAATATGCTTACGTACTGCTATGAAGCTAGCCTTTCAAACATGTTAAGGCACGATAGGTGATGAAATTGATCCAAGGACATAAATGTGAATTGAATAGATAAAAATTAAGGTCAAGCGTGGGAAAATAAAAACGGTGGTGGTCATTTGTATAACTTACATAAATATTAATTAATTAATTAAGAAAGCAAACCTTTTTTTCTCACTATAATATAAACGAACTCACATGCAACCTCCATTTTCCATAATTAACATATTCCGATCGATCCCCTAAAGAATGAGAAAACGACAGTCTCTTATTTCAACTCCTCAGATTCTTTAATTTTCCCTATATAAATTAAATAATACTCCTACATGCATGATCACATACACACACACACATATATATATACAAACACCAGAAGCACCTAGCTAGCTATATCTATATATATATATATATATATATATATATATATATATATATATATCTTTCAGTACGTACTTAATTTCAAATTAGAAACAACAATATTTTTGTTACTTATACATTTTGTCATCTTTAAGTTTATATATATAGTAGTATACCCGGCCGGGAAAATTGATAATCACTATGAACTCATCATCTTACTCATCAAAGAGTAGTACTACTAAAAATAAAAAGAACAGTAGTACTACTACAAATAAGCCGCCGCAAGAAACGTCAACACCTACAAAAGAAGGTGTAAGGTTTTTAGGGGTAAGAAGGCGGCCATGGGGGAGATATGCAGCTGAAATAAGAGACCCTTCCACCAAGGAAAGGCATTGGCTTGGCACTTTCGACACCGCTGAGGAGGCCGCCCTCGCCTATGACCGGGCCGCCCGTTCCATGCGCGGCCCACGTGCCCGCACCAACTTCGTCTACTCCGACATGCCGCCGGGCTCCTCCGTCACCTCCATCCTCTCCCCGGATGAAAACCACCACCACCACCACCACCACAACATTGATAGTACTATCCTCCTCCACCATGACTTGTCATCTAATTCGCTATTTGGAGCGGTTCCGACCCGACCAGACCTAGATGTTACACATTTCTTTACTGGACAAGATTTTGGCATCAGTACCCTTGAGTCAAACACTTGTAACCAACAGGTGCCACCACGTTATCAGGTTGATAATAATTTTGGTGGAGCCTCTCATGTGTCCTCCTATACTCATGGTACTGATCAGCTTCCACCTCTACCTTCCAATGATTTTTTAGATTCAAACTCGAGTTATAATTATGAGGTCGTCGACGTTTGGAACAATCCCTCAAATTATATGGAATTTTCGGAATATAATAATAATACACCACCACCACCAACAACTACATTAATGTCATCTGGGTATGATCCAACCGGGAGCGGGTCATACCTTGGATTCGACTCGAGCAATTACGTGCACAGCCCGCTCTTTGGCCAAATGCCACCGGTGGCCGATTCTTTTGAAGCTTTGGACTTGGCCTCATCCTCATTTTTCTATTGACAAACAGCAATATTGACTTATTATGCGTACGAGCTGAGTGTGCTTTTGTTGTGTGTCCCTACCCCCTACCCCCCCTAGCCCCTAGCCCCTAGCCCCTCTAGCTAGAGTATATACATGTGTTTTTGGAGTGTGTATGTGTGTTTTTGGAGTGTGTGTGTGTGTTTGGTTGCTCAAATTAGTCCTATAGTTCCCTTTTATGTTAAGGGGTGCTGGTGAAGAGACTATTATTATTATAGGTATGTATAATGTAATCTACTTTTGGTTTCCCACATTAATGGTGATGCTTTCTCCACCTTTCTTGTTTTCTTTTTATTATTATTAATAATAATCCTTCATTTTCTTTTCTTTTTATTGTCTACTAATAATCCTTGATTTTCTACTAGTATAAACAATTTTTTAACGAAAACAACAGGCACTTCCAAAATCCTAATGAAAATTGGGCCAAGAATGTGCGGAGTGTCCCAAAGGTAAGAGTGGGCTACTCACATTGAGAAGAAACTAATTGTAAAGCTGCCCGTGTGTTAGATTCAGAGAAATGATTTTGGATTAAGCCCAATTCAACAATTTTAGGGCTCATTCTCCTATTTTGAACTTTTGGACATTAGAAAAACATGTTTACTCCTCCTTGCACCTACTTTTTTGTACAAGAATGTAATTCATTTTCCTTTTCTTTTGAACCGTCATTTTAGAAAAGTGACGATCGGTAATTAATCGGATCGAACTGGTTATTGAATTCACTTAAAACTGAGTATCGATTGGACCAATATACCGTCAAAATCGATACGGTACCGGTTTTTATATAATCAATACTTATATATAAAGACAGCAAAGGCTATCTTTTTTTTTCCCCAATTGATCGGAAAACTCGCTGAGTCAACTCTTACTTAATTAAGAGTTAACTCGGTTAATTTTTACTTCAGTCCATTCAACTTTCTCTTCGACTTCCTCTTCTGTTAAACCCTCCGTTTCCTCTTCCTCCCATTCTTCTTCTTCCAATTTCAGTTTCTCACCTTTTCCAATTATTTTCCTCTTCCCCTTCTTCCAATTTCATTTCAGTCTCTCTACAATTATGTATTCGCTATGTTCCCTTCTTTCCCTCCATCACAAATCTTGGTTCCGCCTCTTTTCCTCTATCACAGATATGGGTTGTTCGGGTCAAAAAAGTACAGAGTCTCTTGCTTCTTCCCAATCGCGAATCCAAGCATCCGGGCGTACGAAATCTGGCTCATTCTCACTCGCGAATCCAAGCATCTCGCCGGACAAATTCGAAAGCAAGTTCGTCGGACGATCTCGGAAGCAAGTTCGCCGGACCCCAAGGTATTTTCTAATTTTCTAACTAAATGAATGAAATCTAGGGTTTGTGTGTAATCTTATTGTATAGGATTTTGTAATTTTGAGTTGATTGTTGGATTTATTTCCCTCTCCTATGTGTACTTCATAAATTTAAAAAGAAAAGTTAATTTATCATCAATATTCATCAAAACTATGGTAAGGATAATTACTTTTGTTCTCATTCTAGGGAATTTCAATAAACACATTCGATTTGAAGAATGTAACCTTTCCCATGATATATGGTGGCGATGCACCTAATGTCACCGGAGGTTTTTCTAGCTCCTCATCCAGGTAAGTCGAAATTAATTGACAATGAGTGAAGTACTTGACATGGTTTATATTTAGGATTACGAGGATTTATAATTCTCACACTAATTGTATATTTGGATAATTAGTTTTGTTATAGAATGTGTTGCTTCTTATGCTCAGCGTATCCATATTGTACAGTTAATTGATTTCATGTTTCATTTGTTATGCTGTTATTTCCCACACTTTTTGGTGGTTTAATTTTACTTGCATTACATTTCCATGTTTATGTAGAATTCATGGCTATAGGGCTATGTTTGCGTTTCTTTAACATGGTAAAACTCTTACTTTGAATTATGCCAGTTAGCTGGAGTTGCAACCATATCATGGTTAAAAATCTAATGTAACTATGTTATTTGAGAGAACAAAATCATAAATACACTCGCATAAAAGAGACTTCTTAATCAATTACTATGGTAAGCGGCAGTAGGAAAGTTTTAAAGGTAATTCAATTTTTTGATCGAGTAATGTACTGTATATATTTGTAGGAAGATTTATTAGGTTAGTAATGGAAGGAGAAAAAACACAAAAGAGTAAAGAAATTTTAAGGAATGATTCAAAAATTTTGGAATAAGGTATAATTTTGGATGATAGAGTAGGAACATTGGATATAGAACATGTTGATATTAGTGGACATAACTATTTTGTTGTTTTATAGTGTGTGAACTACAAGGCGAACCTGAAGACATTTCCAAAGAAAAAGCTTGATTAGCTGCAAAAGAGGTACGGAGTATCTACCTAATATCTCTATCTCTCTCTATATATGTATCTATATCCATACTATATAATTATTGTATTTGCTTTATAAATTGAAATAATGTTTGCTTTTGTGGAATCGGGGGCAGGTGAATGGGCCTGTGTTGGTGGAAGATACTTGCCTCTGTTTCAATTCCCTTAAGGGACTCCCAGGTACTAAATCATCTATCTATCTATCTATATTCACACACAAAATTTTCATTATCTTGTGTCCTTTTTTTATGGTTTAATTGTTGTTAATGCTTTATGCAGGACCTTACATGTAAGTTCATTTTTTTCCCTTCTGCAGTGAAAAGTTCTCTATATCGTAGTATGGTAAAACCTTAATCAAGAGCTACATCTTGAATGTATTTTTTTTGTTAGATGTTCAGGTTTAGCTTACCGTATATTGATGTTGCAAAACAATCCAGAAGTATGCTTATATTTATGTATTAATATGAACTGGATTACTGTTTACTAAGAATATTTCGCATAGGGTGTGGGATTTATAACATCTGTTGTACCTCCAACTCTGAACCCCCAAATCTGCATTTCATTTAGTCAAAAATTTCACTATAATTGTGAATCACTTGATAAAAGGATCAAGTTGTTATGCAAGTATGCAACTCAAGTGTCTAGCTACTGATAATTCACAACCTATGGGCGATGCTTGACTTCAAATGAAATTGGTATAGAATTATTTGGCACCCTTCCTTTTGATTTTACTCCAGTAGATTAACTGTTTGTGTACATGTCTACTTTCTAGATATCTAAAGCTTTACCATGTTCTTATATATAAGGTTGGCTTTGAGTTTACTGTTGATTTTAGTTTCTTTAATTGTCATCGGTGGTGTACCTGTGTGTGGTCTTTTATGCACGTTTAATGCTTAAAGTTAATTTTCTTTTTAGTGGAATAATTTTTCAATTTACCAAAAAAATAATTAAATGTCAATTCTAGCCCTTACACTACTCAGCGTCTTAGAAAATAAACATATATTATAAAATTAACAAAAATAGTAACACAAAGGTTTTAAACTTTAATTTTTTTATCGAAATAATATCTTCAATTGTTTTATTTTTTTGATCAAAGTTATTGTTAACAAGAGAACCAAATTGTGCAGGTGGATACATCTCTAAAGTTGTTGAAGGCAGAGAAGCATGTTCTTCGAGGTGAATACGATTAAATCTTTGTCTTTTGAATTAGGACCCTCATTATGGGAAGGAGGTAGTATATATAGTTTTGGATGGTTTTCTTCAAAAGTGTTTGGTTGTTCTCAAAACTATAATATATATATATATATATATATATATATATATATATATGTGTGTGTGTGTGTGTTTGTGTCTGTGTACATGTTGGATGGTCATATAATGTTTAATTTGAATGAGTACACGTTATTAAATTCAGAGAATCTCTCTTTCATCTTTACTTCTAATCTTCTAATAGCTTCGTTTAAAAAGTAGGTGAAATTTCATATAATATCTATAAGCTTTACTAAAGATGGGAACACAGTTCATAAATTCGATTAAGATTGATACAGATGTTTGTATGTTGAATGACCCTATGTGTATTTGCCTGTGTGTGAGTTATATTGCAGAAAATTTGTATATCTAGCTGTAAAATCACAAATTTTACAAATAAAAATTTAAATTTCTTGATTTTTTTTAAAAATATTATGATGTGGATTTAATATAATGTTATAGTTGTGGGTAATATTTATAAATTTTGCAAAGTATGCAAGTTGTTATATTATATTCGATTGGTCGGAGAATATTCTTTGTGTCGGGGAATATTCGTACGACGGCACAATCATTGGTGGACCCAACAACAGATTTATTGTCAGATTGAGAAAACGACAAAAATATTTTTATGAAAATAACGGCGGAAGTTTTAACATTAATAGTGTTGAACTACTCGGTAGTAAAAGTACAGTAATACGCGTGGTTTCATAGTAGCACACGGTATTGATTATTGATGCTTATGTGAGAAGTCACTCAGTTTTGTTCAATTATTACTACAGTAGTTGCTGCATAGTATCTCACGTTATTTGATTTAATTATTATTGATTGTTATATATATATATATATATATATATATATATATATATATAAGTTTTATTTTATTAGTATTATTAATGTAATAAAACAAAGAAAACTTTTTATATAAAACAGAATATTTTTATAAAGTTATTCGTTTTATTAGGCTAATAGTAAAATCTTTTTATATAAAACAGAATATTTTTATAAAGTTATCTGTTTTATTAAAAAAATAATTAGATTATATTATATTTTATTATGCATAGTGCCTGCATAGTAAATTTTTTTTAAAAGTTATTCATTTTATTAGATTATAAATAGAATATATTATATTTTATTGTAAACCAATCTGAACCATCCGTTTAAAGTAAATCGATCTGGACCGTTCATGGATTGGTTACTATTCAGTCCATTCTTCTATAAATAGAAGTTCATTCATTCATTATTTCTTACGAATTCACTGAAACTCTAGAGAGAGAAACTGTAGAGAGAATTATTCTTCTATAATCTTAAGCGTATTTCTTTAGCGTTTAAGAAAGCTTTGAGCGTAGAAGATAGTGAACTTTTTCTTCAAGTATATTCCCACCCTACCGTTCGAAATACTCTTCTTTCAAAGGCAAGGGATATTATTTGTTGTACATGTAAAGGATATTATTTGTTGTACCTATAAGGGATATTATTTGTTGTACCTGTAAGGGATACTATTTGTTGTACCTGTAAGGGGTATTATTTTTTTCATATTCATGAAGAGAACTTCTGTTATTCCATTCTTTATTATTCTGTTAGAATAACCTGTATACGTGGTCTACCTTGTACTTGGTGATTTATGTTGTTATTTTATTCGTTATTATTCTATTGGAACATCTTATCTGTGCGTTATACGCTGGACCTGGTTCTATTCTTTATTATTCTGTTAGAATATTCTGTCTGTGCGTTTTACGCCGAACCTAGTTCCATCTTTATTATTCTGTTGGAATATCCTGTTTGTGCATTTTACGCCGGACCTGGTTCCGTTATTTATTATTCTGTTGGAATAACCTGTCTATTCGAAGTACCGCATGCATGGTGATTTCTGTTGTTATTCCATTCTTTATTATTCTGTTGGAATATCCTGTCGGTGCGTATTACGCCTGACCTGCTTCCGTTATTTATTATTCTGTTGGAATAACCTGTCTATGCGAAGTACCGCATACATGGTGATTTCTTTTGTTATTCTATTTTTTATTATACTCAGATGGTTAAAGTTTTGACTTCTATACTCCATGAAATTAATGGAATATTCTTAATATTTGTACTTCATCTAGTATCTTCTCATGGAAATATTCTTCTGAGCATTCTTAAATTTTACTCTACAAAAAAGTATCATGTTGACAATTTGGACGTTATTAGTTCCTGGATAATTTAATTCTTGAACTTGTTTTATTGAATTCTTATATCATTGTCATCATCCTCATGTTTATATTTTGTTAAAAGTCATATGTGACCTGTAGTGCATAGATGGACTTGATATGATTATTATCAGGGATTATTCGGTATAATCATGACCGTAATGTTACAAATGATGTGGAAAAAGTCCTCATTGGCCCATAGTACTTTGATGGACAGTTTTTGGTATGATTATGGCTATAGATTCTTTTCGGCCAAGGGAGCAAAGATGAATTGTTTTATGGCATGATCAGGACCGTTAATGAATACACAAATATCCTTGGCCCGTAGTGCATGGATAATTTGTGGTCGTGATACTAATGAATATCCTTGGTCGTAGTGCAGGGATGATGTGGATTATTTATTAAGCTGAGTCTCAGCGATAAAAGTGATGAAAACCCTTTTTAAATCATAAAAGATAGTAGATTTTATTCTCTACTTGACTCTTTTAATGGATTACTTGTTCCGCTGCAGTTAAACTTGATGTCTATTGTGACGCCCCCAAAACAGGTATACAACACCCATTCTGAGTCGCCAAATACATGGTACATAAAGCAAACTACAACTTCAAACGTCGTGTGAAATATGACAATACATACTGTAAGTTTAAATACAAATATTGTCTTTTAGACAATATCCACACGCAAATAAGTCCTCATTATAATTATTCAAACACTATTTTATAGAAATAGTGAGGACTGCTAAAACATCTTCCTAGAACCATCACTCCATACCCCGACTCGATCCTGCTATGTTCTCACCTCCTGAGAAGAAAATGGAACAAAAAGGAAAGGGTGAGCTCAACTAGCCCAGTAAAGAATATTATGACTAAGATAATATACAAAAAATTATCGTTAGTCTTCAACATGGAATAATCTGATAAAATATAATAGACAACAAGTTTTAGATCAACAAATGCAGCGGAAACAGCAATCCATTAGAAGAGTCACGTAGAGAAAGAATTCTATTGTCTTCTAAGGTTTAAAAGTCCATCGTCAATATTTTATCCCTGTAACAACAATCAATATACATCTTTAATCATCTTTGCACTACAAGCCAAAGATATTTATTTGTATCACCAGTTGGTCATGTTCATCTCAACACCTGTTCATCTTTACACTACGGGCCAAAGAGATTCATCTGTTTAATCATTCATCTTTGCACTACAGGCCAAATATATTCATCAAGTATCACCATTGAGGACCGAGGATGATGAAAAACATTTTTAAGAACGAATCCAGTGAGATAGAAGGACAAATATTAGGGATTCGTACAACAGTTTATCCAAGATCAATAATACTTCATAATAAACGATTTTGAAGCAGAACTCAAAAATAACGATCAAAACATGGATACAATCAAAGATAGTAACCAAAATAGACATCTTGGAGAAAAAGGAAAATTTTCATTTTTCGGTGAATAGTGCCGTATTCGTGAATAGTGTCGTATACGTGAATAGTAACCCCGACACAACAAGTTCCAAATTTGATTAAAAAGTTCGCCAATACTTCGGTATAATGATATTGAAGAAAAATATCATTTAAGAAGAAAATAATATCCTTTACCTCAAAATAACCGTACTTCTGACTGAATTTTCGGTATAGTGCTGACAGAAACTCGCACCGTATAGCAACACTCAAAGTATACTTACAAGAATACGCTCGATAATATAGAGAGAGAAAGAGAGAAAACTTTGTTTCTGGTGTGATTTTCAATTCTAACTTAGTCCTCTATTTATAGGAAAATGCTAGAACGCCAAAGGAGACTAAATAATAAATTAATATTATTTATATAACAAATTTAATACGTATGCTAATTAAGACTCAAGACCAGCCCCTCAATGCTGAAAATTCCAGCAGCCCACATGCATTCAACAACAACCAAAAAGTGGGACCCACCCATAATTTAATAAAAATTATTTTATTTTTCGAAACTTCAACAATTCATAGAAAATAGCTCGTTTATTAGAAAAATTCGAAACCAGCGACTTTCCATGGGAAATTCCATTCTCTACAACTTTACAGAAGAAATTTTTTCCAAATTCCAAACAGAAATTGATCGAAATCCACAAACGAGCGATTTTACAGTTTATAATCAATTTTCGGTCAAGAATTGTGTCCACCGACACACAAAACGTATGTTAAACATTTAATGCCACAAAAATACTCTTCCTCCTCATATACGCATATATCCCATATTCATTGTAAAAATATCACCGTTGATATATTATTAAAATAATGTATGAATTATTTTATCAGATAAAGATAAAATATTAATTTTCAACAATTGTCACATTAAAAATTTTCTCCATCTATATCCATATAAAATAAATATTTTATTTATCATAATAATCAATAATTAATTATTTAAAAATAATATTACAGAATCACAGTACTGACAACCAGGCCGTTCCCAGGATAGGGGGCTTTCCAATAAGGATTTCTCCTTACTGGCGCGCAGTTAGGTGACCAAACCTCTTCTTAGACAGAACTTTCTAGACATTGCCAATAATGTTATCTGATAATATTATTCAAATAATATGAATTATTGATCTGATAATGGAAAATACTGTGCAGTGACAATTATTGAAATAATAATAATATAAATATCAACGCAACAATTATTGAATCAATAAGATAAAATAATGAACAGTAATTACTGTAACAATTATTGAGTAGTGCCTTCTTACGTACGAATCAATAATTCAACAATACTGTGCAATACCGTGTGCTACTGTGCAACCACGCATATTACTGTATTTTAACCACCAGGTAACCCAACAGCGTTAACGGTAACAATTTACGCCGTTATTTATAAAACTCAATCTTTGTCGTTTTCTTTCATCCAACCATTTTTCGTTATGGGGCCCACAAATGACTGCACCGTCGTACAGAGATTCCCGACAAACAGAATATTCCATAACCACTTGTTTATTTTGTAAACTTTGCACATTTTACCCATAACCAAAGCATTATATCAAATTAACCCTTATTAATTTAGAATAATGAATAGAAGAAAATTTAATTTATTTATAATAAGTTGGGGTCTTACAACTATTATATTTTATCAGTTTAACATTGTTGAAGACTAATGATAATTTATTCTGCATTATCTTAGTCATAATATTTTTTATTGGGCTAGTTGAGCTCACCCTTTCCTTCATTGTTCTCTTCAGAAAATGAGAACGTAGCCGGGACTAGTCGGGGAACGGAGTGACGGTCCAAATGATAGTATTAGTAGTCTTCACTATTCTGTTAAATAGTGTGACAATAAATGTAATGAGAACTTATTCTGAGAGTGGATATTGTCTAGAAGATAATATTTGTATTAAAACTCACAGCTTTCTTGTTGTAAATTAAAATTTGTATTTGCATTCTGTACCATGTATTTGGCGACTCGGAATAGGTGATGTATACCTATTTTGGGGGTGTCACACTAGCCGTCATTATAAAGTTTTGATTTTAGACAAAAGTACAATCCGTTATTCAAACTAGCTCGTGCATTGCACGGGTTACCAACTAGTTTTGTATTAGTTGTTATCTTAGAATCATCATTGGGGATTTATTACAAAAGAGATCAGTATTTCCATCTCTTTTTTTTTATTTTGTAAAGGGATATGTGACGCCCCCAAAATAGTTCTAATCCATCCAACCTATTCTGAGTCGCCAAATACATGGTACAGAAAATAACTACAACTTTATTACTACAATTGTCGTGCAAAATACAACAACACATATACTGTGAGTTTTAATACCAACGGTGACTCATGTCCCAACTATGGACAACACCTCACAGTGATACCTTAGATAAAGGTACAATCTTGAACTGTTTTAGAAATTAAAATCTTTGGTAAGTGCTCAAGGAAACCTTCGTACATAGGAGGCCATGAATCTAAGTTATGATATATATCATATGTCCAGAGAATTATCCTTGGTTGATCTAATAGACCCCAAAGAAAAATGAGAAGATTACTATCATGTTCCTTCCAATGGTGAGTCTTCTCTTGACATATAACTATCTCCACCGTCTGCGATTAAACATTATGTTTCAACCCAACTCCAAGATCATATAGGTAGTGCTCGTAGATATACTCAGCAAGTGGATGTGCATAACCCTTTCTTATAATAACACGAGATTGTATGTCATTAGACATCTTGTATAATAGTGGCCAAACACCCTTCCAAAGTTGGGTTCATCTCACCCTATTGTTGTTCATCAAAATCAATTATTAAGTGACGTATAATATACGACACACACATCTTAGGTCCTCAATACAATTATATATTGTATGTCATGCTGTTTTTTAATGTGTTAAGAAACTTTGATAGTCTCGGACCACCACACTATTCCCCTGTTATCCCCGCTCGACCCAGCTACACTTTTATTAACTGAAAGGAATTGTGAAGCAAAAGGGGTGAACACAACTAACCCAATAAAGAATATCATAACTAAAGATAATTAAATTATCAATAGACTTCATCAGTAATAAATCAGAGATTTAGAACATATGGTAGATGATAAAACTTTTCAACCATAGTTGCAGCGGAACGAGCAATCCATTAGAAGAGTCAAATAGACCATAAAGTCTATTATCTTCTCCATGTTAAAAGTTCACCAACAATGCTTTAACCCTGTAACATTAATCAACAGATCCTGTCCACAGTCATGTGAATAACTCATAATTATAATTGTAGTTCTAATTTTCTCTTCTCATCCAAGAAAAAGATATTTTTCATCACATGTCTTTACCTGAAACATCAAAGATCATAGTTATACCAAATCACAGTTCTTGTTCATAATCATACTAATAAGTTCATATTTGCACTACGGGCCAAAGATATTCATTAACAGTTCATCTTTTCACTACATGCTAAAGATATTCAACAACAGTTCATCTTTGCACTACATGCCAAAGATATTCAACAACATGTCATCTTTGTACTACACGCCAAAGATAGTCATCAATAATTCATCTTTTCACTACAGGCCAAAGATATTTATATCTCAAAGAAATATATAATCATTTCAGAATTTATATAAATAATAATTATAATCATGTTGATCAATTCACCTTTGCACTTAAGCTAAAAATATTCAATTGTAAATTCAATGGTCATGATCATACCAGTCAACAATTCATCTTTGCACTACTGGCCAAAGAGAATCCATAGTCACGATCATACCAATAATCTACCCATCTTTACACTTAAGTCAAAGAGAAATTTCATCACCGGGATTATAAAAATGTTATATATGATAATAAAAATAATACGCTCAACAACTGTATTTAATTTCAAATGTTATAAATCACTTAATAATCTTATAATCTAATATTATTAATACTACCACAATATTTTAATCATTTCTTAAACTTATAAATAATTTATTTTAATTGTTTACACTTTACTAATTAATGCATTTAATCATACTAAAATGTCAAACTCATAAGATTTCATCACCAATAACCAACAACCTCATAAAAAATCTTCATATACCATATATAGGATTTACAAGCCATAAAATCCTATTTTTCAATTTTGTTACTTCACATAACATATTTAATTTATTTATTTATAACTAGTCTATTTTCATGAAAAATACCAAATTAGTTCCAAAAATATTTCTTTTCTGGGATTTAGCATAATATAGTCCCATATTGAACATATATTTTTCTCGGAATTTTTAAAATTCATTTACTATTTTTCACATGGTTAAAACTGCTGAATATTTAGACATTTATCATAAATTATACTTTTGTCCAAAAATTCCAAAATTTACAGAATATACTGATGTTATATAGATGTACTCCCAATAAAAATTTTACCAATTTTGGAGTTAACCACAAGGAGTTATAAGGGTTTACTTTTAAAATAGTATTTTCCCATAAAATCCATTACTCCTAATCTATACATCTAAAAATCGTCATTTTTGGACACAATCAAGGAAACTCATCAAGTTATCATTTTAAATTTTTCCAGAATTTTTGAAGGTTCGAAAAATTACGAAACATGATAAACATAATAATCCTTAAAATCCTTTACCTCAAAAGAGTAGTACTTCTGACCGGAATGTCGGATGAAAAGCCGAAGGAAACTTGCACTGAATAGCAACTCTCCAAGTATCTAAATATTCACAAAAATACACTCGAGAATATAGAGATAGAAAACTTCAGTTTTTGGTATAATTTTCAATTCTAACTTAAGCGCCTATTTATAGAAAAATGCTAGAACGCCAAAGGAGACTAAATTAATAAAATAATATTATTTATTTTATTTCCTTCCACGCCATCCTCCTTTGTTGAATCAAGCAATCAAGCCAGCCGCCTCTGAATATTTTTGGCAGCCCACATGTTAAAATAAAAAGGGTCCCAGTCATAAATTTAATAAAAATATTTTAATTTTTGAAACTTCAATAATTCATAGAAAATAGCCCGTATATCAAAAAAATACGAATTTTATGTCTATTCCGCATGAAATCGATTTCTCTACAACTTTGTAGCTTTGAGCTTTTCCAAATTCCAAACAGAAAATATTCGAAATCCACAAACGGACGATTTTCAACACCGTTTCAACACCTTTTAAAATTCATAACAAATCATGCGTTAATTTTCAACGGTTCAAAATTTGTGGACATATACTCAACTCATATATATATAATATATCCACAAATCATAACGATCCAACGGTCGGATTAAAATTATAACTCACGCAATAAAGCTTTAAGAACACCGATTTGAGTTTTTAATACCTCCAATCCGACAAAATACTTATAAAACACCTCAACATTAATTTTTTTTCATTTATAACCACATAAATAAATTCATCATTTATATCTACATCAAATAAATATTTCCTTATCATATAAATTAATAATTAATTATTCACAAATAATATTACAGAATCACAATAATGACAACCAGATACTTCCCAGGAAAGAGGGGGCTTTCCAATAAGGATTTCTCCTTACTAGCGCGCAATTAGGTGACCAAACCTCTCCTTGACAGAACTTTCTAGATATTGCCAATAACTTTATCTAATAATATTATTCAAATAATATGAATTATTGATCTGATAATGGAAAATAATGTGCAGTGACAATTATTGAAACAACAATAATATAAAATATCAACGCAACAATTATTGAATTAATAAAATAGAATATCGAATAGTAATTACTGTAATAATTATTGAGTAGTACATTATTACGTAAGAATCAATAATTTAAAAATACTGTGCAATACTGTGCAACCACGCGTATTACTGTATTTAAATCACCAGGTATTCCAACAGTGTTAACGGTAACAACTACGCCGTTATTTATAAAAACTCAAACTTGTCGTTTTCTTCATCCGACAGTTATTCTGTTATGGGGCCCACAAATGGTTGCGCCGTCGTACGAATATTCCCCGACAATAAGAATATTCCACGATCAAACGAATATTCCCCAATAGAAATGAGTATTTTATAACCACTTGCATATTTTGAAAATTTTATATATATCCTCCTTAACTTTAAATTTTTATCAATTTAACCATTTACTGAATAATAATTATAAGAAAAAATGAATACTTTTATTTCATAAAATCCGGGGTCTTACAGGATACATATTTATAATTACTGTACAAATTACACATCCCACATACCTAGCAAGGATTTAGAGAGAAGCGATTCCAATTTGGAGATAAGAGGGAAACTAGGGCATGGTCTGATTTTTCCTTCTCAATATAGACGCGATTTCGATTCGGAGAGAATAGAGAAGCTAGGGAACGATTTTGGGTGTTCTAAAAAACACAGAACTATGTTTTGAATTTTAAAAAAAAACACTATTGGTTTAAAAACTTGTGCTCTTTAAGGAAATTATGTTACTTAAGACTTATACTCTTGAACTTGGCTCTCTCTCTCTATATATATATATACTAGCTGGGTCCCGTACCTCTGGCACTGTATGAACAATATGATTTATCTCAAACTTTGAACAACCAAAATAATTTATTGTGTGAGCAGAAAATTTAAAGTCATTTGTATTTTATTAAATTATTATTAGATTATTAGATAGATAGATGTATTTTATTAGATAGATGTATGAACGGTGGGATTTATCTCAAACTTTGGACGGCCCAGATGATTTATTGAGTGAGCGGGAAATTCAAAATCATTTGTATTTTATTAGATAGATTATTAGATTATTAGATAGATAGATGTATTTTATTAGATAGATGTATGAATGGTGGGATTTATCTCAAACTTTGAACGGCCCAGATGATTTATTGAGTGAGCGGGAAATTCAAAATCATTTGTATTTTATCAGATAGATATATATCAATATGCGGCATATCAAACTCCGGCTCCGACGATTTCTTGGCGGCCCATTTTTCCAATCCTCGATTTCCGACGGCGATTAGGAGTGTGACGCAACCCATTCTGAGTTGCCAAATACATGGTACAAAAAATAACTATAACTTTATTTCAACAATTATCGTGCAAAATATAACAACACATATGTTGTGATTTTGGATACAAATATATATCAACTGTGACTCATGTCCCAACTGTGGATAGCACCTCATAATGACACCTTACATAAAGGTATAGTCGAAAACTATTTTAGAAATTAGAATCTTTGGGAAGTGCTCAAGGAAACTTTAGTACATGGGAGGTCATGCGTCTAGGTTATTATAGATATAATATAGTCACAGAATTATCCTTGGTTGACCCAATAGACCCAAAAAAAAGATTACTATCATATTCTTCTCAATGACGAGTCTTCTCTTGACATATCATTATCTCCACTGTCTCTAATTGAGAGTTATATTTCAAATAGACTCCAAGATCATATAGATAGTGCTGGTAGATATACTCAGCAAGTGGATGAACACAACTCTGTCTTATGATGACACGAGGTTGTATGTCATTAGACATCTTGTATGATAATGTCAAAACACTCTTCCAAGTTAAATTCACCTCATCCTCAACATCTATAGACCATCGTTCTATTCCCTTGTTATTCTCCCGCTCGACCCAGCTACACTTTTATTACCTGAAAGGAATTGTGAAGCAAAAGGGTGAGCACAACTAGCTCAGTAAAGAATGTCATGACTAAAGATAATTAAATTATCAACAGCCTTCATCAATAATAAATCAGAGATTTAGAACATATGGTAGATGATAAAAAAAATTCAACCATAGTTGCAGCGGAACGAGCAATCCATTAGAAGAGTCAAATAGACCATAAAATCTATTATCTTCTCCATGTTAAAAGTCCACCAACAATATTTTATCCCTGTAACATCAATCAACAATTTCTGTCCACAATCACGTATATAACTCATAATCATAATTGTAGTTCTAAATTCCTTTTCTCATCCAGGACAAAGATAATTTTTATCACCTGAAACATCAAAGACCATGGTTATACCAAATCACAGTTCATGTTCATAATCATACTAATAAATTCATCTTTGCACTACGGCCAAAGATATACATCAACAAGTCATCTTTGCACTACAGGCCAAAGATATTCATCAACAAGTCATCTTTGCACTACAGGCCAAAGATATTCATCAACAAGTCATCTTTGCACTACGGCCGAAGATATTCATCAGTTGGTCATGTTCATCTAAACACATGTTCATCTTTGTACTACGGGCCAAAGATATTCATCAAGAAATCATTCATCTTTGCACTACAGGCCAAAGATATTCAGTAATTTCATCATTTAGGACTGAAGATGATGAAAAATATTTTAAAGGAAACGAATCCAGTGAAACAAAAGAACAAATATTAAGGATTCGTATTTTAAACAATTTCCATTCAAAAATACTTCACAAATAACAAGAGTGGGGTAAAATTCAAGAATGATCAAAACATGGATACAATCAAAGCTAGTATCCAGAATAGATATTTTGGACGAAAAGAAGAAATTTCATTTTTCGGTGAATAGTGCCGTATTCGTGAATAGTGCGGTATACGTGAATAGTGTCGTATACGTGAATAGTAACTCTGACACCAAAAAGATAGAAATTTCACAAAAACATCATCATTCTTCATGAATAGTACTCGTGAATAGTAATTCGTGAATAGTAACTCCTGAATAGTAACTCATGAATAGTAACCCCGACATGAAAAAGTTCTAAATTTGATAAAAAATTTCCAACCAATAATTCGGCATAATGATATTGAAGAAATAATATCATTTTCGAATAAAATAACATTCCTTACAATCCCTTAAAATCACTTACTATCCCTTACCTCAAAAGAGTAGTACTTCTGACTGAAATAACGCTGAACGAACTTGCACCGTATAGCAACACTCAAGATATCAAAATACTCACAAGAATACGTTCGATAATATAGAGAGAGAAAACTTCAGTTTCTGGTGTGATTTTTAATTCTAACCTAAGCATCCTATTTATAGGAAAATGCTTAGAACACCAAAGTAAAAAATTTAATAAAATATTAATATTTATAAAAATATTATACGTACTCTTTGAAATCTGAATTTCAGCAATTCACATATGCTAACCTTCTAGAAAAAGTAAGAAAAACGTTTTTCTTAAAATAATTATTTAAAACTTCTAAAAATCAATTATTTCGGAACTACGGAACTTCAATAATTCATAATAAATAGCCCTTTTATCAGAAAATTCAAATCTCGCGACTTTCCATAGGAAATTCCATTATCTACAACTTTGCAGAAGAAAGTTTTTCCAAATTCCAAACAGAAATTGCCCGAAATCCTCAAACGAGCAATTTTACAGGCTATAATCAATTTTCAGTCAAGAAATGGGGTCCTCCGACACATAAAATATGTTTTAAATATTTTTGGTAATAAAAATACTCCTCCTCCACATATACTCATATATCCCACATTCATCGTAAAAATATCATCATTATTATATTATTAAAATATAATAATATATTTAAATAAATTATTTTATCAGAAAAAAATAAAATAGTAATTTTCAATAATTGTCACATTAAAAATTTTCTCCATCTATATCCAGATAAAATCAATATTTCCCTCATCATATAAATCAATAATTAATTATTCACAAATAATATTACAGAATCACAGTACTGGCAACCAGGCCGTTCCCAGGAAAGAGGGGGCTTTCCAATAAGAATTTCTCATTACTGGTGCGCAATTAGGTGACCAAACCTCTCCTTAGACAAGACTTTCTAGACATTGCCAATAATGTTATCTAATAATATTATTCAGATAATATGAATTATTGTTTCGATAATGAAAAATACTGTGTAATGACAATTATTGAAACAACAGCAATATAAAATATCAACGCAGCAATTATTAAATCAATAAAATAAAATACTGAACAGTAATTACTGTAACCATTATTGAGTAGTGCCTTCTTACGTAAGAATCAATAATTCATAAATACTGTGCAATACCGTGTGCTACTGTGCAACAACGCGTATTACTTTACTTTACCCACCGGGTATTCCAACAGTGTTAACAGTAACGATTACGCCGTTATTTATAAAAACTTTAATTTGTCATTTTCTTCATCCGACAGTTATTCTGTTACGGGGCCCACAAACGACTGCGTTGTCGTACTAATATTTCCCGACAGCAAGAATATTCCACGACCAAACGAATATACCCCTACAACAATGAGTATTTTATAACCACTTGCTTATTTTGAAATATTTACGTATTTTACCCATAACTATCCACATTAATCAAATTAACCCTTACTATTTCAAAATAATAAATAGAGAAAATCAAATTTCATTAATAATAAGTTGGGGTCTTACAAGGAGGATGAAGGGGAGAAAATATGACGACTTTATAATTTGAGAAGAGAAGTCATTTTCAAAGATAAAACGATTTTTGATTTAAAAGAAAGAAGCCCTGATTTAGTTTGGAATGAAAGAACGCATAAATCTTTCAAAACAACACTGTTTTAGAATACTGTGTACAAAGCAAAACACACGCAACTGTGCATGGGCGGAACTAGGGGTCGAGGGGTGTCATATGACCCCAACCTTGGAATCTGAACCATGTTAATATTAGTTAAACATGATCTTTGTTATGAAATGGAATTAATTTATTTGTTTTTTTCATGTCTTTCCACCTATAATAAATTAACAATATTATTATAAGATAAAATAAAATAAAATAAAATAAATTTGATAATTAATTAATTAATATTACACTCATTCGTCTTAGTGACTACATTGGTATTAATTTTTTTGTAAATGATAATAACTTAATTCATTTTTTTGCTTTAAGTGACTACTCTCAGTTGTCTCAAAAGAAGATGATCAGAACCACATTAATATAAGGTTTTGAATATATAATATTATAATTTATCTATAAAAGTAGTTAATTAGTTGACTAAAAAATTCAAAGTCTGATTAATAGTCTCATTATTCGGGGAAAATTAATATATATATATATATATATTTATAGGGATATGATCCATAGCATGTATTTGCTATGGAGAAAAATTGGGCAAATAGCATCATAGCCGTCCGTTCCATAAATGAAGGCCCCAGATTAAACAATGACTCTTCCTTACGCCAGACGCACTGGCGTACGCTGAATTTAAAATATATCCAATACGCTAGTTCAACTAGCGTAAGGTTTAAATCCTTTTTCGTTAGCCACTTTACCCAACAAAGCAAGCCACTTCTTCTAGTAATGGAGATCCGTAATGGAATATGCCAGCCAACAGTTTTAATATAATAAGGATTCTACCCTTTTTCATGCATCCCAAAATATAAAACATTATTATAATAGTTGTGGTCTCTAAATTTTTATTTTGTTTGTGCAATTGTGGCCACACGGAACATACAGAAATTAAATCTTTTTGCATATTAATATTCAAGCTATACAGGTCCACAAAAATTAAAAAAATGACTGAAATGAACATGATTGACAATGAGTTACACAGCAACAATACCCCAACAATGACTGAAATGAACCTTATTAAACAGAAACACAGTTAGATGCTCTGCATAACTACTATCGTTCATGCGGGCAACCATATGGCTTGTGATTTCCCTCGACTGGTTAACTCGTCGCCAGAAAAATTCGCTCTCATAGCCTAAGATTTCAATAACAGAAAGCCCAGCTACAAAAGCCTTTTGACTGGTGTTGAAGGAATAATTGGAATTTCCATGGTGATATTATTGATCATTGCATTCACGCTAGCAACAAGACACTTGAGGAAAAATGTTGTGAAGCTGCCAGCACCTTTTAACCGATTGACTGGATTCAATGCATTCTGGTTCTCCCATCATCTTACATGCCTAGAAAATGGTAAGAACTTTGATATAATTATTCTATTACAACAATTTAAGAAAATGAACTATATCTGATTGATGGAGTTATATATAGTAACTTGTATAAAATTCTAAAAACACTCTGTTAGTGTCTCAGTCATGGATGTACATCTCTGTTCCCCTGTTCCCCTGTTCCTCTATATGGCTGAGCGGAGTCTGAGAAAATGTCAATATGTTATTCATCCAAGAAAAGCTGCAAACGAGAATATAGTATAACAGAATTAACTTCGAATACTATAAATATATAAACACTTCTAAAATTTGTTCTATCAAATCAGTAACACCAATTAACTTCTCCCAGATTTGCTATACAGAAAATAATTTCCACCACTCTGTGGTAACCATCCCGCTGGGTTTGGACAATTTGACAGATGAATCGCACGAAAAAGGATATAGGCTTGCAGCAGATGATGGAATCAGAGAAGGCTTTGCGAAATCGCAGCTCGAAATCGGTTTAGGAACTCTAGTTGCATCAGGTGTTCGCAGCGATCACAGGGAGGGTTCAGCACCTTCAACAGTCGGAGGGAGAGAGGGAGGGAGGGTTTATGAGGGATTATGCCCAATTTTCCCTATCGGATCTCCATTACTAGAAGTCTAGAAGAAGTGGCTTGCTTTGTTGGGGGTAAAGTGGGTAACGAAAATGGGTTTAAACCTTACGCTAGTTGAACTAGCGTAATGGATATATTTTGAATCCAGCATACGCCAGTGCGTCTGGCGTAAGGAAGAGTCATTTTTTAATCTGGGCCTTGATTTAGGGAACGGACGACTATGATGCTATTTGTTCAATTTTACTCTATAGCAAATATATGCTATGGATCATATCCCATATTTATATATACACACACACATTAAAAGTTATTAAACTCACAACTCATAGGTTTACAATGGTTGAAATAGGATGTTGTGAAATACTATAATTGGGCAAAATAAATTTGAAATAAATAAGCAATGCAAGCGTCAATAAATAATTTTTTTTATTGATATATTTTGACCCTCCTCTAAAAATATTTTAATTCCGCCACTGCACCTATGTATATTATATATATATATATATATATATATATATATATATATTGATTAGATATGATATTTCAAGTTTTTAATGTGTTTTTAGATGGAGTTGTGCTTCTGTCACCATAGATCATTTAATTATGAATACCATAGTAAATAGATTAACATTATTACTGAAAATTAATATTTTATTTTTACAGATGAATTTAATAGCTTTTCAAAACTCCTTTTAAATAAATAAAAAAATAAATGGTAAGACTTGTACAACTACCCTGTAACACCATATTTTTTCCACTCTACTACTAACATAAAAATAAAGTCACACTAATAGTAAGAATATGATAACAATATTTTTTGGTCATTTTCCTATTATTATTTTATAAACTTTTTTGAAAATTCATGACCACATGTTGTAGTGCAGAAATTTATATTAAATTAATAAAAAAATGTATGATTTTTTTATTAGGCAAGTGTCACCACTTTACCAATTTCCATGCCATGTCTACCCATTATCATTTTGATCTACGTAATTTTATATTACTTAAACATCATATATCATATTAATATTAAAAAACAAAAATGAAACAAAACCAACGTCACTTGGAAACCCCCCCCCCCCCCCCCCCCCCCCCCGCGGCGTTCCACGGGAAAATTATGGTTGGTTAGTACACTACGCATTTTAGACCCGCCTACAGTGATAGAGGAGAAAGTGATTTATAACACTGGTATTATTAATATTCTTTCCGTTCTTAAAATAATGGTTTAAAATATAATAATTTTTTATTTTTAAAAAAATTGTAATAAGTACATAAAATATAAATATATTATTTAATAAGATCTATTATTATATAAATAAATATAACAGACTCATCATATTATATAATTTTATGACAATGTTAAAAATAAATTTGATTTTTTTCCCTCTATGTCTTTATTTTTCTTAATTTGTGTACAAAATATATTTTGAACATAATTTAAACAATAAAAAGAGTAGTATAGTGTTATTTTATATAGTAATAATTTATGTCGATATTAAATATTAATATATACAAACATATGAAATAAACGTTATTATACATTATCCGTTTCAATTGTAAGATTTTGAAAACAGTTTAAAATATTTTTAATTTCAAAATTAATATAAATTCAATTAATTTTAATCAATATAAATAATGAGTATTATAAAGCATTTAAAATTTTTATTTATTTATAATTTTTAATAAATTATCTTAATTTTGAGTTTTAAATTTTTTTAAAATTAAAAATAATTTTATAATTTGAAAAAGGATAATACTATCTTATCACTTTCTGTGAAGTGGTCGTACTATTATCACAAGTACTTGGTATTAATATTAAATATTCCAATTATTATTAGTATTACTAGTAGTATTATCTTTAGGTTGTTGCTAGAGATAAGTAATTTGGTAGTCCAGGTTGTTGGTGCAGATGCCAATGGAGCCCGAGTCTGGTATACCCATTCCTCCTCGCAACCCTGCTCAGGTTAGGGTTTGTTTATTTTTCTTTGTGTTCTCTATTTGTGATTTCAATCCGTCTCCTACTTCGTCTCGCTCCATTAGATTTGTTAATTTTGACAGTACACTCGATTGATTGATTGATTATTGTGTTTTGATTTGTTTCCCTTTTCCCCAATCCGTCTTTTTCGTTTTTTAGTTTTTACCATCAGATATCTTCGGTCGATGAATTACACAGTCGAAATTGTTTCCAATTATCTAGTTCATTCGTTTGTATTTAGATTAGAAATGGTATTTGAGGCTATGGATTCAAAATGCTTCTTCTAGTTGATTGTTCTCATTGAGCTTGGAAATTAAAGCAGTTAGAATTTTGATGGAGAAAAATCGAACATCTATACTGAAGAATACATAGGTGATCAACATTTGTCTCATGTCCCTTCGTTTATGTAATAATTTATAATTCAAAAAACGAAATTTTAGTTGTGACGAATGGTTTTTGACTTCTTGGTGCCTTTGACCTTGTACATGTGGATTTTTTATATATTTTTTCATGGATTCATCTCCCTTGCAGCTGCTTAGAATTCCATTTTTTGAAGTAAGTGATTGGATATTTATGTATATGTGTGTTGCCCACAGGTTTATAAACTTATTTGTGTTACAAGCTATTCAGTTTATAGACAATTTGTGCCGAGGACTACTAGGTTTCTAAATTCATCTATTCAGAACTTAACCCCAAGTCTAGTTGGCAAAAGTATGCGTGATGTGGATACAATTTGTCCGTATACTGTATGCTACTTGAACAAGTGACATACTATTTGCAGGAACAATTGGGGAAATCACCCCTTTGTATGTTGTATTTTTTGTTACGTTCTTCTTCTCCAGAATTACAATTTTAGAGAAAGTATGCTTAGAAGCCGCCCCCATTTGGTGGTTAGTTAATACTATATTTTACTTGTCTAAAAAAGAAAAAGAAAAATAGTCTGATGATATGTAAATTTTCTTTATAAGCTAAAGCATTTGAAATCAACAGTATTAACACGGAATACACAAATTTAGTTTTCATAAGCTATTCAAAGCATTATAGTTGTGAAATGTGAATATTGATAACTATATTGTTGTTGTTGTTGCTGCTGTATTGAATTGATTGTCCATAGAGAGGAGAGACTTAAGTAGGATATTTTATGAATGGATGAGCCAATAGCTGTGTTCTAATTGATCAGGTGGGAGCCTATTTCTTCTTCTTTTTCCCCTCAATCCCATTACAGGTATGGAAGTCCTTCTTGATCGGGGGGAAGGAATCAATACATTGTTAGGCAACTTCTGTGGCAGTTTTTGGCATGTTTGAGAGGCTTTTACATTTTAAGAGAATGATGTGATTGGTATAAGATATATAAAGTGGCGTTGTGTCAGCCATGCCTTACGAATTGACTAATTGAGCTTTACTTGAGTGAGCTTTGTGCCTGTAGCCTGAGGGCATCACTTTTTCTTTGTGAGGAATAAACAAATCTTGGCCTGTGAACTATAGGTGTATTTCTTGTGAGGGCCCCACAAACAATATTGTTTGTTCTTTCCACCTTTTCTGATATGCAGACTCATGGTATTACGTCAATGTGTCAGACTAAGGGGGGTTTGTTTCTGAAAGCCTTTTCTGCTACGTAATCAAAAAGTAGTTGGATTGATGGACTTTGTTGTTCATGAGTTGTACAAGCTGCCTTGATTTAGAAGGATCTTTTTGCTTCTTCTTCATAATTTCATAGCAACTTGAGGCCGTAGGCTGAGTATTAGTTACAGCTCGAGCAGTCCAATACTCAGCTCAACTGAGTTTTGTTATTGCCAACAAGGCGACAACTAGTTGGGCTTCTTGTAACTCTGTGTTGTTTCTGGCTTAGGCCTTAGAGTATCCCCTTGGCTTCAAAGTTAATATAATGTGGCTTGAGCATTTTTTCTTTTCCTTATTTCCTTACTGAACTATATATGTAGTCCTTCATGACATATATCAATAGGTGAACTAATATACTAATATACTCAATGTGAACTTGATATACTAGATATACTCAATATACTAGTTAACTCACATACTAGTATATACTAATATACTCAATGTGAACTTGATATACTAGTATATACTTAATATACTAGTGAACTTGATATACTCAATGTGAGGTTGCAGTTTTCTTGGGTGGGTCTCTCCAGGAATCTAATATTGGCTTACCAAAGCTTCGGTGTGGTGTATGGAGACTTGAGCACTTCACCTCTTTATGTCTATCAGAGTATATTCGTTGGAAAGCTGCAAAAGCATCAAAATCCAGATGCAATATTTGGTGCATTTTCTTTGATCTTCTGGACTCTTACATTAATTCCTTTGCTCAAGTATGTTCTCATCGTACTGAGTGCTGATGATAATGGTGAAGGTGTGTTAACTTTGAGTCCCTAATAAACTATTGTAGACTAAGTCTGGAATTTAAAACTCTCTGACCAACTACAGTCTAACTCTTGTCAGGTGGGACATTTGCTCTTTACTCACTTCTTTGCAGACATGCGAAATTCAGTTTACTTCCCAATCAACAAGCAGCCGATGAGGAGTTGTCCGCTTACAAATATGTCCCTTCAGGACAGTTTCCGTCCTCACCACTTAAGAGATTTCTTGAGAAGCATAGAAAGTCACGTACAACACTTCTTATAGTGGTATTATTGGGGACTTGCATGGTCATTGGTGATGGTGTGCTCACTCCTGCAATATCTGGTAATGTAATGCGAATATATTTGATTATACTTGAAATCTCTTTTAATATTGTTGTGTTCTGGTTCAACTTTTGTGGTTGCACCCATATATGAGTAAACTTGGTATAATGGTGGAAAAAAATTGACAACTTGGTATGGTGGGAAAAAATTGACAAAATTATGTATTATTCATTTACTTGTTTATATTTTCTTTAGGCCTGTTTGAGGTCCATTTGGACACGATTTTTGTGGGTATTTCCTATCTTTAAAGACTAAATCAGCATGGAATTGCTTTTGGTAATATATTTTCTTAAAAGAGTTGCAATTTTTTTTGAACTACATAGTTTTTCAGTCCATCCTATTGAAAAGACGGGAGGAGCAATGGATCCCCTACTTTCACCTGGCTCACGAGGTGGCTTAAGTGAAAGGCTTAATTGGGGGGGGGGGGGGGGGCAAAAGACACTCAGAATATTGCAAAAGCATCTTTTTGGATCAAATTGGCTTTTTAGGAGTAATGATAGCATCTGTATGCTTATTTTTATTAGGCGATATCTGATATTTGATTATGCCTTAAAAATAATATTTATATTAGCATTGTTCAAGTGTCAATTTTACATTATCTTAGTATGGCTCTAGGAGGTTTAATACTGATCATATGTTCTTTATTGCAGTTTTATCATCAGTATCGGGGCTTCAAGCCGCCGAAAGAAAGTTGACTCATGGTAAGTAGTTGCATCACCATGTTACTTCTGTTGCTTTTAGATATTTTACTTGATTAACAATTTAATAATCTTTTAATCTTAGTACTGCATTAGTGTTCCCATTTACTAGATTTTCTTTCGTTTTAATGCTATTTGTCATTGACAGGTGAAGTTCTACTTTTTGCTTGTGTCATACTCGTTGGCCTGTTTGCCCTGCAGCACTCTGGTACCCATAGGGTCGCTTTTGCGTTTGCACCGATTGTTCTCATCTGGTTAGTATCAATATTTTCCATTGGGTTATACAACATCATACATTGGAACCCAAAGATTGTTTCTGCAATTTCTCCACATTATATCATCAAATTCTTCAAAGAGACCGGTACAGATGGGTGGATATCACTTGGAGGGGTTCTTCTTTCCATAACAGGTACATGGACTTTGTTATCAATGAATCTCTATCTAGTTTTCCTGTTATGATTTTGGAGATTTGTTTTCTTTTTTCTACTTTCTGTTGGTATATTTAGACTATTTTCTCAGAAAAGGCCCAGAAGTTGCTCCCCAGCAGCCATGAATAGAAGAAAACAAATATCTGCTCTTGAAATGTGTCATACTGATTTCTGAGCTTTTTGGTGCAGGTACTGAAGCCATGTTTGCAGATCTTGGCCATTTCACTGCCTTGTCAATAAGGGTAAGTCAATTTTGGACTTGTATTCTAGCAGTGGGTATTTTAAGTATTAGATATTGATAATAACAATGTGTGTGGATCTTGGATGTTAGGTTAATAGACCAAAACTAATCCTTATTTTGGTCCCCTTCATGATCTCTAATGCTAGAGATTGAGCTAGTTGCATAAATCCTAATGAATATATAAAACTTAATGTATTCATTCTATAGAAAATAAATCATATAATATAAATATGTTAATGATGATTTGGTATGCCTTGTCATCAAGTTTGATAATAGTACCTTTTAACTAAATCCTGATGGTTGTTAATATTAATGTTGTTCATGTGTGAAGCTTGCATTCGCAGTTATTGTATACCCTTGCTTGGTAATACAATACATGGGCCAGGCTGCTTTTTTGTCTAAAAACATCTCTTCTATTCCAAACAGTTTCTATGACTCCATACCTGGTTAGTTAAAATTCACCTCGGCTAAAAGCGCTCCCAACATTATGTTCATAAAATAAATTGTCGTCTAAGATCCTTGCGTATTGTGCAGATCCTATATTTTGGCCTGTATTTATTGTTGCAACTCTAGCAGCCATTGTAGCGAGTCAGGCCATCATTACCGCCACCTTCTCTATTATCAAGCAATGTCATGCCCTTGGTTGCTTTCCGAGGGTCAAGGTAGTCCACACCTCAAAACATATTTTTGGGCAGATCTATATTCCAGAAATAAACTGGATTCTCATGATTCTTACTCTTGCTATAGCTATTGGGTTCCAGGACACAACTTTAATTGGAAATGCATATGGTAAGACGGTTAATATTGAATGATTACTCTCTTACTCTCTCATTGTTGTTTCTGCATTCTCACTTGTAAAAGATATATACTTCAGCTATATAATTTCCTAACATATGTGGTTGGTACCAAGTTTCTTGAAGATGTGTTTGTAGTAATTTTGTGACAAAAATGTAGCATTTGTTGCAGTCAAGAGATCAGTATATTATAAATATTAGCTGCGAGGAACTGAGGATTTGAAATAGATCCATATTTGCACTTTTAGCCTCATTTCAATCTTCTTAACAAGCACTCCTATAATATATGTGATGATTCTTCCTTATCCTCTCATTATCATTGGTTGCATGTTTTATCCAATTTTCTTTGGAGAATGTTTTTGGGGTAGAGTAATGCTTGAGCTTTATATTCCCATTATATAAAACTTCAGTATTTCCTTAGGAATTACTACCTCCGTTCCAAATTATAAGATCAATATTGACTTTCTAATAGTCAATTTCAAATATTTTCAAACTCAAAATTGACATAAATTTATTTAGTTTATGTCAATACAATTGTGAAAATCACAAACTAACTAAAAAGTATTCGCAGTTATAAGTTTTATTGTTTTGAAAACTTAAACGAATTTATGTGTATTTTGAGTTTGAAAATGTTTGAAATTGACTTTTAGAAAGTCAATATTGATCTTATAATTCGGAACAAAGTATTAACTATGGGGTTGCTGAATGCTTTGATTGTATGTACTAGACACATCTCTATGGATTTTAATATTTGTTTGACTACCAGCAACTTGTTTTTCACTCACTACTATATTCAACACCTCTGAGCAATACATAGTTGAAGCAAAAAACTTGCATCAATTAACCTTTTTTTCTTTTTCCCCAAAATGGAGGAATCCACTACCAATATTCCTCGGGTGTTCACTGGTAAACGACATCGTGGACACACTACCCACAAACCATGCACACCAGGTGCTTTGATAAACTATGTTTAGGTGGCCGCAAGGGAGATTATAACTTCTGCAGAACTTCAAAGTTCAAACCCTTGTGTATCTTGGGATGCACTTCAAACCCTTGTATACCTTGAATTGCAAATGCCAAATGCTCATACTTGTTACATGTTTTCATGAACACACATTGTCCAGTTTGGCTTTTTCTATGCAAGCATTGATTATTTTTGATCTTCTTCCAATCACCAGAACATAAAAGTTTTGTTTTCCTTCTTGTTACTTAGTTTCTTTGTTACTTGAATACCCTTTTATCTGGAAAGATTTTTGTTGCCTTTAATTCTTTCTTCTCATTGTATGCTGTTGGTGGCAGGCCTTGCTTGCATGACAGTTATGTTCATCACAACTTTTCTCATGGCACTCGTAACAATCTTCGTCTGGCAGAGAAGCATCTTTTTAGCCTCAGCCTTCTTGATTTTCTTTTGGTTCATCGAGGGTATTTACCTGTCAGCTGCATTCATTAAAGTTCCTCAAGGAGGATGGGTTTCTCTCCTGCTCTCATTTGTCTTTTTATTTGTCATGTTTGTCTGGCACTATGGAACTCGCAAGAAGTACAACTTTGATCTGCACAACAAAGTTTCTTTAAAATGGCTTCTTGGCCTGGGCCCCAGCCTTGGTATTGTCCGTGTGCCTGGAATAGGACTTGTATACTCAGAATTGGCAACAGGAGTTCCCGCAATTTTCTCACACTTTGTGACAAATCTCCCTGCGTTTCACAATGTGTTGGTTTTTGTCTGCGTAAAATCTGTTCCAGTACCATTTGTTTCACCTGAGGAACGATTTCTCATCGGACGCATCTGCCCAAGACCATACCGTATGTACAGGTGCATTGTCAGATATGGTTACAAGGACATCCAGCGTGACGATGGGAACTTTGAGGATCAGCTTATCCAGAGTATAGCAGAGTTTATTCAGATGGAAGCTGTAGAACCACAGTTGTCAAGCCCCGAGAATCCATCACTTGATGGGAGGATGGCTGTTATAAGCACCCGGGCAGTTCAATCTAGCTCAAGCTTAATAGTATCAGCGCAAGAGAGTTCTGGTTCCAGTAATACCATCAAAAGTAGCAAGTCTTTAACTCTACAGAGTTTGCGATCTGCTTATGATGACGAGAACCCACAGGTCCATAGGCGTCCGGTCAGGTTCCAGTTGCCAACAAGCCCTGGGATAAACCCTGCAGTTGAGGAAGAGCTTGTGGACTTGATACAGGCAAAGGAAGCAGGGGTTGCATATATAATGGGTCATTCTTATGTGAAGGCAAGGAGATCATCTTCATTTTTGAAAAAGCTTGTTATTGATATTGGATATTCTTTTCTTCGCAAGAACTGCAGAGGACCATCTGTTGCACTTAATATTCCTCATATTAGCCTTATTGAAGTTGGCATGATATATTATGTCTAAAGCAACTTGAAGTTTAGAGGAAGAGATTGGTGATCCAGAAGGTATTTGCAAATAATTGTGAAGCTGCTTTAGTTTCTGGTAATACTACTTGTATATGTACATAATCCACCGGTTTTATGGTCTCTGTTTGAGGAGTTATTAAGGGTATTTAGGAAGACTAGACTTGTCTGGATTCTTGTTTGATTTTAACATTGTATTGCTTTGTGTTGACAATGTTAAGAGTTAGGAGTTTCCACATTAACAATTCTGATCAAATATTGGCATGCTGTCATGGAGCATGCCTTTCTTTTTAGTTATCCATCTCAGTCTCATATTTTATACTTGAGAAATTGAATGCTTTGCTAATCTGATAATCCAATGGATCAATTTTCATTTTTGTGATTAATTTTAAATTATGTGGGTATGGCTATTAGACTAGAGTCGTATGTATAATCACAACTTTTGGAAATATTTTTATAGAAACTGCTTCCAATTTTCTGGTAATGTTCTAAGAATAATGCTGTCCGGTGAAAACGCACACAAGAATATACGTCCAATGCAACATTTTTCTATACAATGCCACTCTTTTCTAGATATCTCACAAAAAAAATGTTGAGGTATAGGAAAAGTATACCCATCCACTTTCTGTATATATTTGGTGTAAATTTCTTAATACAAAATCTTGCCTTTCTACATTTAAACTTAAAAAAGAACTGAAAATAATTATGTACGACTGACCGACTGTCCATTGAAAACATTTTGTCTATTACTTCTGAACATTGTTGTTGTAAATAAGGTTTGGATTCGGTAACATAACATGTACTTTGTTAGAAAATGAAACACAAAATTTTCTATTTGGTTCACATATATATATATATATACCAATACTATTCCAGCTAACAGATTTGTGGTCGTTCATTAGATTAATTGAGAGTATTATATGAGTAATATATTAAACTGATAACAGGTAAGACCCAATTTGAAAAGACAAAATGAAGGCATAATAGTCATTAATCTGACCAAAATGAGGGCATAATAGTTAGTATGGCGGTAAAATTAATCTCAACTTTCAATTAATCGAATGAACGACTACCATAAATTTAAATCTGTTAATTGGAATAGTACGGCCTTAGCTGTGGAATAGACCCTATATATGTACCAAAACATCTTTATAAAAAAAGAAGAGAAGCTCGACAATTTAGAAAATAGTCAGCCTTGTACTGAAAGTCGAATCCAGAATGTCTGTCTGTGTAGCGACAAGGGGACGGGACTAAGCAAGCAGAGCAGGCTGGTATCAAAGGTGAATGAAGCCCAGGCAGGCATTACCCGGCCGGCCGGCAGATGTGGACAGCACGGCATGCATATATGTTAACCCCATCTCCTGCCTGCCAGCCTTAGTACGTACTTCAGGTACCAGTACCACTCGATATTGTCATGTCTCTCCCTCCGCCTCCCATGAAAAGAATTAAAGAATGTCTGAAATTCAAATAACAAAGAAAATTCAATTACGTCTGTCTAATTAATAATAATATAATGTCCCGATCGATTACTTTTGCTAATGTTTATATATACCCTAGTATCCAAAAATTGTTAAAAAATAAAAAGTAAATTAAGACGAGGAAATTAAAGAAAGATAATCAACTACTTTAATTTTATTAATACTAGAGCTAGCTACCAAAATGTTTTCATATCATAACAATCAATGGCTAGCTTTATGACGATGATTAAATGTCCTCAGAAAGAGAAATTTAAAAACAATTTACTCTCATTTTTTTTACTTTTACTTTTTTTAAAAAATAAATTTATATAATAATAAAATAATTAATTTAATCATTACAAGTATACAACAAAAATATTAAAATTATACTAATAAATATTATTAAAAAGAGTCGAGTAGAAAAAGAAACTTAATTTATTTTCATATCTAGTATTAATTATTCGGCCAAGGTAAATTACATTTAGACGAAATTGATTATAAGTGGTCTCCAAAAGCCCAAAAATAAGAAACCTGCCTAACGTTGTCGGTAGAATAATACAAGCGGGCATCAGGGAGTGGACTTTGGAGTGAGTTCAAGTTTACAGAGTAATTTGCAATCCAATCAAATCCATAAGAAATCCCTGGGCAAACGATCCAAATTGAAGTTGAAGAATCAAAATTCTGAAGAAAGAATGAGCTTTCAAGATCTCCAATATGGCGGCAAGCCACCCTCCTTGTCCGGTCGAGCTTCGTCTCAAAAATCATCGCAGTCGGTGGCTGCCATTTTCCAGATCAACACCGCCGTCTCCGGATTCCGCCGTCTCGTCGATGCCATCGGAACTTCCAAAGACACTCTCGATCACCGTCAGAAGATGTCTGATCTTCTTACTCTCTCTCAGCCTTTAATTGCTTGTATTGTTACTTGTTAGACAACTTTTTCCATCTTTGTTTTTTTGGTGGATGGGCAGGCACAATACGCGGCAAAGAATAATGCAGCTAGTGAAGGAAACTTCTGCTAAGCTTAAATCCCTCAGCGATTCCGATCACCGTATAAATACTGATGTATGTAATACATGTTGCTGCACTTAAATTCCCAGGTGTTACTGCTCAGTTACACATAAAAGAGTCTCATTTGCAAAATTTTCGTGTTTACCCCTAAATATAATAATTTGTTAGTTTAGTAGCTGTGGGCATGATATTGAAATTATGACGACAACTTGACAACATTGCTGTTTTATGCCACTATCAATAAAAATAAAAGACCTTTTATACCAAATGGGACTCTTTTATGGAACAGATGGAGTATTATTGTCCAACATGTCTATTTCTCAATTTGGTTAAACAGTCTATATATATGTATATAGATATAGATATGATACCGAATTTGTACAGTGGAATGTGACCATTCTTTTCCTTTGACAAATTGTAAAATTCTGGATGAGTAGCTTTACTCGACATAATTTATTACTTGTCGTGGATCATTGCGATAAGAACAACTCATTGAGCTGAGTTAGGTTTCTTTTATTTTGCTTCATGTGTTTTATTACTCCCTCCGTTCCAAATTACAAGATGAATTCATTTAGTTTATGTCAATACAATTATTATGAATATTATAAACTACCTAAAAAGTACTACTAGTTACAAGATTTATGATTTTGAAAACTTGAATAAAGTCTCAAATTGACTTTTAAAAAGTTTGATCTTATAATTTGGAACAAGTATAATCTTTTATGTTGTTTAGTGCCTGTTAATTTTAAAATTTTAAAATAATCTTTCTTTCAGACATCAAATTCGTATAATTTGAGTCAGTTTGTCAGTGCAAAGTAATGTTTGTTAGATCGGAGCCTGATTCTGTGTGGCAAATAATCGGTATTGATTTCTAACTAGTGCAGCATGAAATACTCTTATGTTACGTTTGGATTGAAAGGATATAATTAATGATAAAATGTAATAGAGAAGGGAATGGATGGAGAGTGGAATGAGTCATTCCATACCCTCACTTAAGGAATAAAATTCACAATTTTGGCAGAAATGGAAGTAGTTCATTTCATTCGAATGGAACAACCAAATACAGTTCTTTTCATTTCATTGGAATGAGTCACTATTCCCACTTTCATTCCTGCAATCCAAATTCATAATTATACATACTGCCCATTACTGATGTTTAGTCATATCCAACAATTCGTTACTTGGGTGGACTCTCAGCCAAGTAAGAGAATAGAAGATGCTAAGCTTGCTAGAGATTTTCAATCTACCCTGCAAGAATTTCAAAAAGTTCAACAGCTTGCCTCTGAACGTGAATCTACATACTCGCCTTCTGCTCCTCCATCTTCCTTGCCGACAACGTAATGTTCATCATATATTTTATTCTAGATACTCCTCTCACCTTCCTTTTCTTCAAAGAAACTCTTACACTCTTTATTCTTTTGCTTTTGATTACAGCTCTGGCTCTGGTGAAGAATATGTGCCTAATGTGGAAGAGGGGAACCAATCATTTCTTATGGGGCAGAAGAGGTAGGCATTTACATGAAACAGTGAGTTTTGTACTTCTATTAGATTGAATTGTCATTGCTAGAAAATCTGCTTGCCCTTGACATATTTAAGCTTTGTAGCGAAGTGGATCTTGGCAGTGAGGTGTATTGGTTGATTCTCTCTTACCATCTTTGGAAGTGCATACTCTTTATATCCTTGCTTCTCTTGGCGCCCCCCCCCTGTGCGTTTTGAAGATGACATTATATCTTAGTTTTTGTCGATACTGGAAACTCCTTTAGAGACCTATGATATTATCCTTGGAAAATATTGAACGAGAATATTCACTTATCAAAAAAATTCTTGGTAAATAAAATATGCAGGCAGGAGCTATTATTACTTGGAAATGAAATTGCATTCAACGAGGCCATAATTGATGAAAGGGATCAGGGGATTATAGACATACAGAATGAAATTGGACAAGCAAATGAAATATTCAAGGACCTTGCTGTTTTAGTTCATGAGCAGGGTGTTGTAATTGGTAAGATATAGAATGCCCTTCTAAAAGTTAAGCTTTATAAACTCACTTTTCTCTTGTCACTCATGGTCTGGTTGTTACAGATGACATTCACTCAAATATTGAGGCTTCTTCAGCTGCAACAACCCAAACTAGAGGGCAGCTTTCTAAGACTTCCAAAAGTGTGAAATCTAAATGTTCATGGGTAAGTAGACTTGCTTTTCAACTTGTCCACATACTGGAAGCTAAAAAACGGAGTTGCTCTTTTATGCTTTGTCTGGACTCTGTAACTTGAAAGAGAGCAAGGGAAAAGAAAGGAAAAGAGCAGACTTTATTAATCATATTCTTGGGTTTACATATTTTTAAAATTAAACATATTTGGGTTTATTTTTGTTTTGTTTTTTTTTATCCTTTTCGTTAAGATCAGAAAGCATTTATCTCCATTTGTTCTTCTTTTTCTTTTCTTATTATTTCGAACTTCTCTGTAGATTTCTTACCTCATCTGGAATGTGTTGTGATTCTTGTTTTCTCAACAGTGTCGGTGGTTTCTTGCAATTTTGGTAGTGGTGCTGGTCATTTTACTGGTTCTCCTGGTCATATATTAAGTACATAGATGTCAAGGTTAGTTATGAATCCTACTACTTTTCTTCTTGGTTGGATTGGTTTGTCTTTGTGTATATTTGGAGAAGGAGAAACAAAAGCGGGGAGTTTCTAGTAGTGCATATTTATTGTTGTACAATTTTCATATTCATGTTATTTGATTTGGTGAAAGACCCAATAACTCATTTAAGACTCTCATTCTTTGTGCAAATTGGAAAAGAGATGAACTCAACTATTTTGTTTACATTAGATAGATCCTGTTATGTTACCAAGGGGCTGTTTGTTTGTTTATATTTGATGAACTCAACTCTGAAAGATTCGTCCGGCTGAATTATAGACAATTAAAAATTATATTTAATATCTATTTTTTTTACTATTATAAATAAATTTTATTGTTTACAAATTATTTTTAACAAATCAGTCAATAATCAATTTAATGAATATTGTTGTAATCTTTTGTTTTGATTTTATGGACTAATGTAGTGTTATTAAAAAAATTTAATATTTATTTCTAAAATTATAGTACCAATAGTATACTCCATCAAGATCATCACAAGTCTATATTTAATTTTTTTAAATAGTACTTTTAACTAGACCAAAAACTCTATGTAAACATAAAAATCGGAAATAAGTGTATTTGAATTTTATTTAATTATATTTTAACGTGAATAAAAATATAAATAAATAAAATTTAAATAACAATTTTCATATTTAATTTTTATGTACATTTAAAAGATTTTAGTCTAGGATAAAATATTTTTGTAGGTAAGTAAATTTGAAGGATATAAATTACGTTTTGACTTGATAAATAAAGAATTAAAACAGGAAAGGGAAGAAAGGTTCGCTCTTGGTAATAGAGTAGAGAAACAGAAATGGGTGGGTTTTTGGGATCCTGAACTGGCTGCATCTTCCCTCATCGTTATTTCCAAGTGTTGTTAGCTACTAATTCAACAACTCCATCACCACCAAACTCCGTCAAATCTCTCGTCTTCTATTACACTTGACATTTCACTTTCAATAGATTCACAAGGTAGAAGAAGAAGAAGAAGAAGAAGAAGAACCACCTCATCGGCAATGGTGTCAATGGGACTATACCACCTAATCTCCACCACCAAAAACCACCTCAAATCCCCTCGCGATTACTTCGCCAAACCCTACCACCCCTTTTCTTCAACTCCATCTTCCACTTCTTTTTATCAACGATTAATCGGCAGGAATCTTCAGCTCTACCTCATAATCCTCTGCCTCCTCATCGCCTTCTTCCATCAAACCCTAATCTCCTCCGATTCCGACCCACTCCTCAAAGGCCACACCCCCGTTTATCGCTTCACTACCCTCCAATCCGCCGCCGTCCTCTTCCTTTTCCTCATCCTCTCCATCGTCCTCCTCCTATCGGAAATCACCTCCCTCCTCCCCTTCCCGCCCGATCTCTTCTTCGGCGTCGCCTCGGGCATCTTCTTCCTCCAATACTCCGTTTCCTCCTCCTCTGCTTCGCTCCAGATCTCCGACCTTCAGGCTAAGTGCGATTCCGTCTCCGCCCGTATCTCCGCCCTATCTTCCATTCTCTGCCTGGCCCTCGCCTGCCTTCCGCGGCTCTTTGTGGCGGACGTTGGCCTTGGGGCCTCAATGTTACTGCAGGGATTGTGGGCATTGCAGACTGGACTCTCCCTGTATTTAGATGCATTCATTCCTGAAGGCTGCCACAGGCTACTGGACGTGGTCAGCGGCGTAGAGGGTTCGACCAAGTGCGTTTTGGATGAATCCAAATTGAGAGCGGCGGCCATACTCGATCTGATCTTTCTGATTCACGTCTTTTTTGTTCTACTTATCGTATTGCTCATTTATGCTGCTGTTGCGAATGCTGTTGGGATCCGCAGTAGATTTGGTTCTTATGAGGCCTTGCCCAATGTGGTCATTCCTACTACTTCCGCGGACGCTAATCACATTCAGATGAAAGCTTTGACTGGAACTCAGGCTTGATCTCATTTTCTCATCCATAGATTATTTAAATTTTGCCACTTTCTGTCTCCTTCTAGGTTTCTTTAAGTTAATTTTGTGATAATGAGAATTGATTTCTTAGTTCCCTTTAAACACTGTAACTTTCTTCAAAGCCGTTAAGGGATTTTTGTGTATACAGTAAAAGTGGCACTTTTTTCCTCTCAGCACTCTACTTTCATTGCCTTTTTACATGTGTAATGATTAAATAAATTTGTATAATCTTTTATGCTGGCTGAGTCTTCAGTGTTTTAACAATTTTTTGATAAGTAAATTAGCGTTTTCACATTATTGCTGTGCATATTAGTTCATCATCATTCCCAACTAAACAGCAAGTTTTAATATTAGTTGTTATCTCAGTACCCTCATGGTGATGCCTTGGTAAAACACTTGATGGAAAACCACATAATACCATGAATTAAATTTCATTTTTTGCTAGTTTATAATTGTTGCATGATATGGATGGAAGATAAGGAGTTTCAGGTTTGAAACTCATAATGTTTTGGAACATAGGATTATTTGTCATACAACTTCCCTCGTATATCTGTACTTGTTTTATTCAATTTGTTTTCATGATTCTGAACTCCTTCCCCCTAGTATGTAATCTGCTGCCGTAAGTTGTACTACACCAGAAGAATAGGTCTCACTCCTTCACTTCCCACTCCAGCCCCTAAACCTAAAAAATGTGGCTTCTCATGAAGAACCAAGCACAGTGAAGTTCGTAATACGATAAGGTATCCTCACTCCTTTTATCGTGGAACTCCTACCCTCTTGTATGCTAGATTCCCAAGGGATATTTCAAAATAGAATTCGTCAATGATATATGTAAAAAATGAACTGAAGAATTGCTTTTCCTTAGTTCCCCTTTAAACATTGTAACTTAGTTGGAACCATCAAGGGATTTTTGTGTATACAGTTAAAGTGGTAGTTTTTTTCCTCTCATCAGTCAACTTTCTTTGTCTTTTTGCATGGGAAATGATGAATTAAATTTGATTTGTAGGTTGACTCTTCAGTGTTCTAACATTTTTTTTGATAGGTAAGTTAGTGTTTTGACATTATTGCTGTGCTTATTAGTTCGTCATCAGTCCAAGCTAAACCGCCAGCTTTATATACAGTATTAGTTCTTATCTTAGTACATTCATGGTGATGCCTTGATAAAACACTTAATAGAAACCACATAATAAATAAATTCTATGATACTTGTTTCTAGTTTCAAGGATTGAATGTTTCGGAAGAACTCCAGCATAGTTACATTTCATTTTCTGCTAGTTTATGATTGTTGCATGATATGGAAGATTGGGGATTTTAGGTTTGGAAGTCACAATGTTTTGTAACATAAGGTGGTTATATATTGTAGCACTTCCCTCATATTTCTGATACCTGGTTTGTTCAATTTGTTTTTATGATTCTGAACTCCTTCCCCTAGTTCGTAATCTGCTGCTCTAAGTTGTACTACCCCAAAAAATAGGTCTCACCCCTTCACATTCCCACACCAACCCCTAAACCTAAACAAAAATTATAAATCTTGCATGTTCTGGCATCTCATGAAGAACCAAGCAGAATGAAGTTCGCAATAAGGTATTCTCACTTGTTTTACCTTGAAACTCCTACCCTTTACACTAGATTCCCTAGGCATAACCCGATCTTTCTTCTCATAATTGTTCTTAACCCCGTAACAATTCTCTTCTAGTCTATTATATTTGAGTATTATTTTTTTAAATAAGTAAAAGGGGAGGGAAGTGGGGTACTTACATATGGTGATATGGATAAAAGGCATTGTTGAGTGGAGTAGAGTTGTAAGTGAAAGGGACATGAGGGTTACTGAACCTCATTAGTCTCTTATATTTGAGTTAACTCAAAGATAATGATGTTTGTTTGGTCTTCAGTTCATAGTAGGTTAACTATTTCAAAATATGCCAAGTGTGTGAGTCACACAAACACTTGTGTTCTCCAATTGGCGAGAAGTGAACCACTTAATTTATTTCTTCATTGTCTTATGAGTGTGACATAGTGTTTTTGGAGTTTTTTATATGGGTTTTTCAACGGGGCCACTAGCCGTTTGGCTGAAATCATAAAGGTCCAAGGATATCTTAAGGATTTGATGGTAGGGTAAACATCCATTCATAGATCTTTCAGTCTGATTTCTTACCTGTTGTTGTAAATGCTCTTAACTGATATCGTAAAGTAATTATTTATAAATTTCAATATACTATCATGTTCTTTTGGCACAATTGATGTCTAAACTAATTTTATTCCTTGGCATAACCCCGTTACTATTTTTTATTTTCCATTTCCTTTGCTCAATGTGAATGAATTTTGTATTGCCTCGTGTATTATGCAATTGGTTATTACAATATTCATCCTGTTTATCCCTTGCATGTAGATTCAGTTATAGCAGTATTCAATGTGAATGAATTTTGTATTGCCTCGTGTATTATGTTTAGTGTCAAATAATTTGCACTGTAGTCAGGGTTGATTACGTGACTAATCTTACCTAGTAGGGGATGCTCTCTAAAATGTGAACAAGGTGGCCAATAAAGGCCTGGCCTGGCCAAGTCATTTCTACAAAATGAGAATTTAGTCCTGAGCTGTCGTGGCCTAGTGGTACAGTTTTAACAACTATAATATCTAAGAATAAAGTATGTAATCTTCGACACTATTTTTGTACTAAAATATATGATTAATTATTAACTTTTTAAAATTAATTTAGGTATTTTTAAATTTAAAATGCCATGATTCATTTAGTTTTGAAATAACCAGTCTTATAGCTAGTATTTTTAGATACTTTATAATATTTTTACAATTATATTGACTAAAATTAGATGGATTTATATTAGTTTTAAATTTGAAAATAGTTTAAATTGACTTTCAAAAAACCAATGTTAAACTTATAGTATTTTATTATAGATGGAGTATTATAATAACATGTTATGTTGGTATCATGCTCTGTTTAGTTACACTACTCTCTTTGGTTACAAAATTAGTGATACTTTTTTAATATAGATGAAAATTTTCACATAGATACCACTGTACCTCTCATATGAAAATAACAAATTTTAATGGTAAAAATATAAAAAAATTAATTTTATGAAGTAATGATATGTTAGATTTGAGTAGAATAAAATTGTATATATAATTTTAAAATGTATAAAACAGAGAGCAGAGAGCGTGCGTACTACAATTTTGAAAAGGAGATGGTACAATTTTGAATGTAGATATGGAGTGAGTGCGTGTATGCATCGATGGGGGATCATACATTACTACTTCATCTCAGTCAGTCAGTTTATAAGTAGAATATTCTTTCTTTTGGATTGTGTAGGAGGAATAAACAAGATCTTTCAGAAACCCTATTGGGCTGTTTGGAATGGAATGGAATGAGCATTCCTTTTATAATAATATAATGATGCTCAGTTTTATGTTTGGGTACTTAAAATGAGAGTATTATTCCAATGGATATGTTTAAAAATAAATTGTGATGGCAATGCACGAAGATTATGCATAAGTGGGTGTGGGCGTATAAATTCTGCTACAGAACAAGATGAATGGCGTCAAATTCCAGGAAGAGAAGGGAAATTTGAAGTAAAGACGGAGGGAGGGACGGAGGGACGATCCATCCAATCGTTCTTCATAAAACAATACAAATCCAGCTGGAAAATGGGAGGAATATCAAATCTAATACTACTACTTGTTACTAATAGTGTTGAAGCAAAGAGACAGAATATTGTTATAGATGACAAAATACTCTCCCTCGAAAACACCGGCTCCACTACTACTACTACTACTAGTACTAGTGTCGGTGGGTGGGTGGGTGGGTGGGTGGGTCGGTGGGTGGGTGGGTGGGTGGGTACTTGAACTCCACCACACTTTCTCAACACTCTAAAAAGAAGCTTCTGTTTACGCTCCGATCTTAAAATAATACAAACACGCCTTCCCTTCCCTTGGTGACAACGAGGAAAAAAATATTCTCTCTACAATTCCAACTTGATGGAAGTGAAAGTGCAGATATCATTTTCATGAAACACAACAAGTATCGACATAATAATAATAATATTATTATTATTATTATTAATTACTCAAAATTCCCTTACAACCCAAATTAGCTTTAGGTAAAAACTTTGTAACTCAAGGACAATGCGTGAAAAAACTTTGAAACTCAAGGACGGGCGTGAAATATGCATGGCATGGACCTCTGTCAAGAGCTGACTTAGGTTTTAGGGATTGTTTAACTTTAGATTGGTATTGGTGGCAGAAACAAGGAAATCCAGGAAATTTGGATGCAATGGTTTCCGTACGCACGGAGGTTTCTTCCAACTTCACTTCGATGATGCTGATAATTGGCTAATTACAGCAAAACCTACCCTCAAAAAAACTACTAGTATATAAACAACTTCATCCCTACACCGTCTTCCCTGATCTCTCTCTAACTCTCTTACCATCCCAATGGCCAATGGGGGAAAGAAAATATATTGTAATAAAGAGATCAAGCCTTTTCTGAACTCTCTCCCTCATAGGCTTCTCTCCACTCTATCTATCTCTGGTTTTACAACCCAATAACTCCTAGAAGGCAGACGAGCCTATGGTGATTGAGTTCAAGAAAGCCTTGCTCTCTCTGCACTTGAATGCCACGGAAGCAAAATAATTAACTAGAAAATAGTTTTGGTCAAGCCGATGTAGCCGTGAGTACAACGTGACATATACTTCGGTTAGTTGAACCTTAGCAAACAGACTGATAATACTATTTCTGTTTTTATATGCTTTGTTATCTCTCTATTTTATTGGTTCTATTTTTGTATGCTTCTATTACTAATCTATTTACACTCACCTTTCCTTGTGACGCTCGCATATACTACAAGAATATTAATACTACATAACTTTTGAGACTAACAAAAGTCATTCTCTCTCTCTATATATATATATATATCCCTTTCTAAGATAGAAAACAATTTGTTCACTGGGAAAATTACAAGAGACCGACAAAAAATTCATAACTGCCACAGAATACACCTTACAAAACACAACAGATACTTGGATCACAGGTTTGACCACTTGATTATAAGCCTAACAGGATGTGACAAAAAATGTAAAGCTTTAGAAAATCCCTAGTAAATCAAGGTTCTTCAACATATATTTATTTCATACCCTTACCTCATTCAAGATGAACTCTTAATTATGTTTTCAGCAGGCTCTGTTTCTCCAGGGCAGAGGATGGCGAAAAAGCACCCCAAATGACAAGTGCTATCCCTCAATGGTTAGCACTCCAGCTTCTCAGGATGGAGATGGGCAGCAATCACTAACAACAGCTTCATCCGAATTGAGACCATGACAATAAAAGCACTCCAGCAAATATGTGTTCCCTAACATAAATGGTATTTGGTATACATTCAGTATGTAGGAATCTAATATATTCCTTATTCTACCAAATTTACTTTTAAAATGTCTTAATCCATCTATACCAGTTTAATTAACCTATTTTACTTGTGCAAGGACATGTGAAATATGGTAACTTAATAGAAAAGGGGCCATTGAATTGCCAAAAGGCATCCAAGAACAGGAAGTCCATTATCAAACTTAAACTAGAACAATAAGTTCAACCTCAATAGTCAATACAAATCCTTAGAGAGCAGAAAGTTGCTTATTGTCATGTTAGTCAATCATTTCTGTGTTTGTCAAACTCTAAGAGCTTTGAGTTGCTAACTTTCATAGTTCTTTTATTAAAGAGAGGTTGAACTACAATGTGCCCATTGTAATAATCCGCAAGAATTATGTAAAACTCTATTTCTTAACAATTTTCCCTCTTGCCTTAGTTCGTGCATTTGTTTTATAAGATGTGCTTCCTCTTAAAGTTTCAAGTAAAATTGTTACAGATATAAGAAAAAAGTATAAAATTCAACGAACAGAAACCTATAATAATATCCTAAAAGCATGCAAAGGGACGTTTAACGTGTTTGGAGTTGAGCTTTCTTCTTCACAAACTTTCTTCATATAACTATGCTTTAGGTGGGATAAAGGGGCTTGTGAAAACAAAAAACTAAATTCTTTTTCATTTTCCCATCCCTTCTACTTCCTCCCCTGCTCCAAAAATAAATAAATAAAAATAAAAGTAAAAGATACTATTTTTCATAAAAGCTTTCTGTAAAGCAAAAGCCAATAAATTATAAATGATAAAAAAAATTGCTTCAAAACAATCCATTGAAATAGCATTTGATGTTATAATCATTATCAACTAGATAGCCAATATTTCATACCTGAAAGATCTTTCAAAGGTTTTTCGCTGAAGTTAGCATTTGACCAGTAGCATTACCATTAAGATATTAGATATCCTCCTAGCATAAGCCCAAGAAATCAAGCTGCTATTCCATCAGAAAAAGAGGAAGCTGATCCATGATCATACAAGTAGTACAGAATTCCAGTAAACATCATCAGCCTTTCAACCATTCTGGAAAACAAGACTGCATCTTATCTCGATTAGCAGCATTACCCACATTGACAGTAGGAATTATCTTCTCCGGCCTTAAAAACTGAATAAAATGACACAGATTAATTGCAATTGAAGGCAAAGTAAACATGCCTATGAAAATGACAAGAGATGATTGCAAGGTGAGAAGAGTTTTGAGTAAGTTAAATTATAATTTCTGAATCAGACCTGAACAAACTCTCGCATTTCTGTAAAGCTGGAATGCTCACTATATGGAACTCCTGTAAAATTTGCAATTAAAACTTATCAGACATCAACAAACTCTTTTGTGGTTTGTTAGCACATTTGATACAATGGCATCCTACTTATCAAAAGTGTCCATTTTATCTCACCATAAACAGTAACAGAGCCTTTAGAACTGGGTTTAATTAGATCCAGGTGGCTGCCGGTGGTTTCAGAGAAAGTCCAACCTGACGAAGAAGAACAACAAGAAGAAGCGTTTGCAATTTTAGCATAATCCTGTACTTGATTTGCAGGATAACTTGAAATGCCAAAGGGTCAAAGTGGAAAGCATTAGCATCTCACTCTCTCACCTGTAGGCTGAAACGCCAAAACTGATGTGTATCGATTATTGTATGTCTTCAAATAATGCTCCAAGATCTTTAAAGAAACAGATGTCAATCACTGCTTTGAGCACAGAAGAATGCTTCAACTATAAGGGCAGGAAATTCAGAATACCTCAAATCTCAGGGATGACATAGGCAGAACATGCAGAGGTGTATCGTTTCCATTGGTACACAGACTCCTAGATATACTGCAGGATGCGCCTCCTTGAAGAGTTTGCATGTATTTTTACCTATTTAAAGAAAGGTTTAAAGTTTAACCATTCAAGTTTCGTCCATTAGGATACAGTTTCTAAAAGAAGAGGATAATTTAAACTGATAAAAGGACATTTCAAAACAACATTTACTTTGTTAAAAGAAACTCGGTGGTAAGACAATTGATAAATAGAATTAAAAGAAAATAAGACATAATTCAATCATAATAAAAGCTCCACTCCTGCTTTTCATACCACAGCAGTACATAGAATATTCTCCTGAACCCCCATAGACTTGTCCAGCAGGTCAAATAAGGATTACTTTCTGTTACCAGAGCATGCACACACAAATGATATTCACCAGCAGCAAGGAAGTTAAAGGTGAGCTACATACCCCTAATGCCTTGGAAATTGCAAGATAAACACATTCTTTCCCAATGCTATACCCCCCAACAATGACAAGGGTCTTGGGCTGCTTCTTTAGAAAATTCTTTGCAACTCTGACAACAAAGTTCAGTACCTCTTCTTTCAAAGGGAACCTGAAACAACATATAGATTCAAAATTCAACACCACAAGCAAGATAACAGTAGGAGAAATAAAACCAAAAAATCCAAAAAATAAAAAGTAAATATACCTGTACTTGGGGTTGCAATATGTTGTGTCAAGGTACAGCACATTTACTCGTCGGTTTAAAAGAAGCGGGTATGTTTGCATCAACTTAGAAGCCCTGAAATCTCCAGTGTGGAGGTAGCATTGACCATTTGGGAGATGGAAGTGAATGAGGGCTGCGCCTGGACAGTGATTAGCCTCGAGCATTGTTACTTTAGTTCCTTCAATGGCATACTCAATATCTAAATCCAGAGGATGTATAAATCTGCCAATCACAGTACGTAAGCAGGAGGGGCAACATGAAAGCAGGGAAAGGGGGGAAATATACTAATAAAACACCTACTGAACTGCCTGCCTAACCGAAGATATTAACATGATATAATTTTAAATGGTACAGAATAAAGTAATAGAAAATGAGTTTCTTACAATGGATTTACATAAAGACACATTTTGATCAAACGAGCTGTGATTTGGGTGCAATAGATACGGCCATGTGACCATGCCTTACTCAAGCCACCGTAGTGATCAGCATGGAAATGACTAAGGAAATAAGCAGAGCAACCTTCAATATGACCATAGCGGAATGCATCTACGGTGAAGGGTGTCCCTGAATGATTACAAGGGACCAGTAAGATCTGATGTTCATTTTTTATTCCCACTCATGCTAAAGAACACACAAGAAAATAAAATTACTGAAAAATTAAATGGTAATAGTTTCATTTGTCTCTCTTTGTGAGATGTGTTTTGAAGGATACACGACGGATTGGGATTGAGCACTTGGACACCTAGCAGGGAAACCAACATTCCATTTAGAAATCCTAGTTGACAATCAGGATAATCATATAAGAGCAACTCCAGCAGGCCGGAGTGGTGAAAATCCTAGACTAAATATAGTCTAGGAAGCAGATTTTGCTCCAGCAGATGGACTATATTTAGTCTAGCCATTTTTCCGGCAATCCAAAAAGACTAAATCAAGGAACCAAAATCTCATGGACTATAATTTTAATATTATTAAATGGGGGAGAGGATAGAAGAAAAAGAAGAAGGAGATGAAGATTTGTGAAGAATGAGATGAAGGAGAAGAAGGTATCTGAAGAAGGAGATGAAGAAGACGAACAGGGAATAATAAAAAATAATAATTAAATACATTAATCAACTACAAAAAAAATAAAACAATAATTTGAAATAAAAAAAATATGTACAATACATTATTTTTTAGATGGAAAATTGTGATCCTCCTATGTATTATATTATTTTTTATTATATTTAAGTTTTTTTGAATTTATTAATTATTTTAATCTTTTTATATTATAGTCCATGAGATAATCCACATGATAGTCTATCTGCTGGAAGAATAGAAGACTAAAAGACATCTGTAGACTAAATATAGTCCAGCAGATAGTCCATCTGCTGGAGATGCTCAATCCCCTATTTGTATTAATGGTCCCCTAGCTCACTCTAACCGCAAGTCACACTTAACAGTTTCTCTTCTCATCCTCCCTACCGAAACATTTGTTTTACTTTGAGTTCCAAACACTAATACCGCTATAAGGACTGAAAACGAGTTACATGATACACAGAAAGATTGCCTCGGCTTCTTTTAAATTTTTTACTCGTTTTACAGTGGACTAACATATAAAACTAATATTCATCAAAGAATAACTACATATATCGAACTATAAAAAAATGCAATATTCCGATTCAACGATATTAAACATTTAAGAAAAGCATATCAACAGGTGTTTCGTTATATTTGGGAAAAAATGTGGGAGGGTAAAAAGTTAGCAAACCATACCAGGGATTTTCTTATAGAATGGGCAAGCACGCGGCTGATGCTGTTTCTGACCACCATTATTAGTAGTAGTGGTAGAAGAAAGAAAAGACTTATTTGATTTCTTCACCTTTTTATTGGGAGGCAGAGAAGGAGAAGCAGCAAAATCGTCCTTGAACTTTGAGGGAAGATTCCACATCTGAAGTAAATTTGTTTGTTTAAGCCTCTTCTTCTTATCCTCCAAATTGTTCTCATCGTCATTCCAATTATTAATGTTGCTCGTACTTGCAGTAGTAGAAGTACTATTACTACAATTATCAATTAAGAAAGACCAATCCGTTCCACATCGATAAAAATCGAAGGCGAAACTATTATCTTCCTCTTCTAAAATGGGTAATTGTTTCATATCCTTCCATTTATAACCATTTCCGTTCAAATTATTATCATTACCTCCGTTGCCGGAAGCTTCATCGTCTACGGCATCCGGCGATGAGAGATGAAAAGACGAAGAAGAGGGCAGGCCATTTTCGTCCAATGGAACAAAAGAATCTGCAGGTTCTTCGTGTGCATCCAAATCCCAATCATGGGAATGATAATCTTCAATTTCAAAATTTTCCTCCTGCGAACAAGTCTCCTTCATCGTTTTCGTTCCACCCTATCCCGCTCGAAAAAGTAACAGTAGAACAATGGCGTCCCGGCGTCCCCTCTCCCAAAATAGAGAGGGAAAATATCCGAACAAATGATGATTGGATTTGGTTTCCAATACGAGCGAGCAGATTCAACTCAAGCGACGTTTTGGCACTCGCTATTGATCAGGATTGCACGCTTTTCTCGCCTTCTGGTGGAACTGCGTATAGGTGATTCTTTTTCTTTCCCGCTCTTGAGTTTTTTTCTTTTTTCTTTTTTCTATTTTTTTTCCTTTTTCTTTTATGTAATAAGTTACAAAAATAATGTTATTTTGTGTAATCTATCTATCTATCTAATAAAATACAAATGATTTTGAATTTTCCCCTCACTCAATAAATCATCTGGGCCGTCCAAAGTTTGAGATAAATCCCACCGTCCATACATCTATCTAATAAAATACATCTATCTAATCTATCTAATAATGATTTTGAATTTTCCGCTCACTTAATAAATCATCTAGGCCGTTCTAAGTTTAAGATAAATCTCAATGCCGATACAGTGCCGGAGGCACGGGTCCCAGCTAGTTAAATACATTTCATCTCATGTGTGTGGCGCATAAGAAAAAGTCTGGTCATATAGTTTTATTGGACTGTATAATTCTATTTTTGTATATGTAATCAAATTACACCTAAAACACTATATTTTGTAAAAATTCATGTTAGAATAAATACTATATATTTTTTAAGAGTCACAATAAAAAAATATGAAAAATATCTCATTTTCTTGTCCAATACGCCTGTTTTGTAGAAGGACTCGGCAAGTAAATGTTGTTATTTGGAGTAATTTTTAAACTCAAGTTCTTTCTTGTGTGAAGTTGTGTTTGCCCAGCCCAGGCCAGCTCAACCAAAACCAAATGTAGTTATTAATCAATCATAGGAATTGTTTAGTTTTTGGGTAGAGAAGAAAAAAATTATCTCCTTTTTTTTTTTTGATAAATAAAGGAGATATTTAGCCCTCCCTCACCAAAGCATCAAAAATTATGTCACAAGTTGCAATGTTTTTACAAAACAATTCTTATTTTTACATGCAAAAGACAAATTAATCACCTATCAAACCTGAAGGGGAAACAGATTAACAGGAAAACAATAAACAGTAGTGATATGGAGAAACTAGCTAGTAGGTAGTAGTGGGATTGAATAATTATACACTATACAATACTGATCACGTGGCCGGAGGGAGTAGGGAGTATAATCAAAGAAAGAAAGAAAGAACATTGAATACTCTGTTATATAATTAATTTAGTTGTACTGATGTTCGTTCTGTTAATCTTCTCTTGAAGGAATTCTGCTTCTGAATCCACATGTGGCGATGGAACCTCTTTATGAACAAGTCAGCAACCTCATCTATCTCATCTTCTAGCTTGAACTCTTCCCCTATTTCTCCTCCCTTCCGGGCTTCCTTTGATTTCTTCACCAATTCTATCACTGAACCAGGCCTCCCCATTTCATCTTCATCTTCAAATAACGAGTGCCTTAAATCTGGGTATTTATCCTTTTGATCATCTTCTCCTACATCTTCTTGATTTGATGATATAAAGTTACTAATTTCTTCATCTTCTTTCTGACCATCACCACTACTCATGTGAACCTTGTTAACAATGGTGGGCGGCAGTGTGGCGGCGTTGATAATATTGTTGTGGATAACAAGAGGGAGCTGTTGATGCAGATTGCTCTCTTCTTCTTCTTCTTCTTCTTCTTGCAGCTCTGTTCCATCAATTGGTTGATGATGAGGGTTAGGGTTGGGGTTGGGTTTGGGTTTGGGGAGGAATAAATCATGGAATTTGTGAGAGATGGATCCAAAAAGAACCTTTTTATCTCTACTCAACAAAGAGTAAATCATGAGTCGAGTCTTTAAATCTCTCAATTTGCTCTTGAGATCAGTTATCGACTTTGCACTGGTATAAATGGCCATCATCTTCTTCAAAATCCCTGCTGCTGCTTTCTTCATCCTAATACAACACTACTAGTAGTAATTATTACTATTCGAGTTAGAATATGTTTGAAGGAATACAAGAAATATGTTTGCTTTATATATATATATTTATATATGGGTATTATATCATCATATTATATATAAATATTTTCCCCTTTTAATGGATTGAATGCTTGTTTGTAGTACGGAGCGGAGGGGAGCGGAGGGGAGATTGGAGTGAGGATTAAGAAAAGCACCTACTTTAGAGTATTACCGTTTTACCTCCAATTCCTTCGCTTCGAGGTATGGCCCGGCAATCACGGCCTTTCCTTTCTTATTTTTTTTTGAGTAATGCTAAATATACACCTTATTTTATAATTATTTTATAATTTATTGATATGACATTCTCTAACTTAACATATTAATGAATAAATTGTTTCAATATAGTATTGGACCTCACATAAAAATTGAGGTAGAGTATGTCACGTTAGTAAATTATAAAATAATTGTAGAATAAGTTATGTCTTATTCTTTTTTTTAAAAAAATTTGTTTATATTTTTATTTAGGAAATTATTGAGTTTTAGTGTGGAGACTAGATATAAACCCGTTACAGCGGAATTATTCATTTTGTTAATAATAAATTTATACGTGCAATTATTAAATTAAAATATAATAAGAAGATGGTAGATTGTTATGCGATGATCAAATTTTAGTAGCATATGTGCAATTACGAACTAGTTTAAGGAGCTGTTTATTTAGAGCTGAATCTGAATGGCTGAATTGGTCAATGCGTTTGTTTGGTCTGAATGGCTGAATCGGTAAGATGGACGAGGTGAATGGCTAAGTCAAATTTTTTTAGCTGAATAACTGAATGAAGTAAAAAAAATTAAAAAATTTAAAAAAATATTAACTATTATATTAAGTAATATTAAATAAATTTACAACAATTTTGAATTTTTTCAGAAGGGTAAAATAATAAAATTTTGTCATTCAGACATGTCAATTATCAAATAATTTTTTTAATTCAGATTCAGATTCAGCTTAAACTTATTTAAATTTAGATTTATTCAATTTTTATCAAACACTTCCTAATTTATAGAGTTTGTAAAGATAGTGTTACGAAGAGTTATATAAAATAAAATATATTTAAATAAAACAGCAAGTCATTTCTACCAAAACTAATCTACTATCAACTATCAAGTGTCGTGTTGTTATTAAAAGATAATTATTGTTGTGTTGTAAGCTAAGATTATATCTGAGGTTGCCACATCTAGTAGTAATATATATGGAGGGCATCCGTGCCCGTGACATTTGCGTAAAAGACTAGTAATAATAAAATAGGGTAGGTTAGAGAGTAGAGCACAAACTTTTTGTCATTTTCTTTGGAATGAATAATTGAGTTTGGGGAAGGCCCTTTTTCCTCTTTACAGCCTCTTTTTGTTAATGACTTAGCCGGGTGGGTGGGTGCGTGGGTGCGTGGGTGGGGTTTGATTTCATAAAAAGGAGAGTTAGGCTCATGCGAGCTTTTTGAGTTCTGTTCTTCGCAAGTAATTTCTAATTTACTTCATCTCTAGACTTTATTTCAAAGTTTTTTTATTTTTTGAAAAAAAAATAAGTTTATTTAATTATTTCAATGTAGTAACTAGTAGTAGGCAATGTCTTTTGTGTGTATTAAGTTTTCATTTCTTAATTTTTAAATTTATTAGTCCGTCTTAGTTTTCATTCCTACTTGTCTTGTATTGTCCCTCCTGCTAAGGCGTCAAGCACTTTACATTTAACGCATAACATGTTGTATAGTTATATTTATCATGTCTACTTACACTGGTGAGATTCTTTTGACAGTGAAACAAACAGCCAGCCCCTTATATTGTTAAATTTGTAGGGAAGGAAATCAAATGAAAATATTCTCTGACCCATACACTCCTGTCCTGTTTGACAAGAAGGTTTTTCAATAGTTTCTACCTCGTTCATTACCCTCCTATTATCCGTCTAACTTTTCAATGATCTTTGCATAAATCAGGGGTGTTCAAGACTGAAATACACTCTTTGGATCCCAAAGTAACAATCTATGGGAATGTGTAGCCACAAACATTAAGCAAAAATATGGAGCTATGAGAATCAGAATGCAGTAAAAGAAAAGAAGGAAATTAAATCACCAACTACAAAGAAGGAGAATGTGAATTCCAAATCTGGGTGTGAGCAAACAAAACACACACAGACACAAGCCACTAGCACCGAAAAACTCATGGAGAGTCCAATCAATCAATATTGGACGAAGGCGGAAACAAAACATCAAATAAGAACACAGACTGCATGACAAATATTTATGCTAGCCCTGGGTTGATGAAAATTGGAAATTCTATTTCCCAACAACCAGAAGCAAATTGCATCATACACCCAAGAAGTGCTCATGATACAAGCAAAGTCAGGACAGAGATAAACATGCAGTATTATTACATGGTGGAACCTCGCCCAATTATTCTACCATATTGTGCAATATATCCCTTACAAAGTACCCCCTCACACCAACAAATACTTGCAGCCAGGAACGCTACCACTGTAACACCCCCTTTCCCAAAAGGGAAAAGGGATGTCACGCACAGACATAATAAATACAAATCTCTAATAAACCTCAAAATATCTCCAATAAAATTTAATACCAAATGTCACATACTCCAATTTAAATAGAATGAACTCCACATTTACATAGTCTCTACTAAGAATAAATAAATATCAAAATAGTTCTCAAAACATCCAGTTACAAAATCTTAGGAAAACCAAGTCTAATAATAATCTCAAAAACTAATCTACTCATTTGGATCAAAGGTAGCTCTCATCCCACAAATCCTGATCACCCCTGATTATCTGCCGGAAAAAGAACACAGCGTGAGCCAATTGCCCAGTACGGATATGAAGATAAATAAATGTATCACAAAAAGTAATGAATCTAAAAGAATTGAACGAATGAACATATGTGAATTACAAACGAATTTCGAATATATCAAAATTTGAGAGTCCATTTACAAATGACTAACACTGTCAACCGAATAATAATAGCCAAAAGAATCCCAAACAAATAAGGCTGAATCAAATGGTTGTAAGGTAACAATTTCATACTGAGCTCAAATACAAATAGCCAAAGGCTAACAAAATACATCGGTACCATGATGTATACAAATCAAATCGGATAGTACGCACGACACATACGTCACTAATCCGCCAAACAAATCAAATCAAATCAAATACTGGGTCGACACATACGTATCCTGAACAAATATATCAAATGGCCAAAGCTCATACCCAGAGCATACAAAAGGATACGCCGTGGACTAATCACACCGCCACGGAAGGTGTCATGCCCTTGTGTCAAGAGGACATGCCTGTGGTACCCCCACAGGTGGTTAGCTCAAGTATACCCTAAGGATCAAACTATAAAATGTAAGCCAACAGGGGTTCAAATCACAACGCTTACATGACCATATTCAAATGAGATCGAATTATCAAATACAATTATTATTGATTATCACAATATATCAATGATCAAAATGACTCCCGAATGTGAACGAAAATATACGAACAATGGTACAAACGAATAAAGTCTCCAAAATATATTGACACGATTAACTAGTTCAAAGAGTACAAATACGAATTCGAATATCAACGCCAAAACGAAACTAACTCAATAATTTTGACAACAAAGAATAATCCCAAGAGGCAATACCAAATTTCTAAACGAGTACAAAACGAACGAATTAAATTTAAAGGAATATTGCTGAAAAAGTACGAAATCCGTACCTTAATATAATACCAAAATAATTCGCCGAATCCAAATATCACCCGCTAAACTCCCCCAATCCGATCTAATTATCAAAATAAAATATAAAGCACATAATTAAATTACGAACTCATACAAATTATATTTTCATAAATTCAATAATTTTAATATACTATATTTACTTGTAATCAAAAGATATATTTTAATTATAATAATAATATTATAATATTATTTATCACTTTCCCCTTTCAAAATTCCTGCAAATCTTTTTAAATATATATGTAACGAAATTACGGTACATAAATATATATATATATATAATATTATAGGTACTGCAGTATATATATATATATATATATAATTAGTAACTAATAGTAATATGTAGTATATATATATACGTATATAATATATAACTAGAATCATGATTTATATATATATATATATATACAATATATATATATATTAGAACAAGAAGAATCTGCAGCGGCTCTGCAGCGGCACGTTTTTTTTTTTTTCCTATATATATATAAATCAAATCGTATATATTCGCAGGTAAATTATATACCCCAAATGTAAATTAAAATTTTATTAACAAAGTCAACTAATCAAATGACATAATAAAATTTTAAAATAGATTGTAATTACAGTAGCAAAATATTTGTTTTGTATTCAAAAATAGTCCAACAATTACCTTTGAGAAGAAGAACAAAGAATTTTTTTAACAACATAATATATATATATATATATATATATATATATATATATATATATATATATATATATATATATATATATATATATCCAGAAAAAGGGTACTCGGAAAGAATGCATTGATATGAACCGTAATTGATGTAAGCTCGTCGAACTTCATCAAGTAGATCACCACGATATTTCCATATTTCGATAAGTTTTTCAGGATCACGCTCAAAATAATTAATATCTCATTCTTTACCTTCAATTCTTTGATTTTAGAGAATAACGTTGTTCTTGTTTAGGGGTAGACAGAGATGTTTGAACATTAGGCTCAGGGGTAAGCAGAGATGTGTTAACATCACTACAAAAAAGTCGATCATTACCGACGGCATATACCGTCGCCAATGATCCTATTGCCGTCGGCAATGAGGTCATTGGCGACGGCACAGTCCGTCGCTCGTCCCGTCGCCGTATGGGTCGTCGCCCCGGTCTCCCGTCGCTCGCCGTCGGCAAGTGTGTCATTGGCGACGGATGTCATTGGTGACGGCGTGCCGTCGCCTATGAGTCATTGCCGACGGCATGGCCGTCACCAATGGTCCCGTCGCCAATGACCCACTTTTAAAAAAAAAATAATAAAATTGCAAAATTCCCCTGTTCATTTACATATACATTGTACCTGTTGTACCTGTTATAAACTAAGAAAAATAAATAATGACAATATACGCATATCAATAACAATCATATCTTTTACTATCAACAATTAACATAATTAGATACCAAACTCAAATCTATACAACTCAAAAGCTAAATACATACATGAAAGTCAAAATATAAATATAAACAACTACTGCCCAAGATCAGGAATCTCTGTCCCATCGTCAGTCCCATCCTCCATAGTCTCATCCGCATCAGCTCGGAAATCATCACCATCTCCTCCACGAGCATCACCTGTGCCGCCATCTCCACCTCCACGAGTCTCATCAACAAGACCCTACAAAATTAAAATATTAATAACGGAGTCCCCAAAATAGATTATATTTATATTATTTTAGTTTGTGTCAGTTGTAACGCGTGTCAGTATGTCGATAACTAGGCGATAACTCGGTCTCCGTACGCCGGAATCGAGTACCGTCAGTTGTAACGCGTGTCTAATACCTACGCGGTGCTGTGTGTGTGTTTGCGTGGCGTTCGGACGGACGATGCGTGTTTCGGGCTCTTTTTCGGCTTTTTGGCTAAGTGTGGTTCAGTTTCGCAAACTAGGCGATAACTCGGTCTCCGTATGCCGGAATCGAGTACCGTCAGTTGTAACGCGTGTCTAATACCTACGCGGTGCTGTGTGTGTGTTTGCGTGGCGTTCGGACGGACGATGCGTGTTTCGGGCTCTTTTTCGGCTTTTTGGCTAAGTGTGGTTCAGTTTCGCAAACTAGGCGATAACTCGGTCTCCGTATGCCGGAATCGAGTACCGTCAGTTGTAACGCGTGTCTAATACCTACGCGGTGCTGTGTGTGTGTTTGCGTGGCGTTCGGACGGACGATGCGTGTTTCGGGCTCTTTTTCGGCTTTTTGGCTAAGTGTGGTTCAGTTTCGCAAACTAGGCGATAACTCGGTCTCCGTATGCCGGAATCGAGTACCGTCAGTTGTAACGCGTGTCTATTACCTACGCGGTGCTGTGTGTGTGTTTGCGTGGCGTTCGGACGGACGATGCGTGTTTCGGGCTCTTTTTCGGCTTTTTGGCTAAGTGTGGTTCAGTTTCGCAAACTAGGCGATAACTCGGTCTCCGTATGCCGGAATCGAGTACCGTCAGTTGTAACGCGTGTCTAATACCTACGCGGTGATGTGTGTGTGTTTGCGTGGCGTTCGGACGGACGATGCGTGTTTCGGGCTCTTTTTCGGCTTTTTGGCTAAGTGTGGTTCAGTTTCGCAAACTAGGCGATAACTCGGTCTCCGTATGACGGAATCGAGTACCGTCAGTTGTAACGCGTGTCTATTACCTACGCGGTGCTGTGTGTGTGTTTGCGTGGCGTTCGGACGGACGATGCGTGTTTCGGGCTCTATTAATACAATAAAAAATTATTAAAAAGAGGCATATGAAACTTTTTTTGTTGGTAAAATTAGGATATTGACCAATTTATTAAAAATAATAATAAGCACAGTTCAGTCATTAACTCGCATGATTCTCACAAGTCACATTAACAAAAGCAAGAACAAAGTAGTCACACAAACCTAAAATGGAAAGAAAAAATGTTACAAAGATTGCACATCTATGATTAGTAATATTTTATAGTTAGGGTTCAATACTTGCCTTTCCTTCCCAACCTTCCTTGAAATGTATGTGTTCATAATAGTCTATGAAAATAAAAATAAAATTGACAATTAGGGTCATTGTTTAAACCAATACAATTAGCTATAAATTTTGACAGTACTCTCATTGATACACCAGCAGTACACTAATTATTATATTTGTAATCTTTAGTAATCAAGTGTTTCCTTTCACACAACCATATATTTCCAATTTGAACTTTTTTAAAACCCACCCCCACCCCCACCACACCCCACCCCACCCCACCCCACCCCACAACAACAATTTATACACTGCAATAAATATACATTTATACACTATCTCTAAGCTCAACAGATTACTATCAATGAAGTTTAAAAAATTTATACACTGCAATATATAGTACACTGCAATATAGTTGGATATTTGTACACATTAAAATTTCCATGTAAACTTGCAAATATTTGAAATAGTAATACACTACAATTGATATTTGGGGAAAATATAGTGAAATTGTAGAAGAAGTGATTTAGGTTATATTTGGGGGAATTGGGAATACTTACTTGCAGTACTCGAGAGTGACAACAGGGGGAGAGAGGACGGCGATGGCAAGAGAGGAGGGCGACGGCAGGAGAGGACGGCGACGGCAAGAGAGGACGGCGACGGTCAGTGGGCGACGGCAGCGAGAAAATGACGCGAGCGAGGAAGAAGGGGGAAAGAAGAAAGCAGAAATGAAAAAAAAATTACGGTACTGTAATTAAATCTAGGGTCATTCTCGACGGCTATCAATACCGACGGCAAACGCCGTCGCCTATACCCTTTTCCCACGCCCGCGAAAAATTCCCACCAAATTTAGACCCGGTGGAAGGTCATTAGCGACGGGACTCATTGGTGACGGCTACGCCGTCGAGAATGATAGTATTAGCGACGGCAGTATTCCCGTCGCTAATGATGCCGTCGCCTATGAGCTGTTTTTTTGTAGTGATTAATATGGTGAATAAAGTTCAAGGATCTTGCTCTCAAACCCTTTTGTAATCTCAGTCGCGTTCCCTCGTTCCTTCTTGCGCCTCCTTTTTCTTTCGTTATATTCTCACAACTCCTCGTACGTAAGGAAGTATAACTAGGTTTTACTATTTAATATTAATACTTCTAATTTGATTAGGATTTAAAATTACTCAATTATAAATCTGACCCAATTAATGTAATATAGCTTATTATGGCCCAAATAAATTAAATATATAGAATTTGACCCAAACACAAGGAAAGCCCAATTAAATATTTTAAAGCTCACTTAAATATTCTATTATTATTTTATTGGGTACTACATCACATTCCCCTTAAAAAAAGGATTCCGTCCTCGGAATCAAAAGAACAAAATGTACCTAATTTTCAAAAAGATGTGGATATTCCGCCCGAATAGACTCCTCTATCTCCCAAGTAGCTTCCCGCTCCGAATGATTTTTCCACAAGACTTTAACAAAAGGAATTGTCTTCCTTCTCATAATCCGTTCTTGACGATCTAGAATCGCCTCGGCTTCTTCCTCACAAGTGAGATCTTCTTGAATCTTATGTAACGGGTAGTGCACAACGTGAAGCGGATGATAATTATATTTTCTTAACACCGAAACATGAAAGATATTATGCACATGAGATAATTGTGGAGGCAAAGCCACCCGATATGCCACTTCTCCAACTCTCTCAAGGATTTCAAAAGGGCCAATGAAACGCGGATTAAGCTTCCCTTTCAAACCAAACCTTCGAACACCTTTCCATGGAGAAACTTTCAAAAACACGTGTTCACCGGGCGTGAATGCAAGAGTCCTCCTATGAATATCAGCATAACTATTTTGCCGTGATCTAGCTTCTTTTAACTTTTCTTTAGCCACTGCTACTTTCTCCGTAGTAATCCTAACCAAATCGGGTCCTTCTATTATCCTTTCACCAACCTCATCCCAACAAGTCGGAGCTCGACACTTCTTACCATATAAAGCTTCAAAAGGTGCCATACCAATACTAGCTTGCCAACTGTTATTATATGCGAACTCCACCAAACTCAAATAATCATCCCAGTTTCCTGTCCACTCTAAAGCACAAGATCGCAACATGTCTTCTAATGTCTGAATAGTTCTCTCTGATTGTCCATCTGTTTGCGGGTGAAAAGTTGTACTATAGTTGAGTCGCGTTCCCCAAGCTCGTTGAAACCCTTTCCAAAATCGAGAAGTAAACCGCGGATCCCGATCCGAAACAATAGAAACTGGAGTCCCATGAAGCCTAACAATCTCACGTTGAAAAATATCTACTAACTTATTTACCGAAAAATCTTCACGAATAGACAGAAAATGAGCCGATTTAGTCAAACGATCCACTACCACCCAAATAGTATCATTCTTTTTAAGGGTCCTCGGTAATCCAATCACGAAGTCCATCGAAATGTCTTCCCATTTCCACACAGGAATCTCTAACTGTTGCAACAAACCACCAGGCCGCTGATGCTCAATTTTCACTTGCTGACAAATAAGACATTTACTCACAAATTCAGCTACATCCCTTTTCATTCCACTCCACCAAAAATTCTCCTTCAGATCCTTATACATCTTTGTAGACCCCGGAAGAATAGAAAATGGCGAACTATGAGCTTCAGTCAACACTGCCTCACGAATCATTGGATCTATTGGAACACATAACCGTTTACCAAACCATATCACACCTTGCTCATCAATGCGAAATTCTAGCTGCCTACCCTCATCCATATTCTGCGCTACAGCCCACAACTCACCATCCTCCTTTTGTGCTTCTTTGATACGCAAAATAAGAGAAGATTCCACCCTCATACCTGCTAACAACCCATCAGAACCTCTAGCATATAGCTCCAAACCCACACGCTCCATATCCGAGATAAGTTGAGGTTGTGTAACCAAGGCAGCTACACTCCCTGAACTCTTCCGGCTAAGAGCATCTGCAACCACATTAGCCTTACCGGGGTGATACTGAATCCTGGCATCATAATCCTTAAGAAGCTCCAACCAACGCCTCTGTCTCATGTTAAGCTCCTTCTGAGTAAAAATATATTTAAGGCTCTTGTGGTCGGTAAAAATGTCACAAGTCTCTCCATATAAATAGTGCCTCCAAATCTTTAGGGCAAAAATAACTGCTGCTAACTCCAAGTCATGGGTAGGATAATTCACCTCATAAGGTTTAAGTTGTCTAGAAGCATAAGCAATTACCTTACCATGCTGCATCAAAACGCACCCTAATCCCTTCTTGGAAGCATCACTGTAAATCTGATAACCTCCTATCCCCGACGGTAATGTAAGCACTGGAGCCGACACAAGTCTCTTCTTAAGCTCCTCAAAACTTTTCTCACGTTCCTCATTCCACACAAACTTTATGCCCTTCTTCATCAGCTGAGTTAACGGCAAAGCTAACAAAGAGAACCCTTCCACAAATCGCCTGTAGTACCCTGCCAAACCCAAGAAACTCCTTACTTCAGTTACTGTGGTAGGTCTTGGCCAATTAGTGATAGCCTCAACCTTCGCAGGATCCACCTTAATACCTTCAGCAGACACGACATGTCCCAAAAATGCTATCTGTTCTAACCAAAACTCGCATTTGGAGAACTTAGCATACAACTTATTCTTTTGCAAAACCCCCAAAACAGTACGAAGATGCTCTTCATGCTCCTCCTTGGACTTGGAATACACCAAAATGTCATCAATGAAGACAATGACAAATTGGTCCAAATACTCGCTAAAAACCCGATTCATCATATCCATAAATACTGTCGGAGCATTAGTCAACCCAAAAGACATCACTAAGAACTCATAGTGCCCATACCGAGTACGAAAAGCTGTTTTTGGAATGTCCTCTTCCCTCACCCTCAACTGATGGTACCCCGACCTCAAATCTATCTTTGAGAAGAACTTTGCCCCTTGGAGCTGATCGAAAAGGTCATCTATCCGTGGCAATGGATATCTGTTCCTGATAGTGATCCGATTTAGTTCTCTATAATCTATACATAATCTCATAGATCCGTCCTTCTTCTTCACAAACAACACTGGAGCACCCCATGGCGATACGCTTGGCCTAATGAATCCACGATCTAACAACTCCTGCAATTGTTCCTTCAACTCCTGTAACTCTAATGGAGCCATCCTATAGGGTGCCTTAGAGATAGGTTCTGCTCCAGGAATGAGCTCAATAGTAAACTCAACTTCCCTTGGCGGTGGCAATCCTGGCAGATCCTTAGGAAATACCTCAGGAAATTCTCGCACAACTGGATAGTCATCAAGTTGGGGCTCATCCCTCGAGGTATCCTTCACATAAGCCAAATAACAGTCATGTCCCTTAGAAATCATTTTGCTCGCCTTCAAGGCTGAGATCAACTTTACAACACCATTCGGCTTTGAACATTAAAACTCGAATTCTGGATTATCTAAGGGTCCAAAAATAACTTTTCTCGCCTGACAATCAATAGTGGCTTGATGCTTACCCAGCCAATCCATACCCAAAATAATATCAAAATCATGCATCACCATCGGAAGTAAGTTAGTTGTGTACACTCTCCTACCTAACTTCAAAGGACACTTACGAAAGTACTCAGAAATAATCACAGAATTCCCCATCGGGGTAGCAATAGACAAATGAGGATCTAACATATGAGAAGACAACCCAAGATGACGAACAAATGAAAGTGCGACAATAGAGTGTATAGATCCAGTGTCAAACAAAACTGATGCCTCACGATTTCCTACAAGAAGGATGCCTGAAATAGTACCTGGTGCTTGGGCCGCCTGATTAGCTGTCAATGCAAATACTCTCCCACCGGTGTTGCGCTGACCGCCATTACCAGCATTACCGCCTCCCCCATTACCACGCTGAACTGCGCAATCCCTTGCTCTATGTCCCATCTGTCCACATAAGAAACAAGCCCCTGTATTTCTATAGCACGCCCTACCAGCATGATATCCACCACAAGTAGCACATGGAATAGGTGGAAGTGGCATAAGGTTTGGATTGCCCCCACCTGCCGGTCCTGGATACCGCCCCTGAATTTGACCCTGTTGGCGATGCTGACCCTGATTCTGATTTTGCTGGAAGCCCCTGTTCTGTTGAAATCCCCTATTTTGATACTGCCCTCCAACTTGCCACTGACCCTGCTGCTGACCTCCACGACCACCCTGCTGCATTGGGTAAGCAAAATCCCTTCTTGGATTAAATCGCTGACCCGATGTAGACTCATTCCAATTATTTTGCCTTCTATTCTGATTCCTGCTAAACTGTCTCGTCCCTTGCCCTTGCTGATCATCTCTATCTCTCTTTCGACTCCCATCTGATCTTGAAGCTCGAAAGTCCTTGTGCTCCATCTCCACACTCTTAGCTGCATTGGCCACCTGTGATACATCTGTAAATATGGTGTGGATGATCGATCTCCTATACTCGTATTTCAAAGCCCATTTAAACTTTTTTGCCTGATGTGCAGCTGTCCCAGCTATCGAACCCGCAAAACCAGCCAATCTCGTAAACCTCGCTATGAAATCATTAATAGTCTCATCATCCTTCTGCCGAATGGACACAAATTCCCTGATGTATGCATCCCTATCAGCATTTGGGAAATACTGCTGATAGAAAAGGTCACAAAAACCGCTCCATATGAGTCCATCCATAAATCCATCTCCCTGTGTAGCCTTCAACGATTTCCACCATCGCTGAGCATCATCCTCTAGCTTATAAACTGCTAATCTCACCTTCTGATTTTCTGAACATCCAATCACATCAAAAATCTTCTCCAAGTGGGCGATCCAGTTCTCCGCATCAATTGAAGTTGGAGCAAAACGAAAAGAGTTGGGCTTCTGCTTAATGAACCTCTCCAACAACACATATAATGGCTGCACTGGCTGACCCACTTGATCCTCGAGAGGAACATTCTGCTCATGTTGTGGTATCTCTGCATCATCCCTCATGCCATTTGCATTATGATTTCCTTGCATCTGCGGAATACCTTGCATAGCTTGGGCCACGGCCTGCGTAACTGCCTCATTCACCATTGCTGCAACCATAGCCGGAGTTATTGTTGCATTACCCTGGTTCCCATTGTTTCCACCCTGATTAACAGCCTCAACTTGGGGCTGCCTCTGACCCCTCCTACCGTTATTATCGGCCTGCCTCCCAGCAATTCTCGAAGACTTATGAGCCATCTACGATACAAAATCAAACAGATGAGAACAAACAGATCAAAACAAATAATCAAGGCCAAATTTTTGCAGAACGAAAATCAAACGTAATACAAATCTTATAACTACCCAGTGGTCTACCCATAACTCACAAGTCAAGCTTAAAAGGCAATCTACAAGATCATAACCTAAGCTTTGATACCAACTCTGTAACACCCCCTTTCCCAAAAGGGAAAAGGGATGTCACGCACAGACATAATAAATACAAATCTCTAATAAACCTCAAAATATCTCCAATAAAATTTAATACCAAATGTCACATACTCCAATTTAAATAGAATGAACTCCACATTTACATAGTCTCTACTAAGAATAAATAAATATCAAAATAGTTCTCAAAACATCCAGTTACAAAATCTTAGGAAAACCAAGTCTAATAATAATCTCAAAAACTAATCTACTCATTTGGATCAAAGGTAGCTCTCATCCCACAAATCCTGATCACCCCTGATTACCTGCCGGAAAAAGAACACAGCGTGAGCCAATTGCCCAGTACGGATATGAAGATAAATAAATGTATCACAAAAAGTAATGAATCTAAAAGAATTGAACGAATGAACATATGTGAATTACAAACGAATTTCGAATATATCAAAATTTGAGAGTCCATTTACAAATGACTAACACTGTCAACCGAATAATAATTGCCAAAAGAATCCCAAACAAATAAGGCTGAATCAAATGGTTGTAAGGTAACAATTTCATACTGAGCTCAAATACAAATAGCCAAAGGCTAACAAAATACATCGGTACCATGATGTATACAAATCAAATCGGATAGTACGCACGACACATACGTCACTAATCCGCCAAACAAATCAAATCAAATCAAATACTGGGTCGACCCATACGTATCCTGAACAAATATATCAAATGGCCAAAGCTCATACCCAGCGCATACAAAAGGATACGCCGTGGACTAATCACACCGCCACGGAAGGTGTCATGCCCTTGTGTCAAGAGGACATGCCTGTGGTACCCCCACAGGTGGTTAGCTCAAGTATACCCTAAGGATCAAACTACAAAATGTAAGCCAACAGGGGTTCAAATCACAACGCTTACATGACCATATTCAAATGAGATCGAATTATCAAATACAATTATTATTGATTATCACAATATATCAATGATCAAAATGACTCCCGAATGTGAACGAAAATATACGAACAATGGTACAAACGAATAAAGTCTCCAAAATATATTGACACGATTAACTAGTTCAAAGAGTACAAATACGAATTCGAATATCAACGCCAAAACGAAACTAACTCAATAATTTTGACAACAAAGAATAATCCCAAGAGGCAATACCAAATTTCTAAACGAGTACAAAACGAACGAATTAAATTTAAAGGAATATCGCTGAAAAAGTACGGAATCCGTACCTTAATATAATACCAAAATAATTCGCCGAATCCAAATATCACTCGCTAAACTCCCCCAATTCGATCTAATTATCAAAATAAAATATAAAGAACATAATTAAATTACGAACTCATACAAATTATATTTTCATAAATTCAATAATTTTAATATACTATATTTACTTGTAATCAAAAGATATATTTTAATTATAATAATAATATTATAATATTATTTATCATTTTCCCCTTTCAAAATTCCTGCAAATCTTTTTAAATATATATGTAACGAAATTACTGTACATAAATATATATATATATATATATATATATATATATATATATATATATATATAATATTATAGGTACTGCAGTATATATATATATATATAATTAGTAACTAATAGTAATATGTAGTATATATATATACGTATATAATATATAACTAGAATCATGATTTATATATATATATATATATATATATATATATATACAATATATATATATATATATATTAGAACAAGAAGAATCTGCAGCGGCACGTTTTTTTTTTTTCCTATATATATATAACTCAAATCGTATATATTCGCAGGTAAATTATATACCCCAAATGTAAATTAAAATTTTATTAACAAAGTCAACTAATCAAATGACATAATAAAATTTTAAAATAGATTGTAATTACAGTAGCAAAATATTTGTTTTGTATTCAAAAATAGTCCAACAATTACTTTTGAGAAGAAGAATATGGTGAATAAAGTTCAAGGATCTTGCTCTCAAACCCTTTTGTAATCCCAGTCGCGTTCCCTCGTTCCTTCTTGCGCCTCCTTTTTCTTTCGTTATATTCTCACAACTCCTCGTACGTAAGGAAGTATAACTAGGTTTTACTATTTAATATTAATACTTCTAATTTGATTAGGATTTAAAATTACACAATTATAAATCTGACCCAATTAATGTAATATAGCTTATTATGGCCCAAATAAATTAAATATATAGAATTTGACCCAAACACAAGGAAAGCCCAATTAAATATTTTAAAACTCACTTAAATATTCTATTATTATTTTATTGGGTATTACAACCACAATGGAAGGATAATATGCCATCCACCATTTCAGGCACCGGTAACAAGGGTAGGAGATTATTTCACTGATGAAAATACTGTTGGATGCAAGGTGATGTAAGGAGATATCCATATGTAACAAAAGAGTCATGATAACTTCTCATGGATTCTTTATTATGCAATTTTAGTATATAGACTAGTTTCCTTCTTAAATGAGTTCTGATCATCCTATTCTATGACAAAAATCAATAAAATAGAGCTAAAATTCTTTTGTTACTTTTAGTTCAATTTCACTTGCCTTTTTGCCTGTTGGTACTTGATAGATTCAAATCCAAGTATGACTTTCCTGAACCACGCACCAAGATTAATCCTTAATCTATTCTATGATACAGCATTGCTATTTACATATTCTATTCATGGTCCTTCTTCCGCATACTGAATGTCTATTGTGCAAGTAATAGCTTCCTTTCTCTCTTACTGAGGGTGTTCCGTTTTTCTTAATGCATTAAATTGCTCATCTTTCTAGGTGACGTGGGTTTTACTCTCTTAACAGTCAACCTCCTCAGTTCTAGTCTAATTGGGGTAAGAAGTTTTTTCTAGTGATGTTTTTTCATCTCCCTCTTGAGTTCCTCAAAATGCCCTATGTAGGTAATTTGCTTTTTTAGATTTATTTAAATTACAAATCCAACTGTTTTCTATCTATAAACTTAACTTAAATTCCAAGTATTACCATACTATTTTGGTAGCCCAAGAAAGTGTTGCCGAATACCACTTTCTCCATCTAAGAACCTAAAGCTTTCCATCTGGACAAGCACCTAACAGCACGCTCCACATACCCCCTTCCCTCCAACTTGAAAAGGAAACAATTAGACATAGCAAAATGCAAACAACAATCCATCATTATAAATTCGGTCTTCTAAACACAAATCTAAGATAAAGAGAACAATCAATTGTAGTACTGATACCCACCAACTAACCAACCTATGGGGAATAAAACAGAGATACATGCAGAAACAAGTCCGTCTTTTTTTTCTTTTTCTATTTTGGTCACCTTTACTAAGAACAACAAATCAGTCATACCCTAAGAATCTGAAGCTTTGAAGAGAAGGCAATGGCAACCCAATCAGGCTGAGAAGAAGACCATTGCAGCTGCTCAATTTCGGCACCGGCAGTATAAGCCAGTATCGGGTCCAGTCCACCCTCCACGGGCTGACCCATGGTAGAAAGGTCCCAAATCAGAGCCTGTGAATCATCCCCAGCAGTACAAATATGGCAAGAGCTATGCGGCGCCCAAGCAATAGCATTAGCACCGGCCTGGTGCCTCTGCAATTCCACTACGGGTAGGGTCGGAAACCGGATATCCAGCACCACCACTTTTGCACTATCCATAATAATAGTCGCCATGTACCTCGGGTCCTGCTTGTTCCAGCCCAACCGCACCAGCGGCGTGTCGGGTTCCGAGCTCTCGTAGATTATGGTCGACTGCTCCTTGTCCCGGAGATCGAAAACCCTAACGGAACCGTCTGCCGAAACCGACGCAAAAACCCCAACTCCGCCCCAGGCGATGTCATAAATTCCTTATCATGGGCAATCAGCTGGGTATCCACAGTTTCTCTCTCTATGTCCCAAATTGTGCAGGTGGTATCGATGCTCGACGTCCCAATTCGCCGGGGCTCCGCTTCGTTCAGTCAAAGGAGGTTAAGGGCCCACAAAATTCACTGTTTCGGTTGTTGTTAAGGAGGCTCTTCAGCTCAACGGACTCATCGGAGATGCGCCACAGCCGAAGGAAGTCGCTGGAAGTGGCCAGGAGGTCCGGCTTCTGGCACTCCTTGTCGGGGACGAAGATGGCCTTGGTGGGCGGATACGGGTGCTCGAATGAAAGGGTCGGGTCAGCACGGATCTCCCCATTGATGTCGTCAAGCTGGACGATTTCGACCCGGTTCTGGTACTGCTCCAAGAGACTGGCGATGACGAGGCGGAAGTTTTTGTCCCGGCGGACGCTCCAGTTCATAGCGTAAACGTGCCATGGGGCTTCGTAGGTATAGATCTCCGATCGTCTCTGCTGCTCGTCAAAGCCGTCCTGGTTTTGGTCGCTGCTCACCGCCATCCCGACCCGCCAAACAAAATCTCTGCTTTTCTATGAAATCTTGCTTAATTGATGTGAAACTGAAAAATGGCTGCCGGATTCAAAAGGGAAGGTATTCAATTCGTGTTAATTTTTATTTTTACAAAATAGAAAATAGTGAAGGAGGAAGTATTTGACTCTTCGAGAGATGAGTAATGCTACCGACACAAACTAAAACTATTTTATAAATATTTTATAAATTATTGTGGTATACTCCATCTCAGCATATTGATTTATAAATTATTTTAATGTAATCTCCGACCCCACATAATATGCTGATAAGGAGTATGCCACATCATCAATTTATAAAATATTTATAGAATAGTTTGTGTCTCTAGCATTATTCTCGAGAGATTCCATTCATGTGACTATTGCTTATCCTTGTCAGTCAGTTGAGAAAAGACAATAAGGTCGAAGATAAAATCACTTATTAATAACCAAAAATAAGTTGACATTTCTAAAATAATAAAGGGCTAATGACAAACCTATCCCCCAAGTTAGATCCAAAAACAATTTATCCCTCATACCTCTAAATATTTTAAAACCGACCGTAACAATAAGTATTTTGACCGTCGCTAAGGCTATAGCGACGCCCGGTGATCTCACCTTTTAAGCGTCGATAAAGGCTTTAGCTGTGGTCCAAACATCTCCTCAGTCCTCACTAATAGCAATAGGGTGTTATTTATTAACTTAAGCCAAGTCTTAATCCTAATTTCTACTAAACATCTCCTCTCTAATCGGCTTCTCGTGTGAATATGAATCGGACCTCTTATTAAAGAATATGAGCAAATGAGACACATGCATGTATTTGTAAATGAATACTCTATTTGTCCAATAATAAATATTATAGTTTGACTTTAACGATTAAATTGATTATTTTTTAAAATTTATAATTATTTTTAAATTGACTTGATTATAGTACGAGACTCTTGGGGTAGTCATGTAAGTTGGTTTGATCAACTGAAGTAGTCATGGATTATTTGTGTCTTATGATAAGAATCTCATTCATACTTTTTAATTTCTTTTCAGAAAAAATGTATCAAAATGACAAAATTAATATATTAACAAATTTGCATGATATTATCATACAGCAAACACTTTAAAAACTAAAGACTGAATATGAAATAAAAATATATTCTTCAAAACTTTTAAATTAGGAAAATTTATTATTAAAATTCTTTTTTTTGTGTAATAGAAAGTATATTTATTTTATTTCTATTTATTCTGATACCCTTTTATTCGGTCCTCCTATTGTCCCAGCAGAGGTTAAAGTTTTACTAGTCGCATCCAAGTTTTATTTCACTTACTCTTGTCTTGACTCAATATTGATATGAGAGGCTCTAATTATCTTATGTTTAATAAATATAACATTAAAATGCTATTTCTTTTGTTATCTTAAATTTAAAATTAACATGTTAGTCCTTTCGTTATACCTTGTATTGGTAAACTTTTAAATTTAAATCTATAATAAATACTTTCTTTAGTTAGTGGTTAAGACTAAGCTATTGAGATTCGATAAAATGATATTATATTCTCCAATTACAAATAAGGATTTTTTAAATAAAATATAATAAATACTGAGGTATATATATATTGTGGATACTCGCCTGACATGTAGGACTCACAAATATATAAGTGTGTATGTGAGAATTATGTGAGCCACCATTATGTGATAATAACATTATTTTAATAAATTATGAATTGTTTGACAGATATTGCCAAGTAAAAGCCAAAAAAATGATCAAAAGTCAAAACACCAAACCAATGATTATTAGTAGTTAAAGACGGAATATATATATAAATAGGTCTTCATCCGTGACAATTGGTTATTAGGGATACTATTTCAACAATTGTAATCTACACCATTGATCGATTACAACATTGATCTTGAGATTGGATGACATAGATTCAAACTAATTTTTACCATGCCGCTAGAGATTTTAGTAGCAACAATATGACTTAGGGTTAAGCTCACACTACTACAAAACAGTAAATAGACAACGCAGAAAAAACGTTTTGGTTTCTGTCAGAAAAACGTAGTGGTTAAGGGTGTTGTCTATTTGACACTCTTACACAACGTTTTTAAAACGTTGTAGTTAAGCACAATACACAACGTTTTTTAGAAAAAAAACGTTGTAGATTTGTCTTCCAAAAATTAGCAGATGCTTAAAAACGTTGTAGAATGTATGATTCCACAACGTTTTTTGGATAAAAACGTTGTTGTTTAGTATATCAGACAACGTTTTTAACCAATTTATACAACATTTTAAAAACGTTGTAGATAAAGAAAAAAAATAAAAAAAAATTATAATTCACCTATATTCCTGTAAAGTTAGAATATAGGGATTGTGTAGAAGAGGTGCTGCCAGCTTTTCAACTTCAACACTGCAAATATAATTCCCAACATTTGAATACAATAATCCATACAATACAAGCACACATAGCTCTAATAACAATGTCACTTGTTCATGTTTACGAATAATACTGACGAATCCCCCGCGACAGAACTGACAGATAGAGGTGTAATCCTTGCACAAAGGATATGAAGACTATATATTTTGTAATCCTAGATAGAAATTATTCAGTTCCGCATATATTTTGTAACTTCCATTGTAGTTTAGAAGCAGCAACAGCATTCTTCCAGCAAACAGCAGCAACAAAGCGCAGCCAAACTGCACATGCAAAGCCACACGAAAAGTTTAATCACAGTGCCTTCACCATATATTTCTAGCATATGTAGATTAAAAGCATACTAAGTAACTAATATGTAGAAACAAAATATATTCAGAAAGTTATTATGGTACTAATCCTGCTGCAGGTAGACCACCATGATTGAGAGAATAGTGTCATTGACTGACACTATTGCCCCATCACAATATGCCAGGAGAGTGGAAGACATCTCTCTTATATTTAAGAACTTGCATCACCTTCTTAATTCTTTGCGTCCTCATCAGGTGGAATCTTCTTTATCATTTTGAACGTCTGTTGTTCTTTTATTGTTTTGAAGCACTCTCTCATCATTGTGCATACTTCAGCTTTTTCCTAAACCTACAACCTAACTTGTCAGGCCAGAGCAACATTGATTCACATACTTGAACTTCAGATACAACGTCGCAAACAAGCCGTGGAGGACATCACGAGGTATGCTTCTTCTTCTGATCTTCTGAGGGTATATCTCAGCTGCTTGAAGATGAAATCTAATATAGTTATGTTGTTTCTTTCAATCTGCTAGGAGGAGGGAAGAAGCACAGAGACTTCTCAAAGAGGCACTAGGCACAGAGACTTCTCAAATAGGCATATTCATGATTGAAGAGTGTTGTGCAAACCTCTATTAAAGATGGGGCAATAGCTCAAAAAATATAATCTTGTTTTCTAACTAACTTGTTTGCAGTATCAAGTAATCACAAGTTCAATTTTGAAAGAAGCACTCTCATTTTCCAAAAAGAATCTTAAGAAGTATTCTTCATTCAAGTTATCCAAAATCCAGCAGTACTTAGAAATAATAGAAGTATGGAGTATGTGAACCAACTATGCAACTCATAGTCACTAGACATGGATAATCTTAGCAGGTTTGAGCTTCAATGAACAGAAAAACTTGCATTAGATAAAATGATCCATTCAATTTAGGCACCAAGAGAGCAATAAAAGCAGCTACTTACAGAGATTTTGCAAATAACACTGAGCATGATCCAACAGCACCTGAAACAATAGCATCGGAAAAAGGAAGGAGCAAATGCCAATTGCGAGCACTACTACAGCTGAGGCTTAGATTAGTACTTAAACAAATGGAATAACAAAGCTAATTACAGTAAGTAAGGGGGACTATTCACCCGGCACATGAGAATCGACAACTGTGCTTTCACTTGTTACCTAATTTTACACCTCACTCAAGTCATAAAGAAGGAGAGTATGAGCACAAAGAAGCAATAAAACACACAGAAAACAGAAAAGCATAATTCAAGACCATGTCATAAATATCATACCAGGCCTGAAAAACACTGAAAGCCCAAAATCATAATACACAGCTAATACAGATTAATTTCCAGAAGTCCCAAATCATAATACACAGTATTACAAAGCTCTAATTTCTTATGCTTCCAATATTTCTTAACAGCTAAACTGGCATCCTGCAAGTGCATATGAGCATTTGCACATCAAGGATGGGTGGCGATATTGCCAAAGCTAACATACCTTTAAATTCAACAAAAAAAATTATAAATATTATAGGAAGATATAATAGATACAGAATAAAAATTACTTACCATTTTTCTTCTTAATACCTTCTCTCCGGCGCTTCTGATTCCTCGCCCAATCGGCAAGACTCTGACAACCTTCATCATCGAAACGGGTCTCCGGGGACTCGGCAACAATCTCGATCTGTAGAGTCCGGTCGGAGAAGTTGCTATCGTTGAAGGCGAATCCAAAATCACCGTCACGACCACCTTCCGACAAGTAGTCGGAGTCCATCACGGCCATTCGAGGATCAAATAGATCCAAACTCGAATTCTTCATTTCTAGCTCAAAATCTCACTCACTAAAAACAAAGCACACATAATTATAAAACCCTAGAAAATATATAAGCTCTGTGGCGTTGTGGTGAAGAGGATGTAGTGAGACGAAGGAGACTGAGAGAGTAGTCAAAGGCGTTTTCTGATCTTCTCTAACTCGAATTGAACTCCGACTGAAACATCGTATGCGCCTCCTCAGCTGATGGCCATAGTGGTAGCTGATGTTTGGATCGTAGGAGAGTAGGAGAGAAAATACAGAGACAGAAGAAACTAGATTTGCTTTAATTTTAAATTTTCAATTCCGTGTCTTTTTTTCATCAGCTCCGTGTTTTTGTTCATAGATAACGTTTTTAAAAAAAAACGTTATCTAATTAAAACAAAAAAAATGCCCTTTTAAATAGATAACGTTTTTTCATATATATCTACAACGTTTTTTAAAAAAACGTTGTAGAAAAAAATACCACAACGTTTTTATAAAAAACGTTGTCTATTAAGTGTTGTCTATTAGGTACTTTGTACTGGTGTCAGATGACCACCTGGGGTTTGAGCGGTTTTTCATTTAACCACCTGTAGTCAGTAAAGCTATATTTTAACTCCCGATTTTTTGAGTTAAAGTGAATAACTGCTTTCTATCATAACTCTGTTAGTTAAGTTGGATAAAGACTTAATTACCCTCCTTATTTCTGTAAAGAACCCAAAACTTAATCTTCTCTTTTCCATTTCATAAAATGAAAATTGCCATGAATGGCATACATTATTATCTTAACAATAAATCAACACAATATTGCACAATGACAACAAAATCAAATTTAAACTCAAGCCTATGGCGCAACAAAGACTTGTACAAAGAATATTGAAGAACAAAAAAGGAAGCGTAAAAATACAGTTAAAGTGTATTTTTTGATGTGCCTATCCATCATGTTCCCTTTTATACACACAAACTGCTGTTTAAACCACTTTTACGATTTTGACTCCTTTTTCTTCTATACAAACGCAAGCATGACGAATGATGGAGCTTACCTCATCAAGAAATCAACAATTAATGCCACACTGTTGACCTCTTGTAGCAGCTTTTGTGGCGTCCGAGGTGAACGGATTGATCCGAACCCATAACAGGGAGAATATGGAAACAAGGAGGATAGACCAAACTATGACAATGGTAGGAGTGCGATTTTGCCGACCCAACAAACCCTTTAGGAAAGGATACAAGTGGACAATGACCCAAATTGCAAAGAATAATTTGCCAAAAAGAGGGCCCCATGACTGATATCCACTGTTTATGGCATATGAAACACCAATGCTTATAATTCTCCGCAGAAGCACACTTCAATGTCCTGTCAGTGGCTGAGTGTGCTTCAATGTAATCATTCTGCAATAGCTTATAGAGAGAGATTAAGTAGCCCAAATGCAACATCAATCTTACTAGAAGTACAGATCAAAGCATCAGGATCAGGTAAACCAAATGAGTTCTCACCATCCATGTTATCCAATATATTATGATGAGAACCCTGAACTTTCCAAACAGAATGAAACCATCGATGTGAGACCCCGAATTTTATGAAATAAAAGTATTCAATTTTCTTATAATTATTCTATTTAGTTAATGGTTAAATTGATAAAGGTTAAAGTTAAGGGTGATATATGAAAATTTTGCAAAGTAAGCAAGTTGTTATAAAATAATCGGTGGTAATACGCGTGGTTGCATAGTAGCACACGATATTGATTATTGATGCTTACGTGAGAAGTCACTCAGTTATACTCAATTATTGCTACAGTAATTGATGCATCATATCTCTCGTATTATTGATTCAGTTATTGTCACAGTATCATCTGTATAATATTTTATATATTATTAAATCAATAAATGAGACGAGAAAGTTATTCATATTATTAAATTACAATATTTACAATGTCTAAAAGTTTTGTCAAGGAGAGGTTTGGTCACCTAATTGCGCGCAAATAGGGAGAAATCCTTATTGGAAAGCCCCCTCTTTCTTGGGAATGACCTGATTGTTAAATATTGTGAGTTATAATATTATTGATGAATAAGTTTGTATTGATTAAAGATGAATTTGATAGTTCCATTGTGTTGGGATTATTGGTGTTAGTTGAAGTCGACATTTATTCCGATGATAATTGATGTATGGGGGTTATATTGATAAATCGGGTAAGTTATCGGATAAATGAGCAATTAATTGCTACTAATTCACATGCTCATATAACTATTTATTCACATATGTGTACTATTGAGTCACATTCATTTACTATTAGGGGAGTTGGAGCAAGATTGATGATACTTGCATGACTAAGTTAAAAATAGAGGTATAGATGGAGGTACTATACTGTAATTAATTTTTTCACATGTTTAGAACTATTGAGTCACATGATTTACTATTGATTCACATGATTTACTATTAGGGGAGGTGGTGCAAGTTTGATAATACTTGGATGACTGAATTAAAAATGAAAGAAAAGTTGGAGGTATTGTACTATAATTTTTCGAGCCCCAAAACGTGCAATTATCGAAACTATATTTTCCTATAAATAGAAGCTCATTCTTCCTTCATTTCTCACAAATTCACTAAAGCTTTAGAGCCATTATTATAGAGAAAAATTATTGAGAGAAAGAAGAAGAGAAGTCTGATCCCTCACTATTCCAGTATCCGGTCTTCTTTTGAGGTAAGAAATATTATTTATTGTACCTGTAAGGGGTATTATTCTTTCGTATTCATGAAGAGAATTAATTCTTTCAGTACTCGTAAGAGTTGTTATTCCATTCTCCATTATTATGTTGGAATAACCTGTTTATGCGAAATACCGCATACATGGTAAAATTCTTCTGGTATTCCATTTTGTATTATTATATTGGGATAACCTGTTTATGCGAAGTACCGCATACATGGTGAAATTCTTCTATTATTCCATTCTTTATTATTCTGTTGGAATAACCTGTTTATGCGAAGTACCGCATACATGGTGAAATTTTGTTGTTATTCCATTCTTTATTATTCTGTCAGAATATCCTGTTTGTGCATTTTACGCCGGACCTGATTTCATTATTTATTATTCCGCATGTATTATTCTGTCGGAATATCCTGTCTGTGCGTTTACGCCGGACCTGGTCCCATTATTTATTATTCTGTTGGGAATAACCCGTCTGTGCGGTCTCTATCGTATGCATGGTGAATCCTTTTGTTATTTCATTCTTTATTATTCTGTTGGAATAACCTGTCTATGTGGATTACCACATGCATGGTGAATGATCCTTTATATTCATTCCTTATTAAATTATGGAAATGATCTAGTTACGTTGATTATGATGAGAGTCATAATAAAAGCTTTGTACTGATAAAAATTATGGGTATATGAAGTATTAGTAAGTGTTATGATGAGTTATGTTGGTTATTATGTGAAAACATGAAAGTTTCTTAGAAATCACAAAGGGTTGAAAATCAGATTTTGGTGAAAATGAAACATGAAATTCAATTGACCATATCTCCTATTATATTTTGAATTTTTGAGTGTGGTCAAGTTCTAGAGTTAAATCTATGAGTTTTATAGCATCTCCAAGTGGAATCACTGGAAAAGGTGTTATAGATTTTTTTGTGGACTGATTTTAGCAAAGGAGTCAAAAGCTGAAAATTACTGAAATGCTATTGTCCATATTTTAAAAGGGTTTTTTCGACCACTTAATTTATGAGAAAAATTCCGGCTTTTTGGGACATGAAAGTATATGGTATAAAGAACATCCTATCCAAAAATGAGCTCATTCCGACTTAAAATGAGAAAGTTATGTCTATTTCAATATTTAGGTTTTTCCGACGAAAAACGCTATAACCGGAGTTCTATAACTCCGATGACCATGAAATTTAAACTGGAGGCTCAAGTTAGCATGTGTAAGATCCTTCCATGATTTGGGATTTTTTGGAGTTAAACTTGAGGTAGCTAATTTCTTAAGGATTTAATTAAAAATTGATTTTTGAAAAATAGTAAATGAATTTTAAAAATTCTGAGAAAAATATATGTTCATTATAGGACTATATTCTGTTAAATCTCAGAAAATAAATATTTTTGGGACTGATTTAGTATTTTTCATGAAAATGATCTAGTTATGAGTAAATGAGTTAAATATGTTATGTAAAATAACAAAGTTGAAAAATAGGATTTTATAGCTTAGAAATCCTATATAAGGTATGTGCATATTTTTGATGAGGGATTTGATCATTGATGATGAAATCTTATGAGTATGACATTTTTAAATGATTAAATGCATTATTTGGTAAAGTGTAAATAATTGAAATAAATTGTTTATAAGTTTAAGAAGTGATTAAAATATTGTTATGATATTAACAATATTAGATTATGAATTTATTATGTGATTGATAATATTTGGATAAATTTAAAGTCTTTAATATTTATCTTTGTTTTCGTTTGATTAATGCTTATATCATTGTCATCATCCTTAGACTTATATTATGATGAAAGTCATCTTTGGCTTATGTGCATAGATGGACTGTTGATTATTGGCTTTACAATTGTATATCTTTGGCTTACGTGCATAGATGGACTGTTGATCCTTGGCTTTACATTTGTATATCTTTGGCTTACGTGTATAGATGAATTGTTGATTATTGATTTTACAGTGTATATATTTGGCTTACGTGCAAAGATGAACTATTGATTGATGAGTATCTTTGGCTTATGTGCACAGATGAACTGTTTATTGGTATGATTATGACCAAGGATCATTTAGTATAATCATGACCCGAAATGTTATAGATAAAGTGGTAAAAGTCATCATTGGCCCGTAGTACATTGATGGACAATTTTTGGTATGATTATAACCAGGGATTATTCGGTATAATCATGACCATTGATGATTATATGAATATTTTTTGCCGTAGTGCAGGGATGATTCGATGATGTGGATTATTTATTAAGCTGAGTCTCAGCGATAAAATATTAATTATACACTTTTAATTCGTAGAAGATAGTAGATATCATGCTCTACTTGACTCTTTTATAATACATTTGTATGTCTTTGGCCGGTAGAACAAAGATGAATTGTTAATGAATATCTTTGGCCGTAGTGCAAAGATGAATTTATTAGTATTGTGACGCCCCCAAAATAGGTATACATCACCCATCTTGAGTCTCCAAATACATGGTTCTAAATCTTTGATTTATTACTGATGAATGCTATTGATAATTTAATTATCTTTAGTCAAGATATTCTTTACTGGGCTAGTTGTGCTCACCCTTTTGCTTCACAATTCCTTTCAGGTAATAAGAGTAGCTAGGTCGAGCGGGGATAACAGGAAAATAGTGAGATGGTCCGAGACTGTTGAAGTTTCTCAATACATTATAAAACGGCATAACATGCAATATATAATTGCATTGAGGACCTAAGATGTGTGTGTCGTATGTTATACGTCACTTAATAATTGATTTTGGTGAACAACAATAGGTTGATGAGAATCCAACTTTGGAAGGGTGTTTTGTCACTATCATACAAGATGTCTAATGACATACAATCTCGTGTTATCATAAGACAGGGTTGTGCACATCCACTTGCTGAGTATATCTACGAGCACTACCTATATGATCTTTGAGTATATTTGAAATATAATTCTCACTTGGAGACAACTGAGATAATTATATGTCAAGAGAAGACTCATCATTGGAAGGAACATGATATTAATCTTCTCGTTTTTCTTTGGGGTCTATTGGATCAACCAAAGATAATTCTTTGGGCATATGATATCTATCATAACTTAGATTCATGGCCTCCTATGTACGAAGGTTTCCTTGAGCATTTACCAAAGATTTTAATTTCTAAAACAGTTATTGACTGTACTTTTATGTAAAGTACCTTTGTAAGGTATTGTGGTCGAGGCACCATGAGAGTTACATAGATTTTGTATTGAAACTCACAGCTTATCTGTTGTCGTACTCTGCATGACAGTTCAACAGTTGTATAAATGAAGTTTGTATTTGATTTTTATGGAGTGATATCTGACGACTCAGAATGGGCCGTGTGGACCTATTTTGGGGGCGTCACAATCGATCCATTAATTCTTTCACAAAATTGCATCTCCCATTCTAGAGAGCATATTCTGCATATTGGTTCCAGATACACTGAACACCAGGAACTTCTTCCAACCAGTTAACCCACAAGTTGAACTATGTTAACATGCTGTAGTTTGGAAAGACTAGAGACAAGATCGAGAAAATCTTCATCACTCTGTTGCCTGGAAGCTGCAATGTCCAATTTCTTAACAGTCAGTAGCTAAATTTCGAATGAAACACCATAAATGGATGAAGTCAGTTGAGAGAGAAAAGATGTGGGTGGAAATTGAAGAAAAGGGATCAAGATTATCAAATAAGCCTCTGAATCACAGACCCAATTCCCCAATTCCCCTTTTACCTACAAAATTCCCCAATTCCTAAGGAATACTAACATCTTCATCTTTAAAGTCTCTCTCTTTAAGCAGCAAACCATCACAGACGTAGGTCAATAATCTTCCCCAACACTCCCAAATGACGTCATCACATCCTTATCCTTCAAGCCTTTCCCCAAAAACCCCTGTAAACCGAACCTCCTGCTAAAGACGTCACCAACATTTCATCCTTAATCCCCCAAGAGATCGAGGCCCCCATCTTGGTAGAACCTATTTCTTCCTTCCCGATGCCCATCGTCCCCCCCCCCCCATCGGCTAGGATGCCACATAATTGACCTTTGCCAAATAAAGAACTTTATACAAGAAGAAATAGTTGAGAAAGAAGAAAACTCCTAGCCAAACAATTCCCACAGAACCAACACAACAAACCACCGAATCTGAACCATCTTGACAAGCCACCCATGAACCCTCAAAAAGAAAAGAACCTGAACAACCCCCCTTTGAGCCACTTCAAAAAAGACCCCACACCAAACCCCAACAAAATCCCCCTTCAAAACCGACCCCCTTATCCTCAGCACTACCACCACCAACCACCGACGTCTTTTCCACCTTGACCCTCTGGCCCAAGGAACATGAAAACTAACCCTTCGCTCTCCGTGAACTCTTCTCCCTTTTTAAAGATCCATGGTTTGAGGAGTAAGGAGTGAGAAATGAGAGGGAGGATTGTGGTTTGAGGAAGAAGAAGGGTATTTCGAACTTTTATCAGTTTTTTTTATTGTTACAGACTCTTTTCACGCGTTTTTAGCGTCTGACATACACGCACGGTTAAGTTGGATGGAAAAAGTAACTTTTTTATTTTAACATATAAAGTCGGGAGTTTAAATGTAGCTTTACTGACTACAGATGGTTAAGTGAAAAACCGCTCAAAAACACAATAAATTATGATATTGACCCTCTGCTACACTGTCTACAAGCGAGTATATAAACTACTCCTTATTACGTGAGTTAACACAATATATGCTCCCTCCGGACAAATTTCAACTACTACTAGCATACTCATTTTTTATTACTCCTACTAGCTAGTCCATCCATAATATAACATAACTATATATTGAATTTTTGATAAAGTTGATTTGAATTAATTTAGCTTTAAATAATTATATAAAATAATAATCATCTAAGTAATTTAACTAGTTATAATTAATTATAAGATTTATTTTTTTATATTAAATAAATCCAATTTTAAGTTTAAAAATAGCTCAAGTTAATTTTAAAAAGTCAAGTTTAATTTATATTTTAGAACGGATAAAGTATTTTTATATTTTAAATTTGATTTTATATTTTAGGAAGGGGAAAGTATTTTTATATTTTAAATTTTAATTTAATTTACATTTTTATATTTACTTTAGTTTTATATTTTTAGAAAGTATTTAAATACAAAAATATAAATTAAAATTAAATTAAATTTTATATTTTAGAACGGATAGAGTAATTTTAATCTAAATTAAATTTGAATTTAAAATATAAAAATACTTTATACGTTCTAAAATATAAATTAAATTTAACTTTTCAAAATTAATTTGAGATATTTTTAAAATTAAAATTGGTTTGATTTGTTTAATATAAAAAATAAATCTTATAATTAATTATAAGTAGTTGTATTAGTTAGATAATTACAACTTTATATAATTGTTTAAAGCTAAATTATTTCAAATCAACTTTATCGAAAAGTCAATATATAGTGATGTTATATTATGGACTAGCTCAGGAGGGAGCATATGTTGTGCTAACGCACTTAATAAGGAGTAGTTTATATACAAAGAAAAAAAGTTACACCGTTCAGAGGTAATAAAGCACAGGGATAATATCGTAATTTATCATACCGTTACAAGTCATGTTGTTGGTAGGGTGAAAATTAGTTTCAATTGGGTTAAAATATTATCCGTGACAACCATATATACACATATATGTTATTTTCTCTCTCATTTTTCATACCTTCAAATTTCAATCAATATAATATTAGATTTATATATATTTTAATGCTTTTACAACATATAATTAAATTTAAGTAAATGTATATAATTGACTTAGAATTTAATACATTTCAATAATTTTAAAAAATTCTAAATTATAAAATTTGTTTCACATCTTCACAATAATTTGATAATTTTTTAGCGTCATTTTGAAATTTATAAACGATTCGAATCCGAGTAAATTTTAAAGTTTAATAAATTATTCAAGTCTTTTTAAATTATAATTTTTTATTGATACTCGTTTCATATTTATTTAAATAGTTTATACTGTTTTTACTCGATTCAAGATCGTACTCGACTTGATAGCTAAATGAACTTCAATCAAATTTTTTTTCAAACTAGATCATTTTTATGAACTAAATCAAAATAACTCAATACTAGATTCAACTTAATTCAACTTAATCGATTAATAAGTTTGATAAAGTTAATTTTTTAATAAATTAATTAATTAATTATTAAATTAATCAGTTGATTAATACAGTATTAATACCATATGACCCAAAATTTAAGTAAAAAACACGAAGAAACATATAAAATGTGTTCAGAGTATTTACTCTCCAATTCCACCTAGAAGAGCTCCTCCCAAAAAGGAAGGATGGGCCTTTCTCCTCCTTACGGATACATAATGACAGATACTACAATTCCCAATACAATAATAAACCTATTATATTAAATTATTAATTATTAATAGCCGTATTACAAATAGTTTCGCTGCATACGAATCTTCTCAATCCCCAATTTCGATCTCTTCCCATCAATACAGAGTCAACACCTCCAGGAATCAGCAACTGACTTAGAAATCCATCTGCAACCTTCTTCACCATTGCAGAGTATCAGTATCAGGAGGATTTTTTCTGCTTCAACTTGTAACAATCCTATGACGACGCCCGATCGCCTCCGACATGTCGATTCTATGGCCACATTTCCTTCTGGCGCCGGCAATATTTCTAAGTTGAACGCCGTTATTCTGGGTGAGGCACTTGCTTCCGAGGAGGATGATCTTGTTTTCCCTAGTGACGATTTCTCCCGGCAGGCTCTTGTGCCTTCTCCCCAAAAGGTAATTGGAATTCTTAAAGATTTGTTGTTTCAGTTTTATTTTTGCTCCTTTCTCACTTTTGTTTTTTTAATTTGAATTTTAGTATTTGGAGATGTATGAGAGGTCAATTGAGGACCCAGCTGGGTTTTGGTCGGATATTGCGTCGGAGTTTCATTGGAAACGGAAATGGGGTCAGCAGGTTTACTCGGAGAATCTTGATTTTAGAAAAGGCGATATTAAAATCGAGGTATTTTCTTCCGAAAAAATAACATAACCTTTTTTCATCAGTGCTTTTCTCCCTTTTCTAATTTCTTAATAATATTCATCATTAGCTCTTTTTTTCTTCTTTTTATTATTTTTATATCTACTTGGATTCGGTGTTGCTTTGTTTGTGTTGATCAGTGGTTCAAGGGAGGCGTCACCAATATTTGTTTCAACTGCTTGGATAAGAACATTGAGTCTAAGAATGGTGACAAAATTGCAATTTATTGGGAAGGAAATGAGCCTGGTGTTGATGGCACTTTGACATACACTCAGCTGCTCGAAAGAGTTTGCCAGGTTTATATATCTATCTAAGACTCTAAAAGTTGAATGTCTCATTCTTGGCTGAATTTAATCAAAGTAATGTTGATTGGTTCAACTTTCGTGTGTCCTTCCTACAGCTTGCTAATTACTTGAAAGATATTGGGGTTAAAAAGGGTGATGCTGTTCTGATCTACTTACCCATGTTAGTGGAATTGCCAATTGCAATGCTTGCATGTGCCCGAATTGGTGCTGTCCACTCGGTATGGTTCAAAACCTTTATTTCTCCTCTCATTGGATTCTTATTGACCTCACTGCCAGTTAAGCTTGTGAAGATATGTAGCTTCAAAAAGTTCTCTTTCTTCAGGTTGTTTTTGCCGGATTCTCTGCAGAATCTGTTGCCCAAAGAATAATTGACTGTAGACCAAAGGTTGTGATAACTTGCAATGCTGTTATGCGAGGGCCTAAAACCATTCATCTCAAAGACATAGTTGATGCTGCACTTGTAGAATCATCCCATAATGGGATCTCTGTAGGTGTGTTTATTTAAGGTGCTTCATTGCTTAACTACATTATTTGTTTGCTGCCAATATTTAATAGGTACCCTCTATTGGCTTGGAAAGAGAAAAATTAAACCTTTTGTATAACAGTAGACTAGCAGGCAGCAGCAGGAGAAAATAAAACTTACTTAAACATAATAAAAACATGAAAACGTGTTCAACCCAGGAAGGTAAAATGGCTTATTTTGAATTTAATTCGAGGCTAATTTTCCAAAATAAATTCTACTTAAAAAATAAAATAAACTGTAAAACGAGCTACCAAACAAAATAGTAAGGTGGCATTTTTATCTTACTGAAGTCATTATACACACGGGCAACACTATTAAATAAACAAAATTTATCTGCACAAATGATTTGACATATTGAAAAAATTATCTGGTTGGGTTTACCCTTATTCAACTCTTTGAAAACATGAAAAAAAAAAACCATAAGCTCTTAAGATGTTTTTGTTGGTAGGATTGAGCCCTTTGGGACTGGCTATATCATGTAAGATGAAGAGAATTCCAACTATTTTCAATGATCATCAACTATAAATACTTGAGAGTGGCAAAATCTCGACATAATGGACTGATCAATTTTCAGATGCAACGCAAGTATGATTCTAATACAAGTCAAATATTAGCCACTACATAGCACCTGTAGATGGTATGAACACTAACAGATTTTATGGTGTGAGAATTGGCATTATATCAGTCTTGTCATTCCCACACAGTTAAAACTATTTAAAATTATGGATAAAGAAAATATTTGCGACTAAGATAGCATGTTACTGTATATTATACTCCTAATTTTTTGCTACTATGGAAATTTCAAGTTCTTAAGGAGAAGCTACTCAAGTTCACAAATATAATTCTCATATACTTGTCTAGGAATATGCATTGAATTCACAAACAAGTGGTAAATGGTAATTTACGAATTGATAATGATTGACATCCCAAAAAGGTTAGAGGGGCAAATTAAAATGTGGATGGTGCATGATACTATTCCTACAAATAACTTGTGCAAATAAAAACAAATTAATAAATTTCCTAAAAATCTATATTTTTTGTCTAGTTCTTAGTTTGTTATATTCTTGAGTTCACACTTCCAAAATATATGAAGTTTAATATTCTTTTCCTGCCAAACAGATGTATGTCTGACCTATGAAAATGAATCAGCCATGACGAGAGAAGCTACTAAATGGCATGTGGGAAGAGATAGCTGGTGGCAGGTGGGGAAACAAGATGGTTTGCATTAAGTCTAATTTAAATATTATGTGAAGAAAAGGGAAAAAAAGCACCTTTTTAAAAATTCTTTAGAGGATTCTGTTTAAATCCAAAGCATACACAGTTTAGTATATACTGTCTATTTAATGAGCCTTTTCTGTTGCAGGATCTTCAATATCAATCCTAAGTTCTTATGTCATTACTAAATTTTTTCATAAATATTTCTTTCATCATTAGTATCTTAAAAAATATAGGATGAAAGTAATGTGTAATTAAGAAACAGGTTTAGTCCAATGCAAGTTTTGTTTTCCTAAAATTTTATGTTTCTTCATACTATGCTCTCACATATTTAGTTAATAAATATGTTTTTTTGTCACAAATTTTTGGTGATCATTCCACACCAATTCCTTTATTATGGAGCAGAGTTTCTTTTATGGTCTCTTTCTGGTCTTTTGGCAATATGTGCTTTCCGTGCCGGGTGGAGGGAATGCTATCTTAAGACATCCAGTGATTAGAGACTTTTCTCCTTTGAGGATTTTGTATTTTCCACTTCTAATTCCTAGAGGGTTCTTTGTCCTCTTTTTCTGTATTCATCTTTATCTTTCTAATAGAAACTTCTTTTTCTAACTTTAAAAAGTAAAAAACAGTTGTTTATTTACTAGATCTAGCATGTTCTTGGCAAAATATTTTCAGAGCAGAGCTTTCTACTTTACTACTTTTAATCTTGATAGTTTCTGGAGCTTCAACTTGCAAATGTTAGTGTAATTTATCTGGATTCAAAATTTTATGTAATGTGGCTTAATGTTGCAAAGATAGTGTAAAGTTTCTGATTCATAACCAACTTCAGCATTATTGCTTAACCATTTAATACGGTTACCACATTACTCCTAATCGTATCATTTATTTTTACTCTTGTTTCTTTGCCTTCTCTTTTTTTCCAGGACGTTGTGCCTAAATATCCAACAACGTGTGATGTGGAGTGGGTCGATGCAGAGGATCCACTTTTTCTGCTCTATACTAGTGGAAGCACGGGAAAGCCTAAGGTATTTAAGCTCCCCTGGATAGTTAACTACTTATCTTTTGCTACATTGTCTAGTGTTCTAATATATCCTTTTGTACATTTTTAAAAGGGTGTTCTGCATACAACAGGAGGCTATATGATATACACTGCAACAACATTCAAGTATGCCTTTGACTACAAGCAGTCAGATGTATACTGGTAATTGAGAAAAACAAGTTCAAGTTGATATGTTAGAACTCCTCGAGTGGGGGTATAATTTATTTTTTTGGTTATTTATATTGATGGCCAATTTATTTACATATTCTAGGTGTACTGCTGATTGTGGTTGGATTACTGGACACAGTTATGTTACTTATGGGCCTCTGCTTAATGGAGCAACTGTTGTTGTTTATGAAGGGGTAACTGATTCAGAATTTTTCAAGTAGAATATTGGATTCAAAAGAAAGATAATGCATCTTAATAATTATTATACAGGTTGTGCATGTTAATCAACTAACTCCTTGGAATAAATGTTGTTAAAGTATACATGGACGTATAGGAAACTACATTATTGCATATGTATTTGTTGTATATATTATTTTAATGTAAGGAAAATGGCACTTTAATATGATGAATGTGAATGTGGCATCTACCTTGAAACTTAGACTTTAAAAATTCAGTGTCTAAAAATTATAACATAAATCTTTATATTTTTATTTCGTAGTACTAACCTTTCTGACTGGCTGTACCATAATATCTTTGAGTAATTGGTAAATTATCCAAAAATATATAAGAAGGTTTATTGAAGCTTTTTTGGTTTGGAAAGAGCCTTCTAATTTAATTATATACTAGATTTCCTATTTGAAAAGAAGGTAGTTAATTTAAGATATGAAGTATCACCAAAGGTAGAGTATGTGCTTAAATTTCAGAGGTTTCCAATTGCAGTTTTCTTGATTTACGGTTGGATGAGCTTGAGATTAATTTCCATCTCATTTTTAGCAACGTATTTATGTTTTTCCTGCAGGCTCCAAATTACCCAGATCCTGGACGCTCTTGGGCAATTGTTGACAAGTTCAAGGTGACATTATTCTATACTGCCCCCACATTGGTGCGGTCTCTCATGCGTGAAGGAAATGAGGTATGAAATCTTTCTAAACTTGCTTATGTGGCAACTACAAACAACTAATACGAATTCTTGTTGCTAATAAACACTGTAGTGTACCGAGTACGTGTATAGCTGGTTGCTCATTCATTGATTTTGTTAATTTCTCTATTTAGCATAATTAATTAACTTGGCTCATGAGAATCTCAATGAACAAATTTTGCACACGATAATTGGTTAGTAATGAACTTTCACCGCCTACACCCATGTCCGACAACTTCTCTGCTAATTTCCTTTTTCAACCAGAATATGCCCTGATAAGCAACCTAGTTTCTTAATCGGTTCTCTCATCTTGCTATTCACATAGTGATCTTTGAGACTAAGACACTCAACTATGTTGTGGGTTTAACTGTGAAGATATTGCATAATTTCATGTTTACTAGTGGTCGTGGACAAGCTTTTTGCCTTTCGTATAGCGTAGATAAGTCCTCAAGGGTGGTAGTAAAGGCAGAAAGAAAATGAGTGTTTTCTTGTTTGGTATAGAAAGAACAAGAAAGAGGAAGTAAAATTTGAGGATTGCTCTTCCCAATTCATACCCACAAAACCCTTTCTTCCCATAATTAGGCGAAAAAGAAGAAGGAAGCAGCTAAGCTACCAACTTATATGAGTGTTCTTTTAATATGTTATTATATTATTCATGTTTGAGCTCTAATCAGTTCTAGGTAATAATAATAAAAGTAATACATAAGTGTTCTATTTTCTATTTTGCCTTCCCAATGTTGCATTATCAAAAGTAGGAAACTTTCCCCTTGTGAACGACAAAACAATGTAAAGTTCCTTTTTCTCCTTCCAATTATATCGAAACATAATAGGAAGGAATTGTCGCTTGGCTAGGCGTACCCTGTCTCTTGGAGTACGTTTCCTTCCCTTTTCCAACCATTAGTTGCACTAGAAGGAGAATTAAAAATCGTAATATGGGATTATAACTCAGTATTGGCTAATACGCTCTCAATTTCAAATTATAAGATCAATTGACCTTTTAAAGTCAATTTGACATATTTCCAAATTCAAAATTGATGTAACTCATTTAACTTTTGATAACAATAAATCTTGTAATTAGTATTACTTTATAAATGGTTTGTGATTTTCATAATTCTATTCTTTAAAACTAAATGAATTCATATAAACTTTGAATTTGAAAATATTTCATATCAACTTTAAAAAGTCAATATTGCTCCTATATTTTGTAAGACACACATATTCAACTATGCATACACATATATTCTTGTTAAATATTGTCCTATCCTATCTTATCAGGAAGGAAAAGATTATTCAATCCTAACTGACAATGTTTGAGCATGCAGCATGTTACCCGTTACTCGCGCAAATCTTTACGTGTCCTTGGAAGTGTTGGTGAGCCAATCAATCCAAGTGCATGGAGGTTCTTACTCTATTTATGCTTCTCAGTGTTTGAACGAAAAGGAATTAGAACTCATTTTACTTATTCTTTATCTAAAACAGGTGGTATTTCAATGTAGTTGGAGACTCAAGGTGCCCCATATCTGACACTTGGTGGCAGACAGAAACCGGTGGCTTCATGGTAGATTTTTACTTCTACATCTTTGTTATATTGTTCTGATAAGTAACAATTACTACAATTTTTACCTGGGCTACCATTTTTTGCCTTGCAGATTACTCCCCTACCCGGTGCATGGCCACAGAAGCCTGGTTCCGCTACATTTCCTTTTTTTGGGGTTCAGGTAGCTGCTGTAGGATAACTTACTGAAATTGCTTTGCCCGTGATAAATTCTTTTTACATCATCATTCTTAATTTCCATTTCTATTTACAGTCTTGTTCTTTTATATGATTGCAGCCTGTCATAGTTGATGAGAAGGGTATTGAGATTGAAGGTGAGTGCAGTGGATATTTGTGCGTGAAAGGCTCATGGCCTGGGGCATTCCGAACTCTTTACGGAGATCACGAAAGATATGAAACTACATACTTCAAGCCATTTCCTGGCTATTATTTTAGTGGTGATGGCTGCAGCAGGTAATATATTATGTGTTGTCCTAATTTCCTTTCTTGCCAATAATCTATGCCTATTTACTGCTTGTGTGTTATTGCCATTAGACCTCTGATTAGTGATTACTGGAAGCCCTGCATCTGGGCCGATTCTAACAATCATATTACATATTTGTTCCAGGGATAAGGATGGGTACCACTGGCTCACTGGAAGAGTTGATGATGTTATAAATGTCAGGTACCTTTCTCTTATCCATAACAAGTCTAAATTTACACCCACCAAAAAGTCCAGCCAAATGTTCCGTTCTAACATGCAGATATGTTTTTTTCCTACTTGACAAATTTATAAATCCTCCATGATTTTCTTAAATAAGCTCGACAAACTTACAAATGCCTAAGGTGATTAATTCGAATGAAGAAAAATACAAAGATATCCTCTAGACTATACTTATTTAATTCTTTTCATCTTTGTAACATACACAGTGGGCATCGTATCGGCACAGCAGAAGTTGAATCTGCTTTAGTTTCTCATCCTCAGTGTGCTGAAGCTGCTGTAGTCGGTGTTGAACATGAGGTACCTTCTCGTATGTGTTGTATATCAGTAAAGTGTCTGTGCTATGGTAAACTTAATTCAACTATAATTGAATATATGCTTATAGGTTAAAGGTCAGGGAATATATGTGTTTGTCACTCTGGTGGAGGGTGTTCCATACAGTGAAGAGCTTCGAAAAAGTCTTATACTTGCTGTGAGAAAGCAGGTGTGTATAATTTCCAATGTTTTTTTCCTTTCTATTTTTCCAAGAAGTTTAATACATACATGATATATCGTTTGTAAATGGTATCAATCTACAAATACATGTTTTTATAGTATTTGTATCTAATTTGCGAGTATCTGACGGCCATTGCTTGGTTCAAATAATAAAAGCTTACCCTACAATATATTGAAATGTGATTGGAGTCTTGAAGACATGCAAATATACTGTTAGGATTGATTCCAGCATGTCTATTCTAGTGCAGGACCCATGCACAAGATGTTACGGTTTTGGGTAGACCATGTTTTGTCTTTGTGATTTTGGTTTAAATTCATTATTATAATAGGGGATTAAGGTGTGGGTTATTTTAATTAATTCTGCTTTAGTTGGTTTGCCTGGGTTGGTTTCGAAATTGAAATATTAGTCATGGTAGTGGCTGATTTTCTAGAAGTCTTATGTAATCGATGTAATCTTCAACAATGATTTGCTCACTTCACTTCTAAGCAGAGAGTGATATTTGAGAAAACATAATTCTGGTAATTAACCTCTATATCTTATGTACTCCCTCCGTTCCAAATTATATGATAGGAACATGATTGTTATCGACTTTTGAAAGTCAATTTGAGACATTTTCAAACTCAAAATTGAAATGACTCATTAAAAATTATGAAAGAACAAAACTTGGAGCTAAAAGAATCTATATCAAATGTCTCAAATTGAATTGACTTTCAAAAGTCATCAATGATATGGAAGGGAGGGAGTATATTAAAAGGAGGGAAGAATAAAATAAATAAAAACCTGGCCTTTTATTTCTACCTTTGAATAATCTCATCATCTGAAGTTATGCAAGCTTCGTTTCAGATTGGAGCATTTGCAGCTCCGGACAAAATCCACTGGGCACCTGGCCTTCCTAAGACTAGAAGTGGGAAGATCATGAGGAGGATTCTGAGGAAAATTGCTTCAAGGCAGTTAGATGAGCTTGGGGACACAAGCACACTGGCAGATCCAAGTGTAGTTGATCAGCTTATTGCATTGGCCGATTGCTGAGGTTCTTCCTGTGTTTGTCCCTAATTGCGAGTCCACCAGTCCATATCAATCAGTCAAGTTCAGTTCCCGTCTTTACCAATCCGATGAATAATTGGTTTTCAAATTGAGTTTCCTTCAGAACTCAACTACTAATGTCTCTATATTGTTAGATGATTATGAGTAAAGCAAAAGAATTCCAATGTTCAACTCATAATTGGTGAGGTTTTTGTTTTTATTTAATTTATTTATATTTTTATATCCCCACGTCCTACGAGTGACAATGACAGTTAATACTAAATGAATAGAAATTTACTTGCAATTGTGTTGTCTCCCAGCAAATTTTTAGCTGGGAGTTGCAATGCTGATATCGTATGCAAGCTCCTGTATGACTAATCAAATCAAAATGTCCAATTACACATTTTCATAAACAATGTTATATATGTTTAAATCTATATTCTTAATAATTTAGTACAACAATGAACATGATATTACGAAATTATTAGCTAATATTAAGAATACAATTGAAAACATAAAATTATCCTTTAAAAAGTAGTAGTTTTAGAGATGCATCTTTAATTTTGGATCCCCCTCCCTTTTCCCCTCTTCCCACTGAAGCATTACGGCCACCCTACCCACCCCCATGAGACATTTAACTGCAAAAGAAACTCCAAATACTGTAAAACTGAGTCTCTCCAGGGGTAACACACCCTATAAAATCTAGGATTACAAGTCCTGTGTTCTTAATCCTGAATATTTTGTTTCATACCGAAAAATCAAATATACAGTGGGCAATACAATTTCCATAAAGTAGAAGAACAATCTGCATAGATTCACATACACATTCCCATAGTTACAGAGCATATTAAAGCCACCCCTTTTCCAGCATACCCATTGTAAGTTCAAACTTGTCAGGAGGATGATTGCTTCTATAAAAAAAAATTATCAGGACAATAGTGCCTTCTCTAACAGTTCCTGCAACTCTCCACTCTTGTATGCCTCTGCAAAAAGGTAAAAAGTTTAGCTTAAAATCAAAAGAAAATATTATTAGATTGACATGATTACCAACAAGAAACACAAACTTCAACTTTTCGTGGAGCTACTCAACATATAAAAAAGAACAAAGAGGAATCACAATTTGATTGTTAAGATTATCTTATATATATTATTGAAGCCGGAGACTCCAGCTTGTGTTACCCTTGTCGTCCCGTGTCGCAATTTTTCTCCGTCCTTTTTTGAACCTCCAAGTTTGCTAAAATTCTTATTTTATCCTCTGAATTTGAATGAATTCAAATTTTATCCGCATGTTAATTACACACGCAACACGTGTGCCATAGGGGGCTAGTGTGAAGAAAGGGCTACTCCACTTTATATGTTATATGTGGTTGTGTGAATATTCTAAGAGTTAACCATTTTAAGGTTTCTCAAGGCTTACCAATAAAATAAAACTTGAAACATGAACAACTGAACTTTCATAAGATAACATCCAAGTCACCAACTAGCTCTCGCAACAAGGATTTAACCACTTTAAAGAGGTTCTGCAAGGTGGACACGATCCAGGATTTAAACCATTTAAAGGAGATTCTCATCCCCTACCAACATGAAATAGTGAACTTTCATAATATAACATCAATGCCACAACCAGAAACGCAATAGAGTGGTATCAGGTTTATGACCTTATTATTATCAATGGAAAAACTCCCAAAGTATATCCTAGAGGTAGTATTTCGATCTTTTGAAGGACAAACGTTCCTTTCGTTGCAGGACATTGGTAGTATTCCCTTGGGAGAAAAAGTAAAAAATAGAACAAAGCCCCTCCAAATGACGGTACACATTCTTTCCTTTCCAGGAATTATAGCCTAGTCAAGTACCCCATAGTCATAGCGAGGGTATAAATCAGGCGGCTAATGGCACCTGCAATCTCGTAAAGAAAAACCACCTTGACCGGATCAGAGCACACATCCTTTTGGGAGGGTCAAGTAGATATTTGAGTTCTAAGTAAGTGGAAGTTGCACGAACCCATGACCCTTGCCCACAACTCAAAGAAGTGAAGAACATATAGAACGTGCTACAAAATCCGATTCCCACTTCCTACAAATTCCCAGAGAGGAGGAGCTTATTTTTAGAAGTTTAGTTGAATCATAAGGTGACAATTTTTTATTCAGTTACACTACCTATGCTGAAAATGAGAGGCCTACTTTTTTTCTACATACACTTGGACACCAGTTTTTTAATAATTTTTTTCCTAGGAATGAATTTACTCTTTGAAATTGAATATTGAAAAAAAGGAAAGAAAAATTATAAGCATGTCAAATGAAAACTCAATATACCAAAAAGAAAGCCTGCAAAAAAAGTAGGACTCCCTACTTGATAAAGTGTGTGTGTGTGTGTGTGTGTGTGTGTGTGTGTATATATATATATACAAAAAAGATCAGGTCCGGACTCCCGGACGGGAGTAAAATCCGGACCTGATTTTTTTTTTTTTTTTTTTTTTGTAGAACTAAAAAAAAAAAAAAAAAATTTATGGAACTGAAAATTTTCAATAATACAGTGTTTTGGGTGTGTTTTTAATACCTACACCAACCAATGTATGTACAGTCTGCCCAGACTGTACAAACATGTTTTGTTATAGGCATCCAAATCACGCCAAAAACACTGTATAATGTAAAAATTCCAATTCCATAATTTTTTTTTTTTTTTTTAGTTGTTTCAAAAAAAAAAAGCAAAAAAAAGCAAAAAAAAAAGGTCCGGATTTTAAACCTGTCCGGGAGTCCGGACAGGATCCGGACCCTATATATATATATATATATATTCTCTCTACTAGATTATATATGCTTTTTAGAAAGTAAACGCTTTAGTGCCTTTTAACATACTTAGCTTGAGGGTGGAGTAGGTAGTTGAGTTTCCATTTTACAGAACTAAACCAAATAACACATTTACTTGAGAAAGTGAACCATTTGCGACACCAAGATATTTGCCACATCAAACATAGAAGATCAAATTCTCATGATCGCCTGTCACAAGACTCACAACATACTCAGGATATAGGTGGAAAAAGATTTCAGAGCAATGATCAAAATCACAAACATAATCGACTTACCAATGGTAATGTCACAGCCCCCAAAGAACTCCCCGTCAATGTAAAGTTGAGGAAATGTCGGCCAGCTGGAATACTCTTTCAATCCCTGGCGCAAAATTTGATTTTCGAGAATATTTATTGTTTCAAAAGGAACATTCAAAGACTTCAATATTTGCACAACATTGTTTGAAAATCCACACTGGGGGAAGTCCTTAGTTCCCTTCATGAAGAGAACGACCTTCTGGGATGTAACAACTTTATCCAGAGTAGTCTTTAGCTCAGGAGTTAATGCTGCACATGCTCGCAGTCATGTAGAAGAACAAAAGCATTAGTAATCTTCTTAATGTCACATGGTAAAAGCAAACAACACTCGCTAGCAATAATTGGAAAGGCTGCTAACCATAACAAATATACTATTTACTTCAGTATTGGCACATATAATGACATTCATTCATTAATTTTATACATCCATTTAGTTTGTACTACCATTTAATTTTCAGGCTTGTCACTATCCTAGCATATTTCAACCATGTAAAAATCCCAATAATTTACCATACAGAAAATTTCTACAGCATAATTTGTTTTAAAATAGAAAAAAGGGAACAAATTGGGTTCCTCTGAAGCTATAAAACTAATCTCCTTTTCCAACTCTGAACATATTTTGCTCAAAGTATTCTGACACAACCAAACAAGGGGAAACAAAATTCCCAAGATTTCAATTGATTAAAACCAAGTAAAATTTTATATTAGAGATTAACTATTAGCTAGCAGCGATGATCCATATTCCATATAAAGACAGAAAATTTCTAAAAAATAGAAAATCCAAATAGACAACTTGACACAGTATAGAAAAAAAGAGAGAGATTGAACGTTAGGGGTACTAACCTGATAAGCATCGAAAGGAGGATCCAACCCTTCGGGTTCCGATAGCTTTACCTCCAGTAACTTTCAATCCGCCGGCGCCAGCAAGGATGCGGGAACAACTAGGAGGGTAGTTCACTTGGGTTAGATAAATCGCCGGAACCCGTTTGGGATTTCCCAACGACGACGATAATACCAACGGCGATTGAGAAGAAGCGGTTAAACCCGACGACATCCCTCTCTCAGTTCCAACGACCGGGGAGCAATGCGGTGGCGGGTGAGTGGACGATACGGTTGGACTCGGTTTTACTTGGAATTTGCACTTGATACAATTGGTATGTTTCTCGTTTTCTTAAAAATCGCAGGATTTTTGGTATCTAATCACCCTAACCCATTTTTTTATAATTATTTGTCAAGTGACTTGTTTTAAAAATAAAAATAATTTTCATACCGTAAAATAATATTTTATATGAGTTTCTTTTCCGTAGGGGCGAGACCCACTAACTATTCATACGAGATAATAAAAATACCTACATGGGATAGGGTGGATAAAACAAATTAAATAAAAATTTCTATTTTTTCTAATTTCCCTAAATCTTAATACTTTTAGTTGAGTGGGTGGGTGAGTGGGTGGGGAGTATACCTGACAATTTAAGTTAAAAATCATATAGTTAATCAAAACTACTTGAATATGTTGGATTGGTTAACTAAATTTTAGATGATGAACTAGATACAAACCCCCGCATTGCGGCGGGATTATTCAAATTAATAAATTAAAATATAATAAAAACATGATAGATTGTTGTGCGATGATCAAATTTTATCGAAAAAAACAGATGAATACATATTGTAGGGGGTAATGTTGAGATAAAGTTGTGATTTTATTAAATAATAATTAAATTACAAAGGATAGTATCAAAATAGTTGATATTATCAAAACAGTTTAAATTTGTAGTGATTTAGAAGATTATAAATCTAAAATTTAGGGGAATGAATTAGGATTTGTTTTCATCCTTATTTGTTAGGAAAGTTGGACAATTTTGTTAAGAGTCTTAAGGAACATTAATTAGATAGGACACGTGTTGAATTGTGGAAATGATAAATATCAAGTTATGATATCATATACTCTGTTTTAGTATATATAATAGATAATAGATAAATAATATATAATAGATTTGAATAGTTGATTTCAGTTTTAGGGAAATGAATTTAGATTTGTTTCAACCTCATTCGTTATGTTTGTTGGGCATTTTTGTCAATAGAAATAAGGTGCATTTATTAGGCATGATAGGTGTTAATTTTTTAAGATGACAAATGTCACTTTATTATGCTATGTACTGTTGTAAGACCCCAACTTTTTTTTAATAAAAATAATTTTTCTATAAATATCATTTTTTTATGGAATGAATTTGATATAATGTTATAGTTGTGGGTAATATTTATAAATTTTACTAAGTATGCAAGTTGTTATAAAATATTCGATTGGTCGGGGAATATTTCTTTTTTTTGGAAATATTCGTACAATGACACAATCATTGGTGGACCCCACAATAGAATTATTGTCGGATTGAGAAAACGACAAAAATATTTTATAAATAACGGCGGATGTGTTATTGTTAAAACTGTTGAACTACCCGATAGTAAAAGTACAGTAATACGCGTGGTTGCATAGTTGCACACGGTATTGATTATTGATGCTTACGTGAGAAGTCACTCGGTTATACTCAATTATTGCTACAGTAATTGCTGCATCATATCTCTCATATTATTGATTCGATTATTGTCACAGTATCATCTGCATTATATGTTATATTATTAAATCAATAATTGAGACGACAAAGTTATTCATATTATTAAATTGTAATATTTACAATGTCTAGAAGTTCTGTCAAGGAGAAGTTTGATCACCTAATTGCGCGCCAATAGGGAGAAATCCTTATTGGAAAGCCCCCTCTTTCCTGGGAACAACATGGTTGCTAAATATTGTGAGTTATAATATTAATGATGAATAAGTTCGTGTTGATTGAAGATGAATTTGATAGTTTCGTTGTGTTGGGATTATTTATGTTAGTAGAAATCGACATCTATTCCGATGATAATTGATGTCTGGAGGTTATATTGTTCAATCGGGTATTCGGGGAACTTTTCGTGTCGGAGTACTATTCACGAGTTACTATTCATGAGTTACTATTCACGAGTTACAATTCACAAGTTACTATTCACCAGTTACTATTCACTCTAGAATTGTGCATTCGAGTATTTGGGTAGAATATTATTCCATGAGGAGATGTGCTAATTTTTCAGACCGTTAGTTGAAGTTATATTAGTGAATCAATATGGACCGCTGGTGGAAAGTTATAATAGTGAATCAATATGGATCGCTGGTTTAAAGTTTTAATAGTAAATCAGTATGGACCGTTGCTTTAAGTTTTAATAGTAAATCAATCTGAACCGTCCGTTTAAAAGTAAATCAATCTAGATCGTTCAGGAATTAGTTACTATTCAATCCATTCTTCTATAAATAGAAGATCATTCCTTCATTATTACTTACGAATTCACTGAAACTCTAGAGAGATAAATTATAGAGAGAAAGAAAAAGAGTATTCTGCTACTTCACTACTTCGATATCTAGTGTCTTTTACGGTAAGGGGTAATATTTCTTTTGTATTCATGAAGAGAACTTCTATTATTCCATCTTTATTATTCTGTTGGAATAACCTGTATACGCGGGCTACCGTATACTTGGTGAAATTCTTCTGTATTCCATTCTTTATTATTCTGTTGGAATATCCTGTCTGTGCGTTTTTCGCCGGACCTGGTTTCGTCTTTATTATTCTGTTGGAATAACCTGTATACGCGAACTCCCCTATACTTGGTGAAATCCTTATGTTATTTCGTTCTTTATTATTCTGTTGGAATATCATGTATGTGCGTTAGCGCCGGACCTGGTTTCGTATTTATTATTCTGTTGGAATAACCTTCATGTGTTATCTATCACATGTCTGGTGATTTCTTTTGTTATTCCATTCCTTATTATACTCAGTTGTTTAAAGTTTTGACTTTTATACTCCATGAAATTAGTGGAATATCCTTGATATTTGCGCTTCATCCAGTATCTTTTCATGGAAATATTCTTTTGAGCATTCTTGAATTTTACTCTACAAAGAAGTATCATGTTGACAATTTGGAAGTTATTAGTTCCTGGATAAATTAATTCGTGAACTTGTTTTATTGAATTCTTATATCATTGTCATCATCCACATGTTTATATTTTTGAAAGTCATATGTAGCCTGTAGTGCATAGATGGACTTGGTATGATTATGACCAGGGATTATTCGGTATAATCATGACTGTAATATTACAAATGATGTGATAAAAGTCCTCATTGGCCCGTAGTGCATTGATGGACAGTTGTTGGCATGATCATGACCATTGATAGATACACGAATATCCTTGGCCCGTAGTGCATGGATAATTTGTGGTCGTGACCCTAATGAATATCCTTGGCCGTAGTGCAGGGATGATGTGGATTATTTATTAAGCTGAGTCTCAGCGATAAAAGTGATGAAAATCTTTTTAAATCATAGAAGATAGTAGGTTTTATGCTCTACTTGACTCTTTTAATGGATTGTTTATTCCGCTACAGTTAAACTTGTTGTCTATTGTATTTTATCAGTTTAACATTATTGAAGGCTAATGATAATTTATCCTGCATTATCTTAGTCATAATATTTCTTACTGGGCTAGTTGAGCTCACCCTTTCTTTCACTGTTCTCTTCAGGAAATGAGTATATAGATGGGACGAGTCGGGAAATTGAGTGACAGTCCAGATGATAGCATTAATAGTCCTCACTATTCTGTTAAATAGTGTGATAATATATGTAATGAGGACTGAATTTGAGTTTGTATACTGTCTATGAGGACTCCATTGAGAGTGAATATTTTCTAGAAGGCAATATTCTTGCTTAAACTCTCAGTTTATGTTTTGTCGTATTTTACACGACAGTTGTATAATTAAGTTGTATTTGATTTATGTACCATGTATTTGACGACTCAAGATGGATGATGTATACCTATTTTGGGGGCGTCACAACTGTGATTTAGTATATATAATAGATTGGTTTAATTTTGAACTCATATTATTATTACAGATATGGATTGGATCTAGTTTTGACCCATATTAGTCTATAATAATTTTTTTACACTTTGTAAAGCTAATACATCAACATGTATGCATTATTACACTACATTCTTATATAACACATATACATTATACATATTACATTATATACATATTACATAATTTTATAATTTATACATTTATAATTATGTATAAAAACCATTTCACTAATGAAATTAATCCATAATAAAGTTAACACTTTTAGTAATATTTATTAATTATCTATACACCTCCACCCCCACCCTGACCCTGCGCATCCCCCAATCCAAACCACATAACCCATAACTCATATTAAGTATAGATAATATGGTTTTGATTCAAAAATCAACCCAAACTTATTTTATGTAACCCAAAACCAACTCAAACCTATTTTTTACGAGGTCTAGTTAAGAGCAATTACCAAATCGTCTTATTGTGGCTCAGGATTACATAGTCCACAAAAGATATGTAAATTGATACAATAAGACTCTGTTTGTCTTTTTGTTTCAATGATTATAATCCCGAGATTATAATATATTGAATTATAATTTCAATACTATTAATCCTAATATTATAATTCTGAGATTATAATTATGAACAATTAGGAGGGTGTATTCAATTAAGATTTTTAAAGACTTTAAAAGTTTAGTTGTATTCAATGAAAACATTTAAAGAGTTTATAAAAGTTTACTGGTATTCAATTACAACTTTTATAATGTCTTTAAAAGTTAGGTGGTGTTGAATTGAGACTTTTACAAAGTCTATAAAAGTATTTTGGTATTCAAAATGTGACCCCCCCCCCCAAATAGGTATACATCACCTATTCTGAGTTGCCAAATACATGGTACAGAATACAAATACAATCTTAAATATACAACATGAGCTGTGAGTTTTAATACAAATATTATCTTCTAGACAGTATTCAAACTCAAAATAAGTCCTCAATATATTTATTAATACACTATTTCATAGAATAGTGAGGACTACTAATGCTATCATCTGGACCGTCACTCCGTTTCTCGATTAGTCTCTGCTACGTTCTCATTTTCTGAAGAGAACAATGAAAGTAAAATGGTGAGCTCAACTAGCCCAGTAAGAAATATTATGACTAAGATAATGCAGAATAAATTATCGTTAGCCTTCAACATTCTTAAACTGATACAATATAACAAACATCAAGTTTAACTGCAGCGGAATAAGCAATCCATTAAAAGAGTCAAGTAGAGAATAAAATCTATTATCTTCTATGATTTAAAAGATTTTTCATCACTTTTATTGTTGAGACTCAACTTAATAAATAAACCACATCATCCTTGCACTACGGTCAAGGATATTCATTAGTATCACAACCACAAATTATTCATGTACTACGGGTCAAGGATATTCGTGTATTCATCAATGGTCATGATCATGCCAACAATTGTCCATCAATGCACAATGGGCCAATGAGAACTTTTACCACATCATTTGTAATATTACGGTCATGATTATACCAAATAATCTTTGGTCATAATCATACAAAGTCTGTGACGCCCCCAAAATAGGTCCATTCCATCCAACCCATTTTGAGTCGCCAAATACATGGTACAGAAACAACCACAACTTTTACAACCCATAAACTGTGAGTTTGAATACAAACATTGTCATCTAGACAATATACATACCCAACTATGTCCTCAATACAATTATTGATATATTATTTTACAAAAATGGTGAGGACTACTAAACAACTTTCTCAAGGACCATCAATTCATACCCCGACTCGTACTCGCTATATTCTCGTCTCCTGAGAAGAAAAATTGAACAAAAAGGAAAAGGGTGAGCTCAACTAGCTCAGTAAAGAATATTATGACCAAGATAATATACAACAAATTATCGTTAGTCTTCAACAGGGAAAAATCTGATAGAATACAATAGACAACAAGTTTTAAATCAATATTCGCAGCGGAAAATATTAATTCATAGAAGAGTTACGTAGAGGATGAAATCTACTAATGTCTATGAATTTAACAGTCCATCAACAGTATTTTTATCCCTGTAATATCAATCAATACACATCTTGAATCATATATTCATCCTTGCACTACAGGCCAAGGATATTCATCTAAACACCTGTTCATCTTTGCACTACGGGCCAAAGATATTCATCAGAAATCATTCATCTTTGCACTACAGGCCAAAGATATTCAATAATAAAATCCTTTAAGACTGAAGATGATAAAAATATTTTTAAAGAAACGAATCCAGTGAAACAAAATGACAAGGATTAAGGATTAAGGATTCGTACTTTGTTTTATCCATGTCCAAAAATACCTCAAAAATAATCATAGTGGTGTAAAATTCAAGAATGATCAAAACATGGATACAATCAAAGCTAGTATCCACAATAGAAATTTTGGACGAAAAGAAAAAAAATAATTTTTCTGTGAATAGTGCCGTATTCGTGAATAGTGCCGTATACGTGAATAGTACCGTATACGTGAATAGTAACTCCGGCACAAAAAGTTCCAAATTTGATAAAAACGTTCACCAATATTTCGGCATAATGATATTGAAGAAAATAATATCATTTAAGAAGAAAATAACATCCCTTACCTCAAAATAGCCGTACTTCTGGCTTAATTTCGGTATAGTGCTGACAGAAACTCGCACCGTATAGCAACACTCAAAGTATACTCACAAGAATACGCTCGATAATATAGAGAGAGAAAGAGAGAAAACTTTGTTTCTGGTGTGATTTTCAATTCTAACTTAGCCCTCTATTTATAGGAAAATGTTAGAACGCCAAAGGAGACTAAATTAATATAATATTAATATTTACAAAATATTCAAGCCAACCACCAAGGAATCTGATTTTAGCCATCAAACACATGTTAAAGATGCCCACCAACCTTTGAAAAACGTTTTTGTTAAAAATAATAATTAAAACTTCCAAAAATCAATTATTTCGGAACCCCGAAACTTCAATAATTCACAATAAATAGCTCCTTTGTCAGAAAATTCGAATCTCGCGACTTTCCATGGGAAATTCCATTCTCTACAACTTTACAGAAGAAAATTTTTCCAAATTCCAAACAGAAACTGACCAAAATCCACAAACGGGTGATTTTACAGTCTATACTCAATTTTCGGTCAAAAATTATGTCTACCGACACACAAAACATGTGTTAAACATTTAATGCCACAAAAATACTCTACCTCCTCATATATTCATATATCCCACATTCATTGTAAAAATATCATCGTTAATATATTATTAAAATAATATATTTAAATAAATTATTTTATCAGAAAAAGATAAAATATCAATTTTCAACAATTGTCACATTAAAAATTTTCTCCATCTATATCCACATAAAATAAATATTTTCTTTATCATAATAATCAATAATTAATTATTAAAAATAATATTACAGGATCACAGTACTGACAACCAGGCCGTTCCCAGGATAGAGGGGGCTTTCCAATAAGGATTTCTCCTTACTGGCGCGCAATTAGATGACCAAACCTCTCCTTGACAAAACTTTCTAGACATTGCCAATAATGTTATCTGATAATATTATTCAAATAATATGAATTATTGATCTGATAATGGAAAATACTGTGCAATGTCAATTATTGAAACAATAATAATATAAATATCAACGCAGCAATTATTGAATCAATAAAGTAATGAACAGTAACTCCTGTAGAAATTATTGAGTAGTGCCTTCTTACGTAAGGATCAATAATTCAAAATACTATGCAATACCGTGTGCTACTGTGCAACAACGCGTATTACTGTATTTTAACCACCGGGTATTCCAACAGTGTAAACGGTAACAACTACGCCGTTATTTTTAAACAACTTATATTTGTCGTTTTCTTCCTCCAATCGCTTTCCGTTATGGGGCCCACACATGGCTGCGCCGTCGTACGAATATTCCCCGACAGTACGAATATTCCACGACCAAACGAATATTCCCCGACAACAATGAATATTTTATAACCACTTGCTTATTTTGAAATATTTGCATATTTTACCCATAACTATTCTCATTAATCAAATCAACCCTTACTATTCAAAATAATAATTAAAGGAACTTAAATTTCATTTATTAATTATTTGGGGTCTTACAACCTCCCCTCCTTATGAAATTTCGTCCTCGAAATTGACATACGTACCTGGTGTTTCGAAAAGGTGAGGATACCTCGCTTTCATTTCCGTTTCCAACTCCCAGGTCATTTCCTCTATAGCATGATTCCTCCACAAAACTTTAACTTGTGGTATTACCTTCGTGCGTAGGACATGTTCCTTCCTATCCAAGATCTTGACAGGTACCTCCTCATACGTTAAATCTTCGGCTATCTCGTCCGGTTCTAACTCAATGACGTGGTTCGGGTCTTTCACATATTTACGAAGCACAGATATATGAAAAACATTATGAACACGAGACATACTTGGAGGTAACGCGAGTCTATAGGCTACATTACCTACTCGATCAAGAATTTGAAACGGACCAATAAATCGTGGATTAAGCTTTCCTCTCTTCCTGAATCTTGTAACTCCCTTCCATGGGGCAACACGCAACAATACATGATCCCCAACACTAAATTCTACGTCCTTTCGATGAAGATCTGCATAACTCTTTTGTCGATTTTGTGCCGTTTGTATACGTTGTCGAATCGTTTGGATCTTCTCCGTAGTCATACGTACTAACTCGGGTCCCAACAATGTTGCTTCACCCACCTCGTCCCAACATACTGGAGAGCGACACTTTCGTCCATACAATGCTTCAAATGGGGCCACACCAATGCTTGCCTGATAACTGTTGTTGTAGGAGAATTCCACCAATGGTAAATATTTATCCCAACTGCCCTTGAAGTCTAGGACACAGAGTCTTAATAAATCTTCAAGAGTTTGAATAGTCCTCTCTGATTGTCCGTCCGTTTGAGGATGGTATGCCGAACTGAATCGTAACTCCGTACCCATAGCTTTTTGCAAGCTAACCCAAAATCTTGAAGTAAACCTTGGGTCACGATCCGAAACTATGGATACTGGCAGGCCATGCAATCTTACAATCTCATTTACGTACATTTGAGCAAGACGTTCAAGGGAATAAGTCTCCCGTATCGGCAAGAAATGAGCAGACTTGGTTAATCTATCAACAATAACCCAAATAGCATTGATGCCTTGAGAAACCGTAGGAAGACCCGTAACGAAATCCATAGTAATGTGTTCCCACTTCTATTTCGGAATCTCAAGTGGTTGCAATGGACCCTTTGGCACTTGATGCTCCGCCTTTACACGTTGACAAGTTAAACACGTTGAAATAAACTTTGCAATCTCTCTCTTCATATTGTTCCACCAAAATGTATGTCGAAGATCACGATACATTTTGGTACTTCCAGGATGAATTGCAAACGGTGTATTGTGTGCCTCCATCATGATCTTGTACTTCAAATCAGAATCATTAGGAACACAAAGTCTGGAGTGGACTCGAAGTATTCCTTCTTCATCAATTCTCGCTTCTGGAATGGCACCTTCTTGTACTTTCGTCTTCATATGCATCAGCTCCGAATCGGTGGCTTGAGCAACCTTAACTTTTTCTATTAAAGTTGGCTCTATGCGTATACTTGACATCATTGCACTCATTCCTGCATATGATCTTCTACTCAATGCGTCAGCTACCACGTTCGTTTTTCCAGGATGGTATTGAATAGTGTGGTCGTAATCTTTCAACAACTCGAGCCAACGTCGTTGCCGCATGTTGAGTTCTTTTTGAGTGAAGAAATATTTGAGGCTTTTATGATCTGAATATATCTCCACTTTCTCCCCGTATAGATAGTGCCTCCAAATCTTTAGCGCGAAAACAACTGCTGCCAACTCTAGATCATGAGTAGGATAATTCCTCTCATACTCTTTAAGTTGTCGCGAGGCATAGGCTATGACTTTCCCACGTTGCATGAGAACACATCCTAACCCTTTGCCCGAAGCATCGCTGTAGATAACAAATCCATCCGAACCAGATGGTATTGTGAGAACAGGTGCCGAAATAAGTCTCCTCTTAAGCTCTTGGAAACTCTTCTCGCATTCCTCGCTCCATACGAATTTTGTATCTTTCCGAGTTAGCTGAGTTAATGGAGTAGCAATTCGAGAAAACCCTTCCACGAATCTCCGATAATAACCAGCTAAGCCCAAAAAGTTACGTACTTCAGTGACCGAATTCGGTTGCTCCCAACTTTGTATTGCTTCAATCTTCGTCGGGTCAACAAATACTCCATTTTTTGACACCACGTGCCCAAGGAATGCTACTTCCTCAAGCCAGAACTCGCATTTCTTCAACTTAGCATATAACTTGTTTTCACGAAGCCTTTGGAGTACCAGCTTCAAATGGTGCTCATGATCTTCACGGCTTTTGGAATATATGAGGATGTCATCAATAAAGACAATAACGAATTGATCCAAATAATCCTTGAATACTCGGTTCATCATATCCATGAAAGCAGCAGGAGCATTAGTCAATCCAAAAGACATGACTAAGAATTCATAATGCCCATACCGAGTTCTGAAGGCAGTCTTTGGAATATCCTCAGTTCTAATTTTCAGCTGATGATATCCAGAACGAAGATCGATTTTTGAAAAGAATTGTGCTCCTTGCAACTGGTCAAACAAGTCATCAATACGAGGTAGAGGATACATATTCTTAATGGTGACATGGTTCAATTCCCGATAGTCAATACAAAGTCGCATACTCCCGTCTTTCTTCTTTACGAATAAAACAGGAGCACCCCAAGGAGATGTACTAGGACGAATGAAACCGATGTCCAATAACTCCTGTAGTTGGACTTTTAACTCCTGAAGTTCAATAGGAGCCATTCGATATGGGGTTTTAGAAATGGGCTTTGTACCAGGTTCAAGGTCAATAAAGAATTCAACTTCACGTTCTGGGGGTAGACCGGGAAGTTCTTCAGGAAATACGTCCGGAAAGTCAATAACAACAGGAATATTATTCAATTTTGACGTGTCTTTATTCAAATCCATAACATGGGCTAAGAAAGCTTGACATCCGTTTTTCAATAAACGAATAGCTTTATGATTAGATATGACAGTGATTGATTTTAATGGTTTAGTTGCCTGAATTCGAACAACAGGTTGATTAGGAATATGAAAACTAACAACCTTACGAAAACAATCAATTTTGGCATGATGAGTAGTTAACCAATCAATCCCTAAAATCACATCAAAAGCAAGTATCTTTAAAGAGATCAGGTCAACAGGTAAGGTGATGGTGCCAACTTGAATCAAACAAGATTTATAAACAGTGGATGTGATAAAAGTTTCTCCTAACGGAGTTTCCACAGATAGGTCAAAGTCTAATTTCTCCGGAGTCAAGTTTAAACGTTGAGCGCAAGCAGGAGAGATAAATGAATGGGTAGCACCGGTATCAAGTAAGGTATAAACTTCGCAAGAATTTATAAATAGCTTACCCGTGATCACCTCGTTTGGGTTCCTCGCATGTTGACCAGTCACAACAAACGCTCTTCCAGGAACCATTGACTTTGGCTTTTCTGGGACAGTCTTTTGAGTCACCGTCCCCGCTGAACTAGGTTTCGCTACCGTACAATCTCGAGCGATATGTCCTTCCTTTCCACAATTATAGCATACCTTGAACTGTTGTGGGCAGTTTGGACTGATATGTCCCTTTTTCCCGCACTTATAGCATATAACCGGTGGTCTTTCTCCTCCCTTAGAACCAGTTGCTGCCGGCACTGTCGTCTTCACATGGTCGTTGTTAAATCTCCTCTTTTTAAAATCTCCTCCTGACTCGCTTCTTCTATTTTCATGGCCATGATTACCACCAAAGTGGTTACCATTTTTGTCCGTCTTTTTCTTTCTCCACTGGTTATCGTTATTTTGTTGACTGCTATCTCCGGTATGATCCTGATTGTTGTACCTCGGTTGACCGTACTCGTTATCTCGCTCCAACAATTGAGCCCTGTTAACAACATCTGAATAGAGAGAAAATTTATGAGAGATGAGATATTGTCGTATGCCGGGTTTCAAACCTCTAAGAAACATTCGCGTCATACGTTCTTCATTCTCCACCAAATGAGGTGCAAACCTGGATAACTCTGCAAACTTTGCCTCGTACTGAGACACCGTCGTGTTATTTTGTTCTAATCTGATGAACTCCACTTCCTTCATATGACGAACACTTTCAGGAAAGTATTTGTCATTAAATAGTTTCTGAAACGTCTCCCAAGACATGCTGAGTGCGGCTGGATGGGTACGCTTCACAGACTCCCACCAGTAGTCTGCCTCGCCACGGAACATAAAGGTGGCGAATGGAACCTTCTGTTCCTCCGTGCATCCCAAGACATCGAATATCTTGGTAATTTGCTTGACCCATGTCTCCGCCATGATCGGGTCTGGCTTTCCCTTAAATTCTGGTGGTCCCAGCTCTTTGAACTGCTTGGCTGTGACAACCCGTGAATTGTTATCATTTCCTCCTGTATTTTGAACACGAGTCTCCCTTGTCTGATTTTGCATGAACTGCAAAAAGCTTCTAAACATTGCGTCGTTCATTGTCTGATCAGTGGTGTTGTTCACAGGAGGAACATTGCCACCCTGTTGCACGTTCTCCTCGTTGGTGAGTACAGGCATCTCCACGGTCTCATTTCCATTGTTAATATTCTCAGTCGACATTCTCAAATACTGTCATAAAACAAGGGTTAATTAAGGAAATCAATATATCACATAATATCCCTATATACTGACCAACTAACAAATAAGCTTAGGTAGGACACACTAGCGAAGGATTTACTCGTCTCTCCCCTCCTAGTTCTATTCCCCGATCTCCGCCAGAGATCATATCCCTAAGCTCTGATACCAACTGTGACGCCCCCAAAATAGGTTCATTCCATCCAACCCATTTTGAGCCGCTAAATACATGGTACAGAAACAACCACAACTTTTACAACCCATAAACTGTGAGTTTGAATACAAACATTGTCATCTAGACAATATACATACCCAACTATGTCCTCAATACAATTATTGATATATTATTTTACAAAAATGGTGAGGACTACTAAACAACTTTCTCAAGGACCATCAATTCATACCCCGACTCGTACTCGCTATATTCTCGTCTCCTGAGAAGAAAAATGGAACAAAAAGGAAAAGGGTGAGCTCAACTAGCTCAGTAAAGAATATTATGACCAAGATAATATACAACAAATTATCGTTAGTCTTCAACAGGGAAAATCTGATAGAATACAATAGACAACAAGTTTTAAATCAATATTCGCAGCGGAAAATATTAATTCATAGAAGAGTTACGTAGAGGATGAAATCTACTAATGTCTATGAATTTAACAGTCCATCAACAGTATTTTTATCCCTGTAACATCAATCAATACACATCTTGAATCATATATTCATCCTTGCACTACAGGCCAAGGATATTCATCTAAACACCTGTTCATCTTTGCACTACGGGCCAAAGATATTCATCAGAAATCATTCATCTTTGCACTACAGGCCAAAGATATTCAATAATAAAATCCTTTAAGACTGAAGATGATAAAAATATTTTTAAAGAAACGAATCCAGTGAAACAAAATGACAAGGATTAAGGATTAAGGATTCGTACTTTGTTTTATCCATGTCCAAAAATACCTCAAAAATAATCATAGTGGTGTAAAATTCAAGAATGATCAAAACATGGATACAATCAAAGCTAGTATCCACAATAGATATTTTGGACGAAAAGAAAAAAAATAATTTTTCTGTGAATAGTGCCGTATTCGTGAATAGTGCCGTATACGTGAATAGTACCGTATACGTGAATAGTAACTCCGGCACAAAAAGTTCCAAATTTGATAAAAACGTTCACCAATATTTCGGCATAATGATATTGAAGAAAATAATATCATTTAAGAAGAAAATAACATCCATTACCTCAAAATAGCTGTACTTCTGACTTAATTTCGGTATAGTGCTGACAGAAACTCGCACCGTATAGCAACACTCAAAGTATACTCACAAGAATACGCTCGATAATATAGAGAGAGAAAGAGAGAAAACTTTGTTTCTGGTGTGATTTTCAATTCTAACTTAGCCCTCTATTTATAGGAAAATGTTAGAACGCCAAAGGAGACTAAATTAATATAATATTAATATTTACAAAATATTCAAGCCAACCACCAAGGAATCTGATTTTAGCCATCAAACACATGTTAAAGATGCCCACCAACCTTTGAAAAACGTTTTTGTTGAAAATAATAATTAAAACTTCCAAAAATCAATTATTTCGGAACCCCGAAACTTCAATAATTCACAATAAATAGCTCCTTTGTCAGAAAATTCGAATCTCGCGACTTTCCATGGGAAATTCCATTCTCTACAACTTTACAGAAGAAAATTTTTCCAAATTCCAAACAGAAACTGACCAAAATCCACAAACGGGTGATTTTACAGTCTATACTCAATTTTCGGTCAAAAATTATGTCTACCGACACACAAAACATGTGTTAAACATTTAATGCCACAAAAATACTCTACCTCCTCATATATTCATATATCCCACATTCATTGTAAAAATATCATCGTTAATATATTATTAAAATAATATATTTAAATAAATTATTTTATCAGAAAAAGATAAAATATCAATTTTCAACAATTGTCACATTAAAAATTTTCTCCATCTATATCCACATAAAATAAATATTTTCTTTATCATAATAATCAATAATTAATTATTAAAAATAATATTACAGGATCACAGTACTGACAACCAGGCCGTTCCCAGGATAGAGGGGGCTTTCCAATAAGGATTTCTCCTTACTGGCGCGCAATTAGATGACCAAACCTCTCCTTGACAAAACTTTCTAGACATTGCCAATAATGTTATCTGATAATATTATTCAAATAATATGAATTATTGATCTGATAATGGAAAATACTGTGCAATGTCAATTATTGAAACAATAATAATATAAATATCAACGCAGGCAATTATTGAATCAATAAAGTAATGAACAGTAACTCCTGTAGAAATTATTGAGTAGTGCCTTCTTACGTAAGGATCAATAATTCAAAATACTATGCAATACCGTGTGCTACTGTGCAACAACGCGTATTACTGTATTTTAACCACCGGGTATTCCAACAGTGTAAACGGTAACAACTACGCCGTTATTTTTAAACAACTTATATTTGTCGTTTTCTTCCTCCAATCGCTTTCCGTTATGGGGCCCACACATGGCTGCGTCGTCGTACGAATATTCCCCGACAGTACGAATATTCCACGACCAAACGAATATTCCCCGACAACAATGAATATTTTATAACCACTTGCTTATTTTGAAATATTTGCATATTTTACCCATAACTATTCTCATTAATCAAATCAACCCTTACTATTCAAAATAATAATTAAAGGAACTTAAATTTCATTTATTAATTATTTGGGGTCTTACAACCTCCCCTCCTTATGAAATTTCGTCCTCGAAATTGACATACGTACCTGGTGTTTCGAAAAGGTGAGGATACCTCGCTTTCATTTCCGTTTCCAACTCCCAGGTCATTTCCTCTATAGCATGATTCCTCCACAAAACTTTAACTTGTGGTATTACCTTCGTGCGTAAGACATGTTCCTTCCTATCCAAGATCTTGACAGGTACCTCCTCATACGTTAAATCTTCGGCTATCTCGTCCGGTTCTAACTCAATGACGTGGTTCGGGTCTTTCACATATTTACGAAGCACAGATATATGAAAACATTATGAACACGAGACATACTTGGAGGTAACGCGAGTCTATAGGCTACATTACCTACTCGATCAAGAATTTGAAACGGACCAATAAATCGTGGATTAAGCTTTCCGCTCTTCCCGAATCTTGTAACTCCCTTCCATGGGGCAACACGCGTATTACTGTACTTTTAACACCGGGTGTTTCAATAGTTAACGATAAAACTTCCGCCGTTATTTTCAAAAAATATTTTTGTCGTTTTCTAAATCCGACAATAATTTCGTTGCGGGGTCCACCAATGATTGTGTTGTTGTACGAATATTCCCTGTTAAAACGAATATTTCCAACCAATCGAATATTATATAACAACTTGCGTAATTTGTAAAATTTATAAATATTACCCATAATTATAACATTATATCAAATTTATTCCATAATATTCAAAAATAATATTTATAGAAAAATCATCTTTATTCATAAAAGTTGGGGTCTTACACAAAAAGTCATAAATTTTTTAGATTTCTATCAAATGCTAGAGTTTGACAGATTTAAAATAAAAAATACTCATATCCAGAGTCTGATCTAATATCTTAAAACTTTTAAATATTTGAGAAAGAGAGAAGATAAACAGAGGAGAAAGAGAAAGAGAAAAAGGAGATCAAACAAAGAAGAAAAAAAATAATATATATATGTCTCACTTTCTCTCTCTACCTCAGTCATCTCAAAATAAAAATTCAAAAAGGGAAGAGTGCTATTATAACATATGAGGAGAGAGAAAAACAAGGTGGGGTTAAAAAGATATAGCAGATGAGGAGAGAAAAAAATGAGGAGGGGTTAAAAATATGGAGTAGCGTTAAGGGTTTCAAATAGAACTAATAGTATAAATAAAGATAACAAATATTTTAATATCATTTTATATTTATTCTCTTCCATAAAAAAAATCTCATTTATTATATTTGTAAGTATTAAGGAGGTATTTTGTTTTATGTTTATTTTTAAAAATAATAAATTTGTTAATTTTGTTATTTGTTGAAATTATAAATTATTAGTTTAGTAATAATAACTTGATAGGAAAACAACAATGAACAATTTTTAAATCAAAATTGTTATTTTATATTACGGTTAATAGAAAATTACTTTTTTATGAACTATAAAAATTATGAAATAGGACATTTTCTTGTAATAGACTGGGTATGATCTAATAATTTAACTTCAACAATGCCTTTATTTCAAATTAGGTTGTGACATGGTCAAAATATTTTAATATTATTTAATATCGTACTCATTTCATCTAAAATATAAGATCTTTGTTAACTTTTTAACAATTAATATAAATTATAAGATATATTAGAAGTATATAAAAGTCTAACAAAGTCTTGATAAAAAAATTTCTTTTATGTAATTAGTTAAGCTTTTTTTTAAAGATATAGGCATATCATGAAAAATAAAAATTCAATGTCTACTCAAATTCTTAACAAAACCAAGGTAAGAACTAGTCAAATGGAAATTTGCTAAATAACCTGAAAGTAACAATGTAACATAAGAGGTAGATAGAACATGGATTGATGGTATACACACACACACATACACACGCACACGTGTGTGCATGTGAGACCCCGAATTTTATGAAATGAAAGTATTCAATTTCCTTATAATTATTCTATTTATAGTAAATGGTTAAATTGATAAAGGTTAAAGTTAAGGGTGATATGTGAAAATTTTGCAAAGTAAGCAAGTTGTCAGAAAATAACTGGTAGTAAAAGTACAGTAATACGTGTGGTTGCATAGTAGCACACGGTATTGATTATTGATGCTTACGTGATAAGTCACTCAATTATACTCAATTTTTGCCACGGTAATTGTTGCATCATATCTTACCTATTATTGATTCAATTATTGTCAGTATCATCTGCATTATATGTTATTTTATTAAATCAATAATTGAGACGACAAAGTTATTCATATTAATAAATTATAATATTTACAATGTCTAGAAGTTCGGCCAAGGAGAGGTTATATAATCTAATTGCGCGCCAATAGGGAGGAATCCTTATCGGAAAGCCCCCTCTTTCCTGAGAACAACCTGGTTGTTAAATATTGTGAGTTATGATATTAATGATGGATAAGTTCGTATTGATTAAAGATGAATTGATAGTTTCATTGTGTTTAAATTATTTGTGTTAAACATTTATTTCGATAGTAATTGATGTCTAGAGGAAGTATTATTTACTCGAGTATTTGGGACACTTTTTGTGTCGGAGTTACTATTCATAAGTTACTATTCACGGGTTACTATTCACCAAAATTACTATTCACTCTAGTATTGTTCACACGAGTATTTGGGATACTTTTTGTGTCGGAGTTACTATTCACGAGTTACTATTCATGAGTTACTATTCATGACTTTCTATTCATGAGTTACTATTCATAAGTTACTATTCACGGGTTACTATTCATCGACATTACTATTCACTCTAGTATTGTGCATTCGGGTAAATGGGTACAATATTATTCCATGAGAAGATGTGCTAATTTTTCAGACCGTTGGTTAAATGAATTAATATGGACCGCTGATGGAAAGTTATAATAGTGAATCAATATGGATCGCTGGTTTAAAAGTTAGAATAATGAATCAGTATGGACTGTTGCTTTAAGTTTTAATAGTAAATCGATCTGGATCGTCCGTTTAAAAGTAAATCGATCTGGACTGTTCATGAATTAGTTACTATTCATTCCATTCTTCTATAAATAGAAGATCATTTCTTCATTATTTCTTACGAATTCATTGAAACTCTAGAGAGAGAAATTATAGAGAGAAGCTATAGAGAGAAAATCTATAGAGAGAAAGAAGAAGAGTATTCTGCTACTTCACTACTTCTATATCCAGTTTTTTTTACGGTAACGGGTGTGATTCTTTCTTATTCATGAAGAGAACTTATGTTATTGCATTCTTTATTATTCTGTTGGAATAACCTGTATACGCGGCATACCCTGTACATAACCTGTATAAGTGGCATACCCTATACTTGGTGAAATCCTTATGTTATTCCATTCTTTATTATTCTGTTGGAATAATCTGTATACGCAGCATACCCTATACATAACTTGTATAAGTGGCATACCCTATACTTGGTGAAATCCCTATGTTGTTCCATTCTTTATTATTATGTTGGAATAACCTGTTTATGCGAAGTACCGCATACATAGTGAAATTCTTCTATTATTCCATTCTTTATTATTATGTTGGAATAACCTGTTTATGCGAAGTACCGCATACTTGGTGAAATTCTTTTATTATTCCGTTCTTTATTATTCTGTCGGAATATCCTGTCGGTGTGAATTTCACCTGACCTGGTTCCATTATTTATTATTCTGCATTTATTATTTTGTTGGGAATAACATGTCTGTGCGGTCTCTATCGCATGCATGGTGAATCCTTCTGTTATTCTATTCTTTATTATTCTGTTGGAATAACCTGTCTATGTGGATTGCCACATGCATGGTGAATGATTCTTTGTATTCATTCCTTATTAAATTGTGGAAATGGTCTGGTTACGTTGATTATAATGAGAGTCATAATAAAATTGCTGGACTAATGAAAATCATGGGTATATGTGGTTTTAGTAAGTGTTATAATGAGTTATGTTGGTTATTATGTGAAAACATGAAAGTTTCTTAGAAATCGCAAAGGGTTAAAAATCAGATTTTGGTGAAAACAGGACATGAAATTGAATTAACCATATCTCCTGTTATATTTCAAATTTTTGAGTGTGGTCAAGTCCTAGAGTTATATCTATGAGTTTTGTAGCTTATCCAAGTGTAATCACTGGAAAATGTGTTATAGATTTTCGTGTGGACTGATTTTAGCAAAGGAGTGCAAAGTTGCAAAAATCGAAAATGCTATTGCTCAGAAACTTTATGGGGCTATTTTAGCCACTTAATTTGTGAGAAAAATTCTGGCCTTTTGGGACATAAAAGTATATGGTATAAAGTACCTCCTGTCCAAAAATGAGCTCATTCTAACTTAAAATGAGCAAGTTATGACCATTTTAATATTTAGGTTTTTCCGGCGAAAAATGCTATAACCAAAGTTCTATAACTCCGATGACCATGAAATTTAAACTGGAAGCTCACGTTAACATGTGTAAGATTCTACCAAGATTTGGAAATTTTTGGAGTTAATCTTGAGGTAGCTAATTTCTTAAGGAATTAATTAGAAATTGATTTTTGAAAAATAATAAATGAATTTTAAAAATTCCGAGAAAAATATATTTTCATTATGGGACTATATTATGCTAAATCCCAGAAAAGAAATATTTTTGGAATTGATTTGATATTTTTCATGAAAATGATCTAGTTATGAGTAAATGAGTTAAATATGTTATGTGAAGTAACAAAATTGGAAAATAGAATTTTATGGCTAGGGAATCCTATATAGGGTATATGCATATTTTTTTGATGAGGGATTGATTATTGGTGATGATATCTTATGAGTATGGCATTTTTGAATAAATGCATTATGTGGTAAAGCGTAAACAATTGAAATAAATTGTTTATAAGTTTAAGAAGTGATTAAAATATTGTTATAATATTAATGATATTAGATTATGAGATTATTAAGTGATTGATAACATTGGAATATTCTTGAACCCTGGATAAATTATATTATAAATGTTTAATATTTATCTTTTATCACATTTGATTGATTATTTATATCATTGTCATAATACTCATGCTTATATTGTGTTAAAAGTCATCTGTGGCTTACGTACATAGATGGACTTGGTATGATTATGACCAGGGATTATTCGGTATAATCATGACCGTAATATTACAAATGATGTGGTAAAAGTCATCTTTGGCCCGTAGTGCATAGATGGACTTGGTATGATTATGACCAGGGATTATTCGGTATAATAATCATGACCGTAATTGAAAACACGAATATTCTTGGCCCGTAATGCATGGATAATTCGTGGTCGTGATACTATTAAGCTGAGTCTCAGCATTATTGGTTTTACAGTTATATATCTTTGGCCTGTAGTGCAAAGATGAATTATTGGTTACTGGTTATACAGTTGTATATCTTTGGCCGTAGTGCAAAGATAAAATTATTACTCCCTCTGTCCCAAATTATCTGTTGTTCTAGAGTTTCACACAGATACCAATATGTATCATAAAAATACTAAAATACCCTTTGTGCTGACTTTTTTATTAATTGAAAAGAAAAAAAAAGCAACTAATTAATTGGAGAGAGAAAAACATTGAAGAGAGAGAGAGAAAGCAACACATTAATTGAAGAGAGAGAGATAGAGAGAAACAATTATTAATTAAAGAGAGAGAGAGGCATAAATGTGGATGTTTAAAAAAGAGGAGAGACATTAATGAGAGAAATGATTATCAACAATTAAGATAAAGGGGCAAATTTAGAAAACAAATGAAAAAAATGCATTGAAATCTTAAAAAAGCAGATATTGTGGGACAAATTTTTTTTGCTAAAACAGCAGATAATTTGGGACGGAGGGAGTAGTATGGTTATGAGCAGAGATTGTGATTTGGTATAACCATAATTTTTGATGTTTCAGGTGAAGATAAGTGATGAAAATTATCTTCTTCCTGGGTGCGAAAAGGAATTCAAATCACAATTATGATTATAAGTTATTCATATGATTGTGGACAGAAATTGTTGATTAATGTTACAGGGATAAAATATTATTGTTGGACTTTTAACTTGGAGAAGATAATAGACCTGATGGTCTATTTGACTCTTTTAATGGATTGCTCGTTCCGCTACAACTATGGTTGAAGAGTTTTATCATCTACCATATGTTCTAAATCTTTGATTTATTACTGATGAATGCTATTGATAATTTAATTATCTTTAGTCATGATATTCTTTACTGGGCTAGTTGTGCTCACCATTTTGTTTCACAATTCCTTTCAGGTAATAAGAGTGTAGCTGGGTCGAGCGGGGATAACAGGGAAATAGTGAGATGGTCCGAGACTGTTGAAGTTTCTCAATACATTATAAAACGGCATGACATGCAATATATAATTACATTGAGGACCTAAGATGTGTGTGTCGTATGTTATACGTCACTTAATAATTGATTTTGGTGAACAACAATAGGTTGATGAGAACCCAACTTTGAAAAGGTGTTTTGCCACTATCATACAAGATGTCTAATGACATACAATCTCGTGTTATCATAAGACAGGATTGTGCACATCCACTTGCTGAGTATATTTACGAGCACTACCTATATGATCTTAGAGTTTATTTGAAGTATAATTTTCACTTGGAGACAGTAGAGATAGTTATCTGTCAAGAGAAAACTCACCATTGGATAAAAGATGATAGTAATCTTCTCGTTTTCCTTTGGGGTCTATTGGGTCAACCAAGGATAATTCTGTGGACATATGATATCTATCATAACCTAGACGCATGGCCTCCCATGTATGAAGGTTTCCTTGAGCACTTTCCAAAGATTTTAATTTCTAAAATAATTTTTGATTATACTTTTATGTAAAGTAACTTTGTAAGGTGTTGTGGTCGAGGCACTATGAGAGTTACATAGATTTTGTATTGAAACTCACAGCTTATCTGTTGTCGTACTCTGCACGACAATTCAACAGTTGTATAAATGAAGTTTGTGTTTGATTTTTATATAGTGATATATGGCGACTCGGAATGAGTGATGTATACCTATTTTCGGGGCGTCACAGTGCATGTGAAGTGGGTTTTAGACTGTTGCCCTGTTAGTTGTGATTGTGAATTAAGGTTGTATTTGATAAAAATTGAATGAATCTGATCATTCAACCTGAATGAGGTGAATTTGAATCTGAATGAAAAAAACTAGGATGATTTACATATTTTATTACATTTTTGAAAAAAATTACAAAAATAGTATACTCATAAAATATTTACACGGTTAATACAATTTTATATTTATTTACAATATTAGTACAATTAAGATTCTTTAATTTAAGAAATTAGTATGCAATTAGGATTCCTTAATTTAGATTCTTCTCTCTCCTCATCTAGAATAATTGTATTAATTAATCTTCCCCCTTCTTCTTCTTCATTCAACGTATTCATGCTTGAAGGTTGCCGACCCACCATGGCCGATATTGTGTTTATGCTTGAAGGTTGCCGAGTTGGTGCTGATGTTCCGTCGTCGGCCGATCCCACTTCCCAACATTCACCGGCATAAAACCAAATTGAGATCCAAATTGAGAAATTTATGCAGACTCAGCCTGATAGAGACCCCGAGAAAGAAAAATGGATGATTGGGATCATGGTCTCAGTCACAATTATAAAGTTTATACTGATGGTATATTGTCGCCAATTCAAAAATGATATCGTTATGCACTCGATCATTTCTTTGATGTCATGACCAACTCAATTGGCTTGGCAGCAGCCATCTTAGCCATAAGATTCTTCTGGTGGATTTAAGGCTGTAAACGAGCCAACACAGTTCGAGCTCGATTCGGGCTCGACTCGAAAAAATACGAGCGAGACTCGAATTCGTTAATAATATGATCCAAATTTGAGCATTAAAAATAGTTCGAATAAAAATATAAGTAGAATTTGAACAAGGTTATACTCGACTCGTTTAAGATTCAAACTACTCGAATTATTGATTGTGATTCGATACATACTCGGTTAATACATATTCGATTAGATGTTCGATACATTCTCTTATAATATATACAAATTTAAATCAAATTAGGATAATTAGTTATTATTTTGTTTTATTTTTAATTTTAATTGTGATTTTATATTTGTAAAGTGTAATAATAAATATATTTTCTCATTTCTAAGTAAAAAAACAAATTTAATTTATAATTATATTTATTATAAAATTAGTTATTATGTGGAGACTCGAATTCGAGCTTGAATTTGAAGCTCGCGGGTAGTTTGAATAAATATTTGAGTCGAGTCGAATCAAATTCGAGTAATAAATATTCGAATCGAGTCGAATCTGAGTAGGAATTTTCAAATATAATTTGAATTCGAGCCGAATTTGAGTATGAATTTATCATTTCGAGCTGAATTCGAGTAGCTATCTGTTCGCTCCGATTCGACTCATTTACACCCTTAGGTGGATTGATCCTCTTGGGGCTATCATAGTAAGTTCACTTGCTTTTCAAGTGTCAAATAGTAGTTAGAATCAACTACTCAAACAGTATAAGTTATTTTCATCAAAGTGTTTGTGAGCCATTGGCTATTTTTTTTTTCCTATAAATTAGGCCCTTCTCCTCCACTCTCTTCCACCATTAACGTCATCCTCCACCATTAATCTAGACAGTCCCAACTTGTTAACGTCATCTTCCACATCCACACCATTAACTCCATCCTCCACATCCACACCTGCGATTTTTTCATAGTACAGTTGCTGCGTTTTTTTATAGTACAGTTGGTAGCCAAACATTCATAGCAAGGTAACCAATTCAGTGTTATTAAGTTTCTAATTTATTTTTAAAAAATCTATTATAGATTTTTTTATTTAAGAGTGCAGTTAGTAGTTAACACTTTATACAAATGTAATCAATTCAATTTTATTGGGTTACCAATTAATTAAAAAAAATATATTATAGATTTTTTTTATAATGCAGTTGGTAGCCAAATGTTAATACAAAGGTAACCAATTCAGTTTTATTGGGTTACCAATTAATTATAAAAAATCTATTATAGATTTTTTTTCATAGTGCAGTTGGTAGCCAAACCTTAATACAAATGTAACCAACAAAAACTAAAATTGTTAACTTTGAAAGTTTTGTTTACTAACTGCACTGAAATTTCTCTTGGTTACCCACAAAAACTAAAATGGTTACCTTTGTATAAATATTTGGATACCAACTGCACTAAAATTTATCTTTTTCTCCTTTTAATTTCTGGACTAAATCAACCTTCGTTATAATGGCAGTTGTGGCCGTAATGGATGAGGAGATCGGCGTCCATGGCGGCTACACCTTCAAGATCTACAGATCTACATCTTCAAGGTGTTGAAGCGGCGGCGAATGGGAGGAAGAAGATGACCGGCGAAGGGGAGGAAGAAGATGACGCTGCCAAACTTTTAATATTTGAATTTTAATTATTATTTTTGAATTTGAATTTATTTTTGTGGTTTAGATCCAAGATATTTGAATTTGAATTATTAATTATGGTAGTTATTTCTCATTGATTTTATGTTTCCTTATTATTATGAATTGAATCCTATACTAATTCCCTAAATTAAGGAATCCTAATTGCACTAATATTGTAAATAAATATAGAAAATATATTAATTATGTAAATATTTTATGAGTGCACTAATAGTGTAATTACTTTCTAAATGTTTTGTATTATTGTAAAGGACCCAAAAAACTATTTGATAATTGACATGTCTAAAACATTTAAATAACAAATTTTTATTGTTTTATCCTTCTGAAAAAAATCAAAATTGTTGTAAATTTATTTAATATTACTTAATATAATAGTTAATATTGTAAAAATAAAAATAAAAATTCATGCAGCCAAAAAAACGAGACTTAGCCATTCAGCCCAAATCGTCTGAAGACTGATTCGGACGATTTCCTGAAACAAGCCATTCAGTGCTAATCAAAGAGGGCTTGAGCTGAAATCTTTATCCATTAGCTTGCAGTGGAGATCTGGTGTGTGCGTGTGTTTAGGGTAGGGGTGGGGTGGGGTGGGGTGGGGTGGGGGTGGGGAGGGGGGAGCATGATCTTTTTAGGGCTTTTACTATACACATGATGCGCCATTTGTATACCTATTCACCCAAGAGGGAAGCTTTCTAACAACATAAAATACACCCAATAAAGTAATTTATAGTAAACCAAAAGAGTGATTAACAAAGCATTCCTCTAGTAAGGCTGAAATGCAACACTGAAGGAGACATGTTCAAAATATTTGTAACTAAAAATTACTCAGATTGTAAGTTCTTCGGGAGAGTATAATAGTGCCTTTAACAGCATTCACGCCCAACCAACCACAGGACAAGGCACAAATTGCCAGTTTACAAATTTTAAAATAAACTCTTAACTAAATAATAAAAAGTCAATATCCAAGAAAAGAAAGATTACAGATCTCATTGCTGAAGATTTCCCGTAGAGAAGACACCGAAAGATGGGAGAAACATAATAGATGCAGTTGATCCAGAAACCACAACCACAAGTTCAGCATCTAAAGTCCCTTTTAGAATGCCTATTACTTATTGCCTTGATCTGGACGCGGCTCGTCTAGCTTCATCTAGTGTTGAAGGAAACAGCTCCACGTATCGTGATCCCATTGTCATCTTGTCTTTGGCCATGGCTTTCTTAGCTTCCTCAGCTGAAACAAACTCTACATATGCTTCTCCAGTAGCCTTACCATCCGCACGGCACGCAATATGTATGTTATCATCTACCAGTTTATAATCTTTAAAGAATTGGACGATATTAGACTTCTTGGTAGAAAAAGGGAGACCGCGCAACTTCAATATCTCAGTGTACTCCATCTGATCCTTGTCTTGGGAACTCCTCTTTGGTCGTGCTGGAGGAGGGCTCCCATGAAAGTCATTATCGTAGATTCCTTCATAGTTTACCTCAGAAGCCACAGCATGGTAATACTCTTGCTTTTTGCACCGGAAAACTTCCACATATCTCCGCCCAATGTTCTGTCGATCTCTCTGAAGAGCAAGGTCGGCCTGCATTGGTCCAGCAAACACAACAAATGCCTCTCCGGAGAACCGCCCATTCTTGTTCACCAGCAACACATCCACGATGTCAAGTCCATCAAAGAACTTGAAGATGTCAATATCAGTGCAGTCGAAAGGAATACCCCTCAGACGAACCACAGGAAACGCCGAAATCTGAAATCCACTGCCATAGCCATAAGGCTGGAAACCACTTGAACTGCTGCTCACTGCGAAGTAGGGATTTGATTCCATCATTCTTGGTCGCTTTGAGCCGATCTCGTACCCGTCTGAAACCCCCCCGCTCCCAAACATTGCCCTTCAATTATTCATACCCAACAGAAAACAAATCCCCCACTCAACCTTGTCAATAAACCAACCCAACCTATGTTTCCCTAACATCTAGCTTCCTCATTCTTAGTTTATTTCCTAAACAATATTTCCATATGTTCTCAACCCTTATAAACAACATACATACTTTTTTCAAATATTAAGAATATAAAAGGCATACAGATATGCACACAGCTGATGAAAAAACATATGAATTTATACCAGATGAAACATATAAAGTAGAGCATCATACACCATGGTTCAAGCCAAAACACAGGGATGAAACAGGAAAGAATTCAAGGGCAGACTCGATTATAATCATTTTTAGAAGAATTCCCCCCAGCCCCACCAAAAAAAGGTGCTGGTGGAGGAGAGGGCAATCATCAGATCCGAACTGTAAGTATGTTCAATGAACAACGCAAGTTAAAACTAAGTTAATTATTTAAATTCCTAATATTGATAGATGTATGAATCAAATATCCTATCTACGAACCTGTCTACCTCACACCATAATGCTCATCATTAGATACCAATATTAACTTGGACAAAATGCATTACATATTATAAAGTATATTAAGTGTCTAAAAATATACAGATTATTCACATAATAGGCAAAATGGCAAATTAGGCAGAACAACATAAAATCAAGTTTAATGCTGGTTTCTATCCAGTATTACTTTTCCACCCAAAAAAACAATGTATGAATTCACACTTCCAATATATTGGAATCATCCCAAGAAACTCCTTATTAACACAACCAGAATCAAACCTTATATACACCTTTACCATTTAATTTCGTGTCATTTTAATATCCAAATTTAAAAATCAAATATACGCAGTCACATCACTACGCAACCCAATGGTTACCCCCGTCTCTTGAGTACCAAGAGGGTGGGGTTTCAAGCCTGGGCAGTGGCGAAGGTTGTGTGTGTGAGTTTAAATTTAAAATAGCAAAAAAAAAAAAAAAACTATCCATCACAATATCAGTTAGGGTTTATGCCATAGAAACGGAACAAATTCAACATCAATAAACAAGTAGCAGACTAGTAATAGAAAAAGGAAAAGCGTAATTATCAACTTACCCCCTTGATCCGTACATGGCTACCGAAACCGTCCTCTGCGAACTGCAAATCTAAAATCCAGAGAGAAAATTGAAAGCCCCGGGCAAGCTTTTAGTTTCAGAAAGGTGACATAACAAGAAACCCTAGTTAAATTAAAATGTATATATAGTGTAACTACTAGTCTAAGCTCCCAAGTCCCAACCTGAGAAGTGCGACATATTTATAGGATTAATGTAGCATATTTTAATATATGAAAATTTTGAACTTCTCAAAAAAAAAAAATTAAGTGTCTTGTTTGTTGTTTTTATTAGTTTAGAAATTATAAAATAACTTAATAATTTTAAAATTATAATTATAATAATCTCATAAATAATTATAATTTCATAAATTATAATTATAATTTCGATAATATAATTTTTACAAATAACATAATCATAAAAGTTAAACCACAACAATTTATAACAAAAAATATATATATTAATAACTCCGACTCCCTATATAATTCAAAGATGTAATTTTACCGGTCTTACTACTAGACTTTGTCCATAACTTTGTATATAATTAGCATACCATGTTTGAATTTTTTTTATGATAATCAAAACCCTTAATAAAGTATTTACAATATATATAAAATTGAGTATATTAGCATATTATCTATTAAAAATAAAATTTTAAAATTTAAGAGGATGAACAAAAAGAATTATATAAAATTTAAGAAACTCAACTATTCATGTAATAAATATATTTTTATACAAGTCCTTAAAAATACTATAAGTTGGGGGTAATTAAGGACAAGTTTTTGTTTTTCTAATTACTATTAAGATTGCAACACAACGTTAAAAACCATAAGGCTGTAAAATAAACAAGCAATTCGGTTAGATTCGTACTCGCTCGACTAAAAGTTCAATTCGAGCTCGACTCGAAATATAAATGAATTAAATATGAGCACATTTTAAAATTCGATAAATTACTCGAACCTTCTCAAATTATAATTTTCTATTGATACTCAGATCAAAAAAAATCCAAACTGTTCAGACTCAATTCGAAATCGTACTCGATTCGATAGTTAAATGAGCCTCAATCAAACTTTATTTTATACTCGATAAATTTTGTGAACCAAATTTGAACAACTCAATACTCGAATCAACTCGATTCGTTTGGAGCATTCACAACAGTTTCCCTAATACATTCTTTATCCCCAATTTTAAAGAATAGGTCAATAAATTATTATCTAACAGTTTTTCTATCCTTATTTAATTCTCTATTCTAATCTCTAAATAGAATTTTACTCCTCGGGACGAGGGAATGAAAAAAGCGTTCTCTATATACGTAAAAGTACCTTTCGCACTCTGACACGTCAGCTTTAGAAAGGGGCAAAAAATTAACATCCCGAATCTTCTTCAACCTACGATTTCTTTCTCCAAAATTCACCGATTCTCCTCTTCGCCGATTGTCTTCTTCTACAACACGTGACATATCTAGGGTTCTCCTTTGATTTTTCAGTTCAACAAAAGCTCAAAAGCTCAAAAGCTCAGGCCGAGAATAAGAAACGACTGCGGCGACTGATCTGAACGAGTTACACTGAATTTGGTATTAATTCTTTCTTTGTAATTCTCTTTATTTTTAGGCAATTTCGAGAATTAATTTGCCATTTTCAAGAGTTATTGGAACAGTATGATTTCTTGGGGTATTTTTCTGGGTAGAGATTAGAATTCAGCCTATTTTTTGAGTATTTTTTTAATTGTCTTTATATAATTTTCCTCTTTGTCCTTTTGTGTGTGATTTCTCTTGATTATTTTTCAAAATTTATATTGCTTTACTTGATAGTTTCATATTAGATTCACACGGGAAGGGAGAATTAGTTTTCCAATGTGTTTTATTAAATTGACTTGGTTGATTTGGTTAATTCACAAGATACTAGCTACCAGAGCAAAGGCCACTGGATCATGTTTATTACTAAAATTTTACTTGCAAAATGACTAACTATGCTTAATGTGCAATTTACTTTATCCACTGTTTCGTAGCCCAAGTTCTGATTAAGTTTGCTTAACACAATGTGAACATTCTTTTGTTTTACTGTTAACATAGTGCAAGGTTGTAAATTATGATGTTATATATTCTTCTTTTCTGTTATTTATGATGATTAACTATGTCTCTCCTCTGTTTTCTTGTTCTTTTGGTTGTGGCAAGTGATACCCAGAACACAATTTTGTTTGTTTTCTCTATGATTGTTGTTTTCCTTCTATTTCGTGTTGTTCATGTTTACATCAGTGCGTTGTGGCACTTGGCTAGTGTTCTTCTTTTTTAAATCAGATCATACTACTTGTATTAATGGTTTAAGGTGGGGATTGGATAGATTTGTTCCCCTTTGCAAGTCTTGTACCACATTCTGCATAGAAATGAAAGAGGTGTTGATTCATTCTTTAACACTGAGCTCACTTTTTATTCTTTTTGTCATGGCATCTCCTATTCCTAGATAGTCCCTCCTTTTGGGGGGGGGGGGGGGAAGAGACCTCATTTGCAAAATATATAAATATTACTGTATTTTTAGTACTGCTAACCTGATAATGAAATTAGGATAAATAATTTGAGGATTTCTGTATTTTTTTTAAACCTTTAGTTTTTGGGGTGGAGGGAGTATCAAGTTATTCAACTAATACTCGTAGAAAAAGAGTCGGTTTTTTTCTTCTTGGTTTTCAATTTCATCTAAAACAGCCCCACTTCCTTTGTATTTTTTTCTCAACATATAAAGAACTAATAAAGACATAAAGAGACAACACATAAAGACCATGCTCTCCTTTTTACAGTCTTACTTAGTGAGTCCAGATTTGAAATTTGAAGGTTTGAGGTTTATGCTTTAATTATTGTATGTACAGAAACCTTTGTTGATATAACCGGTCATAATTTTAAAATTGCATATTCTTAATTTTGTTCTCTTTGCTTGGAAGGTACATCGATATGGATTCTCAAATTGATAATGTAAGCATGGATAAGCCAAAAGTTTGAAAGGCAGAAAATTATACTGTAGCGGAAGACCTCATTATAATTGCGGCATGGGAGCATACTAGTGAGGATGTGGTGATTGGAACTGACCAAGCCAAAGAACAATATTGGACTAGAGTATGGAGTGAGTACTTGTCGAATGTAAGCAGCTATCCATATCGACCAGAAAAATCAATAATCAACCGATTCAGCATTATCAGGACTAAATGCTTGAAGTTTTCTGGGATTGTTCAAAGCATTGAGTATGTGAATCCGAGTGGAATGACTGACCAAGAGAATGTAAAATTTCCTTTATTATAATAATCACTTTAATATATAAATGATAGTTTCATATTTATTATTTTGACATATTGCACAATATTTTTATAGCTTAATTAAGCCATTAAAACATGGTCTTCAGAGGAGAAGGAAAAAGGTGTTTTCAAGTTTTTACACTGTTATCAAGTGCTCAAGAATTCTCCAAAGTGGATTACAGAAGTGGTGCACCCCAATTTGAGCCGAAGTGTAGCTGCATCAGATTCGATCAATTTAGGAGACGATGCAAGTGCCTCTTGTCATGTAGAAATGGAAAGGCCAATTGGTAAGAAGGCCGGTAAAGAGCGACGGAAGAACAAAAAAATGAAGGTGGAAGATAGTGAAGAATCTCAAACCAGCATTCATTTCGAAAAGTCACAAGATTTAATGCAAAGTTTCATGATCAGAAGATGGATGTCATTTTCCAAGATAGCAAAAAAATGGATGACTATCTACAGTTGAAGAGGGAGAAACTTGAACTTGATAGGGAGCATAAAGAGGAGAAGGTTATGATTATTGACATGTCTAGCTTGAATGAGATGCAACGAAATTACATTGAAATGAAACAAGCAAAGATCTTTGAAAGAGCGTTTAACAAGTAGACGATTTAGTTGTCCTATTTAACTTTCTATGGACTTGTAGCAATTTTAGTGTGTTTCTGTTTCTCTAGGTTTACTAAAATTTCAATATCTCTCGCCTTGTATTTTTTGAAGTTTGTTTGGACTTATGGTAATTGAAGTTTCTTTGGACTTATTTTAACCTACAATTACTTTACGAAATTTTATTATGATATTATATAAATGCTTGACATTATATTTAAACAAAAAACTTGAACTTGACATTACATTCAAAAATTCAAACAGAACAATAGAACTTAAACATTTATTATATAAGCAGAAACACAATTACTCAACATTTTCGTGCCTTTCCCATAGATGCTCAATTAAGTCTTCTTGAAGACGACGATGCATAATTTTATCTTGTAACTTTTCACGTCCCGCAATGAATTGGTTATAATCAAAGTGTTCATACCCGCAATCGACTATTGGAGAGGAAATTTCTTCAAATAAATAATAGTTACCTTTCTCTAATGACTTGTATAGGTCACGCTCGTCTTCTACAATCGTGTCATGCATTATAATGCATGCCTTCGTGATATTCTTCAATGTTGCTAACCTAAAATACCTGCAAGGTTGCCGAATTATATGAAAACGTGATTGGAGAACTCCAAATGCACGTTCCACATCTTTCCGTGCAGACTCTTGAGCACTTGCATAATTTTTTGCCTTTTGAGTTTGTGGCATTTGAATTGTTTTTGCAATAGTAGACCATTTTGGATAGATACCTTCCGCCAAATAATATCCCGTATCGTATTGATGATTATTGATGATAAAGTTCACTGACGGAGCACGACCATTAATAACATCTGCAAAAACAGGAGAACGTTCAAGAACATTGATGTCATTGAGTGAACCTGGAAGGCCGAAGAAAGTATGCCATATCCAAAGATCACGTGAGGCCACTGCCTCTAATATTATTGTTGCATCACCACAATGGCCCGAGTAGTGACCCTTCCATCCACTTGGACAATTTTTCCATGTCCAATGCATACAATCAATGCTGCCAAGCATTCCTGGGAATCCACGCTCCTCATGTAGTAAAAATAACCTACTTACATCGTTGGCAGTAGGTGACCTCAATATTGATCACCAAAAATATTAATCACTGCTTCAACAAAATTTTTCATTGCCTCATTTGCTGTGCTTTCTGCAAGCCGAAGATACTCATCCACCATATCACCAGAAACTCCATAACACAACATTCTGAGTGTTGCAGTAACTTTTTGTAATGAAGATAAGCCCTCTGTGCGTGCAGCATTTCGACGTTGCACAAAATATTCATCATAAGCCAAAACAGCATCATGAATGCGGAGGAATAAATTACGACTCATGCGAAATCGTCTTCGAAATAGTCTGTGAGAAAATGTCGGGGTTGGGGAGAAGTAATCTCGTACCAAGTTTTCATGGCCCGTCTTACGATCACGATCGATGTAAACATGACCGAGAACAGAACCTCGATGTGTTTTCGCTTTGCCTTCTCTCTCTAAAATTTCTCCTTCCTCATAAACAATTTTCATGCAGAACCTCTTGTTCAGTAGAGTCAAGTAAAAGATGTTGATGCCTTCCTCGAAAAAACTGAAACATTTGTGATGTTAGAAGTAGGAGAAGAATGTTAAATTGAAATAATCGTTGCACTTTTTGATTTCTAGCAACATCTATTTTTAAATTAAAATAATAGCATTTTTTAAATTCAAATATCAATTATTTTTAAATTAAAAATAGTTACAACACTCAAAACATGTTTTAATTATTGGAACTTTCAAATTTTAAATTTTAAATTTTAAATTTCAAATTTTATTATTTAAGGAATCAATATAAGGAATCTATTGGATACATACTGAAAAAATTGAATCCCTATCCTGCAGAATGACCCAATAGCACTGCAGAGTAGAGATAAAGATAAGAAAACTGTTGTAAATGCTCTTGCACCCTTAAAAAACAAGGACAAATGCATAATTTCCCATCAAAATATTTTATAGGTCAATTTCTTTTCAAAATTTATGCTCAGCTGATAAATACAAAATATACTCTTTTTTTCTTTTTTTAAGAGGCAATTTTCCAACCAGCAAATTATCAAACTTGAATTTACAAATAATCAAAGAAGAAAAATGTGTAATGATACTGAGCGCAAAGATGTTCCTTTGTGGCTTGCTTGAAGATTTTTCACCTTTTTACTTGAAAATTTTTCGACAAACAAATTTGCCAACCCTAGTAGACACTATCAACCATGGTATAATCCCAACCTGCAATTGTATCAAAACAATGATCTGATCAGAAGAATCACATAATAAAGACCTTCCTGCAATAATAATACCTCATCAAAATAATAATACATTCGAAAATTTACATCAACTCTCATCCGACGAGAGCTGGGAACTTTGGTATGAGCAGCAAGGTTTAAGAATGTTAACTCAGTAACTGTTCTATGTGTTGCCACCATGTGGCGGCACAGTCACGTTTCTTTTTAACATGCCACCAAGTACTACTGAGTAAGACGACCGTAATTATGTACTCCCTAAGTCCAAAATTAGATATACATTTGACTATATAAATTTGTGAAATCTTATAATTCAAAATTAATACATGTCAATTAAAGTTTTAAAAGCAACAAAAAATTGTAACTATTAATACCCTAGTACTAAATTAAGTAAATTCGTGTCAATTTCTGAATTTTAGGATTTTACAAACTGACTTCAAAAAGTCAAAATATATCTCTCATTTTGTGATGGTAGGAGTATGCTCTAAAATAATGGCAAACAATGCCAACTCACAACTCTTACCATGACACATCAAGTCAACTTTCTAACCACAGAGCCACTGCAAAAGTATAAAAAACTGGCCTTCAGTCATTCCTCTGCTACAAATTATTAAGCCTAGCAGACTTCCACAAATTAGAACAATTTGGTTCCCACCTGATGAGAGGACAAAAATAAAACAAAATGCATACGGACCCCCTACCCTACTGAATAACTCGACAAGAAAATCCAACCTCCCACTCCAACTCTTTCCCACATCTAGTCCCTACCAGAACTGAATGCCTCAACAGCTAGTAAACAACAAACAAAAAAAGTGAAGAACTGAATCATACTAAAATTGCAACTCCTAGTTCTATTTACCATAACTTTGTCATTCAAAGGACCTCCAGCTCTCCAAGACAGAATCCTCCCTGCAGAAAAAGATGGATTCAGTTATATCAAGACAACTGCAGTTATTTTCTCAAATTATTATTAAAAATTCATAATTTTGGTTTTCATACACTAGTCAAACAAATTTAAGTATTGCAGTCTCAAGGTAGTGAGCAATATATATCTGGACGTGAGATCAAAGTGTTAGGGAAATGAACTTAATGGGAACCCCCAAATATTTGAACGGAATTTTGTTTTATAAGCAGAACAGAAACAGTCTCAAAAACTAAAGTAAGAGGGACATGAATGTATTACCAAAGGGCTGCACAAGTTGCTCAGATATGGCAGCAACAGGAAACCGCCAAAACCACAAAATAAGGGCAGAATATACAAAGATCTGTACCATAACTAAATGAATCAACTTCTCAAACCTTAACGAATAATCATGTAGCCTTCTAAAATAAAAAATGTTCCGGGGATCACCTTTGCCATCATCAGCACTTTTGCATATGAATCATATGACATTTTTATCTCCTTGCTGCGCAATTCTTGATCTGCATGTCATGTAAAGTTGTTAGAGCATTCGCGCGCACGGAGCACATCTGAATTGCATAAGCAACCAAAAACAACAACAATAGGTATCGGTTAGGGGAACTGGGATCTAGGGGTAAGATATGAGCAACTATAGACAAGGGAACGATTGACAGTAGTAGACGAAGAAACATTGTTAACAGTCGATGCTGAAGAAAGATGAAACAAGTTGAGTTCTTCTGACGGCTAGTGTAGGGATGGATGTAGACTTGAATTGCTTTAGAGGATCATCAGTAGATTCCTAATAGCTTAACAAAACAAAGGTAAGAAAAGCTGGAGGACTTTATATTTTTTGCAAAAGGTAATCCTAAGTATATATTACAACACATTGCAGGACCCACATACTTTATCCCTCACATCACTCTAGCCATGACACTCATTTTGTGTCTTCAAATAAGGAAATGATGAAACTCAAATTGGGTCAGATGCAGTAGCATAGGTCACATGAACTCGGCTGACTTTAGTCTGCCGTAATATATAAATGTCTCACATAAAGTCATAAATATGCTTCTGAAAAAAGCCACAAATATAAAGTTGTTCAATAAAGTTATACAGTAACATACTTTTGGCAAGTTCTTTCTCCTTAGCTGCTGCCATCCTCCTAAGTTTGGCAGCTTGAGCAAATGTTGAAGGTCTGCAATTAACAAAGAGTCAGAGAGTTGTTACATTGTTATATTCTATTATGTGCAATAAAATTAAATATGTTTAACCATTTATTTAAATCCCTCCTTTCCTTTTGCCTGAAAATTAGAAATAACACAGAATGCAACACACCCATGATATATGGCCTTTAAATTACTGCAGTGTTTAGACCAAGAAACAAAAGAACTAACATTCCTAAAGAACTTATGTCTCAGGTATACCCGAGGAGGTGAGTGAAGTATGAAAGCTCAGGACAAGACTTAAACCAGTGTCTTTTGTACATCTTTCAACAAGCTTTACCAACATATTCGGTAGGCTAAGCTACAAGAGTTTGATGAGTAACATGAATTGTTACTACTACAATTTTTGAGTTCCTCGCATAAGAAATCAGCCTGAATGATGGGGACAACATAAAACAATGGAACTGAAATTTGTATTTGTATCTGGAAAGAAATTGTTTTTGTAATTAAATTATTAGTTAGTGGATTTATAGTTTCAGATTTCTATTTGTTCATAGTTCCAGCCCCATATTTGTATGCAAGTTATTATTTGGTCTCTATAAAGACTAACACTACTTGTTATTTTGATCTATACACATTATTATTGTTTATGACAGATTAAAAACATGTTATTTGTCTTACCGAGGTTGAGAGATCCTAGTGGTAGCTAGATGTGGAACCTAAGCCTAGTTATTTTTCCTGTTTTTCCAATTATTTCTGCAAATTCAAGCTTTCAGATTATTGTCCTGCATCAGAATGCAAGGATGCAGAACAACAATATTCTAATACTACAAACAATAGTTTCAAAAAAAAACATTTTTTTAAAGATAACAATATCCTAAAACATGTAATGGTGTCATGATAGCATGTTGGTTCATGAGATGAGTATACAACTATTCAAGAAGCGAGGGATGACCTGAAAATGAATGTTCCGTGAGAACTCAACTAATGTGCTTAATATGCAACTAGTTCTAAACTTCAAATCAAAATCGAAGGCCTCACTCACACCAAAACCAGGGTGTCTAGATGATGAGAGTTTTGGTGGCTATCAAAAGTCAAAACCCCAAATGAGTCATAGAATAAATAAATAATGACACTACTAGCAACATAGCATTCTTAAGTAAGAGTAATACTAGAGGTCTCAATTTTTGTCAAAAATGGCATGACATTGAATATTTTAATAATAATTTATGGCATAGCCAATCACATGAGGTCTACCCAACCAATGCCATGGTGAAACATCATTTAAGACACTTTTTGATATAGAACGAGCCCGTGAAAGTTGGTTAAAACAATATAAGAGGCTTGGAAAGCCCATGAATTAGAAATTGTTTAGTTTCTTTAATTTGCAGTTATGTTATTTGATTTGTAGTTATCTTATTAGAGTCCAAGTTAGGTTAGAAAAGTTGTCTAGGAGTATTATAAATAGTGATGTACTTCATTATTTTGATATTAGAATTGATTTAGTTTTGTGTGATATTTATCCTTGTCCCTATCATTTTTGGTATCACAACCAAACAAACCAACAAAAAGAAAAAGAAAGGTAGAAGAAGAGAGGAAATAAAAAACTAAAAGATAAGAAGTGTAAACTCCCCGCCGTTGCAGTCGCCATATTTAGTGCTTCCGCCGTAATTGTCATCTTCATCTAACAAGAGTTATCTTCTAATAGCCTTCTTTGAGCCTAAATATCTCTTGGTAAAATACTCGTAGGTACCCCAAAGTTTTTATAGTTTTCTACTTTAGTCTCCCCAAGTTTTCTTAAATTTTAAAATACCCCTGAAAATTTTACATATCAATCCATGTACTTTCATCTTCATCAATTCCAGCCCCTGACGTTTCATTAGTTTCAGTTTAGTCCATGTTTCTTTATACTTTCTGAACTTAAGCCCCTAGAGCAAGTCAAAAAAAATTATTTGCGAGAACCACAATAAATGTCAGAGAAATCAACGCCAAGCTTGATGCTTATATGTTACAAGAAGATAAGCGTCTCAAAAGGATTGAAAACTCAATCACAACACTTACTGCAAATGCAACAAATGTTCAAGCTTCTATTAAAACACTTACAGTAAAAATTGATGTACTCACGGAATGCGTCATAAGAATTTTGAAGACCTCATCCAAGATCTTAATTATCTGAGACTACAACAGCATGACCCTAATCCACGAGTTAATCCTCATGTTCCATGTTCCAGATCCTAGGATAAATGCAGTGGATAGAGGAGCCAAATTAGATGTCAGATATTTCAATGCTGATAATGGTCCCGAAACATTCTTTGATTGGATTCACATCTTGGAGAGTTTTTTTCAATGGTATGAATTATCTGATGAAAGAAAACTATTCTTTGCTGAAGCGAAATTGAAAGGGACAACTCGTATTTGGTGAATCAATATAAAGGAAATTTATATACAGCTGAGAGAAGATGGAAAGATATGAAAGCTGCATTGACATGACTTTTTTACCTTCAGATTATAAGCAATAGGCCCGCAAACGAACCAAACCGTTCGCAAACTTGTTCAGTTTGAGTTCGGTTTGATGCCTTGACGAGTCGAGTTCACACATGGTTTCATGTTCGATTGCACGATCGAACATGTTCGCGAACCATGTGGTTCAGTTCGTCTGTGTTCGCGAACAGTTCGGTTCAAGAAGTTCGAGTTTGGTTCGAGATCAATTCGAGTACTTCGATTTCTAACATGGGTTCGAGTGGTTCGATTTCTTACATGTGAAAATTATTAACTGACTTGAAAGTTGGAAATATAATTAGCCGACGTGTTTTGTCAAAATATTCGCGAGCTTGATCACGTTCACGAATATGATTACTTTTGCGAACAAGCATGTGATTGTGAACGTTTGCAAACTCAATTATGTTCGACTATGTTCGCAAACAGCTAATGATCGAACTCGCACATGGGTGTTGGTTCGATCATGTTACTCGATCATGTTACTCGAACATGTTTGAGTTCGACTAACATTGTTCGAATTCGGTTCAAGTTCGACAAAGTTCGGATCGGTTCATTTACAGGCACCGACCATATTTGCAGTTAACTGAGTTGGTACAAGGAAGTAAATTTATAACCGAGTATACTTCAATGTTCTACAATTTGGTTACACGGTCTGAATTTTCTTGGGTTGAAGAAGTTTTAATCTCCATATACCGTCAAGGATTGAATTTGAAAATTGCAGGTGGTGTAGCTTCATGTAAACTCTTGCTCTTGGATGATGTTGTTCAAGTTGCCACCCAAGTAGAGGATAATTTGAAAAGGAATTCTGTTAGGCCTCCAATAAAAGTCCAAACTCGAAGGGAGCATATTTTAAAGTGGAACGATTGTCAACAAGCCCTTCAACTATTAGCAAGTCTAATCGTACCCCAGGTTCTTCTAATACTAGCAACAACCATACATCTAGGTGTTATAACTGTCGTGGTTTTGGTCACATGTCTTTTGAGTGTCATTCATCAAAGATGTTGCCTCTTCTCCCTCTTGGTAACTTGCTATTGTTGACAAAGAGTGCAGGAAAACTGACTTAAATGAAGAGCTTTGCAAGTCGATAAACGACAACCATACATCTAGGTGTTATAACTGTCGTGGTTTTGGTCACATGTCTTTTGAGTGTCATTCATCAAAGATGTTGCCTCTTCTCCCTCTTGGTAACTTGCTATTGTTGACAAAGAGTGCAGGAAAACTGACTTAAATGAAGAGCTTTGCAAGTCGATAAACGACAAATATAAGCCCGATGAGCAAGATTTGGAAGCTGATGCTCATTTGGAAGGATGTTTAAGTGTTCTTCGACCTTTACTTGTTGCTCAGAACTCAGAAACATATGGATGGTCCTTAAATCCATCGTGGATGAATTTTTCAACGAGAATCATATGTGCAAGACATGTGTTATCTTGTGGTTGATATTGGGAGTTGTATGGATGTTATCACTGCAGTTAAGAAACTTTGTTTAAAAGTTGAGCCTCACCCAGAGCCGTATGCATGGATTACCAATACAAGGTTGCGGGTTACCCAGAGGAGTTTGGTTACATTTTCCGTTGGCAAGCATAGTTTTACCCCTTAAGTTTTGTCACATTATCTTAGTGCGTAAATGGTTATAGGATCGACATGCACAACATGATGTTCGTGTTAATATTTATGCTCATTTGGAAGGATGTTTAGGTGTTCTTCGACCTTTACTTGTTGCTCAGAACTCAGAAACTTAGGGATGGTCCTCAAATCCATCGTGGACGAATTTTTCAACGAGAATCATATGTGCGGGACATGTGTTATCTTGTGATTGATATTGGGAGTTGTATGGATGTTATCACTGAGGAAGCAGTGAAGAAACTTAAGTTAAAAGTTGAGCCTCACCCAAAGCCGTATGCATGGATTACCAATACAAGGTTGCGGGTTACCCAGAGGAATTTGGTTACATTTTTCATTGGCAAGCTTAAGGATACCGTTGTGTTATATTTTACCCCTTAAGGTTTGTCACATTATCTTAGTGCGTCCAACATGACGCTCGTTCTAATATTTATTCGATTATCAAAGGCAATACCAATTTCACTCTTGTTTGTGCTCTCGACGTGCCAAATTTGAAACTTGTGAAGACTTCCTTGGTTATCCGACGTGATTGTTCTTGTGTTGATAACTCAACGAAGTTGGGCTTTTTTCAACGAATAAGAACTGATGTAGAACGAGACCGTGAAAGTTGGTTAGAACAATAGGCTTTGGAATCCTATGGATTAGAAGTTGTTTAGTTTCTTTAATTTGCAATTATCTTATTTGATTTGTATTTATCTTATTAGAGTCCAAGTTAGGTAAAATTGTCTAGGAGTATTATAAATATTGATGTACTTCATTATTTTAATACATTGAATAATTAGAATTGATTTAGTTTCATGTGAGATTACCTGTGTAATATTTATCCTTGTCCCCGTCACTTTTTGAGATCAAAAAATTAAGACCCTAGCATCACACTTCCTATATTGAGCCCAAATAGGTAATTAAGTTTAGTTCAAAAAAGTTTCAACGACTAGTAATTTATTCATAAAACCATTTTTAATACTCTTACACTAAAGCAAAAATCCCTCCGTCCTAAGATAAAAGTCCTCCATTGACTTTTATGACAAATTAACCATTTTTTAAATCAATAGATCTTGTAATTCTTTTATATGTATGCAAAAATTCTACAAATATAATAAACTATATACAATTAAGTACTAATCTCAATGTTTTTTTTTGCCATGTTCGACTGAAATTTTTAACATTTTTGTCATGGCAAGAATGTTAAAAAGATCAATTTGACCATAAAAGTAAGGGTGTAAATGAACCGAGTCGAGCAGAATATTGAGTTGCTCAGATTTGGTTCAAAAAATTTATCGAGTATAAAATAAGGTTTGATTGAGACTCATTTAGCTACCGAGTCGAGCTTGAATCGAGCACTATCTCGAATCGAACACGAACAGTTCGAACTTTTCGAACGAATATGATCCGAATATCAATAAAAAAAATACAATTTGAGAATGCTCAAATAAATTATCGAACATTAAAATTTGTTCATATTTGAATCATTTATATTTTGAGTAGAACTCGAATCGAACTTTTAGTCGAGCGAGAATGAATTAAGCCTCAATTGTTTGCTCATTTTACATCCTCACATAATAGTCAATGAAAGACTTTTATCTTGAGACGGATGGCAAAAATCATTATTCATTAAGATCTGCTGATTGTCATCCACATAGTATTGTTGCTAGAAAATGCAATCACTTTGATATCAAAAAAATATAAAATAGAACAAAACTACTTCAATGCCAACATATTGTCTGATAACCCGTAAAACGGTAAAAGATGTTGCAAAACACTACTATGTGAGTGCCAGCAATGATACCAACATTCCATTGCATACACACACACACGTCTGGATAATTAAAATCTTGAGACTCATAAAAAACGGCATGCATGCAACAAGAGCAAAGCTAAACTTACACTCAAATTCTTGTGCTATGGAAACATGAAAATATGTTGTATTCAAATTCATAAATATCACTCACTGTGAAAACGCGCTGGCTTCTTTCAAGAATTGCTTAATCTCTGCACGCAACTGAACATCCTTAGCATTCATAGATATTTTCTGGAGATGAAAGTATTTGTTACAACTTGCAAATGAAAATACCTTCAAATTTATCTACAGATTTAACTAATAAAATAATATTCCATTCCATTAGAAATATTCCAGTAAGTACCAATGATAATTAAACCATACTACTGCCCTATAGTATCCATAATGGTCCTTTAGTCTCACACTTGTAACTTCATTGTAACTGCATAACACAAGTGTACCCTAAAAGTGACAAACACATATAAAAGACCCAATTACCGCGCGTAAATCATAGCATCAAATGGGCAAACAAAAAAACGATTTGACTATCAAGAATACAGGACAACTAAAAATAAATAAAAACTCAATATTCAGCTATATTTGAGTAATTTCTAAATAATAATATCTAGGAAAAACTAAATTCAAATTTGGAGTGAATTCTAATGATTCGGTTAGCAAATGGGAAATGTAATACCTTCTTCATATTTTCTAAGTATCTAGAGAGAAACTGAAATGCAAGGACAATGACGAAGATGATTGGAGCTGCAAGTGATTTTCCATGTTCTTTTAGGCATAGGGTTTCTTCCATTCTTCTTCTACTACTACTTCTCTCTATATAAATATAAATATAATATATGTATATAAATAACTTCTAAATTTCTCAGCCAGGCAGATTCCGCTCTGATTTTTCAATCCCTGATCTGTTGTTTAGCTTTATTGTTGTCTTCGTTCTCACTTCGTCGTGGGACCAAATCCAATCCGCTTACGCCCGAAAAAGGTGGCTAATTTTGTTTATAGGAATTTAGTACCCGGAAGAAACCGACGATCCAGTATCTGAAAACTGGGCCTAAGCCCAACCAAACAAATGGGTTTGGGACCGGAAACGGTTGATATATTATTGTTTGAAACAAATCAAAATATTTCATCCTTTTCAAAATTAGATATATAATTTAACTTTTTACGTCAATAACATATTAAATTTTAAATTGACGTGAATTTAATTAATTTGAGTTGATATAATTATTATAATTGTATAGTATATTACAAAAATTATTTTATTCTAAATTTTTATGAATTATACACATTTTAAAATTTAATATGTTATCATTTAATCTCAAAAGTCAAATTATATCTCTAATTTTGAAACGAAATGAGCACCACTTACAAAAATTACACCTTTTTTTATAAAAAGTATTGTTATGGTGATAAAAAAATCTTATAAAATAGCTTACAAAATTATATACTCCTTCCGTTCCTAAAAGATTATCGTTTTGTAAGAAAAAATATGTTCCAAAATGTTTGTCGTTTATAATTTTTGAGAAGAATAAATTATTTATTTTTCTATATTACCCCTACCATTTCTCATTGTCCCAAAAAATTCTCTCTCATGTATTGATAATTTTCAACTTCCCATAAAGGGGGTAGTGATGAAATTTTAAATAAAATTTACTTGGTAAATGATACTGTACTTTTTTATCCATATGCAAAAACTTTAAATGACAATCTTTTAAAAACGAAGATAATACTACATTAGTAATAATAATTGGTCACAATTAATCATATCCACTTTTTAAAGTTAATAAGCTCACCGATCCGGTGCGAATCATGGGTGACATAAATAATAAAAATGAATATGTGATTTGACATTATCAAACTTTAAAATTTATGCCCGAAAAATAATCAATTGCCTATAGGGGTGAGTATGGTGCGGTTTAAAATCCAAACTGCACCCGAAACCGCTTAGGTGCGGTTTAAAAAATTCAAAATCGCACCCGAAATCGCTTGTGATTGGTGCGGTGCGGTTTAAAGTGTGCGGTGCAGTTTTAATTGGTGCGGTTTCGGTTCCAAAATCAATTGAAACAACAAAAAAGTTTAAGCCTTCAATAAAATTTAACATAAAACTTACATCGAACAATTAATTTAGTGACAAAGTCGACAATGAGAACTATATTAAGCATGCTTTAAAACTAAAATATGCGCTATATAAAACAACGAAGACCATATATTCGATAACAAACAAGAATGTTTATCTAGTTCCCCAAAAATTAAAAGTATATACTGAAGATATAATAAAATATATTGCAGGGAGGACTAAAAATAATCTATTAGACTATTACAATTATAGCATTGACATTAACCAATGCATCAAATGCTCGAGCCCCTCAACTATAAGCCCCTCCAATAACGCATCAAACAAATTCAAAATTTCAAAATTCAATTGCTTAATTTTTGACTCTATAACCTCTAACATCTTCTTTCAATTGGTGAAAAAATAACAATGCAAGACTGAGGTTTTCTCTGAGCGTGTTCAAGTGAAAAATAACTTTAGAATTTAGTAGAGATAATACATACATACACACACATGGTGCGGTTTCGGTTTTATGCGGTTGGTTTTGGCTAGTAACCAAACCGGAACCGTAAATTTGGTTATTCAACCCACCTAAAACCGTCACATACGCCAGAACCGTTGGTGCGGTTTTAATTGGTGCGGTTCGTGCGATTTTTGGTGCGATTTCGGTTCCAATTTGGTTACTTACTCAGCCCTAATTGCCTATACCACTCTTAATATAAAAAATGAAATGACAAAAATAGCATATTATTGCTCAATTTTACACTTTATGAGTTTTGAAAAGAATAAAAAATTTAAATTAAAACATAAAATAAAAGGATAAAAAATTTGGAGTTTTTCTTTCTGTTGTTTCTGAGTTTTTAATAAAAAATAATATAAATTTAAAATTGAGAACATGAGTTGTAATTTAAAATTTATTATATTAAAAGTTGAGGATAATATGAGAATTATAAAAATATTACTTATTCCAATTTCTTTTCCGTCCAAATCAGGCCAATTTAAGACGGATAACTTTGACAGGGAAAGCGACCAAGTTTTCTATCCATTTCTTTTCTTTTCCGTTTATTAAAAAACTCAGAAACATAAAAATTAGAAAGAAAACTTAAATTTTTCGTCTATTTCTTTTCTTTTATGTTCATTTTAAAACTCAAAAACAGAGCGTTATAGTCAAACTTAACAATGAGAAGTTACATAATTCCTTTCAAGCAAAATAGAAGGTTAACGAGACATAGGACATTTGCCATCCCATACCCTTTATGGTCATTTCATTTAAGGTTATAAACAAATTAAATACTTTGTTATCAATTCGAAAAAATATGAGTTAGAATCGAATTCGATAATAATATGATTCAAATTTAAATAAAAATATTTCAAAAAAAAATACGAGTAGAATATTAACGAGGTTATTCGGTTCGTTTAAGATTCAAATTACTCGAATTCTCGATTATGACAATTGATACAAATTCGATTACAAAATTAAATCAAATTAGGATAATTAATTATTATTATTTTATTTTTAATTTTATTTGTGATTTATATTTATAAAGTGTAATAGTAAATATATTTTCTAATTTTTATGTAAAATAACAAATTTAATTTATTATAAAATTAGTTATTATGTAGATACTAGAATTTGAGTTTGAATTTAGAGTTCGCGAGTAGTTTGAATGTAATTCGATCTGAGTAATAAATATTTGAGTTGAGTCGAATTTGAGTAGAAATTTTCAAATATAATTTAAATTCGAGAATGAGCTTATCGTTTCAAATTATTCTATCTATATTCGCTTGTGCTCGACTCTTTTACAACCTTAATCTAATCATCAAACCTTTACACAATTACACCTTTACATTGTCAACATTATTCAGCAGATTAGTGGAAGAAATATAAAGCACTAATTATCTCAGTACATTTACCAAAATAACCCCAAAACGTGGCCTGGCTCATTTTATTCCAGTCCCATTAATACGCTACAATGACCGGTTCCGAATCGTCATAGTAATATAAAAGGTTAAGTCCGTCATTACAGCCTACAAACATCACACGTGTGGGTCAATCAGGTAAAACCCAGACTCCTTCGGATCTGTCCACGTGTCATTAGTATTCCGCCAGTCAGTACAACAAAGGGCGGAGATGAACAGAAGAAGAAACACAGAGAAAACACAATTGGAAAGAGGCCGGGAAGAAGAGGGAGAAAACCAATAGGAACGGAGCACACGGATTGGTGACAAAGCCAAAAGGAATTTGAAATTCCCGCCAAAACCCGGGCTTCGATTTATTCATGTACGTAAATTTTAATAATATGTGAAGTGAAGGTCTCCCTTCTTATCCCCTCTCTTTTCCTTTGGTTAATCACACCTCACCACACACAACACCACACTACACCGAAGCAAAGCATATCTCTATCTATTCCTCTTGTTTCTCTCTCTTCGATTCTCTCTCTATATTATTCTCCTTCGCGTTTCTTCTCTCTCCACACAAACCTAAACCTAAAGGTATCAAAAAAACGCTCTCGCCGCCCTCGCTCAGCTGAGTTCTATTTACTACATCCCGTTCCGTACCGAGTCTGACCGAGTTTTATCGATTTTTCACAGGAATAGCCATGAAAGGAGGTAGATCAAAAGGTGAAACGAAAAAGCCCGATAGTAGGTGAGTTTTCTTCTTTATTTTGATGTTTTGCGTATTGGTTGAGTTAATTGTTGTCAGATCTAGGATTTTGTTTGTATTTTCGTTGTTGATGTTTTTGTATTATGGTTATAGGCTTGCCGTGAAGAAAAGAGGTGCCGGCGGAGGCGATAGAGCTGGTAAAAAGCCAGCGAAGAAGGGTAAGGTGGATAAGGATCCTAATAAGCCAAAGAGGCCTGCGAGTGCTTTCTTCGTTTTCATGTACGAGTTATTGACCTAAAAATTCTGTTTGTGTTGGACCTCTCTGTATATATCCGAGGAAGTTTATACTAACGGTTATTTTTATGAAATTTTGTTGAATAAAGGGAGGATTTTAGGAAGACGTACAAAGAGAAGCATCCAAATAACAAATCTGTCTCCGTTGTAAGTTTTCTCATGATGATTGGATCTGTTATTTGATTGGCTTTTCGATCGGTTTATTTGTTTAGTCTAATTATTGCCTTGGGTTTATTAGGTGGGCAAAGCCGGTGGTGACAAGTGGAAATCGCTGTCGGAAGCTGTGAGTAGTTTTGTTGGAATTATTTGATTTTGATTTCAGTTGTTTTTTACCTGATTTGTTTTTGTATGCTTAATTAGTTGTTTTTATTTTTCCCTTCAGGAGAAAGCTCCATATGTAGCTAAAGCCGAGAAAAGGAAGGTGGATTATGAAAAGAACCTTCAGGCTTACAATAACAAGAAAGAGGTAATTTAATTTGTACTAGAAAAAGAACGGCTGTATTTTGATATATTTTGTTTAGTTCTAAGCATTCAAAATTGTTACTTGAATTTCATTTATAGGCCGAGGAGAAAGACGAGGCTGATGGGGATGAGTCTGATAAGTCAAGATCAGAAGTTCACGATGATGATGAAGGACGACGATGAGAGCGGAGAGGTTGGTAAATTAACTGTATTTAAGTTTGTAAATGTTTATTAAAATTGTGATAATTGATTATTTGGTTGTTTGCAGGATGATGACGATGATGACGAGTAATGAAAAAAAAGTAGCTATTGGGGAAAGGGGATTTGTGGGGAAAAGATTATAGGGATGTGTTTAACCATCCTTGGGATTAGTCTATCCTAAATCCTGATAAATAGCTCTTTTTTATTTAGGTTCCTTTTTAGGGGAACTACTTGTCTTGTTATTATTAGAGGAACATGAAATTAGTTTCAGGGGCAGCAGATCTCTTCTGAAGAAGCTCATATCCTTGTGTACTTTTTTTTTAATATAATTCAGCTCAATGATAATTCAGTCAGGCGTTTAAATTTTACTTGTATTATCGAAGTTGTGTATTTGCTAGATTTGTCACTTCCTCTTGTGGATTTGGAATTTTCATGGCCGCATCTTTTTGGTTGGGGACTTTGGTTGTCATTATTTTGATGAAAATTGATATTTTTCAAATGTTAACATAATATTTTATAGTCAAAAGTCCGTCAAAGTTTTGCACACCAACTATTTGGTATTAGTTAATCAATATTTTTTCATTTTGTTTTAGGTTTGAACTTTGAATTTGTCAACAAGAGGTGGTGAAATCGTGATAGTGGAGTAATTGTGAAAAGGAGGGGGGTGATCTTGCATTTCACTTCAGTGAAATTATTATTATATTATTGGTGTTTGTACAATGTGTTTGGGATTTTTCATGAAGAGGAAAAAGAAAGAAAAAGTAGAAGAGTTGGTATCCGTTGATGAACACCTATGATATTTTGGTTACAAGAGTTTGTGAGTAGAAAAGAAAAAGGGCATATGATGCACAAATAAATGCATAATTCTAATTAATTCCTCGGGGTTGAACTGAACTCATTATTTTGAACAATTCCTTCAATTGACTTTGAGTACATGTTTTTGTTTTCATAAACAAATTAGCAGCTCAGGAGAAAAAGCTGCCGGGAATAAGAGGGTGAAGGTGGTCGTTGCCTGTGATGTGAGTTGTGAAAATAATATGAAAGCGATAAGTTAGAAACACGCAATTTAACCACGCAAAACGCCCTTAAATTTTTAACCACGCATGTGAGTTGTGAAAACTTGAGTTCCCAAAATTGTCTAATTGTCTTTTGTATTGGAATAAGATATTGTTATTTATTGGACAGAAAATAGTGAGAGAACTAAAGTTATATTTATTATTTGGGGTAATATTGGAAACTAAGCAATTAATGCTTATTTGAAATTCTCAAACGATTTATATTAAGGAACAATTTTTTTTTTAAAACGACTTATATTAAAGAACGGAGATAATACAAGACAGGGTAGAGAAATTTGTTTACATCATATTTTTCAATTTTTGGGGTTATAAGCTTTGTAAAATGAAAAGTGGGATTTGGTAGAATTATTAAGTAATTTTTGGGGTTATGGAATTGGAGTATGAAGGTAACCCAAAATGGACCCCAACTTTCTTAGTGGTAGTAAATAAATTTTATTCTTAAATATGTGAAACTTCACAGAAAGGCGTCGCAAAGGAGTCACTTCATTTCAAATAAATAGAGATTCTATTTCATGATTTATATTTAAAATGTGTTAGAATGTGACATTATGCTGACACAAGAGATAATTTTAAATTTGAATCATGAAATAGAGAGCCTCCATTTATTTAAAATGGAGAAGATCCTAGTCGATTACAAAATGGGGCAAAAGGTATCCTGATTTTGATTTTGTAATCGCCTCAAGGTATAGTTCCATCCTTTTTGATGGGGGCGAATATGCCAAATTCTATTTGGTTAAACCTTGTGATAAGATTTCAGTATTTCTAATAAATGGGACATGGTGAACTTATTGATATGCCAAAAAGGAGAAGCCAAGGAAAAAGTGAAAACTTTAAGCAATGGGATTTCTGGGGAAAAAAGAAAGCTGTTGACACTGATTGCTGGCCTGAATGGTGGTGACTCACAACCTAGCACAGGGTCTCACCAAATAAATTAATTAACTTAATAATGTAAAATTTAGTAAGTACAGTATATGATTACTTCACTATTTAAGAATTTATAATGTTTGGTGACTGAGTAACTTCAAATTAAGAAAAGCACAAGACCATACAAGTTTTAAAAAATGTTTTCAATTATGCAAAACATGTCAAATAAATTAAAACTGTGAAAGACACCGAAATTTATAGTATTTCTCTATTGACTTATTACGTGTCTATTAATTTATCCAAGAAGCCAAGGAATGTTTAACAATTTTATTAGTGTATCTAAATTAGAAATCAATTTAATTACCATCTTTGTACCCAAAACAAGTACTCCAGACGTGTGTGTATATATATATATATATATATATATATATATATATATATATATATATATATATATATATATATATGGGGAATGATCCGTGGAAAGCGTTAGTTATTAGCACTGTTTGAACTAACGCTAATCTAGCCGTCTAATATTAGAGTTAATGGCTGAGATGAATGCCCAGCCGCTAGAGGGAGTAGCGGCCAGCAATAAATTAAAAAATCCTCTGTGTTGGCCGCTAGAGGGAGTAGCTGCCAGTCAAAACGTCTACGAACCGGCTATAGTGACGGTTCGGACCGTCGTCATAGAACAAAAAGTCGTCATCATACTATAACAAACGATGACGACTTTCTGTTCTACGGACTGTCGTCATAGCAGGTTCGTTAACGAACTTGTTCATTTTTGAGATTTTTTGTGTATATATATATATATATATATATATATATATATATATATATATATATATAATGATCCATAGTATTGGATAAAAAATGAGCATACACCATCTTTTATCGTTCAATATAAGAACTAACGACCAAGATTATAACTGAAAAATTCACATCTGTTACTATTAATAGAAAACTCCGCTACTAATTGTAGCGGACGACAGTACTATTTTCAACGTCATCCGTTACTATTAGTAGCGGACGAGTTGATGCTAATTTTTTAGTTTTAATTTCGGCCGTTGGCTCTTATATTTAACGATAGACATGGTGCATGCCTATTTTTTATCCATAACAAATACATAGTAGGATCATTTACCTGTATATATATATATATATATATATATATTAGCTTTCGGTACTTCGCTCACTGTTCAGAATAATATTGAGCTGCAGCTGTTCAAAACTAGCAGTTTCTAAGTAAATTATTGCAGGAAACTTTCCAATATATGTATCACTACAGGTCCATATTGTTCAAAGTTAATGCTCTAATAATAAAACTGCTAGCTACATTGTAGCATCAAACTTGCATGCCATTCCAAGAAATATGGAAACAACTAAGAGTACATATTTAAAATAATTCTTGCTGCACACCTTGGCTTCTTATATACAGATAAAAGAATTAAAAAGGAAGATAGATCAGGAGCTTCGACGACCATGTTCAGCAGATCGCAGCACCTCTTTGGCCATAGAAGAAAATGATATGGCTGTGTCTTGCATCTCAGTTGTTTTCATGCTGATGCCCTGTCAAATTAACAAAAATCTCAAGAAATTGCAGGAGACGGTAATTATAGATATGTTCAAAGAAAAAAGAAAAGAAAAGAAAGTTTTTCTTTCTTTTTATTCTTGCACAATAACAACAGATAAGGGTCCTAAGAAAAAACAGATATTTCAACAGGGTTCATATTTATGTACACAACAAAAGAAACATCCACAAGGTGCTATTGATCTACTTGATTTTGAGCACCTAATGGAAGTACAGCCCTCCATTGATGAAATTTGTACCACTTTGTTAAATGATAATTATGCAAATCATGCTGCGTTTGAATTGAAGGAATGGAATGGAAGACGGAATGAAATGATTTTAAGGTATTTTAAGTGTATGTTTGATTGGAATGTATTTTTATTCACCTCCACATGGAATAAAAAAACAAAAAGATGGATTTCATTCATTGGAATGGTTTATCCTCCAAAATGATCATCAAATACACTTTTTATTTCATTCATTCATCTATTCAATTCTCTCAATCCAAACGTAGCATCATCAGTGTTCCCAGGGCCGGCCCTGAGTTTTTAATGGCCTAAAGCGACAATAAAAAAATTTGGGCCTATTTTATTGGCTAAATTTTTTGTGATTCTTTGAATTTAAACTGACGTGGGCTGGTCTTTTTTATTTGGGTATATATATACATAACACAAATATCTATTGGGGCCCTAAAAATTTGTCAATTTTTGTGGGCCTAAAGCCCAAGCACCTTGGGCTTTAGCCCAAGGCCGGTGCTGAGTGTTCCAATTGCAATCAGCTCTAGCCAAAGATATGGTCACAAATTGATCTGTTAACTACCAGAATATACAAATTGCTTGGGCATGACAAATTAAAAGACATGTATACAGTTCTTACTAAGGAGCAGATGTGCAGGATTGATTCAATGAAATTTAACTCTCAGTGAAGGAACAAACTGGCTTTTTCTATACAGTTACTCTCAAGGAATCACAATATGTTTCAAAATGAAGCTTTTTGTAATACCTGCAACTTCTTTATATTTTCGCTCAGCTTGTTTTGTGCCAAATTTACAGCACTTGGTTCCTGCAATGAAAACGAACAAATAAATATTACTAGTTTAATTTAATTGTTAATCTTGTGTGGTACTTGTGTAGAACCATAGTTCTGCATCCATAATGACAATACATGTAGATCGCACCATTAATATAGAACCTGAGCAGCCATACTTACAGCTGATTGCTTCCTAAAACTGACATTGATAATATAACTAAAAGTCCTTTCATTTTTGTGAAGGTAATGTCTTCTACTTTTCTCAAGTCAGAATATAAATGTCAATGGACAATAAAACTGAAGCATTAAACAAAGAAAGAAAATTGTTGACTGTTGGACCTTATTTATTGGAAATTGGCAAAAAGTTCTTTTGTTAAAAAGGAGCTTCGCCAATAAGTAAATAAATAAATGATAAATGCGTTGGAGGCATACTTACACCAGTCAAAGTATAACCATATTTTTTCTTAATCTGATCAACTGTACCAGCCTTCTCATCTTGTGGCTCTTCCTTGGCCGGAATTTTCTCATTTTTTCCCTTCATTTGTTTCAATTTACCTGCAAAATTACCTGCATAAAGAAAATTTCTATCACCTTCAATATTTCCTTTTCTCTTTTTGGTTAACATACCCCGGGAATTTATGAGAAAGAAGAAAGTAGCATTGGAATACCCCTTGGAAAAATTAGGACAGGTAATACGGAAAATCATGCTAACAAGGGAAACACAATTTCACCTTTTCTAGGCTAAAGTTTTCTGGTAATGTCCCCAACAAAAATCTCTTCCTCACATTTACAGAGTGACTGTATTTTTTGCTTTAATTATCTTTTGAAAGGTCTCAAGCAGGGTATTAAAATGGTGCGTTACTTTGATCTTACAAAATTTCTCATCTAAAAAGGAGTCTAAGCCCTCTCTGCCTCAAGCCATGTTAAAAAAAATGCATCATTGGAGCTATATTGCCATTGACATTCCTCAAGTTTTCTTTACTATTCTGATCTTTCTAGACCATCTGAATTGCATTTGCATATAAGGACCGAATTATGGCAAGTTCTTTAAGATTTACAAGTAAATATAATCATTCCCGTGAGGTTACTATCTATAAATTTTTCTTTATAGTGAAGCTATAATTATCAATATACTAACTAAAACGGGGTGGCAAATTTTGTCACTTTTCCCATGTGGATGCCCTATGAAATATTATGGACCTAAGGCACATTATATAAAGTAAGAACATCAAAGAATTCTTGCTAATAGAAATCGATAAATTCCACCAACTTTCCTCATTAAGCATATTACATAAACATACGACTGAAGACATAGGTATTAGTAATCAAAAGTGAAAAACAATTAAGTGATTCTGTCAACCATATGGACTAACCTTTCAACACCTGAAATTTACTAGTCAGTTTCTGTTTGTTTAATGCTGCCATCATAGAGTTTCCTTTAGGTTTATCTCCTGGATCTCCGAGGTCGATATCATCTTACACAAGCATAAAAAGGAAAAGGTTAATGTGTTTGGCCATGTAAACATAGTACTCAACATTAAGTTAGAGAAAAATAAGGTGTCAATGCGATTCAGTCTTTTAGCAGGTTGGCTAAACATCCAAGCATCAGTCTGCTAATTAGCAAAACCCTCCATGAAGTTGAATTGCATAAATTTTGTTCATTTAATATTATCCTACTCTTGAGTCTTGACCTTGGTAACTTTGTTTAAAGGTGTACCCGGGATAAAGAAAAGTAATGCATCCGACATTTGTGTCTTACCTGCCATTTTGGGATGTCACAAAAGATGTCACATTTACAAGTCAATGAAATTTATATAAAAACATTATACTACCTTAGAGAAATTAGAAAAAAAAAGGTTTATGGACCCCAACATCTATATTATATTATAAGGGAGAAATATTTATGGGACCAAGTGGTCAAAATCTGTCTTTCTTAACTATGTGCCATGTTGACAATAACATGAAAAATGGGACAGACGAAGAATATTATAGCATGCAGTAAAAATGAACCACAGCAAAAAGCTCAAGCTTCAAATGCCGTTATCTGACCATTCTGCTTGTTTCTACTATTTTTTTTCTTTCAAACAGAAAAGAAATCAGCTAATAGATGCAAGGGAAGGGATACCTATATCCAGTATCTCAACCTCATCATCATCCGTGATATGGGATTCTTTGCTTTCCGCATCCAATGGAAAGTTAGCTACTGTAAAGACTTCGACACTTTTTCTAGCATCTTCAGCATCTGCCTCAGGTTCATGCTTTGTTTTACTTCCCTTCAAGTCTTTCAAAACAGAACTAAATATACCCTGTTGCAGCAAAAATATTAGAATCATCTAGTGCCAAATTATAATGTGGGGCAGAGTTTAGGGACAGCATATACCTTTTTCTTTTCTTTATGGATTGCAGGTTCAGGATTAAGCCCTGGTGCAACTAAATCTTTGATGTAAACCTGGCTGATGGAGTCCAAGTGTCTGGAGAAAACATCACCATATAGATATAGTTATAAGAATAAGCCTCAATATTTCTAGAAAAGAAAAGAAAAGAAAAGGAATAAGTCTGCATATATTTCTCTCTTTATTTGAAGTTGCACAAAAGATCAACAACTAATTTCCATTAAGAACCATAAAACTCAAAAGAGTTTTAAAAGTAATTTATCAAAATATAAGAGCAAAATGATATGCAAAAATCAAAAGAAAAAATGCTCTTATATTTTGGAATGGAGGGGAGCATTTTTAAGAATAAAAAAAAGACAGACCCAAGCAGCTGATGCATAACAATATAAAAATACAGAACTATGTTGAAAAGCTGCCTTGCATTTATTAAGGGGACCCACAAATATTATCACATTGCTCAAGGTTTGGAATGGGAGCATATGTATTAGACTAGCAGTCATAAACTGAGGAGTTTGTCTACTCTGTTGCACTATAAAAGGAACCCATTAGCTGCAAGTTTAGACACACCATCAGCTGAGGAGCAAAGCATTCGAGAGAGTAGAAAAGCTCAGTTAGAGCATTCTGAGTGCGAGGGTGTAGAGAGAGATAAACTATGTTTTTATTTCTCAGTTGAGAGTTTATTTTCTTCATATTATTTTCATAGTGGATTTTTGAGATCTTTCCCCGTGGTTTTTCCCAGTTGGGTTTCCACTTAAAAATTCTGGTGTTATTATTTTTTTATCTCATAGAGTAGTGTGCTTATGTTTATCATAGTGTATTTATGTGAGACTGATTTCTCAACAATTGGTATCAGAGTTTCTGGTTCACGCCGTTGGTGTCTAGGAAAGTGGTTCAAAAGATAATGCCTTTAAGAAAAATGGTTATTTAATTAGTCACGTTGCAAAGCACGGAGAGACTCCCACTCGACTTGCACTTACCTGACCAACTGGTACAATCTGTATAAAGAGAAATCTCGCAGTTCACAAATACGAAGATGACAAACACAAGTGCGAGGTACAAAGTTGAACCCTTTGACGGAAAGTCAAATTTTAGTATTTGGCAGTGTACGGTCAAAGAGATTGACAAAGGCACTAGAAGGGAAGAAACCAACAACTATGACAAAGCAAAATGGACGGAACATGAAGCAAAGGCCGTGGCAACAATCAGATTAAGTATATCAAATATCAGGTTTTGACAGAAATCTCTTCGAAGGACTTGTGGGAGAAACTTGAGAAAGTTTACAAGTCAAAGTCTCTGTCAAATCGGTTATATTTGAAGAAGGAATTGTACCAGCTTTGGATAGAAGAACGGTTAGATTTGACTAATCATATTAATGAGTTTAATAGATTGGTGACCCAACTAACCAGTATAGATGTAAAGTTGGACGAAAAAGATAAATCCTTATTACTTCTTGTCTCTCTACCAGTCCTTGTTAGGAAGGAGAAGCTTGCAGTTGACGATGTGATAGGGGCACTACTTCCAAAAATCAAGGATACAGTCTTCTTACATTTTCAGATGGGCGTGACAGGGGTATTAGAAAAATTCCGGCAAGGAACGAGAAGGTCTCAGTCGAGACCAGACAAGAAGGATAAATGTGATGAAAGAGATTTTTCTAATTAATTTTTAAATATTTATTGAATTAAATAAATATTTGTTGGTTTATTTATGGAGTAAAATAAACATTTTTTGGAATTGTGGTAGATTAATTTAATTAAGTGTGTCACATTGATTAAATTAATGTCGAATAATTTTATTGATCAAAGTGAGAATTTAATTAAGATAATTAAATTAAATGAACTGTCAAATAATTTTAATGTTGTTCTAATTAATTTAACAATTTATTAGAGGTTTATTTATCTGATAAATAATAAATGAGAATTTTAAATATGTGATGATGTGATTTAATGGGTAATATTACCTTTTATTTAACTGAGCTTAAATAGTATTATTTGATTAATTAAAGCGTGACAAATAACCTATATAATAAATAAGTTAATTAAAATAAATTAGAAAAGGGAATTAAAACAAGCCAAACATGGTCTTGAGGACATGAGAGCAGTTAAGGCCAAACCGCGCTTAATCGCTACTCATGTACGCACTAGTTGTTTTTAAAATATGTATTTGTCAGTTCATTCATATTATAAGTCTGAGAAAATCACAGAGAGAGAAAAGAGAGAGATTTGAGAGAATTATAAGATTGGAGAAGAAATAGTTGGAGAATTAAAGAAGATTCTTGTCATCTTTGGCAGAGAAATCAAGGGTAATCCCTTAATCTAAACTTTTAATTTACGTTCTTAAAGTTTTTCATGAAAACTGGCTTTTAACTTTCTGTAATTGAATTTTCATGACTAATTGTTAAATCTATGATGTTGTATATGTTCATTAACATGTATAGTTCAATAATATACGAATTATACGTGTTTTAGAGTAATTAATCCATGAAATTAAGATTAAGTTGGAATATTGAAAGTTACAGATAAATAATGTTTGAATGTGGCCCGTAAGGACAAAAATTGATGCCTTAATTGTACGTTAAACGGTAAATTGATAATTGATTTTGTTTATATATGTAAAAACAAAAAGAACGAAACTTAAACGGACTGATTTGGTATTATGATGAATCTGTAATTTGTGATTTCATGAAATTTGACGAAACTTTAAAAAATAGGAAGAACGTGAAAATTATAAGTTTAAATCTTGTTGTTTATGTGATTAAATTTGTTAAAAGCATGCTAAGAATGTTATAGAATGTTTATGTTAAGTTTAGAACATATGGTTGAAACTGTATTCGTTGTTTGTGTGAGATTTTGGCCTAAATTGGCCCTGTTCTGTGTTCTTCGCGAACTGCAGAAACTGAATTTGGGTAACCCCGCCCCAACGGGCGTTACCAAGCTAAATCACCCTGCCCCGATGGGCAAAAATAAAATAAAAAATAATTAATTAAAATATTTATCAAATAAAATGAATATTTTAGTTGAAATATTTATGGAATAAAATAAATATTCGATGGAAATTATTATTAAAATATTTATCAAATAAAATGAATATTTTAGTTGAAATATTTATAGAATAAAATAAATATTCGATGAAAATTATTATGGAATAATTTATCCAAGTGTAATAATAGTGAGTGAATGAAAATATTCTAATTTAATTAAGTAATTAAATTAGAAGGGTAATGATTTGTTAAATAAAGAGGAGTTTATATTAAATAATTAAGTGAAAGTGTGACTAATGGACCATATAATAAGAGAATTATAAAAATAATAACTGCTATGTTTTGTAAATGGTTAAACCACGTTAAAAAATAAAAAAAAGTGATGTCCATGAGATGATATGATGTTGTTTAAACTTAAGATTTGAGATTTCAGTCCTGTATATGTGAATGATGGCAATGAGCATAATTTAAACCAAGTTAACAAGTTGTATTAAAAAAAAGGGAGCTAAACTTATAAGGTTACTATTAATAGTAACTAATGAATGTCGTAAATACATATGGTATGTGTGTAGGACTTGTGGTGAACGTGAGTAGTAATCGTTTAGCCTACGCACGAGGCAAGTTTCCAAACCCTATTCTTACATTGAGCAAGTTCTTAAATCTTATTATTATTGAGCAAGCTTCGTATTCTTATTTCGAACTGTTCAAAGCTTAATTATTCGAGTTTATGATTCCAAATGAAATGTTCTAATTCTTTTGAAGTATTACTTTTATTGTGCAAAGTACATTCAATTATGTAGAATTGAGATCCAATCTTTTCAGTCAATTATATAGAGTTGAGATTCAATCTTTGATTTGATTATTGATTTCGATATTGCATTGAAACCTTGAATAGATAGTGATTCCTTATTGATTCAACTAATCCTTAGCTGATGATTATTGAACTCTAAATTACCCTTGATATCAATCCAAACCAAACTTCCTTTGGTGCGGACTCTAATGTCAAAGCTGAGATGAACAACCCTGCTACAGGGGATTATATTACGCGATAGCGTTAGGATGTTGTGCACATATATGGTACATAAGGCTGATCTCCTTAAGTACGAGAAGTTAGGTCCATATTGTCTTACGATTGTTAAAGGTTTAAAGTAGAAATACTTGATAACCTGGGACATAGTTCATGATCTTATGACCCTCAGATGTACTTTTGATTCAAAAGCCGAGCTTTCTTTTGTTCAGTATCCATTGATTATTCACATGTTATTATTATTTCTATTGTTAAACTTGTGGACAATTGTTGCTCACTCTTGCATAATAACATTGCAGCTAAGATTGAGAAAGTTGATGAGTCATCCCAAGTAAGGGCAAGGGTAAAGCAATCAAATGATGAAGACTTATTTAGTATTTGAGAATGATTATGTTAAGACTTATTATGTGATGTTTAAGACTTATTTGTTTATGATGTTCCACATTTGATGTATTGAGGTTAGATAACCTGAGATTTATTTGTTTAAGTTATTGTAACCCTTTAATGGGAGGATTTTTATTTAAATTTTATTGTTATCTTTATTATGGGTAGATAGATGTTAATTATTTTGTTGAGTGAACACCAAATCTGAGGGAAGTTTGAGTATCTGGATTTGGGGGTGTCACAATAAATCTCAGGTCGAGTGTTATCATTGCCACGAGAAGGGCTACTACAAAAATCATTGTCCATTGTTGAAGAAATAAAACAAGAAGAAAGGTAAGCAGATTGAAAATTCTGCTAATGTTGTTGAGTAAGCATATGTGTTCAGCGATGGAGAGCTGTACACACTGACAGAAAATGAAGCTTCACAAGATGATTTCTTATCTGTTAGAGATAGTAAAAGACTTATAGATTGGTACATTGATTATGGTTATTCTTTTCATATGTCCCCTCACAGGGATTGTTTTACATCCTGCAATGGTGGTACAGTTTTATTGTGTAATAATACAGTCTGCAAAGTTACTGGGATAGGCACCATCAAAGTTAAACTGTTTGACGGGGTTGTCTGAACATCAGGTGATGTAAGGTATATTCCAGATATTGAAGACGAGCTTACTATCGGTTGGAGTACTTGACTCTATAGGCTGTAGTATCTCAATTAGAGATGGTGTCATGAAAATTACCAAGGGTTCAATGGTAATTATGAAGGGCCAGAAAAAGGGCACCCTCTACAAGTTGATAGGGAACACAGTTGTTGGTGGAGCAACAATTTCTGTGCAGGATAATTTCAACAGTGATAGTACATAATTATGACACATGCGACTTGGTCATTTGAGTGAAGGTGAGATGAAAGAATTTCACAAAAGACAATTGTTGAAAGGTGTCAAAACGTTCAGTTTGGAATTTTATAAGTTTTGCTTGTACAACAAACAACTGAGGGTCAGCTTCAACGTAGGAGCACATACCAGTAAGAATGTACTTAATTATGTACATTCAAATGTTTGGGGGCCTATCAAGCATACATCAATGGGTGGAACCCATTATTTTGTCAGCTTCATAGATGACTACTCGAGAAAAGTGTGGGTGTATTTTATGAAGCATAAATACGAGGTTTTTAGAATCTTTAAGCAGTGGAAAGCAAAAATAGAAAACCAGACCGAAAAGAAGTTGAAGTATTTCAAATCAGATAATGACACGAAATACAAGGATAGGTCATTCTTACAGTTTTGCCAGGACGAAATTATTACTAGGTACTTCTCAGTTAAAAGAACTCCAGAGCAAAATGGGGTTGCAGAAAGAATGAACAGAACTCTATTGGAACGCGCCAGATGTATGAGGTTGAATGCAAGTTTGGCCAAAAGTTTCTGGGCTAAGGCACTCGACATAGCCTATTATCTGATAGATCGATCTCCTTCAGCAGGATTTGAATACAAAATCCCAAAAGATATGGAGTGGGAAACCAATTGATTTTTCTGTGATGAAAATCTTTGGTTGTCCAACTTATGTTCATCTGTCAGTTGAGGAGCGACAGTCCAAGCTTGATCCAAGGTCAAAGGAGTGTATTTTCCTTGGATATGAAGATGGAGTCAAGGGATACAAGATATGGGATCCAGTAACCAAAAAGAAGGTTGTCAGCAGAAATGTGGTGTTCAAAGAGACATGTTAAACAAATCCGAGAATGAAGAATATGCAACAAGTGAGTTGCAGAAACAACCAATTGAGGTGGAGCTTCTTGAAGAGACAAAAATAGCTGAAATGATTGAAGATGGTCATACTTTAGATCCCCAGGAGAGGCTCTATAATCTTGTTAGAGATCGGGAAAGGCAAGACAGTAAACCAGTGCAGAGATATGGTTCGAAGACATGGTTGCCTTTTCCTTGATTACTAGTAGTGGAGAACCAACTAGCTATCAGGATGCTATTTAGTCCCAGGATAATGATAAATACGCAATAGCGATAGCGCAGAAGAGATGGAATCTTTACAGAAGAACCAGACTTGGGAGTTAGTTCAACTTCCAAAGGATTGAAGGATATAGGATGCAAGTGGGTGTTCAGGAAAAAGGAAGCTCAGTCTAAAGGTGAAAGATTCAAGGCTAGGTTAGTGGCAAAGGGATTCTCTCACAGAGAGGGAATCGACTTTAATGAGATATTCTCACCAGTTGTGTCACAAGATATGGAGTTAGAGCAACTTGATGTAAATAACTTTTCTCAATGGTTATTTAGAAGAAAAGATTACATGACACAACCTGAGGGGTTTATTGAACCAGCGAAAGAAGGCTTAGTTTGCAGTTTGAAGCAGTCCCCGAGACAGTAGTACATGCAGTTTAATAGCTTCATGGTGGCTCATGGTTACTCTAGTTCTGAGTATACACATGTGTATTTCAGATCGCTTGATGATGGTTCTCTAGTATTGCTGACATTATATGTAGATGACATGCTAATAGCAGCAAAGAAGAAGTCAAATATTCTTCAATTGAAGAATTTGCTGAGCAGTGAATTTGACATGAATGATCTTAGATCAGCCAAGAAGATCCTAGGTATGGAAATTCACAAAGATTGTCAGGCAGGAATACTGAAGCTAACTCAGAAAGGATATGTAGAAGGCCTTAGAGAGTAAGAGAGGTTTAACATGAACAATGGTAAACCAGTTAGCACTTCGTTCGCAGCACATTTCAGGTTATCTTCACAGTTGAGCCCACAGACAGAGGATGAGGTGGAGTATATGTCCAAAGTACTGTATGTAAATGCGGTGGGTTGTCTAATGTACACCATGGTATGCACAAGGCCATATATCTCACATGCAGTCAGTGTGGTTAGCAGGTATATGGAAAATCCAGGGAAATAGCATTGGAATGTTGTGACATGGATTTTTTGTCATGTAACAAGTACAACTAATTACGGTCTTATGTTTAATCGTGATACCGCAAGAAGTGATGTTACGGGGTTTGTTGATTCGGATTATGCTGGAGAACTAGATTCAAGGAGATCTACAGCAGGGTTAGTATACACCTTTTGTGGAGGAGTACGGTAAGCAATATCAACAACGGCTAAGTATATGGCGTTGACAGAAGCAGGCGAGGAGGCTTTGTGGCTATAGAGACTAGTTGAAGAACTAGGTTTCAACCAGGGCAATATCCAGATACAGTGTAATAGTTGAAGTGTTATTCATTTAGCGAAGAACCAGGAGTTCCACGCCGGGACCAAACATATAGATGTTCGGTATCACAAGATTCGTGAGTGGCTGAACAGTGATGACATTGCAATTCGCAAAGTTCACACACAGGAGAATGCCACAAATATACTCACAAAGTCAGTTACAGTAGAAAAGTTCAAGCACTGCTTGAACTTAATTCATTTCGTCGAATGTTGAGTTCGTGGTGGTGTATCCCTGAAAGAAGTTCACAAATATGCAATAGTTGGAAAATACAAGCCAAGATGGAAATTGTTGAAAAGTTTCCTTGCATTTATTAAGGGGACCCACAAATATTATCACATTGCTCAAGGTTTGAAATGGGAGCATATGTATTAGACTAGCAGTCATAAAATGAGGAGTTTGTCTCCTCTGTTGCACTATAAAAGGAACCCATTAGCTGCAAGTTTAGACACACCATCAGTTGAGGAGCAAAGCATTCGTGAGAGTAGAAAAGCTCAGTTAGAGTATTCTGAGTGTGAGCATGTAGAGAGAGATAAACTGTGTGTTTATTTCTCAATTGAGAGTTTATTTTTTTTTTCATATAATTTTCATAGTGGATTTTTGATATCTCTTCCCGTGCTTTTTCCCAGTTGGGTTTCCATGTAAAAGTTATGGTATTATTATTTTATATCTTATACAGTAGTGTGTTTATATTTATCTTAGCGTATTTGTGTGAACCTGATTTCTCAACAAACTAATAATAAAGAAATGTTGGTCCCCATGTCCGGGTACCATGATCATCCTTTTATGTCCAAAACATTTCAAAACATATTGGAAAATGACTCAATCATTACCTATAGATTTCCTTTCGTAGTAAAACTGAGACAATAAAGACTTCCTGATTGCTGTTCACCTGTATGGAGGAGTTTTAAGAAATCATATGAGCATTTCAAAGCTATAATGTCAAGAAGCATAGTTGATTTATAAAGTCACAGTATTACCATAATTATTTCTCCACTCCGTGACGAACATATGGAACTATCAGAGATTGAGTTAGGTTTTGAAGTGGAAGACATTAGGCCTCTAATAGAAGTTTCTCTTACAAGGGACAATTCTGGCAATGATCTGAAACTCCATAATGTAGAATTCAGGCAGTAAACATTATGTAAGTAATTAATGCATGATTTGACTGGAAAACTTCTGCAAACTTCAGTCCACCATAACCTTCAAAGCTTGTTTCCCTTCTACTTCTTATACTATTATAATATCGGGAATTATCATGCATAATACAGTATAATCACTTGCAAAAAGTAATCAACATCATTATTAGCCCATTAAATCCCAACTGGCTAAATTCTTCAGTTAAAGAACAAAAACTTAGAACTCCGGTCCTACTTAAATGCTTAAAACAGTAGTTGGAGAATTTGCCATTTAAGGGTCTGTTCTTTGTTTGTAATGTTGTTTTTGTGACAAAACATGCCAAACATTGAATGGAACATAAGAATAAGAAAAGTATTTCAGCGTGCAACAGATCATGTACAGTGATATGTTACAGATTAATGTAATTGCTCCTTTGCTCTCCACTTAAAGTACAATACTGGAAGAAGATCCCTACCTACATCTCAGGTGCAAAATTAAGCATGTATGTAGGCAGTGGAAAGATTATTAACTATAGTTCTGAGGCTAATATAACTTTCAAAATAGCGTTGTGTTCCTTCTGGGTTTCAGACTGTGTAAACCATGTCTGATATTAGAGTGTGGTCTCTTGATTCAAGTTAAATGGAACAAATTACATAGATAAAACAATACATAAAAAAAAGGCTTTCACCTTATCTGAATTTTTCCACTGGTAAACAAGAGTATAAGGCCAGCATCAGGAGTGTAAATAGTAGATGCCCAGCAACAAGAAGAGGATTGAAACTTCTTTTTGTAGTAAACCTTCTTAACACCCTGAACAACACGAATGGAACTCATCCATATAAAACAAGTTATAGCAGTCTTATGTATATTGCAAGTAACTGTATAGCTAAATTCTTCAAACCTGAACTACATGCACCAAAGAATAGATATAAATAGCTTTCTCTGAACATAATAATAATAGTTGTTTCTGTATTCCATTGTCAACAAAATTTCCCTTATTCAAGTCTAGTCCCTCTGACATATTAGATCCTCTTCCTGAGGTATCTTGTCCATCTGTAGAGAAAAAACAGATGACACTCTATTGATATTTGGATATTGCCAAGTACCGATTAGACTTGGTAGTTATTTACAATTATGAAGTCTAATACATCAAATATGTCCTGCCAAGTGAAAGACAATAAAAACTCAATAAAGTGGGTTTTTGATACCTAAAATCTGCATGAATAGAGCTTTAGAAGGTTTCTTAGGACGGACCATGCCTGAGCTTAATGGGTTTCCTGTATCACTCTCAACTGCCAAAACTGATGAATCCTTTGTTGCCACCACTAAAACATTTTTCTCAAAGCCATGGAAGCTGCAGGTTGCAAACTGCAGAGAGATGACAGCTACGGATAGTTCGCTGGCAATATGTTTTTCATACAATATAGTGGGGCCCTCCAAATCAATTAGCGAGACCTGTATACAAATAGTGTTAAAAAATTATTATAGCTACTATGAAAATTGATAATACAAAATTACAATGATTACATTAATACAACAATACTTTGATATATAAAAAAAATCAAATTCAAGGATTGCCTGAAAATATCAAATAAGTGAAATGTGCTAATGCTTCTCACCTATACCCCCACCCTCCCAAACAGAATAACTGAAGAAACAGGAATGCCAAGGAAGCAGGCAACTTATGATTAAAGTAGAGCAGTTTTTGGACTTTGGCGTAAATTCTCAGATGAAAGAAACTAGATAATCACCATCTTTTATCTGGTAATAAGTATTTCTCAGGTCAAAGTAATGGGTGAAAGTGTACATTCATCTACCAGTACTTTTTGAAACCATTTTCATTTGTTATTATATTGGTCAATTGTATCAAGAATCATCTCTAAAATGTGGTACATTTATAGTTGAAGCCGGTAAACTACTAATTTCAACTTCTTAAAGCGTATAAGCTGAATATTAGTTAGAACAGCAAAAACACCTGAACTACGCAGTACAAATTAATCAAGAGAATTAATTAAAAAAATTAAGAAGCAGGTCAAAGTAACTAAAAAGAATCTCACATATCCTTTATCAGAACCAATAGCAAGATGCTTTAAATTGTGGTTTGGGTATATGGAAAGCACACACCCAGTGACCTTCAGGAGTTGAATTCTATGGATGATGTGATTGTTTCCTTTCTTCGAACTTCCTGGAAAAAATAAAAATTCATGTCTCAAATAAATTTTATTTGGGGTGGGGTGGGGTGGGGGGGGGGGGAGTGTTATTTAGGCCAAGTTTACAACAGAGTTAACTGAAGCTTTTGAGTAATTATTTCATTCAACACTTTCTTCATATAATTTTGCATAACTGGAACTTGTACAGTCGCTGACCAAAATTTACAAATACAATAGTACATAATAACTACGATTCAATATCTTGTGAGCCTATAATAAAATTGTAATGTGAGATATTTCCAAAGACCATGAATAACCACAGATATTTTGGGTGGCAACCTTTGAACTGGCATAAACACTACTACAGTCATAAAGTTCGTACGATGAAGCTGATACATTAGAATATAAGACTTAGTACGGCCTCTTTCTCACATAAACAAATGACTACACGAAAAACATTACTGACAAATAGTGGATACCAAGTCCTGGTAAGAGAAGCTATCAATTGACAAACTTGTTGATATACCTTGTAAGGACATAAAACTGCTCTCTGTTGAGAAAGGTTCCGGTTTAAATTTGAAAATCCGGACCTGCATGACAAAATAATAGTAAAACACAGAAAAGTCCCAGAGGTACATTAGAAAATTATAACTATTTGCTGAAAATTTCAAATTAAGGACACTTAACAATTCCACTTTGATCTCCAGAAATTAGAAGCCGTGAGTTAATATCAATGTACAATGCTGTGAGTGGCACACCACTTAAAGATGCATCATCCTCGCTCTGCATGAATAGAGATATAGAGTAAAATAAGCAGAACACGAGAAAACTGTTGAATACTTGAATAAGAGAAGCTGAAAATGATGACTGTTGGAAGGCCCTAATGGAGTGAATTAGAACTTTTAATCCCGCACTCCCCCCCCCCATAACCATCTATAGATAATAAATTTTATTTTATAAATAAATAAAATGAGGAAACAACTCTGAAGTATTAAAATAATAACAATCCTGATGATAAGGGAAGGGAATTTGCGTCACTGATTCTGTTCTGTTCCAGAACAATAAAACTGCTATGGTTAATGGAGTAGAAAGTAATGGAAACGCATCTGATTAGAAAGCGTGAGCATAAGTTGTACTTCTAATAGTTCAAAGTACCACAAATTGAACATACTTGATCCCTCTATAAGCCAAAAATTGTACTAAAACAAATACATAATATAATTATTTTACTATGCATCTCTCATTCTATATTACTTTTTACTACCACTCACTAGTTTTCTTGAACAAGGAATTAAAGAAGAGCAGGGTCTTTTGTTTTTAAAATTTCTTAAATGCCTATGCTGTATTTCCATGTTTACACAGGATTAAAAATAATCTTTTTGTGAAATGGTTGAGTGGTTAATAATTTAAACATTGAGAAAAGGTATAATTTCCGAAATAGATCTATCATTTTTGAACAGCAATAATTTGGTGCAATGTCCAAACAGAGCATACCTGCAAAGTCAATGACATAATCGGTATAAAAAGTGGGCATGATACATCCCAGAAGTTTATAGCTCCGTTTGTGTGTCCTGTTATGTACAAGTTCTTAAATTCCGAAAACCTGCTAAAGTTGGTTGCTTTCGAGTATGCTCCATCTTTTTGCCTTGTCTCAAAAGCAAAAGGCGGTGGTATGTTTTTTGCCAGCGTAGCATAATCCTACATTGATGAAGTAGTAAAGACCCACAATGTGTTAAATGCTCAGTCTTGAAGACAATTTGCAATAAAGACAAAACGTTCTAAATACCTCATTTGCAGTCCCTAACATATATTGATCGTCAGTTATGAATTTTGCTATGGTGATGCTTGAATCTGCAAATGGCAGAGTCACCATTACATCCTTGGGGAGTGATGGTGGTGACCTAGATTGGCTCTGTAATAGGTACTTTTCAATCACACAGTCATCATAGGCATAAACATGACCAGATTTTCCGAGCAAAAGAAAAGAATCTAGGTTGTGCTTGCTTTGGTCAATGGAACTTGAAATAATTGCCATATCAACACAGGGCTCAGGTGGATGAAGCTCCAACTTGGTTGTCCGAGATTCAATGTGTTCATTAATTAAAATTACCTGCAACATAAGTGTGAAGTTTCTTTAATAGGAAATTATAGAAATTTCAGTTCAGAATGTCATTCCAAAGATGTATACACACAGGATAGCACAGAACATGCAAATACGGATATATCCAAATACCTGTAACAAATTTGCAGATAAAAAGTCTGAGGATCCCAAAACATACAACCGACTTGCTTTCCCATCTGCATAAACCCACTTCAATGACGCAATAGGTATTTTGTCCAATTTATATCCAAGATTCAATTTATGAATCGGAGCACCCTGAGTGGTGCATAAGTCTAATTCTGTTTCAGAAAGTGAGCTAGATGGAATACTCCAGATAAAAATATCTCCATTGCTGTATCCAACAACTACTTTGCTTCCAAAAGGGCAGGCCCAACATGCTGCTGTTACTTTCTTTGTTTCATGATTTACTGACTGCAACATAGTTCCACCGGTTGTGAAGACGGCTTTGCTATCTTGAATTGCCCATAATGTAATGAAACCATCTCTATAAATTATAAGAATCCTGCATCAAATGAAATCAAGCATTAGAGATGTAAGTCACAGATTACAATGAAAGTAATAAACCAACACTTGTTTGTACTTGAGACCCTAAAAAACCTTGTTCAATGTATTAAACAATAATATATATATATATATAAGAGTGGTTCAGGCAAAGGCAAAAAGCTACTCCAAGATCCTTATACTTGAACCTCTGGTTCGGTGTCTCTGAAAGGGCAAGACTGCTGCCACTATTTTTCAGCCATTCAGGTCTATAACATTAAAAAACAATAGTAAAGAGAAAAGGAAATATCAATATGGAGAAACTACCTCTTACTTTCAGCTATAGGTTGAGGCAGTATATACATTACAGCTGTGTCATCAGCAACTTCAGTTGAGTACCCTATTTATTTGATTCATCAAGTCAACATGAGTGAAGAGTACAACACAGATTAGAGGAAGAAACCTTAAAATAAAATTTAACAAGACGCTTCAGTTATTGCCAACTAATAACGATGGTTTGAGGTCATTTCTAATTAATCATCTTAATCACTTTTGGGATTTCAACGATTTCATTTATATATTAGGTTTAATTGAGAAACCCAAAAAAAGGAATTTGAAGTTATGAGCTTCAAGAAAACAAGTAGTTTAAAGGGGGTATGCATTTCTAAGAAGTTGAAGGTGAATCAGGCAATGTACAATTGCAAAATTTGTTGGATACGATGGATAGGGATAGTATGCATCTGTAAGCGGAAAGGAATTGAACTATCAAAAGCCAGAAGGAATATGGTTGATTGCAATATAAAATACACATTATACAATTTAATTGTGATTTTAGAAAGTGAAATCTTTCAAATAAAGCAGGCTTGCTACAGATGTATTAGGGAGCTAAACTAGATATTAGACCAACGATTTTGCCAAATTAAGTTCTGGTGCATATTCAACAAGTAGCGATTGAATAATAATCTTTTGAGACAACTTTATAACAAGGCAAAACAAATTTATCACCAGTAATGTATATACAGTGACATGAAAAAAGAAAGAATATTTTACAAAAACAAAAACTAGGCAACAGCAAATAAACCAAGAATGTTTCTCACCATGAGATGCTGAAAAAGGTATTCGGTATTTCATTTGTAATAAATTACATGGTTCTTTATCAAGTTTCAGAACTGATATATTACCAACATAATCTCCAACATACCTGCCAGATAAGATACAATATCCATTTTTTAAATCCTTGTTGGAAGCATTTCTCATATATTCCCAGATGAAGTTGAGAAGAGTTACATGTATTCAGTACGTGGAATGACCATAAAAGAGGTAATTTCTTCTTTAATAACACGTACATGAGACAACAATTTCCTGTCTACATCCCAGACCTACATTTAGTAGCAAACATAGGAAGAAGAATACAGGTAAAGCCTAACATTAGTTTCCATCCGTTTGACAATATTGATGAATATTCAACAAACAAATAAGTAAACGACACAATTTTAAAATAACTTAAACTTCATCAACAGGTGTCCCTAAATGACTTGCCTCAATATGATTATCGGCATTTATGTTTAGAAGGATGCCTTGGTTCTCAATAAACTGTAAGAGAAAGACCACAATAGTACCAAGTTATCATTATGTTCTAATTCACAAGAAAAATTTAACAGGAATTGTAATGATTTCGTGTTATGAACAAACATCTATGACATTACATATAATAGACAAGACTTAAAGAAAGAAAATGCAGGGTACACAACCTGCATAAACTTGCTTGGTATTGCTTCCGAAGATTCCAGTAGAGTTTGAGAGTGACCATTCCCAAATAATTTAATTCGGCAATCTCTAAGAAAATGCAACACTGATTGAAATAAGTGATGAGCTACTTAATGGAAACTCAATAATTTCTTTAACAATGTGGATGTCAATATACATTAAGGTGTCCCGTTAGATGAATAAAATGAATTTGCAGCACGAGGGCAATGCAGTGCATGAAATCAAGCAATTGATGTTTAATAACAGCTACTCAAATGTGTGAACATAAACTTGTAAAGTCGAGCAAAAGTGTTAATAGTTAAACTGTATAAAACTGTCCCTGAAATAAAGTAACATTGACAAAATTGTATAACATTTTATACCATGGATACAATGAGTATTGGAACCTTTAATAAGAGTTATTTAAATTAGTGAATTGGAAGTTTACTTGAGATGAAAAACTTACTTAGTGGATATAGCAAGTATCTTCTGAATGGAGTCATAAGCCAACAAGAAAGATCCGGATGGGATGCCATAATGGAAAACCAAACGTGGGTTTACGACTTCAGATTTTAAATCATCTGAATATCCACCTGGCTGCAACACAATATTTTCAATTCAAAAACATTAAAACCTAGAAAGTAGCAATTTTCAGTGAGGATAAATAGATTGCTTAACTTATAACAAAATCCGTCATTTATCCTAGTAGAATTCTAACTTAATTAGTCGAATTTCAGTAAGTTAAATCCTGATTCCTTTACTACATTCTTTATCGTAGACATAGTGAAAACATGTATATTAGCCATATACATATGCACATCCACAGCCAATTGATTCAAACAATATGTTCAGTAATATTCATTTGAGATTTGAAATTACATATTGCTGCATTTAACATCAAACTATATTTATTAATTATAAAAACAAACAACCTTTTGTTTGGAATCAGGAAGCAATAGATGAGACTAAATACAAATACACAAAAACACACAGTTAAAAAGATCACATTGCAAAATCACCTGTCAAAATCAGTATTAAACTAATACAAACATTAGGCATTGTCTAATAATCTGTTCCAAATCACCTCCAGTTCTTCAGCAAATATCAATTGAGTGAATGATTGTAACCTTTTAGTAAAGAACAAAACAACGCAAAACAAAAAACAATCGAAATTCATATCATTTAATCCTCAGAATGCAATTAGCATAGCATAGCAGAGCAAAAAATTAGATTGAATTAAGTACGCTGATAAATTTTGAACAGAGATGAAGTTACCTTCTTGAAAGAAGCCTTTTCGACAAGCTTTTTCACAAACATTGCTGAAGAGATCCAATTGAAGATTTCTCAAATCTGTTCACGGACTTTTCAGTAACTTCTGTGCTCAACTCTGAATCGCCGAAGATCAAAAGAAGCCGATCGTCGGTTAAGTAGCTGAAGATCAAATATTTCGATCGCCGGTGAAGAAAACGTGAGAGTTTCAGTTTAATTGTTGTGCTTAGAGAAAATCGCCGGAAAGTAGAACGGTTGATTACAGTTTTTCTTTTAATTAAAACTTCGTTTGGATTTGTATTTGACTTGACAAAGACAAGAGGACAGCAGAACGGTTTATTTGGTTTTTATTTATGGAGAGAGAGACAGAGGAGGACACGTGTTGGTTATTCCGAGTATTTGGAAAGTGTGATTTGTTTGGACGGTGTGATTTGGTAATAACTGTGGATAAAGAGAAGATCAAATTTAAGAAAGTAATTGGGCCCAGACAAAGAAATAAAAGATACCGAAGATGAAGATCTACTACAACGCAGACCATTGAGACGACGTGGAATGATCCAATAGAATTTCAACAACTTGTGCATATGTTAAGCGCTCTCGGATTTCGGAATGATTTGATTGGATATGAATACCTTTCATTGGAGTACACAGGAGCAAGTGATTATGTGTTGTACGAAGTCAATGAATCCACTTAAGGCAAAAAGACCCATTTAGTCCTTATACTCTGATTTAGTTTCTTTTTCGTCCTGCACATTTTTTTTCCAAATAAAACCCCTTGCAATATTTTAGACCAATAAGTGTACTATCACATAAAATCACTCATATACACACTCATATATATATATATATTAGTATGGCTCTGGGTCATATCAATATGTATTTAAATATATGTGAACGATTTTATACGAGAGTGTATTACTTTAGTCTTCAACAACTGTCACCACATTTTAAAAACTGACATGACATTGAAAAAGAAAAGGAAAAAGAAAAATGATGATGTGGATATTTCTTAGCTCCAAACGTGTATAGCAATGGGTAGAAATGGAGTTTCCACTCCTTCCTTAAATGGTCATAGTACAACGAGCAACAAACCGAAAGAAAAAGAAAAAGAAGAGTTCAAGCGAGAGGTTATGGAATGTAATACTCCTCCAAAGAAATCGAGGGTTGGAATGGAAGGTAACATGTAAGACTCCTTCATTGACGTCGTACTGAACTTCACTGGCGGTGGTTTGGTTGACTTCTCCACCGACGAAATTTGAACATTAGAACTGCAGATCAAAGAGTCCCTTGAGGCGCAATTCCAACACAGGCTTGCCCACATCGGTTCAGATTGATTATTCTCGGTATGTTGGAGAATCATTTGTTAATGTAAGACCCCAAATTATTATAAATAAAATTGAATTTTCCTTTATTCATTATTCTAAATTAATAAGGTGTTGATTTGATATAATGCTTTAGTTATGGGTGAAATGTGCAAATTTTACAAAATAAATAAGTGGTTATAAAATATTCATTCTGTCGGGGAATATTCGTTTGGTCGTGGAATAGTATTTTAGTCGGGAATATCCGTACGACGGCGCAGTCAATTGTGGTCCCCATAACGGAATAACTGTCGGATGAAGAAAACGATAAATTTTGAGTTTTTATAAATAACGACGTAGTTGTTACCATTAACACTGTTGGGTTACCTGGTGGTTAAAATACAGTAATACGCGTGGTGGCACAATAGCACATAGTATTGTACAGTATGGTTGAATTATTGATTCGTACGTAAGAAGACACTACTCAGTAATTGTTACATTAGTTACTATTCAATATTTTATTTTATTGATTCAATAATTACTGCGTTGATAGTTTATATTATTGTTGTTTCAATAATTGTCACTGCACAGTATTTCCCATTATCAGATCAATAATTCATATTATTTGAAAAATATTATTAGATAGCATTAGTGGCAATGTCTAGAAAGTTCTGTCAAGTAAAGGTTTGGTCACCTAATTGCGCACCAGTAAGGAGAAATCCTTATTGAAAAGCCCCCTCTTTCCTGAGAACGATCTGGTTGTCATAATTGTGATTCTGTAATATTATTTGTGAATAATTAATTATTGATTTATATGATAAGAAAATATTTATTTGATGTAGATATAAATGATGAATTTATTTATGTGGTTATAAATGAAGGAATTAATGCCGAGGTGTTTTATCAGTATTTTGTCAGAATGGAGTAATTAAAAATCACCCGTTTGTGGATTTCGGATATTTTCTATTTGGAATTTAGAAAAACTCAAAGCTACAAAGTTGTAGAGAATTCGATTTCAGGCCGAATGGACATAAAATTCGTATTTTTCTGATAAACAAGCTATTTTCTATGAATTATTGAAGTTTCAGAAAATAAAATAATTTTTATTAAATTATGGGTGGGACCCACTTATGTTATAAACATGTGGGTTGCTGAATTTTATTCATAGATATCTGCTGGTGGCTTGGTTGGTGAAGGTTGGCGTGAAAGAAGAAAAAGAAATTAATATTTTATTAATTTAGTCTCCTTTGGCGTTTTAGCATTTTTCTATAAATAGAGGGCTAAGTTAAAATTGAAAATCACATCAGAAACAAGTTTTTTCTCTTTCTCTCTCTATATTATAGAGAGTATTCTTGTGAGTATTTTGATACTTTGAGTGTTGCTATACGGTGCAAGTTTCTGTTAGCACTATATCCGAAATTCAGTCAGAAGTATGGTTATTTTGAGGTAAGGGATGTTATTTTTTTCTTAAATGATATTATTTTATTCAATATCATTATGCCAAAATATTGGTGAACTTTTTAATCAAATTTAGAACTTTTTGTGTCGGGATTACTATTTATGTATACAGCACTATTCACGAATACGATACTATTCACCGAAAAATAAAAATTTTCTTTTTTTGTTCAAGATGTCTATTTTGACTACTATCTTTGATTGTATTCATATTTTGATAGTTATTTTTGAATTCTGCTTCAAAATTAGTTATTATGAAGTATTAGTGATCTTGGATAAACTGTAACACGAATTCCTAATATTTGTCCTTCTGTCTCACTGGATTCGTTCTCTAAAATGTTTTTCATCATCCTCAGTCCTTAATGATGATGTTATTTAATATCTTTGGCATGTAGTGCAAAGATGAATGATAAATTAACTGATGAATATCTTTGGCCCGTAATGTAAAAATGAACAGGTGTTGAGATGAATATGACTAACTGGTGATACAAATGAATATCTTTGGCCTGTAATGCAAAGATGAATATTCGATTAAAGATGTATATTGATTGTTGTTACAGGGATAAAATATTGATGATGGACTTTTAAATCTTAGAAGATAGTAGAACTTATTCTCTACTTGACTCTTCTAATGGATTGTTGTTTCCGCTGCAGTTTTGATCTAAAATTTGTTGTCTATTATGTTTTATCAGATTTTTTCCGTTGAAGACTAATGATAATTTGTTGTATATTATCTTAGTCATAATATTCTTTACTGAGCTTGTTGATCTCACCCTTTTTTTTGTTCCATTTTTCTTCTCAGGAGGTGAGAACATAGACTCACAGTATGTGTTGTCGTATTTTGCACGACAATTGTATTATTGAAGTTATAGTTTACTTTCTGTACCATGTATTTGACGACTCAAAATGGGTGTTGTATATCTATTTTGGGGGCGTCACAGTTGCTTTCTTAGTTTAGTATTTGTGTGGAAGACGTGATAACGATGAACGGAAACACGGGCACTACGTGCGTAGAGAGGGTAATCCTAGGCCGAAATATTTATTTTTCAACGACGTCTTTTCCACCAGCGATAAAGTTTGTAATTGAGAGGTTTTGAAAGCTTTTCTTTTTCTTGTTCAACTAATAGCTATGTGGTGGGTATTTCAAGTATGTTTAATTATGTGGGTTTTTGTTTTTAGTTTCATTTATATATATATATATATATATATATATATATATAAATATAAAAAAATGTATGTACATAATTGTGTATTACACAGTCGACAGTTAGCTATTCTGGTATATGACGACCTGTCACTAATCACTATAGCCCAAAAATTATGTCGCCATAGTCCAACTATATCTATATAATATAGCCCATATATATAATAACCAATTTTTGGCAGTATGTGCATTGATTTGCTGCTATTCAAATTTTTTTTTGGAGAAATATAAAAGTTTGATTGAAATTACAATAAGAACGCACCCAGTTTTATGCATTTAGTTCATCAACCACAACCAAACATAACTTCAATGCTTGTTATGAGTATGTAAATATTGGGGTTTTAATTTCCATAGCTAAATGTATTAGGGCATTTTTAATATATCTTTTGAGAAAAAAGGGCATTGTCTCGCACATTTGGAGCTAGGGCTAACAAAAAAATGGATGAAGTCGAATAACCGATTTTTTTTACCAAATTATTTTGGTTATTCGGTTATTTTCTTCAATTCGGTTATAACCGATTAATATTCCGATTTTCGGGTTTGAATACGGTTATTGAAATTGTTGTATTCTGTTACCCGAATAACCGCATAGATTTATATATATATATATATATATAATATAAAGGAGAGCAGGGAGAGAAAATAGACAAATGTCACATCTGAATCCTACGTCAGCAGCTCTCTCTCTCACTTATTCAAATTTCAAACAGAGCTCAAAACTCACTCTTCTACCACAAACAGAGCTCTCTCTCATTCCCAGCCCCAAACAACTCCGTCCCTCAAAACTCTCTGAAATCTCTTATACCCAATACCCAGCCCTAATTTCAGGCCCAAATCTCTCATACACAACCCTAAATCTCATACCTAACCCCTAATCTATCAGCCAGAGTAACCGACCAGAGTAATCTCATACATCGTAGTCATCTCTCTCTCTCTTCTACTCTCCCGCCGACAGCGTAGCATACACAGTCACTATTAGAGAGCAAAAATGTTTGAAGTGCAACCGACCATGAATGAGAAAGCCAGAGTCTCCAAAGAACTCAATACCAAACACCGAAAAGTTTTATCCTTTTTTCTGTTTTATAGCTTGATTTTTTTTTATCATATTTTGGTGATATTGCTTCGATATGCGATTTTCCATAATTTTCATAATGAGATTTTATTACCCTTTTCTTTGGTTTACTGATATCCTTAATTTGAGCTTAGTTTGGTTTCTGGATCATTATTAGGCATAATTTGATGGTTATTTTTTTCTGGGTATTTTTGTTTATAGATTGAATATATTTATGTTCTTTTTTTTTTTGTTCATGTTCTGGGTATTTTTGTTGTTGTATTATATTGTGTTCTTCCTCAATTACTCTAAGTGGGTTCCTTTTTATACTGTGATTTCGGTCTCATTCTCTTGAATTCTTCTATTTTCTGCGAAAAGTTCAAATTTTTGTCTGAATGTGCCTCTAATGATGATTGTCTATTATTTTACCATTTTTTACTGGCTATTTTCTGTTTAGATTTCAATCCTATGAGCTGAATCTTACTGTTTGAAAGAATTTGTTTGAATATGTCTTCAAATGTTGAGCTAATGGTTAAATAGTTTGAGTTGCTAACTATGTATATTATGCTAATGTACATTGAATCAAGACTGTTCGAAGAAATGCCTGAACAAGCATAGTGTTGTCTTTATTTTTTTTAGCAAATTATCAGTATCTGTGAATAACTTAGCGATGAGTGTGCTCTAAATATTGAGTTTTTGTGTAAATGAAGAAAACTTGAAATTGTCATTTTCCACTCTTTTCTTTGCATGCAATTCCTTTAAAATTGCATCCACATCCCAACCTTTTATTACATTGGCTAAGGGCGTGCAAGACTCACTCTAATTATCTGCAATACACAGCTCGAACAATGCATATAAATAATACAGAATATGCATGCAGTTGATGAAACAACCCGGGTCAAATCCCGAGTCCGGAACAAATCTCGGGTCAAATCCCAAGTCCGAATCGAATCAAATCCATCCAAATAAGGCCTCAAACCACCGGCCCAATAGTATCTTCTTGGGTCATCTAGCCCACCACAGGCTCCCAAAAGGTCATGACTTGAAGGTACTATTGGTAGTTACTTAATTCCTTATATGCAGACAAATTTTCCCCTATCTTTCGATGTGGGACTGGGGTGTTACAAACTCCCCCACTTAAATTTCTGACGTCCCCGTCAGAACCGATCACACACACGGTCCAAAGATCTTTGCCTCTCTAGCCATTGTGGGATAATACCGGCTGGCTTCGTGTCCCCACCTCCGGACCTTCATCTCTCCATTGTGGGATAATACCACCAGCCTTCGTGTCCCCACCTCCGGCAACCCGATCGGATAACCCGACCCGAGCTTTCGAGAGTCGGCTCTGATACCATATGAAACAACCCGGGTCAAATCCCGAGTCCGGAACAAATCTCGGGTCAAATCCCAAGTCCGAATCGAATCAAATCCATCCAAATAAGGCCTCAAACCACCGGCCCAATAGTATCTTCTTGGGTCATCTAGCCCACCACAGGCTCCCAAAAGGTCATGACTTGAAGGTACTATTGGTAGTTACTTAATTCCTTATATGCAGACAAATTTTCCCCTATCTTTCGATGTGGGACTGGGGTGTTACAGTTGATAACCCCAACTGATTAGGAATTTCAGCCAATGGCCAACTATTAACTACCAAGCCAACTGCCCACATATATGTTTGATCATCCACCATGTCAAATTCGATTTTGAATATATTTATTGAACAAATTTAGTGAGTTGGGACTGGAATTACCCCTAAAGTGGAGTACTATTTTGAGATCTGTTAAGCCACTGAATTCAAGTAGTATCAAACAAAGAGAGCGCCCCAAAGCGACAATGATTAAGAGAAGAAGAATAATTCTTCAAAAATACTCCAATAATTATATATTTAGTATACAAAGTTTCATTAAATATAGCATAACATTTAATAGTAATTTAAGAATCAATTATAGAGGGTGACCGAGCGAGAGCAATAATTTTCATGAGTTTGTTGGTTGGAAGCTCAGATTAACTTCTTGTGTTTGGAATTGAATTTATTAGTCACATAACAAAAGATTTATAACACACAAGCAAGCACAGCAGATTTATAGTAAAAAAGCTCTTGTAAAATAGGTACTAGGAACTATCCTTTTCAACTTGAATTCCATATTAATTCATAATTCGAATTTCATAGAGTACAAATAATTGAAAGTAGGTTGCACATGAACACCTCTCTAATTCAATGGTAGTTACTGTACTAATTGTTATGCTATTTATTTAACAATGACTTATTATAAATTATCGTTATTTCATAAGATGCTTAATATTTGTTCAGTCAATATGCTTGTATGAGTTTTCATAAATGTGATTGCCACCGCTTTTTCTCTTATGTGACTATGGGTTTCATTTTTCATTTTTATGGCAGGGTTAAAAGCTGTAAGACCCCAACTTTTATGAATAAAAATGAATTTTCTATAAATATTATTTTTGAATATTATGAAATAAATTTGATATAATGTTATAGTTGTGTGTAATATTTATAAATTTTGTAAAATACGCAAGTTGTTATATAATATTCGATTGGTCAGGGAATATTCGTATGATAGCACAATCATTGGTGGACCCAACAACAGAATTATTGTCGGATTGAGAAAGAGACAAAAATATTTTTATGAAAATAACAGCGGAAGTTTCACCGTTGATACTGTTGAACTACTCGGTAATAAAAGTACAGTAATACGTGTGGTTGCATAGTAGCACACGGTATTGATTATTAATGCTTATCTGAGAAGTCACTCAGTTTGATTCAATTTTTGTCGATATTTTATATGTTATTAAATCAATAATTGAGATGACGAAGTTGTTAATATTTGTTGGGCTTCGGCACAGAAACGCACAACGAAAATTAAAATTTTAAAATAATTTCCGAAATCCTAAAACAGGATCCATGCGAAAATCAATTAATTCAGAGGTTTAGAGATTATACCAGATATAAACAAAAACGAGAATCTGAAACCGACTGCGCCTCGAATCTCCAACGCAATACAAACCGATTGCGCATCTACGGTATCCACACGAACGCCGCACGAACCGTCGAACGATTCTGCAGTAAGAAGGACTTGCGGTACTAGCCACCAAAAAGAATGGATTTTTGAAACTATTTTCTCTCTAGTCTCTCTCTAAGAGCGGCTAGGATTTTTCAATTCTGATATCGTACCCTAAGTAGCTGCTATATATCATATATATAGTAGTTAAAAGGAATTAATCAAAATCAAAACCTTATTTTATAAAATCCGAATATATATATATATATATATATATATATATATATTAATTAAGTCTTACTTAATTAATATACATATATAAAAATTCTCCTTTTAATTTAAATTCGTGATTTAAATATTATTAATCATATTAATATATTTAAATCCTTAAAATTTAAATTAATTCCCTTTTAAATAACGTTCTATGTGTGTGACCTTATAGGTTATTATTACGTTGGTAATAATTTAAAAATCATATTATAAAATTATAAACAGTGAGCGGCATCTAGTAATGCATCACTGCTACCCAAGTAATAATAAGATCGATGATTCGATGCAACCTTTTGTGACCAATGTTTCAATGCAATTTAATCCTTTTAACCTTAATATCCTAGATTAAACTCGAGTCATGGAATGTGTCATACTCTTCATAATTTAATCTGAGTTTTCTTGATCAATGAGTAGACTATATGAAACAAATCACTATTTGAGCATGGCCATGCATTTCATAGTCCTACTCAATCAAGAGGCCTATGGATATCACCCATAATATATAGGATGGTTAAATTCCATCTAGATCACTCATATTTCTCACATGATTAATGATGAACCCAATAATCACCTTTATATTCCATCCTATTAAAGGTGACATTTGATGATATCAAAGTACATAAATTCTCGTGTAGTAATATAGCGATTTTAGGTCGGAGGACCATTACATCATTGTCACTATGAGAATTGCTAATGACACTTCGCATAATGCTCCATATAGAATTCTCATGGTGGGTCTGTCCAGTACATCGTTCTCTAACATGTACCTATGCATTGACTTAATATCTCATATATTTATGACCAATGAGATTTGGTCATCAGTCAATCCACATACTAGTCTCAATGCATCATTGTTGTCCCATCAACAATGATACTCGACTAGGGACATTTAAGAACACTGATACTAATGGTAATATATAATCTCATGTTCAAGTCACATACTTGAAACTATATAATTTTATCACTATTCTAAGGAATTTTATTATGTTAACAATTATATTACGCAGTAAATAAAACCATAATAAAATCATATATTTATTCAATCAAATATAATATCAAAACGTTAAACAATTATATCAAATAATTGGCCTCTAGGGCATAAACTCTAACAATATTATTATTTGCATTATTAACGATGTCTAGAAGTTCTGCCAAGGAGAGGTTTGGTCACCTAATTGCGCGCCAATAGGGAGAAATCCTTATTGGAAAGCCCTCTCTTTCCTGGAAACGACCTGGTCGATTTAGTGTGAATAATAATAATGATGATGACGTTTTGTTTTATTCGTATTATTAACGTAATAAAACAAAAAAACTTTTTATATGAAACAGAATACTTTTATAAAGTTATTCGTTTTATTAGGCTAATAGTAAAATCTTTTTATATAAAACAGAATACTTTTATAAAGTTATCTGTTTTATTAGAAAATAATTAGAATATATTATATTTTATTATGCATAGTATTTGCATAGTGCTTGCATAATAAAATCTTTTTAAAAGTTATTCATTTTATTAGATTATAAATAGAATATATTATATTTTATTTAAAAGATTTTGCTTTAAATATGGACCATCCGATTAAAGTAAATCAATCTGGACCGTTCATGGATTGGTTATTATTCATTCCATTTTTCTATAAATAGACGTTCATTCCTTCATTATTTCTTACGAATTCACTGAAATTATAGAGAGAGAAACTATAGAGAGAAAGAATAAAAGTATTATGTTACTTCACTACTCTGATATCAAGTTTCTTTTACGGTAAGGGGTATTATTTCTTTTGTATTCATGAAGAGAACTTCTATTATTCCATCTTTATTATTCTGTTGGAATAACCTGTATACGCGGGCTACCCTATACTTGGAGAAATTCTTATGTATTCCATTCTTTATTATTCTGTTGGAATATCATATCTGTGCTTTACGCCGGACCTGGTTCCGTCTTTATTATTCTATTGGAATATCATGTTCGTGCTTACGCCGGACCTGGTTCCGTCTTTATTATTCTGTTGGAACATTCTATTGGTGTGAATTTCACCTGACCTAGTTCCGTCAGTTAGTATTCTGTTGGAATAACCTGTCTATGCGAAGTACCACATGCATTGGGGATTTCTGTTGTTATTCCATTCTTTATTATTCTGTTGAAATATCATGTCGGTGCGTATTACGCCTGACCTGGTTCCGTAATTTATTATTCTGATGGAATAACCTGTCTATGCGAAGTACCGCATTCATGGTGATTTCTTTTGTTATTCCATTCTTTATTATACTCAGTTGGTTAAAGTTTTAACTTCTACACTCCATGAAATTAGTGGAATATTATTGATATTTGCGCTTCACCCAGTATCTTTTCATGGAAATATTCTTCTGAGCATTCTTGAATTTTACTTTACAAAGAACTATCATGTTGACAATTTGGACGTTATTAGTTCCTGAATAAATTAATTCTTGAACTTGTTTTATTGAATTCTTATATCATTGTCATCATCATCATGTTTATATTATTTTTAAAAGTCATCTGTGGCATGTAGTGCATAAATGGACTTGGTATGATTATGACCAGGGATTATTCAGTGTAATCATAACCGTAATGTTACAAATGATGTGGTAATAGTCCTCATTGGCCCGAAGTGCATTGATGGACAATTGTTGGCATGATCATGACCATTGATGAATACACAAATATCCTTGGCCCGTAGTGCATGGATAATTTATGGTCATGACCCTAATGAATATCCTTGGTCGTAGTGCAAGGATGATGTGGATTATTTATTAAGCTGAGTCTCAGCGATAAAAGTGATGAAAAACCTTTTTAAATCATAAAAGATAATAGATTTTATTCTCTACTTGACTCTTTTAATGGATTGCATGTTCCGCTGCAGTTAAACTTGATGTCTATTTAATTTTATCAGTTTAACACTGTTGAGGACTAATGATAATTTATTCTGCATTATCTTAGTCATAATATTTTTTATTGGGCTAGTTGAGCTCACCCTTTCTTTCACTGTTCTCTTCAGGAAATGAAAACGTAGCCGGGACTAGTCGGGGAACGGAGTGATGGTCCGAGATGGTGTCTTAGTAGTCCTCACTATTCTGTTAAATAATATGATAATAAATGTAATGAGGACTAAATTGAGTGTGAATATTCTCTAGATGACAATATTTGTATTAAAACTCACAGTATGTATTTTGTCATATTTTACACGACTGTTGTATAATCAAGTTGTATTTGAATTTAGTACCATGTATTTGGCGACTCAAGATGGGTGATGTATACCTATTTTGATGTATACCTATTTTTAGTTTCCTTTTCTTTTTTCTTTAAGTTAGAGTATGCCTCTAAGTTCAAGTTTTATTATTACGAAACTTCCAAACTTGGTTAAGTTGCATATGCAAAGAGACGTAAGATGTTATTTATGATAACTACACATAGTGATTGCAGAATTACTGTTAGTCCTGCACTCTTAGCGTTGAAAAAGAAAATGTGGAGTTTTTACTTTTGTTTGCAGAAGTAGTTGAAGACATCATTCAGACGCAAATCCATGGTGATTTGAGTATGCAATATATGGACATGTATGATTCATCTAATAAGAGAATTTTTAATTTATATATTTGATATTATTTGATTGTGGTATCATTCTTGAAGGCATAAAGCTATTCTTGCACTTTCCTTTTCCTCAATCAAGATATCTTGATATTAGTTACAAGCTATACTAAGTTTAATGTATCATCTATCATATCTTTGGTAACTTTAAGTGTGAATCGAAACGTCTATATTGGAAAAAGTTCACAATTCAATGAACATGATTTAAATTTGTATTCCATTACATTTAGATAAGAGTTTAGTATTTAAAATGTCACTATAGGGCTCTACCAAGTTTGTTTATGTTTAAATTAGATATTATTTATGGAATTCCCGTCTCTACCCTCCTAGTTCTTATCTCACATCTCAGTCAGGGATCATATCCCTAAGCTTTGATACCAACTGTGACGCCCCCAAAATAGGTATACATCACCCATCTTGAGTTGCCAAATACATGGTACTAAATTCAAATACAACTTGATTATACAACAGTCGTGTAAAATACGACAAAATACATCCCATGAGTTTTAATACAAATATTGTCATCTAGAAAATATCCACACTCAATTTAGTCCTCATTACATTTATTATCACACTATTTAACAGAATAGTGAGGACCACTAAGACACTATCTCGGACCATCACTCCGTTCCCCGACTAGTCCTGGCTACGTTCTATTTCTTGAAGAGAACAGTGAAAGAAAGGGTGAGCTAAACTAGCCCAGTAAAAAATATTATGACTAAGATAATGCAGAATAAATCATCATTAGTCCTCAACAGTGTTAAACTGATAAAATACAATAGACATCAAGTTTAACTGCAGAGGAACATGCAATCCATTAAAAGAGTCAAGTAGAGAATAAAATCTACTATCTTTTATGATTTAAAAAAAAAATTCATCACTTTTATCGCTGAGACTCAGCTTAATAAATAATCCACATCATCCCTGCACTACGACCAAGGATATTCACTAGGGTCATGGCCATAAATTATCCATGCACTACGGGCCAATGATATTTGTGTATTCATCAATAATCATGATTATGCCAACAACTGTCCACCAATGCACTTCAGGCCAATGAGGACTTTTACCACATCATTTGTAAAATTACGATCATGATTACACCGAATAATCCCTGGTCATAATCATACCAAGTCCATCTATGTACTACAGGCCACAGATTACTTTCAAAAATAATATAAACTTGAGGATGATGACAATGATATAAGAATTCAATAAAATAAGTTCAATAATTAATTTATTCAGGAACTAATAACGTCTAAATTGTCAACATGATACTTCTTTGTAAAGTAAAATTCAAGAATGCTCAGAAGAATATTTCCATGAAAAGATACCAGATGAAGCGCAAATATCAAGAATATTCCACTAATTTCATGGATTGTAGAAGTCAAAACTTTAACCAACTGAGTATAATAAACAATGGAATAACAAAAGAAATAACCATGCATGCGGTACTTCGCATAGACAGGTTATTCTATCAAAATAATAAATAACGGAACCAGGTCAGGCGTAATACGCACCGACAGGATATTCCAACAGAATAATAAAGAATTGAATACAACAAAAATCACCATGCATGCGGTACTTCGCATAGACAGGTTATTCCAACAGAACACTGAATGACGGAACCAGGTCAGGTGAAATTCACATCAACAGGATGTTCCAACAGAATAATAAAGACGGAACCAGGTCCGGCGTAAAGCACAGACAGGATATTCCAACAGAATAATAAAGAATGGAATACAGAAGAATTTCACCAAGTATAGGGTTGCCCGCGTATACAGGTTTTTCCAACAGAATAATAAAGATGGAATAATAGAAGTTCTCTTCATGAATACAAAAGAAATAATACTCCTTGCCGTAAAAGAAACTTGATATCGGAGTAATGAAGTAGCAAAATATTTTTTTTCTTTCTCTCTATAGTTTCTCTCTCTATAATTTCAGTGAATTCGTAAGAAATAATGAAGGAATGAGCTTCTATTTATAGAAGAATAGAATGAATAGTAACCAATCCATGAACGGTCCAGATTGATTTACTTTAATCGGACGGTCCATATTTAAAGCAAAATCTTTTAAATAAAATTTAATATATTCTATTTATAATCTAATAAAACGAATAACTTTTAAAAAGATTTTACTATGCAAGCACTATGCAAATACTATGCATAATAAAATATAATATATTCTAATTATTGTCTAATAAAACAGATAACTTTATAAAAGTATTCTGTTTTATATAAAAAGATTTTACTAGTAGCCTAATAAAACGAATAACTTTATAAAAGTATTCTGTTTTATATAAAAAGTTTTTTTATTTTATTACGTTAATAATACGAATAAAACAAAACGTCATCATCATTATTATTATTTACACTATTAATCGACCAGGTCGTTCCAGGAAAGAGGGGGCTTTCCAATAAAGATTTCTTCCTATTGGCGAGCAATTAGGTGACCAAACCTCTCATTTGCAGAACTTCTAGACATCGTTAATAATGTAAATAATAATATTAACAACTTCGTCATCTCAATTATTGATTTAATAACATATAAAATATCGACAATAATTGAATCAAACTGAGTGACTTCTCATATAAGCATTAATAATCAATACCGTGTGCTACTATGTAACCACGCGTATTATTGTACTTTTACTACCAAGTAGTTCAACAATATCAACGGTAAAACTTCCGCCATTATTTTCATAAAAATATTTTTGTCGTTTTCTCAATCCTACAATAATTCTGTTGTGGGGTCCACCAATGATTGTGCCGTCGTACGAATATTCCCTGACCAATCGAATATTATATAACAACTTGCGTACTTTACAAAATTTATAAATATTACCCACAACTATAACATTATATCAAATTTATTCTATATTATTCAAAAATGATATTTATAGAAATTCATTTTTATTCATAAAAGTTGGGGTCTTACATGGTTCTGATGATTTTTGGGTATGGAATGATTATTTTTTTGGTGGTTTGTATATGTATTGATGATTGTATGTTTTGTAGACAGATTTGAAATTTTTTGGATATCTATTTTTAAAGGAAACTCTGCCGAAATTTCTTGAGATTAGTACCGACTAGCTTGATGTTTTGGTGGTTGGATATATGTTGATGATTGAGTATGTATTAATTGTTGTGTTGATATATGTCTTTAAATAATGTAATATTTTTTATTACGTCGTGCCTTTATGTTGTTATATGCACATCATGCACTGGTATTAATCTAATCTAATTTCAAGATGGTTGTTATATGTACATGATGCGTCTAGATTGTGTCACTAGGAGATAATTCTCCTCTTAGTTGCATGTGTTTGTTAAGAAAGAGCAGTACAAGTCCCAAATATCACATGTTGCCGCAAAATAACTCTCATTTCAATTTTTTTGTTCATAATTTATTTTTAGTTTTTTGAGAATTATACAGTGCCTTCAGGCACGGGTTAGCGCTACCAAATAGCTCGATGATTGAGTTTGTATTAATTGTTGTGGTAATATGTGTCTTTAGATAATGTAATAATTTTCAAATTTTAATTTAATTTTTCGTTACGCCGTGCCTTCAGGCACGAGTTATCGCTAGTATATATATATATATAGAAACCGGATCCTGTCCGCAGAGACGGAACCAGGGGGCGGGGAGGGCAGTTGCCCCCGTTAGTCAGACGCCGACAGGCGGCAGGGGGAGCAGCCAAGCAGGGGCGGGGGGCAGCGGCACCGGCGACTGCGGTCTGTGAGAGTTCTTTCCGATCATCTTCTTGCGAAACTGCATTACTGCAATAATATGAATAATCGAAGCTGCAATAGATCCAAAACGTAGCAGAAGCATAGACCTCGGGAAGGAATAATCACATATATATACCCCTGATTCAATCATCCAAAAGAACAACAATCAAGTTCAGATTGTAAAATGAGAGATAGACAGCGATACCTGAGAATTGAAATAGAGAGTCGGTTGATTTCTGAGAATTGAGATAGAGAGTCAGTTAGTCATTAATTGATAGATAGATTATGTATGCTTTTATGCTATAAATCAGTTAGCTTTTGACTGAATTAGTGACATGGAGTATAGTTGTTAGTGTGCGAAGTAATAAGGATGACAAATTCGGGTTAGAACACAAAGAAATGGTTAAGAAATCTGACTGTTAAAATGGCGCATATAACATGTTTGTTAAAAGTCCTCTTAGGACTATTTTGTTAAAAACTAGGAATTAAGCAAAGCCAAGACCTAAACTATATACATATATGTTTTATATAGCTAATTAAAGAGCTTGTGCAAATCGAATCATGAAAAGGCATTTTAAAATCAAAATAAAAAATTAGTGTGTCCGGTCATTTTTGGGACCTGTTATGATCTGTCAAACGAATTTAAAAAATTTCTGGGGCTGGTTAAAATTTTTTGCCCCCCCTACAAAACCGCTCTGGTTCCGCCACTGCCTGTCCGGACTCCTTGACATGTTTAAAATTCGGTCCTTTTTTTTAAAACACCTAAAAAAAATAAATTATGGAACTTGAATTTTTACATAATACAATATTTTGGGTGTAATTTGAATACATATAACAAAACATGTCTCTATGAATTTAGAGCTAAGAAATATTCACGTCATTATTTTTCTTTAAATGTCATGTCAGCTTTTTAAATGAGGTGGCAAAAGGCTGATGACTAAAGTATAATACTCTTCAAAATAGTGCAGAGGTTTTTGCGTGAAAAAAATGTGTAGGAACGAAAATGAACTAAATCATGAGTATAAGAACTAAATAGGTCTTTTTGCCTCCACTACTTAACAAGTAAAGGCAATACACCTGGATATTTGCTCTTTATGGTTTTTCAATTAAATTGTTTTTATATGTATCCATCTTTGACCATTTACACCGACTACATTAACTGCAATACTTTTCATAGTTTTTTTTTCATTTTAAATATTCAGTTGTATTTACCAATTATTCTTTATATTAATCTTATGAAACAAGTCTCAGTAATAATGTTTTTAATTAAATGTGCCCTAAGGCCTAAATCAATTTTTTCAACTTTCATATTGTTTTTTCTTTTTCTTTTGGTAATCCTACAACATGTCTAAGAACATTCACAACAGATTCTCTAATAGACTCGCTATCCCCATATTTGAAGAATATATCAATAAATCAATATTCAACAGTTTTCTTATCCTTATATAATTCTCTATTTTAATCCCTATATATGATTTGACTCCTCGGGATGAGGGAATCAAAAGAGTGTTCCCTATTTATGTAAAATGACATGTTACACCCTATTTATTGAGATTTTATGTTGGTTAAAGGATCTTTATCTCACTTAATTGTTGATTTTGGTATGCATGCCTATCAAATTCACTCATTTTTATTTTTTAAACAAAGGATTTAGAGAAGAAAGAGAACTATAAAAAAATTAAAAATAAGTCAAATTTTGATTTTGATAATTTTTGTAAAAAATATTACTACTAATTATAAATTTTAATATTTTATAATTAAAATAATGTTGTTTTAGTTCTCATAAATATATAATGATCGTTGCTAGACCTGGAAAAAGAGGCCCAGGTCCGCAGGCTGGGTCGGCCCGCCCGCCACGGGTCGGGCGTTGGACTTCAGTTGTTTAGCCCATAAAAATGCTGGCGTTTTTGGCCCGGCCCGTCCAGCGGCCCGCGAATTATTATTATTATTATTATTTGCAAAATTTTGATATTTGTGAGTTATGAGGCTTGAACATAAGACTTTAAAATAAATAAATAAGAGTTCAAACCCTTTGAAAGTTATATTGATTAGCAACACCCACCATTTACAATTGATTATATAGTATAAATAAAAAAAGATATATTGTGAATGTTTATATGAAGTTATGAATAAGTAGAATTATTGTTTATATTAAGCGGACAATGTTTATATGTATTAGAATTATTGTTTATTATAAATTATTTTATTATTTTTAATATTTTTTATTATTACTATTTTTGGTGTAGCAAAATTTTACAAAAAAAAAATTAGGGGAAGAATGAATAAATATTTTTAGCCTTTTATAAATGTTTTGAAGAGAGAGAATGAGGTTGATGATTTTTACAGACATTCACAAGAGTTTGAATCAAGATTCTCTATGAGAATTTCTCTGTGAGGATCTTGTGAGGGTTTATTGTGGGGTTGACAACACATTAAAAAGGAGATTCAATGGCTCACAACGTTTTGTTAAGAATTTTTTTTACAAGTTGATAAAAAATTAGAAGCCACCAAACGCGTTTATTTTTACATATAATTTTTTAAAATTTCTTAGATAAAATTTATGAACCATTGGATCTTCTTTTTAATATATTGTGAACGCTACAATAAAATCCTCACAAGATCCTCACAGAAAAATTTTCATAGAGAATCCTGATTCCACAAGTTTAGAATGTAAAAAACAGGCCGAGGAAGTCAACTGGGTTTGACTCCAGGGGTTGGGGTTGCTCCCATGTTAGAGTTGGAGAGAGAGAAGGCAAAAGCCTGGGTGTATAAACTCTCCTTATTTTCTGTAGTGTATTTGGTGTATTGAGTTTTTATTGAGGAAACTACTATTTTCAAGGCCCAATTATTTATGGGCCGGATCAGATTTGAGACTTGAAGTACTTCCTACGTTTTAGATTATTTTATATTTTTTTAAATTATTTGACGTTTTATATAATTTAAAATTATTAGTCACAATATTATCAAAATTACTTTTCATAAGAAAATATTACAAATGAGTTAGTATGAAATAAATATATGGTAAAGAATACTATAGACGATTAATACCATATTTAACGGTATTTTTATAAATAAAAGAAAAGTAAGTGGAACCACTCTACTTTAATATTATTTTGTATTTTAATAAAATCTCCAAAATAACATAATTTTAATAAAAGAGTGTTATTTAAAAAATAATATTATTTAAAATGAGTGTTTTAAATTTGTTCTGTTTATTTTTATACAATTATTTTTTTAATTTTTATACATAAATCTAAAATCTATCTAATAAAATACAAATAATTTTGAATTTCCCGCTCGCTCAATAAATCATCTGAGCCGTCCAAAGTTTGAGATAAATCCCACCGTCCATACATCTATCTAATAAAATACATCTATCTATCTAATCTATCTAATAATGATTTTGAATTTTCCGCTCACTTAATAAATCATCTGGACCGTTCTAAATTTAAAATAAATCTCACTGTCCATACAGTGCCCGAGGCACGGGACCCAGCTAGTATCATATATTATGGGTAGATGGAGTATCACTCAAGTCACAAATAAGGAAGGGATAGAAAACTTACGAGGCAAGGCAACCTTAATGAGTGGGCTATAGTGGTGCACGTGTTATGTCGGCGATAATTTGATCTCACCTAATAAAAAATAAAAAAATGTAATATTGTCACATCCGAACCTTAAAACATGAAAGCGTGTTGAACCACGGTAATACTTTGTATTGTAGTCAATAATCAATTAAAAAGTCATCGAGATGAGATTGATTATTCTAGGAGCAATGCTACGCAGACAACAATAATGGACCGGTTAATTGGACAGTTTTTTTTTTGCTAGTGATTTTTAAAAAATATATAATATTTATTCTATCAGAAATTTTTATAAAATATAGTATTTTAGGTATAAAATATATAGGGACGGATCCAGTTACAAAATTTAATGGGTCAAATTCAATTTTTTGTTTGTTAAGAATAAAATTATAACTATATATTTATATATAGTTTTCTGAATTAAATATAATTTCTTAACACTTAAGTCGTTAAGTTTAATATATATATATATATATATATATATGTATATTCATGATTTTCTTATAAGTAAATATTAGAATGATTTTTTTTATCAACAAATTTTTTTATTAAAAATCCAATATAGTACAAATGTGACAAATTCAAAAGAGTTGGATAAGGCCACACGGGATAAAGAAAATTAAGTAAATAATTTTGGAGTTTTAATACCTTGTCTTTGTCTTTGAGTTTTAATTTGGTGATAAAATAAAAGGAAGCGAATGAAAACAAAAGGAGATAATGTCAATTTTGTAATAGAAGAGTTTTTTTTTTTTTAAGAAAATTGGTGTTTTTGAGTTTTAATTAGAAAAAAAATATTAAAAAATAAGTATATTTTGAGTCAAAAAAAATTTTCTCATTTTTTTCTACAACTAAATTAAAAACTTTACAAGATGTTAGTTAAAAAAGAAAAAAAATAGAATAGAGTACTTATTTTTTGAGCCAAATATTACACATGGAGAGATGAAGAAAAGAAGTAATACAAAATTATCCTTACTTTAAAAAGTCACTTATATAAAAAGAGAGTGGTGTACTATTGGGAAAAGGGAATGAGCTAAGGAAGACACAAAAAATTCAGTGGGGGCAGGTGCCCCCTGCCCCTAGTGTAGATCCGTCCATGAAAATATATAACTTTGTATTTGTATATATTTTATAAAAATATCTATTGAAATAAATATTATACATTTTTTAAAAGTCATTAGCAAAAAAAATTTAAAAAAAAAATTATTCAATTAACCGGTCCATTATTCCTGTCCGCTAAGACTTTTCCTTATTCTAGTTTATCTTTTGACAAAGTAGTAGCAACACATGATTAGATATGATATGATCTCCTGATCCCTATCTACAATTCTACATGTATATTCTTTTTTGATGCAAATAAATAAAATTTTGCTGATGCAATAGGTTGCTCCCACAATAACGAGACTAGCTAGCATGAAATAAATTTTATGATAAGTTTATTTTATATTTAATATAGTGTTGACACACAAATAAAGAGATCACATTCTCACTTATAAGTTAATACTGTGTTAAGTATGAATTGAACTTAACATAAAGTTCACTTCATCAAAAAGAATATCCACCTCTCAAGAGTTATGGAAGAAAATCTATCATGACTTACATAGAAACAATATACCGAACTTACTCCTAAACCAACCCTTAAAGATAACTGCATGTATATTTTATTCTTTTTATGAATATTCAGGGACTATAATACATCTAATCTATAAATTTTGACTGATATTTTTGACAAAGGTAATATTACTCTTCCCCTAAAAAATCAACTACTCCTGTTGATTTTTTAAAAGTTTCTTGAAATATTTTATAATTTAAAATTGATACGATTTATTTAAATTTTTAAAACAATAAATAATATAATTAATAAATTTTTTTAATAATTTATAATATTCATAATTTGTCCGATACAAATGCACCGGACTCGGTGGTTATTGGGTGGTTGTTGGCTTCATAAAAGAAACATAAACCTTAACGAAAGAAGAATAAATCTGTTACCTGTACCGCGCTATAAGCGTTAGATAAATTTTGGACTTGTTGTTTGTTAATGATAATGTCAAAGTCCAAAATTTGTCAGGACCTGACATTAAAATTAAAAATGGTGCATGTCAGAGTAGAGTGACCAGTGACCACTCCCGGGTTTATCGCTTAATCATATGGAAATGGAACGTAACATTCATTCATTCCCCCTGCCCCAATCTATCTATGCAAATTGTAATGTACCCACCCACCTGCCGCATGCATATTGAATATATCACCGTATAATGATGCGGATATGATTATTATGAAGTTAACTTCATGATAAGTTGTTTAATTGATCAATATAATATAATATGTAGAGAAATATCATCTCTCGACTTGCGTGTCGATAATGTATTGATCAATTGACAAAATTTAATTTCATACTAACCAGTATCATATTTATGCATGCTCCTGTCGTGGGTCTGTTTGCAATAATTATATTTTGGATATAACTATTAATTTTAAGTGTCGTATTTGTTTTCAAATTTAGACTTTGAATTATTAGTTTAGAGATTTCCGGTCTTGGAATTATAATTCTAGAAATTATAATCCTTTACAAATAAACATATTTGGGCCTAAAAATGATAAATTCAGCATTGTATATCGTTTATATTTGTAATATATATGCAAAATAAGTTTTTTATTTTCCAATTACATTAAGCAAATCTTTTATTTTCCAACAAAAATGAATTAAAAAAAGAAAATGCAAATGGCAATGCTAAAATACGCCTGCGAGTACACTATACCAATCAACACAATACTTTTTGTCCGTGCCTTTTGTCCAATTGTCCGCCATTTCTTTACTTTCTCGTTACTTTTTCTTCTATCTCAACCTACGCCACTGCTGACCCTCACGGTTCACTCTCCAGTAAACTCGTGAGAGAAAAAAAGACCCAAATCCCACAACCAAAAATGGAGTGGGAAAATCAGCAACAATCCCAACACCAAAAACAGCAAAATCATGAAGAAGGAAATACCAATAACAATGGAATGTTCGTGAAGGTGATGACCGACGAGCAAATGGAAGTCCTTCGCAAGCAAATCGCCGTTTACGCCACCATTTGTGAACAGCTCGTCGATTTACACAAATCCCTCACTTCTCACCACGATCTAGCTGGTTTTTCTATCTTCTCTACCTCTTTGTATATACTCCCTCCGTCCCAAATTAACTGCTCAATTTTGATCTTTTTTAGTCAAATTGACTATTTTTAGAATTAATAATTAAACATATATAAATATATTTATGAAATTATAAAAATTAGGATTAGTAATAAATTGTATATACTTTCTTTTGGATATAATCTCTTCACCTATATTTTAGCAAAAATAGTAAAAAGATTAGTTTTAAAAATGGTCAATTTGACTTTAAAAAGTCAAAACTGAGCAATTAATTTGGGACGGAGGGAGTATTTATTAATTGTATAATTCTGGAGAATTATATAGTTTATTATGTATGTGATTTAGTTCATGATGGTATTGTGTTGCGTCATGTGTGTGGCTTGGTTGCTTGTTTGAATCTTTGTTAATGGAGGCACTTTGATTTTCCTTTAATTTATGTAAATTTATTGTTTTATTGTTATTGTTTCACGGTTTATAATTTTTGGAAACTAGTAATTTGAAATTTAAATGGGATTTTTTGGGAGATCAGTTTTTGATTGTTTACTTTTTAAAGTATTTCAAGTTGAATTTTAAAAAACATGCCTAGAAGGAAATCTGTTGAGAATTTATTACTTCTTCTATGGGTCAAGGAAAGGATATCTATCTAACAAAATACAACTGATTTGAATTTCCCGTTCTGGGCCGTCCAAAGTTTGGGATAAATCCACAGCAGCACTAACGGGACACAACTAGTATTATTACATTTCCCATTTAATTTTCTTGATGTTAATAAATTCTGGACTTTTCTAGTATCTTTCCTAATTTTGCAATGTTTAATTGTACATTCCTTATTGTCTTTAGTTAAGCATCTACACAATTTATTTTTTAAACCTAGTTATTCCAGTTGATATAAAAATACTCACAGAAATATGATCATTGCACAGCCAATATAAAGTACTTGTCCATTATGATTTTCCACCTTTCTGCCAATGTTGAGCATAACTCTGTACATGTTGATTAATTGTTTAGTTCCTGTAGAGCAAATGCCTATAAGAAGTTGATTTTTTTTTAAAAATTATTATCAGCCAAACACTCAAATCTTAAATTAGTCCAAGGACAATTTGTTATGAAAGGTACACTAACTATAGCTTGGAGTACATGCTTCGTCTTTTAGAGCTACACCTTGTTCCCTCTGCGATCTGCATGACCAAGTAGTCATCATGAAGATAATGTAAATTCAACAAGTTCTCAAATCACATAATCCATAGCCATGGGGGCTACCTTCCCTTCCACATTTCTTGGATTTTATCTTCATGCGGGAGGAAATAGAACCGGAAGCATGTCACAGAAAATATTAATTTGATATCCATGTATTTCTTATTTTATGTGCTTTGGTCATTTAGGTGACATTCGTTTGTCTATTTTGGTAATTTTTGGAGATTTTGAATCCTTATAGTCAAGTAATTAATACATAAGACACAAATAACAATAAATATTTCAACCGCTTAAGCTTATCTGCACTAACCAGTTAGTTCAAAAGTTTCTTCAGCTTACTAGCCGTATGGTTAATGCAGAGGATTTCTTTTATAGTATGTTTAAGTATTTGATTTTAATATTGACCCTTCAACATGCTCATACTCTTGATTGCTGGTGATACCCACTCTTGGCTCTTGTTTATTGCTATTTTGCTAATCATAACTGTTTATCATCTGCAAAGAATGGAGCTTCACTGCTTAGTCCTGAAAACTACAATTTTGCCATAAGAATCTTGCTTTTGTTTTTATCAGGAGCCAGATTGGGAAATCTGTATTGTGACCCATTAGTAACATCTGCTGGCCATAAAATTACTGGCAGACAAAGGTGGACTCCAACACCAGTGCAGCTTCAAATTCTTGAGCGTATCTTTGAGCAAGGGAATGGAACTCCAACCAAGCAGAAAATTAAAGAGATAACCTCTGAATTGTCTCAACATGGCCAGATTTCTGAAACAAATGTTTATAATTGGTTCCAAAATAGGCGTGCTCGATCTAAAAGGAAGCAACAGTTTTCTGCACCAAACAATGCTGAATCTGAAGTGGAGACCGAAGTTGAATCACCCAATGATAATAAAACAAAGTCAGAGGATTTTCAGTCGCAGCATGACTCAGTTCCAAGAGCCGAGGACCTGTGCTTCCAAAACCCTGAGATAAGTTCTGGGATGCGTAGCATAGATCCACGGTCACATAAGGTGGAGTCCGTGTTTCCATCTGACACCAATTCAAAGCCTGCTGGGAGTATGGGCCAAATGTCTTTCTACGGAAGCATGTTATCAAATCCAAGTATGTATATTTATAACATTTGATATATTGATTAAATCTTGTTCCACCATGTATTTCTCACGTCTTTAACCGGTTAATTCTACTTTATGCAATCATAGTCTTTGTCTTCTATTAAAGTGTGAAAAGTGTAAATGGAACAACTAAGAGAACATGATAGTTACATGTAGAGTTCTTCTGCTTGTTTATTTCTCATATTGAATGGTAATTGATATAGTATCTTGTAAAAATTTGTTGAATTTGTTGATGCAACATTTTTATGCAATTATTGTTTACAGACAAACTCAAACATTTCTCTGTTGCTGCCTCACCATTTAAAAAACTTGATTCAACTTTAAAAAAGTCTTATCCCAAGTATTTGTTGTTGGCTATATCTGTCTGCTCTTTGTACAGCATAATGTCACCTGATCATTAATTTCTCATGCCTTCAGGCAATGTTCTTTTAGTTGTGTGGTTATCCTTCTTCTGCAAAGAACTTGAATCGGAGTCGCATTTTCAGTTTTCAGTCTCAACATTTGTTCTCTATTGAGACATCAGAACCTTTTTTTATGGTAGCTTTCTGATGTTTGTTCGTCTACATAAATAAATTTGGCACTTCAGATGATGCATGTTCATATTTTGGAGATATTTGTGGTTGATGGATTAGAGATTTTCTCCCCTAGCTTGCATATTGTGTCTTGTATAGTTTTTTGGGCTAAAATTATGATTTTGCCAGATTTCAGCCTTCCATGTTGTTCTAAGAATAATGAAGTATTGCAGAGATTTATTACCACCATAGGATTAGAGAAACTTAAGAGATTTTAAATTTGTATTTTAGACAGCAGGTAGGCGTGTTGGTAGGAGCGTTTATCAGTTCGTAGACTATTTACTTGGAAGGTAAAGGGGGAAGTAATTAGGCTGTCTTTTTGAAATTATAGATATTTGTCTTAGGATGATTTAACTATAGTATTTAAACAAAATTCATATCATGTTAATTAAAAGCACGGAGCAGGGTACTAATACCATCTTTCTTTGTTGAAATTCATTTTGTCTAGTTCTTTGACTTGATTATGAAAATCCTCTCATTGCCTGAAAATTTACTAAAATGCAGGAATGGACCACTTGATCGGAAAGATGGACAATCCTGGGAATTACAGTTCATATCTGCATCCGGATGACTACAATATGACTGGTTGACACCCCTCTATCAAACTGCTCTTATATATGTACGTCCAAAGTGGTTATATGAGGCTAAAGGCCAGACGAGCTTGGATATAGTTTTATGGGCTTGATAGTTATTAGTGAAATGATATCTTAATTCTTGGAAATATATGAACCACGCCTTAACATACTGAATCTGAGTTTTGTTTTATAAGACCAATGAATTTGTTGGGTTGACTATTTGTTTTGGTGTTTGGTGTTCTGTCGATTAACTTTGGTGGCTTTTGCTTGAAGATAAAAGTGTTTTGATTAAAGTATGATTATGAGCATTTCTGGGTATTTCCCCTTCATATTTGTTTAGCTATTGTTTACACTACGTTTTAAGGAATCACGTGTGCTCTCTAACATCAGATCACATGAAGATGAAACCCACTCCCCCACCCCCACCCCCACGCCCACCCCCATAGTGATACTACTACTAAACACATCCTTTTACACAGTAAGCAAGTTCCCGTACACAATTCTTTTAATCATATATGCAAACTTTAGCATTTATGACTATTTAAAGACGTAGGGAGTAACAAGAAAAAGGTTATTTGAATTTTTCTCTAATTTAAATACAAATGGGCTTTGGGTATATTTCTCACTATTTAATTTAGGAGAGTGTTATTTTCACAAATCATTAATATTTCCATAATATCTATTATTATATTTGTTGACTTCTGGAAATATCAAAAGAACATGACATGATGACATGAGTAACAATCCCCTGTCTACTGTCCACATTTGGACAAAGTGTATATATTTTGAAAAGAATAAAAAGTATTCCTTCTCAAGTACTATATCATTCATTCAAATAAAGAAAAATCAAAGTAGAAGACATAATATTAGCAAATTCTAATTTTATCCTCAATAAACTCCATATAAATACATAATAATTTTTTTTTCACTAAAAGAGTAGACCCAACTTAAATTGTTCAGAATTAAATATTTTTTTGAATTTAAATAATATTTTTTGGACACCTTTTAGAGAGAATTTTTTAATACTACCATAACAATGGAATAACTCATTTTTATAAATTGAATTTTTTTTTGTATTTAATGATTTCATTGGCATGTAGTCAACCATAATTTGTGAACTTTATTCGAGAAAATATAAAATAACTAATTTCGATCATAAACGATTTCACTCACTATTTTATTCCCTTCTTTATTTTACTTGATCACCAATTTCATTATTTGAATCCAAACATAACATTAATTTAAAATATTGTATAGGGCGGACGGTGTAAAAAGAGAGAGTAGATTAGTAGAATATAGTTGAGAATTTTTAATTAGTTTATTAAATTTAGTTCTATACCTGACCCGACTCGGATTGCCTTCAAGGGGTAACACTCTTCCAGCTCCAGCTTCAGCTTCAGCAATAAAAAGAATGGGATTTGCGGAATCACAAATTAGAACAAGGTAAATTCTCTCTTTTTCCCTCCATAATCATTAGCTATCGATCTTTCTATAGCAATGCCTCAGTTTTATGCCAATCTAATTTGGTTTTTCTCATTCAATTTGACCCTTGTCATATAATGTGTGATCGAATTAGGTATAAACGATGATATTAGCTGTGGTTTCGTATCAAAATGGTCCAGGCCGCCATTGCAAATGCGAGCTATACATATATACATGATGACAGAGGTCCTCTTCAAACCCTCGATACTCACCATATTGTTGTTCGACGAAATGCCGCAATGGGGTTCATCTTATACCTCTCTGGTCTTCTTCTTGTAGCAAATCCCTTTCTTCTCTTGCTAAACAAGGTAAAGTTAGGACTGGTTGGATATATTATGAATTATTTTGAAAATGCCTTTCTTATGTATATGTATAATTGTGTGTGTGTGTGTGTGTATATATATATATATATAGTTCAGTGACAAAATTAAGGAAATACTATAAGGTACCCCCTATGTTCACAAAAAGAGTCCCATGTGCCAAATAAAATTCCCACAAAAGGAGTCTTTATTTTACTGATAGTAGTATAAAAATTGAGCATGTCATCCTAGTTTCATCATCATGCCACCTCCACTTAAATTCTATCTTTTCAATGTACCACTATTGGTGTGGGCTTAGAAGGAATTTCCTTCCAGATTCATGTTTTATACTCCCTCTATTCCAAAATATAGGATCAAGTTTTATTTTTTGAAGCCAATTAGAGATATTTTCAAATTCAAAAAATGAATTCATTTAGTTTTATGAAAGACAATTATGAATATTGTAAGCTATCTAAAAAGTACTACTAATGACAAAATTGATTGTTTTCAAATACATCAATTCTCAATTTGAAAGTATGTCACATTGACTTTAAAAAGTCAATATTGATCTTATTTATCGGAATGGAGGGAGTATTTTACTTATCAACTGAGGTAATGAGTTTGTATTAATGATAACGGTATAGATAAACAGTTAATTGTCTCACTCATTTCATTTATTTTGAAGCCTATAATGCTTTTATCATTTTAGATATATATGACAAACTTTGTGACATTCTTGTAATCATATTGTATCACATAAGTATTCATGAAGCTTCAGGTATATGTATAATGTTTAGGTTATGACCAACATGACAGGACAAGTCAATTTCTATTCTTCTCTGGAGCCTACTTGTATTGGCGTTATTCATCAAATTATTGTTCTGGAAGCCAGTTGAGAAAGGTGAGGATCTGAGTTAGAGACCTTGAAGTTTTTCTAAATATGTGCAGGAGTAAGTACATTTTGATAATGATTTCTGCATACACTTTATATGGAATTATCCTAACATTATATGTGATGTAGAACAAGGTGGAAAGAAGGCAGGGAATAGTTAAAAAAACACAATCATTAACAAGTCAATTCTATTTAACTCGTGGATTACAATATTTATATAAAACAGACCAAGTAAACATGGAGATTGGAGACTAAGTAAAACTCTATAACTTAGGTAACCTTACTTTAAAACAAGTCATAATTACCTCCTACCATAAATCAATCAGAACATCATAATAATAAGGAAACAGACTCCTAATAATATTCTACAAGTATAATTAAAAGATAATTACATTGATTTTATCTCTAAACAGTAATATAAAGTAAACTATTTGTTCTTTTTGATTCCTATATATTGCTCCGCGTCAATATGTCATTATTGTCGAATATAGTACTTGTTATTAGAACTACTTGCATTCATGGTTGTGGAAAGTCTTTGACGCATGCTTCAAATTTCAAGAACATTATTATTACTCCCTCAATCCCACGATAAAAGTTCTACATTACCTCTTTAGGTAGTCCCAAGTTACATGTCCACTTAACTTTAACAAATAATTATTTGCATACTCTCCCAAAAAAGAAAGAGTAGACCCCATTGAAGACGAGAGTGAGATACAACAAGACCATTACTACCCACTGCCCTTCTCATGGAGCCGTAAAATAAACTTTTGCTTAAACTGACAAGACTCACCTGCTCCTTAGTCCTTAATACTACTGATCTATCTAATAGTTTCTTCTATCTAATGAATTCAAAAGGCTACCCACTGTGCTGGGCTATTAGATAAGATTCAACAGTTGTCTGGATAGAACTACCGGGGCATCTAATTACATTCTCTACCCTAGCTTTCATCTCTCAGTGTTGTTGTGATATGTCTATCATCATTTACGTAGAAGTGTGCGACATTAAGTTAATAACTTCATCATAGGAGTGTGAGGATTGGGGGCTGTAGGTTTTGGTAGAGAATTGTAAATAAAACTTCTCTAGAAAAAATTCAGTACATGCAAAGTTTTTGAATGTTACAATTTGGAATTTATAGAATGCAATAAAGCTTTAACTAATGGCTATTGATCTTCGTCAACTCTTTTAAATTATTAGCAAAAGATAACCTCGGGACATGTCTTACTTAATGTGTTAATTGTTCAATAAGACCTAATAGTGGTGAGTTCAACAGTTACTTTTCTATTACATATTTGTGTTTATTGATTCTTTCTTTATTTCTTTATTCTTTTCCCTACTCTTGTATTATTAGTAAAAAAATGTAGCTCAATAAGTCTCTTAAATGTTCATCCTGATGAAGCATTCTCCTATTCTTTTCTTATATTTTCTTTAAATGTCTCAGAATCCGTTGTAATTATGCCAACTTTTGGAGTCCAGCTTGAAACTCACTATAGAAGGTACTTCGCAATCCTGTTATGTTTTTACGAGTTTTCATTCATTGTAAGGGCATGTAGAATGTATTTGCAATGCATGTTGAGTTTTGTCCATCCTGAGGAAAGAGCTACCTTGGGTAGATCAAATTCATTGCTCCAAGGAGATTTGGGAGTGGAAAATTTCTGGATACCAAGTAATTTTCTAAAGTTGCTCTCCCTCCCTCCCTCCACCTCTCTCTCTAGGTCTTGGTAAAGTCAAAAGTCTCTTGTTTTAACTATAGAACTAACTAAAACAAGCGTCTTCCTGATGTGGATTTAGAGATTTTTTTGTGTGTGAAAACAACAACTATTGACTAGAACAAAAAATGTTGCAAGTCTTGCACGGTGAACAGGTTTTATAAAATTTGCTTCCTATCCTTTCTTAGTAGACAAATGAGAGTGTATCTCTCTTCTTTCAACATACACATGTCAGAGCATTTTTAAGGTATCATTTTCATTTATAAGTATATTACAATATAATTTCTGTGGACTTCTATAATCTGCCAGATTATTCAATCCCTCTTGAGGACCCTATCAAATTCTTTCTATTGCTAACTACTTAGAACATGGGATCCCTTGTGCTTCAGTTACCGAACAGAACTATGCTTCAATTCAATTGTTATAGACCGTCTTGCTTTTCTTGGCTCTCTGAGCACAAGCTCTTCTAACAGAATCATTTCTTTTTCTTTTCAATACAGTGGGAGAAAGATCCGGCGGTTTATTCCCATGAGCAAGATTTTGAAACCTGTGCTGAATGAATGTGTGACCCCTGTTACTTGTTATTGGAGCTTATCTCTAATTGTACGAGGTGAAAAGGAACTTGCATTAGTTTTCAAGGTAAATCATTTTGTTTAGTGGGCTCATGCTAAATCTGTTTAATTATTGCAAGTAGGCATGAAATAGACAAGGACTACTTCTACTTGTAAGCAGTGGCGGATGCAGGAGCTTTATTAATTTCCAAGGGCGATCACTGTTATATATACATATAAATATATGCCCGCCTTTATTAATAGAAAGAAATAAATCCAAATTCAAGGTTGGGCAAGTGACCCCCCTTGTCCCTTGCTAGATCCGCAGTACCTGAACTAGTTGAGCAAGTAATCTCCTTGGTATTTTATTGAGAGAAAAAAATCTCCTTTATAGTTTATTGGGATTTTGGAGGGAAAAAAACTACTTTGTAATTTCTGTCTCTCTCTCTCTCTCACTCACACACACACACACACACAGCTTATTTGTGTGGCTCATACAGTTGAAGTTTGTTGTTCAGGAGTTGCATCCACCCATGAAAATGTTAGTTCCCATATGGAAGGCTTTGTTTGCGGCTGCAGATTGTAGAGAAAATGTTGGCTCGTCTGATAAATGAAATTAATTTGTTTTTGTAATGTTCAAAGTAGGCTTGGACAATTCCCGGCCGCTGTACTTAATGTGATGTTATTACGGAAATATATTAACATTAATAGTTCCTAATCTGAACAGACTTTCTGTAAAATGATATTCATATGTTTGTTTAGCATGTGATTATTCATGACATAACTTAAAATAATTTGATGTTACGTTTAGAAAAATTCGATAAAATTTTATGGTTTGAACTATTATACCCTTATCGCAGGTCATTTTTAAAAAAGATTTAAGGTTAGTTTTGTCTATAAATGTCTTTATACATGGTTGGTTTGATATGATATTAAATAGTCTCCATTCGAAATTATTTTATTATTCTTGAACTAATAATTCCAATTTCAATTTTAAAAACAAACGATTGACTAGTATGACCCTAGAGTTCTTCTATCAAATTATAATCCGAACTTACATCAATACATGTAATTTGATAAAATTGTGTGGTTCTAATAAAAAAATTCATACATAAATATTTGGAATTAGATAGAATTTATAAGATTTGACTCCATATTACATATATGATTAAAAGAGTTTTAAAATTGACTTTTGAAATCAGATAATGATCTTTTATTTTTAAAACGTAGAGAATAAATAGCACATTTATCAAAATTCTTGATCGTCTCTCCCAAATGCACATAAACAAACAAATGAAACTAATTAATATTAGGAAAGTGTTCTATTAATTCACATAATGAAACTCAAACACACAAAGAAAAAGAAATACTAATATAAACAAACAATTATGAAAACAGCTTGTAAGTTTTGAAAGATATAATGATAGATCGCAATCCTCCGATAGGTGCAAGGATTGTAATTATAACACCAATTATAATGCATACCTGAAATAGAACAAAGATCATGTATTAACAATATAATATGTTCATAAAAAATAACACATTAATCCCTATCTTAAGTATTATATATATAAAGATATAACATAAACTGCAAAATCAAATGAATTATGAGGGGGTAAAATAAGATTTTTTTATTATTATTTAGAAGACTAAATAAAAAGATAAATAAATATTAATATAAAAAGATAATATAGTAATATAATTAAGAGAAAAAAAATGACACGCTGACTCACCCAAGATGCAGTCCAATGAAAGCTCCATCTTTTGGGTTGCTTGAGAACGATCCAAATAATGCAAGGGATCTGTGAAAATTAATTAATTAATTGTTAAAACAGATTTAACAAAATTATTATAAAATTAAAAGAAAATTAATATTCAATAACTTACAAAATATGACGTGGATGAAAATGCAAGTCCTCCGAAAAATCCTAATAAACCCCCAAAAAAAGGAAGGCATATTCCAACAAAGGTCGTGAAAACTGTCACAATATTCCAACAAAGGTTGTCACAATATTTTCAGCATTAGCTATTCAAATGAATCAATGGTGCTTATAGCCTTATACTACTTGTTTCTTAATTTTTATTTTTATTTTTTTCAGTGTCAATATGTTTAGTAATTATCAGTTACGTGAATAAATATTAGTATTCCGTGCAATTATCAGTCATACTTACCCACATATGTACTCCGTGCAATGAGACGAAGAGGTCGTCCGGGACTAAAGTTCCGTCTTTTTACCATATAAGATTCCATCATATCAAATACGGGCATTGCAAATACCTAATTAAATTATAGTTTTAATATATTTCAGTACATATGTAATTGGAATTGTTTAATAATAATTTTAAAAAAATTTAATTACCTGATAACTTCCAAGAACATGGATGAAAACCATAAAATTAGCAAGAATAATAAGCCAATAAGGTTTTTCTAGCGAGACAAGAATATCATCATCCACCGAGTCACCAAACGCCCAAAATCCAGAAACCGAAACACATAAATAGCAAACACCTACAATAATGTAGGCGAATATGACACCTTTCCACATAGGTTTTTTAGATGGCTTGTCTGGAGTAGAGGGAATTGTGGCTTGTATCTCCAAAGACACACTGTGGCCTGCATACGCAAAGGCAATTGTACCAAGACTGCTGAAAACATCAAATATTATTCCAGCCCTTGTATGGGATCTCACACCATAACTTACATGCTTGTGATGATATTTACCCTTAATCATCGATGCGATAAATGCCATCATTGAATAACTGCATGCATGCACCATTAATTCACTAATTAATTAACATACCATATACATATACATATGTATCATGTACACAACTGTGTAGGCAAGCAAGAGATGATGGAAAATGATATATTTATTTACCTAAAAGACATGACAGCTGCAATTACGGAGACTAGCTTCAAGGAGTTAAAGTTGGGAACTTGTGAGAGAATCAATTGACAGAATCCAAAAATCATAATGAAGTAAGTCTTCCTAACCCCATTAAACCATGGGTTCAACATATCAAAACTCTTTTTTAAGGAATTCCCTCCGGTGACCACAAATACTATGTCTGACGCCACTTGAACAACCATTTGTTGAGGCATAACTATCCAATATCCCACCTTCTTCCCAAAAGCATGTTGCCCTAATTCCGTGTACCGATCAAATCGTTTTCCAGGCACTATTTCATGCAACTCCACCAATTGCCAGAACGAGTAAAATGTTACTAGCCACGAAACAATTAGAGTAACTAGTCCCGGACCCCTATAGAAAATATATATCAACTGCCATTTTATCTCATCTCAAATTATTAGGATATATAGTACAACACGAATCAACTAAAATTAAATACGCACCAGCCAAGTTGGGAAAAGGCGTATGGTAAGCCTAGCACACCTGCACCGACGACGGCAGTTACGTTATGGAAAGTAGAATACCACCATTTTGCTTTCCGGGAAGCGGTGATCGGCAGCCAGCTATTAAAGTCTTCCTTCTCTTTATCGGTTTGCGTGTTGGTAGCTGAATTTGATCTGCCGGCATTGTTTTCGCTCATATTTCTATATATATAGCCACAGAAATATATATTCAAGTTTGTAGGGTATATGAATTTTTTAGTGTTACTTACTTATTATATACATACTTAATTAAAGCAGAAACTTGTTTGCACATTTACTACCTTGTTTACTCAACAGTGACAGTGGGAGGAGGAGGAGGAGTTGAATATTGTTTGGAGTGTGGTTAGTTCAGTATATATATATATATATATATATGTTATTTACTTCATTTGGGAAACTAAGTTTGGTATGTAATTAATTAACCACCCTACATCATTTTATTAAATTAGTAGGTAGGTATATATCTAAAGTGATCCTAACCATTAGGGTATCTTCAATGAGTCCTATAATTACACGTGAATAAAATTAAGTAGGATAATTAAGCTTATATATATATACACACAAAATAGTCCAGTAGTAAAGATAGATTTACTAGCAGTTATTTTTGACTGTTTACTTCAACATTTATTTTCCAAAAAATTAATTAGCTCTTTTAATTAATTATCCTAACGAGGTGAGATTCATTCATTTTCAGTTCAGTTCGTTCTCAAAATATAATAATCTCATCAATCCCTTCATTTAAATTAAGGGTGAGTTGTCAAAATCTAATTAATGAATGATTAAGATAAAGTCACATATTATACTCCCTCCGTCCCAAATTATATGCTGTTTTAGCAAAAAAAATTTGTCCCACAATATCTGCTTTTTTAAGATTTCAATACATTTTTTCCATTTGTTTTCTAAATTTGCCCCTTTATCTTAATTGTTGATAATCATTACTTTCATTAATGCCTCTCCTCTTTTTTAAACATCCACATTCATGCCCCTCTCTTTCTCTTCAATTAATAATTGTTTCTCTCTATCTCTCTCTTCAATTAATGTGCTGCTTTCTCTCTCTCTCTCTTCAATGTTTCTCTCTCTCTCCAATTAATTAGCTGTTTTTTCTTTCTCTTCAATTAATAAAAAAGTCAGCACAAAGGGTATTTTAGTATTTTTATCATACATATTGGTATCTGTGTGAGACTCTAGAACAGCAGATAATTTGGGACGGAGGGAGTAATTAAGATATATTAAAAGTGCTTAATTTCTTTAAATAATTTAAGTACAACTCATCCATCCATCTCCTTAAATTTTGGGTTTATCTCTTTATTTCCTTGAAACAACCGATAATTATTACCACCCACAAACTAACTAAATTCACCACCTTTCTCAAATTCGTCTCCAAAATTTTTACTGTTGTAATATATGACTTTATCTTAACTATTCAATTCAAATTAAGGGATATCCTCAGAGAGGAGAGGAGAGGAGAGGATCTCAACTAATAGCCTGATCCCAACTAATTTCTAATGGATAAAGATTAGAGCTGAGATATATTATTTTCTTGTTTTTTTTTTCTTTATTTACATAATTACAATTTTCCTTTGGGAAGCATGGTCGAAACTGATGCATCTTTTTAACTACTTTTTTTTGAACTTGAAATAATCTGTTACCTATTTCAATTCATCATGTTGTATCATCCTCACATTCTCCCACGTTTTATATAATTTCCGTATGTCTTCCAATAAATTGCTTGTACGTAAAATTCCCAAGCGAATCTTTGGTTGAGGATTTGACCCTCGCCAACCCAAACCCTAATTTCTCTCAAAATGTAATTGTAAACAACAGGGGAAAGCCAAAAATCGCATTTGAGATGTTAGTTAGTTAGTTGTAGGAAACTGATATTTCCACACAACGTATGACCCACCCACATATTATTAGCCAGTAAGAATACAACACGTCAGCAGGCTGTAAGTGTGAAAATATTACTCCCTCCGTCCCAAGATAAAAGTCCTGGTAGACTTTTCACGCATTTTAAGAAGAGAAATAAAATGACAAAATTGCCCATAATAATGTCATTAAATATGGAGAGAGAATTAGAATAAGAAAAGTATGAGATATTTAATGCTACGGGCATAATAGGAAAAAATGTGTAAAAGTTTGGTTATTAAAAGAAAGTGGACATTTAACATGGGACAACCCAAAATAGTAATAAGGACTTTTATCCTGGGACGGAGGGAGTAATTAATTTCTTTGTGTGGTGTTTGATTACATCTTAACACCACATTTATTTATATTAAGAGATGTCCTTAAAATGCAATTAAACACCACCTTAGTCATATTGTAATCGCTCATTTCATTTCATTGTACCGCAGACAATAACACCTTAATTCCTTAAAGCAACAATAACTTTTCCAGTAATAACACCTTCCTTGTGTACTCCGAGTATTTGTACGGAATGTCATATTGGAATTGTTACTCTTGCAGTATTCGATTTACATATAAGCAAGGGACTCGCATGCATGAGTTTGTATTCAAATTAAAACCAATCATACATACAATGACAATGGCAATGGAAATAATGTCGCCCCTCACAATGTAAACTGAAATGACGTCGTGTGTATCACATTTGAACCACTTGTACTCCCAACAAGAGTCATCTAGTATTATATATTTGCAAGAATCCCATTCTGACAACAAGGCTAGTTGATCTTCTTTTAACACCGGACTCCCGCTGAGTTCAAACGCTGGGCTGCACGTCCAAGAGTGGCTTCATGTCGACGTAATCCATGCCACAACTCATTCGACCCACTGCCTTCTACTCCAAGCTTAGCTATCTGCTTATGCAACAATTCCAAGTTCACAATAGGTACAGTTGTCGGTCGCCCATGAGCACACTGGAGAACAAATTCTCGGACAGTTAAATCAGTGAATTAAGCAGATAACAGTAGTCAAACTTAAGTTTCCATCATCAGCTCGCTAACCTTCTACAAACAAACTCACTTGAAAACATAATGAAGTCTGCTTCAGCTCTTCCACAATGAGAGAACATTCCGAAGGTAGCAATGCATCACCAAACATGATTGCGCCTGAATAATGATGACACACGGAAACCGTCAAACAAAAGAGAGAAGCGGTGCTCCACATGTAACTTTAGTCTGACAAGTTTTTGGTATGATAAAGAGTTTTGAGATGTAAACATTGTACCTCTGCATGCTTTGAAGTTCAGCACCCGAAGAACTGATGGAGGTATTGCTGACGATCCATCGGTATCAGCGAGCTATTTATGATAAAAACAGGAGCATAAAGACATCATATACATTTCAAATAAGGGAACTAAATACCCCTCAAAGAGAACTATCATAAAACCTAAGACACTCAGAAGTTGCTAAATTACCTGCTGAAGAAACTCCAAGAGATCCCCATCAGTTAAACTGACACCTAATATACATGGCACCTGTGAGTTCATTAAAGAATAAGTTATTTTCGGTTGAAATTTAATAATAAGCCTGCATGGAAACTATTTTTTTATATATTTAATATCAAGCAAAGACTGGAAGCATATCGGCTACTTTAAATAGACAAGGTGTTGACGTGTTTCATCTAGTGTACATAAAATTAGTATTACTGCACTAAAGACATTCCATCCTATATAATTTGAGTTTATTTGTTTTCTCGTGGAGCCCACTGAAGCACCATATTGGTCAATTTTACTTTAAAACACCATATTGACTTAAAGCAAAAGTAATTCTCCAGCACTAGCATCACCTTTTTTTTATGTTACCCCTACATATATACTAGTGGATAGTTGATGAGATGATCAAGAAAAGAACTAGCTAAGCTTGCAGTGGACATGCAGTAGAAGGTAGTAACTAGTAATAAAATGTGTGTTTTTTTTTTTGGGGGGGAGTTGTTGTCAAAGGGCCTTACCGCAAGTAAAGTGGCAGCAGATGGCTGCCTCTGTAGAAGTTTCAAGTTCCTGTATCACGGAGGACCACATCAATAATAAATGGATGATAAAACATTTGTCATTAGTTAATTTTACAGATGTATGCATCAGCATAACAAGAGAAGCTCACGAAGGTTCTCTAAACAGGAAACGAGAAATTACTTTTTGAAAGACTTTGAGCTCTGAGTATTAATGTTGCAGATCCAACCCCAATTCTGTATCTGTTCAGCATAATTGTGCAGCAGTTGATGGCCAATTTCAGGTAAAACCTGTTGTTTAAAACATAATAACAATAAACATTGAAAGCTTGCAGTGAAAGTTAAGAAATATAGAGAAGTACATCAACCATTATTGCTAGATACAAACATATAGCTTCCAAAACACACATACCAACTCTTGCTCCACATCCAGGTAGGTAATTGTCTTCATATCTCCAGAAAGCACCTAAAATTTCAATAAATATCTAAGCCATGCTGGACATAGCATTTCAACATTTACAACTACAAATTTCTTTACCTTCTGACGCAGCTCTTCTAGTCGTATTCTTTCATCTGCAGCATGCTGCCAAAAAAAACAAGGCAGAAGTAACTCTGACCCTGCATCCATGCAACTATTCCCCCCCACCCACACTCAAAAAAACAGTACAAATATTCAGTGCCTCGCTAACATGTGTGTTCACATGAGCAATCGCCACAAAGCACAGATGTTTATGCATGCACATATATTTTAGGCTTCTGCTCTGAAGACTTTGACACATTTTTCTTTTGACTAAACCATATAATATTCTAGTTCATTTCTCATCAAAGAAACTGTTCTTATTATGATCACTACTCCTAGTCCTCTACCAAGAGACTCAACTCTTATTCCTTGTGCTCCTCAATGATTGATGTGAAAAAAAGACTATTGTTTACACGAGCTAAAAGGTATTTTCCATGAGTATACCTGGTCAATAATAGCAAGTACTCCACCACTGACAACTGGAATATATTTCTTGTCAATCTGTTGAAGAACTTTGGCACCCTTGAGACAGTCCTTACTGATGGATTTAGGAACTAATGAATCACCAGCAAGGTGCAATATCCCAGAGGAAATGTCAAGTATATTTGCTCCCTTATTGTAAAGATTGTTCGACTTCTCTCCACTCTAATTAATCAGTGAAGAACTCATAATTATCAGAGTCAAAATGTAATGAAACCAATCATATACTGAACCAGCACATTAAAATGTAATAAATAAATTCTTAGGGTACTCAACTGCAGTCAGACAGTTGCTCCGCCATTTTATCCCTGAAGTTAATGAATCTCGACTTTTCTTTGATGTGTAATCTGAAGGATGACATATCATGGATGAGAAGTACATCAATTTTATGGAGGTGATGACAGTTGTGAGTAATATGCAATGAGCATAATCTCTGCTTAAATACTGGTAAAGAGTTTTTTGAAGGGGAAAAGGACTTGGATACTGTGTTACTTTTAATATTTCTAATTTCAGAAAGATATTTTAGGACTTTGAAGGGTAAATAATAGCGGTTCAAACTGATCCTTCAAAATGTTGGCATGATTAACCCAGACACGTGCTTAGAAACCCTCCAAAAAATCTATCACCATTCACTAGTAAACAACAAACAAGTTTTATGTAAACTTAACAGCAGAGGGGTACCTTCAAAATCCATGTTGATATGGAGGTCTTGGGCCCTTGTCTGCATTTCACAATTTTGTACTTTTTTCATGTTTGTAGTCCTTGTATCTAGTCTGAAAATAATACCACAGTAAAATTAACAATTTGCCATCTAACATCTGAAGCTGGATACGGAAGTATAAAGAAAATTATACCTAGAATCATTTAATGAATCTAACACAGATTGGGGCTTGGATGATAGATGATATAAACCAGATGATTGTTTGGGATGCTTCATGTCACAAGTTCCTGACAGCATAAAAAATTATTAGCTGGCAGGCAATTACTCCATCTTTAAATTCTAAAGGCAATTTGTACCGAAGCTATACCTTTCAGAGTTGGGCCATCATAGGTGGTAGCTATTTGGGTATTTCCTGCCTCCATATTCAAACCACTATTACAGGCTAAGAACTTCTTCTTGCCTCTGTAAAGAGGTGGAGCAGAATGGCTTCTTCTTGGCCTTTTTCCATATGCCTTTTCATGACAGCTAATTTGAGCCCTTCGATCTTTATCCTCATCAACACATATTGTTGATGAAATGTGGTGCGATGGTTCAGCGCCTGTCATACTTCTATTTTTACCACAAGCCTCAAGACTTGACCACTTTATTTCATCAGAATATTCATCAAGGCATTTTGGGAACAAATCATAGTCTAGATTATCTACTTGAAAATTACAGATATCTCCTTGGGAACTACCATAATCTTTAAGACCAGACTCCATGCAACTTGAAGTGGAGCAGTTCCCCCAGCCAAAGTTATTTCGCATACTACCATAACCAGAAATGCAGTCTTTATCTTTTCTATCTGCAGAATAGTCGTAACTAGCAATTTTAAAGTTCTTTTCAAGCAGATCTTCATCAATAAAATGGTCAGCTTCCCTTAATATGGTCTTCATGAAAGGATTTGGTGTCAAACAAGACCATTTTGATTTAAAAGATACATGTTTTGAGCCACATTCTCGAAAATGATCATCAGAGTCGGGAAGAAGGTCCCTATCTTTGTCAAAACACTCTCCAATTATTGGAAATAACTGCATTGAATCTCTTACTGTAATATCTGGACCCATACGAATGTCATGTTGAGTTATAAGCCTGGGGGAGGACCATATACTTGCTCTCTCATCTTGCCATGATTCAAAAATCTGGCTGCTATCATCAACGTCTCCTATATCAACCCTATCAACATGGCCAAGCCACTTTCCTCGGTTTCTGAATCTATTAATTTGAAATTCAAATCCTTTATCACTTGCAGAAAAGGCTCTATCAGATAGCAGGTCTCTTCGAGAAGAGCAACTCTGCAGAAAGGATTTTTCTTCTTTAAGATTCTCACTGGTCTCCTCTACATTATTACTGACTTCAAAACAATCAGCAGATAACTCACCACTAGATGCTAATATATCCCTCATGTCAGCATCAAGTTTAAGAGAAACATCATTACTTCTTGTACCAATAATACGGTCCACGTGCTCATTGGATCTTTCTGTAGTAAAATTATTCTCCAAGAAATAATCCTCTGCATAAGAAACTTTACCATCAGGTGTCTCCAGATGGCGGCCATTCTCTTGGTCAACTGTTTCTCTGCAAGGGGAAAGTACTCCATCATGCAACTGAAATGAATAGTTGGATTCACAAGCAAACACTGTCTCCACTTGGTGCTTATCAAATTCCAGCGTTTTTCTGCTTGACTTCAGACAAGAAACTCTGTTGCTTCTACAGGGAGACAGATGCTTGAACTCTTTTATCAGCATCTTCATTTGGGGGGAGGGAAGGTCAAGAGAAACCTGACGAAACTGGGTTCTACACCTCTTTCTTTTCATTCCACAGTCTGCTGCCACGTCTATTCACAAAATTCAGAAACAAAAAGTTATAATCATATGGGCTCGAAGAAACCAAATATCTGTCCTTTAACATAGTCAACAAGCATGAGCCATACAACAAAAGCTTATATTCGTCCACAGGTGATAGTACATACTTTACAAATATAAAATAACTTGCTGAATCAGAGTAACTGTCTAAAGAACTTAACCTGGATGCTCAATTTATGTTTAGCGCTAAAAGAAAGGGAATATTACCTTCTTCTGCTCTAAAAATATTACCATCTTCCTTCCACATATCATCATTTACTAACATATCAGCACCATGACTGAGGCAATTTCCTGGAGAAACATAATCAGTAACCGCAAATTCAATAATAAACTGTCAAATCAAGGTTTATTCAGATATATCATTTTCATGAGTTCTGCTGTTACCATAAGATACGTTTTTATTCCAAAAGTTTGTTATTGCCTTTTCGAGGAATGAAAGTATGGGATCCCAATCCTGAAGACATAGCCCAAAAGGATTTCAGTGGTTATCACAAAATTGTTAAATATATTTCACAAGAACACACTGCCCATTTATAATGTGCAGGTATCTGCACTGGAAAATGATAATATATCGTAACTTAAGGGAATCATAGAGCTTCGATAAGCCTTTTACAACATTAATTCCTTTCAATCACATAAAAAGGAGAGAAATTACTACAATCGCGACATTTATTTCACACAATGAAGTGCAATGCGTAATATCTTAAATATATGCATGGGGTCCTTTTACTCATTGTGATTTCAAACATCATGAAAGTTTACTGTCTCTGCTAAAATCATATGGTTTACTGGAATATAGAATTATACAAGGTTCTGAGTTTCTCGCTTCATGCATATAATTGAAAATACAGCACTGAAGCAATGTGAACTGGGCATTGAGCTTACCTATATTAAGTAAGTTTGACCATGGAAGTCATCCAAAAGTGCAAAGTTGAGCCTAATATTTGTAACTAGCAAGTATCAATAAGCCGCATGGTGAAAAGAACATACTTTACGACTCTTTTTCTCTTCTCTCTGTGTGAGTTATTATTTCACTAGATTAAATTTTGATTCATTTGATTTACACTCGTTCCCTTTGAGTTTGTCTGAACTCCAAATAAAAGAGGACATCTGGTCCTAATTAAGTTAGGACCACCACCATGCCCCTAGGAAAATAAAATATTTCCCCAAGCTATGAAAGATGTAAAATAAACTAACAAACTTTGTGTAGATACACCATCATCAAAATGGCCATAAAATTTATGAAACCAAACTCCATTTATTAAAATTGATCTATAATTGGTCAATTGAAAACAATAACTACTCTCATTTGCATTAAACAGGTCCGAACCTGAATGCATATGTGCATTTCAATATATTTAGATTCGGCTAAAACCCTAAAACTCCAAAAACTTTCCGAGGACCAAAACATTAAATGCAATGTCAACCAGATAAAGTTCAAACAAATCAAAATATGGCACAGATATGTAAAATAGAATAAAGTGAATAAAACCAAGCTGCAAATAACAATAGTATCCATTTTATCCAATCCAAAAAAAAGAAATCAACACTAGTATTCATGTTTGGGCAAGGAAAATGATACCTTGAACTCAACAGAGGTCTTTGATGGTTCAAAAGTCAAATCATAAAGAGATCGTGGGCAACCCAAGTTCAAAATGTAGGATGGATGAGTTTGAACCCTACATCGCTTCCCACTATGGTATCCATTGTTAGAATTACACAGATCTAAACAGATGAACTTAGCTGCCAATTGACTCAACAGCTTATGAATGGGTCCTTTGCAAACAAACCTCGAGTTGATATCTGCATGTGGATGTCAATGAAAACAAATGCATAAGAAACTTAATTCTCTTAACTAGCAATCCATCCACCAGTTTCCTTTCATAGATCATCAGAGAAATGCAAAGACATGGATACAGACATATTGAATCGCCTGCAAAAATAGAAACTCTTTAATAAGAAACAGAGAAGCTAAAAGAGAATATATAGTATATCAAACCAGGGGCTAATCAGCCTGAACCATTATACGGTTTATACCTTTCCAGACAAAGCTTCACAAGGACCAGATATGTATCCAGAAAGCTTTAATATACCATCAGATACATTGAATTCATGCAGGGACCTGGAAACGTCAATCCCAAAACCACTCATCAATAGTGGCAAAGGAGAAGAGGAAGGATGTGTGCAGAGCAGTTCATCTTCACTGTATTAAGAAAAGATGCAATATAAATGCAAAGAAAGAAGATAAATGAGGTCATTCTAACAAATGTCACAAGAAGCACCTCTCAATATCAACAACTTTGAAGGAAACCTTCAAGTGCATGAGGGCGAATCTAAGTACACATTCTTTAAGTGAGTGCAGAACCTTCCTGGGGCTTCCAATTTGTTATGAAAATAACAACCACATTAAGCCAGTCCGCAGCATTGTCAGTACGAGAATCATTTTAGTTACGCTTGTTAGGAACATCAAAATTTTAAGTTAGACAGAAAGAGGTGCTGAGCAAGGAGGAACCTGGATTGCAATTGCTTCCTCCGAACTGGTTGGTTGTAAAATAAATCACGAACAACGACTGCAAAGAGCCAAGAAAGCCCTTACAAACTAAACCAAATTATTTACATGTCCTTCAACAAGTAAAACTGTTAGATTCAATTTAAAATCATATGTAAATGAGCGAAGAGACCCACAGCCATATATGTTGGATTGGACGCTTTAATTAGCCAATAAGAGACGTTCACACAAATCACGCCTTCCCTCACTTCTGACTCACTCTTGCACATGGAGAGAAAATAGGAAAAATGCATCCATGAAGGTAGATAAAGGTCTAAATGTTGATAGACTTGACTAAAATGAGTTCCCACGTTCACTTTTCTACCCCGCAACCCAGGAAGTTAGTGGACCTCCAAGGTCCAGCATTGATACCATGTTAAAATATTCATCCTAGGACCATATGGCACGGGTTGAGCCCATGAAAAATATACGCCAGCATGGCTACCTTATCCGTTAATAACAAAATCCCACTAAAACGAAAAAAGAATTTTCTCTTAACTCAACTTCAACACACGTGGACTCTTGTAGAAAACGAAGAATCCTTCCTTTTTTCATTGATTCAATTATCAAATATGTTGTAGCTTGTTCATTTGTTCCACTTTGGTTAATGAGTTGGCTTGTCTTCCGTAAATGAGCTATGAAAGTGACTTCTCCTTGCATATATACATACACACACTATATAGCAACCCCTACACAGTTGCAATCTAGAAAACAATGGTTGGCCAAAGCAACACTTGTCATCACTAGAAACCAGAATCAACACTGAAAAGCACTTGTAGATGTAAGTTGTAACATAAGGATCAAGGATATTATTTGTTATTGCCCATACTACTTGCTTTATCTAAAATTACAAACAACTTTGTACACGAGATCTGGAAGAAATAGTGCAATTAGAAAGTTAACTTCTCTTTTTTGTGCTTAAGTTTCTGAAAGTTCCATGAGTTGAGTATTAATTTCCTTTATTCAAGGTTCAGCAGGCCGGTGTAACACTAAATGCATGTGTTTTAGAAGATGGGAAAAAGGTGCCGTATCAGCATCTGGATGCTATAAAAAATGGAGAATGATGTAGACAAGTTCATCTAAAGAAGCCAGTCAGAGCAGGATGCTTAACCAAGATGCTCAGTGAAAGAAAACTTGGTATCTCGATCTGAAATGTTAATAATAAAACAAAAAAAACTCATGTGCGAGAATTATGTTCTCGTGTGTGTGTGAGAGAGAGAGGCAGTGAGATGGAAAAGAAGGGACATAGATGTGAAGATAAGCATGAGCAGTTATTCCAAACGGGAACACTTATGCCTTACTAGCCAAATATAAACAACCATGAGAATGCTTTACCTGTTGTGCCTACATCTTGTCTTGCATCATCAATTCCAAGATATAAACACTTGCATCCCTGGAAAATAGGGAAAAAATTAATTAATTATTGCAACATTGATACAGATACCGCAAATGTGTATAGGACTTTTTTTGGCGAGCAGATGCATTCAAAATATAAATATCGCTACCTTCATGACCTTGCGATAGCCATTTGGCCTCCCATGTGCTTTTGTAACAATTTCCAACAAAGACACATCTGAAATAGATCCCAATGCTTCCCCGCGAAAGCCAAAATTTCCAGTAGCAGTGTCCATATCAGCCAACTGGTCAAATTTTGATGTTGCTGTATGAGCAGCAATAATTAAATAATTAGAAATTAGAAGCATGAGTGCAAACAAATGAGAACTCGTTAAAAAGTAGAATTCAGCTTTCAAATCTTCCATTGTTGAAGTTTAAATTAAAGAATCATGCAACGCTGTCAGATCTACTTGCCTTTACTTTACCCCTTCAAACATATATTTTTTATTATTAGAAAAAAAATGCTCATAAAAAATATTAATAAAAACATTGGTCATTTCCAGCTTTATTATGCAATTCAATAGAATTCCAAAATTAAAAAGTTGAAACTAGAAAAACTTATTCTCTTATAAAAAGGTTGTACATCTGAAAAAACTATCAGAATTTTCATTCCCACAATTACCACCAGCAGGTTTATCGATAAATATGACAATTTTAAAGGCTTGGTCGAAGAGTTCAGAAAGGAGATGGTCATTCGTGGGTCACGAAACAGTGGTGAAAAAAGAAAGTTGCAATACATACAGGTGATCAATCAAATACTAACTTAAAATTCTGAGATTGGAAACTTTTGCATGTGTTCAGAGAAAATTTGGTCAAGATGGAAATAAATGTTAGTAGATAATTTGAAATGGCTCAAAGTCCAGCTTTGATTTTTCAGTCAGTCAGCTATCATATTTATTTGTTTAACTTCACCTGGAATCAGTAGATTCAGATGTTTCAATAAAGATTGATAGTTATATAGCTTCATTTTAAAAACATACCCATTTCAGATCAGTCAGTAATATTATTGATAGATTTTACACACTTCACTACATTCTTATTTGTAAGATACTTTTCCAACTAATTAATTCTAGTCAATGAACAAGGCAATGCCTCTGAATGGACCAGGTCTGGAAACTTACCAAGCTCTCAATTAATGGTGACATAAGAGCTCGACCAATAAACTAAGAAAGTATTCCAACTTCCATTTTTGCGAATTCCCCTTTATCTTTTTGAATAGTGGGGGGCAGAGTGGTGAAATAATTTCCAGTTTTCAAGATGCCCAGATCAAAATAAAACACAAAATACTCCTTTTGTACTTTTAGCACCCTCAATATGTAAAATTGTAAATACAACAGCTTCGATGCACAACAAAAAATTACCGGAACCGTTTTGCCTTTGCACACTCTTCAAGTAGTAAGCATATAAATATCTATGGATTCTATTTCAATGAGATTAGAATCTTTTAGACAAACAAAAACTTAAAGCAGGTTTCTGAAATCCAAATTAGTGCAAAATGTATGCAACTGAATGCCTTGTGTTTCATACTTCGGGCTTCTGCAATAACTAATGTGTATATTTGTGTCATATTCTATTGATCACCAAGCAATCACAATTCTTGTTTACCCACTTTTCCCCAGATATGTGTATGATATCAAAGAACAGAATCCAGCATTACTACATGGTAAATGTAAGTTGATCCATATGTATGCATGGGATGCAGCAAAACTAACATTCTTTGACGATAACTGAAATTATTTACCATATCTTTCCCCCAATAGCACCAATCCATCCCGAGTAATACCAGAACCTGCCATAAAATAGTATATTTTTGGAATGAGTTTTGATTAATAAACATGATTCCCAGGAATTTGATTCTCTAATAAAAATTTGAGACTAACCATTGTCCGCCACTTTAATGTAGCCTGTCCCAATGCCTACAGCAACAGATACCTGACAGAAAAACTAACCGTTAACTTCAATAATTTACGCATAGTAATACAAGAGATCCAACATTTGTATAAGGTATAAGCAGACATGCAAAACTTTAATACATGTAATCCCAAAAAGGGAATAACTTTCTCAAATATTAATAATAACAAAATATTAAGCGAGACTATCCCGAGATCATTAAAATATGGCTGAGAGCTGCGTATATGATTCCATCCGAGTAGGGTACCAATTCAGCACCAAAGGCTAACCCATTAACTAAAAACCCGTCTTTCAACTAAACCTTTCCTCTCATATGTTGATTCACATTTAAAAAACAGTCATCAATTCCCTCCAAAATCAATTTGGAGCAATGCATCCAATCCTAGTATTCTAAAAAGGAAAAATACAAAAATAAACTGCACAAAATCATTGATAACAAGAGATACGAGACAACTACCTTTGTGGCACCCGCATCAAGACTGTTGAAAATAAGCTCTTCAACAACCCTTGTCAAGTCAAACACCAGAATCCCGGAACGAACTGAACTCTTGACAGATTCTGGCAATGGCTTGATGATACTCCCCCTCATCTAATTTAAATATATAAGAAGAATAATTCTACCCTGCAAACAAGAAATCATACTGCAAATCTTCAACCCACATAATTCCACTAACAAAAAATACCGTAATAGAAACTATAATTATATATTCAATTACAAACTTTCTTATCAAAACGGTGGATTTTTTTTCTTTCTTTTTTTTGTTAAATAAAACTGCAAGCAAGTGTCATCTCCATAAAAAAAGTAATCATCTCCATAAACAAACCCCAGGGCACCGTTGAATATTACATAAATGATGAAAACGAGATGGTAGATATTTCAAGATGTTTTAGGGATTGAATTATAATAATATGCCTACCTGAAATTCATGAAATTGAAAGGGTGTTAGTATTAGGGTTTTGACAGGTAGCCGCGGCGTTTTACAGACGGAGTTGTGTTCGATTTTCGCCGTTTCAAACCCGAAAATTGGCGGTGGATTAGTGGTGAGTATACTCATAAGTTGCCGCGTGGTATTATGCTACTGACTAGTGACGGGTGATGTTATCAAACCAAATTCCCAACATAACTAACCGGTTAATGTTTGGGGAAGTACGGCAATGACTTATTTTAAAGGATTAATTACATATATTAGTACATTTATGAAAGTAATTATAAAAATCATACACTCATAAAATAATTATAAAAATACTATATTTTATCATTTTTATTATCAATACTAATACAATTAAAAGTCCTTAAATTAAGGAATTAATATTAATGGGTAGTTTCCTTAATTTAGGGGATCATTATCTGGTGGTTTTTTATTTCAAACGCATGATATTTCTCTCTCTAAAATCTTTTTCTTCTTCTCCTTCTCCATAACTTTTGTTCTCGTATTTCTCTCTCTTCTTCTTCTTCTTCTTCTTCATCACAGTTTGTTAGACAAATTGGTGGCGTAAATTAATTGTTTTTTAATTTACTTTTGTTACACTTGTTAATCAACAAATCACACAGTCGAATACGCAACTTTCTCTCTCCAACTCTCTCTCCAACTGAAAGAATTTTGGTTTCTCTCTTTAAGGTCTGCTTCTAATTTCTGTTAATTCTCATTCTACTAATTAATTATCAATATGATCATATATATACGCTATTTCTAACAGAATGGAGTATTGATCGTTTGGATTTGTATTGTTTTTATGTTTTGTATAGAATGATTGATACAAGGAAGAAGGATGGAAAAGGGAAAAAAATAATAGAGGGTGATTTTATTAAGGATTTGAAGAAATTTATTTGGGTTTGTGCAGTTGGATTCTGATTTTGATGTTCCTGTAGTTAAGACAGAAGCTCAAGTTCATAGCCAGAAGATATTTCCAACCCAAAAAATTTTAAAGGTGTGCTAATTTAAATTTTATTATTGTTACTATCATATAACTGTTTGGTTACTTCTGCATTATATTTTGGTTACTGGTTTTTGTTGTACATGTTGTTTATGTATTGGTTACCATTAAAACATATTTTGGTTACTATCATATAAATGTTCGGTTACTTCTTTAGTAAGTTTTTTGTTACTGTTAATTTATGATTTGGATACCATATTTGTTCCCTTGAGTTGGGATTTTGGGTACTATTTTGTGTTGTTCTGGTTACCATGTATTTGGTTAGTATACATGGATTGACTAAAATGTGTTTGGTCTATATGTTGTTTATGTATTGATTACCATTAAAATATATTTTGGTTACTAACATATAATTGTTTAGTTACTTCTTTAGTGTGTTTTTTGTTACTGTTAGCTTATGATTTTTGGTTACCATTAAAATATATTTTGGTTACTAACATATAACTGTTTGGTTACTTCTTTAATATATTTTTTATTACTGTTAGCTTATGATTTTTGGTTACCATGTATTTGCTTAGTATACATTGATGTATTATATTTTTTATAAATCCCTTCAAATATATTCTACAAGGTTTATGCTATTTTCTACTTTCATTTCCACAAACACATCCTACATGGGCTCTCTATTCACTAATCCCAAGGTATTTCTCTTCCTCCCACAGGTTCATAATGCGGAAGTCTTTTCTAGAGAATGAAAGCAACCATGAAGAAAAAAGTAGCAGCAACCAAAAAGCTCAAGTTTCAAGAAGATTTGTACCAAATTTTGATTAGTTCAGTTATCGTTGTCTTGTCATTATGAATTATGTTTCGTACTTTGATTTTTGTTGGATATCCATAACCATTTGTTATGGTTAGTGAGTATGTAATGTTTATTGGAGCTTATGTAAATGAAATTACATATTTGATTATATAATCAATTATTTGACATTATTTGTTGGTTCGTATTAAGTTGTGTCTGATACATTATTTTAAAGGTGCAATTTGGTAACCAAACATGTATAGAAGGGTAACTATTTTATTTTTTAGAAGTAACCAGATAGTTACAAGCTTGTATCAGGACATATATCAAGTGTTAAATGTATATGTGAGAGTATACATGGGTTGCCTAAACTGGGTTGGATATACAGGTTGTTTCTGTTTTGGTTACCATTAAAACATGTTCTAGTTACTTTTAATATAACTATTTGGTTACTTCTTTATTATATTTTGGTTACCATTAAAACTTGTTCTGGTTACTATCATATAATTATGTGGTTACTGTTTTATTATGTTACATTATGGTTACTGTTATTTAATGGTTTTTGACTACTATTATTGTACAATCAATGAGGTATTTTAGTTATTATTTATTGTATCTTTTAAGTTGTGTTGGATACATTGTTTGAGATGTACAGTTGGTAACCAAATATGTATATAAAGGTAACCAACTATTGTTTTGATAGTAACCAGAGAGTTACAATCTTGTTTCAGGTCATATATCAATTGTGAAATGTACATGTCATAGTATAATTGGGTTTCCTAAACAAACAATATCACATTCATTACAAGATGTTGGATACACAGGTTGTTTTATGTTTTGGTTACCATTAAAACATATTATGGTTACTGTTATGTAACTATTTGGTTACTTATTTATTATATTTGTTTTACTGTTATTTAATGGTTTTTGACTACTATTGTTATACAATCAATGAGGTATTTTAGTTATTATTTATTGTATCTTTTAAGTTGTGTTGGATACATTGTTTGAGATGTACAGTTGGTAACCAAATATGTATATAAAGGTAACCAACTATTGTTTTGATAGTAACCAGAGAGTTACAATCTTGTTTCAGGACATATATCAATTGTGAAATGTACATGTCATAGTATAATTGGGTTTCCTAAACCAACAATATCACATTCATTACAGGATGCTGGATACACAGGTTGTTTTATGTTTTGGTTACCATTAAAACATATTATGGTTACTGTTATGTAACTATTTGGTTACTTATTTATTATATTTGTTTTACTGTTATTTAATTGTGTTTGACTACTATTATTGTACAATCAGTGAGGGATTTTAGTTATTATAAGGGTAACCATTTTAGTTTTTTGTTAGTAACCAAATAATTAAAAACTTATATCAGAACAGTTATTAAGTGCTTAATGTACATGTGAGGGTTCCCATTTATCTAGCTGATTGATACTTTTAAATTACATAGTTATAAAAGTTATTTGGAAATGGTCTATGCCAGTTGGTAACTAAATATAAATATAGAGGTAACCATTTTATTTTAGATGGATAATCAAATTTACATAAAAATATTTCAGAACAGTTACCAATTGTTCAATGTATATGTTTACTTTATATTGATAACTCATGATGGAATCAAAAATTAAAATATTAATTAACATCAATTTTGGTTACTGTACACCATCAAAAATGTTATCAACCATGTGGTTAATAGTTACTAGCAGTAAACAATTATATATTTCTGTAAATAATTAAATTTGTTGTATTGGTTACTGTCAATAGCCATTGTCTAACAAGTGAATAAACATTATAAAATAACCAAATTAATATTAGACAGTAACCAAATTACATAATTTTAGTAACCAGAAAATAAACTAAATTTTTACATGCAATTTTGAAGGCCTAAATGATGGAATTCGACCAAAAAACCTTGCAGTTCACCAGCAAAGCTGGTGACTTTTGATCGTTGACCCGTTTCCAATGAAATTAGGATCTGAAAACGCCAAAATCCGACACTCCAAACTTGACAGAAATTGTCAAATTGTCACTGCAACCAAATAAACATTATACTGTAACCAATTAAATAGTATACAACAACCAATATATATAATTAGATTAGCAGTTGTATGAAGGTAACCAATGTAGTCAATAAGTAACCACCAATATAAAAGAAATAATTATAAAACACAATAACATTATAGAGTAACCAAATAAACACCTTATAATATCTAAATACATATTATACAGTAACCAATACAGCATTAGACAGTAACCAAATATTCAGTAACCATTATAATAATGTTACACAGTAACCAAACCAGCATTAATCAGTAACCAATATATTGTTACACAGTAACCAAGACAACATTAGACAGTAACCAAAATAACATTAGACATTATAATGTTATTCAGTAAACAAGACAACATTATAGAGTAACCAACAGTTCCATGAAGGTAACCAAACTCATTTAAAAATTATAAAGCCATCAAATAAACATTATTTAGCAAACAAATACACAATTATCAGTAACCAATTTATATATATTTAGTAACCATAATAAAAAACATATCAATGAATCATCCAAACGTTATAGGAAATTGCAGTAACTATTTGAAGTGTGAAAAACTTAAGAAAGGTAATCAATATAGGAATTCGTGGTAACCATAGGTAACTATATGCATATGAATTTTAATCTCACATACCTCAGTATTCAGATTTGTATCGAAGTTGCTGTGATTTTGTATTCAACAATCACTGCCGTTCGATTGTACTGTTTCGTTACTGAACTTGAAGTTGCTGTTGATTTTGTATGTTATTTTCCGATCTCAGCGTGCCGTCGCAACAAAAAGTTTCGTCTTCTCCGATCCCAGAGGTGTGTCGCGACAGAAGATTTGGATTTCAGTTGCTTGAATCTCAGTTGCTCGAATTTTGGATCTCAGTCGCTTGATTTTAGGAGCGGTTGAAAATGAGAGAGAAGTAACTGACGTGTAGGGAGAAAAAAGATCCCTAATTTTAGTAGGCTTAATATTATGTTGCGTTATTTTTGTAAATATGTTGTTTGTGTTTTATATTTGTAAATACTTTCTAATTGTTGTATATTAATGTTAAGGACCCTTGTGAAACCCCAGATTTTATAAATAAAGAATTAATTTTCTCGAAATAATTTTTTATATTATGGTGTGAATTTGAGATAATATTATAGTTGTGGGTAGTATTTATAAATTTTGCAAAGTATGCAAGTTGTTATATTATATTCGATTAGTCAGGGAATATTCTTTGTGTCGGAAAATATTCGTACGACGGTACAATTATTGGTGGACCCCACAACGGAATTATTGTCGGATTGAGAAAAAGACAAAAATATTTATTGAAAATAACGGCGGAAGTTTTACCGTTGATACTGTTGAACTACTGGGTAGTAAAAGTACAGTAATACGCGTTGTGGCATAGTAGCACACGGTATTGATTATTGATATTTATGTGAGAAGTTGCTCAGTTTGATTCAATTATTGTCGATTAATAATATGAATTATTATAGCGATAATGACGTTTTGTTTTATTCGTATTATTAACGTAATAAAACAGAAACATCTTTTTATATAAAACAGAATACTTTATTAAAGTTATTTAATAAATAGAATATATTATATTTTATTATGCATAGTGTCGCATAGTGTTTTGCATAGTGTTGCATAGTGTTTGCATAGTAAAATTTTTTTTATATAAATAGAATATATTATATTTTATTTAAAAGATTTTTTTTTAAATATGGACCGTCAGATTAAAGTAAATCAATCTGGACCGTTCATGGATTAGTTACTATGCATTCCATTTTCCTATAAATAGAAGCTCATTCCTTCATTATTTTCTTACGAATTCATTGAAACTCTAGAGAGAGAAATTATAGAGAGAAGCTATAGAGAGAAAATTATAGAGAGAAAGAAGAAGAGTATTCTGCTACTTCACTACTTCTATATCCAGTTTCTGTTACGGTAAGGGGTGTTATTCTTTCTTATTCATGAAGAGAACTGTTGTTATTCCATTTCTTATTATTCTGTTGGAATAACCTGTATACGTGGTCTACCCTATACTTGGTGACATTCTTCTATTATTCTGTTGGAACATCCTGTCTGTGTGTTTTACACCGGACCTGGTTCTATTTTTATTATTCCGTCTTTATTATTCTGTCGGAATATCCTGTCTGTTCTATACGCCGGACCTGGTTTCATCATTTATTATTCCGCATTTATTATTCTGTTGGAACATCCTGTCGGTGTGAATTTCACCTGACCTGGTTCCGTTATTTAATATTCTGTTGGAATAACCTGCCTGTGCGAAGTTCCGCATGCATGGTGATTTCTGTTGTTATTCCATTCTTTATTATACTCAGTTGGTTAAAGTTTTGACTTCTACACTCCATGAAATTAGTAGAATATCCTTGATATTTGCGCTTCATCCAGTATCTTTTCAGGAAAATATTCTTCTGAGCATTCTTGAATTTTACACCACAAAACAGTATCGTGTGGACAATTTGGTCGTTATTGGTTCATGGACAAATTAATTCTTGAACTTGTTTTATTAAATTCTTATATCATTGTCATCATCCTCATGTTTATGTTATGTTGAAAGTCATCTGTGGCCTGTAGTGCATAGATGGACTTGGTATGATTATGACCAGGGATTATGCGGTGTAATCATGACCGTAATATTACAAATGATGTGGAAAAAGTCCTCATTGGCCCGTAGTGCATTGATGGACAGTTTTTGGTATGATTATGGCTATGGATTCTCTTCGGCCGTAGTGCAAAGATAATTATTTTATGGCATGATCAGGACCGTTGATGAAAACACGATTATCTTTGGCCCGTAGTGCATGGATAATTCGTGGTCGTGATACTAAAGAATATCTTTGGCCTGTAGTGCAGGGATGATTTAATGATGTGGATTATTTATTGAGCTGAGTCCCAGCGATAAAAGTGATGAAAAACTTTTTAAATCATAAAAGATAGTAGATTCAATTCTCTCTACTTGACTCTTTTAATGGATTGCTTATTCCGCTGCAGTTAAACTTGATGTCTATTATATTTTATCAGTTTAACATTGTTGGAGACTAATGATAATTTATTCTGCATTATCTTAGTCATAATATTTCTTACTGGGCTAGTTGAGCTCACCCTTTCTTTCACTGTTCTCTTCAGGAAATGAGAACATAGCAGGGACTAGTCGGGGAATGGAGTGACGGTCCAGAGGATAGCATTAGTAGTCCTCACTATTCTGTGAAATAGTGTATTAATAATTGTAATGAGGACTCCTTTTGAGTTTGTATGATCTCTAGTAGACAAAAATTGTATTCAAACTCACAGTTATGTTTTGTCGTATTGTACACGACAGTTGTATTAGTAAGTTGTATTTGAATGATGTACCATGTATTTGGCGACCCAAGATGGGTGATGTATACCTAATTTAGGGGGCGTCACAGTTGGTATCAGAGCTTAGGGATATGATCCCTGGCTAAGATGTGAGACTAGAACTAGGAGGGGAGAGACGGGGAATTCCTTCGCTAATATGGCCTACTTAAATTTATTTTGTATTTAATTGGTCGGTCAAAGTATAGGGATAATATGTGATATGTTATTTAACCCTTGTTTTGTGGCAGTGTTTGAAAATGGCATCCGAGAATGTTGAGATTATCAATGGAGCACAGGAGACCGTTGAGTCTCCACAGATCAATAATCAGGATAATGTGCAACTAGAGGACAATACTCCTCATGAAAATAATAACACCGATGAAATGGTGAATGATGGGATGGTTAGAGGCTTTATGCAATTCATGCAACAACAGGCTAAGGTAGCTCCTGTCCAAAATGCAGGTAGAAATACTGATAACTCTCGGACGGTCACCGCTAAGCAGTTTAAGGAGCAATTCATGCAACAATGGGAGAAGGCGGCTCCTGTTCATAATGCAGGAGGAAACAATGGCAACCCATGGTTGGTCACCGCTAAGCAATTCAAGGAGCTGGGACCACCAGAGTTTTTGGGAAAGCCAGAACCACTTAAGGCGGAGACGTGGTTAAAGCAGATCACCAAGATATTTGATGTCTTGGGATGCTCAGAGGAGCAAAAGGTTCCATTCGCCACCTTTATGTTGCGTGAAGAAGGAGATCATTGGTGGGAATCTGTAAAACGTACCCAGACTGACGCACTCAAGATGTCTTGGGAAAAGTTCCAAGAGCTGTTCAACGACAAGTACTTTCCTGAAAGTATTCGTCACATGAAGGAGGTAGAGTTTATCAAGCTGAAGCAAAATAATATGACCGTGTCGCAGTATGAGGCTAAGTTTGCGGAGTTGTCCAGGTTTGCATCCCATTTGGTTGATAATGAGGAGCGAATGGCGCGAATGTTTCTGCGAGGTTTGAAACCCGATATACGTTAATACCTCATTTCTCACAAAATTTGTTTATATTCAGATATTGTGAATAGGGCTCAGTTAGTGGAGCGCGATAATGAGTCATCGCAACCAAAAGGTAATGACCAGCAACACGATAATAATCATACCGGTGGCAATGGCCATCGGAACAGTGATAACTATCGCGGGGGAAATTATCATGCCAAGAATGGTAACCACTTCGGTGGTAATCATGGCCAAGATAATAGAAATGGACATTTCAAGAAGAGGAGATTCAACAACGATGGAAAGACGTCAGCACCAGCAACCGTTGTTAAGGAAGGAGAAAGACCACCTATCATATGCTTCAAATGCGGAGGGGAGGGACACATCAGTCCAAATTGCGCGATGTCGTCCAAAGCATGTTATAATTGTGGAAGAGAAGGCCACTTAGCCCGATTTTGTCGTTCACCGAAGACAAATTCAACTAGGATGGAGGCACCAAAGGCTGTCCCAGAAAAGCCAAAGTCGGTAGGTTAAGAGAGAGCGTTTTTTTTCTCGTGACGAGGAACCTGAATAAAATTATCACGGGTAAGTTAATCATAAGCTCTTACGAAGTTTATACCGTGTTAGATACCGGTTCTATTCACTCTTTTATTCCACCTAGTTGTGTTCAATGTTTGTACTTAACTCCGGAGAAGTTAAACTTTGATTTATCTATTGAAACTCCATTGGGAGAAACCTTCGTTACCTCCACTGTTTATAAATCTTATTTGATTCAAATCGACACTTTCACGTTACGTGTTGATCTTGTCTCTTTGAAAATACTTAACTTTGATGCAATTTTAGGAAACGATTGGTTAACTACTCATCATAGTTTTCGTAAGGTTGTTAGCTTTCATATTCCTAACCAACCTATTGTGCGAATTCAAGCAACCAAACCACTAAATTCAATCATTGTCATATCAAGCCATAAGTAAAGAGCCCCGATCCTTTTGTTGATGACTTCCTTGTGTGGAATGCACCGAAACCAGACTTTCTGTAGGCGACGTCGTGAATGACGATAACAAGTTGATAGGTATCATTGTGAGGTGCTATCTAGGTTAAGGGATAGAAGTCATAGTTGGTATCAATGTGACGTACTATCCAAGTCTTGGATGAGAGTAACAGTTTTGAATGATATTTTTATCATTAATAAATCTCTTGACGTATTCCTGAAGACTTCTTAGCCTACCCCAGAGCGTGAAATCGAATTTTGTATTTACACCAGTATAAAACCCATTTCTTAAACCCTCAAAATAATTTTTTTTCAACTAAAACGAAAGTAACATGCACCAAAGACGTTGACTCGAGCTGTTGAAGATTACGATCGTACTATTCAATATCATCGTGGAAGAGCGAGCGTGGTAGTTGACGTGTTGAGTAAAAGATCGTATGCGTTTACAAGTGCGATGTTGTTAACATAAAGACTCATTTCGTATAACTTGCAAATGATGAAGATAGAGTTAAAGACTCTAGGGACCCACGTGAAGATAACGAATATACGATTAAAATTGACTTTAATCGATAAAGTTAAAGACGCTCAAGCTACATACCCGAATCTTATGAATGTGAAGAAGAAGGTTCAAGAGTGTGTTATTTTAGAAGCAAGAGTTGCTGAAGAGAGGAAATCTCAACCCTCGATTTAATTGGCCCATTTGAAATCCTCGATTGAGTAGGAACTGCGGCTTATAGACTCGTTTTACCGCCAAATATATTGCGTGTTCATAACGTTTTTTTTTTTCGTATCGATGTTACGTAAATATGTGGACGACCCGAACCACATTATTAATTTAGAACCGAACGAGATAGCGAATGATTTAACATTTGAAGAGATACGTGTTACAATCTTGGAAAAGAAGAATCGTATTCAACACTCAAAGGTTATATCTCAAGAGTTAGAATTTGAAGTGAAGTCAAGGTATCCTCACCTGTTCGGCATACCAGGTACGTACGTAAATTTCGAGGGCGAAATTCCATAAGGAGGGGAGATTGTGAAACCCCAGATTTTATAAATAAAGAATTAATTTTCTCGAAATAATTTTTTATATTATGGTGTGAATTTGAGATAATATTATAGTTGTGGGTAGTATTTATAAATTTTGTAAAGTATGCAAGTTGTTATATTATATTCGATTGGTCAGGGAATATTCTTTGTGTCGGAAAATATTCGTACGACGGTACAATTATTGGTGGACCCCACAACGGAATTATTGTCGGATTGAGAAAAAGACAAAAATATTTTATTGAAAATAACGGCGGAAGTTTTACCGTTGATACTGTTGAACTACTGGGTAGTAAAAGTACAGTAATACGCGTTGTGGCATAGTAGCACACGGTATTGCTTATTGATATTTATGTGAGAAGTTGCTCAGTTTGATTCAATTATTGTCGATTAATAATATGAATTATTATAGCGATAATGACGTTTTGTTTTATTCGTATTATTAACGTAATAAAACAGAAACATCTTTTTATATAAAACAGAATACTTTATTAAAGTTATTTTATAAATAGAATATATTATATTTTATTATGCATAGTGTCGCATAGTATTTTGCATAGTATTGCATAGTGTTTGCATAGTAAAAATCTTTTTATATAAATAGAATATATTATATTTTATTTAAAAGATTTTTCTTTAAATATGGACCGTCAGATTAAAGTAAATCAATCTGGACCGTTCATGGATTAGTTACTATGCATTCCATTTTCCTATAAATAGAAGCTCATTCCTTCATTATTTTCTTACGAATTCATTGAAACTCTAGAGAGAGAAATTATAGAGAGAAGCTATAGAGAGAAAATTATAGAGAGAAAGAAGAAGAGTATTCTGCTACTTCACTACTTCTATATCCAGTTTCTGTTACGGTAAGGGGTGTTATTCTTTCTTATTCATGAAGAGAACTGTTGTTATTCCATTTCTTATTATTCTGTTGGAATAACCTGTATACGTGGTCTACCCTATACTTGGTGACATTCTTCTATTATTCTGTTGGAACATCCTGTCTGTGTGTTTTACACCGGACCTGGTTCCATTTTTATTATTCCGTCTTTATTATTCTGTCGGAATATCCTGTCTGTGCTATACGCCGGACCTGGTTCCATCATTTATTATTCCGCATTTATTATTCTGTTGGAACATCCTGTCGGTGTGAATTTCACCTGACCTGGTTCCGTTATTTAGTATTCTGTTGGAATAACCTGCCTGTGCGAAGTTCCGCATGCATGGTGATTTCTGTTGTTATTCCATTCTTTATTATACTCAGTTGGTTAAAGTTTTGACTTCTACACTCCATGAAATTAGTAGAATATCCTTGATATTTGCACTTCATCCAGTATCTTTTCAGGAAAATATTCTTCTGAGCATTCTTGAATTTTACACCACAAAACAGTATCGTGTGGACAATTTGGTCGTTATTGGTTCATGGACAAATTAATTCTTGAACTTGTTTTATTAAATTCTTATATCATTGTCATCATCCTCATGTTTATGTTATGTTGAAAGTCATCTGTGGCCTGTAGTGCATAGATGGACTTGGTATGATTATGACCAGGGATTATGCGGTGTAATCATGACCGTAATATTACAAATGATGTGGAAAAAGTCCTCATTGGCCCGTAGTGCATTGATGGACAGTTTTTGGTATGATTATGGCTATGGATTCTCTTCGGCCGTAGTGCAAAGATAATTGTTTTATGGCATGATCAGGACCGTTGATGAAAACACGATTATCTTTGGCCCGTAGTGCATGGATAATTCGTGGTCGTGATACTAAAGAATATCCTTGGCCTGTAGTGCAGGGATGATTTAATGATGTGGATTATTTATTGAGCTGAGTTCCAGCGATAAAAGTGATGAAAAACTTTTTAAATCATAAAAGATAGTAGATTCAATTCTCTCTACTTGACTCTTTTAATGGATTGCTTATTCCGCTGCAGTTAAACTTGATGTCTATTATATTTTATCAGTTTAACATTGTTGGAGACTAATGATAATTTATTCTGCATTATCTTAGTCATAATATTTCTTACTGGGCTAGTTGAGCTCACCCTTTCTTTCACTGTTCTCTTCAGGAAATGAGAACATAGCAGGGACTAGTCGGGGAATGGAGTGACGGTCCAGAGGATAGCATTAGTAGTCCTCACTATTCTGTGAAATAGTGTATTAATAATTGTAATGAGGACTCCTTTTGAGTTTGTATGATCTCTAGTAGACAAAAATTGTATTCAAACTCACAGTTATGTTTTGTCGTATTGTACACGACAGTTGTATTAGTAAGTTGTATTTGAATGATGTACCATGTATTTGGCGACCCAAGATGGGTGATGTATACCTAATTTTGGGGGCGTCACAACCCTATTTTAAACCGTCTTTGTGGTTAGTTTTAAAACTGGATACAACTTTTGGTAATTATACTGGGACACGACTTATAATTTGGTATTCGGAGTGAAAAAAGTTATAAATTGGTGATTGTACTCGAAAAATATTACACTCCGTTAAACATTAGGGACACGACTTACAATTTGGTATCCGAAGTGAAAAAAATTACAAACTAGTAATTGTACTCGAAAAATATTACACTCCGTTAAACCGTAGGGTTTCATCTTTATTCTGTTTGAAAATTAGGGTTCTCTTCTTGTGTCCTTCTTATTCTCTCATTCTTCTTGTCTCGATTCTCCATTGAATACTGGTTCCCATATATTTGTTAAAGGGTCTTCAGTGTTTAATTGAAAGGATGAGCTTGTCTTGGAGTGGAATCGTAAATGAAATCGGGGAAGAAGATTGTAGTTCATGTAATAAAAATGAATGGATTACACCAGAGTTCCCAAGTCGGTGCAACTGTGGAGCAATGGTGCGAATGTGGGAGGCAAGGAAAGATGGAACAAAACATCGAGGATCTTCTTCGCGTCGACTTCGCTTCTCTCTGTATGTTTGTCTCTCCCGTTGGATCAATTTTAATGATTATTTAAAAATTAGAAAGTACAAACACCAGATTTTAATATTTTTCGAGTACAATCACTAGTTTGTAATTTTTTTTCACTTCGAGTACCAAATTATAAGTTGAATCCCTAATGTTTAACAGAGTGTAATATTTTTCAAGTACAATCATCAGTTTGTAACTTTTTTCACTTCGAATACCAAATTGTAAGTCGTATCCCAGTACAGATACCAAAAATTGATTTATCCCGTTTTTAAACTAATCCAACCCAAACTCCAACTACGACTTTTTTGGAATTGGAATTATCGCGACAGTTGGCACCAGACTTAGGTGATATTTGATAAAAATTAAATAAATTTGAATCTGAATTTGAATTTGAATGAAAAAAGTTGTTTGATAATTTTATCTCTCTAAAAAAAATTCAAAGTTGTTGTAAATTTATTTAATATTACTTAATATAATAGTTAATATTTTTTAATTTTTATATTTTATTCAGCCAAAAAAATACGACTTAACCATTCAGCTCAATTATCTGACCGATTCAGTCATTCAGACAATTTTTTTTTCAAAACAAACGCACTTAATGGCTGATCGATTCAGTCATTCAGCTATTTAGCCCCTTACTCTCTAAGTGACTTATTTGATATTATTTTAACTTATAAGTTAAAATAAATTATAAAAATATTTAATTAAAATGACTTACAAAATAAAATGAGGTATGAAAAGCCCAAAAATAATAAAATCCTAAGTACTTAACTCAAGCTCCAAACATAACTTTTCTAAAAATAAGTACGCCACTCAGCATTTGGTTATCCATATAAACAACTTAAGTGAGAATCTTAAAAACTTTAGTAGGTATATTGATTACTGGTTATCACATGTACTAAACATAATTGATGATTGATTTATATTATGATAATATGAGATTATCACCTAATACGATGGGTAGCAAATGTCTTTTTAGAGTAATAAGGTGACATTGGTGAGTAATATTTTTAAATTAATTATAAATATATTTTAATGTTTGCATATCCGCTAAATTCTTTTTTTAGTGATTAGAGAGTTTGGTTAATAAAAAATTAAATATTACGAGTATATTTTTAAGGGAATCACATTTGGTCAAAATATAATTTATAAATTTGTCCATTGTTGAATTTTTTATAATTTAATTTTTTTCAAAAACACTTTAGACTTTTATAATCAAATATTATCATAAATATTTTATAAAAATATTTTTATTAAAAGTACTATATATATATATAGAGTCCGGATCAGGTCCGGACTCCCGGATTTTAACAAAATCCGAATCTTTTTTTTTTTTTGCTTTTTTTTTTTGAAACAACTAAAAATAAATAAATTATGGAATTGAAATTTTTTCACAATACAGTGTTTTTGGCGTGATTTGGATGCCTATACCAAAACATTTCTGTACAGTCTGGGCAGACTGTACATACATTGGTTGGTATAGGTATTAAAAACACACCCAAAACACTGTATTATGGAAAAATTTCAGTTCCATAATTTTTTTTTTTTAGTTGTTTCAAAAAAAAAAGCAAAAAAAAAAAAAATACGGGGTCCGTATTTTAGGACCAGTCCGAAAGACCGGATTGGATCCTTATTCTATATATATATATATATATATATATATATATATATATATATATATATATATATATCTCACCGCATGACAACGTATATTACTAGTAATAACTTCCACGAAAAGTTAGTGTCCAATGTTTAAGAGAATAAATATTTTTTTCTATCACTCTATTTTAAGTCAAGTTAAAGTCAACATCCAGTCAACCAATTCAATTTTTTTTTTTTGGCAAAACTAATGATTTGGCCATCAAAGTTGGCACGTTTTTACTGAATATCCGATTGAACTTTTAATTTTTTAAATTAAGTCACTGAACAAATTCTTATTTTCAAATTAGGTCATTCCGTTAAAAAAAGTTGACAGACGTTAATTTTGTGTCTACGTGGCGCTGACGTGGCAAAAAATTGCTTATGTGGCAAAAAAAAATCAAAAACAGATTTTAAAAATAAAAAATATAACATTTTGAAGTTTTAAAAATAACAAAAACATAATAAAATAAAACAAAAAAAATAAAGATTTAAAAAAAACAGATTTTTTTTTAAAAAAATGTTTTTTTAAAAAAATCCGTTTTTTTAAAAATCTATTTTTTTAAAAAAAATCCGTTCTTTAAAAAAAATATGTTTTTTTAAAAAAAAATCTGTTTAAAAAAAACTATTTTTAAAAAAAATCTGTATTAAAAAAACTATTTTTTAAAAAAATTTGTTTAAAATTTTTTAAAAAAAAAATCTGTTTTTTTTAAAATCTATTTTTTTTAAAAAAAAATCTATTTTTATTAAAAATCTGTATTTTTTGTTTTATTTTATTATGTTTTTGTTATTTTTAAAACTTTAAAATGTTATTTTTTTTTTAAAATCTGTTTTTGATTTTTTTGCCACAAGCAATATTTTTTTTTTTGCCACGTCAACGCCACGTAGACAAAAAATTAACGTCTGTTAACTTTTTTTTAACGGAATTACCCAATTTGAAAATAAGAATTAGTTCAGTGACTTAATTTAAAAAATTAAAAGTTCAATTGGTATTCAGTAAAACGTGCCAACTTTGATGGCCAAATCATTAGTTTTGCCTTTTTTTTTTAATATTCAACTGACTATATTTTACTTTTCTTATAAACCGTTAGAAAAATTATCAAGTACTTTAACTTTAAATAAAAATAGACACGTAAGCTGCTGAGTTATAAAAAAAATTTGATGTAGCTGAAATGGATCAACGTGGCCGTTAGTAGGTGGATTTGGGAGGGAAAAATTCCCTCCCAAACAGCTGTTTGTGGACCCCACATGCATATATGTCTTTTTTGGAAGCCAAATCGATTTTCATCAGATATAATTTAATTTGATTGTTTAGGAAAATATGTAAAGAAGAAAAGTGAAATCTCACACTTGTTCAAATCGATCCAACTAATCGAACTTCCATACTTGATCAAATCGATTCTTAGTGTTGATAAGTCATCGATTAATTTGTAGTGCTGAGAGTAATAGTTGACAGAAATGATTCTTTTGTCCCTTCTTCTGACTTTGATAAATTTTTATTGTTATAGTATTGTCCCTTTTTCATAAGCCCTATATTGATTTTGGTGAAATTTTTTAATTTTTTTTCTGTCTTTGTTACAGATTCTGTTATTTTCAAAATTTTAAAACTCTTCTTTATGATAAGCACTACTACATATACATATATCTTTAACATTATATATACATACCCCCTATGCATGCTCTGTTTGATATTTATAGTGTTGATGCTATGTTTTACAATTTTTATTTATTTAATTATTTGTGTATAGATTGATACATATACATATTATATATGTTGATTGTATTTGTATATTACATATTTGTATATGACCTCATTGCCGAAGGCAGGAGGGTCATTGACGACAGTATGGCCCGTCAGCAATGACCTTTTTTTGTATACAACCCATATATGTTATGCATATATAAGTTGTTTTGATTTTATAATGTGTATGCTCTGTTTTTTACTATTTTTTATATTTGTGTACATGTGAATTATATTGTGCAATTAATTTAAACTATGGTGGGAAGTTCATCAATGCTCCTTTTTGTGAGTACGTGGGAGGTAAGGTTTATCACTTTCCACACTTGAATTTTGATTATATATGTATAGTGAAAAAGATGACTTAGGTGGTGTTTGATTGTATCTTAACAGTCCACCTCTTAATACCTATTAAGAGCCCATATATTTGAATTAAGAGATCATTTGAATACTTAAGATATAAATATGAGTCTTAACTATTGAGAGGACATCTTAATACAAAAATGTGGGCTGTTAAAATTCATTAAAAGGTGGGCTATTAAAATGCATTAAGATACAATTAAACACCACTTTAGCTATTCAACTTAGTTATCATCCTAAATCACCTGTTTACTTTAAAAGTGATGAAGTTGATATTAAAAATGGTGTTAGACTTGTTTATGATGATACGAGTATAAGAGGCATGGTTAATATTTGTTTGGCGTCATTGATCTCTATGTAGACCATGTATTACCATATAATAATGATCAACCCTCTATATTGAATGAGCATAATAGTATTAATGTGACTGATAATGTGGTTGAGATCGTGGATGAAAATGTGGTTGATAATTTGGCTGAATACCATTATGATATTCAGTCAATGATTCCTAAAAATGTTAAGTTAGGTGTAACAAAAGATATCCATAAAAATTATGGGCTAATTACAAACAAGGGACTGATACATGGCAGGTTAATTCTATCTTAGACATTCACAATTGCACCAAAATCTTCAAAAATAAGTTGGTTATAGTCAAGTACTTGGTTGAGTACTATGTGAATAGGATTAGGAGGAATCCTAACTAAAAATTAAGGGACATGTAAGAAGATATAAAGTTAAAATTAAAGTTTGATGTTAAAGAGGTGAAGTGCATAATGGTTAGACAGTTAATACCGTAGGGGATTTAACATGTCACCAAGGATCATTATGCAAGGGTGTGGGACTTTGGGGTTGAGATAGTTAAGAGTAATAAGAATAACACAATTGACATAAAAACAACAAGATTGAATACTGATGATGTGTTCAAATTTAAAAGAGTTAATGTTTGTCATGATGCTTTGAAAAAGGCTTGGAAAGGTGGATGTAGGCCTGTTATTAGATTGGATGGTTGTTTTCTGAAAATAGTGTGTGGTAGACAGCTTTTATCTACAGTGGGTAGAGATGGAAACAATTAGATGTTTCCTATAGTCATGAGGGTGGTGGAGGGACTTGGTTCATGCAGTTGTTGATGTCTGATTTTACTTTGGGAGATGATTATGCTCTGGTTTTAATATCTGACCAACAAAAGGTTGGCATCTTTATTAATATTTATTAAACACATTCCACATAATTATTTATTTTTGAAACTGTGGGCATGTACATTTATTTAACAGTTGCTATTTTAAGGAATTGAAAGGGGTTATTCGGGATCTTTTTCATTATACAGAGCATAGAAACTGTGCAAGGCACATCTATGCAAATTGAAAGAAGAAGTATCATTCCCAAGCACTTAAAGTAGCATTTTAGGAGGCATCCATGTCAACTCATACTGTAGCACACAAAAGGGCAATGAGAGGGGTCAAAAGGTTATCAACTCCTACATATGAAAAACTAGCATAGCAAGATCCCAAGGTTTGGTCCAAGACATTTTTTGAGACTCAACCAAAAACTGATAGTGTGAAGAATAACAAGTTTGAATGCTTCAATATATGGATCATAAAGGCAAGAAATATGTTAATGCTACACAAGCTAGCTGATATATATTATCAAATTATGGTGAGGTTAAACCAGAAAAGAGATGCAATGATGAAGGCTAAAGACTTAATCTGCCTAATGATTAGAAAAAATTGGATGCTACTGTGAGACCCCGAATTTTATAAAATGAAAGTATTCAATTTTCTTATAATTATTCTATTTAGTAAATGGTTAAATTGATAAAAGGTTAAAGTTAAGGGTGATATTGGAAATTTTTTACAAAGTAAGCAAGTTGTCATAAAATAATCGGTGATAAAAGTACAGTAATACGCGTGGTTGCATAGTAGCACACGGTATTGATTATTGATGCTTACATGAGAAGTCACTCGATTTTATTCAATTATTGTCATAATATTTTATATTATTAAATCAGTAATTGAGACGAAAAAGTTATTCATATTATTATTTGTAATATTGACAATGTGTAGAAGTTCTATCAAGGAGAGGTTTGGTCACCTAATTGCGCGCCAATAAGGAGAAATCCTTATCGGAAATCCCCCTCTTTCCTGGGAACGCCTTGGTTGTTAAATATTGTGAATTATAATATTAATGATGAATAAGTTTATGTTGATTAAAGATGAAATTGATAGTTCCATTGTGTGGGAATTATTAGTGTTAGTGGAAATCGGCATTTATTTCGATAATAATTGATGTCTGGAGGTTATATCGACTAATCGAGTAATTCACCGGATAAATGAGCAATTAATTGCTATTAATTCACATGCTTATAACTATGTATTCACATGTGTGTACTATTGATTCACATGATTTACTATTAGGGGAATTGGTGCAAGATTGATAATACTTGCATGACTAAGTCAAAAATAGAGGTATAGATGAAGGTACTATACTATAATTAATTTTTTCACATATTTAGAACTATTGAGTCACATGATTTACTATTAGGGGAGGTGGTGCAAGTTTGATAATACTTGCATGACTAAATTAAAAATGAATGAAAAGATGAGGGTATTATACTGTAATATTTCGAGCCCCAAAATGTGCAATTATGGAAACTATATTTTTCTATAAATAGAAGCTCATTCCTTCATTATTTTTCACCAACGAAGTCTCACAAGAGCAATTATTATAGAGAAATTATAGATAGAGAAGCTATAGAGAGAAAGAAGAAGCGAAGTCTGTTACTTCACTATTCCAGTATCCAGTCTTCTTATGAGGTAAGGGATATTATTATTATAGTAAGGGGTATTATTCTTTCGTATTTATGAAGAGAGTTATTTTCTTTCAATACTCGTAAGGGTTGTTATTTCATTCTTTATTATTATGTTGGAATAACATGTCTATGCGAAGTACCGCATACATGGTGAAATTCTTCTATTATTCTATTCTTTATTATTTTGTTGGAATAACCTGTTTGTGCGGTCTATCGCATGCCTGGTGAATTCTGTTGTTATTCCATTCTTTATTATTTTGTTAGAATATCATGTATGTGCAAATTACACATGACCTGGTTCCATTCTTTATTATTATGTTGGAATATCCTGTCTGTACGGATTACGCATGACCTGGTTCCATTCTTTATTATTCTGTTGGAATATCCTGTCTGTGTGGATTACGCATGACCTGGTTCCATTATTTATTATTCTGTTGGAATAACCTGTCTGTGCGGTGTATAGCATGCCTGGTGAATTCTTTTGTTATTTTAATCTTTATTATTCTGTTGAAATAACCTGTTTGCGTGGACAACTGCATGCATGGGACTGGTCGGGGAACGGATTAACGGTCCAGATGGTTGTTTTAGCAGTCCTCACTACTTAGTGTGATAATACGTGTAATGAGGACTGAATTTGAGTTTGTATATTGTCTATGAGACAATATGCATGTAAAAACTAAGTTATGTTTTGTTGTATATATTACCCAACAGTTGTATAAAAGAAGTTTGTATTTAATTTCTGTAGTGTGTATCTGGCGACTCAAGATGGGTGATGTATACCTGTTTTGGGAGCGTCACAGCTACTATCTTAGACTCTGCATATTATGAATCTCTATGGGATGGACAATCAAAGTTCCAAGTGAAGGAGAGAGAGATAGTAAGATACACTATTAATTTTGAGGATAAAAGTTTTGCATGGAGGATGTGGGATTTAACAAGAATCCTTTTCTCTCGTGTTGTTAGGGAAATTCTGGAAACCCAATAGATTATGTGGCTCACTGATACAGTAGAGATACTTACATTAAAACTTATTCTCATCCTTTATAAGTATTGAATGAGAGAGATTTTTGGGACTTTACTAAATGTGATATCTTGTTGCCTTCACCTATGAAAAAGAAGTTAAAAGGAAGGCCATAAATATTAAGAAGAAAAGAGCAGTGGGAAGGTGGGTAGGGTGTCAAGGAAAGGGAGGAAGATGCACTGTAACATATGCAAGGGAGAGGTCATATGTAAGACCCCAACTTATTATAAATGAAATTAAATTTCCTCTATTATTTTAAAATAGTAAGGGTTGATTTGATTAATGTGGTTAGTTATGGGTAAAATGTGTAAATATTTTAAATAAGCAAGTGGTTATAAAATGTTCATTGTTGTCGGGGAATATTCGTTTGGTCGTGGAATATTCTTACTGTCGGGGAATATTCGTACGACGGCGCAGCCTTGTGTGGGCCCCATAACGGAAAGCGATTGGATGAAGAAAACGACAAGAATAAGTTGTTTATAAATAACGACGTAGTTGTTACCGTTAATACTGTTGAAATACTCGGTGGTTAAAATACAGTAGCACACGGTATTGAACCAATTATTGATTCTTACGTATGAAGGCACTACTCAATAATTGTTACAGTAATTACTGTTCAATATTTAATTTTATTGATTCAATAATTATTGCGTTGATATTTTATATTATTGTTGTTTCAATAATTATCATTACACAGTATTTTCCATTATCGGATCTATAATCCATATTATTTGAATAATATTATTAGATAACAATATTGGTAATGTCTAGAAAGTTTTGTCTAAGGAGAGGTTTGGTCACCTAATTACGCGCTAGTAAGAAGAAAAAATTATTGGAAAGCCCCCTCTTTCCTGGGAACGGTCTGGTTGTCAGTATTGTGATTCTGTTATATTATTTGTGAATAATTAATTATTGATTTATATGATAAGTAAAATATTCATTTTATATGGATATAGATGGAGAAAACTTTTAATGTGACGATTGTTGAAAATTATTATTTTATCTTTTTTTGATAAAATAATTTATTTAAATATATTATTATATTATAACAATATAATAATGGTGATATTTTTACAATGAATGTGGGATATATGAATATATGAGGAGGAAGAGTATTTTTGTTATTAAAGATATTTAAAACATGTTTTTCATGTTTGTCGACCTCATTTCTTGACTAAAATTTGATTATAGCCTGCAAAATCGTCTGTATGTGGATTTCGGCCAATTTCTGCTTGGAATTTTGAAAAACTTAAACTTACAAAGTTGTAGAGAATGGAATTTCTTATGGAATGGACATAAGGTTCGAATTTTTCTAATAAAAGGGCTATTTATTGTGAATTATTGAAATTCCAGTATATCGGGTCTGAATCGATTTTTGGAGTTTTAAATATTTTTGTTTAGAAAAACATTTTTGGTGATTTTGTCACTTGTATGGCTGATGTCTTGACCAAAAAAGCGGGCTAAGGAAAATTTATATAAATATATTAATATTTTATTAAATTTTCTGCTATGGTGTTCTAATCATTTTTCTATTAATAGGGTGCTTAGTTTAGAATTGAAAATCACACCAGTAACAAGTTTTCTCTCTCTTTCTCTCTCTATATTATCGAGCATATTCTTGTGAGTATTTTGATACTTTGAGTGTTGCTATACGGTGCTAGTTTCCTTCAGCACTATATCCAGTATTCCAGTCAAAAGTACTGTCTTTTCGAGGTAAGGGATGTTATTTTTTTTATAAATGATATTATTTCTTTCAATATCATTATGCCAAAATATTGGTAAGATTTTTCTTGTGAAATTCTTTCTTATAGTGTCGGGGTTACTATTTACGTATACGACACTATTCACGAATACGACACTATTCATAGAAAAATTAAATTTTCATTTTTTATTCAAAATATCTATTATGGATACTAGCTTTGATTGTATCCATGTTTTGATCATTCTTGAATTTTATTTCACTATGGTTATTTATGAAGTATTTTTGAACTTGGACTATTTAAAGTACGAATCCTTAATATTTGTTCTTTTGTTTCTCTGGATTTATTTTCTTTAAAATATTTTTCATCATCCTCAGTCCTAAATGATGATATTACTGAATATCTTTGGCCTATAGTGCAAAGATGGTTGATTTTCTTATGAATATCTTTGGCCTGTAGTGCAAAGATATACAGGTGTTGAGATAAACATGACCAACTGATGAATATCTTTGGTCTGTAGTGCAAAGATGAATATTTGATTCAATATGTATATTGATTGATGTTATAGGGATAAAATATTGATAATAAACTTTTAAATTCATAGAAGAAAGTAGATTTCATTATCTACGTAACTCTTCTAATGAATTATTATTTTCGTTGCGAATATTAATTTAAAACTTGTTGTCTATTGTATTCTATCATATTTTTCCCTGTTGAGGACTAACGATAATTTTTTCTATGTTATCTTAGTCATAATATTCTTTACTGAGCTAGTTGAGCTCACCCTTTTCTTTTTTGTTCCATTTTTCTTCTCATGAGGCAAGAATGTAGCGAATACTAATCGGGGTATGGATTGAAGGTTCTAGAAAGTAGTTTTAGTATTCCTCGCTATTTTGTAAAATAGTGTATCAATAATTGTAATGAAGGCTTATTTGAGTGTTGATATTGTCTAGAAGATAATATTTGTTTTTAAACTCACAGTTTATGAGTTGTCGTATTTTGCACGATAATTGTTTTAATAAAGTTGTAGTTGTTTCTGTACCATGTATTTGGCGACTTAGAATGGGTGTTGTATACCTATTTTGGGGGCGTCACAGTTGCCATCAGAGCTTAGGGATATGATCTCTGGCGGATATCGGGGAATAGAACTATGAGGGGAGAGACGAGTAAATCCTTCGCTAGTGTGTCCTACCTAAGCTTATTTATTGGTTGGTCAGAATATATGGATATTATGTGATATGTTAATTTCTTTAATTAACCCTTGTTTTATGGTAGTATTTGAGAATGGCAACCGAGAATGTTAACAGTGGAATAATTAAGACCATGTAGACACCTTTTCCCACCAATGAGGAAAACGTGCAACAAGCCGGCAATGTTCCTCCTGTAAACAACACCACTGATCAGACGATGAACGATGGAATGTTTAGAAGCTTTTTGCAGTTCATGCAAAATCAGACGAAGGAGACTCATGTACAAAATACAGGTAGAAATGATAGCAACGCACGGTTTGTCACAGTTAAGCAATTCAAAGAGTTGGGACCACCAAAATTCTGGGGAAAGTCGGATCTGATTCAGGCAGAGACGTGGGTCAAATAAATTACTAAAATATTCAACGTCTTGGGATGCACAGAGGAGCAGAAGGTTCCATTCGCCACCTTTATGTTCCGTAATGAGGCAAATTACTGGTGGAAATCTGTGAAGCGTACCCATCCAGCCGCACTAAGCATGTCTTGGGAAACGTTTCAGAAGTTGTTCAATGACAAGTACTTTTCTTAAAGTATTCGTCATATGAAGGAAGTAGAGTTTATTAAAATGGAGCAAAACAACATGACGGTGTCCCAGTACGAAGCGAAGTTCGCGGAGTTATCCAGGTTTGCACCTCATTTGGTAGAAAATGAGGAACGTATGACACGGATGTTTCTGAGAGGTTTGAAACCCGACATACATCAGTATCTCATTTCTCATAAATTTTCTCTCTATTTAGATGTTGTCAACATGGCTCAATTATTAGTGCGAGATAACGAGTACGTTCAACCGAGGGTCCACAACCAGGGTCATACCAGTGACAGCAGTCATCGGAGCAACGATAATCAGCGGGGAAAAAAAATGCGGACAAGAACAGCAACCACTCTGATGGTAATCATGGCCATGATAATAGAAGAAGCGAGTCGGGAGGAGATTTTAAAAAGAGAAGGTACAACAATGACAGTGCAAAGACGTCAGCACAAGCAGCAACTGGTTCAAATGGAGGAGAACGACCACCGGTCGTATGCTATAAATGTGGAAAAAAGTGTGATGCCCCCAAAATAGGTATACATCACCCATTCTGAGTCGCCAAATATATGGTACAAAAAAATAACTACAACTTTATTAATATAATTGTCGTGCAAAATACGACAACACATGCTGTGAGTTTAAATACAAATATTATCTTCTAGACAATATCAACACCCAAATAAAGTCCTCATTACAATTATTGAAGTACTATTTTATAAAAAATAGTGAGAACTACTAAAACAACTGTCTAGGACCATCACTCTATACCCTGATTGGTTCCTGCTATGTTCTCGCTTTCTGAGAATAAAAATGGAATAGCCCAGTAAAGAATATTACTACTAAGATAATATACAACAAATTATCCTTAGTCTTCAACATGGAAAGATCTGATAGAATATAATCGACAACAAGTTTTAGATCAACAACTGTAGCGGAAATACCAATTCATTAGAAGAGTTAAGTAGAGAATGAAATCTACTATCATCTATGAATTTAAAAATCCATCATCAATATTTTATCTCTGTAACATCAATCAATATACATCTTTGCACTACGGGCCAAAGATATTCATTTGTATCACCAGTTGGTCATGTTCATCTCAACACTTGTTCATCTTTGCACTACGGGCCAAAGATATTCATCAGGTAATCATTCATCTTTGCACTACATGCCAAAGATATTCATCAAGTACCACCATTAAGGACTGAGGATGATGAAAAACATTTTAGAGAACGAATCAAGTAAGACAGAAGGACAAATATTAGGGATTCGTATTTCGGTTTATCCAAATTCAATAATACTCCATAAGAACCAAGTGTGAAGTAGAATTCAAAAATAAAGATCAAAACATGGATACAATCAAAGATAGTAACCATAAAAGACATCTGGGACGAAAAAGAGAAAATTTTATTTTTTGGTGAATAGTGTCGTATTCGTGAATAGTGCCGTATACGTGAATAGTAATCCCGACACAAAAGTTCCAAATTTGATTAAAAAGTTCAAACCAATATTTCGGCATAATGATATTGAAAGAAATAATATCATATATGAAGAAAATAACATCCTTTACCTCAAAGAAATAATACTTCAGAATGGAACGTCGGATATGATGCTGAATGAAACTTGTACTGAATAACAACTCTCAAAGTATCTAAACACTCACAAAATACGCTCGATAATATAGAGAGAGAAAGAGAGAAAGCTTATGTTTCTGGTGTGATTTTTAATTCTAACTTAGTCCTCTATTTATAGAAAAATTTTAGCCCACCGAAGCAGACTTGACTTGTTACCTGATGACTTTACCTCTTTCTATTGCCACCCACCACATTTGAAATAAAATTCAGCACATTTCTTCACCAACCACAAGTGGGGCCCACTCAATTCTAGAATTTTCCACCAAAATCATTTATAAACCTAATTTTTGAATCAGTCACCTCTTAAAATTCATAACAAATCATACGTTCATTTTTAACGGTTCAAAATTTGTGAACATATACCCAACTTATATATGTATAACATATCCAAAAATCACAACGATCCAACGGCCGGATTAAAAATTATAACTCAAGCAATATATCGTAAAAATACTGATTTGATTTTTAATACCTTAATTCCTAAAAAATACTGATAAAACACCTCAACATTAAATCCTTCAATTATAACCACATAAAATAAATAAATCCATCATTTATATCCACATCAAATAAATATTTCCTTATCATATAAATTAATAATTAATTATTCACAAATAATATTACAGAATCACAATTATGACAACCAGGCCGTTCCCAAGAAAGAGGGGGCTTTCCAATAAAGATTTCTCCTTACTAGGGCGCAATTAGGTGACCAAACTTCTCCTTAGACAAAACTTTCTAGACATTACCAATAATTTTATCTAATAATATTATTCAATAATATGAATTATTGATCTGATAATGAGAAATACTGTGCAGTGATAATTATTGAAACAACAATATTATAAAATATCAACGCATCAATTATTTAATCAATAAAATAAAATATTGAACAGTAACTACTGTAACAATTATTGAGCAGTGCCTTCTTACGTAAGGATCAATAATTCAAAAATACTGTGCAATACCATGTGCTACTGTGCAACCACGCATATTACTGTATTCTTAACCACCGGGTATTCCAATAGTGTTAACGGTAACAACTACGCCGTTATTTATAAAAACTTAAAACTTGTCATTTTCTTCATTCGACAGTTATTCTGTTATGAGGCCCACGAATGACTGCGCTGTCGTACAAATATTCCCCGACAACAAGAATATTCCACGACCAAACGAATATTCCATGACAAAAAATGAATATTTTATAACCACTTGCTTATTTTTTAAAATTTGCACATTTCACCCATAACCAAAGTATTATATCAAATTAACTCCTTATTATTTTAAGATAATAAATAGAGAAAATTTAATTTTATTCATAATAATTTGGGGTTTTACAACCTCCCCTCCTTATGAAATTTCGTTCTCGAAATTGACGTATGTACCTGGTGTTTTGAAAAGGTGAGGGTACATCGCTTTCATTTCTGATTCCAACTCCCAAGTCATTTCCTCAATAGCATAGTTCCTCCACAAAACCTTGACTTGTGGTATAACCTTTGTTCGTAGGATATGCTCTTTTCTATCCAATATCTTGACAGGTACCTCCTCATACGTTAAATCTTCAGCTATCTCGTCTGGTTCTAACGCAATAATGTGGTTTGGGTCTTTCACATATTTACGAAGCATAGATATGTGAAAAATATTATGAACACAAGACATACTTGGAGGTAATGTGAGTCTATAGGCCACATTTCCTATTCGGTCAAGAATCTCAAATGGACCAACAAATCGTGGATTGAGCTTTCCGCTCTTCCCAAATCTTGTAACTCCCTTCCATGGAGCAATACGTTGTTACATGATCTCCAATATTAAACTCCACGTCCTTTCGATAAAGATCAGCATAACTCTTTTGTCTATCTTGTGAGGCCTTTATACGTTGTCGGATCATTTGAATCTTTTCTGTAGTCATGTGTACTAATTCTGGTCCTAACAATGTTGCTTCTCCCACATCGTCCCAGTATACTGGAGAACGACACTTTCGTCCATATAACGCTTCGAATGGAGCCATGCCTATACTTGCTTGATAACTGTTGTTGTGGGAGAATTTCACCAGTGGCAAGTACTTATCCCAACTTCCTTTAAAATCTAGGACACAGTGTCTTAATAGATCTTCAAGGGTTTGAATAGTCCTTTCTGATTTCCCATCCGTTTGAGGATGGTATGTCGAACTAAATCGTAAATCCGTGCCTATAGCTTTCTACAAGCTAACCCAAAATCGTGAAGTGAATCTTGGGTCACGATCCGAAACTATGGATATTGGCATGTCATGCAATCTCACAATCTCATTTACGTACATACTAGCAAGACATTCAAGAGAATAAGTCTCATGTATGGACAAGAAATGAGCCGATTTGGTTAATCTATCAATAATAACCCAAATCGCATCTATACCTTGAGAAACCTTGGGAAGACCCGTAATGAAATCCATAGTAATATGTTCCCACTTCTATTTCGGAATCTCAAGTGGTTGCAATGGACCCTTTGGCACTTGATGCTCTGTCTTTACATGTTGACAAGTTAAACACCTCGAGATAAACTCCGCAATCTCTTTCTTCATATTGCTCCACCAAAATGTATGTCGAAAACCGTGATATATTTTGGTACTCCCAGGATGGATTGCAAATGGTGTGTTGTGTGCCTCCATCATGATAATGTGCTTCAAGTCAAAATCGTTAGGAATGCAAAGCCTGGAGTTGACACGAAGTATTCCTTCTTCATCGATTATTGCTTCCAGAATAGCACATTCTTGCACTTTCTTTTTCATATGCATCAGCTCCAGGTCTGTAGCTTGAGCAGCTTTAACTTTATCGATTAAAGTCGGTTCTACTCGTATATTTGCCATCATCACGTGGGTACTTGGAGCCTTTAACTCTATCTCCATCCTTTATAATTCGTACAAAATAGGCCTTTGTGTTAACAACATTGTACTCGTACCGGCATACGATCTTCTACTCAATGTGTCAGCTATAACGTTTGCTTTTCCATGATGATATTGAATGCTATGGTCATAATCCTTCAACAGCTCAAGCCAACGTCGTTGCCGCATGTTGAGTTCCTTTTGGGTGAAGAAATATTTGAGACTTTTATGATCCATATAAATCTCCACTTTCTCCCCATACAGGTAGTGTCTCCAGATTTTCAACGCAAAAACGACTGCTGCCAACTCCAAATCATGAGTAGGATAATTCCTCTCATATTCTTTGAGTTGTCGTGAGGCATATGCTATGACTTTCCCATGTTGCATGAGAACACATCCTAACCATTTGCCTAAAGCATCGTTGTAGATAACAAATCCATCTGAACCAGATGGTATTGTCAGAACAGGTGCCAAAATGAGTCTCCTCTTGAGCTCTGTATTTTAACCACCAGGTAACCCAACAGTGTTAACAGTAACAATTTACGCCGTTATTTATAAAAACCCAAATTTGTCGTTTTCTTCATCCGACCGTTTTCTGGTATGGGGTCCACAAATGACTGCTCCGTCGTACGGAGATTCCCGACAAAATAATATTCCACGACCAAATGAATATTCCCCGACAACAATGATTATTTTATAACCACTTGTTTATTTTGAAAAAATTTCACATTTCACCCATAACCAAAGCATTATATCAAATTAACCCTTATTAATTTAGAATAATGAATAAAGGAAAATTCAATTTTATTTATAATAAGTTGGGGTCTTATATCTACGAGCACTACCTATATGATTATGGAGTTTATTTGAAATATAATTTTCATTTGGAGACAATGGAGATAGTTATATGTCAAGAGAAGACTTACCATTGGTAAGAAGATGATATTAATCTTCTCGTTTTTCTTTGGGGTCTATTAGGTAAACCAAAGATAATTCTGTGGACATATGATATCTATCATAACCTAGACGCATGGCCTCCCATGTACGAAGGTTTCCTTGAGCACTTTCCAAAGATTTTAATTTCTAAAATAGTTATTGACTGTACTTTTATCTAAAGTACCTTTGTAAGGTGTGGTGGTCGAGGCATCATAAGAGTTACATAGATTTTGTATTGAAACTCACAGCTTATCTGTTGTCGTACTCTGCATAACAGTTTAACAGTTGTATAAATGAAGTTTGTATTTGATTTTTATAGAGTGATATCTGGCGATTCAGAATGGGTGATGTATACCTATTTTGGGGACGTCACAGACAGGATATTCTAACAGAATAATAAATAATAGAACCAGGTCATGCATAAACGCACAGATAGGATATTCCAACAAAATAATAAATAATGAAACCAGGTCATGCGTAAACGCACAAACAGGATATTCCAACAGAATAATAAATAATGGAATAACATAAGAATTTTACCATGTATGCGGTACTTTGCATAGACAGATTATTCCAACATAATAATAAAGAATGGAATAACAGAAGAATTTCACCAGGTATAGGGTAGTCCGCGTATACAGGTTATTCCAACAGAATAATAAAGAGTGGAATAACAGAAGAATTTCACCATATATGTTGTACTTCGCATAGACAAGTTATTCCAACATAATAATAAAGAATGGAATAACAAAAGAATTTCACCATGTATGCGGTACTTTGCATAGACAGGTTATTCCAACATAATAATAAAGAATGAAATAACAGAAGAATTTCACCAAGTATAGGGTAGTCCGCGTATACAGGTTATTCCAACAGAATAATAAAGAATCGAATAACAGAAGTTCTCTTCATAATTACAAAAGAAATAATACCCTTTACCTTAGAAGAAACTGGATATAGGAGTAGTGAAGTAGCAGAATACTTTTCTTCTTTCTCTTTATAGTTTCTCTCTCTAGAGTTTCGGTGAATTCGTAAAAAATAATGAAGGAATGAACTTCTATTTATAGAAAAATAGACTGAATAGTAACTATTTCATGAACGGTCCAGATTGATTTACTTTTAAACGAACGGTCCATATTAATTTACTATACAATATTAATAAAATATTCTAATAAAATAAAATCTTTTAAATAAAATATAATATATTCTATTTATAATCTAATAAAATGAATAACTTTATAAAAGTATTCTGTTTATATAAAAAGATTTTAGTATGCAAACACTATGCATAATAAAATATTATATATTTTATTTATAGTCTAATAAAATGAATAACTTTATAAAAGTATTCTGTTTTATATAAAAAGATTTCACTATGCAAAACACTATACAGACACTATGAAAATACTATGCATAATAGAATATTATATATTCTATTTATAGTATAATAAAATGAATAACTTTATAAAAATATTCTGTTTTATATAAAAAGTTTTCTATTTTATTACATTTATAATAATAATAAAACAAAACTTATCACATTTATTATAATTCACAATATTAACCGACCAGGTTGTTCCCAGGAAAGAGGGGCTTTCCAATAAGGATTTTTTTCCTATTGGCGTGTAATTAGGTGACCAAACCTCTCCTTGGCAGAACTTCTAGACATCGTTAATATTGCAAATAATAATATTAATAACTTTTTTATCTCAATTATTGATTTAATAATATATAAAATATTGACAATAATTGAATCAAATAACGTGAGATACTATGCAACAATTACTATAGTAATAATTGAACAAAACTGAGTGACTTCTCACGTAAGTATCAATAATCAAAATTGTGTGCTATTATGCAACCACGCGTATTACTTTACTTTTAACACTGGGTGTTTCAACAGTTAACGGTAAAACTTTCGCCGTTATTTTCATAAAATATTTTTGTCGTTTTCTCAATTCGACAATAATTTCGTTGTGGGGTCCATCAATGATTGTGCCGTTGTACGAATATTCCCTGTTAAAACGAATATTCCCTAATCAATCGAATATTATATAACAACTTGCGTACTTTGCAAAATTTATAAATATTACCCATAACTATAACATTATATCAAATTCACACCATAATATTCAAAAAATATTTCGAAAAATTTAAATCTTTATTCATAAAATTTGGGGTCTCACAAGTATAATACCTTCCTCTTTTTCTTCATTTTTAATTTAGTCCTGCAAGTATTATCAAACTTGCACCACCTCCCCTAATAGTAAATAATGTGAATCAATAGTTCAATCATGTGAAAATACGAATTACGGTATAGTACCTCCATCTATACCTCCATTTTTAACTTAGTCATGCAAATATTATCAATCTTGAACCAACTCCCCTAATAGTACAAGAATATGAATCAATAGTACACACATATGAACAAATAGTTATAATTATGTGAATTAATAGCAATTAATTGCTTATTTATCCGATTAATTACCCGACTGGTCAGTATAACTTCCAGACATCAATTAATGTCGAAATAAATATCGATTTCCACTAACACTAATAATTCCAACACAATAGAACTATCAATTTCATCTTTAATCAACACGAACTTATTCATCATTAATATTATAACTCGTAATATTTAACAACCAGATCGTTCCCAGGAAAGAGGGGGCTTTCCGATAAGGATTTCTCCTTATTGGCGTGCAATTAGATGACCAAACCTCTCCTTGACAGAACTTCTAGACATTATAAATATTTCAATTTAATAATATGAATAACTTTGTCGTCTCAATTATTGATTTAATAATATATCATATTATGCAGATGATATTGTGACAATAATTGAATAAATAATATGAGAGATATGATGCAGCAATTACTGTAGCAATAATTGAGTATAACTAAATGACTTCTCACATAAGCATCACTAATCAATATCATGTGCTACTATGCAACCACGCGTATTACTGTACTTTTACTACATGGTAGTTCAACAATTTTAACGGTAACACTTTCGCCGTTCGTTTTGTAAAAAGATAATTCTATCGTTTTCTTACTACGACAATACTTCCGTTGTGGAGTCCACCAATGATTGTGTCGTCGTACGAATATTCCCTGTTAAAACGAATATTCCCCGACCAATCGAATATTATATAACCACTTGCTTACTTTGCAAAATTTATAAATATTACCCACAACTATAACATTATATCAAATCCACACCATAATATTCAAAAATATATTGCGAGAAAAATTATTATTTATTCATAAAAGTTGGGGTCTTACAACTATAACATTATATCAAATTCACTCTTTAATATTCAAAAATAATATTTATAAAAAATTCATCTTTGTCTCCTACTCAAAAGATATAACAAAGGAAGATTTACATCACACCACTTGAAAAATCGACAATACATCTTTGTCTCCTACTCAAAAGATATAACAAAGGAAGATTTATGACTAAAAAAGTCTTTTTTTATTTCATCCCAAAAAATTTAAACAAAATTGCAAATTCACATACTTTGTACCTACTACAACCAACAAATCTTCTTTCTATATCTAGGGTTCATCTTTCCAAGCTTCCCACGTGGGCGCAACGATTCCACAATCGCAAATGATGGGATTGAATAAGGCGGAGTCACGCTCAGAATTTATAGATATGCTCACAATTTTTCTTCTATAAGAGCTCTCTACCCCACTCGAGGTACTCATCTTCTCTACATGCATCTATGTATTGGATTCTTACTTTCAATTACTTCAACGATTCATCAATTGATGTCTGATCTCTGCTCTTATGAAGAACCCTAAGTTTATCCCATTTTGATGTCTAATTTCTTATTTAATATGAATGAAATTTGTTGGGTTGGGTCGGGTCGGGTCGGGTCGGGTCGGGTCGGGTCGGGTCGGCACATGTATACTTGTTTTTGATTGGTTGGCTATAACTAACGTTTATAATGCTGTTAACATTAGCTTCCGACTAGGATTCAATAAATGTGGTATTTCCATGTCATTATTCCGTTAAAATATTTAACTCCGCTGATGGAAATTCAATTTTTTGTAAGAAAAGTAAAGTATAGTTAGCTAACTATAAGATAAAAAAGTTGAGTTAATTGACCGTAAATTGACCTAAAATAGAGTAATCAAAAAAATATTTATCCCTATATTTAAGTACTGTAAATTTATTCGCAAGTTGTTATTACAATAATACAATGTAGTCCCAAAATTGCCATCATGCCCTTGTCACCATTTTTCTTTTAGAATAATGATTTGATAACAAAATATTGAATATAAAAAAATGATGCAAAAATGATTATAGATGATAGTTTTTGATTATAACAATTGGATCAACTTATATATAATAAAATATTTATTAATTATAATTTGACATATTATTTTATATTTACTTATTTGTAATTATTTTTTGTCAACGTAACATTATTATTTTTTAATATATTCCTTTATCTCCTTATACTCCCTCCGTCCCAAATTAATTGCTCAGTTTTAGATTTTTAAAGTCAAATTGACCATTTTTAAAACTAATCTTTTTACTATTTTTGCTAAAATATAGGTGAAGAGATTATAATCAAAAGAAAGTATATACAATTTATTACTAATCCTAATTTTTATAATTTTAGAAATATATTTATATATGCTTAATTATTAATTCTAAAAATAGTCAATTTTACTTAAAAAGGTCAAAATTGAGCAATTAATTTGGGACGGAGGGAGTACATTTTAAATTTCTAATTACATGTTTCATTTTTTAAGGAACCTATCCTATTATATTTAAACGTAATATGATCTCACATAATTATTTTTAATTTTAATTTATCTAATTTTTATGTTATTTTATTTCGATTCAACACATCTGATTACAAAGGATTCAAATTAGTAACATCAAATATTACTTTCTTTGTTTGGAAAAAAATGTTTTACTTTTTATTTATTTTTAATATTAAAGTGTATATAAAAAAAACTCATTGATAAAAGACTAAAATACACCACTTCTAACATTTAAGTTGTTTTTTTCTGAAGCAGGAGTCCGTTAGTATTAATAATATTTATTTAATTTAAATCTTTGATATATTATCAGAATAAAAATTATATTGCTAGAATAAAAATATTATTAAAAATTTTATGAGTTACTAAAATAATAATCATAAAAATATCATTGAATATATATTGTTCTAGTAACATTATTTTTATTTTATAATTATCAACAATTTTATTTTAAAAAAATTAAGAAATAAAAAAAGGGTTTAAGACACAACAGCGTGGTGGCATTTAGGTAGTTTAGCGTTAGAAAGAGGGTAGTTTTAGATACAACGGTTTGTTTACATTTTACGGGATTTGCGTTTTGGGTTTCTAGAACCGGAACCAATAGAAATCCTTTCTGACATTATATGTCATCTTTCTATTTTATTTCTCTCTCTCCTCAATATGTAACTAGTTTGCAGACCATTCTCTTCCATCTATCTCTCTATAAAAACCCTAATTTAAATTCTCTTCATTTCTCCTATATCTTTATAGGATGACAAGATCAGGTACTGCATCTTCCTGATTACATCAAACTCATCAAACTCTAGCTGGTTATTTAGCTCCTTAGCTTGAATGATAATTACAATTGATTGGATTTGCATAATTCTTTTGAATCAAGCTAGTAATTCTGCATATTGTAGTGAATTATAATCAATTTGTTTGTTTCTGATGATGTATATATTGTTGGGGAATTCACCCTTACATGACTGGCTTTATATTGGTTTTGTTTGTGTATTTTTTTCATTTTGTATAGTAAATTGAGAATTAATTACTTGATTTTAATTCATTTTTTGGGTAGTGATTGGATTGATGTGAGTTTTGGGTTTTTTGATGAAGTATGGAAAAATCTTTGATGGGTTTTGAGTATAATTGGATTGATTGGTGATTATAGTTTTGGGTATTATTCTGAAGGTGTGATCTGTTTTTGTTCTTTTTATAGTGTGAATGTTGTAGAAGCGTTTGATTTATGCCTACATGTAAAGAACAATGGAAGCTAATATATGTGACATTAATCATTTGGACGCTGATGTCCTTTTACCTCCTCGAAAGCGGCTTCTGGCCGGATTGAAGAAACAGAATTCTGATGGCTTTTCACTTATGCCATCGACTTCTAGTACTTCGAGTGAATTTGATATCAAGCTTAATAATTTGTTGAAATCTCATTCGAATAACTCTCCTGAGGAGATAGTGGAGGCCTCGAGATCAGCAGCTGAAGCTGCAGTTAAGTTTGCGAAGGCTGCAAGAGCGGTAGCCGAAGAGAAAGCCGTGGTAGCGGCCAAGGCTATGACTGCTGCCAAGAGTGCTTTGGATTTGGTTGCAACTGTTTCGGAGGAGACAGATAGCGGAGAAAAATATTTGAAGAAGAATAAGATGAAGAGGCATGTTCCTGTTCAGATGTTGTACAATAAGAAACAAAAGGTTGATACTGATGAAGAATTAGCCCGTAACTTACACAGGGTCATCAACAGCTCTCCGAGAAATACTAAGAACTCTTCAACTTCTGACTTGAAGAGTCATAAATATAAGAGGCTTGTGAAGAGTTTGGCTTCTTCAGAAAAGCTGAAGTTTTATAATGGAGGTATAATACGGGAAGGAAACAGCCCCTCTATGAGCAATGGATTTGGTACAAATGGTGAGCTGGATTCTGAAGGTTCCACTCAGGGGGCATATGTGGTTAGATTCGATGAAAGCACATCAAATTTGGATAAGGTTGACCCATTTAAGATGGAAAATGGGGAAGCAGTAACAAGTGAATCAAAGGAAAAAATGAGGGAAGCATTGGAGGATCCATTAAACTTTGGTAGGAAGAGGGGAAGAATCAAGCAGAAAAAGTTGCCGTTAAGCATTTGCAACTTTAGGGATCAAGCAAACCCCAAGGAAGAGCTGAAATATAGAAGCTTGACTGAAGGAAATGTGAGCAACGATACTGCAGGAAATAAGCCATTCTTTTCTAAAGGGCCTTCTAGCAGTAGTGTGATGCCAATTGAGAGGCCATCAACATGGAAGTGCAAGGTATTCAAGGCTCCCGCTTGTATTAAACAAAATAAAGTCATGCAGTTATAGTGTTCATAGATTTATTGCAACTACAGGCGGCTAGCTCAATTAGTCTTCGGCCAAGGTAGTTTTCACTTTTACTTTCTTATAGATTTGTTTGTCTTTTACATTTATCTTTTTTACTTCTCTATAGCATGTAAGTATTTGAACTCAAAAAATTGTATATTTTAGTGTCAATTGTTTGCAATCTGTGCATTGAAATCTCATATTTACTTGTCTTTATTTGGTAGCAATGTTAAACTGATATGCCAGAGATGTGTTGGGTCAAAAAAATGTTGAAATATCACAAATTCATCCTGCTTTAGTGTCAGGCCTTGTTACAATCTCTATCCTTGTTATCCAATGGCAGCTTAATTTCTCTTTGTTCTTTGTCTTCAAACAGTCTGAACTTCAGAATAACACTCCTTTTGTTGTTGTATTATATTCTGTTATAGTCTTGTTGGTTCTTAAAATCAAAACTCAGAAGAAAAACATTACTCGAGTATCACTCCCTCCATTGGGAAATGTGGGTTGTATTTCTTTTGTCCCCCTCCCCCACACCCCCCCACCCCCACCCCCACCCCCACCCCCACAAACAAACAAAAAAAACACAAATTTTACGGTTGACATTGGAAACATTTAGACAAAAAAAATTTGGATGACTTTGTTTCAAAATTAAACTTCATAAGAGTAAAATTATTTAGTATGAAAAGTTCGTTGAGAAAAATTGTGTCTAAATATGTCAAATGCAAAGCTTAATATTTGAAAAAATAAATCAACAGTAAAAGTTGGAGCCTCATTTTCTGGACAGAGATAGTACTTGTTTAAAATTTAGAAAATATGAGATTCATGGTTTCACTTTACATCACTAGTCTCTAAACTCTGCAATTATAGTTGGATGAAAGGACGGTGAGTGTCAAATGACCTGCATCATAATTCACAGCTAAAAATGTTACTAAATGTTCCAAACAGATGCATATATATTTCGGAAGATTACGTTTTCTTTTCTTTTTTGGTCAATCTCCATTGTTCCTTCATCACCCATGTCACGTTACAAATTTTATATATTTATTACTCCCTCTGTTCCACAAAAAGAGTCTCATTTGTCAAAAAAAATTGTTCCACAAAAAAAAGAGTCCATTTTTTGGGATAGAGTATAAATCACACAATGTCCTTAAGTTTGTCATCATAATTTTATTATCATCCCACACTACTAAACTAACAACTTATTATATTTAGGGGTATACATGGAACAAGTATATATTCTCAATATTCGCAATTTTTTGTAAATTAGACTCTTTCTGTGGAACGGAGGGAGTATATCAGAAGTATAGGGTGATGAATTCATTCGTTTTGGATTTGAGGTATCCTATTATAAACTGTACTACTCTTTTGTAAATAAACTACCAAGCTTTCTGTTGTGTAAATGATTGCTTAAATCTTTTATGCAGTGGCAGGCTTCTTCATGTCCACTGGAGGGAACTGTTGCTTGGTGATTTTATTAGTGGTTTGATCTTTGGAGATTGTCAGTCATATGAAGTTTAGATTGGTGCTCAAGGTGTTTGCAGTTGTGACCTTCTTTTAAATATTCAGGGTCTTTTATTGTGTTTGATATGGTTTTGTAAAGACAGCACATAAATTTTTCGCTTATAGAATGGTAAAGACTTCCTTTACTCCTTTGATCAACCCTATGAGTATTGTTGTTCCACTTTAAGGTAAATATTAATGTATCAAAGAGGCATAAAGTAGTGTTATTTGCTAAATAAATCTTAAACATCATGGAACTCGTGGATCTGTTGCCAGAAAGAAGATACCCTAGTATCATGTGTTTGTTTCATAGGAAAATCATATTGCAAGAACTGTTAATCTTTGTCAGTTTTAAGATTATTTTTAATTTTGATGACGTTTGAGCTATAATGTTGTCATTTGTATCTTAAATACCAAGGTTAGGTGGATTCGGGTGGCTTTTATTTTTGTTTTGTTTTGTTTTGGATTATTTAGCAATCTTGTTTTGTAGGTAATTGCTGGAAAGCATTTTTCCTGTTTTGGAGAAAGAAGGGGATTCAAGTAGTGATTCCTGAGTCTGTCTTGCTGTATGAAGAAAAGTTGATTAGTTTTGGGTTTGATTTGAGGATGGCTGGTATGAAAATAATAACTCTCCCCTGGCATTTGGAAAAAAGAAAGAAATGGAAAGCAACGGCCTTATCCTTCTCTACAAAAGTCATAATCTCTTCTCTTGCATAAGGTTCCCCCCCCCCCCCCCCCCCCCCCGATTTAGTTTTTGATTGATAGGTGGTGGAATGATATTCAAAGCTATTGAAACATTTCAATTTATGAAGTTTCAGTCTTTTAAACCCCCAAAAAAATGTTGGACCTCAAGCCCATCACATCTTATCTTGATTTAAAGTACGAAAAAGGGCTTCCAAGATCCAAAATCCATAATGAGTGTTTTATAGAACATGCTAATAAAGTCCCCTGCCTGTGTCCACCATGTGATGGAAGTAGTACTACTAGCAGATTGAAGTGAAAATTTGGGGACCTGAGGTTTATCCTGACAATATCATATCATTATGATTCCTATAAACAAAAAATCTTGGCATAAAAAACTTATATTCTGCCATTGTCAAGCTTCTTTCACTCCAGAAGTTCCAAGAAAACTCCGGCTGTTTCTTTCAATCATGTCAATCAATAATTGAAAGTATTTAACACTACAGCATGGTCAAATAAAAAACATATTATTAAGATTTCCAACAAATCAAAAAATATTTCAAAGCAATACTAGTACAGGTGGAGAGGTACTCCTGCAGATCCCTACTTCACTTGTCCACCTTAAGTTGAAGGCTGCTCATCCCAACATCCACATTTTCTACACTAGACTCACTCTTCACATCTTTATACATCAAATTTACATTGAGCCACGGGTGTTGCAAACACTGCTGAGCAGTTGGTCGCTTCTCTGGCGCAAAATCGAGAATGGGATAGAGAAACTCTGCAAACTCGCGACCATCAGGGTCAGAAAACTTGAATTTCTCAACCAGTAATCGATCAAGTGACCAGTATTTCAGCCTCCGGATCCTCTTCAGATCCCCGTGTCTGTCAAAATAGTCTTTGGATCGAAGCCCCCCAATGGCTATCTGTTTCAAGCAAAAATGAAAATACGGACATTCGAGATACAAGTATCTCTCAAGGAACCAGAAAAGGATAGGGGGAGGGGTCCAACTTGTTTACCTTACGAGGCATCTTTCCAAGGAGTTCCATCATTCGAGCAAGGTGGTCCTGCATACAACCGAATGATCATTACAACAAAAATTAACAGAGTTTATTCTACAATATACAGTATTCCCAATAGTATTGCATTAACTTTTCGGGGGAGTGTGTTTCTTTCTCTCTTATTGTTTCTCCCCCATTTTCTCCCAGCTAAAGCAGATCACAGCCTGTCTTCCAACATACATTGAATTGAAAATAATCTCAGCAGTAATTATTCAATGACACAAGGTAATAGATTAAAATAAGGTAAAGGTAAACAGTACTACCTCATCCTCACTAAAACCTTGTGCACCCTTCGGAGCAAACATCATCTCACCAGTAGCAAGCTCGAAGGCTGTGCAAGCGAATGACCACATATCAACAGAGAAAGAGTAGCCAGACTGTAGTATAACTTCAGGAGCCCTATATTGTCTTGTTTGAATTTCTTCAGCAAACTGCTTGCCGTCCCAACATGCATTTCCAAAATCCACAATCTTGCACCTCATATCAATCTCATCTAGGCATCTATCGGGCTTTGGAGCTAGCACCCCCATTGATGTTCGTCTTCCCGATATTTTAGCCACTGCTCTCCTAGCCCTCTGCTTTAGCTTTTTCTCGATAGTACTCATTGTAACACCATTCGGATTCCCTTCTGGCTTTTCAAGAATGGGGGCCATCCCTGACTTGATTGGGTCCTTGGCAGGATTGATCGTGGAAAAGAGAAGAATATTTTCAGGTTTTAGGTCTGTGTGTATAATACCAAGTTCTCTATGCAAATAATCCAAACCAACCAATATGCATTTGCATATCTCCCTAACTTTATTCAATTCAAGGCCTTTATAACGATTATATCTGATCAGCCGGAGTATACTATCACCAAGAAATTCAAGGACCATGCACAAATGCTGTCCATTTGGGCCTACATGCTTAAAATGGTCAATTAACCGTACAACACATTTACTATTAGAGTGGTCACCATTAGTGATAGTAGAAAGGACTTCAATTTCATGGAGAGCAGATTGAGCGAATTCGGGTGCACTTTTCTGAATCTTAAGAGCTACATATTTCTGTGAAAATAGAAAAGCAGCAAGACAAAATTAAAACTAGGGGGGTAAAGGTATGGGGTGAATGTACACTTAGAAAGGTAGACAAAAAAGAAATACACAGTTAAAGCAGTATCTAAAAGATCACAAAATGAATTATTTAAGGAAAGGAAACGCTTACTGAAAATTATGCACCGCTATCTAAACAGGAGTCCCATTTGCTAAGGAGCATTTCAAAGAGATTAAATAGACAAAATCTTGCTTAAATGGCTTGATTAAATCAAACACGGGACAACAGATTATGCAGATTAGTAAAAATTATATTCGATAGCCCTTAGTCAGCGATATAATGATATAGAGATAATAGGTTGCCATGTAACAAAAGAGATTGCTCTAAATAGAACAGGACGGTAACTTATATTTTAGGTAGCCGACCCAAGTAATAGGGACAAGGCATAGCTAAATAGGGTTACAAAGCTTTGTCAGCATATAACAAAAATAATATTTATGATTTTTAGAGATAAAGATGTACTCGAAAGGATGAAAAAACTCACAAAATTTGTAAAGTTTGAACCTCAATTAATACAATCTGGGGAATAAGACCACTTTAATTCACATACCACGTTACCTTGAAAAAACATAATAAATGCTCAATTAAATGATTGCCATCTTGACGAGAGATTGACCTTTTTGGGCAGGTTTTTACAACATGAAACCATTTATTGTTTCATTTTGAAGAAAACATAGAAAATGCATTTCAATAGCGTATCAAAATAGATATTTTCTGGAGATATATTTGTGAACAACCCATTTAGTGAATGTCATAAAGGTGCTTTCAATAGGAAAAATAAGGGTCTAAGATTATTACAACACATACTACTCAAGCGAAACAAAAATAATATGCAATTAAGATATAAAAGAACAAGTTATTAGTTTTTAAAATTTATCCGATAACTCTAACAAGAGTTCGAAAAAAATGTTTTTTTTCAAAAGTTTAAACACTTACATGTACTCACTCTTAACAAATTTTAAATTTATAAGAAGTTGCATGGAAACCAAGAAATGTGAAGAATATAATGATACCCAAAAAACAGAGAGAAAGAGAGGTAACCAAATAGGACGTAAATGTTCTTCAAGAAAGCCACGAATAAGTTCGTTAACATTAAATAATAACTTCACTGTTTTCAAGGGTTGACAATCACAAGAATTATGTTTTTTAGAAAAGGTGTAAATTTATTGTCAAATGCTAACTGTTATTTAACTCTCTTTTTTTATGATGAATATCAAAACACTATATGATACACAATGTTGCCTCATAAATTCAACAGGATGCCCGAACAGCATTCCTCATGCTTGCAATGCGAGGAAACTTGTACAGGTGGGTGGGTGAAAAACTAGGTTGTACAGTAATCAGAGATGATGTCTTTTCCATAATCTTAATATGATGTCTTTCCCCTAATCTTAATATTAATCACCTTGTGCCTGAATTTAAGTTTAATCCTTATGCTTGTATCAAAAGTTTATACACAACAACAATTTGCCAAGAAACTGAAGGAATTCAACCAACCTAATGCACAATAATAACTACTGCATTTAGAGTGCTATGCTATTATCCAAGATAGAAACTGAAGTGGAATTCTGACGACAACTATTAGTCTAATGTTCTGCCAGTAGGAAAGGGACTGATATGCAAAGTGCAGAGCTACAAGTATGCATCACACAATAAGTTCTCTCATACTCAATAGGTTGGCAAGAGCTTATAATGTTTGGTAGCTTAATATTAAATAGATGCAATCACACCATGTATTAGGCTACAACAACCTTGTAATATATTGACTATACATTCCGATCAGTAAATTTGGTGAGGATATTAACAATGATCATTGAAATAGATTCAGTCAAACATAAGTTACATAACAATTCCATATATAGGAGTTTAATAATGTATTCATATAGTAGTAATAAACAAGAAAATCTGAAAACGTGAACATAATAGTAAATTAGTAATAGAAACCGATCCAAAATTAGCAATCACTGCTCAACGAAGATTCCACCGATCGCTTATTGAAAATCAAGCTTACTATGTGATCGAGGTTACAACTAAACTAACTAAGTAAGATCTCCAACTTGTAATCAAATCTCAAATCTTTACTTCACTAATCAATTCAATACATAAAAATAACACCTTTTTCACAACTCCACAAAAATAAATAAGAACATACCGAGGTTTGGGTATCGTAAGCGAGCCAAACAGTGGAAAACTCGCCCCAACCGAGCTTCCTCTGCGCAACGTAACGGCCGGCGGCGAACGTATCGCCGACTCTAACCGCGTGATAACCACCTTTCCGGTAGGAATCGAAGCCCTCGTCCTCTTCCTCCGACGCCGACGAAGACGAACAAGACATCATGATCGCTTCTTATATTTTCTCTGTCCTCGATTCACAACATTAATATAGAGAGAGAAAAATGAAATTGTGTCATCGATATTTTTGATTCGCGCGAGATTTGTTTTTGTTATAATTGTGAAGTGTCCACTTTTTTCTCGTATTCTTTTTTAGTAATTTATAATAAGCAGTAGCAGTAGCAGTAGCAGTAGCAGTGCTATCCGAGATTGCCCCTCTTGCCACTGTGCGCAAATGAGGATGCCGAGGAGGAGAACGATTACTTGTATAGTTTGTATTATTTGGTGGAGTGGAGTAATCAATGGGGGGAGTGAGTTGATATTTATCTGTCAGCCAACTGCCTCAGATTCCTATGGCTATGTTTCAATTATTTTCTTTTTATATATCAAAAAGACTATGAATGATAACTATAAAGAATTCGGACCAATGACATCATTAATATATATTATTAATAATTAATAAAATTTTAAAAAATCTTCTTTTTTATTAACTAAAACATAATAAAATTTAGTTAAAATATTACTAAAACTAGTTAATTTTAATATTAAAACTTTTTCGGTTCAAAAAAAATTAAAAATCGAGTCCGTTAACTGGTTGGACCGATGGTCAACCAATTTTTGACCAAGTCAATAAAACTGGATTGAACCGGACTGAAGATTCGACCGGTTTCGACTCACGTATACAAATATTGCACATAAATTATGTGACATAAAATATAAATTTAGAAAAATATAAAAATTAATATTAAAAATAATAAAATATTAACATATTTAAAATTATAAAGGTAAGAGAATAAAAAAAAAACTTTCATCACAAACTTCACAGAGACTTTATAATATAAATAAATAAATAAATATCGATAGATATATACATATTTATTAGTAGGAACAATTACATTTTATAGTACATTTAAAAACATAATTACAAGAAAAGTGCACTCATTAAATATTTACACAATTAATATTTTTAAAATTTTATTTTCATTATTAGTACATATTTATGCTTCCTTTAATTATGGGATGTGTTTTAATTTTCACGATTCTCTCCCACAATTTTCTCCCCATCTCTCCCACGATTTTCTCCAACTCCATTTCTATTTCCCCCGCCTCCCCTCCTCCCTCCTCCACCTCCCCCTCCCCCACCCCCACCCCCACCCCCACCCCCACCCCTACCCCTACCCCTCCCTCTCCCTCTCCCCCTCCCTCTCCCTCTCCCTCTCCCTCTCCCTCTCCTCTCGCCCCTTTCTCCCCCTACTGCCGCCCCCTCCCCCTCCCTTTGCCTTCGCCTCCCACCCCCGCCTCACCACCTCCCCTCCCTCCGCCTCCCCCTCCCCCTCCCCCTCCCCCTCCTCACGCCTCCCTTTCTCCTCCCCCTCTTCCCGCCCCCTTTCTCCTTCACCCTCCTCTCCCCCCAAAACCCCACGCTCCACCCCCTCCTCCTCCCGCCCCTCCCTCTCTTTGATCCCTCCGCCTCCCACTGTCATCGGTCCATTCTTTATTTTCACTGGTAACGAAATCTTCCGATAAGATAACCAATTCAGTTTTATTAGGCTACTAATTTATTTTGGATGTGATGCAGTTGGTAATCAAACTTCATGTAGTTGGTTACCAAATTATTTGATAAGGTAACCAATTCAGTTTTATTAGCTTACTAATATATTTTGAATGTGATGCAGTTGGTAACTAAAATTTATACAGTTGGTTACTAAATCTTCCGATAAGGTAACCAATTTAGTTTTATTAGGTTACTAATTTATATTTGATGTGATGCAGTTGGTAACCAAATTTCATATAGTTGGTTACCAAACCATTTAATAAGGTAACCAATTCAGTTTTATTTGATTACCAATTTTATTTTAAATGTGATGCAGTTACTAGTCAAAATTCGCATAAAGGTAACCATTTCAATTTTTGTGGGTAACCAAATCGTCAAAAGAAATTCAGAATAGCAACTCCGGTGGCGGTGGCAGCGGTGGCGACGAGAGAGGAGGATGATGAACATTAGCTCCTTCATAATTTTTTATTTTTAATTTTATCATTTTGATTTGAATTTTGAAATATGGTTTTGAAATTGTTGTTAGAGACAAGATTTGAATTTGAATTATTAGTTATCCTTGATTTTAGGTTTCTTTATTAATGTGAATTGTACTATTTTTGTAATATAAGTCCTAATTATATTTTTTTTTATAATTATTTAGTTGATGCACTTTTCTTATAATTACTTTCTATTTGTTGTATATTTATGTAAAATACACTATTAATTTCTGTTTTCTTGTGCAGAATGGTACACACTTTTGGGCCTATCAGCCGTCCCCGCTGCAGTAAGAAACATTTATTTATTTGTCTCATTTATTAAAGTAAAAAAAATGAGTGCAATTAATTAATTTGACAAATCAAACAGATACTGTTGATAGTTGGTGCAAAGCTAGAACTAATTATAATGAACATGGCTCAACAAATCCAAGACCGAACCACGGTGGTGAAGGGAGTTCCGGTGGTTGAGCCCAGCAACGAGCACTTTTGGTTCAATCGCCCTCAAATAATTCTTTTCTTGATACATTTTACCTTGTTTCAGGTAATTTCAAATATTAATATATATATAAACTTTTTTCGATTCCTATTGATTTATTTTAATACCTTTTTTCTTTCTATTTTACAATTTACAGAACGCTTTCCAGATGGCTTATTTTTTTATGGACGTGGGTAATAAAAAATTATGTGAAATTATTTATTTTTGCATTGGGATTAATTCGGACTTGATTTTTGTTTAATTATTGACTATGACATTAATTAATAATAATTTATGATCGGTGCAGTATGAGTTCGGGCTAACTTCATGCTTCCACGAAAACTTGCCAATGATTTTCGCAAGGGTTTTCTTTAGTGTTGTATTTCAAGTGTTATGTAGCTACATAACCTTTCCTCTCTACGCATTGGTCATCCAAGTAAGTTTGTCTATATATTCACACAATTAATATATCCAAATTTACCAATCTGACTAATCATATTTAATTTATCTATATATTCATTAGATGTCTCACACATCAAACAACATTTTATAATAATTAAAAAACTTTATCTGCTATGACATGCGCTCAAACCCTATATGAGTCAATCCTCTTCATTTCAGAGTCTCCATTATTTGTATAATTGTATATTCTCCATCATCATGTCTTTGTCTCTCTTATTATCATGAATCTTAATTCACTGTAATACATGTATATATGTGTGTGTGTGTAGATGGGATCACACATGAAGAAGGCCATATTTGAAGAACAAACTACAAATGCTATAAGAAAATGGCAAAAGGCCGCAAAGGAACGCAGGAGGTTAAAAAAGGCAGGTCCAGGTCCAGGAGGAGAAGACATTTCAAGTGTGGCATCCACTCCATCACGAGGCTCATCGCCATTGCCATTACTCCACAAGTACAAATTTAACACTAATAATAATAATAATAATAATAATAATAATAATAATAATAATAATACAGATGTAGAGAGCACATTGAGCTCTCCTCGACATTATAATTACCATTTCGAAACCGAGTTATCGGACGTTGGAGATCCTCCGACTGATCATGATCATGATCAAGGACAAATAAGAAGACCAATGTCGCCTAAAACTCCAATTCCAAATGGAAAAACTAGCCGCAATGATTTAATTTAATTTAATTTACATAGGCTATATATAGTCTATAGCTTTATCATGAAATGTAACTTGTTTTAATTTCAATTTTAATAGTTTTGTCAACATCTTAATTAATTAATCTTATATTCTTTTATTCTTCTTTTTTTTTGTTAATTCGGGGTGGGGTACCAACCAAGTCAAGACCAGTCGGTATTAATCTTATATTCTCTTTGGTAACTCACAAACCTAATTGGTTTTTATTTATTTTTTATAACTAGTTACAAATGTGTCGATATACGTATGGGATCGGATTTTTTTTTATTACACTTTTTCACAGTTTATGATGTTTTTAACACCCAATTAGAAAACTCAAATAGTTATAGTTAAAAGGAAATTATTGAAACACATATAATATTTAAAATGCAGGATTTTTGATTATTCGTAAACGTAATATTTTAAAAATTCATTATGGTTATATATGTTTTGCATGGATGAGGGAGGAAATAAAAAACATTAACTAGAAGTATATATAATATAATTAGACTTTTCAGCATAGGTCTCTTATACAATAATGATAATAAATAAAATAAAAATAAAAATAAATAAATAAAATAATTTAAACAAAACAAAAGTAAAAATGAAAAAAGTTAGAGCTCTGAATTTTATAGTTTATATATGATTCAACCGTTCTAAACACGGGCGGAAGAATTGAGCGATTGAAAGGCTCAAACACATAAACAGAAATGTTAGTTATAAGAACTCAGTAAAGAATTACAATGTCAACGAGGCAATACTCAATTTGCATGTGGTAAACTCTTGTGCTACGTTTGGATCGATGGAATAGGAGAGAGAATGGAATGAATCATTTCATTAGAATGATAAAAATGTTGTTTGGTTTGTTTATTTCAACAGAATAATGTATTCTTCCTGGAATGATAGTTAACTTAAAATTTTAATTTTCATTCAAGAGGGGTGGCCAGGAATATACCCCTACAAATATAATAGGGTTTTTTTACATATTCATTCAATTCGATCGATCTGGGAACGACGAGAGAGAAGGGACCGAGAGTTGATAATTTTTTCGGAATTTCCATATTTCTATTTCTTCGTAATTTACCCAACTTACCCCCACCCAGCCACCCCGCCCCACCTACCCCCACCCCTACCCCTACCCCTACCCCTACCCCTACCCCTACCAACCTACCCCCACCTACCCCACCCACCTACCCCCAGTCCCACCCCACTTCTTACCCACCTACACACCTATACCACCCCATCTCACTCACCCCACTCTACCCCACCTACCCATCCACCCACCCCACCCCATCTACCCCAGCCCACCTATGCCACCTACCCCCACCTACCCCCACCCCACCCCACCTACTCCACCCCACCCCACCCCACCCCACCCCACATACCCCGACCCCCTATCAACCTACCCCTACCCAGCCACCCCAATCCACCTACCCTACCTATCAACACATCCCACCCCACCTACCCCCACCCTCACCACCCTACCCCACCACTCTACCCCCACTCAGCCACCCCAACCCACCTACCAACCCACCCAACTACCCCACCCCACCCCCTACCAACCTATCCTATCACCTACCCCACACCACCTACCCCACCTACCCCCACCCCAACCCCAACCCATCTACCCCACCCCACTCCACCTATGCCATCCCACCCACCCACCCCCCCTACCCCCACATACCCCACCCCCACTTATCCCACTTACCCCCACCCAGCCACTTACCCCACCTACCCCACTTACCCCCACCCATCCACCCCACACTACCTTACCTACCCCTACCCCTACCAACATACCCCAACTCACCCCACCCACCCACCCCACTTACTCTCACCCCACGCCCTACCAACCTACCCCACCTACCCCACTCCAACCCCACCCTTACCCACTTACCCCACCCAACCTACCTCACCCTACCCCCACCTACCCCACTCCACCCCACCCCCATCTACCCCACCTACCCACTCCAACCCCCTACCAACCTACCCCCATCCAGCCACCCCAACCCACCTACTCTACCTACTAACTCACCCACCCCATCTACCCCACCTACCCCCACCCCGTACCAACCTACCCCCACCCAGCCACCCCAACCCACTTACCCTATCTACCAACCCACCCCACCCCACCTACCCCATCTACGCCCACCTCCTACCAACCCACCCCCACCCAGCCACCCCAACCCATCTACCCTACCTACCAACCCACCCGACCCCCTATCAACCTACCCTACCACCTACCCCACCTACCCCCACCCCTACCAACCTACTCCCACTCAGCCACCCAACCCACCTAACCTACCTACCACCTCACCCCACCCCACCTACCCCCACATCCTACCAACCCACCCCCACCCAGCCATTCCAATCCACCTATCCTACCTACCCACCCCACCCACCAACCCCACCTACCCCACCTACCCCTCCCACCCCACTCCCACCCCACTCACCCCACCCCACCCCTCCCCTCCCCTCCCCTTTATTTCTAAGAATGAAATGTGTTAAATTTTTAATATAAATTGAATTTAAGTTAAATTTGAACATTTGAGAGTATTTAGATCACTTTGTAATTATTTATTTCATTCTTAGATGTATTCCTAACATCAACCAAACATTTACATGGAATATTAAAAAATTCATTCCATTCCCTTCCTTATTCCATTCCCTCATCTATTTCATTCCCTACTCTATTGTATTCCTTCAATCCAAACGTAGCATCGGTATACCAATCAAATTATTGATGGAATAATAAATAAAAAAAACAAAGATTTTCATATTATGTAGGAATTTTCCATTTCTTTGACTTCTTTTTTTACAAGTAGTAATGAATGGGTGTTCCAATCCAAACTTCTCCCTAAATATACGTGTTAATTTCTACATTATTTTAAATGTTGGTGCTTATATAGTTGGAAAGAACTCATGGAGGCGATAAGGAATAAATTCACTTGACTTGGTCAAAAGTCAAATAAAATCGAGACATAAACTAAAGCCTACGTACGTACTTGCTGCTAAATAATAAAGTAAATAATTAAAAAATCAAAACCCATTTCAAAATGTGTATTCCCGACCAACTCTTCTAAAGACCTTAATCTTGTTGTCTTTCTGAAGCTTAACTTGTTTGTTATAAGAGTTATTATTATACACTAGGGTTAACCCGTGACTCCGACATTACGAATATTTATGTAATTATTTAATATATTTAAATAAAAAATATAAGTTAATAATGTGAAAAGAGAATATATTTGATAAAAAGTAGAAAATTCCGTAATTATTTGTTGTAAATAAGAAAATTTCTAATCAAGATGGACATCCCACCTAAAAAGTAAAGAAATCAAGAATTTTGCCACAAATTGTATCTACATGCTCATTATTTACTTGTCCATCAAAATTCGCTACATGCTCATTAGTTTACCTAAAACATTAAATTGACAGCATCAATATGAATATAGTCTCCTGTTGCCACCACTATTGAGAAAATTTAGCTGAAATCTAAACATATCTTATGAGAAAACAAACCACCAGAAGCATGAAAACAACATGTTGATACAAAAATTATTGCGATAAATTATGATTGCGACGTATATGTATGAATATATAAAAATTATGATTGCGGCGTATATGTATGAATATATAAAAATTAAAAAGTGTTATTTTAATTTATCGCATATACTTTTATTTTGATCGCAATTTATCGTCAAATATTTATTAACGTGTATATTATTTTCCTTGTTATAATTGTCAAATTTATTGCGAAAACAAAAAAATATTACAAAGATCTATATTAACAAAAGAATTTAATTAAATGCCTAACAAAAGTTGTGGTTTCTTTTTTACTCCATCTGAGGTGAGAATAAAAGTTAAAATCAGTCATTTGAAAGTTTGAAAAATCTTTTTTCTTAAATTCTTTATTGGTGCATGTAACGTTATTCAAATCCTGTCATCTTTAAATTCTTTTAATACATTTGTCATGACAGATATACCCTCTCTTTCGTACTAAAATCATGGTCTCTTTCTCAAGAAAGGGTAATTTAAACGGATCATATTTAATTAGTTTTTTTTATAGAGACTTAATCCAGCAAACGAATTTTGAAGGTTGGTTCGTTATGATTGATTACCTTTATACATATATAATTAATAAATTACTACCTATCTATATGTTATATGGTTATAAATAAATATAAATTGAACACTAAGAGAGAGAGAATATTTTAAAATTTTATTTGAGGGAGGGAATATTTAATTTGAACATTATAACGAAAAAGTCAACCCGTTTAAAATGTCCACGCTGTAGTAGTAACCTTTAGCAGAAGTTATCATCAATAAGCGCTTTAAAGAATTAATTAATCCCAAAACCCCATTCTCTCTCCTCTTTCTCTCTCTAAACAACTCAAGTTTAAGACAATCTAATTACCGCGTATTATTACAACGACGATGAATACAAGTATATTTATAAAATTGTCCTAAACCCATCTTATTGACCGTGCCAACTTATATATATATATATATATATATATATATATATATATATATATATATATAGATAGATAGATAAAGTGTTTCTTCTTCACCCAAATTCTAATACAGACTTGTAATATAAATGCATGCTCTTCCATCCCAAATTCTTTGGAAGTGGCCCTGATTTTTTAAATATTTTCACAAATTCCCCCTGCAAAAATTCAACACAATTCTCTCTCTTAGTTTTCCGGATTCTGAATTGCGCTGTTTCATTAGTTTTGAGTGAATAAAAATGGCAGGAGATACAAGTGGTACTTCAAGGGAGCTTGATCAAACTCCCACATGGGCTGTTGCTGGTGTTTGTGCTGTTATTATCATCATTTCTATTGCGTTAGAAAAAATTCTTCATAAACTTGGAACGGTACAATTTATGAGCTTTTATTACACCCCCCCATCTAATATTTATTTATGCTTCTTTCTTAATTCGTGTTGCCTTTCCTAAATGGGTTTGCTTTGGAAGCTCTTGAATTTATGATTTCTGATGTTTGGGGTCGAGTTTCTTTTGGATTATGGGTTTCATTTCGTTTATGATATTCACACCAAGTCAATATGCCAAATTAGTAGTATTTGATTTTTGAGTAAATTGTTGTTTTCTTGAGTTCCTTTACATGTTAAATTCCATGTTTCTTTATTAAGTTGTGTTATCTTGCGTATTCATGTTGCTTAATTCAAAAGATATTGCTATATCCACGTCAATCATTTTTTTTTAATTATTATTATTTTTAGTTATCCTAATTATACTCGAGGTTATGACACAATTAATTGCTTGTTGATCAGTGGTTTACAGAGAAGCACAAGAGAGCTCTTTTTGAAGCCTTGGACAAAGTTAAAGCTGGTAGAGACAATAATAATTTCTCTTCCTTTTTGATTGAATTGAATTTTATCACTAATTAATTTACTTTTCCTGAATTACTGCAGAGTTGATGATTCTTGGTTTCATTTCGTTAATCCTGACATTTACTCAGTATTACATAGCCAAAATTTGTATCCCACAAGATGTTGCAGACACAATGTTGCCATGTCCTGCTAAAGGTGCTAAAGTTAAAGTTGACGATGGAGATAAGGAGCATAGGCGGAGGCTTTTATCGTATGATTATGAGGGCAGAGTATTAGCTGGTGCTTACGAATCTAGTTGCAAGAAGGTATGATTTGCTGTAAGTAGATGGAAAACCTTTTGATGGTCATATCTTTCATTTTCCTTTCCATGTATAGTCTATTTGAATACTGAATTGAATCTTTAAATACTGCCATGCCAAACGGTTTAGTAGGCTTGAATAGTTTTCTACATTTCGACATCATGTTGGATCTTTTGTTAGTGTTGGTTATACCATTATGGGTCTAAAATGGAAAGACGTGAATCAGACTCTATATACAGAATATTCTGCCATCAATTTAAAAAGAACTAACAAATGTGGGATAGGGACGTACGGTTCATCTAATAAATTATGGAGTAGTTACAAATGAGTGTGAATGCTTCCTTGCTTGTAATTTTATGTGGGGTGAGACGTTGGCTGCCTTCATGTCCAATTTTATGCATTATGGGCATCTCATATAGTTCTGTAGTCGAACTCTACTATCCTCCATATCTGAACTTGGTTAATCTTAATTTTTCCTTTACAAATTCAATTCTTATATGTATTATTTGACACGTTCTCACAAACAAAACTTGAAATTCGGTTAATATTAAAAGTTATTACTGATATTCTGAAGTCATCCCTATTTTCTTTACTGTTCACTGACCTGTTTGAGAATTTCTCTTGACAAAAGCTTGTGTATGACATTGACGTGCATCAGTCTATAACTAAACTAATCCTAGTCTTCGCAACAGGGGGAAGTACCAATTATAACTGTCGATGGACTGCATCAGTTACACATCCTCATTTTTTTCTTGGCTGTCCTTCATGTTCTATACAGTGCTGTTACTATGGCTCTTGGGAAACTAAAGGTAATTTCAGAATCTGATAAGCTAGATTTTCTGTATTTGTGTTCAACATTTAAATATCACTGCATGGATGTTACTCGATGAAGAAGTACCAAGAACAGTGGGTTAAAGCTCAACAATTTATTCGGGGGTATTTGCTAGAGTTTGTTTGGCTTTAGAGTTAAGGGCTCCAAGGCATAGAGGAAAACCAAAATGCAGTAGTAAGCACCAATTTAAAAATAATCGTCTAAACCATATATATGTGCGCGCAGAAAACCGTAAGCTCTGGTATTTGATATGGAAGGTGTAAACAAAACATCCAAGAGTTAACAAAGAAAAATAGAGATAGCTCTTTCTGAAAAGAGTAAACTATGAAATCTAGAATCAAACTACTTGATGAACTATAGCATTCTTAAATATAATTTGTAATCTTTGTTCATCCTAACTCTAAAGGTAGACAACTTTTGACAGGCTGCCTCGATACTTTTAATGCTTTTACGTTTTTTACTTATACAGATCGACTCTACATTTAATGCTATTAATTATTTACTTATACAGATTCGTGGCTGGAAGGTCTGGGAGCAGGAGACTGCCTCTCATGACTATGAGTTTTCCACGGGTATGTTGCCGCACGATTTAGAAAGGATATTATTCATTCTGTACTTTGAATTTAGTATTCATTTTAACATTTGTGTACATGGGGATATCTTGATGTTAAATTTCCCCCCGAAATGGGATATGCAGATCCGTCAAGATTCAGGCTTACTCATGAGACATCGTTTGTGAGAGCGCACACAAGTTTCTGGACTAGGATTCCCTTTTTCTTTATTATTGTAAGATATATTTCGCTGATGTACTAATATCTTCAATGTTTATAAATTTTATAATACAAAATTAATATAGGAAGTCATTGGATATATGTTGAATTACATATAAGTTGTTACAAGGACGTGGGACATGAAATGCAGTTTTAGAGCAGCTACTACCGTGTAATCTGTGTTCAAATAAGTTGATACATTGCTCCAATAGTTTTACCACTTGAAATTATTTACCATATATTCAACTTGTGCTAAGCTCATTAGCATGATTTTCTCTTGCAGGGGTGTTTCTTTCGACAATTTTTCAGGTCTGTTATGAAGTCTGATTACTTGACCTTGCGAAACGGATTCATCAGTGTGAGTTTCAAGTTGCACATGATTCTGTAAATTTACGTTGTTATGCAGACACCATTTATATGTTTTGTTGTTTCTTTTAATAATTTTTTCTGTCTCTGTAGGTCCATTTAGCCCCTGGAAGTAAATTTGACTTCCAAAAGTATATCAAAAGGTCCCTAGAGGATGACTTTAAGGTAGTCGTGGGAGTCAGGTAATATGGTTTTATTTAACTTGATGTACTTCTTTGAGGTTTCAAACTAATCTTGCCTAAATTCATTATAACTTTTTGTTTCCACACTTAGTTTCTTCATGATATTTGCAGTCCTGTGTTATGGGCATCGTTTGTGGTTTTCCTGCTCATAAACGTCAGTGGTATGTATATATTCCATAGGAATTTCTTTCCAGTTGGAAACATTTTTCACTTTTTGTTTGACTAAGAAGTTTGTTATTGTGTTTAATAACAGGAACACAGGCACTATTTTGGGCATCCTTCATTCCTCTAGTTGTAAGAAGGCTTTTATCTTTCAAGTATTTAACTACACTAGTAGAGAAGAAACCCTGACCGTTTGTTTTTTTCGCAGATTATTTTAGCTGTTGGCACAAAGCTCCAAGCCATTTTGACGAAAATGGCTCTTGAAATCACAGAAAGACATGCAGTGGTCCAAGGAATTCCACTTGTGCAAGGCTCAGACAAATATTTTTGGTTTGGTCGGCCTCGATTAGTCCTTTATCTAATCCACTTCGCGTTATTTCAGGTATTAAATGTTTTCACTATGGTTAGAAAGTTCTCTCCTTAAAATGCCTGAGTTGGGATATGCATAAACTGGTTATTGGCTGGGTTAATGAATAATGCTTAAGCTTAACTTTTCTTACAATGCTTAAAAACATCAGATTAGAATTTAAGAAGTCTAGCTAGGGAAATTTCAATTTGAATAACTCAAGTAAAAGTTAAAAGGCTTCTGACGTTTTAGGCAAGATAGACATGAATTTAGGGATCCTAATGTATGGGATGAGAAAATGTCTGACCGAATACAGTCGCATGATGGACCTTGTGGATCCCTTGAGCACTCATGCTCCAAATAATGTCTTTGCTGAAGAAGCATTTTAGAACTTGTTCTCCCAAAAATCTTCCAATAGCCCTTTTGGGGACAGCTTATGTAAGCACCTTGGCAATTTTTTTGCTTCGTTATTTGTTATTAAGACAAGTATTAACAAACAATTCGTCGGTACCTGTATTCATGACAATTATTATTTCAATTTATTTGTTTACTTTTGAGCTCCTTATTTTCCTGCTGATCTAATCAATTCCATGATTTTTGCAGAATGCATTCCAAATAACATATTTCTTGTGGATATGGGTAATTTACTAATTTCATATACATTATATTCTTAATCGGAATTCTCCCTTCCTTTCTAACAGTGATGGTGTCAAATTTTTTTCTTTGCAGTACGAGTTTGGGCTGAATTCTTGCTTCCATGATAATTTCGAGTTTATAATAGTCAAACTTAGTATAGGGTAAGCCTTTCTTCCACAAGTCTTGTTATAAAGACATCCGCTGGAGCTCTGGAATCAGCCTTAAAGGTTTACACCAATGTGATGAATGTTGTTTTGGTTTTGCAGGGTAGGAGTCCTACTCCTATGCAGCTACATTACGCTTCCATTATATGCCCTTATAGCTCAGGTATCGCATCTGTATTACATGTTCATTTGAATGGAAACTAGTTATTTTAGAAAGGAAATGGAAATAAAAATCTCCTTTTGGGAAACCTTTACTCGAACATATTACTTTCAACAAGCAATAAGCATGTTCTTTAGTTATATAACTGAATAATCTATATTTGGTAATTGATGGAAAACTTGATAACAAGTCTATCTGAGAATAGTCTGCTTAATTTCTGTGTTAGTTCAGCTAACACAGAAAATATTAAAAGCAACAGTTTTAGTTTCATGTGAACCAGATTACACCCCCCCACCCTAAAAAAAAGAAAAAGAAGAAAAAGAAAAAAGAAAGTGTTATTTTTCACTAGAGATGTATCCTAGCTATACATTTATGAATTCTGAATTGATTGTGTTAAAACTTGGAGCTAAATGTGTCTTAAAGATAAATTTGGTTGGATGAAAATTTGCAGATGGGTTCACATATGAAGAAATCCATATTTGACGAACAAACATCCAAAGCCCTTAAGAATTGGCACATGGCTGTTAAAAAGAAAAAGGGGGGAAAAGCAGGCAGATCTCCCACGCGAACTTTGGGTGATGCTAGCCCCAGTCCTTCAGTGTCACCGGCTTCAATGTCCTCGACTTTGCACTCCTCAGCAGCTGGACAACTGCATCGCTTCAAGACAACGGGTCACTCGATCCTTCCAAATGACGACCACGACATGTCTGATACAGAAGCTGATCCACCGATTACCGAATCCACCACGGCCAAGTTGATTGTAAGAGTTGATTATGGTGATACAAATATCGAAACAACTGTAACTCACCCTGGTGGAGAACAACCCCGGAACGAAGATGATTTTTCATTTGTGAAGCCAGCACCTCTATAGTGAAGTAGTTGATGCTGGCCATTGTGTTATTCGGGCAATTCCTTGTACAATTCTCTTTGCATGCATTTTGAGTACATATTTTAATGTTATTCAGGCAATTCCTTGTACAATTCTCTTTGCATGCATTTTGAGTACATATATACGGAGGGAATGGTTCATAAGAAGTGCGGATTAAAAATGTGCATACAATATCTTTTATCGTCTCAACGGTCGAGATTAGAAATGAGAAATCACCCGTCCGCTAATATTAATAGCGGGCGTAACTCGTCGTCCACTACTAATAATAGCGGATGTAATATTATTTTTGATCTCCGTCCATTACTATTAGTAACGGATGTACTATTAGTAATAGACGACAGGTTACGTCAGCTACTATTAATAATAACGGACGAATAATTTCTCATTTCTAGTCCGTTAGATCGTGTTTTATACAGTATTGGTGATGATGTTTGTATGCTCATTTTTTATAACAAGTACGTGTAAGACCCCGAATTTTATGAAATAAAAGTATTCAACTTTCCTATTCAGTAAATGGTTAAATTGATAAAAAGTTTAAAGTTAAGGGTGATATATGATTTTTTTTTTTCAAAATACACAAGTGGTTATAAAATATTCATTGTTGTCGGGGAATATTCGTTTGGTCGTGGAATATACTTTCTGTCGGGGAATATTCGTACGACGGCGCAACCATTTGTGGGCTCCATAACAGAATAACTGTCGGATGAAAAAAATGACAAAATTAAGTTTTTATAAATAACGGCATAATCGTTACCGTTAACACTGTTGGAATACCCGATGGTTAAAATACAGTAATACGCGTGTTTGCACAGTAGCACACGGTTTTACACAGTATTTTTGAATTATTGATCCTTACATAAGAATGTACTACTCAATAATTGTTAAAGTAATTACTGTTCAATATTTTATTTTATTGATTCAATAATTGATGCGTTGATATTTTATATTATTGTTGTTTCAATAATTATCACTGCATAATATTTCTCATTATCAGATCAATAATTCATATTATTTGAATAATATTTTTAGATAGCATTATTGGCAATGTCTAGAAAGTTCTGTCAAGGAGAGGTTTGGTCACCTAATTGCGCGCCAGTAAGGAGAAATTCTTATTGGAAAGCCCCCTCTTTCCTGGGAACGGCCTGGTTGTCATAATTGTGATTCTGTAATATTATTTGTGAATAATTAATTATTGATTTATATGATAAGGAAATATTTATTTGATTTGGATATAAATGATGGATTTATTTATGTGGTTATAAATGAAAGAATTAATGTTGAGGTATTTTATCAGTATTTTTGTCGGAATGAAGGTATTAAAAATTAAACAAGTGTTTTTGAGATATATTGCGTGAGTTATAATTTTTAATCCGACCGTTGGATCGTTGTAATTTTTGGATATGTTATACATATATAAGTTGAGTATATGTCCACAAATTTTGAACCGTTAAAAATGAACGTATGATTTGTTATGAATTTTAAGAAGTGACTGATTCAGAAATTAGGTTTATAAATGATTTTGGTGGAAAATTCTAGAATTGAGTGGGCCCCACTTGTGGTTGGTGAAGAAATGTGCTAAATTTTATTTCAAATATGGTGGGTGGGAATAGTAGCAGGTAAAGCCATCAGGTTGCAGGTCAAGTCTGCTAAAATTTTCCTATAAATAGAGGGCTAAGTTAGAATTAAAAATCACACCAGAAACATAAGCTTTCTCTCTCTAAATTATTGAGTGTATTTTGTGAGTATTTAGATACTTGGTGAGTTGATATTCATCAGTGCAAGTTTCCTTCAGCGTCATATCCGATATCCAGTCAGAAGTGCTGCTCTTTGAGGTAAGGGATTGTAAGGGATTTTAAGGGATTATAAGGGATTTTAAGGAATGTTATTTTCTTCATAATGATGTTATTCTTTCAATATCATTATACTGCAATATTGGTACGAATTTTATTGGGGAATTTCTACCTTTTTGTGTCGGGGTTACTATTCACGTATATGGTACTATTCACGTATACGACACTATTTATGTATGTGGCACTATTTATGTATATGACATTATTTGCGTATACGGTACTATGTACAAATACGGAGTACTATTCATGAGTTACTATTCACGAATTACTATTCACAAGTTACTATTCACGAGTTACTATTCAGGAGTTACTATTCATGAGTTACTATTCACGAGTTACTATTCATGGGTACTATTCACAATAAAATTGGTTTCTTTTTCTGACCAAATTATCATTGATTTATGAATCTTACTCTTGAAATTAAATCCATATTTTGATGTTATTCTTTTAATTATCATATATAACATTTTTATAATCTTGGTGAAGAAATTTGTCTTTGACTTAAGTGTAAAGATGGGTAGATTATTGGTATAATCATGACTATGAGTGACTATTGAATTTACAATTGAATATTTTTAGCTTAAGTGCAAAGGTGAATTGATCAACATGGTTATAATTATGGTTTATATAGATTTTGAAATGATTATATATTTATTTGAGATATGAATATCTTTAGCCTGTAGTGCAAAGATGGTCTGTTGTTGAATATCTTTGGCCCGTAGTGCAAAGATGACCTGTTGTTGAATATCTTTGGCTTGTAGTGCAAAGTTGAACTGTTGACGAATATCTTTGGCCCGTAGTGCAAAGATGAATTTATTAGTATGATTATGAACAGGAACTGTGATTTGGTATTACCATGATCTTTGATGTTTCAGGTAAAGACAGGTGATAAAAATTATCTTCGTCTTGGATGCGAAGAGGAATTTAGAATTACAATTATGATTATGAGTTATTCATATAATTGTGGAAAGGAATTGTTGATTGATGTTCCAAGGATAAAACATTGTTGGTGGACTTTTAACATGGAGAAGATAATAGACTGTATTGTCTATTTGACTCTTCTAATGGATTGCTCGTTCCGCTGCAACTATGGTTGAAATTTTTATCATCTACCATATGTTCTAAATCTCTGATTTATTATTGATGAAGGCTATTGATAATTTAATTATCTTTAGTCATGATATTCTTTAATGAGCTAGTTGTGCTCACCCTTTTGCTTCACAATTCCTTTCAGGTAATAAAAGTGTAGTTGGGTCAAGCGGGGGTAACAAGGGAATAGAACGGTGGTCTCTAGCTATGGAGTTCTCCCTAAACAGTATAGACAAGTGTGTTGTATACATCTTTTAGTAGTTATATTTGGTGAATCATATAGGGAGAGGCGAACCCAACGTTGGAAGGGTGTTTTGCCACTATCATACAAGATGTCTAATGACATACAACCTCGTGTCATCATAAGACAGGGTTGTGCTCATCCACTTGCTGAGTATATTTACGAGCACTACATATATAATCTTGGTGTTTGTTTGAAGTATAATTCTCAATTTGAGACAGTGGAGATAATGATAAGTCAAGAGAAGACTCACCATTGATAAGAATATGATAGTAATCTTCTTGTTTTTCTTTGGGGTCTATTGGGTCAACCAAGGATAATTCTGTGGCCATATGATATCTATCAAAAATGTATCAAATGTATCAAAAATATATCAATTATCAAAAATGTATCAAATGTATTTTTGATATATTTGATACATTTGATACATTTTTGATATATTTTTAATACATTTGATACATTTTTGATATATTTGATACATTTTTGATATATTTGATATATTTTTGATACATTTGATACATTTTTGATATATTTTTGATACATTTTTGATAATTGATATATTTTTGATACATTTGATACATTTTTTATATATTTTTGATACATTTGATATATTTTTTATATATTTTTGATATATTTTTGATACATTTTTGATAATTGATATATTTTTGATATATTTGATACATTTAATATATTTTTGATATATTTTTGATACATTTTTGATAATTGATATATTTTTGATATATTTGATACATTTAATATATTTTTGATATATTTTTGATACATTTTTGATATATCAAAAATATATCAAATGAAGATGTAAATATTATTAATATAAAAATAAAGATGTAAATATTATTAATATAAAAATAAATATAATTATATTATACCAAGCCGTGACAAGCTCTACCGGCTTCTATTTAAATAAGAGGGGTCCACATTTCAACATATTGTCAGTATAGTTAAACAAAATGAATATTTAATATTAAAATATTATCGACCGGTACAACTTGTACCGGCTTACCCTTTTTTTTACGCATTTCTCCATTATATATCATGACTCAATAAATTAAAATAGAATAAAAAAATAAAATTAATATTAAAATATTTCGGCCGGTACAACTTGTACCAGCTTACTCTTTTTTGTTTTTAACACATTTATATTCTTAAGGTTATACACTTGATATAAAGTTTGATATAAACCTTAATATTAATATATTTTGAAAATGATATAAAGTTTATATTAATATACACTTTATATTTTATTAAAGACTGATATAAAGTTTATATTTATAAATGATATAATTTTTTAATAATTTTTATTTTATATAATGCGTTAAAAAAAACTGGCCGGTAATATTTTAATTTAATTTATAAATATCAATATAAAGAAATTATTGTTAATATAAATAAACTTTATATTATTGTTATTATAAATAAACTTTATAATAACAAATATAAATATTTTTTATTTTTTATTTGTTATTGTTTATATTGTTATATTATTTTGTTATTATTGTTATTAAATATTTTATTTATATTTATTGTTATTATTGGTAATATTATTTTTATTATTGTTAATATAAATAAACTTTATATTTATATTTATAAATTAAATTAAAATATTACCGGCCAATTTTTTTTTAAAAAGAGTAACTATTTAAATATTATTGTTATTATTGTTAATACTTAATATAGAAGCTAACAACAAATTTTTAAAAAAGAGTAAGCCGGTACAAGTTGTACCAACCGAAATATTTTAATATTAATTTTATTTTTTTATTCTATTTTAATTTGTTGAGTCATGATATATAATGGAGAAATACGTAAAAAAAAAAGAAAAAAGGGTAAGCCGGTACAAGCTGTATCGGCTGGTAATATTTTAATATTAAATATTTATTTTGTTTAACTATACTGATAATATGTTGAAATGTGGGCCCCTCTTATTTAAATAGAAGCCGGTAGAGCTTGTCACGGCTTGGTATTAATATATCTCAAACTCAGCCTTCAAATAAGTTGATCAACGGTCTGAAAAGAGGTTGTTGCACAGTATCCATGGCAACCGGTTGCCATGGATGGATTCCCATATATATATATATGTATATATGTATGTTCCCGAATCTCTACAAAATTACTTATAGATCACAAAATTTTGACTCAGTGGATAAAAATTCTGATTTCGCGGCGGCATGGATGTGCTCGAAGAACGAGAAAGAAAAAAGAAAAAATCAATAATATTCAAGGGCAGAGGGACAAATGATCTGCTCTCGTTTAAAAGTAGACCTTTAACTTTCCATCTCGCGAAAAAAAAATACTTTTTATTTGAAAAGTCATATATAAGTATATAACTGAATTTAATTACTAACATAATAGAATTAGTTTTTAACATAACTTTTTAAATTGGTATTGAAGTATTTTCAGGACACTAATTTATTGTTTCCTAAATTGTTACGTAATATGTATTTAGATGGTCCTGACATAAAATAAAAGTTATGTCATGTTATGTTATTTTTCGCTTTAAATTATTGACTTTTAAAAATTAACTTAAAATATTTTTAATCTCAAAATTAAAATGATGCATAAAAAAATATGAAACAATAAATCATACTGCTTTTTTAATTATTACAAATTTCATCCTTCTATCGATTAAAATTTAAGGAATTTGTGTAAATTTTGAATTTGAAGATGTCTTATAATTTGGAACAGATGGATTAGTTATATAATATATTAATACCCTTTTTAAAATCTGGACAAATAGATGAAATGCTATATTTATTACTTATACAATAAAATTATAAATTATTGTCTATTTATTTAGTATTATATGGCTTGAGAAAAAAGAGTATTTTTTTTAAATATTAAAAGTTTATATTTAATACATTTAAAGGTTAATATTTTTTATTAAAACAATCATGTCTCAGTTTTGTTATTAAATACAATAATACTCCATGCTTTTCACAAACAAAATCTCATTTTAATTTAAAGAAAGCAAATTAACAAAATTTCAAAATTTAATATGTAATTATTAAAAATTTAAAATCTCTTCTATAGGATACCTGCATTGGTTATTCAAAAATGATTCTATGATTATTGTATCCGCATATAAATATAAATGTAAATATACTTTTTATATGGAATTCGATTAACATGAAATTAACTTCTATAGTAAGTTGGTCAATTGATCAATACAGTGATGACACACAGAGGAAGACATCACATTCCGGCCTACATGTCGATACTATATTGATTAATTGACCAAAATTAACTTCATGCTAACCACTCTCGTCTCTGTCTCTCTTTTTTACTCATTTTTTTCATGCAATTTAGAATACTAAAAAAATCAATTCTTTTTGTATATAATACTTTTTAGATAATTTATATGATACATGATTGAACTGATTAAAATTAAATAATTAATTTCAAATTCAAAAATATCAAAAACACCAAGATTTTTATTTTTCTTGTAGAACAGAAGTAATATTTAAAAGAATAAAAAATAGATCTTTGAAGAGAGGGAATATTTATTATTGAGTAATGCTAGGCAGACAGTTTTATTGGACCAGTTAATTGGACAGTTTATTTTTTATTTTATTTTGTTTTTTGCTTGTGATTCTCAAAAATATATAGTATTTATTTCAACATAATTTTTTATAAAATATAGTATTTTAGATATAATTTGAATACATATACTAATTATTTTTTGAGAATCACAAGCAAAAAATAAATAAATAAAAAATAAAAAATAAAAAATATCCAATATTCATGTCCAATAAAAATGTCTGTCAAAATTTATTCTTTATTATTTAACATATAGATGGACTTTGGAGTCAACCCCCCTTAAAATATCCACGCTTTGACTCTTGTAATAGACTAGTAGTCCTATTAAGTTATCAGTAAACGCTTTAAAGAATTAATTATAATTATAATCCCAAAAACCCACTCTCTCTCCTCTTTCTCTCTAAAAAAAATGTACAACTACTAGAAATTGTGAAATTGTCCTAAACCCATGTTATCGACTGCGTCAACTTCTACCGTACCTAACTTTTGGACCTAGTACAGACTCATATAAATGCACGCTCTTCAATCCCAAGCTCTTTCAAAGTGAATTCAAAAATTCAACCCAATTCTCTCGTAATTTTCAGAATTCTGAATTGCTCTGTTTCATCAGTTTTTGAGTGAATAAAAATGGGAGGAGATACAAGTGGTACTCTAAGGGAGCTTGATCAAACACCCACATGGGCCGTTGCTGGTGTTTGTGCTGTTCTTATCATTATTTCTATTGCGTTAGAAAAATTTCTCCACAAACTTGGAACGGTACAGTTTATGAAACTTTTATTAAACCCCCCCACCCGTTTCATATTTGTTCTTCTTTCCTTAATTCTTCTTAATCTGTGTTATTTTTTTTAATCTTTTTTCCCCCTAAATCGGTCTGCTTTGGAAGCTCTTGAATTTATGATTTCTGCTGTTTGGTGTGGAGTTCCTTTTGAAATATGGATTTCATTTCGTTTACATGATTTTGTGTTGCCCGATTTATAGTCTCGGTTAGACTTTGGAAGAGATTTTAGGGAAGAGAAGAGAGAAGAAAGGAGATTGGAATTGATTTCATATATTTGATAGCCAAAACAGGAGAAGGATCGTATTACATATACTTCTATTACAAAGTTAGAATAAATCTACACCCTTAGATCTTACTAATTAATAACGCTAAAATAAGTCTCAACCATCGGATTCATTCTTAGTCTATACCCGGTCCATACTTTGGATTATGGTTTGTTACAATACTCACCCCTTCAAAACCCACCTTGTCCTCAAGGTGGAAGTGCTCTATGAATTCCACCTCATATGCATCAGGGGTCTTCTTTCCATTAATAGGTAGAAACATTAGGATACTTAACATGACTTGGAAAATTGACAAATACTCAAGAAGTTGATGAAGCAGTTCATTCTCTCTGAACTCACGCGGATCATGAGTCATCACATAATAGGAGATCCTAGTGAAGAAATATGGAACACCATTCACTCTGTAACCAGCCCCATTAGTTGTATGGTTTACCTCTATGATCACAAACTGTTGACCTGTACAAGAAGTCTCATTCCCCATTTTAAGTGCACAAGCTACTAATAAAGCTCCATTTGTGCTATCTTGTCTTTTGATTTGCTTTCCCCATTTCAGCACAACCAAATTTATAGCCGTGGGCCTCCTCACCGTAGGAATGTCAGCCATTAGAGGGGAACTTAAAACATGCACATGCTCCAAATCTTCAATATCATGTATAAACACCCTTAACTCATCCATCATTGCAAGAAAAACCTTAGCAGCATTGTTCATACTCACAAAGGGAATTAATTTCCATTGCTTTCGCTCCTTCCCAAGAATACAAACAATTGCCGAAAGGTTTCAGAAAGAATTCAACTCATTAGACTTAACCTTCTCAAGTAGTAAGTTTGCTACCTCCACGTATCGAATAATTGCAACCTTGCTTGTTTTCTTTTGATAAGACATACATTCCAAAACTATCCCTGCAAAGAAAGCCAATATCCCCAGTACAATTGGAAGAAGGCAAAAATATAACTCAAGCATCACAATTCCATGGAAGGCAATTATACATATTACTTCAGTAGGACTAAAGATTATTCCAAATGAAAATGCTGTGAATATAGGTAGATAAAATGCCCTTGCTCCAGTCCATATAAAGTAATAGTTGATTCCACCAGCAGTAGATGAAAACAAATCAAACATAATTTAATTTAAATGATGACTTTTGATCGGCACATTTAAATCAACCACTTTTAGAAAGCTGTCAAAAAATTTCATCAAAATGTTGCAGCCAATTTTGATACTTTTTTGGATGATGATCATTGTCAAACCAGACTTCCAAACACTCCACGAATGCATTGTATAATGCAATATAAACATCATTCTTAAAAACAAATAATATCTCCCAAACACCAACTCCTCCAACTAATGTGTTATGTCCTGAGGAAGAAGAAGTTGATACATTGTGGCATGCTTGATTGGACTCCCCTTCTATTGAAGTTGTTTGCAATCAATTTCGAAAGTCCTTTGTAGTAATTCTTTTCTACACCACCTCTTACAATTTCTTCCTTATCAACTTCATAAATGAGACATTCAGTGATGCATCTATCAAAATTATCTCCGTCATACTGCTTTCCTGAAATTGTCTCCATGTGATGCATGAAATGTAACCAAATTCCAAGGTATGTTAGCAGCTAGTAACTTGATGTATATACTCAGGAATCCACGAAGGTAATTTTGTTTTCCTGTTGCAGTCTCTAAAATAAAAGTATGAGTTGTAAGTATGCCATGCCATATTATGAGACCATCCCAACATAGGCAGTGTATAACTATCTCAATAAAATGAATAAGCACTACACCACACTTCATTCCATCATCATGTATGTTCCAAAAAACACCGATGCGACACACTAATATAGAATCTAATAAAACTGAATTCCAGGGCACTGGTAAGGGCAGACTACCAACAAATTTTAATTGCTTCATGATGTAGCAGGCATCCCTCTCAAAAGAGTTCCCCATTATATCAAAGACCCATTCTGGACTAAAACAAGTCACCTCTGTATAACCACTATTGTTTTTACACTCCCCCTGATAACCTTTACCAACTGCTTGAACAAATACTAATATGAAACCATTCTCCCTAGGCCAGAAAACTTTCATGAGGGAAAAAAGTACCAAGTTAAAGATATCATCCTTGTAATGTTTTTGGTAGATTCCTGTAGCGAATGAAGGAACTAGCAAGATAGTAAGGACATCAATGGTGCATTATTTCTCTTAAGGATCAAAGCAATGAAAGCATCGATTATTTCTTTGACAATCTGCGACAGCTCTGGCAAGCTGAATTCCCTTTGTTCACTCAAATTTAGAAGTCCCACATTTAATTGAAGACTCTTATACAAAGAAAATTTCTCCGCAACTTTTTCCCAAAAAGCTATGATTGGATCATATTTCATTGATTAATCTCTCAATGAAAGCACCATTGTTACCGATTTATAGTCTCGGGTAGACTTTGGAAGAGATTTTAGGGAAGAGAAGAGAGAAGAAAGGAGATTGGAATTGATTTTCATATATTTGATAGCCAAAACACGAGAAGGATCCTATTACATATACTTCTATTACAAAGTTAGAATAAATCTACACCCTTAGATCTTACTAATTAATAATACTGAAATAAGTCTCAACCGTTGGATTCATTCTTAGTCTATACCCGGTCCATACGTTGGATTATGGTTTGTTACATTTTGACCCAAATCAAAATTTTGTTTAGTCTTTTCCAAATCAGTAGGTGAATCTAGACTTAACAAATTTAGAATAATTTGTTAGTTGCTTGAGTTCCTTTACATGGTAAATGTATGCCATGTTTCTTTATTAAATTGTGTTATCTTTACTATTCATGTTGCTAAGTTCAAAAGATATTGCTTTATCTACCCATTAAAGTTTATTTTTATTTATTTTGCTACTTCTTTTTTATTTATCGGTTTATCTCTTAATATTTCTCCCCGCCTTTCTACTTTTACTATTGCATATGCTATTTGTTTTAAGCCTACCCAACTAGTTTTGGATAAAATGGTGTTGTTTTCTTGAGTTGTGATATTCATTTCAGTTTATTGCTTTTTTCAAGTTACACTCGAGGTTATGACACAATTAATTGTTTATTCAGTGGTTTACAGAGAAGCACAAGAGAGCTCTTTTTGAAGCTTTGGACAAAATCAAATCTGGTAGAGACGATAATAATCTCTCTCTCTCTCTCTTCGTTTTTAGTTGAATTGAATTTTATCACTAATTAATTTACTTTTTCTGAATTACTGCAGAGTTGATGATTCTTGGTTTCATTTCGTTAATCCTGACATTTACTCAGGATTACATTGCCAAAATTTGTATCCCGGAAGATGTTGCGGACACAATGTTGCCATGTCCTGCTAAAGGTGCTAAAGTTAAAGTTGATCATGAAGATAAGGAGCATGGGCGGAGGCTTTTATGGTTTGATTATGAGGGCAGAGTATTAACTAGTGTTGACAAATCGACTTGCAAAAAGGTATGATTTACTGTAAGTAGAAGGAAAACATTTTGATTGTCATGTCCTTTATTTTCCTTTCCATGTATATTCTAATTGAATATTGAATCTTTGAATACTGCCATGCCAATGTGTTTATTAGGCTTGAATAGTTTTCTACATTTTGACATCAAGTTGGATCTTGTTTTAGTGTTATACCATTATGGGTCCAAAATGGAAAAACATGAATCAGAATCTATTTACAGAATGATCTGACATCAATTTAAAAAGAACTAACAAAAGTAGGATAGGGACATAGGGTTCATCTAATAAATCTGAGTTACAAATGAGCGTGAACGCTGTTGATTGCTTGTAATTTTTTTGGCAGTAGGAACAAGTGGGTAAAGTGATAAAGATCTTAACTAGTTGAAGAATGGCTCGACATAATTCTAATACAACACGTCTATTTCCAAGTTTTTTCTGTTCATGTAAATAGAAATGACTCAATTTGCATAAGCAAATATTTCTGCATGGGTTAGCTGCTGGGTAATACCATGAGAAAATATCAGAATAGCTGAATGCAATTTAGTCGTGTTGATTATGGTGTACCAACTTCCCTTTATATTAGACATTCTTGATTATATGCACGTGCTACGTACACACGTACACACGTACACACATGAAAGAAGAAAACAGATGGACAAAGTTGTAGGGCATAGAGTAGGTTGATGCAGCTGGTGCTGTTTGGTAGCAGGTGCAACACAGAATTGTTGCTGCAAATGGAGTTTTGGATTGTTGGTTTCTATCAAAAGTTCTACTGTAATCTATAATGAAGTGATAACAGAGATTGATACCTTTGATAGGGATTGAATAATTATTTTCTTCTTGGTTGGGGAGAGATGTTGGCTGCCTTCATGTCTAATTTTACGCATTACGGGTCTGTCAGTATAGTTCTATAGCCAAGCGTCTACTGTGCTACATATCTCAACTTGGTTAATCATAATTTTCCTGTTTCAAATTCAATTCTTATGTATTATTTGACACGTTCTCACGAACAAAACTTGACATTCAGTTAATATTAAAAGCTATATTACTGATATTCAGTAGTCATCCCAATTTAGTATTTTCTGTACTGTTCACTGACCTGTTTGAGTATTTCTCTTATGACATTGACATGCATATCAGTCTTTTACTAAACTAATCCGAGTTATCACAACAGGGGGAAGTACCACTTATAAGTGTCGATGGACTGCATCAGATACACATACTCATATTCTTCTTGGCATTCTTTCATGTTCTATACAGTGCTGTTACTATGGCTCTCGGGAAACTAAAGGTTATTTCAGAATCCGATAAGCTAATTTCTCTGTAATTGTGTTACTATATTTAAATATGACTCCATGGATGTTACTCGATGAAGAAGTTCGAGGAACAGTGGGTTAAAGCTCACCAATTTATTCAGGGGTATTTGCTAGAGTTTGTTTGGCTTTATAGTTAAGGGCTCCAAGTCATAGAGGAAAACCAAAATGCATAGTCAGAACCAATTTAAAAATAATCGTCTAAACCATATATATGTGCAGAAAACCATAACTTCTGGTGTTGGATATGGAAGGTATGACAAAACCTCCCAGAGTTAACAAAGAAAAATAGAGATAGCTCTTTCCGAAAAGAGTGAACTATGAAATAAAGGATCAAACTACTCAATGAACTATAGCATTCTTAAATATAATATGTAATCTTTGTCATCCTAATTCTAATGATGGACACAACTTTTGACAGGCTACCCTGATACTTTTAATGCTAATATGTTTTTCACTTGTAGAGATTGACTCTACATATAATGCTATTAAGTTTTTTACTTATACAGATTCGTGGCTGGAAGGTCTGGGAGCAGGAAACTGCCTCTCAGGACTATGAGTTTTCCACTGGTATGTCGCTGCACGATCTAGAAAGGACTAGTTATTTATTCTGTAGTTTGAATTTAGTATTCATTTTAATATTTGTGTACATGGGGCTATCTTTATGTTAAATTTCTCCTACAATGAACATGCAGATCCATCAAGATTCAGGCTTACTCATGAGACATCTTTCGTGAGAGCGCACACAAGTTTCTGGACCAAGTTTCCCTTCTTCTTTGTTATTGTAAGATATATTTCTCCAATTCACCCATATCTTCAATTTTTTTCCTGTTATTATTAGAAAAAGAGGAAGTCATTTGAGGTATGTTGATTACATATAAGACTATAAGTTGATAACATGAACTGGGACATGAAATTCAGTTTTAGAGAAGCTACTACTGTGTAACCAGTGTTTAAATAAGTTGATACATTGCTCCAATAGTTTTGCCACTTGAAATTATATATCATATGTTGAACTCGTGCCAAGTTCATTAGCATGGTTTCCTCTTGCAGGGATGTTTCTTTCGACAATTTTTCAGGTCTGTAATGAAGTCTGATTACTTGACCTTGCGAAACGGATTCATCAGTGTGAGTTTCAAGTTGCATATGAATCTGGAAATTTACTTTGTTATGCATACACCATTTATATGTTTTCTTCTTTCTTTTAATAATTTTTTCCTGTTTCTGTAGGTCCATTTAGCCCCTGGAAGTAAATTTGACTTCCAAAAGTATATCAAAAGGTCCCTAGAGGATGACTTTAAGGTAGTCGTGGGAGTCAGGTAATATAACGATATTTAACTTGATGTACTTCTTTGAGGTTTTCAGAAACTAATATTGCCTAAATTCATTTATAAATTTTTGTTTCCTCACTTAGTTTCTTCATATGATATTTGCAGTCCTGTGTTATGGCTATCATTTGTGGTTTTCCTGCTCATAAATGTCAATGGTATGTATCTGTTCCATAGGAATTTCCTTCCAGTTGTTTTCACTTCCTGTTTGACTAAGAAGTTTGTTATTGTGTTTAATAACAGGAACACGGGCACTATTTTGGGCATCCTTCATTCCTCTAGTTGTAAGAATGCTTTTTCTCTTTCATGTGTTTAACTACACTAATAGATAAGAAACCTTGACCATTTGTTTTTCTCACAGATTATTTTAGCTGTTGGAACAAAGCTCCAAGCCATTTTGACAACAATGGCTCTTGAAATCACAGAAAGACATGCAGTGGTCCAAGGAATTCCTCTTGTACAAGGCTCAGACAAATATTTTTGGTTTGGTCGGCCTCGATTAGTCCTTCAGCTAATCCACTTTGCGTTATTTCAGGTAATAAACGTCTTCAAAAAAGTTTAAAATAACCTCCGTACAACGTAACAACATGTAGATGAGGAGTATTTCAGCTTATTAAAAAAATTAAGTTCTCTGCTCTTGTCCAATATTATCACCAGGATTAGAAAGTTCTCTCCTTAAAATGCCTTTGAGTTGGGATTTGCATACATTGGTTACTGGCTAGTTTAATGAATAATGCATTAATGCCTAAGCTTAAGTTTTCTTTCAAAGCTTAAAACATCGGATTAGAATTTAACAAGTCTAGCTAGGGAGATTTTAAAGTGAATAACTCAAGTAAAAGTTGACAAGATAGACATGAATTTAGGGATCCTAATGTATGGGAAGACAACAAAATGTCTGTGACTGAATACAGTTGCTTGATGATCTTGTGGATCCCTTGTGCACTCGTGCTCCAAATGATATCTTTGCTGAAGAAGCCTTTTAGAAACCTTAATAGTATTTTTTTATTTTCTTTTTTGCTTTGTTATTGTTATTTAACAAACAATACCTCGATAGTTATGTATTCATGACAATAAGTACTTCAATTTATTCATTTACTTTTGAGCTCCTTATTTTCTGGATGATCTAAACAATTACGTGATTTTTGCAGAATGCATTCCAAGTAACATATGTCTTGTGGATATGGGTACTGTACTCTTTTCCTTGTATACACAACCAATATGGCTTATATTCTTAATCGGAATTCTCCATTCCTTTCTAACAGTGATGGTGTCAAATTTTATTATTTGCAGTACGAGAATAGGAATTCGAATCTGTATTCTTGCTTCCATCAAAACCAGTTTCTAATAGTCAAACTTTCTATAGGGTAAGCCTTCTTCCTCAAGTGTTCTTAAAAAGACAAATATTGTCTAGTCCTCGACTCAGCCTTAAAAGTTTTACAGCAATGTGATGAATATTGTTGTGGTTTTGCAGGGTAGGAGTCCTAATCTTATGCAGCTACAGTACACTTCCACTATATGCCCTTATAGCTCAGGTATCGTATATCTATTACATGTTCATTTAAATAGTAACTAATGGAGTATTTTAGAAAGGAAATGGAAATAAAAATCTCCTTTTGGGAAACCTTTACACGAACGTATTACTTTCAGCAATCAATAAGTTTGTTCTTTAATTACATAATTCAATAATCTATATTTGGGAATAGATGGAAAACTTGATAATCTGGGAATAGGTCTGCTTAATTCTAAGTTGGCCCATCTTTGATAAAATTCACTTGAGGAATAGTTCAGTTAACACAAAATATTAAAGCCAGTATGGTTTTTATCCAACAGCATTGATTTCATGCGAACCAGATAAGGAAAGCATAGCTGCCTGAATTGATCAGTGTCAAGCCCCCCCCCCCCCTCCCCCCAAAAAAAGTGTTATTTTTTCATGAAATATATGTCCTGTACGTATATGAATTATGGATTGATTGTGTTATCGGAGCTGAATGCGTCCTAAAGATAACATTTGATTGGACGGAAATTTGCAGATGGGTTCACATATGAAGAAATCCATATTTGACGAACAAACATCCAAAGCCCTTAAGAATTGGCACATGGCTGCTAAAAAGAAAAAGGGGGGAAGTGCAGGAAGATCTCCAACGCGAACTTTGGGTGATGCTAGCCCCACCCCAACTCCTTCAATGTCATCGGCTTCAGTGTCCTCGACTTGGCACTCCTCACCAGCTGCACTGCATCGCTTCAAGACAACTGGTCACTCAACCATTCCACATGATGGCCACGACATGTTTGATACGGAAGCTGATCCACCCACCACCACGGCCAAGTTGATTGTTAGAGTTGATTATGGTATCGAAACTACTGCACCTTACACCGGTGGATCAGAACCACCTCAGAATGATGATGATTTTTCATTTGCAAAGCTAGCACCTCTATAATTAAGTTATGTTGGGTTGGCCAGTGTTATTATTCATTCAATTCTAGCCTAGTCTAATTTTTTTTTTTCTTTGGATGCATTTGTGCGTAAATATTAGTGGTTTAAGATCTGCTTAGATGCTTCTCTTATATACATGTGATATTCTTGTTCATCAATAGTAATCTTCAAGCCCACAATTTTGTCTACTTTTCTCGAGGAAATTTTGCTACTTGGAGATAAATATATATATATCTATCTAATAAAATACAAATGATTTTGAATTTTTCGCTCATTCAATAAATCATCTGGGCCGTCCAAAATTTGAGATAAATCCCACCGTCCATACATCTATCTAATAAAATACATCTATCTATCTAATCTATTTAATAATGATTTTGAATTTTTCGCTCACTTAATAAATCATCTGGGCCGTTCTAAGTTTAAGATAAATCTCACTGTCCATACAGTGCCGGAGGCACGGGACCCGGCTAGTATATATATAATTTATAATGTTTATATTTTATAGGCCTTTTGCATGTATACAAAAAATAATAAAATATATTAATTTAAAAAAATTGTCAATTTAACCATAAAAATACGGAGATGGAGGGCAGTCCAAACTCCGAACGGATAACTAGAAATCTCTTAAAAGGGAAGTGGGCCTACTTGCCAGAAGGTGATGACATGTTTTTAATCATATAGTACTACAACTTATTATGGCAAGATTGAATCCCAACTCTTGCTTGGCCTTATCCTTATCAAGATAAAAGTTAAAAATCTTAAATATCCTTTGTATATATGCCACCACTCAAGCTTTTTATTGTGAGCAGTATTATATTTTAAAATACAAAATATAATATATTATTTTAATTTTAAAATGTAAATTAAATTAAAATATTTATAAATTTAAAATTAATATGAAGTTAAGTTTTTTAATTTTGATACGTACAATAGTAAATTATCAAAATGTACTATTTATTATTTTATAATTTTTAGTGAACAAGTTCAGTTTTAAGTTTAATTTTTTTTTAAAATTAATTTTCAAAAGTTAAAAATAAATTAATAATTTAAAACAAATGAAATATAATATATAAAATGAGTCTCATTGATTATTTCTTTATTAATTTTCAAAAAATAATTTTTAAATTCCAAACATATAGTACGTTTAAAATGGAGCTCACATTTTTTGATCTATAATTTGACATTGAATCATGTTATGTATTATAAAATTTTTCTAATAAATTACTATATATAAGATTGAATAAAATTATAAAATTAATTAACTATATCAAATATATAATTAAAATATTATTCACAATAAAAAATCTATAGAATCGTAAAATATTTCACTATTCTTTAAATTTAAAAAGGCAATTTAAACTCAAATTTTGTCCTTGCGTCCGTACACATAGCGGTTCGTAGATTGGAAGTATAAATAACCGATTAAATTGAGGCACCGCTAAAGATTATCAGAGTGTTCGACCTTTCTACTTTCTACTTTCTACTTTCTACTTTCTACACACCTTCACCTCTTATCAGTACCATTTATAGGTATAACTACCGAGTTATGACTCGTCCTACTAGATTACTTTCCGATTTCAGCTCGTCGTCAAAGTCATCGGTGGCAGAACCGCCGGAAGCCGTCGCAGTCGAGTCCAATTTCGTGGTGATACTCGCGGTCTTACTCTGCGCCCTAATATGCGTGGTAGGGCTCATCGCCGTAGCTAGGTGCGCCTGGCTCCGCCGTGGATCCATCGCTAACCGCCGGTCACCGGGACAGGCGTCGGTGAACAGAGGCCTGAAGAGGGAAGTCGTACAGTCGCTGCCGAAATTCAGGTATAATTCGGGCGGGAACGGAAAGTTGACGGCGGACTGTGCGATCTGCCTCGCGCAGTACGCTGAGGAAGACGAGATCCGAGTGCTTCCGCAGTGCGGACATGGATTTCACGTCGGATGCGTGGACACGTGGCTCGGCTCGCATTCGTCGTGTCCGTCGTGTCGGCAGATTTTAATAGTGACGAGATGCCGGAAGTGCGGCGAATTTCCGGCGGTATCAGGATTTGAGAGAGAGACTGAGCAAAAAGTTAAACAAGACGGAGGAGTTTCTACTGCTGCAGCAGCGTCTACTAACTATTTAGCTTAGAAAAGGAGTTTCCAGTTTTCCTATTTGTTCCTTTTAAAATTTATTTGCGCCGGTCCTCCATCTTCCCAAAATTTATAAATATTAAAAATATATTTAATCCATACTCACCTATATATAAAAGTGTGTATGAGTTAAAAAAAAGAGGGCAAATGTGTAAAAATGTATTTGATGTTTACTCCTGATATCTATCGCGCATTTTATATATTTTTTTCTTAAAATACTTATAACATTATATTTTTTGAGTCGAATGTGTCACTGACCCGAACATAGTTGCTACATTGACCAACGTTGCTCAATGTGGCCTTATTTTGCTGACAAGGCTTCAAAGTCAGAACAAAATTTTTCCATATTTTGTTGACTAGGCTTCAAACTCAGAACAAAAGCTCTGTCTGTTTTTTAAAAGGGGCAAAAGTTCAAAAGGGGCAAAAAACTCTAATCGACATCTTTTCCCGTAGAGAAGAAGAGAGGAGAAATACAAGAGAAGAAGAGGCGAAGACAAAGACGGAGGTGAAGCCCTTACTGAGTTGGTCGACGAAATAAAAAAAGCCCTAATTTTGCTATGTAATAGCTATGCAGTCAGTTCGTGGTATGAACTTGTGTCTAATCGAAAGCATAAAGTCCAAGTAATCTTTTAAGAAAAAGAAAAGGAATCTCTTAGATTTTAACAGGTATTTTTATATATGCTTTTGATTAATAAAGTGCATTTTAAATGGGTGAATAGGTAAAAGATGGTCATCACATGTGGTCCATGTTTAAGTTGGTGTTGACTGGTAGGGGACATGTGGTCCCCTATATTATTCTTTATTACATTGTAAATACTTTAGAGTTGACATTTGTATTGTAATTTGTTGTTATCTGAATTCTGAATTTTGGATTTTTTTTGAATGGCAGAATGGTTGAGTGTGTAGATGTATATTTATATCATGGGGGCAGATGGGTGGAGGATCTTGTGTGGAAATATGTGGGAGGTTGTCTATATATGTAAGAACTTTAATATAGATTACCTTTCTATTATTTGCATTAAGAATACATATAAAGAGGATTTGAAATATCCCAATGTTAACGAAGTCTAGTATTTGGAACATGGATTGAGTATTGAAGAAGGACACTTTGTACTTGAAGATGACCATGGGATTAGGAGAATTCTGAGTAAAATAAATTCAGACAATTGTCCCAGAGTTCTTTGCAAAGCATGAGATAAATCAACCTATAATGAATGATGAATCACATTTAGTTGTTCCACCTGAACCCATAATAAATTATCCTCCTTCTTTTCCTCCTGAGCCCATAATAAATGAACCTGAAAAGGAGGGTGAGGATAGTGATGACACTTTCATAGAAAGTGCTGAAGTACTTAATGTTTTTGATAGCATTAATAGAGCACATGAAAGAAGGGATGATCATATTGTGGTATTAAACACACAAGGTAGCAGGGTAGGTGAGGAAGATGTTATATATAAAGGGGAGAGTGAGGACAGTGAAGATGCTACATATGAAGAGGAGAGTGATAAAAGTTAGGAAGGTGATGATAGTGATGACAATGATGATAGAGAGGAAGATGACGATAATGATGATAGTGAGAGAATGACTGATGAGGGTCATGTGACATGTAAGAGAAGACATCTTGTCCGTTTCAATGTAAATGACAGACATCTTATTTCAGTTTGGGAATGACATTTGCAGTGCATCTGAAGTTAGGGAATCTATATCAAAGTATGCATGCTATATCTAGGGGAGTGACATTGAAATTTATGAGAAGTGAACCATATAGAATAAGGGTAAAGTGTGATGATGGGTGTCCTTTTGTCTTGTATGTGTCAAAAGATGGTTGTAACCTTGGGTTGGCATTCAAGACATTAAATGAAGACCATAATTGTTATAGGATTTTCAGCAACCCTAGGGTTTCAGCAAAGTTGTTGGACAAGCTTTACAAACAAAAAAAATACTTGAGCAGCATGACTACAAGATCAAAGACTTAAAAATGATGTGGAGACAGATTGGAAAATGAATGTTTGCTTTTTCAAGTGAAATAGATCCAATATGATGGTTATGAATGATTTCTCAAGGAGCTTTACAACTGAGTTTTCTGAGTTAGAGGCTTATGCAACAGAACTATTGAGGAGTAATCAAAGGTCTAAAGTGCAAGTGCAGTTGTCCACATATGAATTAAGGGAAGGGAGAAGAGTATTTAAAAGAATGTTTGTTTGTTTAGATGCTTGCAAGAGAGGTTGGAAGGAATGATGTAGGCCTGTTATTAGCCTTGATGGGTGTTTTTTGAAGACACAATATAAGGGAGAATTGCTTGTAGCTCTAGGAAGAGATGGAAATTAGCAAAATTTTACCATAGCTTGGGCATGTGTGAAGAGTGAAACTAAAGTCATCTGGACTTGGTTTTTGACTTTGTTGTAAGAACTTGTTGATTTAGCAGATGGTAATCAGTACACCTTCATATTTGATATGCAAAAGGTATTAATGTTTTAATGTTTTTGAATTTTAATGTTTATGACTTTGATGTTTATTTATGTCAGATTATTTTGTGTATCTAAGTTAGTGTAATCATTATACATTTATAGCTTTGTGTAACTGTTAATATTTTTAATGTAGGGTTTAATACAATCTGTTATTGATGTACTACCTGAGACTGAGCATAGATGGTGTGTTCGTTCATATATATGCAAATTGATGTAAGAAACACCGGGGTGGAGAGTTGAAGAAGAAATTTTGGAAAACAGCTTGGTCTACCTTTGAGGAAGAATTTAAGGACAATATGAAGACCCTTGGTGAGATGAGTTCAAAAGGAGCAATGGATCTCATGAATTATCCACCTCATACATGGTGCAGAGCCTACTTTAGTAGCAGAAGCAAATCATGGGCAGTAGATAAAAACATGTTAGAAAGTTTTAATTGCTATATTCTTGAAGCTAGGCACAAGCCCATTAGGACTACGATGGAATACATTAGAGTAAAAACCATGGATAGGTTTGGAACTTTTGGGTCAGCATGTGAGAAGTGGATCAATTCTTTTAGTCCTTATAGTAATGAGATATTTCAGTCAAATAAAAGCATGACAGTTGGATGTATTGTGCTCTTTAATGGAGACATATGTTATGAAATCAAAGAGGGTGAGGACACCCACACTGTGTTCTTGGACGAGAAGTCTTGCATATGTAAGGCATGGGATCTCACTGGAATCCTTTGCCAACATGCTATATGTGCTCTAGTTCACAACAAGTAGGACCCAATGAACCATATTTCAGAGTAGTATCACAAAGATGTATACCAAGCTGCTTACAAGTACAAGATTATGCCAGTGAGAGGGAAGATATTCTATGAAATGGACTAGTATAAACCTGTTGAGCCACCAAAGGTTAAAAAGAACAGGGGAAAGCCTAAGATTAAGAGAAAAAGAGAGGAAACAGAGGTCATGACTACAAATAAAGTTACAAAACTATCTAGGAAAGGCAAAACAATTACATGTAGTCTGTGTAAGCAATAAGGACACAACAAAAGTAAGCTATTCGAAGTTAATGTCTCTAAGTTAATTATATATCTAAGTTAATTATAGTTATGTACATATAGTGTATACATTATGCTTCCTTTGAATATGTTTCATAATAGTGTATTTGTGACCACATTTGCTCTATATCAGAATCAAAGCCAATCAGAAGGAGGAAGGTCAGTCCCAGCTCAGTCTAAACCTAGCAATGCAAGCCAATCACAAACAGGAAGTTCAGTCCCTTCTTAGTCCTTAATTGGATCTACAATGCACACACATGCACAAAGCTGATATGAATTAGTTATCTCATGATCTGCTGTTGCGTTTCTTATAGATAAAAAGGTTAAAACATTAATGTAAGGCTATGGTTTGTTTTAGAACACAGACTACTAGAGGTTGTGATAACTCAGATTTTCAGAAATTATTAAATAAGAATTTAATAAATAAAATTTTTATTATGGGATATTTTGAGTTTGAAGTAAATATATATTTGCTATATATTTTGAAATATGTGATTTGGTGTGAATGTAGAAGATATATATATATATATATATATATATATATATATATATATATATTTTAGGAGAATGAGGTTTAGTAGTGTAAGACCCCAACTTTTATGAACAAATATTTAATTTCTCGAAACATATTTTTGAATATTATGGTGTGGATTTGATATAATGTTATTGCTGTGGATAATATTTATAAATTTTGTAAAGTAAGCAAGTTATAAAATATTCGATTGGTCGGAGAATATTCGTTTTAAGAGAGAATATTCGTACAACGACACAATCATTGATGGACCCCACAACATAATTATTGTCGGAATCTGCTCTTATATTTGAGTACATTTTAATGGTGGCTATGGTAAGAGCCCACTTAACTTAGCCTCGGTTATCTTTTTTAATTGTAAATTTTACAAAATTAAGTAATTTTGATGTAATTTAAATACATATAAAAAATAGTATTGTACAGTCTGTGTAATATTATTTTTTATATGTATTTAAATTACACCTAAATTATTAAATTCTGTAAAAATTTTATTTAAAAAAATATTATACATTTTGTGAGAATTAAAGCAAAAAAATAAAAATTTCCGGTCAGTGTAGGACTGTTTGAAAAATATCTCACCCGTCCCTATAAGATATGGAAGGAAAAGTGTAAAAGATACTTCTGTTTTCACATTATCTAGGCATGACATGATGATGATCACTAATTCGTGTGTTTGGTTTAAGACCCTAACCCACCCCACCCCACCCTACCCTATCCTACTCTACCCTACCCTACCCTTTCTTTATTCTTTTATTTTTATATAAATAATAAATGACTCAAATCACATATCAACTTCAACGACTGGGGCCTAATTTTGAGTATTAAAAATTAATTTATTGGCATAAAAACATCGACTTCAGAAATCTTGACCTACCACAAATATAATTATTCTTAACGAGTGTCCGAGACACTTTTACCAAAATCTCGCTTTGAACTTTAAAGAGGACAACGGACCATTGAAACTAACCTTTCAAGTGCACTTGTGGCTTGCATGTGTATTTAACAAATCAATTCTTATATATAAAAAATACGTTAAGATAATGTTAAATTTACGTCAGATTATATTATCAAATCAAACTAATTTTAAAAATTATCAATTCCGATTTGGAAAATCAGTGATTAAAATTGGTGAATTAACTCAATTAAATTAAGACGATTGTTTTTCCTTCCTCTATTAGTTTTTTTAATTCTTGTCGTGGCACGATACAATGCCTCGATCGTATCTCTTCATCTCCTCAATAAATTTCATCGATTTCATCTAGAGTTTCAAATCGGGATAAATAACTTTTTGGTCACTGTACTGGTAGTCCGATTTTCATTCTGGTAACCGAAACTTTTAAAGTTACAATCGAATTACTGTACTCTCATATATTACAAAATAGTCATTACTTTCACTTTCGTCCAAAAGTCAGACGGAAATCGTGACTGTGCAAGCTGGCGTGATGACTGTGCAAGCTGACCCCATTTTTTGCTTACGTGGAGCACAAGAAATGCAAGGAGACATATTATTATAGTACAAAATACTAAAATTATTAACTACTTCACCTCAATAATTCTAAAACTAATAATAATAATAATAATAATTTTAAAATAATAATAATAATAATAATTTTGAAATAGTTAACTACTTCACCTCAATAATTCTATTTTTTTTAAAAAGTCTATTTTTTTTAAAAAAAATTCTTAAATTTAAAAAACGTTAATTTTTTATAAAAATAGATTTTTTTAATTTTTTTAAAAACGTTAATTTTTTTTAAACTAAACTACTATTTTTTTTAAAAAGTCTGTTTTTTAAAAAATTCTTAAACTTAAAAAATGTTAATTTTAAAAATTTAAAAAATGTTAATTTTCTAAAAAAATATAAAAAACGTTAAGTTTCTAAAAAAATTAAAAAGCGTTAATTTTCTAAAAAAATTTAAAATTTTCTGTTTTTTATAAAAAATTAACGTTTTTTAAAAAATCAGACTTTTTTTTAAAAATAGAATTTTTTAAAAAAAGCAACTTTTTTAGAAAATAATTAACAGTTTTTAGAAAAAAATTTAAAAAGCGTTAATAGTTTTTTTTTAAATTAACAGTTTTTAGAAAAAAACACTTTTAAATTCTGTTTTAAAAAAAATCTGTTAATTTTAAAAAAGTCTTTTTTTCTAAAAAAGTTTTTTTTTTAAAATTCTGTTTTTTAAAATTCTATTTTTTTAAAAAGTCTGTTTTTTTAAAAAACGTTAATTTTTTTATAAAAAACACAAAATTTTAATTTTTTTAGAAAATTAACGCTTTTTAATTTTTTTTAGAAAATTAACGTTTTTCAAATTTTTAAAAATTAACGTTTTTTAAGTTGAATAATTTTTAAAAAAAACAGACTTTTTAAAAAAATATTAGTTTAGTTTAAAAAAAATTAACATTTTTTAAAAAATTAAAAAATCTGTTTTTATAAAAAATTAACGTTTTTTAAATTTAAGAATTTTAAAAAAACAGACTTTAAAAAAATAGAATTATTGAGGTGAAGTAGTTAACTATTTCAAAATTATTATTATTATTATTATTTTATTATTATTTTGAAATTATTATTATTTTAAAATTATTATTATTATTATTATTAGTTTTAGAATTATTGAGGAGAAGTAGTTAATAATTTTAGTAGTTTGTACTATAATAATATGTTTCCTTGCATTTCTTGTGCTCCACGTAAGCAAAAAATGGAGTCAGCTTGCACAGTCATCACGCCAGCTTGCACAGTCACGATTTCCGTCTGACTTTTGGACGGAAAGTGAAAGTAATGACTATTTTATAATATATGAGAGTATAGTAATTCGATTGTAACTTTAAAAGTTTCGATTATCAGAATAAAAATTGGTACAATGACTAAAATGTTATTTATTTCCGTTTCAAATTGTACCAAGTAACCTGTTTGTGTTTGTGCATGCCTACGAGGGCTGACATCATATCTCAAACAAAGTAAATAAAATCTCAAAATGAACCAAGCTAGGCAGATCCGTTTGTGTTTGTGCATGCCTACGACTACGAGGATCGGCATCATATCTCAAAGTATATAAAATTTAAGTAAATTGTACTTTGTACCATAAACTTTAGGACTACTAAAAATGATAGTTCTCTCAAGCTAAAACTACTGGTTTGGCTACTTAAATTGACACATTTTATTGAATACTCGATTGAATTTTTAATTTTTAAATTAAATTACTAAACTAATTATTATTTTTAAATTAGGTCATTCCGTTAAAAAAATAGACAGACATTAAAATTTAATCTCCGTGGCAATGAAAAAAATATATAATAAATATAAAATACACGTGGCAAAAAAAAAAAGACTTCTTTTTATATTTTAAAGTTTTAAAAAAATAAAAAAATAACATTTTAAAAATGACAAAAACAATAAAATAAAACAAAAGCAAAAAAATCAAATCATCTTTCTTGAATCAGACACAGGAAGAAAAGTGCGCGTATGGTGGGTGTGCTGAAAGGGAAAGACAAGATGAGAGAGAAAACACCCCAGAAATTCTCTCCACCATCCATACAATCCATCTGGGCAACCGATTTTAGTTCTAACATTCATTTCCTTGATTTGGATTTCTCTTTGGTAAAATTTGTGTCCAATTTGGATCTGAGAATTGGGTTTTTGTGATTTTTAACTTTTTATAATTTGGGCATCGTCTCGATCAATTGTGATGTCTTCTAAGTTGTGAATTGATGTTTGGTCAATTATGTGAAAATGGTGGTCTTGTTTTTATGCAGATAATTGGAAACTACTCATTCCAAAGAATACAAGTGTTGTGGGTTTTGCGTCTAGATCCTGTTACCATTTTTCTTGTAGGGAATTAAGATAAACTTGAGTAAAGATGATGTCCAGATCTTATACCAATCTTTTACATTTGGCATCTGGGAATTTCCCAATAATGGGTCGGGAGCGGAGGCGGCTCCCAAGGGTAAATCAGGCTCATAGTGTTTGCTCCGACAACCCCTCTTCACTTGCTTCAGATAGAGTGATGAAGTGAGCCGGCGTTTGGCGGTACTAAGGATAGAGATGAAGGCATTGACGGAATAAGCTAAATAATGGGCAATTTGCTGGAACTTCAAGAGGTATAGATCTAGAATCCTCAGAAGAATCCTCATATCTAGATCTGTTTTGAATGTTTTTGATTTTTTTACTTTTAATGTTGTATTTTTTTAAGGAAAATATGTTTGATTTTTTAATTGATTAAGATTTGATTTATTTTGATAAATAAATTTAATTTAATGAATGATAAAATATTTTATTTTTATTAGTTTTTATTATGTTTTTATCATTTTTAAAATTTTAAAATGTTAAAAATGAGTTAAAAAATAAATTTTTTATTTTTATTTTCATGTCAATTGTTGCTGATTGGCCACTTCATTTTTTATTTTTTTTATTTATTTTTTTTTGCTTCAATGTATGAAAAATTTGACAGTCGTTAACCAGATTTGACGGAATAATTCAATTGAAAAATAATAATTAGTTCAGTAATTTAATTTAAAAAATTAAAAATCCAATCCGTTCTCTTAAGCATTAGGCCAATCAACCTTTCTACGTGGTTGATTTTAGTTTATAAAATATAGTTATAATTCTATTTAAAAACTAAAATTATATTACTTATTTTAATATGGGTTGGGTCTAAATAGTTATGGTCCAATTCAAGTCGACCTATATTTATCAAATGTAGTCTTTTTTACCCCCAAAAAAGGCCCGTGGCTCAACAAATGCAATGGCACCTCCAAATATTGTTGTAACTTCCTATAAATGTGTTATCAAAAATCGTATTACTATTTTTTGGAAACAGACCTCCTAATACGTTGCAGAAAAAGTAATACTCTCCGCTTTAATATTAAAACTAATAGTATTTTTAAATATTAGTTTAAGTTTTCTTAATATAATTATGAATATCAAAGTCTTAAAAGCATATTTATGACAGATATTGTATTTATGATAGACTTTTTTTTATGGAACAAAAGAATTTAATGAAGCTCATACAATACAAGAGAGAATTGTGAAAATAAAAAACTTGTAAAAATATTACTCTTTTTTGTACAAAAATAATTTCATTTTAATTTTTAAAGCCAAGTTTGAAAATAAAAATTTACATTGATGTGACTAAATTAAGTATTAAGAAATTATTTTTTTATTAGAAGCATTTTCAAAATAATTTACATTAATAATTTATATATTAATTGAAATGAAAAAAAATTATTGATACTTTTATTACAGTTTTTCAATTAATTTTTTCCTTTTTATTTTTCATTTTTCAGAAAAAATAAAACGATACCAAAAAGTATGAATTCAATTTAAAATAATATCTCAAAATATTTTGTATCCATTCTATCCTTTGTGTAATAGTATAAATATTACTATTACTATTTTTACTGTGCTAAAAACTGTTTTACATAAAATCACACAACAATTATTATTTCATTAGTAATTTTTTTTGCTTGCCTGTATTGGCTCTGTAAAGTGCAGTGCACTTAGGGCCATCAAATCATTTTCTACGCAAAGCTTTACGTGTTAGTTGTAGTTAATATGGAGCGTAGACTAATATGGGTTAATATTAGTTAAACGAGTTCCAACTCATATTTATAATTAGGAAAAAATGTGTGTACACAGTTGTGTATTACACAGTAGGCTATAGCGACGATTTTTTGGGCTATAGCGACGGTTTCACCCATCGTCATAACTATTCTGGGCTATGGCGACAGTTTACCGTCGCTATAACTCAAAAAATCTGTCGTCCTAGACCTACGGTATAATACACAGCTGTATATATACATATAGCCCTTATAATTAATAATATGATTCTCAAAAACTAAACTAATTCATAACATAAAAACTAGGTTAACTATACTTAACTTGCCAGGTCTAGTTACGAGCATTCAAAGAATGTCCTAAAAGCGGCTTTCACTGTGTAGTACCTAACTCAAGCTGGGATTAGAAAATTCAGTTCTTGCTCTATGTAGCTTTAAGTAATGCAAGACCAATTTAGAAGGGGGTTTTTAAAAATAGAAAATCAAAGCCATAATGTGAGTATTGTTCAGTATACATGCAATCTAAGTAGCATATCCTAATGCAATATGAACGTGTATTGTTCAGTATATATGTACACCCATGTAGCAACTAGAGCTTTTAAGAAATGTACCTTCATTTTCTTAATGGATGCATATAGCAATCTTTCCGCCTGCAATGCCCACAATCAGCTGCTCCAGATAATGATACAAACAACATGTATAAAACAATTGTTACTAGATTAACAAAGATAAAATGGAAAACCTTTTAGCTTACAAAACAACATAATAACTACAGAAATGGTGAAAATGCAGATACCAAGCCCTCATGCCTCAATTGCATGAGGTCAGATTCGCTACAGAAATAATGAAGATGACCGATGAAGGACTCAAATAACAACTAAGCATCATTTTCTTTAAGGAGGAAATGTAAAGCGGTGCGGATTCGTCGGCAGAGCATCACAAAAATATATAGCATGTGCCAGCTGTAGCAGATGTGAGAACATAACAGGCCATCCAATTTATGATGTTAATTTACACATTAATTTAATATTTTGATGACATATCAAACCATAAGTTTCTTACATTGTTTCATGTCATCAGAGAAAAGGAGAATATGACCTCACACATGGAACTTTCAAAGTTGAGACACTATCACACTCATAAAATCACTCAGAATTTAAGGAGTATCAAACATAATTTCAGCAATTGTGTTTGGCATGATGTGCGAGCTTTCATTGACCACCAATTAGTCTCGTGTTTGGATTGCAAAAAAAAAAAAAGAAGCTTAGAACAGGAGGAACATAAAAAAATTACCAGAAGCTCAATGAGTACACCATAGTATATCACGAGGGTACTCATTCCTCCATAAGCTAATGGATAGCTCCAAATTAGGCTGGAAATCATTCTTCAAAATTACCTCTTCCAACATGCAGTCATATCTCCTTTGTCAATCATCAAGTCACTCTTCATCGCCACTACTGTCCCGAAACATAGCAGCCATTTTCATGGCCAACTTTGCTGCCGTTTCCCTCCTCAGAAAATCAGGCATCAGCCTCAAACTGTCACGCATGGTCCCGATCTCAGACATCAGTTTTTCCAAATCCTCAAACTCATAAGCAGTACCCTCATCACGTTCTGAGGTTTTGTCAGATTCATTTGCAATGGACATTTCTTCCTTGTCAATCTCTTCCTGCAATTCAGATGCCGATGTCGAGGGCTGCAGCTCTCCTCCTATTGATCTACTGTCCCTCTCTACTTCACTATTCTTCGTATCAAGGTTCTGATCAACTTGTCCTTCTGTATTAACGGATGCAGTATTATGATTTGAAGAAACCCAACCTCCATAGGTGTCATCCCACGGTTCTGCTGAACCAGCAGATAAAATTTCATACTCAAATTCATAGTCTGATTCTTCTTCTGACAACTCTGGGCAGTAAAGAAAATTTTCAGTAATATGATAAAATATTTTTATAGAAGTCAAAAATCAAAGAATTAATAGTCCAAAACCTTGTTTCTCAGGTAATGAAGGTTCAATAATTTTATTCCCAGATTTTAATATCATTCCGGGCCACATATGAGCAGAGAGAAGCCCTATAGAGTCTGTCAACACCCTGTGAGTCACCATCAACTGATAAACCTGCCAAGAAAAACATTTCAACTAATTAAGATTTTCAAAAGGCATACATACACTTAGCAAACTTAGATGTTTCCTATGTTGCATGGACTTGAGCAACAGACAGAGACTTTGCATGATATCAACAATTTGAAAAGGCGAAGTTCATATAGTATACGACCTAATATGCATGCGTTTGTGCACAAAGATACCCTCTCACATCTGCTAGAAAGTCACTTATGATAGTGATGTCAGTAAAAAATTTCATAGTCAATGTATCAGCAGAATGTTACATTCTCCCTTTGCCTTCACCAATGTGCTCATTTAACGTGTTGACTGTTGACATTGACGAACCTAAGTGAATTAATTCTAATGTTCGCTTATTTATTCATTTGATCATTTCTATTTTGACAGACCAAGGTACTTTAGATCCCTTAGCTATATCCAACAAATGTGCACATACAACACAAATGACTTGATAAATAAATACACATTGCGTCATGTCATTGTTGTATGATATACTTTTATTTGACTGATTTGCCTGTCAATTAAATGATAAAGGATGACACAGATTAAAAACTGAAACCACAACTTGAAACATACGAGTATACGACAGAGCAAGATACTCACATTTGTCAAAATCAGCATTTGATGCACAAACTTCCACATATTCAATGTTGTGTTCAGAGCACCATTCCAAACAGGAATTCTTTATCTCCCCTAATGGTTCTTCATCTCCTAATAAACTACTTCCTTCAGTTTCAGAAATTCCATAATCCAACTCTGAATTAGTATTACTCCGGGATTCTCCAAGTTTCTGCAAATGTCTTCTGTATTCAACATGCGCTGAATGACCTGGGAGAAGATCCACTTTGTTTCCAATGCATAACAAAATGTCAAAGTTCTGAATATCAGTACGAGAAACCCATTCCTTAAGTGCAACAAGAGATGACAGCTGTATATTGGCATAAGAGAGGCATCAGATTAACATATCATGCTAAAAACAGATCATCTAGTGATGTAGTTCATAGAAGTTGGAAACTAAAGTTAAACGTTCAACAAAAAAGAATATGAAGAGGGGAAGAGACCAACATCATTCATGTCAAAAACCATCACTAAGGCAGCCAGTCTGTCAAACATCGGAAGGGCCTCTACTGAAAATTCATCATGCAGATGAGCCATCCACAGAGAAACATCAGCGGTGTAATACTTTGTGTCAATAGTCCACCTGTCCATTAAGTTATTAACCATAAGAAAAATAGGAGATTATTAACCATAAGAAAAAATAGGAGATTTTAAGTAGAAAAGAGATTAATAGTGTAGCAATTGGTTAAGCTATCAGTACAGTTGCCTGAAAAATGAATTGAATCAATTTACCCATAGGCAAGCAAATCACATGATGAATCAAAAGCATCCTCAAAGTCAACAGAAAGTAGTCCTGTAATAAATAAAAATCAGATTGGTTAGCATGGCTGCACTGTACCTAACTTCAATAAACTAAATTTGCCCCTGAATATCACTCACATTCTAATTTTAGCAATACTAAAGCACCAGTTTCTCCTGCTTTAATTGTGAACAATGAACTTATTTAAATCACATAAATATAACCCTCCACATTTTCTCCATTTTTGGTTTTATTTTCTTTTTATCTACTTAAAGAAGATGAAAAAGTGGTTATAAAGTACAAAATAAATCAAACGGAAAGAATGAAATTGAGAGGAGACAATGGTGAAGTTGAAAGTCTTAAGGCAAGAAAGCCAGCTAAAAAATGTAATAGAAGAGGCCAGAACGGTGCATTCAGATACTAACACAGAAATTTGCTATTTAATAAATTCTTTTGACTTTTATTATTGTTTATGAATGAGGAGAATATCTACTAGCAAATCCAAAAAGAAAAAAGTACCTGAAAAAAACTTATACATCCACTCTTCCATTATTCAACTAAAGCAAACATGAGACCAAGTCTACAAATGCTGAATCCACTTTTCCTAACATTCTGCAAAAGAATTCACCTACTGCACAACTTTCCAGGATCGTGCATAATTTTATAACTCAAGCTTCACTATTAACACCTGTAACTCCTCCCCCAGGATGATCTCCTTGTCTTTTCTTAGGCATCAAGATGCAGAAAGGCATCCATGAAGCTACTCAGATCCCCCACCCTACAAATCCCCCTCCCCCGACCATAATTGAAAGAAACTCACAACCAAACATAACATCAATGCAGGACACGACATAGAGAGGGAATGAGAAATTAGAAATTCGACAAAATTGCAGGATACAACCACAACTGATTAACAGAAGTTCAATGAACTTTTGGGTAAGGGAAATGTTAAGCACAACAAAACTGACCATTATCAGTATCTATACTGTAAAAGACCAGGAATCACTTCAATTCAACCAATCAACATATCCTAATTAAAAATTCAAGCTTGCGCCTACTAGGCTCCAATTTACAGCTACTTAACAAAATTCAAATACAAAAACAAGATCCAAGCGTCCTCAGGCCCAAATTTTTTTTGGAAATTGATAACAAAACGTATGTTGCTGATGATTTCTTAGTGTATTTGGATTAAACAATTTCAAATTGATTCAATAAAAATATACATAGGTACAGCAATTTGAGTAAGATAATATATATTAAACAGAATTTTACATCAAAGTGAAACGGAACTCATAAGATCGATTTAGATTGAAAAATATACAAATCAAATAGAGAGAGGCTTACGGGAGAGGATTGTTCGTTTGCCGACGTTGGGAGATCCGACGATGAAGATACCAGGCCTCTTCTCTAGTAAATCCCGATTATCAACTACTACTACTACTTGTTCTTCACCCATCTTATTAACCTTACCTCTCTCCTACTAACTGGATTTATATACTATTTTCCTAAATCTCTATTAAATTTCAGCTTCTTCTCTTTTGAAACTTCTCTCCAGTCTCAGCATCAACCTACAAAATTTGTTTTCTAGTGAAAATGACATTGCAGTTATTTTTCGGAAAATGAATTAATCCAGAATTAAATGTTCTCCTCGCTCTTGAAATACTAAAACATAAAGTTCATTTTTTATTTTATTTTTTCACTAGAAGCACTTTAAAATATGTGTAATTGTGTTTGTTTTTTAATTCACACTATTGTGGAAAATTATAAATCAATTCTCGAATTCAGAATTATAATTAAAAAATGTAAGAATTATAAGAGGAGAAGGATCAAGAGCGTTCCTCCTTAAATAATATTTTTTTATTAAAACTATGTCTACTTATTTTCTTTTTATTTATAAAAATATCACCCGCGGCCCCACTTAAAGAACTTTCAAAACCACCTAATTTTAATAAATGAGTGCTATTTAAGGAGAAATGCTAGATAAGGAGAATGTTGTTGATCCTTGCGCATGATAAGTTTACATGTCATTAGTGACAAAAGGGATTAAAATGACTAAATTATAAATCCGACTCTTCTATTTGTCATATTTTTATTAAAGTGTTCTCTAAATATTTTTTTAACACAATTGTTTCTCATAAATACATTAATTATGTAAATGTGTTTCTTCAATTTTTTTTAAAATTAATTTCCTCTCTCGTCTCCACATTTTTTTAATTTTTAAAATTTGTGTAAAAAGTGTATTCTTCTTTTTTTTTTATTGACCTTTTGAATTCAATTCGAAATATCTCTAAATACAAAATTAGTATAATTTTAGATAATATAAATATCAAAATTATAAACCATACTATTTTTTTTTATTTTATCTAAATAGTACTAATAATTTGTTATTTTCAAAGTTTAAATTATGAGCATCAATTCTATAATATAATTTTGAATAATTTATTTACTGTCTCAAAGCATTCACCTCATTTCATCAAGAACTCTTATATATTGCGAAAGATTTTAACATATATGTATAACAGTCTAATGCCAAACAATCTTCAATTTGATCTCTAAAACAAACTTGAATCAAAGCATTAGTTGATCAACTGATTTTCAATTTTCATAATCTTTACCCAGAAGCATTTAACAGCCTAATGCCTTCAATACCAACAAACTAAGCAATTACGACATCGCAGAAGCCGCCACCGATAAGCAAACTGTAAGCCGTTGATTAAATGAACTTGGAATGAGAAAAATGGGTACCTTACCTTAATCAAAAATTAAATGAACTAACATCTATTATAATAATGAAGAAATTATCCACAGTGACAAGGCAAAGAACCAACCCGCTACATAAATGTATAAATAAATATGGAAAAGATGACACAGCTGATAAATCAAGCACCACTCTGATCCCAAACTGGTTTATGATTATTCTTCTTCCTTCCCAGATTAATCACCATCTCTTATGCATATATAGCTCTGAGCACCTCCGCTTCTAGAAAAATAGTTGGTGCCAGTATTCTCTCGCTTCATATTGCACCAAGCTTCTGCATCATGTCAATTTGTCTCGGGCGCCAACAGCAAAGAACTCTGTAATGACTTCAAGGGGCATGCCCTTTGTTTCAGGAACTTTCAAGTACACAAACACCCATGATATTGCGCATACAACAGCATAGAAGCCAAAAACACCAGCAAGTCCAATGGAGGTGAGCATAACTGGAAGTGAGTACGTGACTATAATGTCCCCAAACCAAAATGTGAGAGCAGTTATAGCAATGCAAAGACCACGAACACGTGTTGGAAAGATTTCTGAGCAAAGAATATTAGGGATTGGCCCGAAGCCCATGACAAAGCAGCAAAAGTAGATGACAACGCAAACAGTAGAGATTATGGCATGGAAGACAGAGCCCATTGGAATAATGTTTCCAAGTACTAGGATGACGAGCGAGGCTAGTAGGACGGGCAGTGTACCCAGCAGCAGCATCCTGGAGATGAAATAACACAATTGAGACAATAAATTTACCAATAACTTGTTCTTAGTGATGATTAACATGCATGCTTCAATGTTTTGAACATTTCCAGCTTTGGAGAACATTTGACCAACATTAGACTAACTAAATCTTGAACCATTTCGGCTACATCTGTCAAAAAGTTACGACTAATATAGTAGTATATTATCCATTAACAAAGTGTACCAAAAGTTGGAACATTGGGTTCAGAGTAGTGATATCCTCAACATATCGAACCTGTTTATCTGCAAATTTTGATGTAAAAACTAAAAAGATTGAGAAAAATAACTTATCAACAAATGAAATTTCTTCATTCAAATTCAAAGATGTAAAATTCTATTAATTTCAATAGCTAAAGTTTAGTTTCTTGGTGTTGCTTTTATAGAGTTCCCTTCTTGCAGCACTAAACCGTCACCCATTAAATAAAGCACCAACATATCAAAATTCAATTCAATGACTACTGTGTACTCTTCAAAATTTTACCAATTCACCCAGATGTATAGACATAATATCAACTAAATTTCTAGTTTCGAGGAAGAAACAAATATTTAACAAACAAATCTTGAATAAATTCCTGAATCTGAACATGCAGATAATTAACTAAGCATTTGTATTTAGAGATTGGAAATCCAATTATGCTAAGACAATAGGAAGACCGAAGACGCAGATCACAGAGATAGAAAAGGAAGAACTGAAAGCATAAATATATTGATAGGCCAGACATCAAGATTTGGCAACCAAATCTTTTAGTTAGTAAACATGAGAACTTCTACATAGTCCAGGCTTATTCAGCAAAGAAGAAAATTACCTTCTTCCTGCAATATCCATCAGTCTCATGGCAACACAAATGCTCAGAATCATCAACAAAGTTGTGAGGCCACTTATAAGGAATGAAGCAGAATCTGAACTAATGCCCATGTTTGATAAAAGAACTCCCACACCTGCTTGATTAAGAATCTGAGGTGTATAGTACATAACCCCATTGATACCAGAAAACTGTGCACAGAAGATCACTACCATAAGAATCATACATTTAAGATAGTGAAATGAACACAAATCCTGAAGTCTGATCAACACTTGTAATTATTGAGAATAAAACCAGAAAGACTCGGGGATGCAAAACAGACTGTGACTAATTCTTTTTAGGTCAGGCCAAAGGTCAACCCTAACCCATAAACAAAAGTAGACTGAAATATCAACAGCATACTTCAAACGTAATGTAAGTTTCCGTGCCTGTCTAAATGCAAATTAAGTTAGATTAGGAGGTTGTCTGCGGATGATGTTGAATAATATAAACTTCTGTAGTGTTCACTCTTTACATGTATAATTGTAAAGGGAGCTTGAAACAAATTTTAAAATAATATGAATAAGAAAGGAATATTACAAGCATAAGTTGCAAGATGAAAAATGAAAATAACAAAAACAATAAAAAGAAAATTAAATTGACCAAACCCTCCTAATGTTGCACATGATGGATGCTTTGAAGCTGCCTTGAGTTACAGTCGTGAAGAGAATTTATTTTAATTAAGAAAATAACTTTCTCATAATTGGTCATTTGATGTCCAAAGTTAGTACCTAAGAAATATTCGAATCTAGTTGGCAATGAAAATAATTATTAAGTTAGTCTACACAATCCTCCATGTGATTACTTACCAAAAAGGAAAACAGTCTCAAAATAATCAAGTCAGGCACATGATTTTCAAAAAAAAATATCTCTATATTATCAGGATGTCAAGTTTTCCTTGAAATAGGAACAAATGCACGTTGCAAGATTAACTTATGGAAATATTTGAGCTGAATGTTACCATATAAAACTTAAAGTTTAACATTCAATGGGGAAATGCAGAGGAACTATTACCATATTACACTTAAAGTTTAACATTCAATGGGGAAATGCAGAGGAACTATCACCATACCTGCTGAAGTATTTGAATGCCAACTCCGACAATCAATGCATGCTTCACGCCTGGTTCAAGAAGGTCACCCCAACTTGGCCTTCCCCCAGTAGATTTTGGGGCTTGAGCCATTGCAGCTCCCACTGGGTGCTGACCAGGAACAGTGTCTAAACGAAGAACAGATCGACTCACAAGAGCAGATGCATGAACTACATCTCCTTCTGCAGGAACATCACCACCAGAAAATGATAAGACAGAACCGCGCCGAGATCCTGGGGTGTTCTCCTGGTGTAAATAAATCCTTTTAAGTTCCCCCTTTTTCCCATCTTCACTTTTCTTCCCTGACCATTTATATGCTAGCTGCCAGCCGCCACCAATACCCACACCACTGACTGCTTCACCAGCATTTCCTTGGAAGAGGCTGCTATGACGCCGTATATTATCTAAGCTGCTTTTGGAGGTAGGACCTACATCCTTTTCGGCATTAGTTGCTTGACGAGACAGCAATGGGCTCTGTATGTTATCATCAGATTCTGTGTCAGAAGCATCAGAGATGCGGTGGTCACCATCCTTTCGAAGGCTTTCCTCATCCCATTGTTCATTAACATGATGTTCTGCCGCGTTAAACATGCTGCCAGTCATTGAAAAAAGCATACTTCGCATGCTTCCCATCTCTGGAAGCTTCTCATGAACACTACCAAAGAGAGTGACCATAGGATCCATAAGAGACATGCTCTGGGTTGCCATGCTCCCAGTACGAGAGACCATACCAAGTGTACTCTGGCCTCTGACGGGTTTAGCAATCCATGACTGGCCCTCTTCAGCCCCATATAACTTGATTTGATCTTTCTCTACAGCATGATCCTGGTTGTCTGTGAGCTCGTGATCCGGCCCAATTATGTACTCTTCTATAGTTGTTTCACCTCCACTTCCAAGGCCTTCAACTAGTAAAGCCATTTCACCTGTAAACACAGAGCCCCAAAATAAGTTCAGTTATTTACTAGGATGACGACAACCATAACTACTGACACTTTTGATCTCTAAGGAGTCACTTATCACTACCAGTTACCAATGAGTTTGAGATAGGTTGTGCGTGTTTTAGGATTAGAAAATGTAAAGATATACATTAGTGGGGATCATTTTGCAGTAAATCAAATGAATATTACATCATAGTGCATTATACTGAGATGTGATTCTTATAAAAAGCAATACAAAAGATTCTCAATTGCACAAGCGTTGAAGTATGTCCAGATGTCCTTAAAGTAGGAAACTACAGGAACAGAGAGGAAGATGGAAAAGTTTTTTGGTCAGAAGCTAATAAAAAACTCGGATGGATCAGCCTTTAGGTTAATTTGTCATCTAGCTAGAAAAAATTTCTCATAAAGAGCAATAGTGGCACTGTTGGAGAAAACACCCAATAGAGAACTTGAGTAGCTTTGGATTGTTGTGGAAAGAATAACTGAACTATGAATTTGTATTCAGCCACATAAGATACACACAGAATTACACAATCTTATTCCAATTGTACTGTCAAACAGAAAGCAACTCCGGTGGATCAACAAGCAGCTTACCTTCCCTTAGTTTTAAATAATTCCACCAAGTTAATTTTAAATACAGGAAATTATTCAGAAGAATATTGTCACAGAATTTGATTGAGGATCCAGTGAGTGGTTAACAACATAACTGTGTCCGTGGAAAGTAGTCGGAGAACAATACTGTAGAAATAGTTGATAACATTCTCAGCACATTAACATATTAACAAACCTGAGACATCTTCTCTGCCACGTAACATCTGTAAAACCTGTTTAGCCTCTTCCATCCGCCCTTTACTCACAAGCCACCTTGGAGATTCAGGCAGAAAGTACACTGCCAATATAAAATAAACAACGGAAGGAATGGAGAGAACCCCAAGCATCAACCTCCAGCTAGGAGAGTCCATCAATGACATTCCAAAGACCATGCAGTATGAAAAAAACATTCCAACACACCCAGTGAATTGTGGAAGAGTATTTAACAGACCCCTTATCTCTGATGGGGCTGTCTCAGATATATAGACAGGGACAAGAGTAACTGCAAGACCAATTCCAAATCCATCCAGTAGCCTTGCCATAAGCAGAACATAAACATTGGGAGACCAAAACATCACTAAACCACCAAGAAAATACAAAACAGATGAGATTATAAGCATGGGACGCCGACCAAGGTAATCTGATACCGGTCCCGAGAATGTTGTAATAATGGTTGCTCCAATTAGTGACATTGCTACAATTAGCCCTTCTAAAGTTGGTTGGGATTCCAAATTGAATTCCTTTTTAATGTAAAGAACAGCCCCTGCAACAGATCATCGGATAATTATCTTGTAGCCATGAAAATTGATATTTATCACATTATGGGTTGAAAGCACAAGATAAAAATTAAAAGAAAACAATATTCAAACAACAAGAAAGTGAAATGTAGATCTCACTATATAATTAGACCAAAAATCTGAAATTGATATGTTAAAGCACAAAAAGGCCTATTAGTGACTTAAGAATAAAGCTAGGAGTCTCAAATGAGTTTCCAAAGAGTTGATATAGAGCATGACTGATATTCAACATGTGTGGGTGACATGATTTCCGGAGTTCATATATAGTGAAACTGAAATTCAAAAAAAATACAACATAAATATCTGAAAACATTAGCCTGAATATTGACATATATACCAGCTATGGTTGCATTGTCCCATCCTTGCAACAAGTTGCCAATTGCTGCAGCAATGGCTACGAGTGCAGATCCTCTCATTCTCCTTCAATATATTGAGCTCCTTGATCTGGCAAATTACTTCCAATTGCTGGTTGTACTGTTTAAACCACCAGTTCGGACCATAAACACATACACACAGAATTTCAAATGCATTTTTGACAAATCAAACTTATTCAATGAAAGCTAGAGAAGAAGAATTCATTTCAGGAAATTTGCAATAAATCAATGTCAATAAATGTATGTATTTATGAATGTAAATATGCACAGACTCATATATATGTGTATTGATTAATGGACTGATAGATTTGGAAAGAACGCAGAAACCCTTTTGAAATGATCATGAAATTATAAGAATTAAACGCAAATTAAATACAGGAACAGGAATCATAAAGTCCAAACAGATTTCAGATCAAAACTCATACAAACATTAACACATATACCATTTAAGCAACCTATAGAAATTTTTCAGGATACCTTTGAGGAATGGAGAGAATAATTCAATAACAATGTAGTTATTTACAGTAAACCATATTTCTGGAATTGCAGTTTAAATGGAAAGAACAAAATACTGGGATTAGGCAAAAATCAATTTACAAGTTGTCTATACATACACAAGGAGAGAGAAATTGGAAATTGGAAATTATATTCAAGTGTAGAAAGTGTTGTAGATCTGTCTGTCTGTGTACTGAATTGATAGATACATACATAGTTCGTAATACTAGTTCAATGCGAGATTTGAGTAAGACCGAAGAACGTGTATTGCTGAGCTGTTGCCTCCTCCGTTTTTGTACATGCTCCACATTCTAAAATTACATTTCCAATCAAAGCTGGCATTTGATAGATTAGGCCGTCCCTCCCTCCCTCCATTATGATTATGGCCCAATTTAAATTTTATTCCTTTTTATCATGTATCCAAAAGAGGGATGATTGCTGTGAATCAAAAATAAATAAATATTATTATTAACGTTCACTGAAGGACTGAGTTATCGATATTAGAATTGAAAATTTTATCTTTGTTATTATTAGTAGCGGATGACACGTTACGTATATATGTTATTATATAATATTAACAGATATCGCTAAAAATAGTATTGTTGTCTATTATCTCTATTAACTTTTTATTGAGACGTAAACTCGAACATGTGACTTTATAGAGAGAGACATTAATTTCTCCCTCGTCTTAATATAGGTCATTTTAGAAAATAGTTCTTTTAGGGGGATATTTTTTGGGGACATTTCTAGTGATTTTTTTTTTGGTTTTTTTTGTAGTATCTCTTAAAAAATATATAGTATTTATTTCAATTGAAATTTTTGTAAAAAACAGTGTTTTAGGTGTAAATTGGATACATACAAGAAATAGGGTTGTACAGACTTTACAGATCATGTTTCTTGTATGTATCCAAATTACACATAAAATACTATTTTTTATAAAAAATTTAGTTGAAATAAATACTATACATTTTTTAAGAGGTACTACAAAAAAAAAACCAAAAAAAAAAATTTCACTAAAAAATGTCCCCCTAGAATTTCTGTTTAGAAAAATATTTTTGTTCCTAAATATAAGTCGTTTGAGAATTTTAAATAAGCATTAATTGCTTAGTTTCTAATATTACCCCAAGTAATAAATATAATTTTGGTTCTCTCGCTATTTTTTCAATACAATGGTAATATAGACAATTAATAGTATATTTAATGTTTTACAATCATTTCCTTAATACTTGTGTACAACTCTAAACGATCTATATTAAGGAACGAAGGGAGTAGTAACTATCAACTTTGATCTTAGTTGTTACTCCCTCCGTCCCTTAATATAAGACTTTGTAGAGTTTTGCACAAGTATTAATGAAATGATTATATAGCATTAAATATAATATCAAATGTTTATATCGCCCTTGTATTGAAAAAAGAGATTGTTATTTATTGGACAAAAAATAGTGAGGGACCCAAAGTTATATTTAATACTTGGGATAATATTGAAAACTAAGCAAATAATATTACTTGGAATTCTAAAATGTCATATATTAAGGGACGGAGGGAGCAGTACTTAATAAAACGAGTATATACAACTACCTACGTTTATTTGAGCTCTTCTATATGGACATGAATATTGGACATGAATGTTTTATGGGGGTAAAAATATAAATAAGTGAAATTATAAAACACTCATGTCCACATAGAGTTTTTCCATTTATTTACGGGAAAAAACTATGTAAAATTAATTTTTAAGAATGGTGGCTTATATTAAATACGTTTTTTTTTTCTCGAAGGCATAATGGATGGATTTCAGTTCACCTTTCTCCCAGGTATATGGAAAGATTGAGGACAATTTTAGGAAAGATTGTGTAAATTTTGAAAAGATTGAGAACAATTTTGGGAAAGATTAAGAGCAACTTTGAAAATGATTGAGAGTAATCTTTTGAATGATTGAATGCAATTTGGGAAAGACATGATATCAATTTTGGAGTTATGTAATGAAAGAAAAAAAGAATTTAAATTTGAATTATTGCAAAGAAAAAGACTTGATATTAATTTTGGAGTTATTTGAATTATTGAAAGAAAAAGACTTTATATTAATTTGAATCTTTTGAATGGTTGAATTATTTTAACCGATACTATCAAGCCGATTGTAGGGTGATTATATTATTTTATATAAAGTTATATATACGAGAAAAAATAATCTAAAGTATGTATTAGCCAACTAAAATTATTTTAAAAAAAATTTGAGCAAAACGACATACTTTTACCTTTAAAGTTAATTTGTTTATTTTTGGATTTTATATAAAAAAATTGTAATTTTTATATAAAATTATATCGTTTTATTAACTAGTCTTAGGGGGTGTTTGATAAAAATTTAATGAATCTGAATCTGAATTAAAAAAGTTGTTTGATCATTGACATGTCTGAAACATCTGAATGATAAAATTTTATTATTTTATCCCTCTGAAAATTTTTAAAATTATTGTAAATTTATTTAATATAATAGTTACTATTTTTTTTATTTTTTAATTTTTTTTAAAAAATTTACTTCATTCAACTGCTCATTCAGTCATTCAGCTAAAAAAATTTGACTTAACCATTCAGCTCGTCCATCTTACCGATTCAGTCATTCAGACCAAAATAAACGCACTGACTGATTCAGCTTCATTCAGCTCTAAACAAACAGCTCATTAGTTAAATTTGACTAAGACGTGTCTTAGATTAATTTTCTCTTATATGTGTTTTCACATTTGCGTGTAACTTTTTTTTAAAAAAAATTCTTACAAATCCTGGAAACAATACTAGAGAATATTCATTCACTCAATTAGAAGGATACGAATTATATATATATATATATATACATATATGTATATAATAAAGTTGATTTAATACTCACTAACAATTGTGAAATAATTGCTGGAAACATTTGACATGTCGCATTGCTCATTTAATTAACATTTATAATCATTTATCACCAACGAAATTAAGTTTTCAAATTCAGATATTGAAGAAAAAACTCAACAAAGAAATAAAATAAAATATTAATTAAATATACTTGTAAATTTTGTTTATCTTTTATTTCTTTTGATATATTGCCTACTGTGTATAGCCTATAGGATTCCTATATTTGCCCATGCCCCATGCCCCATGCCCCATGCCCCATGCCCCATGCTACAGATTGTACTATTGTAGAACGTTGTCTGAAATAATTATAATTATGGATCAAATATTCCATCATTTTTAAAATTATATAGACATATTTTTATATTTATAATTATGGATTATTTTTTGTTATGATCCAAATATGACCATAATTATGGAGATGTCAAATATGAATTCAAATATGATTATATCATAAAATAAATACGAGTTGAATCGTCAGGTCTTATAATAATGTAAAGAAAATTAATATTTTTATATATTAAAATAATATTTTTATATGAGTTTCTCTCATATTCAAATAGAATCGGTTTACTGTTTATATAAGATGGATGATGTAAAAATATTAACTTTTTATGTAAAAATAAGATTGTTCATCAAAACCCGATAATAATTCTTTTAATTTTTCACGTGCATGTCACGTTCTCAACATGCATGAGCTTCAAGATTAATTTAAGGAGGATCTCCATCTATTATGTTTCTGTAAACAAATTAAAAAATATAATTCATGGGCGGGCGATCTGGTGGTGGTAGACTGGTAGTGGATGCTTCATCAAATATGTGAAGATCTGTAAACATATTATATTCTTGACTTTTCCAGCCGACTTAGGAACTGTACTTTATTTCAATAAGATAATATATATATATATCTAATAAAATACAAATGATTTTGAAGTTCCCGCTCATTCAATAAATCATCTGGGCCGTCCAAAGTTTGAGATAAATCTCACCATCCATCTATCTAATACTCCCTCCGTCCCAAATTAATTGCTCAGTTTTGATTTTTTAAAGTCAAATTGACCATTTTTAAAACTAATTTTTTTACTATTTTTGTTAAAATATAGGTGAAGAGATTATAACCAAAAGAAAATATATACAATTTATTACTAATCACAATTTTTATAATTTTAAAAATATATTTATATATGCTTAATTATTAATTCTAAAAATAGTCAATTTGACTTAAAAAATCAAAACTGAGCAATTAATTTGGGACGGAGGGAGTAAAATACAATCTATCTAATTCTATCTATATATATCTATATTCTATATATCTAATTATATCTAATAAAATACAAATGATTTTAAATTTTTCGTTCACTCAATAAATCATCTAGGACGTCTAAAGTTTGGGATAAATCCCACCATCCATCTATCTAATAAAATACAAATAATTTTGAATTTCTCGCTCACTCAATAAATCATATGAGTCATCCAAAATTTAGAATAAATCCCAACGTCCATAGTGCCGGAGGCACGGGACTGTTGCTAGTATATATATGGGGTTCCATTCACAGTAATCGGTTGCTGTAGAGCAATCTTTTTTTTGATCTGTTGAAATTTCGGCTGGAGAAAAAAAAAATCAACAGACCAAAAAGGGGTTGCTCCACAGCAATCGGTTGCTGTGAAGAAACCCCTTTTTTAGTTTTTTTTTTGTTTGTTGAAATTTCGGCTGGAGCAAAAAAAATAAAAATAAAAATTTTAACAGACCAAAAATGGGTCGCTCCACAACAATCGGTTGATGCGGATGGAACCCTATATATATATATATATATATATATGGTCAGGATCAGATAAGGACTCCCTTACTTTGTTAAAATGCGGACTTTTTTTTTTTATAGTTTTTTTGGTTTTTTTTAAATAATTAAAAAAAAGTTTAATATTTTATGGAACTGAAATTTTTTCATAATACAATGTTTTGGATGTGATTTGGATACGTATAACAAAACAGATCTGTACAGTCTGTGCAGACTGTACCACTATTTTTTGGTATAGGTATTCAAATCACGCCCAAATATTATATTATGGAAAAATATCAGTTCCATAAAATATTAAATATTTTTTTAGTTGTTTTAAAAAAAATAAAAAAAAAGGTCCGCAATTTAACAAAGTAAGGGAGTCCTCACCTGATCGGTTTCTGTATATATATATATATATATATATATATATATATATATATATATATATATATATATGTATATATGGGTCTCCATCCACAGCAACCGGTTGTTGGGGAGCAACCCATTTTGGCCAGCCGCTACAAGATCTACCGGCCTTAGACAATTTTTTTTATAAGCCGGTAAAGCTTGTAGCGGCTGGCCAAAATGGGTTGTTCCCCTACAACCGGTTGTTGTGGATGGAGACTCTATATATATAGGGTGTTAATCCATGGCAACTGATTGCCCAAATCACTATTCCAACAATCAAGTTGTAAGTCGTAAATCAATTAAATAGAAGGCTAAGATCGAAAGTAATATATACTAAGCCGCTACATTGTAGCGGCTTCTATTTTAATAAAAGTCAAATTAATTTGCTAACATGGGTTCATATTGTCATATAGCCATTTAAAAAATAATTTTTTTTATATACCAACTGCTACAGCTTGTAGCGACTTGTTCATATTTTTTTTATAACATGGACCCATTTTTGAGAAATAAAATGATAAAAATAGAATTTATTTTTTTTATATATCAACCGCTACATCATATAGCGGCTTGATCATAATTTTTTTGTGACATCTGTTATCTCACTTTGTTGGTAATAGTGATATTACTTGCCTTTTTATTACTAATATTAATTGTCTTTTTATTACTAATACTAATATTAGTTATTTTTTTAGTAATAATATTAGTAATTGTCTTTTTAGTAATAATATTAGTAATTGACTTTTATTACTATTACTAATATTAAATGCCTTTTTATTTACTAATATTAATATTAATTGCATTTTTAGTCATATTAGTAATTATCTTTTTCGTATTAATATTAGTAATTGCCTTTTTAGTATTAATATTAATTGCTTTTTTATTACTATTACTAATATTAATTGCCTTCTTATTAGTAATACTAATATTAATTGCCTTTTTATTACTAATACTAATATTAATTGTCTTTTTAATTCTAATTTAATTAATATTAGTATTAGTAATAAAAAGACAAGTAATAACACTAATATCAACCGCTACAAGATGTAGCGGCTTGATTTTTTTTAATTGTCTTTCATTGTAAGAAAATTGAGAGATAGAAATATAATATTGTAATATTAATTGACTTTTTTGTCTTTTTAATTCTCATTTAATTAATATTAGTAATAAAAAGATAAATAATAACACTATTACCAACAAAGTGGGACAACAGATGACACAAAAAAAATTATGACCAAACCGCTACAAGCTGTAGCGGTTGATATATAAAAAAAATTCTATTTTTGTCATTTTCGTTCTCAAAAATGGGCCCACATTATAAAAAAAATATGACCAAGCCGCTAGGAGTTGTAGCGGTTGGTATATAAAAAAAATTTATTTTTAAATGACTATATGACAATATGGGCCCACGTTAGCAAGTTAATTTGACTTTTATTAAAATAGAAGTCGCTACAACATATAGCGGCTGAGTATATATATATATATATATATATATATATATAGAGTCCGGATCCAGTCCGGGATCCCGGACTCTACTAAAATACGGACCTTTTTTTTTTTTTTTTTTTTTGCTTTTTTTTTTGAAACAACAAAAAAAAAAAAAAATTTTATGGAATTGAAATTTTTCCATAATACAGTGTTTTGGGCGTGATTTGGATGCCTATAACGAAATATGTCTGTACAGTCTGGGCAGACTGTACATACATTGGTTGGGGTAGGTGTTAAAAACACACCCAAAACACTTTATTTTGGAAAAATTTCAGTTCCATAAATTTTTTTTTTTTTTTAGTTGTTCTACCAAAAAAAAAAAAAAAAAAAAATTTTGGGGTCCGGATTTGATCAGGTCCGGGAGTCCGGACCTGATCAATTCTGTATATATATATATGTAACGATCCCAAAATAGGTCCATTCAATCCAACCCATTCTGAATCGTCAAATAGATGGTACAGAAAACAACTACCACTTTATTACAATAATTATCGTGCAAAATACAACAACACATATACTGTGAGTTTGGATACAAATATATACCAAATGTGACACATGTCCCAACCGTGGACAACACCTCACAGTGACACCTTACATAAAGGTATAGTCAAAAACTGTTTTAGAAACTAAAATCTTTGGGAAGTGCTCAAGGAAACCTTCGTACATGGGAGACCATGCTTTTAGGTTATGATAGATATCATATGGCCACAGAATTATCCTTGGTTGACCCAATATATCCCAAAGAAAAACGAGAAGATTACTATCATATTCTTCCCAATGGTGAGTCTTCTCTTGATTTATCATTATCTCCACTGTCTGAAATTGAGAATTATAATTCAAACAAACACCAAGATTATATAGGTAGTGCTCGTAAATATACTCAACAAGTGGATGAGCACAACCCTGTCTTATGATGACACGAGGTTGTATGTCATCAGACATCTTGTATGATAGTGACAAAACACCCTTCCAACGTTGGGTTCGCCTCACCCTATTTGATTCACCAAATATAACTACTAAATGATGACCACCGTTCTATTCCCCTGTTACCCCCGCTCGACCCAGTTACACTCTTATTACCTAAAAGAAATTGTGAAACAGAAGGGTGAACACAACTAGCCCAGTAAAGAATATCATGACTAAAGATAATTAAATTATCAATAGCCTTCATCAATAATAAATCAGAGATTTAGAACATATGGTAGATGATAAAAATTTTAACCATAGTTACAGTGGAACGAGCAATCCATTAGAAGATTCAAATAGACTATAAAGTCTATTATTTTCTCCATATTAAAAATCCACCAACAATGTTTTATCCCTGGACATCAATCAACAATTCTGGTCCACAATCATATGAATAACTCATAATCATAATTGTAGTTCTAAATTACTCTTCTCATCCAGGACGAAGATAATTTCCATCACCTATCTTTACCTGAAACATCAAAGATCATGGTTACACCAAATCACATTTCCTGTTCATAATCATATTAATAATTTCATCTTTGCACTACGGGCAAAGATATTCATTTGTATCACCATTTAGTCATGTTCATCTCAACACGTGTTCATCTTGCACTACTGGCCAAAGATATTCAACATGTCATCTTTGCACTACGGCCAAAGATATTCATCAACAATTTATCTTTGCACTACAGGCCAAAGATATTCCTCAACAGTTCATATTTGCACTACAGGCCAAATATATTCATCAACAGTTCATATTTGCACTACAGGCTAAATATATTATTATCTCAAAAAAATATATAATCATTTCAAAATTTATATAAACAATAATTATAACCATGTTGATCATTTCACCTTTGTACTTAAGCTAAAGATATTCAATTACAAATTTAATGGTCATGATCATACCAGACAACAATTCAACTTTGCACTACTGGCCAAAGAGAACCCATAGTCATGATCATACCAAAAATCTACTCATCTTTACACTTAAGTCAAAGAAAAATATCATCATTAGGGTTATAAAAATGTTATATATGATAATAAAAATAATATGATCAACAAATAGTTTTAATCTCAAGAGTAATATTCATAAATTAACTATAATTTGGTTAAAAAAAACCAATTTTGTCGTGAATAGTACCCGTGAATAGTAACTCGTGAATAGTAACTCATGAATAGTAACTCGTGAATAGTAACTCGTAAATAGTAATCCCGACATGAAAAAGGTAGAAATTCCACAACAAAATTCATACCAATATTTCGGTATAATGATATTGAAAGAATAATATTTCATAAACTTATAAACAATTTATTTTAATTGTTTACACTTTACTAAATAATGCATTTAATCATTCTAAAATGTCAAACTCCTAAGATTTCATCACCAATAACCAAAACCCTCATCAAAAATTTGCTTATACCTCATGTAGGATTCTCAAGCCATAAAATCCTATTTTCTAATTTTCTTACTTCACATAACATATTTAATTCATTTACTCATAACTAGTCCATTTTTATGAAAATACCAAATTAGTCCCAAAAATATTTCTTTTCTGAGTTTTAGCATAATATAGTCCCACATTGAAAATATATTTTTCTCAGAATTTTTAAAATTCATTTACTATTTTTCATATGGCCAAAATCGTCGAATATTTAGACATTTATCATAAATTGTACTTTTATCTAAAAATTCCAAAATTCACAGAGTACACTGATATTATATAAATGTACTCCCAATAAAAATTTTATCAATTTTGGAGTTAATCACAAGGAGTTATAAGCGGTTACTTTTAAAATAGTTTTTCTCATAAAATTCATAACTCTTAATCTATACATCCAAAAATTGCCATTTTTGGACACAATCAATAAAACTCATCAACATATCATTTTAAATTTTTCCAGAATTTTCTGAAGGACGGAAGAAGTATGAACTGAAAAATATAATAACCCTTAAAATCCCTTACCTCAAGAGAGCAGTACTTTGGATGAAAAACTGGAGGAAATTTCTACTAAATAGCAACTCTCAAAGTATCTAAATACTCTCAAAAATATACTTGATAATATAGAGAGAAAGAAAACTTATTTCTGGTGTGTTTTTCAATTCTAACATAAGAACCTATTTATAGGAAAATGCTAGAACGGCAAAGGAGACTAAATTAATAAAATATATTATTTTTATTTTCTCCCTCACATTTCCTTGACTAGAAATCAGCCACGAACTAGCCCTCATGTTTGAACAAGAATTCAACACATGGTTTCAACAATTGATAAAAATGGGTCCCACCCAATAATTAGTAAAAATCATTTTATTTTCTGAAACTTCAACAATTCATAGAAAATAAATCATTTATCAGAAAAATACAAATTTTATGTCCATTCTGCCTGAAATCGAATTCTCTACAACTTTGCAGAAGAAAGTTTTTCTAAATTCCAGATCGAAAATATCCAAAATCCACAAACGGATGATTTTAAACACCGTTTCAACACCTTTTAAAATTCATAACAAACCATGCGTTAATTTTCAACGGTTCAAAATTTGTGGACATATACTCAACTCATATATGTATAACATATCCAAAAATCACAATGATCCAACGGTCAGATCAAAATTATAACTCACGCAATAGAGCTTTAAGAACACCGATTTGATCTATTTATACCTCCAATCCGACAAAATACTGATAAAACACATCAACAATAATTCCTTCATTTATAATCACATAAATAAATCCATCATTTATATCCGCATCAAATAAATATTTCTTTATCATATAAATCAATAAATAATTATTCACAAATAATATTACAGAATCACAGTTATGACAACCAGGCCGTTCCCAGGAAAGAGGGGGCTTTTCAATAAGGATTTCTCCTTATTGGCACGCAATTAGATGACCTAACCTCTCATTGACAGAACTTTCTAGACATTGCCAATAATGTTATCTAATAATATTATTCAAATAATATGAATTATTGATCTGATAATGGAAAATATTGTGCAGTGACAATTATTAAAACAATAATAATATAAACTAACAACGCAATAATTATTGAATCAATAAAATATTGAACAGAAACTACTGTAATAATTATTGAGCAGTGCGTTCTCACGTAAGAATCAATAATTCAAAAATATTGTGTAATACCGTGTGCTACTGTGCAACAACGCGTATTACTTTATTTTACCAACCGGGTATTCCAACAGTGTTAACGGTAACGATTACGCCGTTATTTATAAAAACTTAATTTTGTCGTTTTCTTCATCCGACAGTTATTCTGTTATGGGGCCCACAAATGGTTGCGCCGTCGTACGGATATTCTCCGACAGAAAAAAATATTCCACGACCAAACGAATATTCCCCGACAACAATGAATATAATTTACCCTTAACTTTAACCTTTTATAAATTTAATTATTTACTGAATTGTAATTATAAGAAAAATTGAGTACTTTTATTTCATAAAATTCGGTGTCTTACAATATATATATATATATATATATATATATATATATATATATATATATATATATATATATATATATATATATATACACACCCCATTTTCGAAATAAAAAGAGAGATTACCCAAAATACAACAAAACTGATGAAATCATAGTAAAGCTCTAAACCACAAAAGAATAGTCTCAATATCTAATAAATATCATAGGTCAAACCATAATAAATTTTAAATTGGTCCAAATCACAATCTAAAATAATTACTACAACACCAAATAAACTAATGTATCCTAGCCTAACAAAATATATCAAAACCATTATATAGAAGAGAGCTATCATCACACTTGCCCTTGTTTCCCTTAATTACCTGCCGGAAGAAAAACACAGCATAAGTCAAATGCCTAGTACAGATATAAAATACAAGAATAATGAAACAAAATAACTAACTCAATTAAATGAACCGAACTGCAATGAACAAAACTAAAACAACGAAATAATAGGTTGAATCAAATGGTTGGGTGTTATTTTATACCGAGCTCAAACCAAATTGTAATATACCTTGTCACACAGACAAGTCAAATAATATCACACAGACAAATCAAATAATGCCACATAGGCAAGTCACACACATTTGACTACGAATCCAAATGCATGTAAAATCAAAAGGCGTGTTTGGCACAAACATCATCAATCCACAGAACAGAACATAACAAAAAACTAGGGTTGACCCATACACATCCCACAAAAAATCACCAAATGGCCAACTCCCACCGGAGCACAAACGAAAACGTCGTGGACTAATAACACCGCCACTGAAGGTGTCATGTCTCGATGTCAAAAGTACATGTCTGTGGTACCCATATAGTTGGTTATAGCTCAAGTATATCCTATGATATATTCTAACAAAGATATAATGTCACAACACATGCGACACCATATCAAAACAAAGGGGTTTATATATATATATATATATATATATATATATATATATATATATATATATATATAGAGAGAGAGAGAGAGAGAGAGATGAAGGATTAAGAACACTCCTCTTATCTAACACTCCTTCTTAAATAGCACTACTTTATTAAAACTGCGTCATTTTGAAGATTCTTTTAAAAAATAAGTGGGGTCGCGGATGACATTTTTATAAATAAAAGAAAAGCAAGTGGGACCACTCCTTTTTAAGAATCTCCAAAACGATGTAATTTTAAGCGATGAGTGCTATTTAAAGAGGAGTGCTACATAAGTGGAGTGTTCTTGATCCTTCTTCATGTATGTATGTATATATATATTTATATATATTGGAATGATTCATGTACATGTATTTGTTATACATTCTTATAGGTCATATACCATCTATACCATTGAAAATAAGAACGAATAACAAGGATTAGTTATGTGAAAATCAACGTCCGATAGCAATAGTAGCAGACGATAAAAAAAAACACACATCATCCGATACTAATAGTAGTGGACATTAATTAGAATAAGAGTTTGACTTTATTAACTAAGATTTAGGGTTTATTAACGAGGGTTTAGAGTTTATTAACTATGGGTTTAAAGTTTATTGACTCATTTTTTAACTGGATTTAAGATTCATTAACCTTATTAACTTTTAATTAATAAACTCTAAACCCTTATTAATAACCCTAAACCCTTATTAATAAATCCTAAATTTTGTTTATAAACCTTAAGTGAGTGTTTGTTTAGAGCTGGATGATGTTGAATGGCTGAATCGGTCAGTCATTCAGTGCGTTTATTTTGAATAAAAATCGTCTGAATAGCTGAATAGGTCAGATTTTTGAGCTGAATGGTCAAGTGTAATTTTTTGGCAGAATGATTGCTGAATGAAGTATTTTATATTTACTTTTTTATTTATAATAATAACTATTATATTAAATAATATTAAATAAATTTATAATAATTTTGAATTTTACAGAGGGGTAAAATAATAATAATTTGTTATTCAAATGTTTGATACATGTAAATTATCAAACAATTTTTTTTATTCAGTATGTTGCTTCATTCAGCTCATTCAGATTACTTAAATATTAAGAACTATGTCATCCAATTTTATCAAACACTCCCTAAACCCTGATTAATAAACTCTTAATCATAATTAATAAACCATAAACCTAGTTAATAAACCTAAATCCTAATTAATAAACATAAACCTTTATATATATATATATATATATATATATATATATATATATATATATATATATATTCTAATTAGCGTCTGCTACTATTAGTAACGGATGATGTGATTTTTTTTACACTCTTCGACTAATTAATAGTAGTTAACATCAATTTTCAGTTTCTAATCATGATCATTTCTTCTTATTTTCAATGCTATAGATGTTGTATGCCTTACAAAAATTCATAACAAATATATATTATGTAGTACGAGTGATGAAATTGTAGTACGAGTGATGAAATTGAGAAAGTTATACAAATTATAATTTGACCTTGTATATTAGATAATTTATAAAATTTTAGTAAGGTCAATTTATATATTACACCTTATTTTTTTTTCTTCTTCATATACTATAAAATAAAAAAATAAAAATTAGTGGGGTCAAGTGACCTCATTCACTCCAACGTGACCTCATTCACTCCAACGTGACTTTGTCACTGCTTTTAATACAAATTTATTTAATTTTAATACAAATTATTCTAATTATTATATAAATTATTACTAATTATCATATTTGTCACTCTTAAAACCTAAGTAAAATCGTATCAATTTAAATTTTAGAATTTTGTACATGACTTAAAAAATTAAAATATATTTTTAATTTTTGAAAAAGTTTGGATAAATTAACAAAAAATAAAACTCTCTTTTTTGAAAGATAATTTAGATATCTATTCAATTTGTGATTGAAAAGTTTTGATGGATATTGAGAAAATGTTAACGGATCTCAAATTTGAGGTTTGATATATCTCTCAAATTCATATGTTATTGTTATAATATTAAATGATGATCGATAAAGTACTCATGATAATATCTATTTAAATAAACTAAATTGTAGTATATAACATCATTGTATAATATCTGTTATTCCCAAATTGAAACACATGTCCTACATCATTAATGTACTCATCCATTACTCCAATTTTCACCTGTTCTACAAATTATACCGATTTTTGAATTTTATAATATTATACGTTTTATAATATTGTACCATACATATATACAAGTTCCAATATTACTAACCGTGACAACTCAAATAAATTTGTTTTTTAGAATTTTACAGTATTATATATATACCATTTATAATCTTATACCATACCTATATAAAATCCCACACTAATATGTTTATTTTATAAGCCCCAAAATCCAATACTTTTTTAAACGGTTACTAATTTTATTATGTTAAAACATAATTATTACTCCCTCCGTCCCAAATTAATTGCTCAGTTTTGACTTTATAAAGTCAAATTAACCATTTTTAAAACTAATCTTTTTACTATTTTTGCTAAAATATAGGTGAAGAGATTATAACCAAAAGAAAGTATATACAATTTATTACTAATCCTAAATTTTATAATTTTAGAAATATATTTATATATGCTTAATTATTAATTCTAAAAATAGTCAATTTGACTAAAAAAAGTCAAAACTGAGCAGTTAATTTGGGACGGAGGGAGTATATCCTAAAATCACTACTTTTCTAATATTACATCATTCATAATTATACCATATATTATATCATACATATATTGTAAGACCCCAAATTATTAATAATTGAAATTTAATTTCTTCTATTTATCATTTTGAAATAGTAAGGGTTGATTTGATTAATGTGGTTAGTTATGGGTAAAACGCGCAAATATTTTAAATAAGCAGGTGGTTATAAAATATTCATTATTGTCGGGGAATATTCATTTGGTCGTTAAATATTCTTTCGGTCGGGAAATATTCGTACGACGACACAGTCTTTTGTGGGCCCCATAACGAAAAGCGATTGGATGAAGAAAACGACAAATATAAGTTATTTAAAAATAACGGCGTAGTTGTTACAGTTAATACTGTTAAAATACTCGGTGGTTAAAACACAGTAGCACACGATATTGCACCAATTATTGATTCTTACGTAAGAAGGCACTACTCAATAATTGTTACAGTAATTACTGTTCAATATTTTATTTTATTGATTTAATAATTGCTGTGTTGATATTTTATATTACTGTTGTTTCAATAATTAATTGTCACTACACAGTATTTTTCATTATCGAAGCAATAATTCATATTATCTGAATAATATTATTAGATAACATTATTGACAATGTCTAGAAAGTTCTGTCTAAGGAGAGGTTTGGTCACCTAATTGCGCGCCAGTAAGGAGAAATTCTTATTGGAAAGCCCCCTCTATCCTGGGAACTGCCTGATTGTCAGTATTGTGATTCTGTAATATTATTTGTGAATAATTAATTATTGATTTATATGATGAGGATAATATTGATTTTATGTGAATATAGATGGAGAAAATTTTTAAAGTGACAATTGTTAAAAATTGATATTTTATCTTTTTTTGATAAAATAATATTTTATTATAATATAATAGCGGTGATATTTTTATAATGAATATGAGATATATGAGTATATGAGGAGGAAAAGTATTTTTGTTGCAAAAGTTATTTAAAACATGTTAAACATGTTGGTGGACCCATTTCTTGACTGAAATTTGATTATAGTCTGTAAAATCGCCCGTTTATAGATTTCGGTCAATTTTTATTTTGAATTTGGAAAAACTTTCTTCTGCAAAGTTGTAAAGAATTGAATTTCCTATAAAAAGTTGCAAAATTTGAATTTTCTGATAAAAGAGCTATTTATTATGAATTATTGAAGTTTTGAAGTTTCGAAATAATTGATTTTTAAAAGTTTTAATTATTTTAAATAACAAAAACGTTTTTGGAATGTGTGGAGGCATCATTAATATGTGCTAGGGGCTGAATTCAGATTCTTGAATGCGTAGGAAGATGTGAAAAAATAAATAATATTAATTTATTAAATTTTCTGCTTTGGTGTTCTAAGCATTTTCCTATAAATAGGGTGCTTAGGTTAGAATTGAAAATCACACCAGAAACTGAAGTTTTCTCTCTCTTTCTCTCTCGATATATTGAGCGTATTCTTGTGAGTATTTTAATACTTTGAGTGTTGCTATACGGTGCAAGTTCAAGTCATAGCCTATATCCGGTGTTTCAACTAGAAGTACTATGTTTGTGAGGTAAGAGATATTATTATTTGTAAATGATATTATCTCTTCCAATATCATTATGCCGAAATATTGGTTTGAACTTTTTAATCAAATTTGGAACTTTTAGTGTCGGGGTTACTATTCACGTATACGACACTATTCACGAATACGACATTATTCATCGAAAAATAAATTTTTTTTTTCGTCCAAAATATCTATTATGTATATTAGCTTTGATTGTATCCATGTTTTGATCATTCTTGAATTTTACACCACTATGATTATTTATGAGATATTTTTGGACATGAAATAGCTGAAATACGAATCCTTAATATTTATTATTTTGTTTCACTGGATTCGTTTTCTTTGAAATATTTTTCATCATTCTCAGTCCTAAATGATAATATTATTGAATATCTTTGGCCTGTAGTGCAAAGATTTATGATTTTATAATGAATATCTTTGGCTCGTAGTGCAAAGATGAACATGTGTTGAGATGAACATGACCAACTGATGAATATCTTTGGCCTATAGTGCAAAGATGAATATTTGATTCAAGATGAATATTGATTGATGTTACAGGGATAAAATAATGATGATGGACTGTTAAATTCATAGATATTAGTAGATTTCATCCTCTACGTAACTCTTCTATGAATTATTATTTTTCGTTGCAAATATTGATCTAAAACTTGTTGTTTATTATATTCTCTCAGATTTTTTCCATTTGAAGACTAACGATAATTTGTTTTATATTATCTTAGTCATAATGTTCTTTACTGGGCTAGTTGAGCTCACCATTTTCCTTTTTGTTCTATTTTTCTTCTCAGGAGGCGAGAATGTTGCGAGTACGAGTCGGGGTATGGAATGATGGTTATAGAGAGAGTTGTTTAGTAGTCCTCACCATTTTTGTAAAATAATGTATAAATAATCGTGATGAGGATTTATTTGGGTATAGATATTGTCTAGAAGATAATATTTGTATTTAAACTCATAGTTTTACTGTTGTAATAATAAAGTTGTAGTTGTTTCTGTACCATGTATTGACAACTCAGAATGCGTGATGTATACCTATTTTGGGGGCATCACATATATGATATAATATTATAATACACGTATATAACAAAATCACTACCTATCTAAACTGTGCAGATATTATCATTACTAATTTAATTATATTAATATTAATTATACCATTTATAATTATATTACAACATAATATAATACAATTTAAAACATTTAAAATAAAATTAAAATAACAAATAATATCAATCATAACTTACTATGTTGATTTTATAATACCATAAATAACTATTTTTTCAATCTAAACGGTTTTTATATTATCGTTGCCGTGGGCAAGGAAATCGTGCCTTACTAGGGTTAGGGTTTCGTGTTGGTTGAGGATGAGAGAAATCCACGAAGAGCACGGAATTGATTGGTTGATTGAAGAGGGAAGAACGACAGGTGGGAGATTACTCCAACTACGCGTGGCAGAACTCCTAGAATCTGGGAACCGTGTTAGGGTATCAGGAATTTCAAGAGCCTTCTTGAGTTCTTCGAGTTGAGAGGATGTCCAAACCCTTTTAGTATTTTTAGGTGGAATGTCCAAGCCTTAAGTCACCAAAAGAGTCCTTTGATCTTCTAAGAGTCCAAGTCCTGAGTCTGAAGAGAGGTCCCTTTCTCAATGGAATGGAAGGGATACTTATAGGGTTTTCTGGAAAGTAATCATGTACAAGGCACATGATTTATGGGAAATTCCAGAAATACCCTTTAATCATCAAAGTAATGCCCATATTGGCCTGTCCTTTTAGCCACCAATCCAATCCCTCAATCAATTCCCAAAACGAGCCGCCTCCACGAGTCTTCTTCCTCGGGATACATGGAGGCTTTTCCCAGGTCTATCGCATTTATTTCTGACTTTTTTTTGTCTTCATTTTATTAGGTTATGCGAGCCGTAATTTGCACATTTAATGAGATCGTGGAATCCTAATTGTGCATTTAATTCAATTAGGTTTTGTGAACCCTAATTTTATACTTGGGCCCACAGTTACTTAATTATTATATCCTAAAATTGCTACTTTTTAATTCCACATTAATATTTTGATTTTATAATCTCCTAAATCACTACAAATCAAAATTTTTCTGATAATGTTAACTTTTCTAATATTATCATTACTAATTTAATTATTATCTCCTAAAATCACTACTTTTTTAATCCTAAATTAATATTTTGAATTTATAATCCACTAAATCACTACAAATCTTAACTTTTTTGGTAATGTCAATTGTTCTGATATTATCCTTTTTAATTTAATTATTATCTCCTAAAATCACTAATTTATGATATTATCATTACTAAACTATTATCATTACTCTTCGTTATTTAACCTAATTTTCTCCCTATTAATACATACCAACTATTACGCAACAACTCATACTACAAACAATTATCTCCTTTTTAATATTTTCTGTTAAACATTTCGTATGTGTTTTATTCTATTTCTTTTCGTTTTTATTTAATATAGGAGCTAAATTCCTTTATGTTCTTTTAGTTTTCAATCCGACAAACACGTGATTTTTTAGCCAAGTGTGAGACTTTTTTGTTCTCGGGCAATACTATTTCCTATATATATGAGTTATGGAAAGATAATTATTTATTTGGTTGATAGTTTATGCAATGTTGAAATCAACAATTAAGTATGTCTAAATTCTTATATTTTACTATTGCCCAGATTCTTGTTGTAAATATTTATAAGATTGCAACGACTGTTAAAAAGACCATCTAAGTGCTATTTTTGTTTGTATAAATATATTGCACATTCAATAAACATAACTTGATTGAACACCTAAACTGGAAGAAACTTAATTGTGATAATACTGGTACCTATGATTCAATGGTAATGTGGCAATGAATTTGGTGTATGGAGTTCTTGGCAAAGTTAAATTTTTGAATCGTCATGTTTCTTGCATTATTTCAGGTGCATCATGGATTTTATTCTACTTAGCACAACGCGCCCTGCAATTCAAAATACTGTTGAAAGTGCAAAGGAGTTATATGGAGACCTTCAGATCACGGTGACAATGCATTCAATGGGAGAGGCTATGACTTCATTTTGTGGAATATATCTCACAATGTTTATATTTTTGGCTTTTTTATCTATTGCATTCTATTATCTGGATTGTGGCTTTGCATGATTTATTAAGTACTAGCATCCGGTAAATCATTTTCATCATCATTAATAGTTTTTTTGGGCATTATGGTAATACTGTGAGTGCCTATATAATATAATTGCCAAAAATAGATAAAAAACTAATGAGGCAATATATTCGTTCTTTAACTATAACATTGTGTTATGTATGACACGATGCTTTACTGCTATATTTTTGGACATGATGTTTGCTTGACATGAAGATCCAACATAAATATTAATGCTCGTACTTTTTAGTTTCCGCATATAACATGTGATTTTCTTTCAGGTCTGAGGACCTAAACTGGGGCATTCTTCCGTTGTTTCCCCTTTTGTTTGGATGTTAGAATTCTGGTGCAAGTAAGCGTATATGAGACATGGACTCTTCAAAATGTATCAAATACCTGTGTCAGATATTTGAGATTTGGTGAGGTTTGTGTAATGTGTAACAGACTTTAAATATGTCACTAGCAATTAATCATATCAATATAACAACTCGATGACATTGTGTATTACACTTTCTAAATATTTGTTAGTGTTTTAGAATGAAAGAGGAACCCATTTTTAACCCTATTGATTACATTATAAATATTTTTATCAAGAAATTAATATACACACACACACAAATAACTGTTATATAATGTCCTGGAGTTTAGTGATCAGATTAATTATATACTTGGATATGTATTTGCGCACAAAACTTTTACTCAACACTATGTAACATAATGCTACCAAAATTTGATCATCGCATAACAATCTACCATCTTTTAATTATATTTTAATTTATTAATTACACGTACAAATTTATTATTAATAAAATAAATAATCCCGTCGCAACGCGCGAGTTTGTATCTAATTTAACAACTAATATGATGAGAACACATGTATTTGATATACATTTAAGACTCAAACAATTTGAGACTCTAAATATAAAAATATTTTTGGATTCTTACCTATGCAATCTTATTCTTGGAAAAAAAATTATAATTTTACATAGAAATTCATAAAAGAAAGAGCGAGGAAGAGATTGACCCCACTAATTTGAATGGTCAAGTTTGAATCTTAGACACACTCTTAAAATTATTGAGGGAGGGATTTAGTCTGAATTCGTAAGTTGGTTCGAAAATATCTTTAATATTCAAAAAATAAAATAAAATAAAATAAAAATTGACTCAGATTTCTAATTGAGCCATTGATTGATTTTTCAACTTTTTTTGGTAGACCTGTAATTAATTTTAGGGTCCTTTACATAAGTATACAACAAATAAAAAGTAATTACAAGAAAAGTGCATCAACTAAATAATTACAAAAAGAGTGTAATTAGAACTCATATTACAAAATTAGCACAATTCACATTAATAAAGAAACCTAAAATCAAGGATAACTAATAATTCAAATTCAAATTCAAATCTTGTCTCTAACAACAATTTCAAATCCATATTTCAAAATTCAAATCAAAATGAGAAAATTAAAAATAAAAAATTATGAAGGAGCTAATGTTCATCATCCTCCTCTTTCGCCGCCACCGCTGCCGCCGCCACATCACCGTCACCGCCACCGGAGTTGCTATTCTGAATTTTTTTTGACGATTTGGTTGCCCACAAAAATTAAAATGGTTACCTTTATACGAATTTTGACTATTAAATGCATCACATTTAAAATAAAATTGGTAATCAAATAAAACTTAATTGATTACCTTATCAAATGGTTTGGTAACCAACTATATAAAATTTGGTTACTAACTGCATCACATCCAAAATAAATTAGTAACCCAATAAAACTAAATTGGTTACCTTATCGGAAGGTTTAGTAACCAACTGCATCACATTCAAAATATATTAGTAAGCTAATAAAACTGAATTGGTTACCTTATCAAATGATTTGGTAACAAACTACATGAAGTTTGATTACCAACTGCATCACATTCAAAATAAATTAGTAACCTAATAAAACTGAATTGATTACCTTATCAGAAGATTTTGTTACCGGTGAAAATAAAGAATGAATCGGTGGAGGTGGGAGGCGGAGGGATCGAGGAGAGGGAGGGGCGGGAGGAGGAGGGTGTGGGGCGTGGGGTGTGGAGGGGGGGGGGAGAGGAGGGTGGAGGAGAAAGGGGGGCGGGAAGAGGGGGAGGAGAAAGGGAGGCGTGAGGATGGGGATGCGGGATGAAGGGGAGGCGGAGGGAGGGGAGGTGGTGAGGCGGAGGCGGGGGCGGGGGCGGGGGCGGGGGCGGGGGCGGGGGCGGGAGGAGGGGGAGGGCAAAGGGAGACAGAAGTGGGAGGGGGAGGGGGAGGGAGTGGGAGGGGGAGGAGAGGGAGGGGGAGGGGGTGGGGAGGGAGTGGCGGGAGGAGGGGAAGAGGGGAGGAGGGGGAGGCGGAGGGTGGGGAGGAGTTGGACAGGAGGAGGAGGCAGAGGGAGGGAGGAGAAGAAGAAGAGAAACAGAAATGGAATGGGAGAAAATCGTGGGAGTTCAGCGATAGTTGTTATAGATGAGAGAGAAGAAGACATGTGTATAACTGATCCCTAAATTAAGGAATTCTAATTGAATATTAATTCCCTAAATTAAGGAATCCTAAATGCACTAGTATTATAAATAAATATGGAAGTGTATTAGTTGTTTAAAAATTTTATGAGGGCACTATTGTTATAATTTTTTTTTAAAAATGTAATAGAATATGTAAATTATCCTTAATTTTTTTTCCTTGTGGTGAAACATATGATTTTGTTAAGTGATTGTAATAAGCTTAGATGTGCTTTGTTCAGGCCCAAGGAAAGCCCAACAAGGTCCACATAAAGTTCGGAATTAATTTGAAATTGAGCAATATTACTCAACTCCAATGGTGTCTTTCTTGATAAAACATTTTGAATCACATAAATTTACGTCGAATTATAATTACAAAACTTATCAATATATGAGATTGTTAAGAATTTTAGAAAATTCTCACTTATTACACATTTTTCCAAAAAAATTATCGATAATATTTATCCACGTAATTAACAATCAAATTAAAGTCGACATAAAATATTTGCACTATATATTATATATTTTCTAAACATTTTACCAACTGCTATTTCGCAATTGACTAAAATACACTTTGCACTCTAAATTTTACAGGAATGTTGAAATTTGCATCTAAACTTCTAAATGTGCCTACTTGTACCCTAATGTTTAATTTGCGTAATAAAAATCACTCTCCAAACTCTTTACCGGTAAAAATGACTGGGAGTTCAGGTTGCTCTATTTTTTTAAAGATAAAATAAGTAAACTATTAATAAAAATAATATAATAATATTAAAACTAATAAATAAAAATAAAAATTAATTAAACCTACCACCACCACCTTTCTCTCTCTCTCTCCCTCTTTATCTTCACTCGATCGATTCATCATCATCAGCCATGGTTAGCAACATGATGTTTACATAGCAGCGACATAATCAATTGATTGTGACTTCAATTCATTGTTTCATCCCCGATGAAAAAAATTCATCCAAGTCGAGTTTAACCATTAATGAGTAAAACCCTAACCCATACCAACCCCAAATTGATCTAAAAATTTCTTACCCAATTAATTAAATACATCAATAAAATTTAATTTGGTGTTAGATTTTAGGTTTAAGACTATTGTTGTAAAGAAGATGATGAAGAAAAGGAGCAATTTGATGGAGTTTTATTGGGTATGACATTAGAAATTGGAGTTATAGTTAGAGATCAAAAATTAAATGAAGGTTTAAGATATTTGTGAAAAGTTCAATCTGTAAAGAAACATCAAGACTCATTTTCTCTCTTTGCTTTTCTCTATATTGCGGGATGAAAGATAGGAGGTGATGAATTTTGATGAAGATGAAGATGAAAATGAGGATGAAGATGAAGAAAAACAAGAGAGAGAAAGTGAAGTGATTACCATTTGGGTGTTAATTTTAGAAATTAGGGTTGATGAAGAGTAAATATTTGATGTGGGTTTGGGGTTAAAATGAAAAGGATGAACAATAGTGAATAGAGAATGAGTGATGTTAATTTAATTATTTTCTATTTTTTTTACTTTTACTTTTACTATATTATTTTTAAAGTATTAATCATAGATTAACCTGAACTTCAAGTCATTTTTTATCGGTTGAGAGTACGGAGAATATTTTATATTATGCAAATTAAATTTTAGGATGTAATTATTTAGAACTTTAGGTGCAAACCTCAACATGTGTGTAAAATTTAGAATTTAAAGTGTATTTTAGTCTTTCGAAATTATGTTAAGAAAGAGAAAAAGATTCGTCTTGTTTTCGAGCCTACATGCATAATATTCATTTAATAGATTAACCAAAATCGTATTCCACCAAGCTTGTAAATGCGTTATCCATAAGAAAATTACATGCATTATCATTTGATTTTAAGACAAATAAAAATTAGAAAAGAATATTTTTGTGGCATTGGATGTTGACTAAGGATGCCCAAAATACTTGCGGCCTAGCTATGGTCCGATTTGATTAAGGGCCGGACCGGACAACCCCGACTTAAAATGCTTGAAAACACCGTTTTTAATATAGAAATCTGGTCTGACCTAACGTGCGAAAAAGTATGGTCTGATCAGGCCTGGCTTGATCCGGCCTGAGGCCTAACCTGATTTTTATCTATTTATTTGTAATTTTTGAATTTTAAAATTATAATTATTCATCAATAAAATATGATTTTTTACTTATTTATTATTGTAATTTATAAATTATAATATATTATTTTTAATTAATACATCAATAAAATTAAGTATTCATTCTTGATTTCTTGTAAATATATTTAATTAATATACATTTTCAATGAATATATCTAGTTAGTATATTTAATATATTTGTTTACTTTAAGAGGAATATATTTGTTTTTGTTCTAATCATCCAACTTGTAATATTGGTGTGCAGTAGTAGAATGTTAAAATAAAATAAATCTCAAAAATCTTGCATCATTTTTATAAAATTTTATTAATTTATATTTTTAATATTTAATATTTAACATTAAAAGAGAGAAAAAAAAGGAAGTATTAGCCTGGCCTAGGCCTAGCCTCTAGGCTTAACAAAACCATAGTCCAGCGTCCAAGACCTGGCCTGACAGACTTAATTAGTCAACGTCCTGACCTGATCAAAGTTCAAGGTCTGACCAGGCCGACCCACTGTGCATGTCTAGTGTTGATCCAAAATTTCGTGAAACTATTTTATTTTATTTTAATTTATTATTTGTAAATTAAATTGTTAAAATTTCTTGTTGATCATCCACTTAGTTTATTTTGGTAAAGCAAAATCGCTTAGTAAACATGCTTAACATAAAAGAAGCAAAACCTACATTTTATTTTAAGTTCGTTATTAAGCACCAGATCTTGGAATGTAATTAGCGTCAAAAGCTTGTAATTAGCGTCAAAAGCTTGAAGCTTGTAGTTGGAGTATAAAATTGACGATACAATACCTAAATTTTTTGAGTGAGGGGATATGTAGTTGTAGTTTTCTTTTCTTCTTAAAATTATACTTTATTATAAAAAATAGGTAGTAGTATTCAAATTCCGACATTAGAGCATTCAATGCATTCACAATAATTTTCTTATTTTTATCCCTATTCTGCAGTGTCATTGAGTCATTATGCAGGATAAGAATTCAATTTTTTAATTTCACTATATATCCAACAAGTTCCTTATATTGATTTCTTAAATAATGAACCCGTTGGATAAAAATTATTATTTTTTCAATTCTTAACAAAATTATTAAATTCACAATAATTTCCTTATTTCTATTCCTATTCTGCAGTGTCATTGAGTCATTATGCAGGATAAAGATTCAATTTTTTCACTATATATCCAAGAGGTTCCTTATATTGATTTCTTAAATAATGAACCTGTTGGATAATTTTTTTTTCAATTCTTAGCAAAATTATTAAATTCACAATAATTTTCTTATTTCTATTCCTATTCTGCAGTGTCATTGAGTCATTATGCAAGATAAGGTGTAACGCCCCCAAAATCGGGACTATTTTCCTTCCCGATCTTGTGCGTTAATAATATCTTGTTCTAACTTTAAAACATTATTTAATGTTAAAATAGCTAAAAATACGGAATAATTTTTTTTTTCTTTCCATTCATTCATTCCCTGAATCGCAACCTTTACAATTCTTCTTTATACTAGAATCATATTATATGATTTATTTAGTTTGAGTAGATATGAGTATAAATATACAATTCATTATTTCAAACATATTCCTAATTCAGAACAAATGATCTTCATCTATTGAATAATTCAAAGATTTACTTATTTGAGGTTTACACATGTAAATACCATCAAATGATTCAACAAAATCTTAATTAAATCACTAGTCTTCTTTTCATGCGCTCCTAATCACGATAGATCGCATCATAGCTTTAACCTGCAAATTAAGCAAGATTGAGCACGACGGCCCAGCAAGTCTAACAGTCTATCATGCATCACATAGCACATATGTTCACATTCAGTTCATGCATTCATATTCTTGGGGTTCAAGCATATTACAGATGCATTATCACATTTATGTCCTGCTGGTAGCAACATACGTACCATAGAATACAACACATGTCCTGTACATGTCATTCATTGCACATATATATTGAGTTCCCCGACTCAATTCAATAATTAGTCATAATTTGACATTCACCATTCACAAATCAAATAATACAGTTCATAGGTATTACATACTTATAAACATAAATCATGCTAACAGTTATCTATAGCAATTATAAGTCCACATAAATAAACTGAGAAACTTGCCTGTACCGCGGTTTTACCATTACACCAACTTTTGCGTTCCTTGCACAACCTACATTATATGTGGAATTGATAACAAAACATGTAATTTCAGTTATCATGGTGGTAGTTTAGATTTCTATATTTGAGATATTGTATACATTTTTCAAATACCTCATCCATGTTTTCTCATTAGTTATCTTTCACTTTGATGGGGTTTGACATGTTTATATCATGCAATAGGAATGACTTTAAATTCATCATTTACATTTTATTCATGATTTAGAACATAAAGGGTTCATGTGTTCTTGAGTTCACTAGTTTTGGTCAACTCTTGCCAATTTCATTTCTAGCCACTTTAGTTCATTCCAACACTTGAATTTTATCTAGTTAAGACTAGTTCTAGCATTCCTTTAGGTTTACCAAGCATAGATTGGGTTTTGACCCTTTAAACCTAGCTTTTTCAAGCTTTTACACATTAACTTCACAAGTTCTTGTATATATTAGCATTCCAACACTTGGAATAGCCTAGCATACCTCTAACATACTTGTCTTAGGTGTCCAAATTGAGTTCTAAGTAGAATAGAAAAATCTCAAAATTTCATACTTAGACAAATTTGCTAAATTGTAGTTTTAGTGATTTTTCATGCTAGTTTGGTGATTTGTTTAGACTCCTTTGTTAAGCCAAGAGCTTAACCACTTGGCCCAACTTCTAGACCATACTACAAGGTATTTTAATCAAGGTTTAGGATTCTAGTTCATGTCCATTAGGCTTTCCAAAACAGGGCTCAAACTTAGCCATTTTCTTACTTTTTTTACAAAATTGATTTTGTACTTTTTCCAAATTTTTCCAGTTCTGGCCATTAAGATAGTCTAGACATATATATTTAAGTTACTTAAGGTTACTTTTAGTATCGCCACACTTTATTTAATCATCTATCCCATTTTGACCTATCAAAGCTCACTTTAGGCTTGAAAAGAGGTCTTAACTTGGTTCTCTTGCTAGCTTTGGTAATGGCCACGATTTGGAACTGTTATAATCAGGTATTAGGAACTTTATATGAGTTCATTACAGCCCCTTAACTTCAGGTGCTAACAATTACCCAAAACAGTCCACTATTTGTCTAAAATGTGATTTTTGCCAAGACCAACACTTAAAACAGTCTAGACTTGGTTTCCTTAGCTTGTGTAGCTTACTTAGGATATATTTTAGCTATTGGAATTTGCTTACAAGGTCCAGGTATTGTATCTCTTTACTTGGGTGTTAGTTGACCCTTAAAAACTTACTTTTCATATTTTTTGAACATAATTTGTACAACACACTTCCTAAACCTTGGTGAACTTGACGAACAACTTTCAATTAGTGTATATAGGTAACCTAGGGACTCTATTCTGCCTTATAATCTCAGTAGCTAAATTTGGCCATAACAGTTCCTATTCTCAGGATTTTAAGCACTGTTTTGGCATTCATTCACAAACAGTCCCTTACCAATCTGTATAAGCATGAATTAGTTATACATTACCACAACAGTCCTAAGTATTTCAAAGCTCAAGTTGTATGGATTGTTACTTCATACACATGCTACATAAACTTACAGGCTAAAGACTTTGTTTATTTGACCAAAACAGTCTAACACATGAACTGTTAATCCAACAAAAATTAAGCTATGTCTTTGATGTTATTATGGACTGATTTGCACAATATCTTTCCCAATCATTACCAGAACTGTTCTCAGTTTATTAGCAAGGCAATTAGTTGGTTAATGACATATCATGCCAGTTAAAACAGTGGCAGAGGTTGGCATGTGCAAAATAGGTCCAAACTTAGCTTATTTTGGTTTCAAGCTTTCTAAAAATTCCAATTAGGTATCATTATTACTTGCCTCCATGATTTGGTTGTTTAGACACCTTGAAATGCAAATCACACTATGGTCAAGGGAAATCAGTCCCTAACTAGTTTGCTAGTACAGTTACTTCAAATCAGTTTTGGTTTACTTATAGTGCATACAGTTTGGCCATTTCAATTCATGCCTTCTATGGTGCTACCCTTTTTGGAAATAAGATAGATAACATACCTTCCTAGATTGAAAGACAACACCTTTTTAAACCTTCTAGTTATGCTGGCTGAGAGCTCAAAGGAGAACCCCCAGCCCGGCCACTGCAACTGCTGCTGTCCAATGACAGCAGCTCTGCACCCACATGGCTATTTTCTCACTTCAATACTCCTAATCCAGGTGTTCATTTATAACAATTTTTAGATATATTGTACATAGCATATGGGAGTATTTTTAGAAATTATAAAACCTCCATTTCCGGCTTGTTAGGCTGTCCAACATTATGCTCAAAATTGACTTGACATACTAGTTTTCAATATATATATATTTTTTTTCCCAGCCTGACCCTGTTGCGCTAAAACAGTCATAACTTTTTCGTTTCAAAACATTTTTGAGCAATTCTTGAGCCCACGAGAAGATAACTTCCGGGACTACAACTTCTCTTCAGATCACAAATCCAAATTCCAAACCGAACAGAACAGAAATCTGCTCTATGTGGACAGAATGTTCTGTTTTTAAACTGCACGACCCTCCTTCGCTAAAATGGTCATAACTCCTTCGTTTCAAAACATTTTTGAGCGATTCTTGAGCCCACGCGAAGATAACTTCCAAGGCTACAACTTTCATTCTTTGACCATTTCCAAATTCAAAACACAGAGTTCCAGAATTTCGTGCAAAGGGACTGACCCGAGTTGATTAGACAGTTTTGACGCGACTACTATGAAAGATCGTAACTCTTTGCTCAGAAGTCGGAATTAGTCCGTTCCGGAGTCTATGGAAAGCTTATTCAGTGTACTATAACATAACAAAAGCCCAGAATTTTCTGGAAACATATACTAGACCCGAAATGGACTTCAAGGTCAGCGGTCATACTAGTTTTTTTCACTTTTTATTTTGATTTCCAATTACTTTTTGCTTTAACTTAGTATGCTCAATGTCTTTAATTATCATCATATATGGTATAAATATATATATATATATATATATATATATATATATATATATATATATATATATATATATATATATATATATATATATCTAGCCCAAGCTTTAGTTTTGCCTAATACTTGGTTTTTTAATCAAAACAGTTCTTAGAGGACTTTTTACAAACACCCTACGTGCACTATTTTGTAGCACATGTGTCATAGCTACTGATTTGTTCTATAATCCATTAATTCACCTTATAACACCACAGCCAACTTATCTCCTTGTGTCTAAGTTCAGTTCATCTTAGCATAGCCATAGCATAGTAGTGAATTTTTTTAACACAATAACTTAATATATCAACAACTATCATGTTAACAGTCATTCTCAACCTTTAGTCTAGCATTCAGAATACTTAAAATAATGGCTTAGTCATAGTTAAATGCTTAGCTCATATATGGACTGGTATACAATCAGTTATAAACATCTTATGTTCATACAAAACTGCTTTCTTAGCACCTTTGCATCTTTAGGACTGCAATATATATTATTAGCATAGAACTAGACTTGAATGCAATCTTTTTCCAAAATAGTTTACTCCAACCATGTATTAACAGACATTTCACCTAACAATTGGGGTGCAGTTCATATCTACCCATGCAATACATATATTCTTAGCTTAGTGCTCTCAGCCTTATGGCTTAAATAATAACAAACATAATGTGCTACATTATAGTTCCAAATCACAACAGTACACATAGCATAACAATTAGCACAACTGCCCCTTATGTCTATTCTAGGCCATTCGGCCATAACAGAGCACAAGTGACATGAAAATGGACTGGAAAGAGAATAGAAAAAGTACCTTAATTGATTTCTGCTCAATTCCTTGTTCTCCTTCTCCAGCCGAATTCTTCTACTCTCACTCCCAGTTGACTCTCTTTTTCCTTCTTTATTGTGCTAGAGTTTTGGGAAGTCAATTAAGGTCTTGAAGTTATATAACCGAGCCTTCCTTCTCCCGGTCATACTACATTGGCCCCTATCCGGCCCCTACTCGGTCTCTCTATCAGTTGCGTGTAATCATTACTAGCCTATTTTATTTGGCTTCTTCCAGCCACCCTAGCTCACCTACTACACCTTATCTTCTGCACCCTGACATGTTATTTGTCTGCTAACCAACTGTTAACTGACTAATCTGTTTAACTAAAACCAATTTAGAACCTATACACTTGCTACCTGACTGAATATTTAAGATATGCCAGTGCTTTTCTCGTTTAGTTTGAAGCAGTTAACTTTGCTATAGACCACTGGTTTTCAGGATTGGATTGGTTAATAGTTTTGATAAATTCCTAATTTGGGCTTCCACCAATCTTTTCTGGTTTTCAAATGTAGCAGCCGAATTGGGCTTTTAAAAATTAGGCTAAAACTGGACCCCTTTTTTTTTTTTAATATCTTCTTATAGACCCAACCCATCTCCTAATTAATTGAAAGAGACTTGCAAGCATACATGGAAAAATTTATTATGGCCCAATATTTAATATGAACACTTACACATTAGTATATGTAAATTTATCTACCACACTTATTTAGGCTAGCATATTTAATTAGCACACATTATTGAAAATAATGGTTCCATGTAATTTAATTAACCTATTTGAGTACTCATCATTTTCCTTCTTTACTACCAAATAATACTATTGAATGAAATAAATTATAATATAATTATTCCATTAACCACATAGGTAGTTTCATGTCAAGAATATTTCATAACTAAGCCATGTTGGCTTTCCTTTTCATTCTTGATGTTTATATAACATTATATTAATGTATATTATTCTTCTCTTCCTTTCTATAATTTGCCTTCACAATTTATTTACATATAATAAATATATAATACTAATATATTTATTAAGCATAAACATTACATATTGCATAGTTTTTTTTACCCACCTATGCAATATAATATCATTCTTAATCGGGTTAGGTCTTATTCTTTCTCGTAACCTTATCGTTGAATCATTTCAACGTACAATTTCCTTAGATTTTTCTTAAAAATTTAAAATAAATTATCTATTTTCACTCTAGGTTTTAAACTTTAACATTTAATTTAATCATTCAAGATCTTCTAAATTTTCGGGTTGTCACATAAGGATTCAATTTTTTCACTATATATCCAACCGGTTCCTTATACCGATTTCTTAAATAATGAACCTAATGGTTCTTTATATTGATTTCTTAAATAATGAACCTGCTGGATAAAAATTATTATTTTTTCAATTTTTTTCACTATATATCCAATAAGTTCCTTATATTGATTACTTATAAAAATTATTCTTTTTTCAATTCTTAGCAAAATTATTAAGTTTGAGAATGTATCAAATTGACTTATAAAAATTAATAATAATCTTATAATTTATAAAAGGGAGTATAATTTATCAATTGTATTCCACTATAAAATAACTTTTATTTTAATTTAAATTTCAAGTAATTTATGGAATGAGTATTGAATGGTTTGTAGTCGCAATATTAACTTTTAAGAAGTTAATTTGTGATATTTTTAAATTTAAAATTAATATGATTTATTTAAATTTTAAAAATAATAAATTTTATAATTAATAGCACTTTTCCAATTAATAGTACTTTTATAATATTTATAATTATATGGACATAAATTAAATACATTTATATCAAATTTAAATTTGAATACGTTTGAAATTAATTTTTAATTAATAAGTCAGTATTAATTTTATAATTTGAAAATAAAGTAGTAAAAAAGTCATGTGATAATAATATCAACATGTGTATGATTGATGAGTTGTCCACTTAAATGAGGGTGTAAAATGTTATTTTGAATATATAGAGAACGATCTTTTGACTCCCCCATCTTGGAAGTAAATTTCTATATAGAGATTAAAATAGAGAGTTAGATAAGGATAAAAAAATTATTGAATAATGATTTATTAATGTATTTTTCAAAATTGAAGATATAGAATTTATTTGGAAATTGTTGTAAATGTTCTTAGGTGTATATAGTCATATATAGAAAGTTCAATATTTTTCTAAAAATAAAAATTTTCAACGCATCTCTCTTTACGAGAAATATAAAATAGCCCTGATGCAGGACATTCTCATAACTACAAGCCATGTATGACGTAGTAATAACACGTACGTACGCCACCAAGATGACATCAGACAGTCCATTTTGATTTCTCTCTCAGTACATTCACACACATTCATACGATTCCGACTAAACTGAGTTGTCAAAATGAAGTAACCTTTGCGGTGTCGAAACGCATGCGGAAAGTGATCTCTTTATGCGTATTAATATTGTATTAATCAATTGATCAACTTATCATAAAATTAACTTCATGATAATCGGATCCGACTAAAATCATTGCATTGCACAGATGAAGAACCATCTTAAACTGCATGGTTCAAGACTCGTTTTCATAATCATCATTTCAGCACTATCAAATTCACCTCTCCTAAACCTAAATATTGGACCGATCAACTGTACCTGCTTATGACAAGAGTCTCGTATTTATATTTTTATAGATAAAAAGTGATAATTTTTCAAAATCTCGTCCACACAAGTAATATCAATTTTTGTAGAAATATCAATTTTTACGTTAAATAAGATTAGGCGCTAGACCTCCTCTCATGCTGCGAGGTGTCATCGCTCTTCCCTAACAATTTTTGTTCAACTTCATTTAATACGCACAAATTTCTTCAAGTAAGTCCTAATAAAAAGTTGAATACAACAAATGAGCTTGATGTTTGTTTTCTTTTAATAAAAGTTGGCTATTTGTTTGTTTTTTTAATGATACAATTGCACTCTTAAGCACTGCTCGATCTAATCAAGAAATTAATTTCTAATGGGAGTGGAATGTACGGAAAGGGTATGTGAAAATTATGTGCAATTTTTGGATGGAATTCATTAAAATTACTCCTAAACATAGTTTGATTTGTAGTTCCATGTTATACTACTAGTATAAATATGGTCAGATTTTCTTTTACTTCGTGGAAAAATAATTGTATTAGTGTATACCTACTAATTTTTAATTTGTCCACAACTATATATGTAAGTAAATAAAATTTAACCCCCCTCTTTAATTTGGAGCAAGGTAATAAGTATAATATGTTCATTGCCTGTGTAGATTAAAAGTTTAAAACTAAACACATAACCGGAATTTAGTATTGAAAAATCAAATAAATTGAGAGATCATTAATTGGACTCCAAAATATCGTATTTTTTAAAAAAGAAACCTATCGTGGATTTGAATATTATTTAATTTTCTTACCTAAACATTGTTTAAAGCAATTAATTTTCATTAATTATAAGAGGAATTTTAGGGGCAGTGAGTAACTAAACTTAGCTTTTGAACACACACACACATTAACATATATATGAGATTCTACATAATATTGAGAAATTAATGTAATCATGATACATAAATTTTTTTTGATTACTTGTGTGCTCGTAATACTACTCAAATATCTAATTAGTCCTTTTTATATAGAAAGTCAATAACATAAAATGGGATTCAGATTTTGGGTCTTAAATACACTTTATTTGATATCTAAATTTAAGACCTTAGTTGGGACCCATTAACGGCTATTAACAATCATAATTTATATTCATAAATAAAAGGGAATTACTATTTCTATAAATTAAAATTAATATTCTTATAAGATATCTTTCACATGAGTGTGACCCATTTATTATTAATGTAAGAAAAATCTTGTAAAAATATTATTTGAGTAATAATTTCTTAAATAAATTAATACTCATTATTACATTGGTTTTGATTTAATAGTATTCAGTCAAAAATTAAATCAAAATCTCCAGTTCAATAGCTTTCCTTGTATTAAAAACTAATTTTATCCGTTACACATCAGCGCTGACTCACTAATTAAATTTCCGAAAACTTCTGGCAAGTATTTCAGAACTTGAACGTGTATATATATATATATATATGTGTGTGTGTGTGCGCGCGCGTGTGTAAGCTCTTATATTTTCATTACAGCACCAAGCAATTCCCCCTTTCTTCTTATCTTGTTTTGCTCCTTTCAAGTTTTTCTTCAATCAAAATGGAGTTGGATCATTTTTTAAGAGTCTTGCGGATGAAGAAATTACTCAGCTTTTTGGCTCTTCATCACCAACTGATGAACCAAAAAATACAAATTGGAGTTGGGAGGAGAACAAGTTGTTTGAAAATGCTCTAACTGAGTTCAATCTTGATTCATCAAATTTATTTGCAAATATAGCTTTAAAGATTCCCGGAAAAACGATCGACAATATCAAACAACATTACGAGGCCTTAGTTGAAGATCTCAACAGGATTGAATCCGGTGCTGTCCCATTGCCGGACTACGAAACAACCGATAATCACGATGAAGAGAATTCTACGGCTAAAAAGAAATCTGCTATGAAAATAATGAAGAAAAAGCCAAAAGCATGGACCAAGGAAGAGCATAAGTTTGTTTTCTCAACTGATCTATATATACTTCTTAATTTGTTACCTTTTAATTTATCTTATTTTGTTCATGATCATTAGGTATCCTTTTGCATAAAGTTTTAATTTTCCTTTGATTCTAATTCATTAAGGTTGAACATTATTTGGATGGATGTGCATGGCCTTTATTTTTTTGATTATGAAATTAATGATTATGATTCCAAAAGAGAGAAAATATATGATGCCTTTGAAATTTTCCAAAAACATGCCTATGCATTAATTTATTGTGTTGCCGTGCCGGGTGGTTGTTAATATATATTGTCAAAATAATAAGTGTCGCTTAAATTATCAAGCAGAAGTAATTATAAAAATATTGCTTAAAGTTTATAGAAAAATTATAAAAGTGTCACTAGCTAGTGTATATAACAAAGTATTGATCACTTTTACTCTGGTAATATCAATAATCTTTTGTTCGATTAATCTATATGTTTATCACTATCAAACTACTCTCACAATTCCAAAATTAGTAAACGGTTTTCCTTTTCGGTCCATTCTATATATGCTTAATTTTAGACCATAATGTATTCCTAATCCTATTAATGCTAGTAGTATGTTTGGTAAATAAAAAAATTCTTAATTTTTTTCGAATGAAGAGAATATATGATCAGCATAAGTTTCTCTTTTCATATAATATTGTTCTTGTAATTATTAATTACTGTTTCCCAAATTTCTCATATGTAGGAACTTCCTCATCGGGTTAGAGATGTATGGTAAAGGTGATTGGAAGAGCATTTCTAGGTTTTGTGTGAAGACTAGGAATTCAACACAAGTTGCTAGTCATGCCCAAAAGTACTTCCTCAAACACGATAAGGCATCAACATCAGCCACTATTGAAAACAATGCTGTGGAGGCTTTGTCGTCCGCCATAACTTTCGGTACTGCTGCTAACGCTAATTATGCCAATGTCGGCTCTCTCGCATTCTACCCACAACGTTTCTGAAGATGATCATGCCAAATGCAGTACTGCTAGCTATATATATGATCAATACAAAGTCATATATATTATGTTTGAATAGTTAATTTCTAGGCTAGCTTCCATATACTATATAGCATTACCTTTGTTTCTTTAACTAGCATTTTAATAAACTTCATTACTCCTCTTGAATTACTAATTTATCATATGTTTCTGTTTCAACTCTCTCACTTAAAGCATTGGATATTTGCGAACATTTAATTTATCTAGTTCAATATTGTCCAAATCTCGCCCTAATCTGACCTGACCTGATAACATCTAGGTCAGATTAATTAGTGCTAGATTATATATATATTATGACATAATAGCGTATAATTATTTAAGGAGAATATATTATTTTTACTTGTGTTTTTGATGTTTTTATAGAACTCTCTTACATGATAAATAAGGTGAGTATAGTGGCTGGATGTTAATGTGACAAGGGTCTAAATAGTGGACATTAGATGACTAATTAAGTGCTAATTAAATCTTGTTTTTTGGATTATCAACTTGTTATAATTAACCATACCCAGAAAATATATAATAATAATCCAATCTGTATCTCCATTAGAGGGATAAGCTCTGTCAAATTGGAGAAAATATTCATGCGCTCTTCCTTTTAATGGTTTGCAAGATCGTAGCATCTAAATTTTGTTAAATTCCTTATTTAGCTTGTGTAGGTTGATTCGCCACGTTAATTAAGAAACTGTTTGTAAATTCTATCATGTCTTATTATTTTAGACAGTCTGCGTGGCAGATTTCTTTATACAGTACGCATATAGTGTATATATCACCTACAGATCATGCAATTAATACTAGGTGTAGCTATCCCTTCAACTTTAATTACGTATATTTTCTTTCCATATAAGAAAGTGTATTTATCTAGAAAAGTCGTGGCAGGTCTCAAAATAGATACAAAGATTTGGAGATTTTACCCAAAGAAAAGGCATATAATTTTCATTCTAAACTAGATCAGTTTTTGATCTTTTTCAAAATCTTCTCGATACCTGTCATACACATTATATGAGCCACACGTTCCAACGATGGATAATTATGATATAATAATAAAATAATTAATTTGTTACTATAATATATCATTGTTAAATATATATAATCAATACGTATTATATATTTAACAATAATCCGTAAATGTTTTGATTTATGCTCATGAGAATCAATATTAATAAAAAATTTTATAAGAAAGAAAATTGTTATAAAATAATTAATGCGTTACTCTAAAATTTTTAAAGATGATAAACAATGTTTTAAATTCTAGGTTTAAAAAGTGTTTTAGTGGTAATTAGTAAAAGAAAATCAGAAAGCTTCAAAAAGTATTTTAGTAACAGTTGTTATAAAAGATTATACCAAATATTAAGAACAATAATGATTCGTAGAAAAGAGAGAGTATTCTCATTGTATTTTCATATCACTTCCCATCCTCTTGACAATATAATTATTTATAGGTACATCAACATCAATATTTGGACGTTTCAAAACTCAAAGGTCAGGAGTTTCAAACCTTAAAAGATATGAGAGTTACAAAGCTCAAAGGTTATTACAATAAAGAGAGGTAGAAATGTATCTAGACATGGGTACACTACTACAAAACAGTAAATAGACAACGCGGAAAAAACGTTGTGGTTTCTGTCAGAAAAACGTAGTGGTTAAGGGTGTTGTCTATTTGACACTCTTACACAACGTTTTTAAAACGTTGTAGTTAAGCACAATACACAACGTTTTTTAGAAAAAAAGTTGTAGATTTGTCTTCCAAAAATTAGCAAATGCTTAAAAACGTTGTAGAATGTATGATTCCACAACGTTTTTTGGATAAAAACGTTGTTGTTTAGTATATCAGACAACGTTTTTAACCAATTTATACAACATTTTAAAAACGTTGTAGATAAAGAAAAAAAATAAAAAAAAATTATAATTCACCTATATTACCAATGCACCTGCAATATGCTAATGCCATGATATATAGCTAAAAAGTCTAAATTATCATTTAAATTTAAAACCAAAATGTATCAACCATTTAAAATACATCCCAATAATATCATTCATTTACAGTATCAAATATCTCAAGCATTGATTATGAAACAACATTAATTAAAAAATACAAGTGAAACTAAATTTCTTTCAAAGACAATGAGACTGAACTTGCAAATGGTTCCCAGATTTTGTTGGTTGCTTTTTCTATTGCAGGTATCCTGGAAGGAAATAAAATATGAGGATAAGAGAGGGACAAAATCACAATACAAACAAATAATAGTAGATCATAATTGTTAGATAGTTGCATTTAAAATCTTGTTAACAGAAGTTAGACATGATATACCTGGCATAAGAGTATCCTCAATAAGTGAGTGAGTCTCTATCCAATACAGTGTCCCTCATTTGTGTTTCTGTAACACAAAAAGGCTATTGGCATGGTTCCTGTAATAATCGAGACAGAACACCAGTAAAATTTCAATATCATTTTGCAACAAATTCATAAAGGCATCCAATAAATCAGTCCTCTAAATGCATGTGTAAATAATGGTACCTATCAGCATAGTTATGCTTGCAGTGATCACTTCGGTCACTGATAACTTCTCTCTTGGATGGGCAAATCAGCTTGGACAACAAGGATGGAATAATAAGAAACCATAAAGACGACACACATTTTTTCTTTCTAAATTTTTTCTGTAACTAATCTATGAAACAAGATTAGTAAAAGAATTTGCAAGAACAGGACCTAGTTGAGCTGGGTAAAAGGTTTGTAATATAAAGCACTAGTTTTTGAAGTGAAAAATATAAAAATATATATATAACAAAGCAGCTACTTTCCATAGTATTAAAAAAACAATTCTTTAAATTCATATAAGAATTTAGAAGACACCTCATTACAAAATCTAGAATAGATCAAAGTAACATTCTTCTACTAGTGTAGGAAGTTCCATATAAGAATTTAGAAGACATCTCATTACAAAATCTAGATACCATTCGACAATGATGCAACCACTGAAACAAAAAAGAGGTTGCCATCTACTGTATCACCCATTCCTAGAACTTATGAACAGAGAGATTCCAATTACATACCTAAGTAGTGCAAAACATTCACAACATCCCACATTAGAAGCAATCTGGAAAACTCACAAAGATATCATCATCTCCTGCAAAAAGTTCGACTCCACTCATAAAATCAAACTCATAGTCAAATTACCAGCAAATAAATTTTTTTTTTTAAAAAATGGAATGGAGCTCGAACAAATATAACATAGAAAAAAAGTTACCTAATTATCGAATCATCGACAGAGATTCACACTATCTGAAATTATCACAATCAAAAAGAAGAAAAAGAAACAAAAACAAACAAACAAACAATAGTTAATACTTAATACTAAGCCTAAAACACAGGTCAAATACAAAAGAAAACGTACCTGACAATTCCAAGTTCGTCGTGAGTCTGAACAATCAGGAAACAATCAGAAAAGATATTATAATAAAAACAACTGATGACATTGATGAACAGAAGAAATCTAAATATTAACAGAAGATACTGTGTAGGACAAAGACAACCATCTGCTCTATAAACTTTCCCTCCTACCTAACCATCATATTTGTATATCAATACACAGAAAAAAGAACAAAAGAAAAAGTAGACACGTTAACCAATTTAGTAGTCATGTAGTTAATCATTTAACTGAATGACTGCAATTGTCGAATCAAACCACTTCATTGCAAAACAAATTTTAATGAATGCAGAAACCAAGCTCAAAATTGTAAACAAAGAACTAATACAATTTTTCATTGGCCAAATTAAAAATTGAATCAGCTGAATATTTAAGAGTTGTTATTCCATAATTAAGTTTTGAAGTTAGGTGTCAAACTATTAAGGAAAACTAATTTGGCAGGTTTTCCAAGTTTATCCTGTAATCAGTAGATGGACCAACCATGCCAATAACTCCATTAGAATTGTGGACAAAGGAAGAAACATGGAGGGATCGCAAACTCATTTTGAAGTCTAAAGCCTTGTCAAGTTCATCCAAAAAAAACCAAAATATCAACGATAAGTCATGTTGTTTTATTATTTGTATATACTCAATTGTGGAACAAGACAAGATAATATCACACAAGGCAGTGAACTAATCGCAAAGCATGATATGATACAGTAAAAATGCATTCCTAGATCTAAATAGCTCTCAAACTTAAGTTATGTGAGATAAAATAATAAGCAAGAATGCAAGATATGCAAGAGAATCAAGAGATCATCCACATTTACAATGAGGAGAAAATTCCTACTTTAATTTACTAAGAAACAGAATAAATTTTGGTGTATGTATATGGAGAACTCAATAAACTATTTATATACACACTTGACTTGTAGCAACGCTTCCTACATCTAAATTCTGATCTGAGAAGATACTTCAGTGGACAGTTAATTACAATGAAAGGAAATTGAAACCTATACACGCAGAAATCTTTATCTAGGTTAAAAGTACATTGATACCAGTACTTTTCATCTAAATTAAAATAGGCCTTAAACTAAATCACAACATTCGGCTTAAGCCAACTCTTAAGTAAAAAGTACTGGTACTTTTCACCTAAGATTTGGCTTAATTTATCTAATGTTTTCCAGCATTGATAAAAACCAAACTCACATCTTGCCTTACCTTTGTAGATCTTAGTTGGAGGGTCAAACGGTTACAAGGCAGGGAATGAGGTAAAAATAAGATTTGTGCCTAGGAGGTTATTCTCTGTTCTCGGGCTGCTCCCTGTGCTGCTGTTAGAAAGAGATCGAAACGTGGTCTTTTGTAATACCCCAGTTGGCGATGCAGCCAATGGGGGACTATTGTCCCAGTCCACAGTCATGAGATTAAGAGCCGACGTGTTCTTGCAACTTGCAATATTATTAGTGCTATGCAAAACTATTCCAATGGGGGACTTGTTGAAGATTGCATCTATTCCTAAACCCATTTGAGTTGAGTCAAGCTCCATCGATAATCTTAGGGGTGATAGTGCAAGTTTTTCATTGGTGGGAGATGAAGTTGATGACAAGATGTCCGAGGTAGCCACCAGTATTGATATAGAGAGTTGAGTCCAGTCTGATTGCATATCAATATCAGGCCACGACATGGATGCACTCTCGGACTGATTTTTGGGCCAGTCATCCATGAACTGTAGAAGCGAATGCTGTGATTTATTTTGGCGATCATTGAGGTCATCAGAAGAACCATAGCTTCTGCAGTTGATCAACGAAGAACTTACCACAAACATAAATGCCACGGGGAGAAACTGCCGCTGCTGCTTGCAGTAGTTGAATCTTTCCAAGTCCAGGATCACCTAATAATATAACATCTAGTATTGATCAAGCTCAGTTCATCTAATACAGAACCTCTCTATATCTGCACTGCACAGTACTCCAAACGCCGAGCATAATTTTTATTTAAAATTTTTTACTGTGACATATACAAGGTTTAGTTCATTACAAGGCAGGAGCAAGAATCTGTATACCAACAACTATGACATGGATGTCTCCTCTGACAGGAATAATTTTAATCAGGATTCCTTGAAACCCAAAATCATTTTTTTACATTAACTCAGCAGTGATAATCGATAAAAGTTCTGAGTTTCTAGGCTATGGATAGAGATTAAACTAAAACGAAAAAAACATAAAGGCAAAACTCACAAAACCATATTCTTTGGATTGCCCTGTGTTCTTATCAATGATAACAACAGCCTCAAGGATTTCCCCAAACAACTCAAAATATCCACAACCTTGACATCTTGGTCATCCACGCCTTCGTCGTCCTCTGTACCTTCAACAGAAGGGTTAGCCGCAATTTGAAGTCAATGATTATAGTTGAAGAAGAAATCAGAACCCAAAAATGAATGGAATCATATAAATTAAAACCACTAACATCCAAATCAGAACTAATTATAAAATAAAAAACTAAATTCAAGAAAGAGAAGAATATTGAATATCGACGGATGATTTGAAGACAACGGCTTCCCGGCGCCACTTGGGTCCAAATTTGGGGAGGGAAATAGTTTTCCGTCGACGAGGCGGAAGGAGGCATCGTCTTCTCCATTACCGGTGAAGGAATCATCACCAGTGAAGTCGAAGGCGGAGTCGGTAGGGTTAGAGCGCTTCTAGGGTTTAACCGGTCCCCAGCCGTCGAGGTTGAAGGGGACGACGCCGATTTCAAAGCCTATACCATGTTTTTTTTGGATCTGATTGAGGTGTAAGAGTGAAGATGAGTGAGAGATTGGGGAGGGTGTAGAGATTGAGATTTGGGAGAGCAGAGAACTGCTTCAGATGTTGGAAGGCTAGCTATGAGAGAAAAAGACTATACGTCTTTTGATTCTAAGTGTTTAAGCTTCGTGTTTTTAATTTTAAGTAGCTCCGTGTATTTTTAATAGACAACGTTTTAAAAAAAAACGTTATCTAATTAAAACTAAAAAAATGCCCTTTTAAATAGACAACATTTTTGCATATATATCTACAACGTTTTTTTTAAAAACGTTGTAAAAAAAAATACCACAACGTTTTTATAAAAAACGTTGTCTTTTAAGCGTTGTCTATTAGGTACTTTGTACTGGTGGTAGGAATATATCAAGACATCCACACACAATGTATAATTTTATAACAATCCCTCTTGGATGTCTATTGTATAGCCATACGCACTGAAAGTTGTCTCATTAAAAACCTTACCAGGAAAAACCTAATGAAAAAAAAACATTGGTTAAGGGAAAAAAAGTGTAGCGTGTATTAATTAGCTCCCCCCTCATGAATGTATCCTTAAGTCCTTTAGCTGTCACATTTTAATATTGCGACACAATCCTTCAAACATTGTAGCTGGTAATGCTTTGATGAAAAAATCTGCTAGATTATCTTTTAAGCAAATTTGTTGAACATCAATGTCATCGCACTTATCAAGGTCATGTGCGAAAAAGAATTTCGGTGATTTGTGTTTTCTTCTATCTCCTTTAATGTATCCTCCCTTTAATTGAGCTATACATGCAACATTGTCTTCATACAGAATGGATGGAGTTTTTTTGTAGCAATTTTCTAAGAATATGCCTCGTTAAAAACCTTACCAAATAAAAACCTAGTGGGAAAAATTTTGGCAAAGGAAAAGAGTACAATATTCTTGTATAACTTCTAGTGCCTTAGGATTGCCTTATTAAAACTTTGCAAAGGAAAACCCAGCGGGAAAAAATCTTAGCGAGGGAAAAAGAGTACAATCAGCACATATTCTTTTTACTCCCATTCCTAAGTACATACACTACTAGAAAATCAACCTATACTCTATAGCGACGGTCGCTATAGGCCAAAAGACCGCCGCTAAAGGTTTTAGCGACGGTCGTCGACCGTCACCATAGAACCCATCGGTAAAACTTTTAGCGACGATCTTTTGGCCTATAGCAGCGGTCACCGACCGTAGCTATAGATCATGACAAAATTGTGTATTTATTCTTTACCAATGGTCGCTGAGAGTTATTGCTACGGTCATGACCGTCGCTATAAGCCTGTGTTTTATAAAACACTATAGCTACGATCGATGACTATCGTTATCGAATTTTTAAATTTTGTAAAAAATTAATTGTGTACATTTATCTAACAAACACAAATACAATATAAAATAAAACATAAAAAAAATATTGTATACATGATTTAAAATCATTCACATTACAATTACAATAATTACAATCTTCTTCAGAGAAGGCTAACTACTGTATCAAACATTAAGTTACAATAATTTAGTTCCAACAATGTTTATAAATTAAGACAAATCAAAAGCAAACAATAATTATTGCAGATGTCTTTGTTGAAGGTAGATATCCAACAATGAAAAAAATATAATCTCAAATTCATAGGACTAAGAAGATGCCTTATCCCTCATGTATAACTCAGCGACCAACTCTAATTAATTAAGAGTCACGGAGCAGCCAACTGATAATTGTGACATTCACAAAATCGGTTTTTTTGATGTTATTCAGTCCCACCTAAACATTGACAAGAAAAGACATCAACAATGATAATAAAAAACAAAACTAAAACCTATCCCAAAAAAATAAAAACTGGCAAAATAATTTTAAGCATTATAACTTATAAATAAAAACAAAATGGGGTACCATTCCAGGAAGATAATCAGATTCATCAAGTACCCTAGACCACTGCCTGTTTCTACCAATTAAGCTGATTGATAATAATCAACTGAACCTGAAAAAAGAAATAATCAAAAGCAACAAATTAATGGACTGCTCAAATAAGATTAAGATTCGTAAAAGATGATTTGAATATAGCTAATGATGGTGAATAATGTAAAAGCTAACTTCTACGAAATAAGTCGTCCTTCTCCTTCAATATTCATGCATGAACCCATCAACTCACATGCACACCCAAAAAACAGCCTCCCCCCCCCCCCCCACACCAAAAAAAACCGGAAGAAAACATGCAATATGCAAGTAAAAACAATCAAAAAGATAGATAAGCAAACCTTGGGTTCAAGACATGTCGATACTAAATAGATTTGATTTGGGAAATCCCTAAAACTCTTGGTTGCACCCAGGAAACATGAATGGTCCCTTCAACTTGATCAGTTATTCCCTCAATAAGATGAACTTGCAGTAATTCCATATTTTAAACTTTAGTAAGCAAAGCCCAAATAAATATAAGTACTCAATTAATGTGTTACTCAATTTCAAAATCAAGTAGTGAGAAACTTAACAATAAAAGGTCTGAATGTGAGTTTTCCAAGTATGACATTTACATTGTTAAGTGTTTTTTTCCTCTTTTTTGAAATGATAGAGAAAAACTATTTATGAGATTTTATTGTGAGTATTTCTCGATCTCTTGACTTAAGTTTTGGGACATTTGGTACTTATAGGTGAATGAGAAATTGAGAATATATCCATCGATATATGAGATATAAAATATTTTAATATAAATTTCACAGGATTCTGTCGAATATAGAAATGTTGTAAGCGCATAGAAATGTATTGATGCTGAACAATATAAGAAATATTTATTCAAAATATTTTTCTATGTGCATAAAAGGTGTTTGTGTCTCTATTAGTAGTGTTTCCAACTAAAATAAATCTCATACGCTCATATCTCACATAATTCAGTGAGATTTATATTCAAGTAAATTGTCATTTGTATATGTAAAAATGATATTTTCACATGTCTCTTTCGCATAGATATAGAATCCATTTAATATTTATGTGATATGGATCATGTGAAAATATCATTTTTTTCAGGTAAAAATATCAATTTTTAAATTTAAATGTTTTATATCTCATTTATGGATCCATTCATGACTAGTTTGTTATCCTATAAGTACTGACGTGGGTTAAAATAACTCACCATTAGTAAAATGTCACATGTAATTTTTATAATCCTATTACTGAAGGATAATATAATAATTTGATTTGTTGAGTGTTATACAAAAATATTCAATCCATATCAGCTAGCGTTCCGACTTTCATGATAATTTTATCTTTTCATATCAGTTAGCGTTTTGACTTACATATCGAAGAGTTCTCCCGGAGTCCCTCAACTCTAGTGGACCTTTTGCAATTAATCCGACGAGATCGAGATGGTTACGTAGAGGTCAAGGCTAAAATTTGTAGGTTGACCGCAACCTTAATTTAGAGTTGTTGATTGACGCATCAAGTACAAACTATCCCTACACTTGAATACTCCACAGATTAAGACATACTATAAAGCCTTATAAATAGCTTTTAATGATGATATACAAACTTAAAATGAGATGTATAATAAATTTAAACATAAACCTAACTAGATTTTAATTGTTAGATATTTTAGCTGGTAGATTGGGAGAAATATTAATTCATAAACTAAAAAGAGGTTTTTTTAGATTACTTATTTGTGCTCAAACTATTCATAAATAATTGTGCACAAACATAAAAAAAGTAGTATATGGGTCATGCCTTTATTAATAGTGTTTATAAACTTGTTACATATTTTTTTATCATTTAATTGTGCACAAACATAAAAAAAAAGTAGTATACGGTTTGTGCACATTTGTTGGTGGATAGTTTGTGCACATATAATTAGTATTCATTCTAAATAAAAATCTTTTCAATTCTATTCTTCTTTGATTGGTTGACTCGAAAATTTATATGTATTTGTCATGAGATATAGAAATGTTGCAGGAGCACAGAGATGTATTGTTGTTGGACACTATAAGAAATATTTATTCTGATTTTTTTTCTATGTGCATAATTTGTGCATAAAAGGTGTTTGTGTTTCTGTTTATAGTGTTTCCAACTAAAATATATCTTATGCGCTCACAACATTTTCATATCTCACCTAATTTAGTGAGATTTATATTTAAGAAAACTGCTTCCACATGTAAAAATGACATTTTCACGTCTTTTTTATATAAATATGGGACTCGTTCAATATTCATGTAATAGAAATTATGTGAAAATATTATTTTTTATGTAAAATTATCAGTTTCCATATTCAAATGTTTTATATCTCATTTATCTATTCATTCATGACTTGTTTGCTATCCTATAAGTACAAACTATCCCAACACTTGAATATTCTAAAGATTAAGAAATACTCATGTGGTGTTTGTTTATGTCTGAATACCTCGTAATTTACCTGTCTCTGATTCGGTTAGAGGAAAAATTTTGTTTGGTAATTTTTTTTGCCTCTTAATCGTTTTGATAGAAACTTAAATCTTAGCTATTAAGAGTTGCATCTTAATAGTTTATTTAAAATTTATAGACAAAAATAGTCACAATAAATATTGTAGTATTTCAATTTCAAATTTTAATATCATTCAAATAAATTTTTAAATAACAAGGGTAGAAATGGTAAAATAGTGTCATTCATGTGTTTTAAATTTTTTAATTATCAAACAGTTTTTTAAATTCAGATGATATTTCATTCAGATGATCTAATTTATTAAGATGTATTAACCATTCTGATCTTAATTATTCAGTTTTATCAAATCTTATAAATAACTTTTCTCTTATATGTAATATTGAACAATAATAAAAATGATATACACATTTAAAATGAGATATATAAAAGATTTAAACATAAACCTGACAAGATTTTGTTAGATATTTTAGCTGGCAGATTAGGAGAAACATTAATTCATAAACTAAAAAGAATTTTTTAGTTAGATTATTTATTTTTGCACAAACTATACACAAATAATTGTACACAAACATATAGAAAAAATAGTATATGGTTCATGTCATTATTAATAATGTTTATAAAATTTTTACTTCTTTCTTTTTTTATTTAATTAATACATGAGATAATATAGGGTTTGTTCATACTTATTTGTGTACAGTTTGTGCGCATATAATTACTATTCATAAGTCTTTTCAATCCTATTCTTGTTCGACTGCTTGACTCAAAAAATTGTATGTGTCAGTCATGAGATATAGAAATGTTGCAAGCGCATAGAGATTAAAGATGTATTGCTGCTAGACACTATAAAAAATAAGGAGATAATTCTGAGGGGATAATTAATTCTGAGAGAACTAATTTTGACGGACAGTCCGTCCTAAAATAAAGAGGCTTAAAACTTAATCACTTTCTCTCAACACCGCACAGAACAGAAGGACTATCATCGATTTTCTCTCCACTGTTATCTATTATCTCTAACCTCACAACCCTAAACCCTAATCTCGTCGGTGCCATCCATTTCGTCGGCGCCCTCCTTCCTTTCTCCTCCCTCTTTCCTAGCCGAACTCGATCTCCGGTGTGTACTGTGGTGTTTGATTTTTCAGCGTGTACAACTCCTCCATCTAATTAAGGTTTGGTTTTATTTGTTTTTACCAAAACTTCTCCAAACCATTTATCATCTGATAATTTCAATCAAAGATAATTTTGTTTGCCCAACATATTTCTGTATTAAGTTTTTTGTTTTAGACTAATTTGTGTATTATGATTGCATATTGTAGCATTACTAATTAAAATTAAGCTTAATTAAAATAAATAAATTAAATTACTTAAATTAAATTAATTAATTTAAATTAAAAGAAATTTAATTTAATTACATTATAAATTAATTAAAGTATTGGAAATAAAATAAATTAAAATAAAGTATTATAATATAATAAACTAAGTAACTATTTACTTAGTTCCACAACTATATAAAGTAAAATAAAAATAGTATAATATATTCATAACACATTATTTCTCATAAACTGAGTAACATTTACTTAGTTTATCATTGATAAAATAAACTAAGTATAGTATTTGCTTAGTTTTTTCATAATTACAATAAACTGCATATATACTTGTGCATGTAGTATAGTTTGGTGCTTAGAAACCTATTTGACATTCACTCAGTAAGAGTGAATGTCGAATAGTAGTCCCCAGTTTAGGACTGTTACTAGATGTTATATCTCTCACTTAGGCATATGTTAATTCACAAGGTACATTTTTTTTGGATATTTCAACATATTCTCCGAGTGCATACTTAGATTAAGTTGTCTTGTTTATTTTGTGTACTTGAAGACCATGGAGATGCGCTACTAATTTTTTTTTAAAACAGAAGAAACATGCTTAAGATTGACACTAGTGAGGAGACGTATCCGAGAACTGAGATATAAGCCTTACCCCTGTGGAGTGGAGATATAAACTAGGAAAATATAATTCATGCATTGTCACATTCATGAATATTCCTGTTTTAATTCGTGTATTTTGTTTAATTAAAAATGTCGGCCGACCAAAGTTGGATGTGTTGTACGATACGAGTTGATAGGAGGGGATTAGTTCATGTGTACTGTGATGGGGTGTGCAATTTTATGAACAAAGCAATAGAACATGTTGATGATCCGAATAGAAAAATGAGATGCCCGTGTTTTAAGTGTAAAAATATGATATGGAAGACTATCGAGGAAATTAAATTTGACTTTTATTCACGTATGTTTGTGGATGGGTATTCAGTTTGGATTCATTGCAGGGAATCAACTGAGTTAAAAGAACTGACAAATAGTATTGTATACCAACTAGTTCACGGGGATTCGTACGTCGATAACTACGATGTTGTGCAGATGTTGGTTTATGCGTATGGCCCTGCCAATATTGACTGCGCTGAAAATGAGCATGTGTCAAGTAGTGCTCAGCAAAAACCAAATGATTCAGCTCCTGCCTTTTACAAGATGTTATCTGAATCGGGGTCCCATTGTATCTTGGAAATAACAAGCACACCAGGCTATCTGCAGTGATGAAACTCTTAAACTTCAAGAATGAGCATGACTTCAGAGATAAATGTTTTAATTTTTTTATATATATTATAGATATGAGGAGGGTATCTCTAAGGTAGCCGACGACGATGTTATTATTTCACACATCGGAAAGAACTATGTCGGCTGGCTGTACGATATAAAGAAGAGGGCAGCCCTGATATAGTTGTAGACTAATCGAGACTACTATACAAGATCATCAACCGCAGATAGTCTCAGATGCAGCATGGGATGTCATGTGTACGTATTAGGTTGCTAATACCTTCAAGGCGAAGTCCAAACATATGAAGAATAATCAAGGCTAGCTCCGGATCATACATAGTTCTATTATCCCTCCGCCCGAGATTAGTTTATCTCATGATGAGGAGATGACTCTTTAGGCTGTGTCTTATGATCCTCCCAGTAGCACTACCAACAGGTATCGAGTGTTGGGGTTTCCGAGGATACCGGCCTATACACTAACTGAAGGTATAAATTTTAGTATATTTCTCGTTTATGAATAAAGTGATGAACATTATTATTAAAGTTATATTTATTTTTCTAGGTTCTAGTCAGCGCCTGTGTTCGAGAGCAACCGTGGGACCATCATATACGGACGCTGGCTTTGATGATGCCATGTTCCAAAGAGTTATGGCGGCAATGTTGGAGAGGTTTGGTGCGGATTCCGATATTTCGTTATCAGGACCTATCCATCCGTGCTCACCTCCACCAGCTTGATCATGACATTGCAGCTAGGGTCACCGCCGAGAGTACGGGTATCCCTCCAGAGTAATTCGCCTTGATACACAATGAAGAGGTCTGAATGATGATTACCCCACTCATGAACGCTTTTGGGCCGATGTTGAGTCAGCCCCGGAATACTCAAATATACTTTTCATTTAGTTTTAAGTTGACTATTCTGCATGTTATTTAATTTTCATTTAGTTGTATCTTTAATTTTTTTTTCATATGGATTAATAAGTTATATTTTTAATTGTATCAACAGGGTGACGATCCTGAGCAGGCTGGCGATCTCAAGAAGATTGACTATGTCGAGGAGGCAGTTGATGTGGATCACAAGCGAAGGGACGACGGAAAAATTTTCATATATCAGAGCAACACCGTCGACACCTGCCCAATGATCCTCCTCATACCAGGGTAGTACTACTAGCATGACTTAGTTTTATAGATGATTTATACGTATTTATTCATCTTGACTTTAGTTTAGCTTAATAGGATGTAAATCCTCATAGTTTAGTTGATGTTTGACGTATTGTAGTTTAAACATTGTAATTTAATGTCATTTTTTGTATATCTTATGGAAAATTAGTTTATATTTATTATTGTTGGCCTAAGTAATTCGTATTGGACTTGTATGTGAACATAAACCAATTATTACTGTATGTACATGTTGTTGGATAGTTATAGTTATGTTGCATGTGTTGTTGGGATAAAATAGGTTTATAAATACAAAAATGTGGGTTAAAACCCTGGATATTGTCATAAACTAAAAAAATATTTAAAAAAACCTTATTCTTGACGAAATTTTTGTCGGAATTACGCTTCCTAAGTCCAGTTAGGGATGCCACGTGGCAGTATTAATATCAATGGACTAATCTCAACTGAAACACTTCCGTTGAGAATATACTAAATCCGACGAAATATTGATCATAATTTGTTTTGTCGACGTTTGTTATTTCTAATCAAATTTTCGACAGACTTAATTCCGACGTGTCCATATCCGACTGAATTTTTGATGGAATATTTCGTCGAAATTAGACTATTGTCGACGAAATTAACCTAATTCCGACGAATATTCTATAAAAATTAAGCCTTTTCTTGCGGTGTATTCATTTTAAATTTAAATCTTTTCAATTTTATTCTCCTTTGCCACGAAAATTTATTGGTTAAATGACACTTCTAGTCTTCTAAGTTGTCACTCATTTTTAAAGTCGTCCCTAAAATTTATTCTTCGTTAGTCAAATCCTTAAAGTAGTATTTTGTGTAAAATTTGTTCCTTTTTCCCAGTTTAATTTAAACTCGCCCAAATTTTGACCCAACCCAATACATTTTGATCTGACTCCAATTTCACTAATTTAATTTTTTAAAAAATAAAAGTTTTAAAATTAATTAATATATCTAATTTAATTCCACTAATTTCATTAATTTTGCGTAAAGTTTCATAAAATATAGATTCAAAAAATTTAAATGAAAAATAAAACTTTATTTTTTAAAAAAAGTAGATTTTTTTCATTTTTATGTAAAATTTTATTTTTAGAAAAAAACTTTATGTTTTTACCATTATTGTATGCATGTATTCTTAATATTAGAAATTTTATAAAAGACTAAAAATTGAAAATAAAATACAAAAAAAAAAGATAAATTAAAAAATTCTAATTCAATTTTTTTTAAAAAGAAATAAACAGTTTTAAAATAATTATTTTTAGAAAAAACTAGATTTTTTTTAAAATGAGTAAATTTTTATAAAATATAAATTCAAAAAAACAAAATTTTATTTTTCAAAAAAATTATAATTTTTTATTTTTTAAAAAATGAGTAAAGTTTTATAAAATATAGATTAAAAAAAGTAAATAAAAAACTTTGTTTTTAAAATTTCTAATATTAAGATCGAATACATATAATAATTGTAAAAGACATAACTGCCCTTAATAAATTGGGTCGGGTCAAAATGGGTCGGGTCGGGTTAAAATTTGGGCGGCTTTAGGTGAAACTTGGGGAAAAAAACAAAATTTACACTTTAGATACAACTTTAAAAGTTGGTGACAACTTAAATGGAAAAAAATGTTATTCAACCAAAATTTATTTGTACCAACTACATCAATAGTACATTATTGATATAGCAAGTTGATCGTATATATGTACTTTGACCTATATTTAAGTTGTACATAAGTTATTTTATACTATTATTTAATAAATCAGTTATGTATATAGTTGCAGATTTTTTTTAAAAGTAAATTAATCCAACATATATAAACCAAATTGGAGGAGAAATTAGTGTAGATTTCATTGAAAGAGAGAAACACAACAGAGAGAAGTATATATATATATATATATATATATATATATATATATATATATATATATATATATATATATATATATATATATATATAGTGTGAAACATGACTAATTCAAGCAATTTTAGAAGCTAACAGGAAAAAAGAAATGTAGTTTAAAAAAAATTATAGTTAGAGGAACACAATTGTTAGTTTTAAAACATCAGAATTGCTGGGATTGTCTCATACTTCTGCAGGTTCGACGAATAGCCACTCGCTTGGCCAAGCGCAAAATTCAGTTGGGCTTGGGGATTTATTAGTAGCCCGGTGTTGGATTTTACTAATGTATTGGGCCTCATGTGTTTGGGCTTATGTTATAGCAACTAGGATTTTTCTAGTTATTACAAAATATTGTTTGGTGTGTGAATCATTGTAGAGCGTATGAAACATCTAATGAATACATCAGAACAACAAGACTAGCCAAATTGGTGAACCTGGGTATATCGGGTGTTCTTATTTTTTTGTCTTTTATATAATATTTGTGTGATTACGATTTTATTCGTTCTTAAATTCTAACATTTGGTATCATAGCCAGGTTTGAGGGTTCTAGGATTGTCGAATATAGGGTCATCACGGATTGAAATTGATAAATTCAACGAAAAGAGTTTTGAACTATGGAAATTGAAGATGGAGAATCTGCTTGTGGATAGGGATTTCTGGACAATAATTGAAGATCCAAAGCCGATTGTTACTGCTTAGAATGAGGGGAAGTTTTCGACTAAAACAGAGTTGAAGGAGAAACTTGATGTATGGGAGAAATTGGATCGGAAGGCTCGTGGCCTGATTCGACTATGTCTTGCTGATAACGTCCTGGTTAATGTTTCTGGAGAGAATACTGTAAAGGATGTCTGGACGAAATTGGAAACCCTATATCAAAGTAAGTCCCTAATTAATAAACTGTTTCTTAGGAAGAAATTGTATAAACTTCGGATGGATGATGGAAGTTCATTTTCTGCACACCTACATGAATTTAATACCCTAATTAGTCAGTTATCATCAATAAGTTATGATATCAATGATGATGATAAATTTATTACCTTGCTGAGTTCACTGCCGGACTCGTGGGATAATCTGATAATTGTGATTAGTAGTGGTACTACATAATTGTCGTTTGAGTGGGTTGTATGGAGAGTTCAACCTAGGAGGCTCTGTTGGTTCAGGGGCGAAATCAAGATAGAAATTCAAAGAGGTTTGGAAATAAGTCACAATTACGAGGAAGATCTAAAAGTACTGACAGGTCAAAAATAAATGCTGGAAGTTTAATGAATTTGGGCATATTAAAAAGGACTACAAGAACAAGGGTGGTAAATCTGTGAATGAGAATAATGATTCAGGGAATAAGGATGAAGTCATTGGAGACTTGTATATAGCAGCTACTTGTGTAGCCCTAGACAGATGATGATGTCTGCTTCATTGATATAAGAGCTTAGTACCATATGATACCTCACAAGGATTGGTTCTGTTAGTATAAACATTAGACTGAGGTAATGTTATGATGGGTAACGACGCAACAGTGAAAATTATTAGTCGTGGAAAGGTGAAGCTTCAGGATGCATGATGGTACTGTTAAAACACTTCCAGGAGTTATGCATATCATTGCCCTTAGCAAGAACTTGATATTGGTTAGTACTGATGATAAATGGAGGTGTCATTTTCCGTTGTGACAAAGACTCATGTAAGATGACTCGTGGGTCAATTGTAATAACGCCTGGTAGAAGATATGGTACCTTATACAAGCTATTGGGAACTACAATAAAGGGGCAGTTTGTTGGCTCTTTTGTTTCTAAGAAAGAAGAAAGTGCAGAGAATAGTTCGTCTATATTGTGACATCAACGGTTGAAGCATATCAGTGAGAAGGGGCTGTCCACTATAGCATCAAAGAAACTAGTGGAAGGGGTTCCAGATTGCTCCATGAGATTCGGATTTTATGAGCATTATTTGTATGGAAAATAGAATAGAGTCAAGTTTAAGTCTAATGCCACTTAGAGCAACTAGAGTATTAGATTTTATACACAATGATTTGTTTGGGAAAACTTCAGAAGCATCTCTTGGAAAAGCAAGGTATTGTGCGTCTTTTGTAGATGATTTTTCAAGATATACTTCGGTTTATTTTATTAGAAGAAAGTCTGAAGCACTTGACAAATTTTGGGAGTTTAAGGCAATAGTTGAAAATTAATTCAACAGGAAGATAAAGGTTCTTCGAACTGATAACGGTAGAGAGTATTTTCTAGTTGATCAGTTTTGTGCTGAGTAGGGCATTGCAAGGCAGAATACAATTCGGATGACACCTCAACAGAATGGTGTGGCTGTGAGATTAAATCGGATACTCATGGAGAAGGCGAGGTGTATGCGGAGTTGAGCATGCTTGAATCTTGAATTCTGGGCAGAGGCAGTTGCTACAACATGTTATTTAAAGAATCGGACACCTACATCTGAATTGAAGGTTCAAACTCCTAGCCTTTTAAGGTACTTTTCGGGAGGAAGCCTAGTATGTCTCATGTTTGAGTGTTTGGTTGTGATACGTATATGCATGTTCCAAAGGAAAAAAAGAACAAACTTGACTTCAAGTCTGAGAAGTGCAAGTTTATTGGCTACAAGGAAGGTGTCAAGGGATACAAGTTGTGGAATCCAGAGACTAGAACTGTTTTATACAATAGGGATGTGGTGTTTAGAGAAACATCGAATGAGCCAGTTGTGAATAAGTCTTCTGAATAACTTGATTGTGTGCAGATTGATATGAGTATGAGAAAGCAGGTGGAAACTGAGAATTCACTGTTGGCTACAGATTTTACAAATGATGAACTAGTTAAGTCCGAACATGTTTTGCATAATGAGGAAGATGGGGATGATTCAGATGTTGAGGAAGATGCCGAGGAAGAAGTCGAGCCTATATTGAGTAGGTCCATACAGGGTTCGAAGGCGACCAAATAGGTATTCACTTAGTGCGTATCATACCTTACATGTCACTAATGATGAACCGTGTACAGTTAAAGAGGCGAGAGCCACGAGGGAGTCAAATCAGTGGAAGCTTGATATGAATTTAGAGATGCAATCACTTGATAAGAATCATACCTAGATTCTTATTAAATTGCCTATGGATAGAAAGGTGATTGGATGCAAATATGTGTTTAAGAAGAAGACAAATGCGAATGGAAGTATAAAGAAGTACAAAGCGCGACTGGTGGTAAAAAGGTATTCTCAAATAGAGGGAATCGACTATGATTAGATCTTTCCTCCAGTAGCAAAGTTGACATCCATCTGGACAGTTCTATCTGTAGTAGCTGTTTATGATCTAGAGGTTGTGCAACTAGATATCAAAACATCGTTCCTTCATGGTGACTTGGAGGAAAAGATTTACATGAATCAACCAGATGGTTTTGAAATCAAAGGCAATGAGAATCTGATATGTAAATTAAAGAAGTCCTTGTATAGGCTTAAGCAATATCCAAGAATGTGGTATCAAAAGTTTGATTACACGCTTTACATCTTGGATTCACGCGGTGTCAGGCTGATTATTGTGTTTATATGAAAAGGTTGGGAGACAATTTTGTTATTCTAACCTTGTATGTTGATGATATGTTCTTGATTGGAAATGACATGAAAATGATCAAGTCTGTGAAAGGTTTATTGGCATAATAATTTGATATGAAGGATCATGGGCCAGCAAATTTCATCTTGGGTATGCATATACATATGGATCGTAATAATTGAAAATTGGTGTTAGGGCAAAATAAGTACATTAAAGGGGTGTTAAAGAAATTTAATATGATTGAATGTAAATCGGTTTGGAACCCCTATGGCTACATAACTAAATTATCTGTAGATTAGTGTTCCTAAGACCAAAGAAGAAGTGGAAGAGATGGCCCACATTCCATATGCAAGTACGGTCAGGAAGCTTAATTTATGCAATGGTATGTACAAGACCAGATATTGCCCAAGCAGCGGGAGTATTGAGGCAAATATATGTCAAACCCTGGGAAGGAGCATTGAATTACCATTAAAAGAGTTTTCAGGTATCTTTGTGGTATTTTGATTTTGCATTACATTTTGGAGGTAAAGAAGATGGGAGGAACTTTAAGGTGGTAGGATATGTGGATGCTGATTGGGGTGGAGATGTTGATAGCAGAAAATCAATAAGTGGTTATGTATTCAAATTGTTAGATGGTCCTGTGAGTTGGATGAGAAAGAAGCAAAGTGTTGTTGCTTTATCATCTACTGAGGCAGAATACATGACACTTACTCATGTAAGTAAGGAAGCAATATGGATTCGCATGTTGTGTGTTGAGCTTGGTTTTAAACAGAAAATAATGAAGTTAAAGTGTGACAGTCAGAGTTCTATTCACTTAGCAAAGAATCATGAATTCCACTCACAGTCAAAGCATATTGATATCCAATATCACTTCATTAGAGAGAAGGTTGATGATAAACTGATTCTTTTGGAGAAGGTTGACACGGTAACGAACGACACAAACTTTTTAACTAAAGTAGTTAGTTTGGTGAAGTTTGAGTGGTGTACATCTGAGGTGGGTATAAAGAAGTGTTCATCAAGTGGGAGAATGTTGGGATTGACTCATACTTCTATGGGTTCGACGAATGGCCACTACGTCTACCCAGTTGGGGGTCTCACTTGGGAATTTATTAGTACGTAATCTGGTCTTGAGTTTTACTAATGTATTGGGCCTCATGTCTTTGGACTCATGTTATAGCAGCTAGGGTTTTTCTAATTACTATAAACTCATCGTTTGGTGTGTGAATCATTGTAGAGCGTGTGAGACATCTAATAAATACATCAGACAAGCAGTACTATCCAAATATACATATAAGTGTCGGGCTCCTTATGGGCATGAAAGTCATCGAAAGATGTCCAAACACTACAAATAGGATTTACAAGTTAGTCGTATAGCTGAAAAAGGTCCATCATGGGGACCAGATCTAGATCCGTCAACTGAATCTTAGATCCCGTGACTCCTAGGCTCACATGGTTGCTTAATATTTATAAAAACTAAAAAGAAAACTAAATTTAAATAAATCTTAGTCATTCTAGCTCAACGGTTCTAATTTTGCAACTTTTGAGCCGGTTAAAAGTTAGATATGGCTAGATTTAGATAAATCTAGTCCACATATTTACATATTATGGATTTACATTGAATGAGCAGTTAAAAATCATACAGTGTGCTGCACAGAAGGCTTCAAACCGCTTTTGGAGCTAGCTTGAAAACTCGGTTTCCATCGGTTAAAATTTGAGATGTTGTGAAATATGTGTATACAAGTGTTTAGAAAGAAGAATGTTGAAGTTTGGACCACTATAGGTAGACCTGACAATATAATTAGTTAATTGTTGGGTCAAACCATATTAACTACAACCAAATGGGTTGGTTAAAGTTTGAACCCATATTTTTTAAAACAAATATAGTTCTGAACCGGTTAACCATTTTTTAACCCATATTCCAAGTACTGTTCTGGCAACAAAAATGACAACCCTCGTGCCTGTTGAAAATCAAATCCTGGACGTTCATTAGTCATAACAAATCCTTACAACTCATATATCCATAAGAGTACAACACAAGGAATTTATTATTATTATTTTGTATTTTATTTTATTTATCTTATTATTACTCATATTATATTATATTATATTATTTAATGTATTTTATTTATTTATTAGATATAATTTAAGTTATTTCATTTAGGAACAATTATTTTATTTTATTTTAATTATTTTATTTCATTTTATATTAAATTATCTTATCTTATGTTATTTAATTTTATTATTTATATTATATTATCTTATATTATTTTATATATTTCTAGTATTTATAATATTCTTTTATTTTATTTAGTAGTACAAAACTAAGTAAATATTACTATAACCTAGGTTATTTTAGTATTGGAAAATTAATTAAGTAACATATTTAAATAGTTACATAGGCCCACAAAATTTGCAATTGAAGACTTCTGACAGAAATTCAGTCAAAAATTCCATCGAAAATATCAAATACACTCAATTGTAATAAGCTATAATTGGATACAGAAAAACAAATTGAAACATTTACCAGATGCTATACACTAAACAGAAGCTGCAACATAAGCTGCATTCCCAATTTGCACAATAGTTTGAAACACAGTTAGGCAAAACATAATTTTCGGCAACCCAATTTTCACAACAGTTAGGAAATTAACACAAATAATAACCCTTATAATTTCAGCAGAACACAAATAATAACCCTTATATTGACAATTACCAATTTCAGCAATGAATCTGAAATATATATAGTAGCAGTAATTATCATCAATATATATATAGTACCAATGCCAGTGCAATATGCACAATATAGGGCAGGAAATTATACCTAATTATACAAATAAATCATTACTAACCTTAGGCCTTAGCTAGTTTGAAAACCGGTTAAAGGAGGAGACGGGGATAACAGAGTCCAACCCAGCCAGAACGCGAGTCGTCGACGTTAGCTGCGTAAGGGTGGGTCACCAACAGTGGCGCTGTGTGGAAGGGTGGCCGATAGTGGGGCTGAATGCAGAGAGTGGTGAAGAGAGAGAGAAAGAGAGATGTGAACGTACGGTGGCAGGGGAAAAGGGGTGGCGGGGGACCAGCGGTGACTGGATGGGTGGGGTGGGGTGGATGAGAGAGAGAATGAGAGTACTGGGGGGACCGGTGTGGGGGCGGGGAGGATGAGAGAGGGAAGAAGATTGACTGAGAGAATGAGAGAGGGTGGGGGCGGGGAGGATGAGATCGAGGGAAGGAGAGTGAGAGGAGTGAGATATAAACGAACGTCTTAAATGAAAAGGCAGAAGGCGAAATGTTTTTATTTGTTATCTCCGACGGAATGTCCGTCGGGCATACTTCTCTCGAAAATATCTTAAGTTCGACGAAACATCCCTCAGAATTAATGTTTGTTCGTCGAAATTACTTTTTGCGGTGGCGCCAAACTTGGCGCCAACTGGGGAGGTCTAAGATTGACGGAATTCTGTCCTAATTATTGTATTTCCAAGGGACTTATATCCGACACATTATTCCCTCGAAAGTAATCATATTTCAACCAATTTAATCCGTCGAGGATACATCAGTCGAAAATAGGCGGTTTTCTTGTAGTGTGTATATATATAATAGTATTATACTATGATGATATTATTCTAATATTGGAGATCTATATTACTAATATTAGGTCTTCAGATGAAGCGATATAAATTACGTAGCGGTAATCAACGGTTCAGGCAAGTTTTTACTTAACTCTACTAAGAGTTGTTTCATTCGGATAAGCTTATGGTTAATCATTGCTGGTTGCCATGAATTATACTTTGTACATATTGCATGTATAAGTCAAGTATGAAAGGCTGATCACCTTCATTACCAGTTGGTCCAGATAAATTTGTTCATGTTTAATACTTGTTCAGTCAAAAGTTTGTTCATGCTAGTTCTCAATTATATTGATGAATTATAGCCATATTATTATTCAGATTATTTCAATCATGATATATCTTTAAATTGTATTTAAACTTGCTGGGCAACTTTCATGCTCACCCTTGCTATATCATGATAAACATTGCAGACAAGGCGAATGCTTCAGATTCAAGGAAAGGTTAAAGACAGTTCCAGCTTAAAGTTAATGCGCGCGATTAGATTTGTAATAGTGTTGTATGATAATAATGTTATGTGTTAGATAAGTTATAATTTGTGTATCAGTTAAGGTTACTCGACCTTGGGGTAATGTGTAAAGTGTATTGTATAAACAATTTATGTTTATATCTTTCGCAATAGTTGTAGAATGATTGTACTAGATCCATGGTGATTTGGGACCCGAATTTGGGGCTTTCACACACACTATCACTACCATGACCATTAACTTAATAAACAAAGTAATGGCCAACATTAACCAGACTGAATAAACAAATTAATCACCAACATTAACCAGTAACCCCTAATCTCAAATTGAACATAACTGTAAACATTAAACAAATTACAAATTACAGAGCTTACAAATTAAACAATGAACACTACTGTAAATATTAAATAATGAACATAACTGTAAAAGTTTAAACAAATTATAGGGTTATCCAATGAAAATAAATGTAAACATTAAACAAATTACAGAGTCACCCAAATTACAGAGGTCAACCAACTGAATTTGTATTCCCCCTTTTATAATTCGTAAAAATTAAATAATTTAACTACTCAAAATCTGTGAACACAAACGACAATACAGAGTCACCCATTTCACTTTAATCATTGTTAATCGATGAAACCCACTTTAAATCACAATAATATTAGGTTTAAACAAGTGCACAAATAACTTAACCCCAGTAATATTAGTTTAAATAAGTGCAAGGACAAATTTTGTACCAAAACCCCATCATACCTTCGCTTTTAACAAAAATCCAGATGAAAAGGAGTGTAATATTTAATTTATCAGACAAAAATGGGCGCAACCCAAAAAAGTTTTACATGATTGGTAGAAGATCCAAACCCTAACTTTCTTCGAATGGTCCCCCACCTTCTTCGTCGTTTTTCTCTCGACTGATACCCACATTCTTCCTCAATTTTTTCTTAGACAAAAGTTAACTTTTGAGCCCTAAATTTTTTTTCTCTCGTTTCTTTCGTTTGGTGTCAGTTTCCAATTGCTTCAATTAATTTTTTATAAGCCTCCTCCCGCTCATTCCATAAAGGCTTAACTGATTGGTCTTAATGCACAAATAATTAAATCCACGTGTTTTATTTTCTTATTTAAAAAGCCACATAGGAAAACATAGTTGATTTATTAACGTCTGTGACGAAAATTGGACGGAAATGGCCTAGGATTTTACTTTTTAAAAAGCACAGTGGGCCAATTGCATATTTTTAAAGTTCAACGGACAAATGCTTACAAGTCGATGACCACAGTGGGGTAAATGTGCTTTTTGACATTTAAGTTCATATACACATACCAATTAGACATATATTGATGCTAATTATGGCTTACATTAACTTTATATTCTTAGTTTTTAGTGTTCGTTTTCGATAATCTAATCAATACGCCCAACTTTTATTTTTCATTTTTCGTTACAAGTATAAAGCAGACAACTTAACATGTCTGTTTTACCTTTAAATTTCCCGTCTGTCAATCTGACATATTAACCTGTCTATTTTAGCATTAAACTTTCTATTTGTCAATCAAGACAGGTTGCGGTGTGTTTGCTTTAGCTTTAAACCTATTGCACCTGAAGCTCAAATGGACAGATTTTTTCTTAACAACGCTACCCACTTTGCAACATTATAACTTGACCCATTGTTATCAGAATGAGTTCATTATCATAAAAACATATTTTTCTTTACTATTGGCAATTTTTTACCTTATCTTACACTCCACATCTTTGAGATTGTGCCTTCTTCATTCTACCTAGTTTAGCTAGACAATTTCCCCCTATATAACTTCTCATCCAACTCTCTCAAATATCTTACTTCTAATTCCATATTTCTTAATCATATGTTCAACAACCTTTGAACCTTCTAATTCTATACTTAATTCACATTCTGTGAACTTTGTATATTATTTCTCTTTCCTTAATACTTTCAACACTATTCTTAAGTGTTCCTTCTGATATTCACGTGTCTTAGATTAGACCAAGATATCACCTATATACATTATTATCAATTTTTTCAATATAACTTGAATTCTCTATTCAATACATCTATAAATGCAACCAACGCATTCCTCAACCTAAACTACTTTACCAAAACTAGTAATAAATATAATAAGTTCTAAATGATATCTTCGGAACATTTCCTTTACTCACTTTTAACTGATATGACTAGATTCTCAAATTTATCCTTGCAAAAATACTACACTTCTTTCAACAGATCAAAGAAATCATTTATCCTTTTATTCAAACAAAACACCCATAATTTCTTTTACTGCGGTTGCCTAACTATTACTACTTTCATACTTTGGATATCCTATAAGGTAACCTCAATAATCTTCATGTTTCTTTCTTAACAACCTTTCTAGCTTAGTTGATCTTCCTCAACAACGAGAATATCTAGATTATTTGCTATCGCAAAACATCATCTTGTACTTCTTTATAACCTTAAGGCTAGGTTTTCTAACTTCTCAATCTATCATTGCTCCATATAGTTCACCAACCAATTCATTCCTAGAATACCATTAAATTCTATACATCTAATCAAAATTAATTTCTTCATCCTTTCATACTCTTCTATCTTAACACAACAATTTCTATTACTATGCTTATCAGGGATTAAACCCTTACTCGAATCTTCTATTCTTATAACAACTTTCCAAATTTTCTAGAATCAAATTTAAACATCGAACCATTGATACTATAAAATTACAATAAGTTGTGCCCCAAATCATCATAATTAATACATAGGGTTAATTCCTTCCTTATTCTCATTCTTACTTTTGTTTCTTAACCATTTCTCTTGTACTCTTTTCTTTTTTTTCTCGACTACATCTTCTGGTTAATAAAATATTATTATTATTATTATTTTATTTTCTTACTTTAAAGCATTTCTATTCAAAGTTAACACATACTCATCACAAGCACATTTAATAACTATCTTTTATTAATATGGTTCAACATATATACTTTTCTTTACATACTTCTGTTCTCTTCCCTCTTTCTTTCTTACATAGTTCTTGCTTCTTAGCCTTCTGACTAATTACAATTTTATCACGTCTATTTATTACAAAAGACTAGATTAACCTATCCGAATTAAGCCTCAACTTATATAAAAGTTAGGACTTACGAAAGTTATCCAGCTATTTACATTAAAAGTTGGGATTCACATAATACATAAACCCTTTTACACACATATACTTATACATCCTTCTATGCTTGTCAATCTTTTCATCGGACCATCCTAGCTTCACTAGATGATGTAATGATCACTAAGTGCTAGATGATTTGATTTAATTAAATCCCCCACCAACTAACTCAATCATGTCTCCTCATGGTTAACTTAACCAACTACAATCAAGTTAACTTAAGTAGACAACATGGCTGGCCTAAGGGTTTGTTTGGCATGAAACAAATTAGGTGGAGGGAACCAACATTAAAAGTTTGTCTCCTCTTGCACTAAACTTACTAAAAAGGGAAAATTTTCATATTCACTTGTCCTCTCTATCTAAATACCCAGTTCCTTCTCTTCCTTGCCCCTTTTTCTTCATTCATTTAACCTTATGTTAATTAGCTAGCAAGAGACATTTGTCCTCCCTAGCCCATGACTCATCCTTTTAGACTTTTCCATTTTTCTTTATCCCATATGCTTAAATTCCACAAATGACACTCGGTTATCAACTTATTTAATCAAGTGACACATGGAATTACAAAGCTTTGACTCCAAGTTTGGCTTAAATCTTCAAACCATGACTTTAAAGCTTAAGCCTCCCTAACCTAGTCATTTTAAATTTCTAGCCAAGCCTCTTTCATTTATTTAGTCAAGCTATTTTATTTCAAAGCCAAGCCATTTTAATTCTATAGCCAAGCTATTTTAATTCTTTAGCCAAGCCATTTTAAATTATTAGGCTTCACTTGGCTTGATTATTTCTTATCTTATTATTATTATTATTATTATTATTATTATTATTATTATTTTCTAATTTCTTTCTAGTTAATTTTTATAATTCAATTAGTTATCAAAATATCCATTTTACCCTTTTTATATAATTGATTATAGTTTACTTCACGAGCTAAGTCGGTTACCCGATTTCTTTCTAGTTAGATTTCCTAATTTTTTCGGTTACATTTTTGTAACACGCTCGATTAGCCAAAAAATCAACTTTCGATTTTCGAAAATCTGATTTTGCCACAGTTCCTCCTTTCTCGAATAAACGCTTTGTCACCCTTCGACAATTCGAAAAAAATGAAGTTGTGTTTTTAGCGTGAATAGTGATTTTACGACTATTCTGAATAAAAATATTGTTATAGGAGATTTCGTCCCCCTTTTCAGAATAAACGCTATGACGTAATTCAAAAAGTTCAAAAACTAAAAAAGCATTTTATGCGTTTTATAAATAGTTATTTTGCATTTTTCTCAAAAATTTTTATTTTCTCCAAAAAAATCTAAATACTCATTGATGGACATATAATTCATACATTTTGTTATCCCTAATTTTATCCTTTTAATTATATAAGTTTATTAAATTATTATGTTTTATTTTATTTTGCAGGATTTAATATTTGTTGCAATAAAGACAAAATCTTGGTGATCAAGCGATATTTAATGCTCTTATTCATGTAAGGAATATATAAGAAGAATCCTGCAATGAGAAGGAAAGAGATGGAACAATCTTGGTGTGCAAGTCAAAACCAATAAGAGAAAGGAAAGTCTATCTAGAAGATCTTTTTGAGAAGTTGATTGTCACTAGGAAATTGAAACTTACATGGAAAGAAAACAAAAATGTCCAAGTTCAATGAATATAAATAAGGGTACGTTCAAAGTTATTTTTCCTATAAATAGGCCTCTTATTTTAGAGAGGATGGAGTATTAAAGAAGTAGGTATTGTATTAGTTTAAGTTAGCAGTAGGAGTAGATTAAATTACTTATTCGTTGTACGTTCGTTGGATGATCGTTAATTAAAGGGAGTTTTCTTATTTATTTTTAATCTTCTTCTTTTCTTTATTTTAGTTAGTTTAATTATTTTCCATGTCTAGCTAATTTCTTTCATCTAGGATGAAGATGAAATTAAATAATTATTCTTGATAATATTTTTCATCTCTTCTATTATTTATGCTTTTATGTTTAATTAATTTCGCCTTCATGTTTCGTTATTGAAATAACTTCGTTTTATAGTTCTTATGTGATTTAAATTAATTAAGGGATTTTAATAGATTATTGTTAACATATGAGTTTTTCATAATCCATGTCTGCTCAAAGAAGTTTTGATAGGTTATAGTTAATCCTTAAATTTTCATAGTTTATGCTTGCCCACGTTAATTGTAAAATTATTAAATTAAAGGGAATGGAAGATCAAAATCGTAATTGAGTTATAAAAATAGAAGAGATTGAGTTATATGTTGTGTTTATTATTTAATGTATTCGAATTCCTAGATTGTTTCTTCATTATTAATTTTCATATTCTAGTTAATCAATTTTCAATCTTTATTTCTAAGTCACCTAAAATAGATATTAAGGGTACATTAAATTAATCTAGTCTCTGTGGGTTCGACCTGTACTTGCCAGTTCTTCAATTTGACACTATGCACTTGTAGTACATATTTTTAACACATCAAGTTTTTGGCGTCGTTGCCGAGGACTAGACTTAATTTTATATTACTTAATTTTTATTTATTCGATTTAGTTTTTTTTCTTCTTCTAATTTTTTTTCTTCATGATTATCGAAGCATATCAACGGTGCGGAAAGACAAGATTATTGATGCGCTTTTCCTGGTATTTTGTATCTTAACAAAAAAATAAAAAAATAAAATATAAGTAGCTTAGTTTTTTTTTGTTAGTAAGAAAACTAATTGCCACATTCATGCATTCACTCATGTAGAGCACATCCTGTTAGTTTTTTTTTTTGTCAAATATAAACTATGGTGATTGCTGGAGGGTTGAGGTCGTCAAAATTTCTCCTTCTTTTGTAATTCACATAGTTTTACGACATTTTATTTTTTATAGCTTTTTTTTATTTGTACGTTCTCATTTATAATCTAACATTAAGGGCACAACCTATAACAAGATAAGGTGGGAATTTCATCACCCTTCCTTGGCCCACAAACCACCCATTCATTTTGCATAACCTTACCTTAATAAAATCAAGTACACGTTGGCCCTTAGGACTCTCGAGCTCAATTAGGACAAGGGGCTCCAAGAGGAGGCTAAATTTTAAATTAATCAAACTACTGGTGTCTAGACAAGTGGTTCAAAAGGCAAATGCCTAAAGGATGTGTGGTTATTCAATTAGTCACCATACTCACGGAGAGACTCCCGCCTTTCTTACATTTACCTGGTTAGTGGTGTGATTAATTTTGAATTTGATGGACCTTAAGATGTAACTTGGAACAGTTAGGAGCCGTCTAGATTTTATTTAGGTTAACCGTAGAATTATGATTTTTATTTTATTATATTTTTTGTGACTTTCGTGATTAGTTGTCTATTTGTTTTATGATTTGTGGAAAAATGGATTCTTATTATTGTTGTAATAATAATTTTGTTTGGAATCAAAAACCCTCTGAAAATTTTAATGCACACCAAGTAAATCATTTTTTTCCAACTTATGAAAATTCATATCATATCCATATCCATATCCATATTCGGATCCAGAACCTCAATATCCACAAGAATTATCAAATGAAGAAGAGGAAAGACTTAGTGCCTTAGAAAAAATTGTGGAAGTTTTAATGGAAAATCAATTTAGCATGGATCAAGTTATATCTCGTCTAGAAATTCAAACGAATAGATCAGCCTCCATAATAAATGAACAAGAGGTGGGTGAATTGTCTAGTAACTCTGAGGTTAATTTTGAAAATCTTAATGGTTGTGGAAATGATGAGGAAAATGAAAATTTTATTTTCTACTCTACACAGTTTAAGCCAAGTGAATTTGAGGAGTCTAAAAATTATGATCCTATGCCTAAAATTGACCGTGCATATTGCATTTAATGAGTCGGTTGAAAAAGTCTATAAGCCTAAAGTTCCATACCGTGAAAGACTTATTCCTAAAAAATTACCTAGTGATTTTTTGGACCAACCCATTAAAGTAAATATGATACAAAAGTTTTCAATGACCCAAGAAATAATTGAAAATAGACTCTTGATTGAAAAAGATCCAATTATTTTTTTCTTAAATCACCTTGACCAAAATTGGAATGAATCGAATATTTAGATAAGGTCAATGAGCTGTTGAGATCCACTACAAATAAGTCTAACTAAACTACAACATGTATTTGAACCAATTCTTCCATCATTTGAACATGTTAGTGAAAGTTTTCTTGAGGTAAATTTTAAGCATAACTGTGATGAAAATTCTGACTATTTTCAATTTTCTAGACCTCCTGAAAATAATGAAAAGTTCACACTCACTTACCCATTTGTATCATTCATGTATAGTCACATAATTATGATTTATGAAATTTGTAGATATGTACATTTTTTTTTTCTTTCTCACCACATTTTCTTGTAGAACAAAGGCCCCGCATACAAGGTACAATTCTTTCACATCTTTGCTCTCTTTTCTTCATTTGCATACATTGAGGACAATGCATGATTTAGGTAAGGGGGAAGTTTGTTTGTATCATTGTATTTTATATATATATATATATATATATATATATATATTAGGAAAATAGAGTTAAAAAATTAAAAATTTTGACTTTTTATGGATTGAATTAATTCTAATAAGTGTTTGTGGAGCAAAACTCATGAGTAAGAATAAAAGATTTGAACTCTTGAATATTTGATAAGATACAAAATCTTAGTTTGAAATACTATCTGGATAAAAATTATTTTCACAAGAATTTTTGCACTTCACATTTGCACAAATTCTTAGTTGTGGGATATAAACTTTGATTCGAGTAATTTCAAGAAAAAAAGAGAAGAAAAGTGATAGAAAAAAGTTGAAAAAATAAATAAATAATTGCTTCAATGTCCATTGAACGAACTAATTGGGTATCCAAGCCTTAGGAAGCATCAATATTCACGCTGAAAAGTGTGATAGATAAAAGTAGCTTGACTAGTCAAATTTTGTGGCCTTTGTTACTCGAGTTAGTAAGCTCTTAGGGGTGTCTCTACACCTAGTGCCCTAAAGCCAATTGATTTGGGAGTCATTGGTCCAACGCTCACTACATGAATAACTATGAAAAAGCCTACGAAAATGAGACATTGCACAAGTCAAGAATCAAAATTGAAAAAAATTGGAAAAAAAGAAGGAAAAAAAATGAGCTTGCTTGATTTTCATGCTAAACATCTCTACTAAGAGTTGCATCACATACGCAATGCATGCATCACATAAAATTAATTTAATGAATGATGGTGTCTAAAATAAAGATTGAGTATCTTTGATAAGGTAAAAGTGTGATTTTGAATTAAATCTTACTTATGTATAATGCCCATGGATATTTAGAAGTTTTCTTTCAATTTCATAATTTGTTGAACCCAAAAATATTTTTAAAATTTTGTGGGTATATTCACTGCAAACCCTCACGAGACACAACTCATCCATTTGGGGGTAACCTTGGAGTTTAAAGGCTTGTTGCACATGCTAAGTACAATCGTGTAATTTCCTACAAAAATAGGGTAGTTTAATTTTTGTTTTATTTTATTTTTATTTTACTGGAGGACGAACAAAAGTTAGGTATATGGGTATTTGTTAGACATATAATTCATACATTTTGTTATCCCTAATTTTGTCCTTTTAATTATATAAGTTTATTAAATTATTATGTTTTATTTTATTTTGCAGGATTTAATATTTGTTGCAATAAAGACAAAATCTTGGTGATCAAGCGATATTTAATGCTCTTATTCATGTAAGGAATATATAAGAAGAATCCTGCAATGAGAAGGAAAGAGATGGAACAATCTTGGTGTGCAAGTCAAAACCAATAAGAGAAAGGAAAGTCTATCTAGAAGATCTTTTTGAGAAGTTGATTGTCACTAGAAAATTGAAACTTACATGGAAAGAAAACAAAAATATCCAAGTTCAATGAATATAAATAAGGGTACGTTCAAAGTTATTTTTCCAATAAATAGGCCTCTTATTTTAGAGAGGATGGAGTATTAAAGAAGTAGGTATTGTATTAGTTTAAGTTAGAAGTAGGAGTAGATTAAATTACTTATTCATTGTGCGTTCGTTGGATGATCGTTTATTAAAGGGAGTTTTCTTATTTATTTTTAATCTTCTTCTTTTCTTTATTTTAGTTAGTTTAATTATTTTCCATGTCTAGATAATTTCTTTCATCGAGGATGAAGATGAAATTAAATAATTATTCTTGATAATATTTTTCATCTCTTCTATTATTTATGCTTTTATATTTAATTGATTTTGCCTTCATGTTTCATTATTGAAATACCTTCGTTTTATAGTTCTTATGTGATTTTAAATTAATTAAGAGGTTTTGATAGATTATTGATAAGATATGATTTTTTCATAATTCATGCTTGCTTAAAGAAGTTTTAATGAGTTATAGTTAATCCTTAAATTTTCATAGTCTATGATTGCCCACGTTAATTATAAATTACTAAATTAAAGGGAAGGGAGATCAAAATCGTAATTGAGTTATAAAAATAGAAGAGATTGAATTATATGTTGTGTTTATTATTGTATGGATTCGAATTCCTAGATTGTTTCCTCATTATTAGTTTTCATATTCTAGTTAATCAATTTTTAATCTTTTTTTCTAATTTGCCTAAAATAGATATTAAGGATACATTAAATTAATCTAGTCTTTGTGAGTTTGACCTGTACTTGTCTGTTCTTCAATTTAACAATGTGCACTTGCAGTACATATTTTTATCACATCACTCATATATAGTCGCGTAAGACAAAAACTAAGTCATTAATTGACGTAAAAATTCATAACACACAATTTGTTCTGTCAAAATATTTATTTTATTTAATTAATATTAAAAATCTTATTACAAAGATATTCCTCAATCTCGATCGTTACAGATGATTAGGCAATTCTTAATATGGGGTTGGAATTTTACGGGAAGGGGCCGTGGAAATTCATTTCAAAAAATTTGTATTGAGCAGAACTCTCCAGTGATAGACTCCACGACACAATTATGTGAGTTAGTCGTCGTCCGGATCGTTATAGTAATGGTTATGGGTGAAACATCAATGATACATTGACCACTCGCTTAAATTGAAGCGGTAACTTTGGTACAATCAACAGTTGATGTATGGTAAAATACACCACAAACACTTATGGATTGATGTCTGATAATAAGGTCGGATTGATCGCCATAGATACAATGATGAGATCAAGAGTTCTTGAATATAATAGAGATAGAATACTTTCAAGTAATTATCTAAAAAGAAGTAATATTATTAAATCAATCAATACCAAAATCTTGGCCTTGAGGCCTATTTATACTTGGTACAATGACATAATTATGGTAATAAAAACCCTAAAAGTATTGTCCTAATTTTACCCTAGTAGAAGTCTCTAGATCTTGCAATCTAAATAAATCATAACCCCCTAGAATCATGCTAAATTACCTAAAACAAAAGAAAACAAAATACAGTATAGTCTGTCTAATATTTCAAGAAACAAAATCTTTTCTAATTTTTTAATTAGACTTATATCAAATATTTGATCCAAACTTGTGTCTTATACTCCTTAGCTTCCTCCTTGGGTCTCCTTAAGTTAGTTTCAGTCTAAACATCTTGGATCAATTTGGATCAATTTATTGAGACCTTGTTTGAACCTCTTAGTTTTAGTCTTTGTAATCGGTCCAACCGATTGAATTTCCATGCTTCTTTAATATTGTATAAATCAGCTCATGTCATGTCCTTGTCACCCAGCAGGTAAATATATGCTCATGCTCAAGCTCAAGCTCAATGGTACTTCAAAAATAATGGAGGTAAAATGAAGTTAGATGATCATGATATATATTGAAGCCACAACCTCGAATGCAGCAAGCTGGATTATTTCCAAATTAAGAAAACCTAGACTTAGCTTTGGCAGTACGAGTACGAAATTAAGATGTACTAATTATTAGAGCATATAGATAAATAATATCTATATATAGATAAATTAAGATGTCCTTTTCTATATTATTAGATGATTAGAGCATATACATAAATATATATCTAGTCAAATGTAAATGTGGAATAAAATTTAATAAGGGAGTGATTCATAGTCATCGCTAACTAGAATCATTTTTCAATCAGCTGATCTATAATTAGAATGTGATAATAAGTATGTGCATGATTAAAAATTTTCGCATAGTTAAAGGTCAAAATACTATTTCTCTCTTAAAAAAAATTCCTCTTTCTTCAACCAGATTTTAAAATATAATATATTTTTCGTTATAAATTCAAATTTTTAATCTTATGTTATTGGAAAGGTCTCGAAAAGAACTTCAAGATAAGAGGCATTATTGATATATTTTAATGTAGTTAAAATGTCAAAAGATGCAACCAAAGCTTATAATGGTGTATTTAAAAATACAAAATTTTAATCTCAATTATGGTTATTTAAAATAAATAAAAAGATATCAACAATAAATCTTGTTTTAAAGATGTCAACAAGAGCTTTTTAATAATATATAGATTAACAATTTTAAATTTGTAACAAACACTAATAAAAAAATAGAATACGTCACGAAAATTTGTGATAATTTTTAAAAATAATCACAAAAGATAGTAATTTATGATGAACTTTTTGAGCAATCAAAAAATAATATTATATATGATGGCTCTTGGTGATGACTGGTTTTGCCTTCAATGTATTATAATTGTGATAACTATGTCAATCACCAAATTTTTTAAGCAAAATAAATTTTATTTTTGTGACGCACTAAGCCATCACTTATCACTTATGGATATAACATTTTCGTGATTGCATTTAAGATATCACCAATGTTTTAATAAAAAAAATTATCAAAAGAATATTTTATGACGCACATGACGATCATTAAAAAAGATAGATTTTTGTGACGACTTTTATTTGCAATTATAAAAAATGTATTTTATGATGAAATTTTCAAGTTATCACAAAACAATAAATTAAATATATGATGACTCTTAGTGATGACTAATTTCACCAATTTATACTATATGTGAGTTATTATTATGTTTTATTTCATATGAAAATTAGCATCACATATAAGTTTTCCCCTATTAATTAATAAAAGTCCAATTAACTCAAATAGAGTAAGCTTAAGAAAATATTAATGGCTTTTTTGTTACACAAAATTTAGGTTATTATGCATTTGTAGTGTATAAAAAAGGGTTTTTCGAACACTAAAAAATATATAAGGGTCATAGCCTACGAATCATTATTGATAGAATCGATACTGTCAAAAATGACTACTGTCGTTAATGGGATAATTGGGCTACATCCTTCCCAACTAAGGGTCGATAGGCCCGTCCCGTCGCCAATGATTTGTTGACCGTTTGAGAATGAGATACTCTTTTGGCGCCAAGACTTCACGCCCATGAAGAATTTAGGGTTGACATAAAATTTACATAAATGATGGTATATGTTAGTTTCGCACATATTGATCCTAAAAATACTATATATAGATTTCAAACGTTGCATTTAAAAAGTGATATGAAAAATGGATAAATTTTTTTAAATACATTTAACTTCTTCCAAAGCTTTAAGTCAAGCTATACACTAAATTTTCAATCCAAAAGCTCAAGTCATAATGTTAATTGTGGAGTGCTCAATATACCTACAAAGTGATTTCAAGAGTGATCTCTCCCATTCAATATGGAATTAATGCACCAACATAGGAATATTATGTACAGATTTTCAAATATACGTATTAATGTGTAATCTCCAACGGATTATGCAATTAATACTTCTCGCTAATTATTTATTTTTATTTATTTCAATTTTTCATTTAAAAAAGTAAAATGATATTTTCAACACACTTTACAATTCAGTGCAAGGCAATTGTATGCACTAAATACTGTATATTGCGGTGAAAATGGTAGTTTTTTGAAATATCATCTACGTACGTATCCTAAGGGAGTATATATACGCCGAAAAAAATACTTCTTCACAATCTGAAACTATAAATAAAGGCATTAATTTGATCGAGAAAATGTAGAAAAAGACAATTCAGCGACTGAACAAAAGAAGGTTAGATACGTTTTTTATGAATAATTATCCATTGCAATGAATACATGTATATATCGCAATTGGCAAGTCTAAGAAAGAAGAGAAGAGAAGCAAACACGTGGAGATTTTATGGAAATAAGGCCGTATTGCCATGCAGAAACCAGATACATTTTACTAAAAGTACATATTGTGGACTTGCTTTAGTTATAAGCGGTAATATATAATGCAAGCATGGTTTGGTGGCAGATTTTGTGTCATTACTAAGACATAATTGTTAGAATTAGACTTTGTTTTCTTTATTAACACTCCAAATCAGGGGTAATTTTTTATTTTATTTTTATAAATATACCCAATTAGTCTAGAATATCAGGCATTGTTGAGTTGAGTATTCTTTAGGGTGAGAAACTCCTTTTAGTTTATAATTATAGACACAATCCAATGAGATCTTTTTTTTAAATCTTTTGTATGTATAGCATTTATGTATTCATTCTTGGCTAATTTAGTAATTTTTCCATCCTATAAGTAGGAATTATCATCACAACACTTGAATACTAACTTCTTTGTTTTTAGAAACTAAAGACTTAACAATGGAAATGCCATACTTTCAAGACTCACCTTCAGATCATTCTTTATTGAATTTCTCATCCCTCGAATTTGATAATGAGGAATACACTCCAGATGGATGGACTCTTGAAGAGAACATGTTGTTTGAGAATGTAATGGCTGAATTCGACCCAGCCGGCTCTCTAGCTTTCTTTGAACATGTTGCACTTTTTATGCCATGGAAATCTATTGAAACAGTCAAACTTCACTATCAAGCCTTGGTTGAAGATATAGAGATGATCGAGTCCGATCTCTTTGAAACTCCTATGGATAATGATCATGAGGAGAGTGCTAAGAATGAGAAGGGGTCTTCTTCTTCTTCACAAGCTACTAGATCCAATCCCAACCATCAAAAGAAAAAGGCGACTCCATGGACTGCACAAGAACACAAGTATTTATATTTTCTATATAATCTTTGAAATTGAGAAGTTCTTGATTTATTTATTTACTTTAACCAACTTTTAGATCTACTTTTACTTTTGTAATAATTAACTAATTTTGCTGTTTTCGATTTTGAAGGATTTTTTCTTTTCTTATTTTTTTAATGTTTGGAGTTTCTTGGCGCATGGTTCATCATATTTTTGATATCTACTTGAGTTTCAAGCTAGCAAGATTACATTCTCGGCTTTATTCTCACAGAAGTGTTTCATCATATTAATTTCCTCTATTTTCAAATCAAGAGCAAAAATGAGTCTTTTTATTGATCTGTCATTTTTCCTTGTTATCCTCTTATCAAATCTGTACTGAAAATCACCTACTTAATCTTAAATAAATATTTTGTCCTTTCAATATCTTTGATGTAATTGTGTGTGTGTGTGTGTATATATATATATATATATATATATGGCCAGCTTCTCCAACGAATTAATGGAGCGAACTTAAAAAATGAACCTGCTATAACGACGGACAAAACCGTCGCTATAGCATAGAAAACCGACTTTCTATGCTATAACGACGATTTTGTCCTTCGCTATAGCCAGTTCATTTTTGGGTTCACTCCCTAAGTTTGTTGGAGAAACTCTCCCTATATATAAATTCGTTTCTGGTGCATACTCCTCTATTTTACATACACTGCTTATCACCTTTTGCGACGGACCGAACGACGGTTTGGTTCGTCGCTATAGAACAGATAAACTGTTTATATGTTATGGCGACGGTTCGATGCGTCGTTAAAAGCTAAGACGACGGTTACGTGACGGACCGAATCATCGCCCGATCCGTCACTAAATGTGGTGTGCAAGGTATGTTAAATAAAGGGATATGCTATTATATAAATAATGGCATGATTTAATTTCTTTTTAGTTATCAACCTATTTGATTTATTTCCCATCAAAATTGTATTAAATCCTTCAATCATTGACTCTCATCCTTGCCTCTTCTTCAATTTTCAGCTACTTGTTGATTTTTAATTTTAAGCATTTTGATCGAACTTTTTCCTTTATTATAGTTTCTGAATAATAAAAGATTATGATCTTGGTTAGCTGGGTACAATTTCTGGAACCAAATTATCAATAGAGGTCAATTAAGAATCACAAGATATTGTCCATCAATGGACTCAATAAATAAACCTCAACTCGTACACACACACAAAGATCTCTCCTCATGAAGTAATTAAATGTGTGTTAAAAAAATTTTCTGCGTATTAATCGATCATGTAATTAATGTTAATCAATAGTAACTCATTATTATGAATTTTAACTTAATAATTTTCTGTATCATTAATTTTACATTGAAATTAAGGTTGTTCTTGATGGGATTGGAGAAGTTTGGAAAAGGAGATTGGAAGAGCATAGCAAGGTACTTTGTCACCTCAAAAACCCCAACACAAGTGGCAAGTCATGCTCAAAAGTTCTTCAACCGCAGAACCAGCACTACACCGGCAGACAAGCGCAGGCCAAGCATTAATGACATTCAATCAAGCAATTCCACCTTATCTTCATACCCTCAGAAGCACAGAAATTCTCCGCAACAGCCAAGCAGTACTGCTCAAAATAATCGTGTCGTTGTTCCTAATAATTTCCTTCCGAATGATGATCATCAAGTGGCTGCTGCTTTTCCTATTCCTATGTATAACATTACCAGCAACAATAACAACATCACCACCGCCAACAACTTCAGCCCCAATGTTCATGGTCAGATCGGCAGCGCATTTCAAGTTGACAACAACGGTAACCCGATGATGGGTCAAGTTTGGATGAACCAGCAGTTCTGGAGTTACTTTAAATAAAATCAGAGACAATAAATTAAGTGCTTAAGTTATTTGATTAAGCTTAATATATAGTTCTATATATCCTAATGCTAGAGGTTTGTCGGACTTGGTTGTTAATTTCCTCTCTTGCCTTTGCTTAGAGGTTTATAAATAAATGGCACTCTATATATATGTAATGCTAGTATCATTATTGTTAAATAATTAATTTAGTTAATGACTTTATTTGTCATCGAGTATTTGCATGTTGTGGGGATCACATTGTTATTGCAATTATAAGAGGTGGCATAATTTAAGCATTTTACTAATAACAGCTTTGTCTTTTATGAATATAATCAATGAAAAATTTTAAATCATTTAATTAATAACCAATTAAATGTGGCATAAATTAAGCATTTTACTAATAACAGTCTTGTCTTTTAATGAATTTCATCAATGAAAATTTTAAATTTTAAATATCATTTTATATATTAAAATTATATTATTTCGAGAAGTTTAATTGTCATGACACTCAATTAGCTTTTGGCAATTCACTGTGTGGCCCATGCATTCCATTGACAATTTTGTTTTCTATTTTTAATCTCATTGATGGCAGCGTTGTTATTTAACTATTTTATGGCGCAAAATTATCAATGATCCTCTAAATCTAGTGTCGCTTCTCCTCTAACAGGGTATTGGAGGTTCAAGTATATATATATATATATATATATATATATATATATATATATATATATATATATATTACATTTTGATTGAGTTATTTAATATTTTGTTGTGTATTTCAAATGATTTTAAATTTTGTTGTAAACATACTCTCAATTCTCATGTGATATTAATTAGTGTTAAAAGTTAATTTATCGTAAATTTATTATGATAAATGGTCAATCTTGGCAAGCAAACTTTCCAGTGTCACGTCAAAATCAAATGTTCAATGTTGTCACATGCTCAAGGGTGGATCTGTAAAAGGGGGCAGTATAGACAGTTGTCCTTGCTGGATTTATTTTATATAAATATAAGGGTAAAAACAAATATATAAGTGAATAAATTTAAGAAGATGGATTAACAGAAGAATTAAAATTTAAATGGGCAATGAATTTCATAATCTAAATACTAGTATAGACAAATATAAATTTTGAGATAAATATTGAACAAATATACATCATATCATTAATATTTATGAAATTTTACAAATAAGAATCTTTTTGAAACAGAGGAAATATTAGTGAAACCAACATAGCCAGTTGTGAACTAATTAACAGAGGATAACATCAACTCCTTCATTCTAGAAACCACTTTCTGGCTTGTTGACTTATTCTCCTTTATCTTGTATATGTATATTGTAAGACCCCAACTTTTTTTGAATAAAGAATAATTTTTCTCGATATATATTTTTGAATATTATGGTGTGAATATGATATAATGTTATAGTTGTGGGTAATATTTAAAATTTTTGCTAAGTAAGCAAGTTGATATATAATATTCGTTGTGTCGGTAAATATTCGATTTGTTGGGGAATATTCGTTTTAACAGGGAATATTTGTACGATGACTCAATCATTGGTGGACCCCACAACGGAAGTATTGTCGTAATTAGAAAACGACAGAAATATTTTTTTATAAAAATAACAGCGGAAGTTTTACCGTTAAACTGTTGAACTACCCGGTGGTAAAAGTACAGTAATACGCGTGGTTGCATAGTAGCACACGGTATTGATTATTGATGCTTACGTGAGAAGTCACTCAGTTATACTAAATTATTGCTACAGTAATTGTTGCATAGTATCTAACGTTATTTAATTCAATTATTGTCACATTATTATCTGTATAATATTTTATATTATTAAATCAATAATTGAGACAACAAAGTTATTCATATTATTATTTGCAATATTGACGATGTCTAGAAAGTTCTGTCGATGAGAGGTTTGGTCACCTAATTGCGCGTCAATAAGAGAAATCCTTATTGGAAAGCCCCCTCTTTCCTGGGAACGATCTGGTTGTTAAATATTGTGAGTTATAATATTAATGATGAATAATTGTTAAAGTATTAAGAATGTGTTTATTGAAGATAAGTGAATTATAAAAGTTAGAGGGGAATAATGCAAACTTAGAAAATTTTAGGGGTACTAAAGTGTAATAAGTTAAATCAATCTGGACCATTGGTGGTGGTTTTAATAGTAAATCAATCTGGACCATTGATGGTGATTTTAAAAGTAAATCAATCTGGATCGTTGATGGTGGTTTTAAAAGTAAATCAATCTGTACCGTCGGTGGTGGTTTTAAGGTGGTTTTAAAAGTAAATCAATTTGTACCGTCGGTTGTGGTTTTAATAGTAATCAATATGGACTGTCCGTTCTAATAGTGAATCAATCTGGACCGTTCGTGAATTAGTTACTATTTAGTCCATTCTCCTATAAATAAAAGCTTAATTCTTCATTCATTCTCACCAATTCACTGAGATTCACAAGAGACACTATAGAGAGAGAAACTATAGAAAGCAAGAAAAAAAGTATTTTGCTACTTCACTTTTGCAGTATCCAGCTTTCTACTAAGGTAAGGGATATTATTTGGTGTATTTGTAAGGAATATTATTTATTATATTCGTAAGGGGTATTATTTCTTTCGTATTCATAAGGAATACTATTTTTCATATTTATCCTTTAATATATTGGAATAACCAGTCTAAGCGGATTACGTACCGTATGACATGTGAAAATCCATTTACAGTTTTGTATATTATTTCGTTTCATATTCTTAAATCTAACATACTATGGTAAGTATTGCTTCTATAATCCCTGAAATTAGTGGAATATCCTTGAGTTTTGCGTTTCATCCAGTATCATTTTATTGGAATATTTATATGAACTTTCTTATTAAATATTAATATTTTCACCCGAAGTACTATTCACGAGTTACTATTCACGGGTTACTATTCACCTGATTACTATTCATTATAATATTATTCACTCGGGTATTCAGGGCACTTTTTATGCCGAGGTACTATTCACGAGTTACTATTCACCCGATTACTATTCACTCAAATATTGTTCACTCGGGTATTTGGGACACTTTTCATGTCGGGGTACTATTCTCGAAGTACTATTCACGGAGTACTATTCACCAAAAAATTTATTTCTTTTCTGTCCAAATTATTTTTGATACATGGATATTATTCTTGAATTTTACTCTACAAAGCAGTATCATCTTGAAAATTTGGATATTATTGAATTCTGGATAAATTAAATTATAAATCTTTAAAAATTTATCCTTTATTTTCTTTTAATTGAATTCTTATATCATTGTCATTATCCTCATGCTTATATTGTGATTAAAGTTATCTTTGACTTACGTGCATAGATGGACTGTTATTTGGTGTGATTATGACCAGGGATAATTCGGTATAGTCATAACCATTGATGATTACACGAATAATTCTTGTCCCGTAGTGCAAGAATAATTTTTGGACGTGATACTAATGAATATCCTTGGCCCGTAGTGCAGGGATGATTCGATGATGTGATCTATTAATTAAGCTGAGTCCCAGCAATAAAGTTAATGATAAACTTTTTAAATCATAGAAGATAGTAGGTGCGTATCATGCTCTACTAGACTCTTCTAATGGATTGCTTATCCCGCTGCAGTTAAACTTGTTGTCTATTATATTCTATCAGTTTAACATTGTTGAAGGCTAATGATAACTTATTCTGCATTATCTTACTCATAATATTTCTTATTGGGCTAGTTGAGCTCACCCTATTACTTTCATTGTTCTCTTCAGGAAATGAGAACGTAGCCGGAACTAGTCGGGGAACGGAGTGATGGCCCGAGATGGTGTTATAGTAGTTCTCACTATTCTATAAAATAGTGTGCCAATAAATGTAATGAGGACTCTATTTGAGTTTGAATATTGTCTAGATGACAATATTCACGTAAAAACTCTCAGCTCATGTTGTATAATTAAGTTTATATTTGTATCCAGTACCATATATTTGGCGACCCAAGATGGGTGATGTATACCTATTTTGGGGGCGTCACAATTGGTATCAAAGCTTAGGGATATGATCACTGGCTGAGATATGAGACAAGAACTAAGAGGGGAGAGACAGGGAATTCTTTCGCTAGTATGACCTACCTAAGTTTATTTGGTATTTAATTGGTCGGTCAGAGTATAGGGATAATATGTGGCATGTCAATTAACCCTTGTTTTGTGGCAGTATTTGAAAATGGCATCTGAAAATGTCAAGATAAGTAATGAAGCACATGAGACCGTTGAGTCACCAACGATCAATACCTAGGATAATGTGCAACAGGAAGACAATAATCCTCAGGTAAGTAACAACACCGTTCAAATGATGAACGATGGGATGTTTAGAGGCTTCATGCAACATCAGGCGAGAGCAGCTCATGTTCAAAATACAGGTGGACACATTGGCACCTCATAAATGGTCACCGCTAAACAATTCAAGGAGCTGAGACCATCAGAGTTTTGGGGAGAGCCAAAACCACTTAAGGCAGAGACGTGGATAAAGCAGATCACCAAGATATTTGATGTCTTGGGATGCTCCGAGGAGCAAAAGGTTCCCTTTGCCACCTTCATGTTAAGAGGAGAAGCAGATTACTGGTGGGAATCAGTAAAACGTACCCAGCCTGCCGCACTCAAGATGTTTTAGGAGAAGTTCCAAGAGCTGTTTAATGACAAATACTTTTCAGAAAGTATTCGTCACATTAAGGAGGTGGAGTTTATCAAGTTAGAGCAAAACAATATGATCGTGGCGCAGTATGAGACTAAGTTTGCCAAGTTGTCCTGGTTCGCATCCCATTTGGTTGATAACACTACTAGAAAATCAGCCTATAGCGACGATCGCCGACCGTCGTTATAGGCCAAAAGACCGTCGCTAAAAGTTTTAGCAACGGTCGCCGATCGTCGCCATAGAACCCGTCGGTAAATCCTATAGCGACGGTCTTTTGGCCTATAGCGACGGTCGCCGACCCTAGCTATAGGTCATGGCAAAATCGTGTATTTGTTCTTTACTAACGGCCGCTGAGAGCTATAGAGACGCTCGGTGACCGTCGCTATAGGGATGTGTTTTATAGAACACTATAACTACGGTCGATGACCGTCGCTATAGCCTTTTCATATTTAAAAATAATAATAATTGTGTACATTTATCCAACAAATACAAATATAATATAAAATAAAACATAAAAAATTTATGTATACATAATTTAAAATCATTCACACTGCAATTACAATAATTACAATCTTTTTCAGAGAAGGCTAACTACTGTATCAAACATTAAGTTACAATAACAATGAGAATGACCAAGATTCTATTACTGCATAGCAGACTACAGATCATATTACTACATATATCTGTTGACGACGCTTTGCTTGTGAGATTGCTGGATCCTGATCCTCCAACGCCTTCTTCTCTTTTTCTCTTATCTGCAACAAGGAATTTTGTTTAGTATCATGATTCAAATCATTAAGTATAAGTACACCTCAGTGGCAAACATTTTCTGTATGGACTAAGAAACTCTTTGCTTTTTATTTCTTTCATGCTGATTAATATTGTCGCAGTCAATTTTAAAGAAAAAAGAATAGGCTACCAATGACCAAGACTACAGAAACCAACAATTTCTTTTCAGAGCGTTACAGGTTGCCTTGCATAAGAAGAGGGTTACATAAGGAACAAAAACATACAGGAGGACTAGAGAATAAAGACTCCCTCCATTTCACAATAAGAATCCCATATCAAAATTGTATTTCAACCTTGCATAAGGATTTCAAATACATTCAGCTCCGTGGTTCTTTTATAGTTTCAGGATACAAAAATTGTAAACAATAAGAGGTCAGATTTAGGAGGAACCTTAAATTGGATCACCTCACCGAACTCATTCTACAGAGCTCGATCAATCATTCTACAGAACTCATTTGAACCCAAAGTAGTGCAAGTTAAAAGGAAGGTGTAATTTGTTGGTTGGTTCGTCAAATTATCACAAATAGTGTGTCTCTGTGTGTGTGAGTGAGAGAGAGAGAGAGAGGATTCAGTGGAGAGAATCTAGACAGAAAAAAATAGTGTTAGAGAGATAGAGAGTGGAGTAGAGAGAAAGACACAGTTGACATAAATAATAAAAAGATTAAGGTACTTCTCTGCTAATCATTTCTACTCAATGGACTAAAACAACTCAATTTTTTTTCTTAAGGTAATTGGGTCTATATATCAGTAAACAACAAAACAAACCAATTCAATAATTCATTTTGAAATGCACAAACTAAATCAACATCTCAATTGTAAGCTAAGCACTTAATATTCTTCTGATGCAAACCTGTCACCATAATCAACGACACAGGAAAATTCCTAACATCAAACAGGAAAGGAAAATCATATAAAAAAGAAAAGTGAGACCCCCCAAAAGCTCACCGAGTTCTGATACAAAATTACAAGCACACCAATCCTCTTTAAATCTGTTTCAAATGGGCACTAAGCAATTGTTATTACTAGATGTTTCAAATGGGCACTAAGCAATTGTCTACAAAATGGTTTAATTTTTGTTGTTAATGCATGTCTTGCTATGTCATATACGATAAAACTGTACACCAGCTGCTCCCTTAAAATCGCAGTTATAAAGGTGAACATTCATGACAGAGGTGACTGAAGTGAATCCTGGAAGAAAAGCTTGTTGCAGTACTAGGAATTGTTTATAGATATGAACTTGATAAATTAGACATTTGTTCGTCTCTTCCAACAAGGCAATACGTTTTAAATTCTATAGCACATAAATAAATGCTAATACTGTTTCGTTGTGATAATGTGTCTTTTCTAGGTGACCAAACAAGTAATTGACATGATCTAAAAGAAATTGTTTAAGGAATATTTACGGGAATCGGCCCAAAAACAATAATTCACTTCTGAAACTTGAGGGGGGGGGGGGAAATATAGTATACCGTATTAGATTACATCCTTAAGCATAACCACATAGTTCACAATACTGTCTACTATACTATTAAATTGTTGGAAACATAACACAAAATGAATTTACATCCTAACAAAAGCCAAATATATAGAACAATAATTGAAATTAAGAACAAATTGATCTCATTAACAACAGTCGACCAGACAAGCTATAAACCATTCCACTTCAAAAAGAAACAACTTTACACTATCATGATTATCTTAAAGAAAAAAATTGATCTGCAAACATTCTTGTACCTAATGTTATTCTATAGGAAAACAGTTCTTTCTCTATGCAACTCAACGCAAAAAGTATAAATAAATAACACGCAACAAATATCATCTTAAGTGACTGCAGTTTGGTGCCTCAAAAGCAGAAGACATGACCACTTTTGCTTGTGACTTGCTATCAGAGAAATAACAAAAATAGAAGAAAGAAAGAAAGTTCTTATTCACCATATTTCTCTTTCAGCTATCATTACGGCTTTGCGATAACATGTATACGACTGACAAAAAATGAAGTCAGGTGCAGCAGAGGGAAGAAACTTTGTACAAATAAAGCTGTAGCCACTTAAAATTGACAATCCCAAAAATGTACCTCAGAAAAATGAAGGATCCAAAATGTTGTCATATGGTATGCACTTCATTCCCTCTTGCATATGTATCCCTCCAAATCAGTAACACAAGTCCGAATACCATCTGGTCAATCAGATTCCCCACAAAACATGGTCCCTAACTCATCCATTTCTTCTTCCTATCCACAAAACATGATCAACCGTGATTGGGATTCTCAAGTCCCACAGAAAAAAGAGAAATTCTGACATGCAAAGCATAATACATGAGTGGGATGTGTTCTCGTAGGTGATCAAATCATCTAACAATCATAATCGAATGTGTAAACAGCTGATTATTACAAAAAAAATCTCCATTAAAATGAGGAACAAAACAAGAAAAAAAAAAACACAAAGCTCAACCAATATAATTATAAATCAAACACATACAAGAGAACTTGAATTCAACTTCTGCCACGGAGTAGTGCTTGTGTCTTGTAAGAGAGAAAAATACACTCTGATACTTTGTTATTAAGTCCAAGGTTTGATAAAAACGTTAAGCAATGAGATTGAGTGGAGAGAATCTGTTGAATTAATAAAATAGTTTTTTATGTACATTGAAATTATCAATGGATGACAAAGAAAAGCAGTTATAACAACTAAACATCTCTTTTGCTTACTTCTTCTCTAGACCCGCTCTAAAGTCTAAACCCAAATGTTGTCATAAAACCAAAAACTAATCCCCTCCCCTCCCCTCCCCTCAGACAAAAAAAAATTGAATGCGTAAAAACAGGAAAATGTGAGTGCGAGATCCAAAAAGCAATTTCTTCAACTCAAAACAATTAATACTCCTAGAACCATGTACGAACCTCACCATCACCAAATTGGGGGTTTTCCCTTTTATCATAACCAAGAGAGAAATTGGGGGTTCTTGTTTTCAGTTGTATAATAAAAATTAAAACACAAACATTATATTACAGTCAACAATACAGAAATTATTACTGTTTATTCAGTCAATTACGATAGTGAAATTTTCAACGGAAATAAATTGAAAACCTGGCGATTTCGCGGTCGATACCACTGGTGGATTCGGTGATGATGCAAGTGATATCGTTGAGAGGAGGAAGAGGTAAATGATTCTGCAAATGGTTGGCCTCTATTCTCAGAAGGAGCACTTCTTCAGAGTACCGACCTCTCTCCTTCCACAGATTTCTATCTTTAACAAATCTATTCTGCAAATGGTTTGATTTACTGCACAAAAAATTGAAATAATTAAACAAAAAAAACAAACCCTAAATTTTGCTCTAACAGATCGATTAGATCGACTTGTGCTTCTGGCCTTACTATCAGAGCGACTTGTGCTCCGGTATCTTCATCTTTGTCGGCAACAGTTTCTTCCTCTTCTCTTTGCTTTGAATCGTTGCTGGCCATTTAGGGGTTGGGTAAAATGATTTTGTCTTGTGACATTTACGGTTGGGTATAACAGATTTAGGGATGGCTGAGATTTAGAGACTTGAGAGGGATCGAGATTTAGTATCATCTTTTTTATGTCTATGGCGTTGGTCAAGCGGCGACCCTCGCAATAGACCTCTGTTTTCTCTCTATACCGACGGCCAGTCCGTGACCGTTTCTATAGACACCCTATACCGACGGTTCCGTCCCGACCGTCGCTATAGCTCGTCGCTATAGGTTAAATTTCTAGTAGTGTAATGATGAGAGAATGACGCGAATGTTTCTATGAGGTTTGAGACCCGAAATACGTTAATACCTCATTTTTCATAAACTGTGTTTGTATTCAGATGTTGTAAATAAGGCTCAGTTATTGGAGCGCGATAATGAGTCAACACAACCAAGAGAGAGCAGTCAGTAAATCGATAATACCAGTGGTAACAGTCATCGAAGCGGTGACAACAAATGTGAAGGGAATCAACATGCAAGAAATGGTAACCACTCCGGTGGTAATCATGACCAAGATAATAGAAGTGAAAATTTCAAGAAGAGATTTAATAATGATAGAAAGACGTGTGAAAAAACTTGACTTTGTTTTCTTATCTCTTACTAATGTGAAAAAAATTAATTATATCAAAATAAATTATGTCACCAATTTATACTTGTGGGCAAGGAAATCGTACCTTGCTAAAGTTAGGGTTTCGTGTTGGCTGAGGAGGAGAGAAATCCACGAAGAGTACGGAATTGATTGATTGATTGTGAAGAGGGGAGAAGAACAGGTGGGCGATTACTCCAACGACACGTGGCAGAACTCCTAGAATCCGGGAACCGTGTTAGGGTAACAGGGATTCCAAGAGCCTTCTTCTTGAGTCCTTCCACTCCTAGAATCCGGAAACCTTGTTAGGGTTATTGGGATTCCAAGAGTCTTCGTGAGTGTTGAGAGAGAATGTCCAAACCCCTTTGGTGCTTTTAGGTGGAATCTCCGAGCCTTTAAGTCACCAAAAGGGTCCCTTTGATCTTCCAGGAGTCCAAGTCTTGAGTCTGAAGAGAAGTCCCCCTTCTAAATGGAATGGAAGGGGTATTTATAGGATTTTCTGGAAAGTGGTCATGTGCAAGGCACATGTCTTCAGGGAAATTCCAGAAATACCCTTTAGTCATTAGAATAATGTCCATATTGCCCTGTCCTTCTAGCCACCAATCCAATCCCTCAATCAATTCCCAAAACGAGCCGCCTCCACGAGTCTTCCGCCTCGGGACACGTGGAGGCTTCTCCCGGGTCTAGCACATTTATTTCTGACTTATCCGTCTTTATTCCATTAGGTTATGCAAACCCTAATTTGTACATTTAATGAGGTCGTGGAACCCTAATTGTGCATTTAATTCAATTAGGTCAAGTGAACCCTAATTTGCACTTGGGTCCACATTTGCCCCCTGCGCGAGAGTCAAGCCTTTGGAGTGACGATCGTGCAAAAATACTTTAACTGTGTGAATCCTGCTTCAAATTTCTGAAAAATCTGCAGAGCTGTGCAAGTCCTGAAAACAAAAAATCATAGGAGAGAGAACCTATGGGAGCTCTCCCAAAATACCTTGAAAATCTTCCCCAAATCCTGCTCGATCAAATAAAATAAAATCTCTTTTTTTTTTATATATAAATAAAATATTTTCTCATTTTATTTTAAAAACAAGATCAAATCTTTCAATAATATATATATATATATATATATATATATATATATATATATATATATATAGCTTTGGTATTGTATATTAAATATTAATTAATTAATAGCTTGATCCCCAAGAATTCTTAATATCACATGAAAAATATGTGGGGATATACGTATAATAGGGTATAGTGGATAAAATTCTTGGACACAGATAGAGAAATTGGTGCATGATATGCCACCACCACATATCCCTCATTTGAATTCCTAATAAATCAAATCAAATCCCCCATATTAGGATATGAATCATGTATGGTAATACACATATCCCTCATTTAACACCACTATCAATTTATATCATAAAATAATCATCCAATTAGCCTCTCATAAATTTTTTGCAAATCCAGTACGTCATTAATAAGTAAATAAAATCTTGTTTTATAAAATAAAATCACTTTTTTTTATATATATATGAAATCAAATCCTTTTAAAAAAAATCAAATCATCAAATTAGGAAAGAATTTGAAAAATATTTTTTGAAAGTTGAGAAATATTTTTTTTAAATAGGAATATTATTGTTATTATTATTATTATATATATATATATATAATATATATATATATATATGTATATATATATATTCAATTCTTATGGAAAAATTTGTCTACTTTTACTTCTCATATGGCTGGGCTAGTTTGGTGGCCGGTTGTCGGCTACTCCCTTCAAATTCAAAAAAATTGCAACAAAAAAATGCATACGAAAATATTTACAGAATTAATGCCTACCCCCATTTGTGGTTTCTCTCTTTAGGAAATGAATGAATTATAAGAATACAATTGCATACGTAATTTCTTCGTTGTAATTGTATGACAGTTGTAAACCACCAAATGCGTGTTGTAGAAGTGCGACTCATATATCATTCCTATCCATTCAACTGACAAATGGTCAATTGTAGGTTCATTTCACGGAAAACTGAAGCAAAATATTACTCCTAACTTTATGCAAGTGTGTACGTAGTAGTCTAGTACTAAATTTTTTCATTTTCATTTTCATTTTTTTAGAAATAGAATATAATATATATATTCAAAAACTAAATCATGATAATTTAAATCAAATATACAAAATAAAATAAGATCTTATTTTATTTTGGAAATCTCATTCATATTATTTTGGAAACAAAATCAAATCTTTTTTTTTTTTTTGTGTATATACATGTAATTTTTTTTTTAAATCAAGATAAATTAAATCAAATATATATTACAAAATAAAATTTTGTTTTATTTTGGAAATACACATCATGAAAACATGTAATACAATGACAGCGTAAAATAATGACAAAAAGATGTATTCATGACGACACAATAATTTTCATACTCAACTCGACTATAACTTTTATCATTGAGATAGGATGATCCAAGTTCATTAAAACTGAATACACTATGCATGCATGACACATTAATTTTTTTTTTTTTTTTTTATATATATACTAATTAACCCAAAAGTAGGTGTAAAATCTGTACACACGTTTAAACTAATTAAACTTTAGCCTAACTATGCATAACGTATATGCATGCCAATTCTAAGTTAGATGCATGTGTAAAATTTGTATATACTTAAAATATTGCCTTATACTCTTTATGTGTGAATGAAATCTATATGCATTATTGGTTGACTAAAGCCATAAATTAAGGCGATTTGATTTTACTTCCTACAGTCATGGATACGGATGTTATCAAGATCTTAAAGAAAGAAAAAAAAAAACAATAACAAACAGAGTGAGCAAGAATCCTTAAATCAGCGAACAAAGTAATAAAAATTTTACCAAACGGAAACCATTTTCGTCCATTCTCCTTCTGAAGCCGATATCCCAGTAGATGTGCCAAATTTTGCATCCACTGTGATTGTGAAGGAAGGAGCAGAAGAGTCATCTTCATTTTCAGGCGACATTAAAGGTATGTTTAATCTCTCCAAATCTTCTTCTTTCATTCCAACAGATACAATATTTCTGAACCTTGCTTATGCCACACTATGTGGACTTGCCAAGGAAGCTGCCATCACAAACTTAAATTATATATATTGTTGTTTGGTTAATTTTTTTTTTTATATCTTTATTATTATTATTTTTAACGGAAGTGTAAATAAAAAAAATATACATCTCCAAATTTTAAATTGGAGGGAGTATATATTAAGTAGCAGTATACATGTGTAAGTATTTAGGTTATAATTATAACACTAAAAGTGTAAATACACAGGTGGTATACAGAATGCTGTAATCTTGAAGAGGTTGGGATAAGTCAGGAAAAACTTCTGATTGCTTATTTTTTTTAGTCGCCGCCAGCATATTTGAGCCAGAGAAATTCTTTGAACGGATTGCATGGGCCAAATCTGCAATCTTGGTTGATATGGTCAACTCTTACAAGTAATCATGCTCTTCTTGTCAGACAATAATTACAACAAAGAAGTTCGAGTTGTAGGAAGTTTTATCCAAAACACCATGCGCTAACTCTCACCGAATTCACACTGGAATGATTACTTCCGCCAACACTTATATCGGGCTGTTAGTTTTGATATTCCATTCACAATATTATGTCTCCTCTGGTCGTGTTGATTTTTCGTTTGGTTAATTCTTTGTGATTGCTTCATCGATTTCTCTTTTCAGGTAATTGTAGTATTTCTTTTTTTTTTTTTTCGGACCACAGCACCGCAACGAGGAAGAATTTATTCCGAGCCATTTCACTTTAACAAGGATCTTGGCTTGGGTAGTCTCGAAGGAAAGGCAACACCACAGTAAGGAAACATCCATTCCGAACCATTTCACCTTAACAAGGATCTTGGCTCGGATAGTCTCAAAGGGAAAGCAACACCGCAAGGAGGAGACATCTATTTCGAGCCATTTCTCCTTAACAGGGATCTTAGCTCGGATATTCTCAAAGAAAGAAATAACACCATAGCAAGGAAGCATCCATTCCGAGCCATTTCACCTTAACAAGGATCTTGGCTCGGATAGTCTCAAAGGATAAAAAAAATAACACCACAGCAAGGAAGCATCTATTCCGAGCCATTTCACCTTAACAAGGATCTTGGCTCGGATAGTCTCAAAGGAAAAAGGCAACACCGCAAGGAGGAAGGATTTATTTCGAGCCATTTCACCTTAACAAGGTCCTTGGCTCGGATCAAAGAAAAGAGGCAACACCGCAAGGAGGATGGATTCATTTCGAGCCATTTCACCTTAACAAGGTCCTTGGCTAAAATATTCCGGTGAGGTAGCATTTATTCCAATAAGTTGATTCAACGAGTAAGGAGAAGTTAAATGTAAGAGGGGAGAGCTCCTTAGGTGGTTAACCCTTAGGGGAACCAACCTAATGGCCTCCTCCTTCACATTTTGTCTAATTCGTCTAGCCACCTTCAGGAATGACAACATTGGATCAACGAGATACTTGAGAAGGTTGATTATGTGGATGTAATAAAGAAAAAAAACTGATTTTTTCGTTGCATCCAGTTATGCAGGGACACTCGTATTCAACAGAACCGTGGTGTTCCCCCATATGCATATTCGTCAATGCTTGGGGGGAATGCACTTTTATTCTGGAGGATGTCTATGTCATCAACCAGTAAGCATTTGCCCCCTACGCGTGAGTCACGCCTTTGGTGAGATGATCACGTAAAATATTTTTAAGTGTTGGAGTCTTCACTTCTTGAAGCTTGATGTTTTACAAGCCTTGAAAATGAAAGTCCTAGGAGAGTCTTCACTTCTTGAAGCTTGATGTTTTACAAGCCTTGAAAACGAAAGTCCTAGGAGAGTGAACCTCTAGAGGAGCAAACCCTATGAGGGAAAGCCCTAGAGGAGCTCTTCAAGGGTATCTAGGTATCTCCTAGCTTTCCTTGGACATGTCTCTCTTCCATGCTAGGTTGGACGTCTTTATTTTCAATCATCATGTTGTTGCACTTCGTTCGGAAGTCACTTCACGTCTCCATGAGAATGACTTACTTTATGTAAACTTTAGGAGCTTCAAAATGCCATAGATAAATTGAAGACCAAGCTTTTGGGAAATTGAATCAGGTACCCAAGACCTTGAAGGCTCGATAGCCTCTAATACGAAGGCTCAGGGTACCACACCATTGTCGACTTGAAGGTTTTAGCTATTCCCCTCTCTTTAGTTCGACATGTTATAGCCTTTAGATCATGAGCTTTCATAGTTTTTTCCATTTCCTGTATCAGAAAATTCATGCACATATATTTCATTCATCAAAATATAATTTTTTTTATCCTTATTGATTAATTTGAATGATTCCTTAAAACTCAATATTTAACATTGGATCTTAAGTTGTTCAAATTAATACTCCAAGATAACAATAGGCCTCATAAAACAGCAAACATGAATATTTTCGAGAAAAACATGTTTTTTTGTTTTTTTTTCTTTATTATTGATAATAAAATTGCTTTTAACGAAAAGCTTAACGTTTCAAATAATAAATTCTCGATTACTTTTGAAGTAGAAAGTATAACTTGTCTGGCTCGAGGACTTATAGTCAGGTGCCTCGATTACTTTTAAAGTTGAAAGTATAACTTTTCGGGTCTGAGGACTTATAGTCAGGTGCCTCATTCACTTTTAATGATAAAGTGTAACACTCGGGTGCCTCGTCACTTGGGTCATCCAATTTCTTGGCAAGTGCAGTCTACGAGGACTTGAAATCGGGTGCCTCGTCACTTGGATCATCCAATTTCTTGGCAAGTACGGTCTACGAGGACTTGAAATCGGGTGCCTCGTCACTTGGGTCGTCCAATTTTTTTTTTTTGGCAAGTGCAGTCTACGAGGACTTGACCACCATTTAGAGTGGACCACCATCTTTGGTGGATTTTTTTTTTAATTCGTTAATTCTTGTGCCTCCTCCCTTGGTCATCCAATTACTTGGCAAGAGATACTCTTGAGGACTTAAATCACCATTTTTGGTGGACCACCATCTTGGGTGAATTTTTAATTCATCTGTATTTCAGAGCTTTTCGATGGTAGAGCCAGTATTTGGGTTCTTGACTTCCGGGACTACACCATGGGTGATAGTGTTGCACGTTTCTTCTCCTAGTTCAATCTCCCCGACTGCCAGCTTCTCATGGTATATCCTCCGCAGACTGTAACAGTCCATAGTGGAATGTCCTGCGTATTGGTGGTATACACAGAAGTCCGATCTTCTTTTCATTTCTTCCGTTACAACCAACCGGGGCCTTGGAGGCTTCACAACTCCATGTTCAACCCATTGTTTATACAGGCTCCTGAATGCCTTCTCACTACATATAATAGCCTCTGGAACTGGCATCCTGGTATACTTGTCCCCATGATTTTCTCTGCTTCGCTCAAATTTCTCATTCTTTTCCCTCTTGCCCCCTTGTGGTTTTGACTGAGAATCCGCCAAAGCCACAGTTGCTGTCCTTTTGCCTTTCCATGTAACCATCGCATGGCTGGTGGGAAATGTCATGATTCCTCCCAAGTCTTGTGCAAAAGATGAGAGGGTCGCAAATGAATCACAAGCTTTGGTAATGAGGTGGGGCTTGAAGGCGTCTAAAGCACCATTGTTGCATACGCTAACCAAGTTCTTTTCTTCAATTGGCTCTGCACACTTCTGTGCTTGGGCCCTGAACCTGTCCACGTAATCTGACAGCTCCTCGTTTGGCTTCTGTTTGAATCGCATGAGCTCTACAATGGTTACCTGTTTCTGGCAATGTGTTCCCTAGCATTTCCTTTCTCCCCGTTGTATTTTGGAAACTGCGGGGGATGCTCAATATACCCCGTCGGATAAGGTTGCCTCCGAATGTGTGCAGGGTAAGGTGGAGTAAAATCTAACTCCGAGGGTCGGGATGTCTGCCTGCGAAGTTGATTGATCACATCGATCATATGAAAATGCTTGAAGAGCAGTTGGGATGATGTTCGTTTTAGGTTGGCTTGCTTCCAACCTAGGTTGTGGTCCGTCACCACTATTCTGGAGCTCCAAGTTGATTACTGGAACAGATTGACTTTCATTCAATGGAGGTACAATCTGGTTCTCTTTGTTGTTGCTGCCATTGTTGTCGTCCTCCACTCCTACTTGTTCTCCCTGCGAATTGCCTAGGAACATGGCCTTGAACGTAGGGATCTGCATCAATTGCTGGCGAAAGTTCCCCATCTCTTCTTGCTTCTTCTGCATCTCCAGCATCATGGTCATCATCATCCCTTGTCCTTCCCGTGCTTTGTTTAATGCCTTGAGCATCTCCAGTTGCACAACGTTCGTCTGCTCTTCGCTTGCATCCTCGACTTGCCTTCCTGCGTTGGCTTGTTGTTGATTGGCCATGTATAGTGATGTTGAACTCCCTTTCGAAGCGTCTTCAATAAGTGGTTGGTTAAAATCAAATTGTGCGCCTTGGAAAGCTTGAGTTTTTTGCCTTGGAACTGGATTTGGTAAGGTAATACTCTTTGTTGGTGAAACAACTCTTCCTGTAGTCCTCCCACTTCGAGTTGTGGGCATACCCTTCACGAATTCTACACCTCCCCAGCAGAGTCGCCAAAGAAATGTGGGCAAGGAAATCGTACCTTGCTAAAGTTAGGGTTTCGTGTTGGCTGAGGAGGAGAGAAATCCACAAAGAGTACGGAATTGATTGATTGATTGTGAAGAGGGGAGAAGAACAGGTGGGCGATTACTCCAACGACACGTGGCAGAACTCCTAGAATCCGGGAACCGTGTTAGGGTAACAGGGATTCCAAGAGCCTTCTTCTTGAGTCCTTCCACTCCTAGAATCCGGAAACCTTGTTAGGGTTATTGGGATTCCAAGAGTCTTCGTGAGTGTTGAGAGAGAATGTCCAAACCCCTTTGGTGCTTTTAAGTGGAATCTCCGAGCCTTTAAGTCACCAAAAGGGTCCCTTTGATCTTCCAGGAGTCCAAGTCTTGAGTCTGAAGAGAAGTCCCCCTTCTAAATGGAATGGAAGGGGTATTTATAGGATTTTCTGGAAAGTGGTCATGTGCAAGGCACATGTCTTCAGGGAAATTCCAGAAATACCCTTTAGTCATTAAAATAATGTCCATATTGCCCTGTCCTTCTAGCCACCAATCCAATCCCTCAATCAATTTCCAAAACGAGCCGCCTCCACGAGTCTTCCGCCTCGGGACACGTGGAGGCTTCTCCCGGGTCTAGCACATTTATTTCTGACTTATCCGTCTTTATTCTATTAGGTTATGCAAACCCTAATTTGTATATTTAATGAGGTCGTGGAACCCTAATTGTGCATTTAATTCAATTAGGTCAAGTGAACCCTAATTTGCATTTGGGTCCACAATACTATATGTGAATTATAATTATGTTTTATTTCCTATGAAAATTAGCATCTCATACATATTGGTGGTGCCCTATTAATTAATAAAAGTCCAACTTGAGCTTAATGTTAAGGGCTTTTTCGCTACACAAAGTTTAGGTCATTATGCGTTAGTGGTGTATAAATAAGGGTTTTTTGAATATTAAAAAATAAAGGTCATAGTCGACGAATCATTATCGATAGAATTGATACCGTCAAAAATAACTACTATCGTTAATGGGGTAATTTGGCTACATCCTTCCCAATTAAGGGTCGATATATAGGCCCATCCCGGCGCCAATAATTTGTCGACCGTTTGAGAATGAGGTACTCTTTTTGGCACCAAGACTTCACATCCATGAAGAATTTAGTGTTAACGTAAAATTTACACAAGTGATTGTTATGTGATTGTATATGTTAGTTTCGTATATATTGACTCTAAAAATACTATATATATATATATATAGAGAGAGAGAGGCCCGTTCACAAGCATTCTTCTTAAAAAGCCATACTCTCTTAAAGAGCATTCTCATTTAAAAACACGGGTTTTTTATATCTCTCTCCTCGTTTACTCTCAAAATACGTTTACTCTCAAAATAGAAGCAACAGAGTATAGCCTTCACTTCACAGACTTCCTCTCACTTCACTCCACTTCCTTCTCCATTGAAATCGACTGAGGGAACGAGTTCGGCTGAGGGAATCACGAGAAGCTGCAACAGAGCCAAGCCAAGCCAAGCCAAAGCAAAACGCGATTGCTGCGATTTGAGAAAGCCGAGCCCTAGAATTGCGATTGATCGACTGAGGGAACGAGACTGAGGGAACGAAAATTCGAAGAAGAAATCGTGGCCCTTGAAAATCGAGTTCAGAAGTTCGAACGGAGAGTTCGTGGCCCTTGAAAATTGTATTCTTCACAAATTGGGGAAGCTCTCAGAGTAATGCCTCACTTTCCTTTTTCCTTCTTCTTCATGCCTGTTTAGGCTAGGTAATTGCTTGGTTTGGCTGTTGTGCTGTCTGTTTAGGCTAGGTAATTGCTTGGTTTAGCTGTTGTGCTAGGTAATTGCTTGGTTTAGTTTTTCTGTTTGTTAGATGTGATGCTGCTGCTATTTGTGTTGCTGCTGCTGCTATTTGTCTGTTAGGAAATTGTTGTGTTGTGCTGCGTTTTGTGTTTTTGTTGCTGCTAGTGATGAGGTTCTGCTGGTGCTATTTGTGTTGCTGCTCTTTTATGACGGGTGCTACTGCTGCTGACTGTTCCTCTGCTGCTGCTATTTGTGTTGCTCTGCTGCTAGCTGGGTCTGTTTCAAGTTGAGCAGCTGTAGTTGAAGTACTGTTGCCTTTGCTGAGGGGAGTTGTTGTAGTAGTTGTGGGGCATGTGTTATAAATTTTAACTCAAGTTTATTTTGGAATTGAAATGCTCATGTAGTAGTTGTGGGGAGCTGTTGTACTGTTGCCTTCAAATTGAAATGCTCATGTTTGAGCTTTTTGTCTAATGGGTATATCAAATGAAGCTTAAATATCTTTGCAACAGCATTCATGTGGCCTGCCCATTTATTGCTTAATGAACTGATTGGTGCAAGACGATATTCAACTGCCCATTTGTCTATTGGTTCACATATCCACATTCATTACTTATTATAGTTGATTCACAACTGTTGATGTAAATTGCTTTTCTAATTTTCACCAATATTTACTGCTGTCAGGATGAAATGGGGGTTTACAAGAACAGATTGATGTAACAATGATTCTAGATAATCAAAAGAGACATGGCACAACACAAGTTGTCAACATTTCATTCATGTACACACTCTGAACAAAATCATCAATGGCAAAATCATACCACAGAACAATATCGTTGCCTAAGTTAGCAAAATCATATGCCTGAGTCAAATACATAACTCAAAATAGACATTACAAATTATTTTCCTAATATCTTTGCTTCATTACAATCAATTCATTACATTTAAGCATCTTCTTGGACAGAGATGGGTCCAAAGAAATTCCAAAGTAGCAAAATCAAGGAAACCCACATGATTATCAAGTAAATCCTCTGTTTGCGTCTAACATTTTGAACTTCATTTTCAAGAGCCCTCAACTTCCTCAACAAACCAGGAATCACTTGAACGGCTCTCGGCTGCATCGGAGGATCATACCACATGAAATACCCGCAACCATGAGGCTGTCAAAAAAGAAATTTTTTGAGAACAAACTTCATATCAAAGGAAATTGAATATAAATTACTTACTCTTGTAGTTTGACATCCATAGAATCGACGACCAGGATTCAAATCAGTCCAAGAAGTAGTCAACAAAGCCGGGCGATGACAATGACAGTGGTTAACTGCGGCCATTTAAGTTGACTCTTTCCGGTGTTGGGATGTGGTGCATGCAACATAATCAAAATAAATCAAACGAACAAACTAAAGAATACACACTTGAAATATACATTACAATTAAATAGCAGCAGCTGTCATGTTTAGACTACATTACAATTACTCTGGTAATTCAATTTAGGTATAAAATTTTCAGTTGTTAAGCAAATGAATTCAGTTGCACACTTCCAGAGTAACTTGTCTTTTTACTCCCTCCAAAGCTTCAAAACAGAATAGCCAATATATCCCCCACCAACTTGGGAAACCTAAACAACACACTAAATATAGAGTTCCACAAGTCCCAAACAACAGTAAAATATAAAATGTAAACTTTGATAAGACTCAAAATGAAACCAGTCATATTTGTTAGGTAAAAATCCCTCAATGACTCCGACTAGAGATGTGAGTTCTATTATTTTTGCTGATTTTTTCAAAAATTTTAAATGTTTAGATATATTTTTTGGATGAATTCTTTTCAATACTAAACATAATTTGGAAAATTTATCATCGGAAAAATTACTATGAAAAATTGTGTCCAAGTGTCTTCAATGCAAGCCTTAATATTCAAAAGAAGAAAGTTAACAAAAGAAGAAAGTTAATATTTAAAATTAGCAAAATTAATCAGGAATGAGAAGAAGGAAATCAAGCGTGATCATCCATCATATTGCAAAAAATGATGTCCATTCCAATCCAGATCTTCACAAAATGGCATGTCTTTTCAAAAATGCAAATTTCATTAAAAGATTGCAAATAGGTATTTCAATTTAAAGGACAAATCAAATGCATTTTCAAGATTGCATTCAGATGACAACACTAATCATAGTGTGTGTGTGTTACCCCTCTCTCAATCGACAACTACTTAAATAATCATATAGTGTCAACATTTGTTACAACTGCCCACAGAACACAACCACCATTATAGACACCAGACAACATCATATTCATTTTTTTGGGTTTGAAATATTCCAAATTATACATGTAGAGAAAGTCCAACTCTGAATAGGAGAAAAAAGAGAGACGAGGATAGATGAAATCGCAAGCCCTTACCGAATCAGTCGATCAATCGCAATTCTAGGGCTCGGCTTTCTCAAATCGCAGCAATCGCGTTTTGCTTTGGCTTGGCTTGGCTTGGCTCTGTTGCAGCTTCTCGTGATTCCCTCAGCCGAACTCGTTCCCTCAGTCGATTTCAATGGAGAAGGAAGTGGAGTGAAATGAGAGGAAGTCTGTGAAGTGAAGGCTATACTCTGTTGCTTCTATTTTGAGAGTAAACGTATTTTGAGAGTAAACGAGGAGAGAGATATAAAAAACCCGTGTTTTTAAATGAGAATGCTCTTTAAGAGAGTATGGCTTTTTAAGAAGAATGCTTGTGAACGGGCCTCTATATATATATATATATATATATATATATATGTATATAGATTTCAAAGGTTGAATTTAAAAACTGATATGCAAAACGGACAATTTTTTTTAAATTACATTTAACTTCCAAAGCTTTAAGTCAAGCATACACTACATTCTTAATCTAAAAGCTTACGTCATAACGTGAATTGTGGAGTGCCCAATATACCTATAAAGTGATTTCAAGAAATTGGGGGGTTTCTTGAGGGGGGTCCGGTGCACCTTAACGACCGATACGTCCGGTGCACATTTTTTTACTGGTCGTTAAGGTGCACCGGACCGCCCCCAATCCGATTTCAAGAGTGATCTTTCTCATTCAATATGAAATTAATGCACCAGCATAGGAATATTATGTACAGATTTTCAAACATATGTATTAATGTGTAATCTCCCACAGATTATGCAATTAATACTTCTCGCTAATTACTTGATTTTTATTTATTTCAATTTTTCATTTAAAAAGTAAAATAATATTTAATTTATAGTTAATTGTATTTAGAAGTATTTTAATTTTTTTAATGAAGTCAACCCGTATATGAATACGATCAAATCATATTTTAAAAGTAAATATGAATACTTTGAGGCCGAATTATGAATTTGATGGTACTTGGAGGGTGTTTGATAAAATTGAATGAAATAGTTCTGAATGAGCTGAATGAAGTAAAATTCTGAATACTTGATGAAAAAGGTTGTTTGATAATTGACATGTCTGAAACATTGAATAACATGTTTTTATTATTTTACCCATCCGAAAAAAATTCAAAAATGTTATAAATTTATTGAAGATTACTTAATAGAATAGTTAATATTGTAAAAATATATAAAATACTTCATTCAACTAAAAAATTATACTTGGTCATTCAAGCCCAAAAAGTAGGAAAACCATCACAAAAAGTAGAAAAACCATCACAAAAGATTTACGTGACGGCTTTAAGCTTCACAATGGCCGTCTTGTATACGCCCATCATGAAAGATTTTACGTGATGGTTTTGGCAATCACGCAAACACTTAGTGCTTTTGTGATGATTAATACAATCACATAAACACATAATATATTGTGATTGTCAAAGTCATCACAAAAAAACAAGACTTTAGGGATCAAATGTAAGAAGATGAATTTTATTTCACTGTATTAATTGTATCTATATTAATTGTATCAAATGATACTTGTAGGATTCGAACCCTCTACCATTTGCAAATTAAATAACGAGTATTACCACTACACCAAAGTCCAGATCATGATTATAATTTTAAAACAGAATATAAAAGAAAACATATGTGAGTTGACTTACTAAACGTACAAAATTACTTCCACATAAGATTTGGTGATTGCAATGGCAGTCACAAATAATCTATAATGATGGTAAAATTAATCATCACTAAGAGCCATCATATATTTTAATGTTTTATTATGGCTTGAAAATTCCATCACAAAATACATTCTTTTTGTAATTATAAATAAAAGTTATCACAAAAATCTATGTTTTTTAATGATTGTCACAACCGTCATAAAATATTGTTTTGATTATTTCTTATATTAAAATATTAGTGATAGCTTAAATGCAATCACGAAAAGGATATATCTATACGTGATGACTTAGTGCGTCACAAAAAGAAAATTTATTTTACGTAAAAAAATGATGTGATTGACATGACCATCACAATTATAATACATTGATGGCAAGATTAGTCATCACTAAGAGCCATCATATATAATTATATACTATTATTTTGTGATTGCTTAAAAAGTTCATCACAAATTACTATCTTTTGTGATTGTTTTTAAAAACTGTCACAAAATTCCGTCACGTATTCTTGTTTTTCTAGTAATGCGATTCAGTCATTCAGACTATTTTTATTCAAAACAAACGCACTGAATGACTGATCGATTCAGCCTTCAACCCCATTCAAACACCCCATTAGTGTAACAGAAGTGTTTTAAGTCATATTAACTACTTAAGACCCGATCGAATTCTTGGGGTCGACATTGTATCCAATTAGACATTAATGTATATAGTAAATTGTAAGTCTAAATTTTTTGGAGGCCGAATTATGAATATGGTGGTACTTTATGCAACGGAAGTGTATTTAGCCTTTATAAAAGTCCAACTCAAATAGAGTAAGTTTGACAACATGTTAAGGGCTTTTTTGTTATACAAAGTTTAGGTCATAAGTAAGAGTTTTGGAACACTAAAAAAAATAAGGATTATAGACGGTCATTATAATCAAGAATGACTATAGTCGTCAATGGGGCAAGACCTCACGCTCCTGGGGAATTTAGGACTGATGTAAAATTTACATAAATGTGTTATCGTACATATAGACCCTAAAAATATGTATATATATTTCAAATGTTGCATTTAAAAAGTGATGCGAAATGAATTCTTTAATTTTTAAATACATTTAACTTCCAAAGCTCTAAGTACTCGAACATACACTAAATTTTCAATCCAAAAGCTCAAGTCATTACTTGAATTGTGGAGTGCCCAATATACCTATAGAGTGCTCTCAAGAGTGATCTTTCTCATTCGATACGGAATTAATGCCCCAACATACGAATATTATGTACAGATTTTCAAATTAATATACATATTAATGTGTAATCTGCACAGATTATGCAATTAATACTTCTCGTTAATTACTTGATTTTTCTTTATTTCAATTTTTCAATAAAAAGTGAAATGATATTTCCAACACAAAAAATACATCTTCAATGCCAGCCATATAATGCACACGCATGTGTAATATATAATTATTCAGATATAATTGTTAGAGTTAGACTTTGTTTGCTTTATTAACACTCCAAATCAAGGGTGAAATTATTATTATTTTTTTTATAAATATACCCAATTAGTCTAGAATATAAAGCATTGTTGAGTTGAGTATTCTTTAGTGTTAGAAATTCCTTTTAGTTTATCCAATGAGATCTATTCTTTAAATCTTTTGTATATATAGCATTTATGTATTCATTCATGACTAATTAATATAGTAATTTCATTAGGTATGTTCTAACCCTATAAATATGAACTATCCCAGCTCTTGAATACTCACGAAATTGAGAAGTACTTCACAGATCTCATACACAATTTCTTCTTTCTTTTCAGAAACTAAAGACTTAACCATGGAAATGTTATACTTTCAAGACTCACCTTCAGACCATTCTTTATTAAATTTCTCATCCCTCGAATTTGGTAATGAGGAATACACTGCAGATGGATGGACTCTTGAAGAGAACAAGTTGTTTGAAAATGTTTTAGTTGAATTCGACTCAACCGGCTTTCTAGCTTTCTTTGAACATGTTGCGCTTCTTATGCCATGGAAATCAATTGAATCAATCAAACTTCACTACCAAGTCTTGATTGAAGATATAGAGATGATTGAGTCCGATCTCTTTGAAATCCCCATGGATGATCATGAGAGTGCAAAGAATGGGAAGGGGTCTTCTCCTTCACAAGCTACTAGATCCAATCCCAATCATCAGAAGCAAAAGGGCACTCCATGGACTGCACAAGAACACAAGTATTCATGTTTTCTATATAATATTTGAAGTTGAGAAGTTCTTGATTTATTTATTTATTTTTAACCAACTTTTAGATCTACTTTTACTTTTGTAATAATTAATTTTTGTTGTTTTCTTGAAGGAATTTTTCATTTTTTTTAAAAATGGTTGGAGTTTCTTGGTCCATGGTTCATCATTTTTGATAGTCTGCTTGAGTTTCAAGCTAGCTAGATTGCATTCTGGGCTTTATTCTCAGTGTTTCATCAAATTTCCTCTATTTTGAAATCAAGAGCAAAAAACAGTCTTTTATTAATTTCTCCTTTTTCCTTGCCATCCTCTATGATCAAATCTGTACTGAAAAACACATACTTCATCTTAAATAAATCTTTTGTTTTTTATTTTATTATGAATTTAAACATAATTTTGTTTGTCATTGAAATTAAGGTTGTTCTTGATGGGACTGGAGAAGTTTGGAAAAGGAGATTGGAAGAGCATAGCAAGGTACTTTGTTACCTCAAAAACCCCAGCACAAGTGGTAAGTCATGCTCAAAAGTTCTTCAGCCGCAGAACCAGCACTACACCGGTTGACAAGCGCAGGCCAAGCATTAATGACATTCATTCAATCAATTCCACCTTATCTTCATACTCTCAGAAGCACAGAAATTCCCCGCAACAACCAAGCAGTACTGCTCAAAATAATCGTGTCGCAGTTCCTAATAATTTCCTTCCGAATTATCATCATCAAGTCTGCTGCTCCGTTTCCTAATGATATGTATAACATTACGAGCAACAATAACAACACCACCACCGCCAACAACTACAACACCAATGTTCATGGTCAGATCGGCAGCGCGGTTTATCCATTGGTGAACTCCACATTCCAAATTGACAACAACGGTATCCAAAAGATGGGTCATGCTTGGATGAACCAGCAGTTCTGGAGTCACTTTAAATGAGATCAGAGGCAATAAATTGAGTGCTTAAGTTGTTTAATTAAGCTTAATATATATATATATATATATATATATATATATATATATATATATATATATATATATATATACCTAATGCATTCTAGCTAGTGGCGCCTAGCTTCTCTTTTATCTTTTTTTCAAGGGAGGACTTTATCGGACTTGGTTGTTAATTTCCTCTCTTGCCTTTGCTTAGGTTTATGAATAAATGGCACTATATGTAATGCTAGCTAATCTCATTATTCTTAAATAATTTAGTTAATGACTTGCACGTACAATAGAAAAGTAGTGCACAAAGTTGGAATATTTGCGTAATCATAGACCTCTTGTATAAAGTAAATGCATAGGTAAGAATACTTGCATTAAGCGTCTTTTATACTTTGACGTTAATCGCCCTTTGAAAGTCCTACACATTAACTAGTGCACATAGACATACCAATTAGTCAAGTATAAACGTCACACATGGTTTATTTTAACCATATTCCTTGTTTTATAATGTTCGTTTCATTAAACTCGGAACATTATTCAAGTTCATGTGCACACCAATTAGGCATATATTGATGCTAATTATGCCTTTCATTAACTTTAGATTCTTAGTTCTTAGTGTTCGCTTTTGATGATCTAGTCAATGCGCCCAACTTTTATTTTTCATTTTTCATTACAAAGTATAAAGCAGACTGCTTAACCTGTCTGTTTTAGTTTTAAACTTCCCGCTTGTCAATCCGAATAGGTTAACCTGTCTATTTTAGCTTTAAACTTCCTGTTTGTCAATCCAGACAGGTTACAGTGTGTCTGCTTTAGCTTTAAACCTATTGCACCTGAAGCTCAAATGGACAATTTTTTTCTTAACAACGCACCCACTTTACAACATCATAAATTAACCATTTGTTATCGGAATGAGTCCGTTATCATGTCATTTTCTTCCTTTTTACATCTATTACAAATCCCCCGAGTGAAATTTTTTTCCAGGTTCTTTCTCTAGCCAAAACAGTGGCACAAAAGTCCCTACCCAAAATAGTTATTCAGTTTTAGCAGTTTTGACTAGTCTCCTTCTAAATAGCATATCTCCCTCCTCCGGACTAAGAATGAAGTCATTCTTACGTCCACGGACTCTTACTTAACTTAATACATAACCCCAGAACATAAAAATTTTCCAGCAAGCCAATTGGAACATAAATCCGTCTGAAAGTCAGGGGTCACACTGACTACTTTTAAATTTGGCATTTTTGACTAGCTTCCTTTCGAAAGGCCTAACTCCCACATTCGGACTCGGAATTAGACCAATCTTACGTCTACGAACTCGTTACTTAGCGTACTACATAATCCCAAGAATAGAAAAAATTTCCAACAACCCATTTAAAACAGAAAATTGCTCAAGGTTCAGGGGTTACACTAATTCCTTTTTCAACTAGCTTTACTTAAAAATTCGTCATGGTTTCGTTACAAAATCTTTTACTTCCGTTCCAATTGGGTGATGTTCATGACTCATAAAAGTATGACATGACACCCCATAAATTAATTTTTATATTTCATAAGCTACATAAAAAGGTCATCAAAATAGCCCATAACAGTCCACTATTAGTCTATTCTTGTATTCCTTTACGCATAGGTTCATATTCTTATTTTTGATTCATGCAATTTAACAAATAGTTTAAGATGTTTAAACCACACACATCCTTATTAATCCAAGATCCTTCGTGATCTTCCAATAAACAACAACATCCACCAACAAAGTAAGCTTATATAACTTAAGGTAATAAATTAAAACCTAGAGTTTTATTTTTACCTTTCTTGTTCTTAATTACTTGCTCTTGTTCTTGTGTTTCATACTTAGGATGATGGATGATCAAAGCCATATTTTACTCTTTCTCCCTCTTCTTACCCGTGCACTCCCTCTCTCTTTCTTTTCTCTCTTGCCTTCTCTTTCTTCCTTACTTAGCTCATAAGATAAAATGAATGAACATGTAAGACCCCGAATTTTATGAAATAAAAGTATTCAATTTTTCTTATAATTATTATTCAGTAAATGGTTAAATTGATAAAAAGTTAAAGTTAAGGGTGATATATGTAAAATTTACCAAATAAGCAAGTGGTTATAAAATATTTATTGTTGTCGGAAAATATTCGTTTGGTCGTGAAATATTTTTGATGTCAGGGAATATTCTTGATTGGGCCCTGTAACGGGAAATTGTTGGATGAAAAAAACGACAAGAATGAGTTTTTTAAAAATAATGGCGTAGTTGTTACCGTTAACACTGTTGAAATATCTGATGGTTAAAGTAAAGTAATATGCGTTGTTGCACAGTAGCACACGGTATTGCACATTATTTTATATTATTTTTGTTTTAATAATTGTCATTGCACAGTATTTTACATTATCAAACCAATAATTCATATTATTTGAATAATATTATTAGATAAAATTATTGACAATGTCTAGAAAATTCTGTCGAGAAAAGGGGTTAGGTTATTTAATTGTGCGCCAGTAAGGAGGAATCCTTATCGAAAAGCCCCCTCTTTCCTGTGAATGATCTGGTTGTTAATATTGTAGTTCTTTAATATTATTTATGAATAATTAATTATTGATAAATATGATAAGAAAATATTTATTTAATGGAGAAATTTTTAAAGTGACAATTGTTGAAAATTGATATTTTATCTTTTCTGATAAAATAATTTATTCAAATATATTATTGTAATATTACATTATAAGTGTATGATGTAATAATATAATAATATAATTACGGTGATATTTTTACAATGAATGCATGACATATGAATAAATGAGGAGGAAGAGAGCAAATTGGGTCCGGAGTATTTTTGTTACAATAAATGCTAAAAACATGTTAAATATGTTGGTAGACCCCATTTTTGACTGAAATTTGATTATAGCCTGCAAGATCATCCGTATGTGGATTTCGGTCATTTTCCATTTAGAATTTGGAAAAACTTTCTTCTACAAAGTTGTAGAGAATTAGATTTCCTATGAAATAGACATAAAATTCGTATTTTTCTAATAAAGGGCTATTTATTATGAATTATTGAAGTTCCAAAATATTGGGTCCGAATTGATTTTGTTACAATAAATGTTAAAAACATGTTTTGTGAGTTGGTGTGCCCCACTAGTTGGTGTAAAATTCTGAAATTAGATTTTCAAAGTGTGCGTAAGAAATTTTTTTAACAAATAATATTATTTTATTAAATTTTCTGCTTTGGTGTTCTAAGCATTTTCCTATAAATAGTGTGCTTAGGTTAGAATTGAAAAACACACCAGAATCTGATGTTTTCTCTCTTTATAATATCAAGCTTATTTTTGTGAGTATTTAGATACTTTGAGTGTTACTATATGGTGCAAGTTTCTTTCAGTATTATATCCAATATTCCAGTCAAAAGTGTTATTCTTTTGAGGTAAGGGATGGTAAAGGATGTTAATTTTTTTCAAGTAAATAATGTTATTTTCTTTAATATCATTATACCAAAATACTGATATGAATTTTATTGTGAAACTTTATTTTTTTTCGTGTCGGAGTTACTATTCACGTATACGACATTATTCATGTATATGACACTATTTATGTATACGACACTATTTACGTATACGGTACTATTTATGAATACGGGGTACTATTCATGAAGTACTATTCACGGGGCACTATTCATGGGGTACTATTCATGGGGTGCTATTCACGAAGTACTATTCATGGGGTACTATTCACGACAAAAATTAGTTTCTTTTTCTGACCAAATTATCATTGATTTATGGATCTTACTTTTGAAATTAAATCCATGTTTTGATTATATTATTTTTATTATCATATATAACATTTTATAATCATGGTGAGGAAATTTCTCTTTCACTTGAGTGTAAAGATGAGTAGATTATTGGTATGATCGTGACAATGGGTTCTCTTTGGCCAGTAATGAAAATATATGGTATAAAGTACCTCATGTCCAAATATGAGTTCATTCCGACTTAAAATGAGCAAGTTATGACTATTTCAATATTTAGGTTTTTCTGACGAAAAATGCTATAACCGGAGTTTTATAACTCCGATGACCATTAAATTTAAAATGGAAGATCAAGTTAACATGTGTAAGATCCTGTCAAGATTTGGGAATTTTTGGAGTTAAACTTGAGGTAGCTAATTTCTTAAGGAATTAATTAGAAATTAATTTTTGAAAAATAGTAAATGAATTTTAAAAATTCTGAGAAAAATATATGTTCAATATGGGACTATATTCTGCTAAATCCCATAAAAGAAATATTTTTGGGACTGATTTGGTATTTTTCATGAAAATGCACTAGTTATGAGTATATGAGTTAAATATGTTATGTGAAGTTAAAAATTAGTAAATAGGATTTTATGGCTTGAGAATCCTATATAGGGTATATGCAGATTTTTGATAAGAAATTTGATCATTGGTGATGAAATCTTATGAGTATGGCATTTTTGAATGATTGAATGCATTATTTGATAAAGTGTAAACAATTAAAATAAATTATTTATAAGTTTAAGAAATAATTAAAATATTGTTATACTATTAATTATATTAGATTATGAGATTATTAAGTGATTGATAACATTTGGTTATTATTGAACGCTGGATAAACTGTATTATAAATGTTTAATATTTAAACTTTATCTCATTTGATTGAATCTTTATATCATTGTCATCATCCCCATGTTATATTATGCTGAAAGTCATATGTGGCCTGTAGTACATAGATGGACTTGGTATGATTATGACCAGGGATTATTCGGTATAATCATGACCGTAATGTTACAAATGATGTGAAAAGGTTCTCATTGGCCCGTAGTGCATTGATGGACAGTTTTTGGTATGATTATGGCTATAGATTCTCTTCGGCCAAGGGTGCAAAGATGAATTATTTTATGGCATGATTATGACCGTAATGTTATAAATGATGTGGTAAAAGTCATCTTTGGCCCGTAGTGCATAGATGAACTTGGTATGATTATGACCAGGGATTATTCGGTATAATCATGACCGTAATTGAAAACACGAATATCCTTGGCTCGTAGTGCATAGATAATTCGTGGTCGTGATACTATTAAGCTGAGTCTCAGTATTATTGGTTTTACAGTTGTATATCTTTGGCCTGTAGTGCAAAGATGAGCTGTTGGTTATTGGTTATACACACTACACCCAAAATGGCCTCTAGTGTAGGATAAATCCTTCACTAGAGGTCCTTCACTAGAGGCCCTATATCTCTCACAAGTGATTTATTGTAAAAAAATATTTTCTTCACACGAGTGCTCGCATTAGACCTCCTCGCAATTGGGTATCCTTCGCTAAGTAGTAACTAAATATTTTTTGTGAAGGATATATTGTGAATAACTTATTCCTTCACAAATTATATTTAATAATGAAATATTGTCATTTAGTGAAAGATTGGTTTCCTTCACAAATAATATTTTAAGGACTATTTGAAATTAGTGAATAACTTTATTCCCTCACAAATAATATATTGTGAAGAACAAATTTATTTAATGAGAGAAAATTTTCCTTCACTAATTATAAATTAAGAATGTATCTTCAAATTAGTGAGGGAAATAATCCTTCATTGATGACTAATTAATTAACTAAAAAAGATTTTAATGAGGGAAATAATCCTTCATTAATGTTCATTTTTTCATTATAATATCTTATTAAAATATAAATAACAAAAATGTGCACAGAAATTTTATATATTCTAAATGAGAAACTAATTATTATATCATTTCAAAGTATATAATGTATACAAAGCTAATATAGCCAATATACACACTAAAATTACAAGACTTATTACCAAAAGCTAGTGTCATATCACCTACAATATGTATCCACAGATATTACACAATGAAAAAAACTCTAGCTATAAACGTAGTAATTGTTAGCTCCTCATTATCTTCGTCTTCAAGTAAGTCAAGGTTGAGCCTTTAACTTCATTTTGCAAGAAAAATTGTGAAACCCCTTCAATACTGCAAGAAAAATATCAAACCCCAATTTTACAAACATGAATAACAACAAATTTACTGGCATAACTTGAATTAAGCTACGAGTTACGCTAAAAGATTAGTTATTAGAGAACGGATCCAATAACGTATATTAGATTTTAACACTCCCTCCCATGGTGACCATCCTCTATACAGCCTATATTATATATGACAGTAATTTTGCACTTACTGTAAAACATGTATAATTATCATTCCACAAACAGTCTTGATAATTTAATTCATATTTACCAAAAAAAATGTTTACTTATATATATATATATATATATATATATATATATATATATATATATATATATATATATATATATATTTGAGTTTGAAGCTTAAGACCCATTTTGAAACATTGCAAGGCTACAAATCCAAGGTAATTTAACATACCTTTAAGAAATATATGAGATCCTCATTATCATTTGATGAAAACTCAAGGTTTTCAAGAAGAAGAGTGATGAAGTACATAACTTTCTGCAAAATAAATAAATAATTAACCAAGTGTTCATGATCACATTCGAATTTGAAGCTTAAGACCCCATTCCAAACCAACAGTAATGGAGCTAAAGAAAGCCCTTAATATGCGATTAGACCAGAAGATGACAACAATTCATGTAAAAAAAATACTGGGCCGAAAGATTATAGTGGTTTACTGAACAAAAGGATACAAATTTTTTACACTCATTTACCTCTGGTGTAGCACTATTCAACTCCTCGTATCCTCTTTCAATGGTTGTCCTTACAGTAGAATCAAGGGCAATGTCCAAAAATAGTAGATCCTTGAGATGGCCATTTGGTTTAGACAATAGTGGCCTAAGCTCCTCGCGAACCTCTAGTAATCCCTGAATTACAACACTCTGTCTCTGTCCTGGAACAGGTTATCCTGGAACCTAAAGTACTAAGGAAACTCAAAAGACCAGAAGCCTAGATTAAAATTTTTAATACCTCTAGAAGGGCTTCCACATTTTTATCTTCCACATGTGCTAGGACAAATTGGAGCAGTTCCTGCATAATAGTTTCATAGCATACACATTCTTATTAAAAAATATTAGCACAAGGTTGAGATTATTAAGGAATCCCAGAAAACATTACCGAAAAACTAGATGGTAATCCCGATACAGGATTTATGTGCACCCCAACCATGAAGCCTTGTCCCTGAAAAGAATTCATGTTTCTTACTCAAATGATTAAAAAGAACATCATGCTGAGAAAGACCACCCAGTTTATAGACATTACCTCAGATTTGTAGCCCATGCAATTTGAAATTGCAAACTCAAGATCCGCACCTGAATGAACTGCCTGCACATTGATTATACAGTAACTTAGTTAAAATTGTAAAAACTGAGTAAATATCAGTAAAACAAAACCAAGATGTTCAGGTTTCAAGAGAATATCTCTTAGAAGGGAAAAAAAATCAAAAAATGTACTTCATTAGAAAAATTACCCATAATCAGGCAGAAGTTATATATATTTACTCTTAGGTTTCCTCACACTACTCTCAAAGTTAAATCTTGTTAACTGGTTGCATCATTTGGTCAATTGCTTCATTGGGGAAAAAAATACTTTGGCAGAAGAAAATGTATGGACCTATGAACACTCTTCTTACTAAGTATAGCACTTCAAATTTCCATAATAATCTAACTAATAGTCAAATGCAGTTTAGATCATAGAGAAACCTTTAACGTTCTCATGTAGCTCCCTAGATCACGCAAAAGACTATCTTTCTGATTTCTCTTGAAATTTGGTTCAAAGTGGATGGCACGATCATAACTTAGAAGTCGTTCTTTTGTTATTCCGTTCTCATTAAGGGTTTTCCAGTAAATGCTGATGTTAAAGTCAGCTTTTATGTAATCAATTAGAGCCTGCAAAAGCATTTAATTTGTGGAAACATTTAGTTTGTGGAAAATTATAAAAATGTAAATCATAAAAATCCACCCACATGGTAGCTTAATACCTAGCAGATCACAACATCATCTGGACTAGTGTTATTATACGGCTTCTAATGCCACTCCTCCATCATTGCACCTTTACAATCATTATTGTTCCATGTATTTCCAAATATTTGTAGTACTTGACAGATGGGATTAAACATGCCATAAAAGCATATTGTGATGATAGGCATTATTCAACTTCAGAAGGTAATCAATGGTGCCAGAACAAATGGAGAAGAAAAACTAGACAAATCTATTTTGGTCATCTCTAGATAAAAATGTTTGCAGAACCATTATCATTCCCATGACACAAAGCCACACATACATAAAGGTTTAGCCAAACCTAAAATCAGATGAAACCCAAAATTTAAGAATAAGTAAATAAAAAAAATTGAGATATCCTGATAAAGTACCTCCAACAATCTATAGCCTAGGATCTTTTCAAACTCACTGCAATAATATTTCCACAGGAGCTAAAGCATGTTGCTCATAACATTAATTTATTATCTCATTATGTAAATTCTCACATCATGTACCCTACTAACACTAGATCAATTTAACCAACCATCGGAAGTGATTCTCTGTGTAGCAAGAATGTATCATAAATTGCAGCAATAGTCAGATTTATACAGCTCATTCTCAATGACCAATTATTAGAATTCAAAAAATCAAGCTATTCAATACCAAAAACAATTGATCACGTTATTAAGTGCAAATCACTAAGAAAGCTCTTAGGTCCTATTTTAACAACCGAGTTAATCAAGTCCAGAATTTGCAAAGATGAATAAACAGTTCTATAGAAAGGAGCTAAAAATACTTAAAACTAACAAAGGCAAAAAGGCTATATGATTCAAAGAACTGTATAAAATGGAAAGGTGGGATTAACACATACCATGAAAACCATAATGTGATGTCAGGTGCACTTCAACTTTTGAAGGCAATCAAGGGTGGCATACCGAAACATATTGAGAAGGAAAACTAGACCAATATAGTACATAACATCCCAAATAAGTTTGAAGAACCATAGCATTCCATTCACCATCAAAACCAGACTAAGGTATAAGTTCAGCCCTAAATTAATTGAAGGAAAATTTCAACAATTTCTCGGTCTTGGCATCCTCAACAGCTTTTGAAATTTGTTACATGGAAGAAAATTTTCCAGCTCTGCTGTATCATCATTCTGAGGTGGAAGCAAGTATCTTGGGCCATTATCATCAGCATAACTTAGATCATCACCTTGAGATTAGGTACACGTATGATTTGAAGAACTGTTATTATCAGCGCAATGCCCTGAGTCTGTGATATGTTTGGGCATGTTTGCTGTCTAAGTTACTGTGCTACAGCTGCTGGGTCTGCCTGCTTGAGCTGAGTCCATTGTGCTCGACAGGTGGTATGGGAGGCCTGCTGTTGCTGCTGGTGTTGTTTGTTGTTGCTGGGTTGATTCTTCTGCGGTTGTGATCTACTGTTGCTGGTCTGTTATCAGTGGTGGAACACGTAAAGTACAAGAATCAGACACCTTTTGAAAAAGTCCTGCCAAATGATTTTTCACCAATATAGAAGCCTCAGCATGAGAACCCGTATGGCCAAGTGTAGTTGTATGGGTCCTCAAATACTCTCTCTAACACAATTGTTTCCTATAATACAGTCTGTTCCTACCAGCCAAAGAATTTTTGAAGATATTGACAGAATAAAAATCATGCACCAGTTTTACAATACTGCCCAAAATATAAATTCAAAACAAATGGAACACGAGTAGCACCAAATGTTAACCAAAAAACTAACAATACCTACAAGAATAAAAAAATGGCAGGAATAAGCTAGTAGACCAGCATAGTAAAATTTTTGCAGATGACATGAATACTCAATCCAGTAAGTTATGATAGTAAAGGGATCAAATCTTTAAAATAATATATGAGCAACATGCATAAGAAACACTGATTGAAGACTTTGGATGCCTGACAGAGATGTCAACTTAAACATTTGTGAGAATACAAAATGCTTCCATCATAACAGAGAAAACTTTTGGTAGCAGATATTTCATTCCGAAAGAAATAGGAGAAAAGAAAAGGCACGTAGATGTTAGATGCAACCATTGATTCGACTCGTGAAATAAAATTTTGAATTGATCTAATGATAAAACTTAAAAGATATGACAAGTGAGTTACTTTAAAAACAATACAATTATATGTTTATAGTGTCAACAAAATAATGACTACGGCAGTGGCACAAAGATTTTGGCCCTCCCCAAGCTCTAAGTATATGTGAGTTTGTGGAAAAAGTTTATGATTAAATGCTTAAATGATGCAAGGGAAGAGACGTCTTGGGGATTAATTTCTCATTACAATAAATAAAACATAAGTGTACTGTGCAATGAACACATTGTAGTCGCCATAAAAAATAAAATCTGATGAAGAAAGAAAAACATGTCTACGTTAAGAACTTAACTGATACGCGGGATACTTACAAAGTTACTAATACATTTATACCTTGGCAGGAAGTAAAAGAGTGCAACGCATAATTTTTTGTTGTAACTTGTAAGACCAAATTAGGATATTAATGGGAACAGATGTAAAATAAGTCTAGAATAAAAAAGTAATGAAGGCAAAAACAAATGTTATTGACAACCTCACAACTGGATCTACTTCTCATAAGACGAAATTAGTCAAAATTAAAACTGGTGTCCAGACTACAATTCATTTAACTAAACACCTACAAATTCACATAAGCTGTACAAGAATTAAAACTGAATATTAGTAAAGCATCAACAGTAGCCGCAAAAACATAAAGAAGAATCGGTGTTGTATTGATAAGATGGGGGTACCTACAGTTCAAAAAAATACAGTTTAAAAAAACACATCACAAAAAATTTAAAGAATATTAGTAAAGCATCAACAATAGCCGCAAAAACATAAAGAAGAATCGGTGTTGTATTGATAAGATGGTTTCTAACTTACTCCATCTGAGAGCAACAGTAGCATGTAAGTAACATCATTCAAATTAGTTAGTCTTGAGGAAGAGGTGGGAGTTGTTGGTAATGACGTGGGAGTTGTAGGGAGTGAATGGAAGTTTGTTCCGGTTGATCATAAAAAGTTTCTTTTACAATTAGGGTAAGCTAGCTTAGCATGTCCAGTATGTGTTTCATTTATCTTTGTTGATGAGATAAAATTGCCCTTTAAGATAGCTTAACATGTCTAGTTTATGCAATATCACTATTTTTAATCTTTAGGAAGCAAAATTTTTGTTATCCGATCAAATTAGATTGGCAGAACAAATGAAGGCAGCGAGTAATATACAAATGAAGGTAAAGGTTGTATGCTGGGAAAAAAACTTTAAATTGGCATAAATCAATGCTCAGTAATGCGTTTGATCATTATGAGTAGTCATTTTCATAGTTCTTTTCGAGATCTTGAAGATGAAATAGTTAAAAAGGATGTCATGAAAACGGATATATAAGAAAAAAGAGTTTTAAAATTGTGTGTCATAATGCAAAAACTTTAAACTGCCATAACTTTTCCTTCGGATGTCCGATTGAGGTGGGTTTTTTTGAAATTGGGTATCTTTCCGAGATTTATACGTCTAAAACAGTCAAAGGCGGTTTCGGGCATCATTTTTCCCAAAAAGGGCCTACTTTCTAAACATTTTTAGATTATATGAATAAGGTGGAGTGTGGACACTACTTTGACTACTATTTTCTCAATCATGGGATGGACAACTTTAATTATATTTATAAGGTCTTATGGCTCAGTTGATTTTTTTTCTACGGTACAAAGTTATGTAGCAAATATTGACCAAGGTTTAAACACTTCGGGAATAATAAATATGGTGTGTGGTGTATGATAATACTAATAGTTTTGTAGTTGAGTTGGTGTCTTTGTCCATTTTTCTCACTCTTTTGGAGGTCAAGGGTTCAATTCACATAACTACCAATATTATTGTTGTGTCCTAACTCTTAGTATTACTTTTGAATATCATGTTTTCCTTGACATATTATGTTTTTTTATCAAAATTTATTTGTTTAACAGTTCGAAACTTTCAACAGCACTCAAATCACTCAGACTACAATTCATTTAACTAAAAATCTATAAATTAAAACTGGTGTCCAGACTACAATTCATAAACTAAACACCTACAAATTCATTTAACTAAATATTCTTATAAGTTGTACAAGAATTGGGATGTCCGGACTACAATTCATTAAAACTGGTGTCCAGACTACAATTCAAATTTTCAAGTAAATTGCTCACACGCATTTAACTAAACACCTAACAGGAATTAATGAAATTCAATCAAAGCTACCTACTTTACTGAAGAAAAACTCCACATAGATGTTATAATAACACCTAAATCAGTCTATAATGGCATGCATTAGGTAATCACTTGAAATTCTTCCTCAAATTCACCATTTGACTTTAATTGATAAGAATATAAGCACGTGTAAAGTCATGGTTAACACTTAAATTAAACCCCCAAATGATCTGCATAGTGTTAACAGTACAAATTCACTCAGTAATTTTAACGAACACCTTGTGGGCATTCAAAAAATTTACTATGTTTTGTCTATGAGATTCATGCTTTAAGCCCGAATTATACATATTAACACCAAATCAGATCGCCAGGCAACCAACACAAACAATATTGACCAACTAATTGAATAATACCATAGATGCCTTGAACACTTGAACAAACAGAAGTGTCTTGTCACACCTGTGGTTGGAGAGAACAAATGAAGAAATAGAGAGAAGTGGTGTTCAGTTCCTGTGTTGCGTTCGTACAACCAAGCCACTTGGGTTGGAGAATTAAGTTTTAATCGGTTGTGGGATTAAAAATAATTGAAAAGAGATTCAGAGAAGATCAGAAGAAGCAGGGTTCCAACGGGAGACTTCTGAGTTCGAGATCTTGATTCTGGCCTTCTGGGTTTGGGTTGGGATGAGAGACTTGAGAGATTCAGATCGAAACTTAAGAGTTCGAGTGTTCGACGTCGGAGTCTAGCTGGGGGCTAGAGCTAGACTATTAGTCATATTATTATTTCAAGTGATGTGTGCACTGCGCAATACAGCAAATCAGCAGTACATGGCTCAATCTTCCTGCCATTTTTTCCCGATCAGATTCTTAGTTTAGCAAAAGATCACTATTGGTAACTCGTTCGTTCACAGAGGAAGCTTTATCAGTGGCAATGAATCTTCCTTGAACGACGTCGTATAATCAGACTTTACTGTTTCTCATATAGTCAGATTCTTAATTTAATACTGTAAAAAAATTAATGTATTTATATTATAATTTATATTCACCACAATTAAGTTTAAAAAATTATTTAGAACAAAATAGCGACTGATTTTATCCCTCGTAAAAAATTCTGAATAATGATATATAGTGAGTAATAATTCATTCACTAAATAGATTTTTTCCTCGCAAATTTTAATAATAAATTGGCACCAAAAATCTTTCTATCACCCCAATCACTACAAAAAAGTAGGTCATTGCCGACGGATAATGCCGTCGCCAATGATCCTATTGTCGTCGGCAATGAGGTCATTGGCGACGGCATTGTCCGTCGCCCTTACCGTCGCCGTATGGGTCGTCGTCCCGGTCTCCCGTCGCTCGCCGTCGGCAAGTGTGTAATTGGTGACGGATGTCATTGGCGACGGTGTGTCGTCGCCAATGAGTCATTGCCGATGGCATTGCCGTCACCAATGGTCCCGTCGCCAATGACCCACTTTAAAAAAATAATAATAAAATTGCAAAATTCCCCTGTTCATTTACATATACATTGTACCTGTTGTACCTGTTATAAACTAAGAAAAATAAATAATGACAATATACGCATATCAATAACAATCATATCTTTTACTATCAACAATTAATATAATTAGATACCAAACTCAAATCTATACAACTCAAAAGCTAAATACATACATGAAAGTCAAAATATAAATATAAACAACTACTGCCCAAGATCAGGAATCTCTGTCCCATCGCCAGTCCCATCCTCCATAGTCTCATCCGCATCAGCTCGGAAATCATCACCATCTCCTCCACGAGCATCACCTGTGCCGCCATCTCCACCTCCACGAGTCTCATCAACAAGACCCTACAAAATTAAAATATTAATAACGGAGTCCCCAAAATAGATCATATTTATATTATTTTAGTTTGTGTCAGTTGTAACGCGTGTCAGTATGTCGATAACTAGGCGATAACTCGGTCTCCGTATGCCGGAATCGAGTACCGTCAGTTGTAACGCGTGCCGAATACCTACGCGGTGCTGTGTGTGTGTTTGCGTGGCGTTCGGGTGGACGATGCGTGTTTCGGGCTCTTTTTCGGCTTTTTGGCTAAGTGTGGTTCAGTTTTGCAAACTAGGCGATAACTCGGTCTCCGTATGTCGGAATCGAGTACCGTCAGTTGTAACGCGTGTCTAATACCTACGCGGTGCTGTGTGTGTGTTTGCGTGGCGTTCGGACGGACGATGCATGTTTCGGGCTCTTTTTCAGCTTTTTGGTTAAGTGTGGTTCAGTTTCGCAAACTAAGCGATAACTCGGTCTCCGTATGTCGGAATCGAGTACCGTCAGTTGTAACGCGTGCCGAATACCTACGCGGTGCTGTGTGTGTGTTTGCGTGGCGTTCGGACGGACGATGCGTGTTTCGGACTCTTTTTCGGCTTTTTGGCTAAGTGTGGTTCAGTTTCGCAAACTAGGCGATAACTCGGTCTCCGTATGTCGGAATCGAGTACCGTCAGTTGTAACGCGTGTCTAATACCTACGCGGTGCTGTGTGTGTGTTTGCGTGGCGTTCGGACGAACGATGCGTGTTTCGGACTCTTTTTCGGCTTTATGGCTAAGTGTGGTTCAGTTTCGCAAACTAGGCGATAACTCGGTCTCCGTATGCCGGAATCGAGTACCGTCAGTTGTAACGCGTGCCGAATACCTACGCGGTGCTGTGTGTGTGTTTGCGTGGCGTTCGGACGGACGATGCGTGTTTCGGACTCTTTTTCGGCTTTTTGGCTAAGTGTGGTTCAGTTTCGCAAACTAGGCGATAACTCGGTCTCCGTATGTCGGAATCGAGTACCGTCAGTTGTAACGCGTGCCGAATACCTACGCGGTGCTGTGTGTGTGTTTGCGTGGCATTCGGGCGGACGATGCGTGTTTCGGGCTCTTTTTCGGCTTTTTGGCTAAGTGTGGTTCAGTTTCGCAAACTAGGCGATAACTCGGTCTCCGTATGCCGGAATCGAGTACCGTCAGTTGTAACGCGTGTCTATTACCTACGCGGTGCTGTGTGTGTGTTTGCGTGGCGTTCGGACGGACGATACGGGTTTCGGGCTCTTTTTCGGCTTTTTGGCTAAGTGTGGTTCAGTTTCGCAAACTAGGCGATAACTCGGTCTTCGTATGTCGGAATCGAGTACCGTCAGTTGTAACGCGTGTCTAATACCTACGCAGTGCTGTGTGTGTGTTTGCGTGGCGTTCGGACGGACGATGCGTGTTTCGGGCTCTTTTTCAGCTTTTTGGCTAAGTGTGGTTCAGTTTCGCAAACTAGGCGATAACTCGGTCTCCGTATGTCGGAATCGAGTACCGTCAGTTGTAACGCGTGCCGAATACCTACGCGGTGCTGTGTGTGTGTTTGCGTGGCGTTCGGACGGACGATGCGTGTTTCGGACTCTTTTTCGGCTTTTTGGCTAAGTGTGGTTCAGTTTCGCAAACTAGGCGATAACTCGGTCTCCGTATGTCGGAATCGAGTACCGTCAGTTGTAACGCGTGCCGAATACCTACGCGGTGCTGTGTGTGTGTTTGCGTGGCGTTCGGACGGACGATGCGTGTTTCGGACTCTTTTTCGGCTTTTTGGCTAAGTGTGGTTCAGTTTCGCAAACTAGGCGATAACTCGGTCTCCGTATGTCGGAATCGAGTACCGTCAGTTGTAACGCGTGCCGAATACCTACGCGGTGCTGTGTGTGTGTTTGCGTGGCGTTCGGGTGGACGATGCGTGTTTCGGGCTCTTTTTCGGCTTTTTGGCTAAGTGTGGTTCAGTTTCGTAAACTAGGCGATAACTCGGTCTCCGTATGTCGGAATCGAGTACCGTCAGTTGTAACGCGTGCCGAATACCTACGCGGTGCTGTGTGTGTGTGTTTGCGTGGCGTTCGGACGGACGATTCGTGTTTCGGACTCTTTTTCGGCTTTTTGGCTAAGTGTGGTTCAGTTTCGCAAACTAGGCGATAACTCGGTCTCCGTATGTCGGAATCGAGTACCGTCAGTTGTAACGCGTGTCTAATACCTACGCGGTGCTGTGTGTGTGTTTGCGTGGCGTTCGGACGAACGATGCGTGTTTCGGACTCTTTTTCGGCTTTTTGGCTAAGTGTGGTTCAGTTTCGCAAACTAGGCGATAACTCGGTCTCCGTATGCCGGAATCGAGTACCGTCAGTTGTAACGCGTGCCGAATACCTACGCGGTGCTGTGTGTGTGTTTGCGTGGCGTTCGGACGGACGATGCGTGTTTCGGACTCTTTTTCGGCTTTTTGGCTAAGTGTGGTTCAGTTTCGCAAACTAGGCGATAACTCGGTCTCCGTATGTCGGAATCGAGTACCGTCAGTTGTAACGCGTGCCGAATACCTACGCGGTGCTGTGTGTGTGTTTGCGTGGCATTCGGGCGGACGATGCGTGTTTCGGGCTCTTTTTCGGCTTTTTGGCTAAGTGTGGTTCAGTTTCGCAAACTAGGCGATAACTCGGTCTCCGTATGCCGGAATCGAGTACCGTCAGTTGTAACGCGTGTCTATTACCTACGCGGTGCTGTGTGTGTGTTTGCGTGGCGTTCGGACGGACGATACGGGTTTCGGGCTCTTTTTCGGCTTTTTGGCTAAGTGTGGTTCAGTTTCGCAAACTAGGCGATAACTCGGTCTCCGTATGTCGGAATCGAGTACCGTCAGTTGTAACGCGTGTCTAATACCTACGCAGTGCTGTGTGTGTGTTTGCGTGGCGTTCGGACGGACGATGCGTGTTTCGGGCTCTTTTTCAGCTTTTTGGCTAAGTGTGGTTCAGTTTCGCAAACTAGGCGATAACTCGGTCTCCGTATGTCGGAATCGAGTACCGTCAGTTGTAACGCGTGCCGAATACCTACGCGGTGCTGTGTGTGTGTTTGCGTGGCGTTCGGACGGACGATGCGTGTTTCGGACTCTTTTTCGGCTTTTTGGCTAAGTGTGGTTCAGTTTCGCAAACTAGGCGATAACTCGGTCTCCGTATGTCGGAATCGAGTACCGTCAGTTGTAACGCGTGCCGAATACCTACGCGGTGCTGTGTGTGTGTTTGCGTGGCGTTCGGACGGACGATGCGTGTTTCGGACTCTTTTTCGGCTTTTTGGCTAAGTGTGGTTCAGTTTCGCAAACTAGGCGATAACTCGGTCTCCGTATGTCGGAATCGAGTACCGTCAGTTGTAACGCGTGCCGAATACCTACGCGGTGCTGTGTGTGTGTTTGCGTGGCGTTCGGGTGGACGATGCGTGTTTCGGGCTCTTTTTCGGCTTTTTGGCTAAGTGTGGTTCAGTTTCGTAAACTAGGCGATAACTCGGTCTCCGTATGTCGGAATCGAGTACCGTCAGTTGTAACGCGTGCCGAATACCTACGCGGTGCTGTGTGTGTGTGTTTGCGTGGCGTTCGGACGGACGATTCGTGTTTCGGACTCTTTTTCGGCTTTTTGGCTAAGTGTGGTTCAGTTTCGTAAACTAGGCGATAACTCGGTCTCCGTATGTCGGAATCGAGTACCGTCAGTTGTAACGCGTGTCTAATACCTACGCGGTGCTGTGTGTGTGTTTGCGTGGCGTTCGGGTTTTATCTTATGTTTATCTAAGCAATACAATTACAAATTACATAAATTAAAAAAGGAAATACATAATTTAATTAATTTTACCTGTCGAATATGTGGTGGGAAGATGTTGGCCAAGACAACTGCACACACGCGGATGGCCTCCTCCCGTACTACACCCATGAGATCGTCAACGGCAGCTGTAGGATCGATAGAGCCGTGGACAACCTCCTGAGCCAGCTGATAGATCCGCTCGCGTGATGGTGCGCCTGACTGCACTACACCGCTTGACATGCACCCCTCTATGATCCGCCGGAAGAAGTCGTCGGATAATGAAGGGCCGGCGCCCGATCCACTCGCACCACTACCTCCAGTGGGAGGGCGTCGTCGAGATCTCGCAGCAGGGACTAGGGTGTAAGCTGGGACATGGGGAATGCCCACAACTCTACCCTTCTTCGGTCCCCCTGTAGCCTGCAGCCAATCCTCTATCTCCTCGTCTGCACGCGTAGACTCGTCTACTGGAGTGTCACCTCTCTGGCTGCTCCGGGCCACTGCAAGATCTTCGAACCGTCGCTGACAAAAAACACAGTAGTGGATGGGATGTTACGCAAAGTATAAAATGAAATAATATAAAAGAATATCCGAATTTTAAATACATATTAAATAAGAGAATTAAATAACTTACAGCAATGCGTTCTGCCTCAGGTGAGATATAACCGCCGTCACCTTTCTTTTGGTGGGCGTGCCACCAAAACTCCAAGCGGGAGGGTGCATGCTTTAAACTCACCTCAAGTCTCTCCCGGTATAGGTCGTACGACTGAGACCCAGTGCAGTGTGGGAGACGACTCTGCTGTCGGGCAGCTGAACGCTGTGCCGACATCTTCTTGAAGGCCTCGCCGTCCCAAATGCTGCACATCTGGTCCCACACTGCAACAGATATGAAATCTGGCCGGACATCCTTAAGTGTCTGTCCATCAGCCATCTTCGTCTGGGCCTTTTTCTTCCAATCGTAGACCCACTTGTGCCAATTCATCTCTAGGTATCTGTGCAGAACATTCATGCCATGGGCTTCCTGCCCGTCCTCAAAACGATAATATCTCTGCACATTACACATTAAGCAGTTTAGTAGACAACATAAATCAAAGAGATTACATAAATCAAAGAGGTAACAGCATATGAATGATTGACATCCTACCTTAAATTCAGCAATAATCAACTGACGTGTACGATCATCCACATCTGCCCACCTCATCCACGGGCTTGAGAATCGGTTGCGGACGATCCCAAGCAACGTGTTCCTTGGCGTGGCGTCAAGGATACTACAGTTAAAATTGAAAATTACAAAGAATATATAAGAATTAAATACGATATATTATAGTAATATTATATAGGATTATGAAATTACCTATGAGTCCCAACACGACATATAAGAGGCGCCTGGGGGGGATTCCCTAGCAAGCCACGTGCTAGTCCCCGCGGAGGCCTACGTCGATCACCTATGTATTGAAATACATCAATATTTATATAAACGAATATAATGTCAATACAATATAAATTATACCTGACGATCCCGCCTGATCATCACGCGTAGAATCTCCACGGCCCCCACGACCTGCACGCCCACCACGATCGCCGTGTGGTGTGCGCGCCATATGTATGTATACTGTCAACTAAAAGAATGCAACATACAGTAAAAGAGGGATAACATAGAGGATAACATACAGATACAATTAAAAGAATGCAGCATAAATAGTAACCTACATACAAATACAATTAAAAGAATGCAACATAAATAGTAACCTACATACAAATACAATTAAAAGAATGCAACATAAATAGTACATACTCATAAAACAACTCAACGCCTTATTTAGTAGATTAATATAAGTTGAAGATAATGATTGCACTACTACAAACTATTACATTTGAATACAACTAAACTGACACAAATAGTACATACTCCTAATCATTTATATCGTCAAAGCCATCAATATCAGAATCGTCATCTTCGAGCAGTAGATCTTCACTATCGTTGTCATCACCATCTTCGTCGTCTTCAACGATTTCTTCAATTATATTTACCTCCTCAACAACATCATCTTCACTTTCGACAGCGATAACATCATCCTCTTCTTCACTAGACTCACTAATAATTGTCACAACAGCAGGTGTGACACTAGTAGACTCGACTTGTAAAGGTTCATCGTCTGGACGAGGAGTTGTACCTTGAAAACCACGGGCTTTGGTGGTTATAACAGCATGCCATGGGCTTGAAGGAGTCTTAACACTCCGCGCGTAGTACACCTGTGTCGCTTGACTTGCTAAAATAAAAGGCTCGTCCATACCACTCATCAGTCTTAGTTTTGACTTAACATTAACAGTCACCCGTCCTGATTTTTTATCTACTTTAACTCCATTCTGAACATCAAACCAATGACATTTGAAGCAAACTAATTCTTTATGACCCCAATATTTGAGAATGACAACTTCTAGCAATCGTCCATACCAGTCATCCCAAATGTTATCGTAGCAGCTACCTTTCACCACAACACCAGAATCAGCAGAAGCGACTTCCCCAATATCGCAACACTTAAATCTGTAACCGTTGACAATGCAACATGTATAAGTATCTACAGATCTTTCGGGGCCGTCGGCTATAAGCTTTAGTCGATTGTCAGCTAACTCATCAGCGAGGACCTAATGTACATTAACACAACATATTCTAAAGTTAATTACGCCATAAGAATAAGTCTATGATGGTAGATTCATTGAACGTTTAAAGGTTAGACTTACATGATCCTTAAACCATTGCACAAATTCTCCATTTCTCAAATTTTGCAAATCCTCGTCCGATATACTCGGATTCGTTTCACGTACTTCAACATCATATTGACTGCACAACAGTTATATACTCAATGTGTTTGGAAAGGAACTTGACACAATTACACCAGACATATATAGTTATGACTACTTACTTAATGTATGGCGCTACTTCATTCATGTTGACAAGTGCATACAATGTGGCAGCTGCATACTCACTATCGGTCAAGAATCGCCTTTTTTTACCGCCGAATGGGCGTACAGGATGACTAAAGGCAGTTAATTCTCCATTTTCCTCGTGCGCAACAGCCTGATTCCGACGTAAGTGATTGTGCTTCGTATGAACATTCGGCTCAAAGTACAACGAGCAGAAATTAACAAGTTCCTCCATAACATAACTTTCAGCAATCGACCCCTCTACACGGGCTCTATTCTTCACCTTTTGCTTTAGACGTCGCATATACCTATGTGATATATAAATTAACAAAAAAATAATGAACATTTTATCGCATTAAAAACATTAATGTCATTACCTCTCAAATGGATACATCCATCTATATTGTACGGGACCGCCAAACTTAGCTTCGTATGGCAAGTGAATAGGTAAATGCTCCATTGAATTAAAAAACGATGGAGGGAAGATCATTTCTAACTTGCACATTATTTCCACTATCTGCATCTCCATTTTATCTATGTCTTTGACCTGAAGCTCCATCAAGTATAGATCTCTGAAGAAATTAGAAAGCTCTGTCAGTGCTTCAACCACACGTTTCGGTAACAAGTCGATAAATGCCACAGGGATCAGCTTCTGCATGAATACGTGACAATCATGACTTTTGAGACCCCGAAACTTCAGCTCTTCAACTTTACAACACCTTGCTATATTCGAAGAATATCCATCTGGGAGCTTCAGTCCACTAATCCAATTACATATCAATATCAACTGTTCCCTGGTCAAAGTATATTCAGCTTTAGGCGTTACCGTCTTACTACCCTCCTGATACAGCCACAAATCTTCCCTAATGTTCATTTCTACCAAATCAAGCCTCGACTTGTTGTTGTCCTTTGTTCTACCAGTGGCATCTATGACTATATAAAAAATATTATCAAATACGTTCTTCTCAGTATGCATCGGATCTAAACAATGACGGATGCAGAGTGTAGCCCAATAAGGCAGGTCAAAGAACATGGATCTGTGTGTCCAGTTGTGAACCTTACCGTAACCATAAGCTCGCTCTAATCTGTGATTCTTCCCTGGAGGTGGAAACTTCAAATGACTAATCCAACTCAACACTGCTGACCCAGAAAGACGGCCAGGTACTTGACGTTTCTCTGTTTTTCGATTGAATTGTCTACTCATCCGTCGATAACGATGTTCAATCGGCAAAAACTGTCTGGATGTTGCGAAGAAACTCATTTTCCCCCCATGTTTGAGCCGCACAGCTTTAACTGACCCCATGCACACGGGACATGATAAGCCCCCATGAGTCGACCATCCGCTGATCATTCCTAACGCCGGGAAGTCATTTATTGTCCACAGTAAAGCTGCCCTCATGTCAAAGTTCTGCTTAAGAGATACATCATAAGTTTGAACCCCTTTTTCCCACAACATCTTCAACTCATCAACTAACGGCCTGAGGTATACATTGATGTCTTTACTCGGACTCTTATCACCCGGAATCAGTAAAGGCATGAACATGTAGGGATCTTTCATGCACATCGAAGGCGGGAGGTTATACACCACAATAATCACCGGCCAAGTTGAGTAAGGCTTTGTGTAAGGCCCGTTAAACGGATTAAACCCATCCGTAGCAAGTCCAAGCCTAACATTGCGAACCTCTTCAGCAAACGAGGGGTGCTTGTTATCAAAATTTTTCCACTCAAGCCCATATGCCGGGTGCGTCAGTTGACCTTCGACTATGTCCCGTGTAGAGTGCCACCTCATATCCTCGGCGGTATGTATTGACATGAACAACCGCTGAAGCCTCGGGGCAATGGGAAAGTAACGTAAGATCTTTCTCGGCACGTCTTTTCCCTTTTTCTTGCGCTGTTCACAGTATCTACTTGTACCACAAATATCACACGACCTCTTATCTTTATTGACATCACCGTAATACAACATACAGTCATTCTCACAAGCATCAATCTTCTCATACCCTAGATTGAGCCTTTTGACCATTTTCTTCACATCATAGTACGACTCCGGTAACTTATTGCCTGCAAGTAAACACTCCTTCACAATGCTTAACAGTTCATTAAAACCTCTCTCGCTACAGTCATGCTCATTCTTGAAGTGTAAAAACTTAGTCACAGCAGATAAGATGGTGTGTTTTTCGTGCCCGTCATACAGTGGTGTCGCTGCTTCATGCAATAACTCATAGAAACCCTTAGCCCCATCATTCGGCTCTTGCTCGACGCTACTGCCATCCCTGTCTGTATTCCACTGAAAGTACGAACCAGCAGCTTCGACTATCATGTTAGTACAGTCAAAGTTTTCGTCACCTCTGGATTCCGGTTCTGATTCATGTTCATCCAACCAGGTTTCCCCATGATAGATCCATGTTGTATAACCCTGCTTGAAACCATACGCAAATAAGTCGCACATAACATCACTCCTTTCCTTCCACACTTCATTCACACACCTCTTACAAGGACATCTGATCTCACCGCCGCTGACTTGCTCAAACGCGAAGTTGAGAAACTGTTCAACCCCACTACGATACTCAGAGCTAAGCCCACTCCTATCAGTGGCTACCCTACGTTCCATCCAACTTCGATCAACAGACATCTCGGACAACTGTCTGCTATATATATGGAAAGTTAGACAAACACAATCAAGTCTCCAAGTTAATGTATATGCAAGCTTATGAGTTTCCTAACTTCATCTCCCACTCTAACGGGTCAGGCTTCTATCCCATTCCCGGATGTGTCGCCTCACTGATGTCAACAACTTGAACACATCTTTACATTTTTCAGAATTTTCGGCAGCACCTCCCCATGGTCTTCAAGTACACGAAATAGACTAACACATCGTAGTCTAAATATGCACCCGAAGAACATCAAGAGATATATACTGACCGAAAATTCAAAAAATATAAAGACGTGCTCAAGTCGTTAACACCGACCTAAGTGAGATCGAAACATACAAGAACAGTCCCAAAACGGGGACTATTTGAGATTCACTCCTACTAAGTGAATCTCAAACGGGTTTCTAAGCTTCCTAAACTATATGAAAATATGCACATGTGAAAGTAAGGATTATTTTTGTATAACAGAAAGAATACTAGCTTTTTATCAGGTCACAAACTATTAATACAATAAAAAATTATTAAAAAGAGGCATATGAAACTTTTTTTTGTTGGTAAAATTAGGATATTGACCAATTTATTAAAAATAATAATAAGCACAGTTCAGTCATTAACTCGCATGATTCTCACAAGTCACATTAACAAAAGCAAGAACAAAGTAGTCACACAAACCTAAAATGGAAAGAAAAAATGTTACAAAGATTGCACATCTATGATTAGTAATATTTTATAGTTAGGGTTCAATACTTGCCTTTCCTTCCCAACCTTCCTTGAAATGTATGTGTTCATAATAGTCTATGAAAATAAAAATAAAATTGACAATTAGGGTCATTGTTTAAACCAATACAATTAGCTATAATTTTGACAGTACTCTCATTGATACACCAGCAGTACACTAATTATTATATTTGTAATCTTTAGTAATCAAGTGTTTCCTTTCACACAACCATATATTTCCAATTTGAACTTTTTTAAAACCCACCCCCACCCCCACCCCACCCCACAACAACAATTTATACACTGCAATAAATATACATTTATACACTATCTCTAAGCTCAACAGATTACTATCAATGAAGTTTAAAAAATTTATACACTGCAATATATAGTACACTGCAATATAGTTGGATATTTGTACACATTAAAATTTCCATGTAAACTTGCAAATATTTGAAATAGTAATACACTACAATTGATATTTGGGGAAAATATAGTGAAATTGTAGAAGAAGGGATTTAGGTTATATTTGGGGGAATTGGGAATACTTACTTGCAGTACTCGAGAGTGACAACAGGGGGAGAGAGGACGGCGACGGCAAGAGAGGAGGGCGACGGCAGGAGAGGACGCCGACGGCAAGAGAGGACGGCGACGGTCAGTGGGCGACGGCAATAGAGAAGAAAATGACGCGAGCGAGGAAGAAGGGGGAAAGAAGAAAGCAGAAATGAAAAAAGAATTACGGTACTGTAATTAAATCTAGGGTCATTATCGACGGCACGCAATACCGACGGCATACGCCGTCGCCTATACCCTTTTCCCACGCCCGCGTAAAATTCCCACCAAATTTAGACCCGGTGGGACGTCATTAGCGACGGTACTCATTGGTGACGGCTACGCCGTCGAGAATGATAGTATTAGCGACGGCCGTATTCCCGTCGCTAATGATGCCGTCGCCTATGAGCTGTTTTTTTGTAGTGAATTTTGAGAGGAAAAAAATATAAATTGTGAAGGATGTTTCTTTCTCTAATAACTATATCATCACTATTTTTTTTTCCTTCATTGTTCCTTCGCTAAACAACTCCTCATGTGAAGGAATAAATTCCTTCACAAAATTTCCTTTGCTAGAGGCCATTTTTAGTGTAGTGACAGTTGTATATCTTTGGCCGTAGTGCAAAGATGAATTTATTAGTATGATTATGAGCAGAAATTATGATTTGGTATAACCATAATTTTTGATGTTTCAGGTGAAGATAGGTGATGAAAATTATCTTCGTCCTGGGTGCAAAAAAGAATTCAGAATCACAATTATGATTATGAGTTTTTCATATGATTGTGGACGGGAATTGTTGATTGATGTTACAGGGATAAAATATTATTGGTGGACTTTTAACATGGAGAAGATAATAGACCTGATGGTCTATTTGACTCTTTTAATGGATTGTTCGTTCCGCTGCAACTATGGTTGAAAAGTTTTATCATCTACCATATGTTCTAAATCTCTAATTTATTATTGACGAAAGATATTGATAATTTAATTATCTTTAGTTATGATATTCTTTACTGGGCTAGTTGTGTTCACTCTTTTGCTTCACAATTTCTTTTAGGTAATAAGAGTGTTTCCAAGTCGAGCGGGGATAACAGGTGAATAGAACGGTGGTTTATAGCTGTTGAGGTTCTCCCTAAATAGTATGGAAATAATTTTATTGAGAACTTTAGATAAGTGTGTCGTATTGTATACATCATTTGATATTTAATTTTGGTGAACCGAATAGGGTGAGGTGAACCCAACTTTGGAAGTGTGTTTTGCCACTATCAAACAAGATGTCTAATGACATACAACTTCGTGTTATCGTAAGACATGGTTGTGCACATCCACTTGCTTAGTATATCTACGAGCACTACCTATATGATCTTGGAGTTTATTTGAAATATAATTTTCACTTGGAGACAGTGGAGATAGTTATATGTCAAGAGAAAACACACCACTGGAAAGAAGATGATAGTAATATTCTCATTTTTCTTTGGGTCTATTAGGTCAACCAAGGATAATTCTGTGGACATATGATATCTATCATAACTTAGATTCATGGCCTCCTATGTACGAAGGTTTCTTTGAGCACTTCCCAAAGATTTTAATTTCTAAAACAGTTTTTGACTGTACTTTTATGTAACGTACCATTGTAAGGTTGTGGTCGAGGCACCATGAGAGTTACATTCATTTGTATTAAAACTCACAGTTTAACTGTGATCGTACTCTGCACGACAGTTCAACAGTTGTATAAATGAAGTTGTCAGTAGTGTATTTTCTTGCGACTCAAGATGGGTGATGTATACCTATTTTGGGGGCGTCACATTTGGTATCAGAGCTTAGGGATATGGTCGTTGGCGAAGATATGAGTCTAGAACTAGGAGGGGAGAGACGAGTAATATACTTCGCTGATGTGTGACTTACCTAAGCTGATATTATTTACTTTATAAATTGACAAATTATAATATGTCAATTAACCTTTATTTTGAAGTATATTCTAGAATGATATCTGAAACACAAGAGATGAGCAATGTGGAAATCATGATAAAAAGAAATAACCGGGAAGGTGCAATCCGGAAAGAAAGCAAGGTACGTATTCTCATCTCTTCGAAATACCAGGTACGTACGTAAATTTTGATGACAAAATTTCATAAGGAGGGGAGATTGTGAGACCCCAAATTTTATGAAATAAAAGTATTCAATTTTTCTATTTTAGTGAATAGTTAAATTGATAAAAGTTAAAAGTTAAGGGTGACATTTGAAAATTTTTCAAAGTAAGCAAGTTGTCATAAAATAATCGGTGGTAAAATACGCGTGGTTGCATAGTAGCACACAGTATTGATTATTAATGCTTACGTGAGAAGTCACTCAGTTTAATTCAATTATTGTCCATATTTTATATATTGTTAAATCAATAATTGAGTGACAAGGTTATTAACATTATTATTTGCAATATTAACGATGTCTAGAAGTTCTGTCAAGGAGAGGTTTGGTCACCTAATTACGCGTCAATAGGGAGAAATCCTTATTGGAAAGCCCCCTCTTTCCTGGGAACGACCTGATCGATTAATAGTGTGAATTATGATAATAATGATGAGTTTTGTTTTATTAGTATTATTAATGTAATAAAATAGAAAAGCTTTTTATATAAAACAGAATACTTTTATAAAGTTATTCGTTTTATTAGACAATAATTAGAATATATTATATTTTATTATGCATTGTGTTTTGTATAGTAAAATCTTTTTATATAAAACAGAATACTTTTATAAAGTTATTTTTTTATTAAACAATAATTAGACTATATTATATTTTATTATGCATAGTGCATGCATAGTATTTGCATAGTAAAATCTTTTTATATAAAATAGAATACTTTTATAAAGTTATTCATTTTATTAGATTATAAATAGAATATATTATATTTTATTTAAAAAAATTTGTTTTATTAGAATATTTTATTAAATCAATCTGGACCATCCGTTTAAATGTGAATCAATCTGGACCATTCATGAATTAGTTACTATTCAATCTATTCTTCTATAAATAGAAACTCATTCCTTCATTATTTTTACGAATTCATTGAAACTCTAGAGAGAGAAACTGTAGAGAGAATTTTTCTTCTATAATCTTGAGCGTATTTCTTTAGAGTTCAAGAAAGCTTTGAGCGTAGTGCAAGTTTTCTTCAAGTATATCCCCGCCCTACCCTTCGGAGTACTCTTCTTTATAAGGTAAGGGATATTATTTGTTGTACTCGTAATGGGTATTATTTCTTTCGTATTCATGAAGAGAACTTCTGTTATTTCATTCTTTATTATTCTGTTGTAATAACCTGTTTATGCGAAGTACCACATACATGGTGAAATTTTGTTGTTATTCCATTCTTTATTATTCTGTTGGAATATCCTGTCGGTGCGGATTACACCTGACCTGGGTTTGTTCGCTATTATTTTGTTGGAATAACCTGTTATTGCGAAGTACCGCATACATTGTGAAATTATGTTGTTATTCCATTCTTTATTATTCTGTTGGAATATCATGTCGGTGCATTTACGCATGACCTGGTTCCATTATTTAATATTTTGTTGGAATAACCTGGCTATGCGGTCTATCGCATTCATGGTGAATTCTGTTGTTATTCCATTCTTTATTATTCTGTCGGAATATCATGTCTGTGCGTTTACGCATGACCTGGTTTCATTCTTTATTATTCTGTTGGGAATAACCTTTCTGTGCAGTCTATCACACGCATGGTGAATCCTTCTATTTTTCCATTCTTTATTATTCTGTTGGAATAACATGTTTATGTGGATTACCACATGCATGGTGAATGATCCTTTATATTCATTCCTTATTAAATTGTGGAAATGATCTGTTTACGTTGATGATGATGAGAGTCATAATAAAAGCATTGGACTGATGAAAATCATGGGTATATGTAATATTAGTAAGTGTTATGATGAGTTGTGTTGGTTATTATAGTCTGTAAAATCGTCCGTATGTGGATTTCGGTCAATTTCTGTTTAGAATTTGGAAAAATATAAACTTATAAAGTTGTGGAGAATTGAATTTCCTATGGAATGGACATAAGATTCAAATTTTTCTGATAAAAGGGCTATTTATTATGAATTATTGAAGTTCCGGAATAATTGATTTTTAAAGTTTTAAATATTTTTTTAAAAAAATGTTTTTGTTATGATTAGTGGGCCCCACTTGTTGTTAAACATGTTGAAATCAAAATTCAAAGGTTGGCGTAGGAAAATTATAATAAATATTATTATTTTATTAAATTTTCTGCTTTGGTGTTTTAAACGTTTTTCTATTAATAGGGTGCTTAGGTTAGAATTGAAAATCACACCAGAAACTAAAGTTTTCTCTCTATATTATCAAGCATATTCTTGTGAGTATTTTGATATTTTGAGTGTTGTTATACGGTGCAAGTTCCTTCAGCACTATATCAAGTATTCCAGTCAGAAGTATTGTCTTTTTGAGGTAAGGGATATATATATATTTAAAATGATATTATTTCTTTCAATATCATTATGCCGGAATATTGGTAATATTTTTCTTGTGAAATTCTTGTCTTTTAGTGTCGGGGTTACTATTCATGTATACGACACTATTCACGTATATGTAACTATTCACGAATACGACACTATTCACAGAAAAATTAAAATTTTATTTTTTGTCTAAAATTTCTATTATGGATACTAGCTTTGATTGTATCCATGTTTTGGTCTTCCTTCTTAAATTTTACTCCACTATGGTTATTTATGAAATATTTTTGAACTTGGATTGTTTGAAGTACGAATCCTTAAAATTTGTTCTTTTGTTTCACTGGATTCGTTTATTTAAAAATATTTTTCATCATCATCAGTCCTAAATGATGATATTACTGAATATCTTTGGCCTGTAGTGCAAAGATTAATGATTTTCTGATGAATATCTTTGGCCCGTAGTCCAAAGATGAACAGGTGTTGAGATGAACTTGACCAACTGATGAATATCTTTTGCCTGTAGTGCAAAGATGAATATTTAATTCAAGATGAATATTGATTGATGTTACAGGGATAAAATATTGATGATAAACTTTTAAATTCATAGAAGAAAGTAGATTTCATTCTCTACGTAACTCTTCTAATGAATTGTTATTTTTGCTGTAAATATTGATTTAAAACTTGTTGTCTATTGTATTCTATCAGATTTTTCCCTGTTGAGGACTAACGATAATTTGTTCTATATTATCTTAGTCATAATATTCTTAATGGGCTAATTGAACTCACCCTTTTCCATTTTATTCCATTTTTCTTCTCAGGAGGCGAGAATGTAGCGAGTTCTAGTTGGAGTATGGAATGATGGTTCTAGAAAGTCGTTTTAGTAGTCCTCACTATTTTTGTAAAATAATTTATCAATAATTGTAATGAGGACTTATTTGAGTGTGAATATTGTCTAGAAGATAATATTTGTATTTAAACTCACAGTTTATGTGTTGGCGTATTTTGCACGACAATTGTATTAATAAAGTTGTAGTTGTTTCTGTACCATGTATTTGGTGACTCAGAATGGGTGTTGTATACCTATTTTGGGGGCGTCACAGCTTGTTTGGCATGAAACAAATTAGGTGGAGGAAACCAACATTAAAAACTTGTCTCCTCTTGCTCCAAACTTACTAAAAATGAAACTTTTCATCTTCTCTTGTCCTCTCTATCCACATATTCGGATCTTTCTATTCCTTGCGCCTTTTTCTTCATTCATTTAACCTCATGTTAATTAGATAGCAAGAGACATTTGTCCTCCCTAGCCCATGACGCTTCCTTTTAGCCTTTTCCACTTTCCTTTATCCCATATGCTTAAATCCCACAAATGACACTTGGTTATCAACTTATTTAATCAAGTGACACATGAAATTAATTGCAAAGCTTTGGCTCCAAGTTTGGCTAAAGTCTTCAAGCCTTGGCTTCAAGGCATCAAGGCTTAAGCATCTCTAACTTAGCCATTTTAAATTCCTAGTCATGCCTCTTTTATTTCCTTGATCAATCTATTTTAATTCGAAGCCAGACCATTTTAATTCTATAGCCAAGTTATTTTAATTCTTTAGCCAAACTATTTAAATTATTACTAGAAAAACAAGAATACGTGACGGAATTTTGTGATAATTTTTAAAAACAATCACAAAAGATAGTAATTGTGATGGACTTTTTAAGCAATCACAAAATAATAGTATATATGATGGCTCTTAGTGATGACTAATCTTACCATCAATTTATTATAATTATGATGGTCATGTCAATCACACCAATTTTTTCATGCAAAATAAATTTTCTTTTTGTGACGCACTAAGTCATCACTTATAGATATACCCTTTTCATGATTGCATTTAAGCTATCACTAATATTTTAATGTAAGGAATAATTAAATCAATATTTTATGACGGTCGTGACTATCATTAAAAAATATAGATTTTTGTGACGACTTTTAATTGAAATTACAAAAAGAAGGTATTTTGTGATAGAATTTTTAAGCCATCACAAAATAATAAAATATATGATGGCTCTTAGTGATGACTAATTTTACCATCATTATAGAGTATTTGTGACTGCCATTGCAATCACCAAATCTTATGTGGAAGTAATTTAGTTTAGTAAGTCAACTCACATATGTTTCCTATTATATTTTGTTTTAAAATTATAATTATGATCTGAAATTTGGTGTAGTGGTAATATTCGTTATTTAGTTTGTAAATGGGAGAAGGTTCGAATCCTACAAGTATCATTTGATACAATTAATATAGATACAATTAATACAGTGAAATAAATTATACGTAAATAGAGATTTATGTTCTGACATTTGATCCCTAAAGTCTTGTTTTTTTTGTGATGACTTTGACAATCACAATAGATTATGTGTTAATGTGATTGTATTAATCATCACAAAAGCACTAAGCGTTTGTGTGATTGCCAAAACCATCATGTAAAATCTTTCATGATAGGCGTATACAAGACGGCCATTGTGATGCTTAAAGTCATCACGTAAATCTTTCGTGATGGTTTTCTTACTTTTTGTGATGGATTTTGGCCATCACAAATGATCATTTTTTTAGTAGTGTGACTACACTTGACTTGATTATTTCTAAACTTATTATTATTATTATTATTATTATTATTATTATTATTATTATTATTATTATTATATTATTATTATTATATTATTATTATATTATTATATTATTATAATAATAATTATTATTATTATTATTTTAATTTCTTTCTAGTTAATTTTCAAAATTCATTTAGTTAGCACAAAATTTATTTTACCCCTTTTGTATAATTGATTAGGGTTTACTTCCCGAACTAAGTTGGTTACCCGATATCTTTATAGTTAGATTTTTTAATTTTTTTGATTACGTTTTCGTAATAGTACACTCGGTTAGCCGAAAAATTGACTTTTGATTTTTGAAAATCTGATTTCGCCACTGTTCCCCCTTTCTTGAATAAACGTTATGTCGCCCTTCGAAAATTCGAAAAAACAAAGTTGTGTTTTAGCGTGAATAGTGATTTTACGACTATTCTAATAAAAATATTTGTATTGGATATTTTGTCTCCCTTTTCAAATAAACGATATGACGTAATTCAAAAAGTTCAAAAAAATAAAAAAGTATTTTCTGCGTTTTATGAATAGTGATTTTGTGTTTTTTCTCGAAAAAAATTATTTTCTCCCAAAAGATTTAAATACTCATATTTAATCACGTAACACGTAAACTAGGTCATTAATCGACCTAAAAACTCATAACAAACGAGTTGTTCTATCAAAATATTTATTTTATTTAATAAATATTAAAAATCTTATTACAAAAATATTCCACGATCTCGATCGTTACATTCTTCCCCCTTATATGGATTATGTCCCCATAATTACAATACAAGGTTACTAAAAAAGATAGGGATAATAAATCCTCAGTTTATCTTGGGGTTCCCATATTGCCTTCTCGACATTGTGGTTCCTCCATACTACTTCACAAACAGAGAAAACTTTATTTCCTAAACCTGTTCTTTCCTATTTATTATTCAAATAGGAATTTTGTTCATATGTTAAGTCTCTTTTTTAACCTATTTAGGTTCATAATCAGTGGCGGAACCACAACATTTATAGAGGGGGGGTCAAAAATACATCAGTAAAAAAATTATTTATTAACGCTTGGAGTGCTTCTTTCAAATTTATTTTGCCCAATTATAATATTTCACAACATCATATTCCAATCCTTGTCAACTTTTGAGTTGTGAGTCTAATGACTTTATATATATAATATATATATATATATTAATTTTTCCCGAACTATGAGATTATTAATTAAACTTTAAAATTTTAATCAACTGATTAGTTATTTTTATAGATAAATTACCAATTATAATATTATATATTCAAAACTTTATATTGTGGATTCATGTGATTAATTAGCTTGAAATAATGAATTCCAACAATAACAAAAAAATAGAAGAAGACAAATATAATAATTTTGATAGGATAAAATTATGGTGAACTTATGGTCACTATAGTAGGATCTAAAAAAATTTGTTTTATTTCTTTAGCTTTTTATTTTTAATTAGTTACATAGAGAATTGTTACCACTTTTTTTGCCTCACTTTAATGATAAAGTAAAAATAAAAAATAAAAAGCGAAGGAGAAAAAGAAATACATAAAAAAGGAAGGAAAAGGAAAATAAATAATCCCCCAAAAATTCCAGGGGGGGTCATATGACCCCCCTAGACGCCCATGGTTCCACCCATGTTCATAATCAATTACATACTTATAATCTTGCTCATAGGGTCGTAATACCGACACGTGAACACATTATGCATCTTCTACCGTATAACATTTCGTAAGACCACACGCACGTCCGCTTACCCTGCTCGTCTGTTTGAGGATGATATGTCGTATATAACCTTAGTTACGTTCTCATTTGCTCTTGTAAACTCTCTCTAAAATTTGACGTGAAACTCGGATCCCGATTCTGATTCAACATTCGAAACTGGCACTCCATGTCTATAAATAATTTCTTTAACATAAATTTTAACTACCTCACCTATATTAATTCTTATCTTAACTAGTATGAACTATACTAACTTCATTAAACGATTACTATACTTCATATAGCGTCGAGTTCCCTTCACATAACTGTAAATCCTATCACAAAATTCCTAATCATATACTCCCATTTCCATTGAGAAATTTCTATAATTTTACAAATCATTTAATCTTCATCACTTGGCCTTGACTCTCTGTCAGGTCGAGCACTTACTAATTACACATACTATGACTTCTTATTTTATCTCCAATACAAATGGAACCCAAATTCCTCCTTTAAATCTTAAAAATTTTCATTATCAATTATAAACGTATTTTTCATTACCATTGACAATTCTTTACCTTATCTTCTTTGCCCTCCACATCTTTAAGATTGTGCCTTCTTCATTCTGCCTAGTTTAGCTAGACAATTTTCCCCTATATAACTTATCGTCCGACACTTTCAAATATCTTACGTCGAATTTCATATTTCTTGATCATATGTTTAACAACCTTTGAACCTTCTAATTCCATACTTAATTCACATTCTGTGAACTTTATATACTGTTTCTCTTTCTTTAATACTTTGAACACTATTTTTAAGTGTTCATTCTGATATTCATGTGTCTTAGATTAGACCAAGATCGATATCACCTATACACATTATTATCAATTTATTACAGATGATTATGCAATTCCTAATGGGGTTAGAATTTTACAGGAAGAGGCGTGGATATTCATTTCAGAAAAATTGTATTGAGCAGAACTCTTCAGTGCGTAGACTCCACGACACAATTACGTGAGATGGTCGTCGTCCGGATCGTTCTAGTAATGGTTTTGGGTGAAATATCAATGACACCTTGACCACTCACTTATATTGAAGTGGTAACTTTGGTAAAATCAATGGTTGATGTATGGTAGAAGGAGCCACAAACACTTATGGATTGATGTCTGATAATTAAGTCGAATTGATCGCCATGGATACAATGATGAGATCAAGAGTTCTTGAAAATAACAGAGATAGAATAGTACTCTCAAGTAATTATCTAAAAAGAAGAAATATTATTAAACCAATCAGTACCAAAACTCTTGGCTTTGAGGCCTATGTATACTAGTACAAGGACATAATTGTGGTACTAAAAACCCTAAAAGTATTGCCCTAATTTTACCCTAGTAGAAGTCTTTAGAATTGCAATCTAAATAAATCACGACCCCCTAGAATCATGTTAAATTATATAAAACAAAGGAAACAAAATACAATATAGTCTGTCTAATATTTCAGGAAACAAAATCTTTTCTAATTTCTTATTTGGACTTATATCAAATATTTGATCCAAACTTGTGTCTTATGCTCCTTAACCTCCTTCTTGGGTCTCCTTAAGTTAGTTTCAGCTAAAAATTTATGGATCAATTTATTGAGACCTTGTTTGAATCTCTTAGTTCTAACCTTTGTAATTGGTCCAACTAACCCTTGAATTGGATCTTCATGCTTCTTTAATCTTGTTTAAATCAGCTCATGTCATGTCCTTATCACCCAACAGGTACATATATGCTCATGCTCAATGGTACTTCAAAAATAATTGAGGTAAAATGAAGCTGGATGATCATGATATATATTGAAGCCACAACCTTAAAAGCAGCATGCTCGATTGTTCGCAAATTAAGAAAACCTAGACTTAGCACTGGCAGTACGAGTAAGAAATTAAGAGGTACTAATTATTTTATATGGGTCCTTATGTATATTATTAGATGATTAGAGCATATAGATAAATATATATATCTAGTCAAATACAAATGTAGCATAAAATTTAATAAGGGAGTGATCCATAGTCATCACTAGCTACGAATCATTTTTCAGCCAGCTGATCTATAGTCATTCGTTTCAACAATGGACAACCATAATTAAAATGTGATAATAAGTATCTGCATGATTAGAATTTTTTACAGTTAAAGGTCAAAACACTATTTCTCTCTCCTAAAAAAACTTCCTCTTTCTTCGACCAGATTTTAAAATTTAATATCTTTTTTGTTATAAATTAAAATTTATTTATCTTATGTTATTGGAAAGGTCTCGAAAAGAACTTCAAAATAAGAGGTATTATTGATATATTTTAATGTAGTTAAAATGTTAAAAGATGCAACCAAAGCTTATAATGATGTATTTCAAAATACAAAATTTTAATCTCAATTGTGGTCATTTAATATAAATAAAATGATATCAACAATAAATCTTGTTTTAAAGATGTTAACAAGAGCTTTTTAACAATATATAGATTAATAATTTTAAATTTGTAACAAACACTACTAGAAAAATAGACTGTCACAAAATTTTGTGACAGTTTTTAAAAACAATATAATCACAAAAGATGTAGAAATTTGTGATGAACTTTTTGAGCAATCACAAAATAATATTATATATGATGGCTCTTGGTGATGATTGATTTTGCCATCAATGTATTATAATTATGATAACCATGTCAATAACCAGATTTTTCACGCAAATTTTTTTTTGTGACGCACTAAACCATCACTTATGCATATACTATTTTCGTGATTGCATTTAAGCTATCGCCAATATTTAAATGAAAAATAATAATCAAAAGAATATTTTATGACGCACATGACGATCATTAAAAAAGATAGATTTTTGGGACAACTTTTATTTGTAATAACAAAAAAAGTGTATTTTATGATGAAATTTTTAAGTCATCACAAAACAATAAAATTTATGATGGCTCTTAGTGATGACTAATTTCACCATCATTACAGAGTATTTATGACTGGCATTGCAATCACCAAATGTTATGTGAGACTAATTTTGTTTAGTAAGTCAACTCACATATGTTTACTTTTATATTTTGTTTTAAAATTATAATCATGAGATCTGAGTTTTGGTGTAGTAGTAATACTCGTTAATTAATTTGCAAATGGGGGGAGGGTTCGAGTCCTACAAGTATCATTTGATAAAGTTAATCTAATAGAATAAATTGTCCGTAAAAAAATATTCAAGTTCTTATCTTTGATCCCTAAAATCATGTGATTTTTTGTGATGGCTTTAACAATCACAATAGATTACGTTTTTTTGTGATGATGTTTTGAATTTATATGATGGATTAACCATCACAAAAGGCCATTTTTTGTAGTGAAAATAGTTATTAAATTTTAAAATTTGATCGACAAAGAGAAAAAGTTGTACTAAGAGAGAATGAGTGTTCTGACATTTTTTATATTTTTTAACGTAAAAAGTTATTCGCAAAAAATCCTTGTAGCTACTTATTATAACCTTCTAATTCTAGTTGTCTGTGGTTGGGATGAATAGTTATGATTATCTGACTGGAAAATGATTTACAACCAACGGTGGATATGAATCACTCCTATATATATATATATATATATAGAGAGAGAGAGAGAGAGAATAGTTATTTGATCCAATATTTTCAAAACATTTTCGCATTATACTTTATATTAGAGTTTTTAGACTTATATAATTAGATTTCTGCTTGTTAAAATAGTCTTACATATATATTTGTTTTTGTTTTCAATTTTATCTTGAATTTTCCAAGCTCCAAACATAGTCTAAAGTTGAGCGATTTGATGAATGTGACCTTGCTTTTTTGTTCAAACCTATGCAATGCTTCTAAATTTTCTGTACATGCATATACAATTATTTTTCAGTTTGGATAATCTACTTATTTGTTTGTCGATCAGTAATAATGACTTTATTAAATAAGTTTTTCTTTACATATTATTTTTGTGATTTATTTAGTCTTTCACAAATTTCTCATATATATGGTAAAGATGATTAGAAGAGCATTCGAGGTTTTGTGTGAAGAGCAGGAATCCAACACAAGTTGCTAGTCATACCCAAAAGTACTTTCTCAGACTTGAAAAGTACTTGAAAGTTGCTTCTGTCCAAGCGGAGACCTTACCTTCTGCGGGTTCTTTAGGAACAGCAAATGACACCAACTCCTCTGCTAGATCATCCGGCTAGTGTGAAAAAACTTAACTTTATTTTCTGATCTCTTACTGGTGTGAAAAAACTTATTATATCAAAATAAATTATGTCACCAAATTATACTAAATGTGAGTTATTATTATGTTTTATTTCCTATAAAAATTAGCATCTCATATTGGTGTTGCCCTATTAATTAATAGAAGTCCAACTCAAATAGAGTAAGCTTAAGAACATAATAAGGGTTTTATTGTTACACAAATTTAGGTCATTATGCATTTGTGGTGTATAAATAAGGATTTTTCAAACACTAAAAAATATATAAGGATCATAGCCTACGGATCATTATTGATAGAATCGATACCGTCAAAAATTACTACCGTCGTTAATGGGATAATTGGGCTACATCCTTCCCAATTAAGGGTCGATGGGCCCGTCCCGTCGCCAATGATTTGTCGACCGTTTGAGAATGAGGTACTCTTTTGGCGCCAAGACTTCACGCCCATGAGGAATTTAGGGTTGACGCAAAATTTACATAAGTGACTGTATATGTTAGTTTCGTTCATATTGACCTTAAAAATATTATATATAGATTTCTAAGGTTGCATTTAAAAAGTGATATGAAAAACGGATAAATTTTTTTAAATACATTTAACTTCTTCCAAAGCTTTAAGTCAAGCCATACACTAAATTTTCAATCCAAAAGCTTAAGTCATAATGTGAATTGTGGAGTGCCCAATATACCTACAAAGTGATTTCAAGAGTGATCTCTCTCATTCAATATGGAATTAATGCACCAACATAGTGTTATAACCATAGCTTCTTAGAGTCAAGATTGTTGTAGAAGACGTGACACGGGTGATCCCTGTCCTTAAGGTCTTTATCGCCCCCACCACGATCGGTTTGCTATGGGTTGCAGACGATATACCTCCAGGATATATGTCAAGCCTTGGTGAATAATCCGTGATAGCAATTCACAGAAAATTCCAAATGAACACTACTTTGTAGTAGTTATTTGTTTGTAAGAAAAATGGAGAAGATAGAAGAAAAGTTCACTTGTATAAATCTTCCATGTAACTTCTCTATATATCATATATATTTCTCTTATGTATACATATCTCTATATATACACAAACATACATGTATATATAAGTTACATTATAACTATTCAATTATATATTTAACTATACTTATTAGTACTAATTATGTAAGTTACATATTAGTAATAATTAATAGTTAAATAGAATTTGAATAGTCTCACTATTTTTCTTTTGTTCCAAAATAAAATAAACTTCTATTAAATGAAACAAAAGAAAAATAGTTTTATCAAACAATCTTCTATCAATCCCCCACTTGTTTGGAAAAACTACTTTTCATCCAAACAACTTTCTATCAAACAAATCCAAGGCATGTGTGCATAAAAGAATGTGTGACGAACATTGAACATTCCCTTAGTGTAAACAACTCAAAGTCACATCGAAGTTGAAGGTGTCCGTAGATTGAACCTCTACTTCTATATGATATGACCAGAATTGTCACACACACACAAAATCCTCCTACCACGGTGAGTATTCTCAATTGCTTTGCGCTAATATGGCCATGCGTAATATCCTGCTTCATGAACCTCTAAGAAAGTAAACCACAACCCTCTATAAAAAGCGGATCCACTTCTAGTTCATATAGGCAAAGTGTTTCACATATGTTTCTGTTGCTAAGAACACAACAACTTTGTTAAGAGTATAACTCAGCCTCGGTCGTGCAACAGACGTTACTATCTTAAACTACATATGAAACCACATCGATGGTAACACGGTCAGCAACTGTGACTTGTTTTTCCCATTGAACCTATAAACTAGGGGTAACCTAGGAATAGGTTGGGTTCCCATCACCCCTGACTCAAAGCGGTTTAAGTTCCATATCACAAGTAGTTAAACTTACTAAGATCTCGTCAAAGTCTTAGTAAAAAGATAAGTCAAGTCGTCACTTGACTTTCTCGTAGATAAATATTATAATACCTTCTTGTATCAATTATCTAACAAAAATTATGTCTATGACCAACATGTCAAGACTTACCATTAAAGGTAATCTCATATGTTCTATACAAACAATTTCATTATCACATCATTTCTAAGTGTTTTCTCAACATCAAAATCATATTGTATATAAGATTTACTTCAACTAAATCTACTTCTACGATATCTCTTCTAACTATTAGTTTAAAATTACTTTATTATCCACAAGCAAAGTAATCTATCTCAAAATTCATGCATACAAATACCAAGTAATATTACATACTAAATATTACCTCAAATTTATATGCATAATTTTGTTCAAGAAGAACATAAATTTACTTTATTCTCAAAATAAATTAATTTACAACTAATTTGTTAAACATAGAGACAAGTAAACTTCTCAAATTTTACTACAACTTTCTCTTAATAAATTAATCTCAATTAGTGTATAAGAAAATAATTATCTCAAATCTCATACATATATATATACACACATCATAATATTTTATCTACTCATAAAATATTACAACCAAAATATATATATGTATAAAATTAAATTTATTCCATCATGAACAAAATTTAATTATTTTTCTTATCTCACAAAACTAATTAATTAATTTATTACAACAAAATGTAAGTAAAATAATACTCAAACATACAATATCATCTACACATGATATAATACATAAAACATATACTTTCAAGTATATACACATACAAAATGATACACAATTATCATTTATAAAAATAAAGGCTAATGTTAATAAAAACACCTTTTGGAATTAAATCCGAAGAACGACATAATCTCTTCAGAAAGATTTCTAAGCATCAACATTTGGTGTTTTTCCATGATGATCACATGATAATAAAATAACATTTGGTGTATTTGTTATAACCATAGCTTCTTAGAGTCAAGATTGTTGTAGAAGACGTGACACGGGTGATCCATGTCCTTAAGGTCTTTATCGCCCCCACCACGATCGGTTTGCTATGGGTTGCAGACGATATACATCCAGGATATATGTCAAGCCTTGGTGAATAATCCGTGATAGCAATTCACAGAAAATTCCAAATGAACACTACTTTGTAGTAATTTGTTTGTAAGAAAAATGGAGAAGATAGAAGAAAAGTTCACTTGTATAAATCTTCCATGTAACTTCTCTATATATCATATATATTTCTCTTATGTATACATATCTCTATATATACACAAACATACATGTATATATAAGTTACATTATAACTATTCAATTATATATTTAACTATACTTATTAGTACTAATTATGTAAGTTACATATTAGTAATAATTAATAGTTAAATAGAATTTGAATAGTCTCACTATTTTTCTTTTGTTCCAAAATAAAATAAACTTCTATTAAATGAAACTAAAGAAAAATAGTTTTATCAAACAATCTTCTATCACATAGGAATTTTATGTACAGATTTTCAAATATACGTATTAATGTGTAATCTCCCACGGATTATGCAATTAATACTTCTCGCTAATTACATATTTTTATTTATTTCAATTTTTCATTTAAAAAAGTAAAATGATATTTTCAACACAGGAAGTACGTATCCTAAGGGGGTATATATACACCGGAAAAAATACTTCTTGACATTCTGAAACAATAAATAAAGGCATTTATTTGATCGAGAAAATGTAGAAAAAGACAATTCAGCGACTGAACAAAAGAAGGTTAGATACGTTTTTTATGAATAATTATCCATTGCAATGAATACATGTATATATCCCAATTGGCAAGTCTAAGAAAAGAAGAAAAGAGAAGAAAACACGTGGAGATTTTATGGAAATAAGGCCATATTGCCATGCAGAAACCAGATACATTTTACTAAAAGTACATACTGTGGACTTGCTTTAGTTATAAGCGGTAATATATAATGCAAGCATAATTTGGTGGCAGATTTTGTGTCATTATTCAGACATAATTGTTAGAATTAGACTTTGTTTGCTTTATTAACACTCCAAATCTGGGGTGAAATTATTTATTTTTTTATAAATATACCCAATTAGTCTAGAATATAAAGCATTGTTGAGTTGAGTATTCTTTAGTGTGAGAAACTCCTTTTAGTTTATAATTTTAGACCAGGGACGGATCTAACTTGAAAATTCAGTGGGGTCAAATTTAAAAATAAAATTTATTAAGAATAAAAATTAATTTAATAAAATGAATCACAAAACTAAATAATCCTTAAATATTGTTCACAATAATATTTTTTGAGGTTTTATTGCTTGAAATTATTTCATGATAGCCTCATTTTAAATAGTTACAAAAATATCATATTTCAATAACATGTACGTGCCTTCTTCCAATTCCTCTACCTCTTCATATATATATATATATATATATATATATATATATATATATATATATATATATATATATATATATATATATATATAATAGTTATTAATATATTCACAAATTTTAAGGCTTAGTAGAACAAAATAAGTAGAGTACTACAGTTATATTACTATACTACTATTATGTTACTGAAAAAAAGAATATGATACTATCTTGTTAATATGATAAATAAATATTTTAATATACTTTAAAATGTTTAAATTTGATTAAGTGATTGGTGGATTGTTCAACAACAACCGACAACATTATTGGGAGAAGATAAATATAATGATGTTGATCTCGAATTTTATACTACTACTACTACTAATGAAATGACACTTGTCTACATAATATTGGAATATTTATTAGTCACTGTTTTTTTTTTTTGAAAAATTCGGGTAAATTATAGAAATTATAAACGAAATATTTCATACTTTTTAGTAACTGTAACTCCTCTGTTTTTTACTTTCTTGATATTCAGGAGAAGTAAATTGATCAAGACAATAAAATAATTAAGTTCTTATAGTAGTATTTTATTTTAACAATATATATAGTAGTATATTATTTTTTCAATAACATTATAGTAGTGTACTAATATAACTGTAGTACTCTATTTATTTTGTTTCACCATGCTCTAAAATTTGTGAATATATTAATAATTGTAGTATATATATAATATGAAGAAGTGAAAATTCAGTTGGGGCAGGTGGCCCCTGCCCTAGCCTTATAATATATAATATTCGCTTAATCCAGTATTTCGTTAATAGTTAGTATATATATCATATATATGTTCACCTAATTACATAGCCTGTTTTTACAAGTTAGTATAATATAATATATATATATATATATATATATATATATATATATATATATATATATATATATATATATTAGTACGTTATATTATATTATATATATTATATAATACAATATATATATATATATATATATATTATAACGTTAAAATTAGTATATCAGTACGTTATAATATGTAGAATATATCAGTAGTTAGTATATATCATATATTAGTATAATATATATTTACAGAACATTGAAGTGAATATATATTGTAGTGATCAGTATGTTATTTATAATACTCAAATCATTGAAGTGATACAGAAAGGGCTAAAAATGCCTTAAATCAAACTACTTAAGTACTCTATATTATTTACAGAACTAACCCGTATATATATAGTACTCCATATATATATAATTAATTAGTATATTTTCGTAAGAATTAGTTAAGTGGAATCTAAATAATAATATTAAATATAGATTTACTTTATTGTAATTACAAATTTAATTTTTATTTTATTAAAGTGATTATGTAAATTGTGTATTTAACAGAATTATGGAACTATCGAATTCAATTGTGCCTAACTCTATTACAACCAATGTTCCTATCAATGTTCCTACCCATGTTAGTCATGGTGAGAAACCTGACCATGTTATTCAATGGAATTGATTTTAAAAAATGGCAACAGAAAATGTTGTTTTATCTTACTACATTGAATCTTTCAAGGTTTTTAAATGAGAATGCCCCTGTGGTAAACGACAATGAAACTGATAGAACCACATTGGCTGATGTGGATGCATGGAAGCATTCTGATTTTCTTTGCAAAAATTATATCCTCAATGGATTGGACAATACATTGTATAATGTGTATAGCCCAATCAAAACTGCTAAGTTGTTATGGGAGTCTTTGGATAAAAAATATAAAACGGAAGATGTCGGCATGAAGAAATTTGTTGTCGGTAGATTCTTGGATTTTAAAATGGTTGATACAAAGACTGTCATAAATCAAGTCCAAGAGCTTTAATTGATAATCCATGAGATTCATGCTAAAAAATAGTTTTAAGTGAATCTTTTCAAGTGGCCGCAGTAATTGAAAAATTACCTCCTTCTTGGAAAGATTTTAAAAATTATTTAAAGCATAAACGTAAAGAAATGAGGCTCGAGGACTTGATAGTTAGTTTGAGGATTGAAGAAGATAATCGGATGTCTAAAAAGAAAGTTGGAAAACTTCCAATTACATCCAATGCTAATGTAATAGAAAGTGGTAACAAAACAAAGAAAAGGAAACACAACTATGAAGACCCACGTCAAGGAAGCGGTCCTTCAAAGAAGTTCAAAGGAAAATGCTATAATTGCAACAAGATAGGGCATCTTGCGAAGGATTGTCGCAAACCCAAAAAGCAAGAGAATTTCAAAAGGAAAAATGCCCAAGCGAACATAGCAGAAATACATGAAATATCTACTAAAGTTTCTGACATATATCTTTCGACAGTTGTCTCTAAAGCCAATTTGGTGGGAAATTCTAAAGAATGGTGGGTTTATACTGGCACTACACGCCACATATGCTCAGACAATAAAATGTTTACAATATATCAACCAATAGAAAATGGTGAACAACTATTCATGGGCAATTCCTCCACTTCTAAAGTTGAAGGAAAAAAAGGTCGTGTTAAAGATGACATCGGGAAAGGAACTCACGTTCAATGATGTATTACATGTGCCGGACATTCGCAAGAATCTAGTCTCTGGATCTGTATTGAGCAAGAAAGGGTTCAAACTAGTGTTTCATTTGAGACCCCGAATTTTATGAAATAAAAGTATTTAATTTTTCTATTTTGGTAAATAGTTAAATTGACAAAAGTTTAAAGTTAAGGGTGACATTTGAAATTTTTTCAAAGTAAGCAAGTTGTCATAAAATAATCGGTGGTGAAATATGCGTGGTTGCATAGTAGCACACGGTATTGAATATTAATGCTTACGTGAGAAGTCAATCATTTTGATTCAATTATTGTCGATATTTTATATTCAATAATTGAGATAACAAAGTTATTAATATTATTATTTACAATATTAATGATGTCTAGAAGTTCTGCCAATGAGAGGTTTGGTCACCTAATTGCGCGCCAATAGGGAGAAATCCTTATTAGAAAGCCCCCTCTTTCCTGGGAATGACCTGGTCGATTAATAGTGTGAATTATAATAATGATGATGAAGTTTTGTTTTATTAGTATTATTAATGTAATAAAACAGAAAAGTTTTTTATATAAAACAGAATACTTTTATAAAGTTATTCGTTTTATTATACTATAAATAGAATATATTATATTCTATTACGCATAGTATTTTGCATAGTAAAATCTTTTTATATAAAATAGAATACTTTTATAAAGTTATTTGTTTTATTAGACAATAATTAGAATATATTATATTTTATTATGCATAGTGTTTGCATAGTATTTTGTATAGTAAAGTTTTTTTATATTAAACAGAATACTTTTATAAAGTTATTCATTTTATTAGATTATAAATAGAATATATTATATTTTAATTAAAAGATTTTGTTTTATTAGAATATTTTATAATAAACCAATCTGGATCGTCCGTTTAAAAGTAAATCAATCTGGACCGTTCAGGAATTAGTTACTATTCAGTCCATTCTCCTATAAATAGAAGTTCATTCCTTCATTATTTCTTACGAATTCACTGAAACTCTAGAGAGAGAAACTGTGGAGAGAATTCTTCTTCTATAATCTTGAGCGTATTTCTTTAGAGTTTAAGAAAGCTTTGAGCGTAGTACAAGTTTTCTTCAAGTATATCCCTGCCCTACCCGTCGAAGTACTCTTCTTTATAAGGTAAGGGATATTATTTGTTGTACTAGTAATGGGTATTATTTCTTTCGTATTCATGAAGAGAACTTCTGTTATTCCATTCTTTATTATTCTGTTGGAATAACCTGTTTATGCGAAGTACCGCATACGTGGTGAAATTCTGTTGTTATTCCATTCTTTATTATTCTGTTGGAATATCATGTCGGTGCGGATTACGTCTGACCTGGTTCCGTTCTTTATTATTTTGTTGGAATAACTTGTTATTGCGAAGTACCGCATACATGGTGAAATTCTGTTGTTATTCCATTCTTTATTATTCAGTTGAAATAACTTGTCGGTGCATTTACGCATGTCATGGTTCCATTATTTATTATTCTATTGGAATAACTTGTCTGTGTGGTCTATCGCATGCATGGTGAATTCTGTTGTTATTCCATTCTTTATTATTCTTTCGGAATATCCTATCTGTGCGTTTACGCATGACCTGGTTCCATTATTTATTATTCTGTTGGGAATAACCTGTACGTGCAGTCTATCGCATGCATGGTGAATCCTTCTGTTATTCCATTCTTTATTATTCTGTTGGAATAACCTGTTTATGTGGATTAGCACATGCATGGTGAATGATCCTTTATATTCATTCCTTATTAAATTATGGAAATGATCTATTTACGTTGATTATGATGAGAGTCATAATAAAAATATTAGACTGATGAAAATCATTGGTATATGTGGTATTAATAAGTGTTGTGATGAGTTATGTTCGTTATTATGTGAAAACATAAAAGTTTCTTAAGAAATCACAAAGGGTTGAAAATCAGATTTTGGTGAAAATGGAACATGAAATTCAATTGACCATATTTCCTATTATATTTTGAATTTTTGAGTCCTAGAGTTAGATCTATGAGTTTTCCAACTTATCCAAGTAGAATCACTGGAAAAGATGTTGTAGATTTTCGTGTGGACTGATTTTAACAAAGGAGTCAGAAATTGAAAATACCAAAAAGGCTACTGTCCAAAATTTTGTAAGGGCTATTTCGGCCACTTAATTTGTGAGAAAAATTCCCGCCTTATGGGACATGAAAATATATGGTATAAAGTACCTCCTGTCCAAAAATGAGCTCATTTTGACTTAAAATTGGCAAGTTATGACCATTTCAATATTTAGGTTTTTCCGATGAAAAACGCTATAACCGGAGTTCTATAACTCCGATGATCATAAAATTTAAACTGGAAAATCATGTTAATATGTGTAAGATCCTGCCAAGATTTGGGAATTTCTGGAGTTAAACTTGAGGTAGCTAATTTCTTAAGGAATTAATTAGAAATTGATTTTTGAAAAATAGTAAATGAATTTTAAAAATTCTGAGAAAAATATATGTTTAATATTGGACTATATTCTGCTAAATCCCAGAAAAAAATATTTTTGGGACTGATTTGGTATTTTTTATGAAAATGCACTAGTTATGAGTATATGAGTTAAATATGTTATGTGAAGTTGAAAATTAGTAAATAGAATTTTATGGCTTGAGAATCCTATATAGGGTATATGCAGATTTTTGATAAGGGATTTGATCACTGATAATGAAATCTTATGAGTATGGCATTTTTGAATTATTGAATGCATTATTTGGTAAAGTGTAAATAATTAAAATAAATTATTTATAAGTTTAAGAAATAATTAAAATATTGTTATAATATTAATGATATTAGATTATGAGATTATTAAGTGATTAATAACATTTGATTATTATTGAACGCTGGATAAACTGTATTAGAAATGTTTAATATTTATCCTTTATCCCATTTGATTGAATCTTTATATCATTGTCACTATCCTCATGTTTATATTATGTTGAAAGTCATCTGTGGCATGTAGTACATAGATGGACTTGGTATGATTATGACCATGGATTATTCGGTATAATCATGACCGTAATGTTATAAATGGTGTGGAAAAAGTCCTCATTGGCCCGTAGTGTATTGATGAACAGTTTTTGGTATGCTTATGGATATGGATTCTCTTCGGCCAAGGGTGCAAAGATGAATTATTTTATGGCATGATCATGACCGTAATGTTACAATCATGTGATAAAAGTCATCTTTGGCCCGTAATGCATAGATCGACTTGGTATGATTATAACCAGGGATTATTCGGTATAATCATGACCGTAATTAAAAACACGAATATCCTTGGCCCGTAGTGCATGGATAATTTGTGGTCATGATATTATTAAGCTAAGTCTCAGTATTATTGGTTTTACAGTTGTATATCTTTGACTTGTAGTGCAAAGATGAATTGTTGGTTATTGGTTATACAGTTGTATATCTTTGGCCGTAGTGCAAAGATGAATTTATTAGTATGATTATGAGCAAGAATTATGATTTGGTATAACCATGATTTTTGATGTTTCAGGTGAAGATAGGTGATGAAAATTACCTTCGTCCTGGGTGCGAAATGGAATTCAGAATCACACTTATGATTATGAGTTATTCATATAATTATGGACAGGAATTGTTGATTGATTTTATAGGGATAAAACATTATTGGTGGACTTTTAACGTGGAGAAGATAATATACCTGATGGTCTATTTGACTCTTTTAATGGATTGCTCGTTCCGCTGCAACTATGGTTGAAAAGTTTTATCATCTACCATATATTCTAAATCTCTGATTTATTATTGACGAAAGCTATTGATAATTTAATTATCTTTAGTTATGATATTCTTTACTGGGCTAGTTGTGCTCACCCTTTTGCTTCACAATTCCTTTCAGGTAATAAGAGTGTTGCCGAATCGAACGGGGATAACAGGGGAATAGAACGGTGGTTTATAGTTGTTGAGGTTCTCTCTAAATAGTATGGAAATAATTTTATTGAGAACTTTAGATAAGTGTGTCGTATTGTATACGTCATTTCATATTTAATGGTGAACCGAATAGGGTGAGGTGAACCCAACTTTGGAAGTGTGTTTTCCCACTATCATACAAGATGTCTAATGACATACAATCTCGTGTTATCGTAAGACAGGGTTGTGCATATCTACTTACTGAGTATATCTACGAGCACTACCTATATGATCTTAGAGTTTATTTGAAATATAATTTTCACTTGGAGACAGTGGAGATAGTTATATGTCAAGAGAAGACTCACCATTGGAAAGAAGATGATAGTAATCTTCTCATTTTTCTTCGGGGTTATTGGGTCAACCAAGGATAATTCTGTGGACATGTGATAGCTATCATAACTTAGATTTATGGCCTCCTATGTACGAAGGTTTCCTTGAGCACTTTCCAAAGATTTTAATTTCTAAAACAGTTTTTGACTGTACTTTTATGTAACGTACCATTGTAAGGTTGTGGTCGATGCACCATGAGAGTTACATATATTTGTATTAAAACTCACAGTTTAACTGTGGTCGTACTCTGCACGACAGTTTAACAGTTGTATAAATGAAGTTGTCAGTAGTGTATTTTCTGGCGACTCAAGATGGGTGATGTATACCTATTTTGGGGGCGTCACATTTCATGCTGATAAATTTGTACTTACTAAAGATGGAATGTATGTTAGAAAAGGATATATGTGTGATGGGATGTTCAAAATGAACGGCATGACTATTGTACTAAATATTATTATTAATAATAAAAACACATCTTCTTCTTATATGCTTGAGTCTATGAATGTATGGCATGGTAAATTAGGACATGTGAATTATGGTACTTTAAGTTAATTAATTAATTTAGAATTAATTCCAAAATTTAGTATTGACAAAAATCATAAATGTGAACCATGTGTAGAGGCTAAATTAACTAGAACATCTTTTCATTCTGTTGAAAGAAGTTCAGAACCTCTAGATTTAATTCACACTGATATATGTGATTTAAAATTTTTACAAACTAGATGTGGTAAAAAGTATTTTATTACTTTTGTAGATGATTGCACAAGATATTGTTATGTCTATCTTTTAAGGACAAAAGATGAAGCAATTGAAATGTTTAAACATTATAAGAATGAAGTTGAGAATCAACTTAACAAAAAGATTAAGGTTATAAGAAGCGATAGAGGTGGTGAATATGAATCACCATTTATAGAATTTTGTTCAGAAAATGGTATTATTCACCAAACTACCGCTCCTTATTCACCTCAATCAAATGGTGTTGCTGAACACAAGAACAAAACTTTAAAGAAATGATGAATGCTATGTTAATAAGTTATGGGTTACCTCATAACATGTGGGGGGGGAAGCATTGATATATTCAAATTTTATTCTCAACCGTTTGATTCAAAAGAAAACAAACAAGATACCTTATGAATTATGGAAAGGTCAAAAACCTTCCTGTAAATATCTTCGAGTGTGGGGGTGTCTTGCGAAAGTAATTGTTCCTGATCCTAAGAGGGTTAAGATAGATCCTAAAACAATTGATTGCATATTCATAGGTTATGCAAATAATAGTAGTGCATATCGGTTTCTTGTGCATAAATCAGACATTCCTGATATTCATGTCAATACATTTATAGAATCAAGGAATGCATCTTTCTTTGAAGATATTTTTTCATATAAAAATACACAAGAAATAAGTTCTCGTAAAAGACCTAATAATACTACGACTAGTAATCATCAAACTATAATAGACCAAGAGTCTAATGAACAAGGAGATGAAGATGAACTTAGACGTAGTAAAAGGGTTAAGATCTCCAAATCTTTTGGTCCTGACTTTCTAAGTTACATGCTAAAAAGTGAACCTCAAAGTGTGAAGGAAACGTTGTCTACTCCAGAATCTTCATATTGGAAAGAAGCAATCAATAGTGAAATTGAATCCATTATGAAAAATCATACTTGGGAATTGGTGGATCTTCCACCAGGAACCAAACCATTAAGATGCAAATGGATCTTCAAAAGGAAAATGAAGGCCGATGGATCTATTAATAAATACAAAGCAAGACTTGTAGCCAAAGGTTATAGGCAAAAGGAGGGACTTGATTATTTCGACACTTATTCACCAGTTACAAGGATAACATCCATTCGAATATTAATTGCAATAGCTGCAATACACAATTTAGAAATACATCAAATGGATGTTAAAACTGCCTTTCTTAATGGTGAATTAGAGGAAGAAATTTATATGGACCAGCCAGAAGGTTTTATTGCTCCTGAAAAGGAAAAAAAAGTTTGCAAGCTTGTCAAATCATTATATAGTTTGAAACAAGCACCAAAGCAGTGGCATGAAAAATTTGATAATGTTATGATATCAAATAATTTCAAAATAAATGAGTGTGACAAATGTGTATATGTCAAAAACACTTAAAGGGAATATGTAATAGTTATTCTATACGTGGATGATATGCTAATCATTGGTAGTAATAATGATGTTATTAATGCTACCAAACAAATGTTAATTAGTAGGTTTGAAATGAAAGACATGGGCCTAGCAGATGTTATTCTAGGAATCAAGATTTCCAGAATTACTAATGGACTTATTATGTCTCAATCTCATTACATTGAGAAAATACTTGCAAAGTATAATAAATATGAGAAAAGTCCAGTAAGAACACATGTTGATCCAACACTTCATCTCACTACTAATAGTGGTGAAAGTATATCTCAATTGGAATATTCTTGTATAATAGGCAGTTTAATCTATTTATCAAACTGCACTCGACCAGACATAGCATACTCAATAAGTAAGCTAAGTCGATATACGAGTAATCCTGGAAAAGAACATTGGAAGGCTTTAGTAAGGGTACTTAGATATCTAAGATACACTTTAACTGACGGATTGCATTATACAAGATATCCAGTTGTACTTGAAGGATACAATGATGCAAATTGGATATTTGACTCCCATGATACTAATTCCACAAGTGGAAATGTGTTTACTCTGGGAGGTGCAGCTGTATCATGAAAATCCTCTAAGCAAACATGTATTGCAAGATCCACTATGGAATCTGAATTTATTGCTTTAGATAAAGCAGGAGAAGAAGCAGAATGGCTTCGTAATTTTTTAGAGGATATTTCAATTTGGCCTAAACTAGTGCCACCAATCATTATTCATTGTGATAGTCAATCAGCGATTGGTAGGGCACAAAATAGTAATTATAACGGTAAGTCTAGACATATACATCGACGACATGAAACTATTAAACAATTACTCTCAAATGGTATAATATCTATTGACTATGTGAAGTCAAAGGATAATATTGCGGATCCACTAACGAAAGGTATACCTGGAGAGCAAGTGAAAAATTCATCAAGGGGAATGTGTTTAAAACTTGTAAAATCCTAAAGAGTCTCCATAATTGAAACCTAACCTAAATGATTGGAGATCCCAAGAAATAGGTTCAAAGGGACAACCTAATTATGTGTGATCTAGTAAGCACTGAGAAGATAAATTCTTCTTCCCATTCCTATGATGATACAGTGCACAAACTGTCGAGTGAAACAGGATAAACTTTGTTTTTAATAATTTCTATAGCTTGAATATAAAAAAGGTCAAGTGGGGTATTAGTAGGACACTCTTTATAGAAATTACCTATGTGAGTGAGAAGGGAGCCACTTCTATGAGAATGACGAAGGCTAAATTCTCTAGCACACTCATGAAACCAGGAGGTGTCCAAGGCAAAAATGGACACAATAATGAGAACCAAAAAAATAAATTAAAAAATACTGTGTGAATTCTATTGTCTCGGTTTACACTAAAAGGTTGAACAGTTCAAGACATCATGTTCACTTTTTGGCCAGTAAATCCGATAGTCTTTCACTAGGAAAGGTTCAAGGCCACAAGCTACCTTCACCGATTCAGTATTTTTTGTTCATTGATACTCTCTCTAAGTCTGTCTGCATATTCATTTGCATTAATTTACCCAAATTTCATTCATGTGGGGGATTGTTGGATATATATATATATATATATATATATATATATATATATAATGAATGAAATAAAACCAATAGGTATGACATTTGGTTCATACCTTTTCAAAGAGATGCATCATTTCAAAGGGATGTAACCTTTCAAAGGAATATAACCTTTCAAAAGGATGTAACCTTTCAAAAGAGTGTAACCTTTTAAAAGGGTGTAACCTTTCAAAAGGATGCCTTTTGAAAGGATGTATATCTTCAAAGGGGTATTTGGAAACTTGTAGGTTCCAAATCTACCCAAAACAAGAACTTCATCTTCAACTTCAATCCTTCTCAAGTTCTTAAAATCTACATTCATCCTTCATTCATATAAAAGTCATATAGAGTATTCATTAAAAGTCATAGAGAGCATTCAATTTTTGTTGGTTCGTGGAACTCTTCCATTGAAGTGCTTCTTGTAAGAGTTAAAGATCATTTTATCCTGGGAAGTAGACGTCCATTGTTCCATCCATAAACACCGATAGCGGGGACGAAATCTGCTTTAAGGAGAGACTGTCCAATAGTTGACTTGGTTTTAAAAGTTTTTCAATTACATCTAGTAAGTCATTTTCTATAAAAAAAATTGTTCATCTTCTAATTCTGTTTATTTAATTAGAATATAATAATAATATTTAAGGAATAACACTTTGTTTTTAGAAACTAAAGACTTAACAATGAAAATGCCATACTTTCAAGACTCACCTTCAGATCATTCTTTATTGAATTTCTCATCCCCCGAATTTGATATGAGAAATACACTCCAGATGGATGCACTCTTGAAGAGAACAAGTTGTTTGAGAATGTAATGACTGCACAACAACACAAGTATTTATGTTTTCTATATAATCTTTGAAGTTGAGAAGTTCTTAATTTATTTATTTACTTTTAACCAACTTTTAGATCTACTTTTACTTTTGTAATAATTAACTTGTTGTTTTCGATTTTGAAGGATTTTTTTCTTTTCTCATTTTTTTTAATGTATGGAGTTTCTTGGTGCATGATTCATCATATTTTTGATAGTCTGAATGAATTTCAAGCTAGCCAGATTACATTCTGGGCTTTATTCTCACAGAATTGTTTCATCATATTAATTTTCTCTATTTTCAAATCAAGAGCAAAAATTAGTCTTTTTATTGATCTGTCCTTTTTCCTTGTTATTCTCTATCAAATCTGTATTGAAAATCATATACTTCATCTTAAATAAATATTTTGTCCTTTCAAGATCTTTGATGTAATCGTGTGTGTGCGTGTATAATGGCATGCTTTAATTTCTTTCTAGTTATCAACCTATTTGATTTTTTTCCCCATCAAAATTGTATTAATTTTAAGCTTTTTGATCGAACTTTTTCCTTTATTATAGTTTCTGAATAATAAAAGATTTTGATCTTGGTTTGGTGGGTACAATTTCTGGAACCAAATTATCAATAGAGGTCAATTAAGAATCACAAGATATTGTCCATCAATGGACTCAATAAATAAACTTCAACAAGTATACACACACAGATCTCTCCTCATGAAGTAATTAAATTTGTTAAAAAAATTCTGCGTATTAATCGATCATGTAATTAATGTTAATCAATACAGTAACTCTTTATTATGAATTTTAACATAATAATTTTGTGTATCCTTAATTTTACATTGAAATTAAGGTTGTTCTTGATGGGACTAGAGAAATTTGGAAAAGGAGATTGGAAGAGCATGGCACGGTACTTTGTCACCTCAAAAACCCCAACACAGGTGGCAAGTCATGCCCAAAAGTTCTTCAGCCGCAGAACTAGCACTACACCGGCTGACAAGCGCAGGCCAAGCATTAATGACATTCAATCAATCAATTCCACCTTATCTTCATACCCTCTGAAGCACAGAAATTCTCCGCAACAGCCAAGCACTACTGCTCCTAATAATTTCCTTCCGAATGGTCATCATCAAGTGGCTGCTCCGCTTCCTAATCCTATGTATAACATTACCAGCAACGTTAACACCACCGCCAAAAATTACAACATCAATGTTCATAGTCAGATCGGCAGCACGGTTTATCTATTTGTGGACTCCACATTCCAAGTTGACAACAACAGTAACCCGATGATGCATGGGTCAAGCTTGGATGAACTAGCAGTTCGATCTGGAGTCACTTTAAATAAGATCAGAGGCAATAAATTAAGTGCTTAAGTTGTTTGATTAGGCTTAATATATATATATATATATATATATATATATATATATATATATATATATATATATATATATATATACGGTTCGGATCAAGTGCATACCCCTTATCTTACTCACTCGTGCTCACCCCCCTTTAGGCGACAGTTTCGATCATACAACCGTCGTCTATACTTTTAACGACGTTATATGTTGTCCGTCGCTAAAAGTATAGACGACGGTTGTATAACCGAAACCGTCGTTTAAAGGGAGGTGAGCACGGGTGAGTAAGATAAGGGGTATGCACTTGATCCTTTCTATATATATATATATATATATATATATATATATATATATATATATATATATATATAGGAGCCCTTCCATAGCAACCGGTTGCTATGAGTACTGTGCAACACCCTCTTTTTGGACCGTTGATAAATTGAATAGATGGCTGCGATTAACTTTTCTATTTGATAAGCCGGCACAGGTTGTTGTGCATAATTATTTACCTGTACCGGCAGGGGCGGATCCAGACTCATAATTCAGTGGGGTCAATCTCAAAAAAAAAATTCTTATAAATAAAAATTTCATAAAATAACTTACAAAACTAAACAATCCTCAAATATTATCTATAATAACATTTTTCGAGGTTTCATTGCTTGAAATTGTTGCATGATAGCCTCATTTTTAATAGTTACAAAAATATCACGCTCAATGTATGTTACTAAACAGTCATTCATCCATTCATCTCCCATTTGGTTACGGAGTTCATTCTTTATGATATTCATGGCTGAAAATGTCCTCTCAACAGTTGCAGTAGCAACGGGTAAAAGTAGAGCCAATTTCAGCAACAAATAGACTTGGGGATACACATCATCCTTTCTTTTCTGAACCAACATTTGAGCCAATTCACCAATTCTTTTTATACTCGAAAAATTGGAATCGTTTCTCATATCCACAATAAAATTTTGGAGTTGACCATCAAGTGCCAAAAGTTCCATATCATCAAATTCTGAAGGGTAAAGTTTTGCAAATTCAATTAATTTTTTATTGTCAAATGCCGAGAAAGAGTCACGTGGGTCAAGACATGCTATACTTGAAAGTAACTCTGTATTTGTGTTATCAAAGCGGTCATTCAACTCCCCAAGTTGACTATCAATCACAGTAAAAAATAATTGAACCCTAAAGCGGTGAAGGTTTGTGATTTCTTCAATATTGCGTCGTGGTCTTCCTGGAAACACAAAAATATCCTCCATCCTCGGGACAACTATGCTATGCAATGCACAAAATTCACAAGTTTCTCTCATACATTGTAATCGTTGCTTGGTTACATTGACAAGAGCTATTGCGTTGACAATGTCTTGATCTTTCCTCTGTAAGGCCTGTGATAAGTCATTTGTAATTTCCATGACTCCTTTCAATAAGTGTAACAAGAACACAAACTCAAAATCATTCATGAATTTTAAAAGTGTACTAGCTTTTGTACTTTTCTCCCCTTCGACATCATCTGCTACAAACTCGAGCACATCCATTATTGGAGAAAAACAAGGTAATAACACTCAAAATTGTTTTAAAATGTGAACTCCAACGCGTTTCTCCAGGTTGTTTTATTGTTATTTCTTGATTCAAACCTCGTCCACTCTTGATTTCGCCACTAGCAACTCCTTCAGCTACTTTTTGAAATTGCTTCAATCGGAGAATTTCTTTTCGTTTGCAAGAAGCCCCAACAACATTTGCTAACAATCCAAGATAGTCAAAAAAAGAACATAATGACTTATGTTTCTTAGCAACCGCAACAAGTGTCAATTGAAGCTGATGTGCAAAACAATGAATATAGAAAGCACATGGATTTTCAGATAATATTAAACTCTTAAGACCTTTAAACTTCCCTGACATATTGCTAGCTCCATCATAACCTTGACCACGCACACGTGATATGCTCAATCCATGTTTAGAAAAAAGTTGATCAATAGCAACTTTTAGTGTCAAAGCAGAAGTTTCAGGAATATGAATAATGGCAAGAAATCGCTCAATTATACAACCATACCTGTCCACATATCGTAAAACCACTGCCATTTGTTCTTTGATTGATGTATCACGAGCCTCATCAACCAACAAAGAAAAAAACCCATCCCCAATTTCTTTAATGATAGCTTGTGTAGTCAAAAATGCAGCGGCTCTACAAATATCTTTTTGAATTGAGTGTGCAATCAATTTATGATTCTCTGGAGCATTTTTTAGGATAACTTTACGCACCTCATCATTGTTTTCCGAAAGAAACTCTAGCTGAGAAATAAATAGCCCTCGTTTTCTTGAACCCTCTGACTCATCGTGACCACGAAAAGGCAATCCTTCTTTTAAAAGAAACCTAACACATTTAACTGATGCGAGCAATCGAAGACGGTAATCGATCCTTTGTTGCTCAGTTATGTTAGCAAGATTGATATCTATGTGTTGAGGTTGATTCAATAAATCACGACAAGCTTGTTCACATTTACGATGAACACTACCATGATCTCCAACATGTATTTCTAATCTGTCCATCTTCTTCCAATTTCTAAATCCCTCGCCAACAAATGCATCCCCACCACCTTGGTTACCATGATCAATTTTAAATAGTTAACAACACAAACAAAATAGAGCATCTTCACTCAAACTATATTCCAACCAACTTTGATATTTTTTGTACCAATTCTTGTTGAATTTACGAGTAATTCCACTAATTAGTGTATCTGGAAATTTGTGAGGTATTGGTTGAGTCGGGCCCCTAAGTAAATAATTTCTTCGAAAATTCTCTCTTTCACTAGCAGGATAAGAACTAATTGGAGGTCTTTTACCGGGATCTCCCTCAATATTAAGGGAAGGAGATACCGATGTATGAGTTTGGAGGTTAACACTTTGCGGGTGAGTTTCTTGGTGAATATCAGTAGTAACATGTTCGTCACTAGTCCCTTCGGCTTGGACATTTTCATGAATGGATTCAAATTTTGTACGTTTAGTTGTTATAACCCAGTTACGTATGTCCATGCCTGACAATCAATAAATATTTAAAAACTAATTCAACATCAAAATAAATCAATATATAAACGATCTCAATTAAACTACTAACAAGTAACATTACAAAATTGAAAAATATAAAAATAGATTAGTAGCACATACTTGAAGAACTTTTATTTGATGGAGTTCTCTTCATTGTTGTAGTGTTGCTTTAAGAAGTAAAAAGCCCTAATTTTATAAAAGTACAAACAAGAAAAATCCATAAACAATTATAAAAATTTCTAAAGCAAATATTAAATTTGTGAAATTAAAAAACTAAAATTAAAATATACTTTGAAATCAAGATTGCAGATCGGCGACTAAACGACAGACGACTGGTGACTCTGCTCGGCTGTCGGCTGATCCACCTCTGTTTGTTGCACACTTCCGCTGAGCAGGTGGGATAATGATAGATGTGCAAAACTGAAAAAGGGCTTAGAATTTGGATTATTAGAAAAAGCCGAAAAGGTTGGGAATTTGGAATTCAACTTGCAAGATACAGATACTGAAAAGGCATATTGATAGAGTTAGTGGAGAAAAAACTAAAAAAGGCATGGCCCGCAACTAACTTACTGTTTAGCATATATAATATACATGAAACTTCACTTTAGAACCTCGTTTTTTTTTTCTTTCTAATATGCCCCCTAACTTCCTTAAAATTTCAGTGGGGTCAGGTGCCCCCCTGCCCTGCCCTAGGTCCGCCCTTGTGTACCGGCTTCTATTTTAATAAGGGTGGCCCACGTAAAATTAACTTGTCAGTATAGTTATAAAAAATGATTATTTATTATTAAAATAATCCGGCCGGAAGAGCTTGTGTCGGCTTAACCTTTTTTTTTCATTTCTCCCTTATATGTAATGACTCAGCACATTAAAATGATTTAAAATAATAAAAATGATTATTTATAATTAAATTAATCCGGCCGGAAGAGCTTGTGTCAGCTTTACCTTTTTTTCTTTCATTTCTCCACCAGGCCGTTTTTCGGTATGTAAGACCCCAACTTATTATAAATAAAATTGAATTTTCCTTTATTCATTATTCTAAATTAATAAGGGTTAATTTGATATAATGCTTTGGTTATGAGTGAAATGTGAAAATTTTACAAAATAAGCAAGTGGTTATAAAATAATCATTGTTGTCGGAGAATATTCGTTTGGTCGTGGAATATTCTTTTTGTCGGGAATATTCGTACAACGGTGCAGCCATTTGTGGGCCCCATACCGAAAAACGGTTGGATGAAAAAAACGACAAAGATTGAGTTTTATAAATAACGGCGTAAATTGTTACCGTTAACACTGTTGGGTTACCTGGTGGTTAAAATACAGTAATACGCGTGGTTGCACAGTAGCACATGGTATTGCACAATATTGTTAAATTATTGATTCGTACGTAAGAAGGCACTACTCAATAATTGTTACAGTAGTTACTGTTCATTATTTTATTATATTAATTCAATAATTGCTGCATTGTTAGTTTATATTATTATTGTTTCAATAATTGTCACTGCACAGTATTTCTCATTATCTGATCAATAATTTATATTATTTGAATAATATTATTAGATAGTATTATTGGCAATGTCTAGAAATTTCTGTCAATGAGAGGTTTGGTCATCTAATTGCGCGCCAGTAAGAAAAAATCCTTATTGGAAAGCCCCCTCTTTCCTGGGAACGGCCTGGTTATCATAATTGTGATTCTGTAATATTATTTGTGAATAATTAATTATTAATTTATATGATAATGAAATATTTATTTGATATATATGATGGATTTATTTATTTTATGTGGTTAAGATTGAAGGAATTAATGCTGAGATGTTTTATCAGTATTTTGTCAGAAGGGAAGTATTAAAAATCATCCGTTTATGGATTTCGGATATTTTCTGTTGGAAATTTGGAAAAACTTTCTTTTACAAAGTTGTAGAGAATTCGATTTCAGGCAGAATGGACATAAAATTCGTATTTTTCTGATAAACGGTCTATTTTCTATGAATTATTGAAATTTTAGAAAATAAAATAATTTTTATTAAATTTATGGGTGGGACCCACTTTGGTTGGTGGATACAACATGTGGGCTGCTGAAAATGGGTTAAAGATGGCTGGTGTTAGGCAAAACATGCGTATGAATTTTGAAAATAAATAATATTAATTTATTAATTTAGTCTCCTTTGGCGTTCTAGCATTTTCCTATAAATAGAGGGCTAAGTTAGAATTGAAAATCACACCTGAAACAAGTTTTCTCTCTTTCTCTCTCTATATTATCGAGCGTATTCTTATGAGTATACTTTGAGTGTTGCTATACGGTGCGAGTTTCTGTCAGCACTATACCGAAATTCAGTCAGAAGTACGGTTATTTTGAGGTAAGGGATATTATCTTCTTCTTAAATAATATTTTCTTCAATATCATTATGCCGAAATATTGGTATGAACTTTTTATCAAATTTGGAATTTTTGTGTTGGAGTTACTATTCACGTATACGGCACTATTCACATATACGGCACTATTCACGAATACAGCACTATTTACAGAAAAATTAAAATTTTCTTTTTTGTCCAAGATGTCTATTTTGGCTACTATCTTTGATTGTATCCATGTTTTAATCGTTATTTTTGAATTCTGCTTCAAAATTGGTTATTATGGAGTATTATTGATCTTGAATAAAACTGTTATACGAATCCCTAATATTTGTCCTTCTATCTCACTGGATTCGTTCTTAAAAATATTTTTCATCATCCTCAGTCCTTAATGATGATATTATTGAATATTTGTGGCCTGTAGTTCAAAAATAAATGATTACTGATGAATATCTTTGGCCCGTAGTGCAAAGATGAACAAGTGTTGAGATGAACATGACCAACCAATGATATAAATGAATATCTTTGGCCTGTAGTGCAAAGATGATTAAAGATGTATATTGATTGTTGTTACAGGGATAAAATATTGATGATGGACTCTTAAATATTAGAAGATAGTAAAATTCATCCTCTACGTGACTCTTCTAATGGATTGTTGTTTCCGCTGTAGTTGTTGATCTAAAACTTGTTGTCTATTGTATTCTATTAGATTTTTCCTTGTTGAAGACTAACGATAATTTGTTGTATATTATCTTAGTCATAATATTCTTTACTGGGCTAGTTGAGCTCACCATTTTTCTTTTTGTTCCATTTTTCTTCTTAGGAGGTGAGAACATAGCAGGATCGAGTCGGGGTATGGAGTGAGGTTTCAAGAAAGATGTTTTAGCAGTCCTCACTATTTCTGTAAAATAGTGTTTGAATAATTATAATGAAGACTTATTTGCGTGTGGATATTGTCTAGAAGACAATATTTGTATTTAAACTCACAGTATGTATTGTCGTATTTCACACGACATTTGTATTATTGAAGTTGTAGTTTGCTTTATGTACCATGTATTTGGCGACTCAGAATGGGTGTTGTATGCCTGTTTTGGGGGCGTCACAGATTCTGTGTTAAATTGCAGTTGGAAAAAATACTATACATTTTTTGAGAAAATAAAAAAGATAAAAAAAATTTGGACCGATCGTAAAAATTGTACCGATTGTAATTTTCATACTGAAAATTTAGTAATTTTTCCACCTTAGTAGTTTTGATGTTATTTTGACATTTATAAATTACCGGCATGTAACATATTTTAGCTATTTTGAAAAGTATAAAGCTCACAAGTTTGAGAGTCCTCCTGGTCTTGTTCTAAGCCCACCATGTTAATATTTTTTTTTTTATTTTTGCAAGTAAGAGCATCTTCAATAGTAATAGCCAAAAAAACTTTTCAAATTAAAATTTATTAACTTACGTGGTAATTTTAAGAGCATTATTTTCTATTTTCATATTTTGTGTCTCATCAGTCTCTTCAATTCAATAAATTGTATATCAAACTCATCAAACATAATAAATATTTTTAGCATTTAATTGTAGATTTGAAGAGTGAGAAGGAGGTTGTAAATTTGAAGAGTGAGAAGTAGATTTCAGATTTGATGAGTAAAGTTAAAAAGATTATTGTAGAAAATTTTTCTAATATGACTCATTTATTTGAGTATCCCAAAATGGTTGCAGATGCTCTAATATAGGGGTTGAACTCTTTAGCTTTGTCCTAACGCGATTGGTCTAAATTTAGTCTTCCGATTTTAATAATCAATACGATGTCGTACAAAATAAGAAGGCGGGCCTTTTCTTGATCGGACCACACCTATTTACTCTAACAAAAACCCCTACAACACCTTCGGGGGTTTTAAGGAAGAGATCGGATTCTTTACCGACATCGAGGAGAATTCTCTTACTAACTAGGGAAAAAAGGGTTACTTTTCTTGGAAATGGTTTGAAGAAGAGCAAACAGATTAAGGATTTTTTTTTTCAATGAATGAAAAAAAAATGAGGGGACCATTTGAAGGGAAAAGAATATGTGAGGAATTTTCACCTGGGTATTATGGGGTTTGCGCCATTGGAGGAATGCTCAGTGCCGGAACAACCCATCTGGCCATCACTCCCCTTGATGTCCTCAAAGTTAATATGCAGGTATCTTTTTTTGGGTTTTGATCTATGCATAAAAATCATTGAATGATTTTTCTATTTTCAATTTTTGTGTTGTTAAGACTTTATTGTATCTCATAATGTTTATTTTGGTACTTTATGCTTATAAAGTTTTGTTCTTTCTTTCCAAAAAAATTTCTAACATGTTTATTTGTCTTTGCTTGTTTTGGGTTCTAGTTGGCTGCATTCATTACTCTTGAAAATACTTTCCCAAAATTGATTTAGAATTGAGTTGATGCTGGTGATTTCAATTTCTTGGTTTCTTTGTAGTGTGTGTTTGAGTAGTGGGTTGGTTTTGTTTCTCTCTCCTATTTTTCTTTTTGTTATTTCATTTATTTTGCTGTTCTTTGAAGCTAGTTGAGAATTGAACATGGAAATTTTCGTATGTTTAGGTGAACCCTGTGAAATACAATAGCATTTCTACATGTTTTTCGACTATATTGAGAGAACAAGGTCCATCTGCCTTTCGAAGAGGTTGGGCTGGGAAATTCTTTGGATATGGTTCTCAGGGAGCTTGTAGATTTGGTCTTTATGAATACTTCAAGAGGATTTACTCAGATGTGCTGATTGATCAGAACAAGAGTTTCATCTATTTTATGAGCAGTGCATCTGCTGAAGTATTTGCAAATGTGGCTCTCTGTCCTTTTGAAGCCATTAAAGTTCGTGTCCAGGCACAGCCTCATTTTGCAAAGGGCCTGGCTGATGGTTTTCCGAAGCTTTATGCATCTGAAGGCCTCCGTGGGTATAAAACTCCAAATTATTACCTTACTTATTTTGTCATTACCATATCACATTTCTATGTTTGCTGAAGGGATTTCTGTTGTGTTTCTTTTTGCAGCTTATACAGGGGACTAATTCCACTATTGGGCCGTAATCTTCCATGTAATTACTCTCAGCTCTATCTCTTAATGGTGCCTTTAATGTTTAGATGGAATTTACATTTTTTCTTATTTCAAAATTTTCTAAGTTTAAGCAGTAGGACCACTGATCATTCAAATAACCAACATGTGTGAACATGCCAATATTTCAAATGGTTAAATTAATTGTTCTATATTATGATTGGTACACTTGCAATTTGCCCATTTATATGTCCTCTCCCGCACTCGTGCCCATGTCTACCCTCCATAATTGGAAAATCAGATCTACCAAGTAGTTGTGAAAACATGGAATCCATACACTGACTAACATAACTCACAAAATAATGGATGCTCTAGAAAAAAAAACATAATCATGCATACATGCAGAAATCATATATACAGCCAATTAAAACTAACTGATTCCAGTCCCATTCCAATCGCTGCTAGATTACATGCACTCAGCTGCGCAGCACTGTCCAAGAGACTCAAAGGCTGAACAGTGCTAAGATAATAGTGGTGAGTCATGACTGCTAGTTCCACCATCCTATTAGCCTCCATTACAACGTTCAGTGGCATAGCAAAGCTGTCCCATATTTTCCATCTCAGATCCCCACGTCCAGATTCATCCTATAGGGTGATATCGCAAGTTTCCCGATGTCACGTGTCTTCTTCCAATATATGGCAACTAATGCCATAATAAAGGAAAACATATATCTGCCATATAATGGCGATAGAAATAAGGAAGGCTATAATGCTTACACAAACAGGGTTGACTCTCCATGGGCGCCGTTTGATGGGGTTGACCTGATCCAATGTCCAACAGGTACTATATATTTCTATTTGCATACGTATCGAGTCATGTATATTAAAACTTTAAAAGTAAAACAAGTTTGTTATATTATGCATAACAGTTGACATAAATTATATTCATTATTTATTTTTCGCGTATCAGTTCCATTTCAACCCTTTTCATTGTTTTGCTGGGCAGTTTCCATGGTCATGTTTTCGACCTTTGAGCATTCTGTGAATTTTCTGTATCATAATGTTATTCAAAGAAAAAAGGAAGATTGCTCAAGAGCTCAACAGCTTGGGGTAACGTGTTTTGCTGGCTATGCTGCTGGATCTGTTGGTAGCATAATCTCTAACCCTGCTGACAACATTGTTGCTTCACTTTATAACAAAAAGGCAGATAGCCTCAAGATGGTAATTTTTGTGATTGTAATTTGTGTTGCAACTTTATATACACCATAGCAGACTTGACTTACTTTTAACTTGGTTCTTATGCATTATCAGGCTGTGAAGAAAATTGGGGTTATCAATTTGTTTACAAGAAGCCTTCCTATTAGGATAATGCTTGTGGGACCTGTTGTGACTTCGCAATGGCTCTTCTATGACACCATAAAAGTGTTAAGTGGACTGTAAGTGCAATTTTTCTTCTTCCTATTTTTTTGGGTGAACTAATTGTTGTCCAATTAGTTGTTTTTATTTGGTTAACTTGAGGTTTTCTCTTTTATTAATTAATTGTCCTTTCCTTTTAGAATATCTCTTCTAATTTTGAGTTTTTGGAATAACTAACTATATTGAAGTAAATATCGAAATATACTGCTAGGATTTTTATCCCCTCCTCACCTTGTTCCATCTCTGAGATATCATTCTATCATGTTCATTACCTAATCCCACACTAATCTATCCACGGACCGTATTGACATCATCTTCACTCTGGACCATAGTTGTCACGGCAAGTCATGGCGGTAGCCGACTGCCTGGACACCTAGACAACAAGGAGACCGTCATGGCGTCCGTATAGCGACAAGTCATTTACAACGTGCAATTTATATATTATTTATTTTACTTAACAAGTATATTAGCAATAAAATTTCATATACATTAAAACTCAAAACATAACACTATGGAATAACATTAAAGGCATAATTATGTAAATACTTAGCAATAACAATCCAAAAACAAAACACTTGATATTAAAAATTAGTAAAAGAAATGAAGAATTCAACAAACACCACATCGAAAATAAAGTTGCAATCATCACAAATATGTAGTCTGATAAAGATGTGTCGAATCCGATTACTGATAAGTTTTTTAGCGTTTTATTTCATTTCTCCCTGGTTTTTAATCGATGGGTCATGAATTTTTAATCTGTGGGTCATGAGTTAATGGATCAGAATTGTAAAATACTTTGATTGGGCCAAAGCTGCTAAGGCGTCGCCAAGGCGTCCAAAGCGTCTCAAGGCGCCCGTCTTAGCAGCTCCACTCAAGGCGCTCATCGTCGTATCAGTTTTTCATCGCCTGGACGCCTAGGCGTAGGCCTTAACAACTATGCTCCGACCAAATGATTTATTTCTTTTTTTGGGTTCTATATTAGTTATGACATGCTTTTATTATGTCAACATAGTATTTTTCTTTTAATGCCAATTTTGATGACATGCTTCTGGTATGGTAGAGTTTTAGTAGTCACGCCTCTTTGGGCTTGTGTGGGATTGGTTTTGGTCCATCTCTCTCTCCGCTTTGTTGTGCCTATATAGGGTTGCCTGATACAAGATCTTATTGTTCGTTCCATGCCATCACTGGTGCAAGTAAAAGAAATTTTCCAAGATCTTTGTGTTGTGCTAATCTAGGGTTACATGATGGAAAATCTTAGTGTTCCATGCATTTACATTTTGAGGGTCATCCGATCAAATCACAAACTCACTTGGTCAGATTTGAGTTTTGTACTTTCAGTTCGGCCAATCATCAACTATTGGTCGTATTCGTCTTATGCATTGAGAAGTAGCCAATTAATTGGAATGTGGTTCGTTTTGGTTTGTGAAACCAATTATGTGGTACGCTTAATAGACTAAAATGGAGTATGATGCAGTAGCTTAATATGAGTGCTTATAGTTATGAATTATATTAGAATCTATGTACAATATAACTAGTTATGAAGAAGACTTTTAGTTGAATCAACAAGTTGATTGTTTTATAAATAATTTAGTACAAATGTGATGTTTGAGCATCCAATATTAAATTAGAATATTGATATTTTTTGCAATTATAGCTAAAACAGTAGAGAAATATTCAGTACGCTAAATTTAGGTATCAGTGCGTAAGATTACTATGTTTGGGAACGCAAGTACCAATTGGTTCGCGAAATCAATAAATGTATCTAGTAACTCTGAGCCAATAATGTTGGTTAATAAATCAACCAATATTAACAATAAATAACATTTGTATTTATAGACGGAAGTATATGTTTTTTATTTTTATTACACTGGAGATGCTCTCAGTTGCTAGCATTATCATAATCAATGCTATTGGGCTTTTTCTCCTGCTCTTGTTCCAACATCACCTAGGTTTGAACTGATTGTCACCATCTCCCCTAATGGTCAAGGTTTACTGTTTTAGGATCTGTGCAAGGGTATAAAAAAACTTACCGAATTGAAAAGAAAAAAATATATATTAAAAATGGATTAAGAGTTTGAGGAAGAATTTGGCAAAAGAAAAGAAAATTTTTTGGTTCTTTTTATTCCCTACTAATTAATCTCTCTTTTTTTCTTTTTTCTTTTAATTTTTGAGAGCTATGGTTTCTTAATCAAAGGTGGTCACTGGTTACAGTAGTTCCAACTTAAAGGGTAGCAACTAGCATATACAAAGGCAATCTGGTTATGGCTCATAAATGCTTTTAAAGAACATGATAATAGAGAATATAAATGAGAATTAGAGGAAGAAAAGAAAGGGAAGCAGAGAAGCATAGGCAATCGTGCCTAAAATTTGATACCTCTGCTTTGAAAGTATGAATATCACACCAAAAGAAGAGGCTTCTAAAGAATTCTTAACTCCATCCAAAGGAGAAGACATGCTTTATATGCAAACATTTAACGCTTAGGATTTAGAACTTGGTAATCAAGCACTTGGAACTGAATGAGTAGAACCTTGGACTTTTAACTTATCAAAAGAAGAAAGAAGTATGGACCTTTATCTGGACTTGCCCAATTTGTCCAAGCTCTCCGAAAATTACATTTACACAAGACCTCAATACAAACACTCATCTTAATAGCAAATTTCTGTAGGTCTAGTATAATTATGAAAATCCTCTACCTCCTAAATACATTAGTAAAAATATACTCTCTTCATTCCAAAATAACTTGTATTTTTTTTTCCAAAATATATGAGCAAATGAATTTTGGAGGTATAAATATACAAGTGTGTGCCTCAATTCTATAGAGGAAAAGCTGTCTCCTAATTTTTTTCATATTTAGTAAGTTGGTCTTATATTTTGGAATGGAGGGAGTATATTATTTATCCCAGATTAAATGTAAATACAGCTAGATTAAGGGTAAAAACTTAAAGAGAGGTTACAAATGATTCTCATTATAAGATCCAACAACTTTTCAAAATTTACCTCATTACTCTTGTTAGAAGCTTCTTTTGGATTGCATAATGTGATGTTTGTGATACAAGATTCCAACAAAGATGTGCTACAGTCCAGGAACTAGATTGTAATCCACTCATTCAAAACCCAAAAATGCTTTAATCTTGAATTTATTTTGAATGTAGCCAAAATATTGAATTTTTTTTCGAACCAGAAGGAATAAGTACACTGAATCAAATAAAAGGAAATTATAGTTAGAATAACCAGTCAAAATCCTTTATCAGAAGGGAAGAAATATCAAAAGCCTTGTATAAGTTTACAGTTGTGGAGCCACTTCAGACAGGTTCAGCTTCAGCATATGGTTTTACACACCTATTATCCTATTGTGTATTTCTCTGGTGGTGAAATAAGGTTGTAGTCTGTAGGCTTGGGAAATATTATTATGTGAGCTCTTTAAAGTTTTATTGGTCCACTAATACTTGAAAGAGATTGAAGATTTCTATTACTTCTCTCTTACAATTACATGGACATGATTGTATGATCAAATATGTATTAATATTTTGTAATGTTCCTTTTCCCTGTACTTTTCTATTACACTATTATCCTATAAGAATGATTTTCTACGGTTTTATTATATTAGTTTGTGAATTGTGAGATAAGTGGGTTTACGTGTAAATCTTGCAGGCCAACAAGTGGAGAAGTTTGTTCTGAAATAGAAGTAAATAAAGCAACCTCGTCTCATCCCAGTGAATTTTGCAGTTAAATTATGTCTTGGTATCTGTAGGAGGACCGCAAATGCTACAAAAGATTGGAGGACAAGTCTCCTCTGTGAAGGGAAATTACATACAACTTACCTTTCTGAGTAACTGGATTTTTTGTGCAACTCTTGCTTGTCATAGATGTTAGCCCTGACATTGAACTAAATGGAATGGTTTATGTTATAGAAATGTGTTACGCTGTTAGACTCTGTCCAAGTGAACATAAAATGTCCCATATTACAATAGAATTTGAAGGACACTATCACCTATGTGATGGGAATATACGTCACAACTTGATTCCATAAGAACATCCTTGGTAGTTCTGCTGTTCTTTTTTGAGAGCTGTCCGATTTTTGCTTGTTATTAAACTAATCCATGCTGTATAAAAGTCATCAAAAACCCTCTGAAGCGGTTCATCTGCCTTTTGAGAAAGTTTATAGATTTCTTATGGCTTTGTAATCATTCAAGAGTCTTAAGATATTTTGGCTCATAGATTTATATTCGGACTCCAATTCAAGTTCAGTAGCTCGCAAGGTGGATTTGCATAGCCCCCTCTCATCTCAAGTAGCGGTGGGCGAATAAGATTGTAGAGCTCTAAACGTTTTGCTCACTGCTAGTGCTAACTGGTAATGAGTTGGAGTTTATTTATCTTGGCTATAACTTTCCAAGGCACACAATTTAGTATTTCCAGTATTAGTATAATCACTACCCTGCTGTGTTTTGTTTTTGTTTTTGTTTTCGCAGAAATGTATTCGAGTGATAGCTCCCAATGTACACGAGTTGGACTGTAAATGTAAATATTATTTCTCACATGCTCCCCGGAAAAAGGGATGGAAAAGCAGTATCCGTTTACATTATTTGTAATGTTAAATGTCTAAACTTTTGGGTGTCGAATCATATTTCATTATTAATTGGTTGATTAAATTATTTGTCATGTAATAAAATATTTTAGAAAAAAATCATGGCAAATCATTTAAAATCTCATTTTATGACCCATACCCATTATATTATTATTCTTGTATGTATAAATAAAATAGAAGACATCCTCTCTCAACATACTTGAATCGAAGAAATCAGTTACACGACTTCTTGAAATCAGTATGAAACATTTTCAAATTCAAAAATAATAAATCTGACAATTTGTAGAACTTTTAAATATAGCTTAAAATTAAAAATATCTCAAATTTTAATCTTATATTGTTTTCATAAACAGAATTATAAACTGGGCTATTTTCTCAAAATCAGAATTAAAAATTAGGCAGGCTATTATGCCCATCTGAAACCAACAGCAACATCTGGAAAATCTAATGAAAATATGTAATACCATTTTGACCAACAGAAACATAGTTTGCCACTGAATGTAAAACATAGTTTAGAAACAAGTGATTCAAATCCAGGAACCAAGACCACTGTATTTGATACATTCAACCACCCTTCAACAATTCACACATAGCTGTCGATCAAAGACTTCCTCATCTCGTCAACAATGGTGCTAGGCTGGGATTCTCTCAACTTAAAGACACTCTCAATTACAGACAATTCTGTTGCTGTAGTGTCTGATCCACAGAAAGCAGTCCAGTCGTTGACAGTCAAACCAGCTGCTATCACTTCACTACCACGGTTCACAGTTCCAGCCACCAAAGGAACCTGAAGAAGAGTTGAAAGTTCATCCAAGTCTTCAATGGATGTATGGGGATGGACCTGCACCAACATCGGTATTTAATGAATACAGGAGCAACTACAAAGAACAGTTTAGAACATACTTTATCTCCATTACAAAATATGATTACTTACCAAGCCACCTCTATTTGAGAAGGCACAGTAGCTACCCACAAGAATGTTACCAGCAATTGTCTGTCGAAAAACTTCCACACCAAGGACATCTGCAATCAGCTCCTCAGTTTCCTAATAAATAGCACAAGAACAATATTGAGCCTCCTACATAAGGTATGATAGCAAGAAGTTTTTATAAAGCAAGCAATATTCACTTCCCCTCTAATTGCATGATTTGCACCTCAATTCAAGCAGGCTATTATCAACAAGCTACTTGTATTACATGAAGAAATGAACCCAAATCCAGTGAATGCATTAGTTTCTCCTTAAAACATGTATTAACATAAACAGCGCCAAAAACAAAAGTTTCCACAAAGCTGAAGAAGCTCCACAAGGAGTGAAGAGCCTCTCAAAAGGAAAACTGCTACAGGAATCTTGAGAGTTGAGAGAAATTATTCAGGTATGGTTAGGTTCTTTCTTTCAAGGATTTTCTAAATACATGAACTACACATGTATGGACATTTGGCACTTAACTGAGGGTATGGGATGTGGGTTCAGTATATCTTGCTGAACATGTACCAAATCAAATGTCCAAAGTCAGTTAACCTTGTATTGTAGAACACTCCAATAGAATACTTGCTACACGGTTGCTTACGTATGATATCCTCCAAATCAAAAATAAAGAATTACATACAATAAGGAAACATATTGTCCACAAAGAAATATATGAGCTTACCCTGTCAAGATCAGTATGGGTCAGTGCAACATGATCATTGCATGCTATGCAATTCCCAAGGGCTGATAACCTCTCATCAACACGCTGAACAACAACTTGATCGGGTAGACTGTTCCTCAAATGTTGCAGTTCTTCAAAAAGAAACAAAAAAACACACCAGGAACATTAGACATACCGTAAAATGACATCAACTGTGTCCACAACCCTTTCAACAGGTGTAAAATTAAAGAAAACCAAATTAAAGAGCAGGACAATAACAGAAGAAGCAAAAAATACTATAACACCAAGAGGAGGCTACATCTGGAAAGCTTGTGAAGGCCAATATTACAAAATATAATTAAGATCAGCTACAAATACTATAAAGGCGCTGAACCAATTGATGAGATGAACAAATTATTTTGCAAAGTTACAATTAGAGATTAAACTTTCACACTAGACCAACATGCAGACCAGAGCTATAAATAAAAAATCAATTTCCCATAAATTTTTAAAAAAATGGAAAAAAAAAAGGAGGGAGAGGAGCAACTTCTCTGCATATGAGAATATAAGATATCATTTTCCCTTCTGACTATGGCAACTGGGAATCCTTTTAGTTTTGTCCAATGAAAGTACAGGTAAGCCAGTTCTTTATAGTAACAACCCCTCATATTGATGAAGGCATGTCCCAACAACTTCTAATGAAACATGTTTTCACTTCCTAATTGAACTATTGTACATGGCCCAGTAAAAGTTTTGGTCTGATAAAAACATGTTCTAGCTTCCTAATTGATGAATAAAAAAGTTTGTCAACTAAAGGGAAGAAATTGCTTTCATACAGGAGTGAGACTCAAAAACAAAGTAAAATTGTATATATTCATTCCTACATCAGAAAGTATATATGGTTGGCATGGTGTTACCTTGGTCAGTGGTAGTATGAGGCAAGAGGAGCCCATTTTTGTTACCTGAAAAATAAAGAAGTAAAAAGTAATTAAACCAGAAGTTATTTACTATAGTACATTAATATTAGCAAATCATTACAGGATAAATTCATCGAATACAAGACCATAAGAACTTCTATAACCCTTACCAGCACAAAGCCTTCCAATGATTCTAGTCCCACCAATAGATGTCTTAACAACCGGAATAACACCGGCTAACTCAGACTCAAACACACTGCAAAATGAAACATTCATCTAGTCAAGAAAAGTGAAGGCATAACCCCAAATAACTACTCCCTCAATCCCAAGTAAGTTGTCCTCGATGGACTTGCATGCCCTTTAAGAGTAATGAGATTGGAGTAAAACAATACAGTTGCCCCATGTGTAAGTTGAAACTATTATTGACATCCACAAAAAAATAGGAAAGATAGTTCAGAGCAGAGAAAGTGTTTTAGAAGCATAAAGATATCCCTAAAATAAATAAAACCAACCTGTAGAAGTTCTCAGAACCTCCAATTGCAACCAAACAGTATGCATTGGTAAGCTTGGAAAATACCCCAATTTCACATGAATTCTCAAACTGCAACCCTGCAAATAAACCCATTCATCATCCACATACAAAGATTTTGAAGCCAAATATCAAAAACATTAAATACCATACATACCATACATACATACATAAATACATAATATTTATATATAATCAATGTTCTAAAAGGCGCTAGGCGGGAGGCCGGGGGCCTAGGCGGAATTTTTTATTTTAAGACAATTTTAATATTTTATCTTACATTATTCTAACAAAACAATAATATAAAGCAAAATAATCTATAATAAAGATAATAATTAAATTATAGAATTAGTAGTAATTGCACTTAAGTAGTAAGATATATATCCATTGCTTGAAATAATTAAATTATAGAATTAGTGTTCTAGTAAGAAGTATCTTGATATCTTCATATATATAATTATATACGTACTTCTTCTCTCTTAAAAATTTAAATAAATGTTATTTTTAAAAATTAGTGTGAAATTTATTGAATGAAACATTTGATATTATTAATTATGAAATTATTTTAATTTTTGTAATTTTCAAAATTGAGGACTTAAAGAAAATGACAAATACCGTATACTAAGTATGACTGACATATCTTTGACGTATTAGTTTTATTCATAAACAAAATTGGTATTAAATAATAAAATTTAAAATTTTAAGAATTCAATACAATATTAAAACTTAAGAAACTAAACATAAATTTAATAATTATATTGAATTAAACTAAATATTACAAATGTATCATCATTTATAGAATTTCAAGTTGGTACAAGTTCAAAAAATTACAACTATAATAAAATTATTCATTTTGACTTGATCTTGTTCACTTCTTGTTGTGATTTGATATGCTACAACTTGGATTAAGAATATGGTAAATTATTAAAAAAATAAAATATCAAGATTTGGTTTTGATAGTAATTTTAAAATAAAAAAAACTCCGCCTAGACCCCGCCTTTCCCGCCCAGGCCCCGCTTAGGCCGCCTTCCCGCCTAGGCGCCGCCTAGCCCGCTTTTTTCACCGATTTGGCCTTAGGCGCGGCGCTAGGCCCCCAACTAGCGCCTAGGCGGCCTGCCTTTACAACTATAATAAAATTATTCATTTTGACTTGATCTTGTTCACTTCTTGTTTGATTTAATATGTTACAACTTGCATTATGAATATGATAAATCATTAAAAAAATAAATATATCAAAATTTAGTTTTGGTAGTAATTTAAAAAAAAACAAAAAAAAACTCCGCGCTTTTTTCACCCATTTAGGCGCGGAGCTAGGCCCCAGCCTACTGCCAGGTACAACCTTTGTAACTTCATGGTATACCCATGGATTGGCCAGTTCCTATTTGGAAGGCTGCAATTTCTTAACTGCCGCAGTTTCTACTCCTGCTAATAGTTTAGCACATTCTTTATTGTTACTATGGGGTCCTGAAGCACAAGGGGATTTTACTCGTTGGTGTCAATTAGGCGGTCTGTGGACTTTTGTTGCAGACAGCCTAGGCCGATTTTTAGAACAGAGTATATAATCGTATGCAATCGTGCACATAACATTATATATATGTAAGAGACAAACGTCTGAATAACTTACTAGTTCCCATGATGCGATGAAAAAGGGGCCGGACAAATATGCCGATGGAGATCTGTGATACGTAAATATTCCCAAATTCAGTATTAGGAGATGAACGGAATTATTCTTTAGAAAATTACACACCAAAAAAAATAATTAAAAATCATCTAAAATCAAAGTGTTTGGGTTTTCAAAAGCATAATCGAGATCATAGTGAATAAAACCAGTATAATCAAGCCCTATGCGAGTAAAATCACCTGTAAGGAGAGAGGAAAGAAGCGGTGCTGGATAGAGGAGGATACGAGAAAGGATATTCCCGGAGCTCGAACGAGATGGCCTTTACGAACAAGGATAGAAATATCTTTCCTCGAATTAGGGTTAGGGATTTTATAAAAGGGGTTTTTAGAGAGAGAAAAAAAAGAGGGTAGGGAGTTTGATAAGGAGAGGAACGGAGCGTTTGGGGCCCATACTTGCTCGTCAAGGATTATTATTTTCAATAACAAAAAATATTTAGGAAACTATTAAATTAATAACAAAAAATATTATTTTTACAATACAAATGTCGCTATAGATCCTATAGTTATAATTTTTATCGTCGCTATATATCTGCAGCAATATTTTTAGAGTTATTCTACGGCGACAGGTTTGGAGCGACCGGTCTAGCGACCGGCCGGAAATTTTTTTTTTTTTTTTTTTTTTAAAATGTCTCCCAAATAATTTATAAGATTTATTGGAACTGGAATTTTTACAGAAAAAAGTGTTTTGGATGTCATTTGGATACACGTAAAAAATATGCCTGTACAGACATATTTTTTACGTGTATCCAAATGACATCCAAAACACTTTTTTCTGTAAAAATTTCAGTTCCAATAAATCTTATAAATTATTTGGGAGACATTTAAAAAAAAAAAAAAAAAAAAAAATTTCCGGCCGGTCGCTCCAAACCTGTCGCCGTAGACTTTTTGATATTTTTATTGTGAAAATAATAAAAAGTATTGTGAATTTGATAATTTCCTTATTTTATACTCCCTCCGTCCCACGATAAAAGTCCTAGTGAAGCATATTAAGAAAAGGGATAAAATGATAAAATTGTCCATACTAATATGTCATTAATCATTTTCGATGTAGGTGAGAGAGTGACTTTCTAGCTTTTCAATTCAAAATATTTTCAACACATAACTAATTATATTTATTGTATATGGAGAGAGAATTAGAATAAGAAAAATATGAGATATTTAATGCTAAGGGTATAATAGAAAAAATTGTGTAAAAGTTTGGTTATTAAAATAAAATTGACATTTAACATGAGACTACCCAAAATAGTAATAAGTACTTTTATCCTGGACGGAGCGAGTACTACATGTTATTGTGTAACAACCCGGGTCAAATCCCGAGTCCAAAACAAATCTTGGGTCAAATTCTAAGTCTGAATCGAATCAAATCTATCAAAATAAGGCCTCAAACTACTGGCCCAATAGTATCTTCTTGGGTCAACTTAGCCCACCACAGGCTCACCTAAAAGGTCATGACTTGAAGGTACAATTTTTTTCCCAATCTTCTGATATGGGACTGGGGTGTTACAAATTCTCCTATCTTTCGATATGGGACTGGGGTGTTACAAATTCTCCCACTTAAATTTCTGACGTCCCCGTCAAAACCGATCACACACACGGACCCAAAGATGTAAGACCCTAACTTATTATTAATGAAATTGAATTTCCTCTATTTATTATTTCGAAATAGTAAGGGTTGATTTGATTAATGTGGTTAGTTATAGGTAAAATGCGTAAATATTTAAAATAAGCAAGTGGTTATAAAATATTCATTGTTTTCACGGAATATTAGTTTGGTCGTGGAATATTCTTACCGTCGGGAAATATTCGTACGACGGCGTAGCTTTGTGTGGGCCCCATAACGGAAAGCGATTGGATGAAGAAAATGACAAATATAAGTTGTTTATAAATAACGGCGTAGTTGTTACTGTTAATACTGTTAGAATACCCGGTGGTTAAAACACAGTAGTACACGGTATTGCACCAATTATTGATTCTTACGTAAGAAGGCACTACTCAATAATTGTTACAGTAATTACTGTTCAATATTTTATTTTATTGATTCAATAATTGCTACGTTGATATTTTATATTATTGTTGTTTCAATAATTATCACTACACAGTATTTTTATTATCAGATCAATAATTCATATTATTGGAATAATATTATTAGATAACATTATTGGCAATGTCTAGAAAGTTCTGTCTAAGGAGATGTTTGGTCAGTTAATTGCGCGCCAGTAAGGAGAAATCCTTATTGGAAAGCCCCCTCTTTCCTGGGAACGGCCTAATTGTCAATATCGTGATTCTGTAATATTATTTGTGAATAATTAATTATTAATTTATATGATAAGAAAAATATTCATTTTATGTGAATATAGATGGAGAAAATTTTAAAGTGACAATTGTTGAAATCAATGATAAATATTAAAGACTTTAAATTTATCCAAAGTTTAAAGATATCCAAATTGTCAACATGATACTGCTTTGTGGAGTAAAATTCAAAAATAATATTCATGTATCAAAAATAATTTTGACAAAAAAGAAATATATTTTTCGGGTGAAAAGTACCCCGTGAATAGTACACTGTGAATAGTACTTCGAGAATAGTACCTCGTGAATAGTACCCCAACATGAAAAGTACTCCAAATACCCGAGTGAATAATATTCGAGTGAATAGTAATTTTGGTGAATATTAACCCATGAATAGTAACTCGTGAATAGTACTCCGACACGAAAAGTGCCCCGAATACCCGAGTGAATAATACTATAGTGAATAGTAATTGGGTGAATAGTAATCCGTGAATAGTAACTCGTAAAAAAAATATCAAAGAATATGATATTCCATGACGAGTATAAAATAAATGATATCTCATACGAGTACAATAGAATATACGAAACTGCAAATAGATTTTCACCCGCAATGCAGTAATCCACGTAGACATATCATTTCCACAATTAAATAGAATGAATATGTAAGACCCCAAATAATTAATAAATAAAATTTAATTTCCTTTAATTATTATTTTGAATAGTAAGGGTTGATTTGATTAATGAGGATAGTTATGGGTAAAATACGCAAATATTTCAAAATAAGCAAGTGGTTATAAAATATTCATTGTTGTCGGGGAATATTCGTTTGGTCGTGGAATATTCGTACTGTCGGGGAATATTCGTACGACGGCGCAGCCATGTGTGGGCCCCATAACGGAAAGCGATTGGAGGAAGAAAACAACAAATATAAGCTGTTTAAAAATAACGGCGTAGTTGTTACCGTTTACACTGTTGGAATACCCGGTGGTTAAAATACAGTAATACGCGTTGTTGCACAGTAGCACACGGTATTGCACAATATTTTGAATTATTGATCCTTACGTAAGAAGGCACTACTCAATAATTGCTACAGGAGTTACTATTCATTACTTTATTGATTCAATAATTGCTGCGTTGATATTTATATTATTATTGTTTCAATAATTGTCATTGCATAGTATTTTCCATTATCAGATCAATAATTCATATTATTTGAATAATATTATCAGATAACATTATTAGCAATGTCTAGAAAGTTCTGTCAAGGAGAGGTTTGGTCATCTAATTGCGCGCCAGTAAGGAGAAATCCTTATTGGAAAGCCCCCTCTATCCTGGAAACGGCCTGGTTATCAGTACTGTGATTCTGTAATATTATTTTTAATAATTAATTATTGATTATTATGATAAAGAAAATATTTATTTTATGTGGATATAGATAGAGAAAATTTTTAATGTGACAATGGTTGAAAATTAATATTTTATCTTTTTCTAATAAAATAATTCATTTAAATATATTATTTTAATAATATATTAACGATGATATTTTTACAATGAATGTGGGATATATGAATATATGAGGAGGTAGAGTATTTTTGTGGCATTAAATGTTTAACACATGTTTTGTGTGTCGGTGGACATAATTTTTGACCGAAAATTGAGTATAGACTGTAAAATCACCCGTTTGTGGATTTCGGTCAATTTCTATTTGAAATTTGGAAAAACTTCCTTCTGCAAAGTTGTAGAGAATGGAATTTCCTATGGAAATTCACGAGTTTCGAATTTTTTGATAACCGAGCTATTTTCTATGACTTGTTGAAGTTTCGGAAAAATAAAATGATTTTTATTAAAATAGGGGTGGGACCCACTTTTGGTTGGTAGATTATGCATGTGGGCTGCTAAATGGGTTCAAAGGTGGCTGGCGTGAAGTGTTTTTCAAAGTTAGGCATGCGTAAGAAAATTATTATAAATAATATTAATTTATTATTTTAGTCTCCTTTGGCGTTCTAGCATTTTCCTATAAATAGAGGGCTAAGTTAGAATTGAAAATCACACCAGAAACAAAGTTTTCTCTTTTTCTCTCTCTATATTGTCGAGCGTATTCTTGTGAGTATACTTTGAGTGTTGCTATACGGTGCGAGTTTCTGTCAGCACTATACCGAAATTCAGTCAGAAGTGTGGTTATTTTGAGGTAAGGGATGTTATTTTCTTCTCAAATGATATTTTTCTTCAATATCATTATGCCGAAATATTGGTGAACGTTTTTATCAAATTTGGAACTTTTTGTGCCGGAGTTACTATTCACGTATACGGCACTATTCACGTATACGGCACTATTCACGAATACGACACTATTCAAAGAAAAAATATTTTTTTTCTTTTCGTCCAAAATATCTATTGTGGATACTAGCTTTGATTGTATCCATGTTTTGATCATTCTTGAATTTTACACCACTTTGATTATTTTTGAGGTATTTTTGGACATGGATAAAACAAAGTACGAATCCTTAATCCTTAATCCTTGTCATTTTGTTTCACTGGATTCGGTTCTTTAAAAATATTTTTTTTAACATCTTCAGTCTTAAATGATGTTACTATTGAATATCTTTGGCCTGTAGTGCAAAGATGAATGATTTCTGATGAATATCTTTGGCCCGTAGTGCAAAGATGAACAGGTGTTTAGATGAACATGACCAACAGATGAATATCCTTGGCCTGTAGTGCAAGGATGAATATATGATTCAAGATGTGCATTGATTGATGTAACAGGGATAAAAATACTGTTGATGGACTGTTAAATTCATAGACATTAGTAGATTTCATCCTGTACGTAACTCTTCTATGAATTAATATTTTCCGCTGCGAATATTGATTTAAAACTTGTTGTCTATTGTATTCTATTAGATTTTTTTCCTTGTTGAAGGCTAACGATAATTTGTTGTATATTATCTTAGTCATAATATTCTTTACTGAGCTAGTTGAGCTCACCCTTTTCCTTTTTGTTCCATTTTTCTTCTCAGGAGACGAGAATATAGCGAGTACGAGTCGGGGTATGAATTGATGGTCCTTGAGAGAGTTGTTTAGTAGTCCTCACCATTTTTGTAAAATAATATATCAATAATTGTATTGAGGACATAGTTGGGTATGTATATTGTCTAGATGACAATGTTTGTATTCAAACTCATAGTTTATGGGTTGTAAAAGTTGTAGTTGTTTCTGTACCATGTATTTGGCGACTCAAAATGGGTTGGATGGAGTGGACCTATTTTGGGGGCGTCATAGAATACGAAAGGTCATTCACCATGCATGCGGTAGTCCACACAGACAGGTTATTCCAATAGAATAATAAAGAATGGAATAACAAAGGAATTCACTAGACATGCGATAGACCGCACAGACAGGTCATTCCAACAGAATAATAAAGAATGTAACCAGGTGATGCGTAATCCTCACAGATAGGATATTCCTAACAGAATAATAAAGGATAGAACCAGGTCATGCGTAATCCGCACAGATAGGATATTCCAACAGAATAATAAAGGATGAACCATGTCATGCGTAATCCACACAGGCAGGATATTACAACAGAATAATAAAGAATGGAATAATAGAAGAATTTCACCATGTATGCGGTACTTCGCATAGACAGGTTATTCCAACATAATAATAAAGAATGGAATAACAACCTTTATGAGTATTGAAAGAAAATAACTCTCTTCATGAATACGAAAGAATAATACCCCTTACTATAATAATAATATCTCTTACCTTAGAAAAAGACTGGATACTGGAATAGTGAAGTAGCAGACTTCGCTTCTTCTTTCTCTCTATAGCTTCACTCTCTATAATTTCTCTATAATAATTGCTCTATAGCTTTAGTGAATTGGTGAAAAATAATGAAGGAATGAACTTCTATTTATAAGAAAATATAGTTTCAATAATTGCACATTTTGGGCTCAAAATATTACAGTATAATACCTTCTTCTTTTTCTTCCTTTTTAATTTAGTCCTGCAAGTATTATCAAACTTGCACCACCTCCTCTAATAGTAAATAATGTGAATCAATAGTAAATCATGTGACTTAATAGTTCTAGATATGTAAAAATATGAATTACAGTATAGTACCTACATCTATACCTCTATTTTTAACTTAGTCATGCAAGTATTATCAATATTGCACCAACTCCCCTAATAGTAAATGAATCTGAATCAATAGTACACACATGTGAACAAATAGTTATAATCATGTGAATCAATAGTAATTAATTGCTCATTTATCCGGTTAATTACCTGATTGGTCAATATAACCTCCAGACATCAATTATTATCGAAATAAATGTCGATTTTCACTAACACTAATAATTTCAACACAATGGAACTATCAATTTCATCTTTAATCAACACGAACTTATTCATCATTAATAGTATAATTCACAATATTTAACAACCAGGTCGTTCCCAGGAAGGAGGGGGCTTTCCGATAGGAATTTCTCCTTATTGGCGCGCAATTAGGTGATCAAACCTCTCCTTAACAGAACTTCTAGACATTGTCAATATTGCAAATAATAATATGAATAACTTTGTCGTCTCAATTATTGATTTAATAATATAACATATTATACAGATGATACTGTGACAACAATTGAATCAATAATATGAGAGATATGATGCAGCAATTACTATAACAATAATTGAGTATAACTGGGTGACTTCTTACGTATGCATCAATAATTAATACCGTGTACTACTATGCAACCACGAGTATTATTGTACTTTTACTACCGGGTAGTTCAACAGTTTTAACGGTAACACTTTTTGCCGTTATTTTTATAAAATGATAATTCTATCAATTTCTAATTACGTCAATACTTTCGTTGTGGGGTCCACCGATGATTGTGCCATCGTACGGATATTCCCCGATAAAAAGAATATTCCTCGACCAAACGAATATTTTATAACAACTTGTATACTTTGCAAAATTTTCACATATCACCCTTAACTTTAACCTTTTATCAATTTAACAATTTACTAAATAGAATAATTATAAGAAAATTGAATACTTTCATTTCATAAAATTCGGGGTCTCACATCTTCTATGATTTAAAAGTTCATCATCAATATTTTATTGCTGTAACACAGCCCAAAAAATAATTCATATCACAAAATTATCTATGCACTATTGGCCAAAGATATTCGTTATTATCACCAATGGTCATGATCATGTCAACAACTGTCCATCAATGCACTACGGGCCAATGAGGACTTTTACCACATTATTTGTAACATTACATGTCATGATTATACTGATACATAATCATAATCATACTGATTAACAGTCCAACTATGCACTACGGGCCAAAGATAACTTTCATCACCATATAAGCATGAGGATGATGACAATGATATAAGAATTCAATTAAATGAGACCAAGGATAAATTTTAAAGAATTAAAATTCAATTTATCCAGAATTTAATAATGTCCAAATTGTCAACATGATACTGCATTGTGGAGTAAAATTCAAGAATAATATTGTATCAAAAATGATTTGGGAAAAAAAAAATTAATTTTTGTTATGAATAGTACCCCAGGTGAATAGTACTCGAGTGAATAGTATTTCATGAATAGTACTTCAGAAATAGTATACCATGAATAGTACTCTGGTATAAAAAGATTAAAAATTATCAAAAATATTTAGAATAATATTTTCGTGAAATGATACTAAATGAAGCACAATTTTTAAGGATATTCTACTAATTTCAATTAGTATAGAAGCAATACTTTAACAAAATGAGTGTAGAATTCAGAAACTGAAACTGAAATAATATTACTTACATACTACAGAGTAGGGAAGAAAATATTATTTCTTACGAATATTGAACAAAAATAATATCTCTTACATTAAAAGGAGAGTATTTCTGACATGTAGCATGAGATATATTTGAAGAAAACTTATATTATTTTCTACGCCCAAAATTTCCTTAAACTCAAACGAAATACGCTCAATATTATAGAAGAAGAATTCTTTGATTCTGGTGTGATTTTCAATTCTAAACTAAACATCCTATTTATAGGAGAATGGAAGGATACTATTTAGAAAAATCACGAACTGCGTAGTAATTTCAGACCAATTTCACGGGCGCAGAAACTAAATTCACTTGATTTACTATGTAAATACTATGCATAATAAAATATAATATATTTTATTTTACATAAAAAACAAAACTTATTATAATATATACATATATAATAATAATAATAATACTCCCTCCCAACCAAGTTTCCTCTAATTATCTCAACTCACTTGGCTTCATGAAACACATTTTTAATAACATTCATCATTAATAATATAACTCACAATATTAACAATCAAATCATATCATTCCCAGGAAAGAATGAGCTTTCCGATAAGAATTTCTCCATATTGACGTGTAATTAGGTGACCAAATCCCTTTCCTCGACAGAACTTTCTAGACATCGTCAATAATACAAATAATAATATGAATAACTTTGTCGTCTCAATTATTGATTTAATAATATAAAATATTATGACAATAATTGAATCAATAACGTGAGATACTATGCAGCAATTATTGTGGTAATAATTGAATAAAATTGAGTAACTTCTCACGTAAACATTAATAATCAAAGATACTGTACAATACCGTGTGCTATGCAACCACACGTATTATTTTACTTTTATCACCGAGTATTTTAACAGTTAACGGTAAAACTTTTTTTGTTATTTTTATAAAAAGTTATTTATGTCATTTTCTAACTCCAACAATAATTCTGTTGTGGGGTCCACCAATGATTGTGTCGTCGTACGAATATTTCCTGATAAAATGAATATTCCCAACCAATCGAATATTTTATAACAACTTACTTACTTTGCAAAATTTATAAATATTACCCACAACTATAACATTATATTAAATACACACCTTAATAATCAAGAATAATATTTAGAGAAAATTAAATCTTTATTCATAAAAGTTGGGGTCTTACAGCATTAATGAGTCGATGGGCGGGTTGGTTTGGGTTCGCAGGTGGAATGGGTCATGGTGGTCGGGACAAATTTTGGGTCCAGATAGCATGTAAGTGTTTATTATTTCTATTATAATGTCAGTGTTGTTGTTTATGAGTTGAAATTAATATGGTTGTTGTTGTTGGATTTTCTGATGGTTGCGGTGGTTTTTGGGCTTATCCTTGCCGGAATCCATGGTATGTTGTTCGTTGCAGGGGGTTTCCTTGACCATGTAGTCAGAATTCATGGAGGAGTGATTTAAGCCCTTTGTATAAATGTATAAATTTATATTAATTTCTTTCAAGTAAATAAAGAAGAAGAACTTGGGAAGTGGGAGAAATAATATATAGAAAAAGGTTATTTAGTTGTCAAATCATTGCCCAGTCACTAAATTTTTTTTTCTTCTGGCGGCCTCGTATGTAAATATACAATTGAACTTAATGTTTGTCGAAATGACCTGATTAAGAATTTAAAAAAACACAGTGGGCCGATTGAATTTTTTAAAAGTACGATGGCTAATTATTGAATAAAACACGACGACCACAGTAGGGTAAAGTTGTTTTGGCAAAAATATTTATACATTTGTGTATATATTAGGGTTGTAAACAGATATATACGGATCCGGATACCAATGTATCCGTATTTGTACGACCCAAACTATTATGATTAAAGATTAATTTTTCTCGAAATATATTTTTGAATATTATGGTGTGGATTTGATATAATTTTATAGTTGTGTGTAATATTTATAAATTTTATAAAATAAGCAAGTTGTTATAAAATATTCGATTGGTCGGGAAATATTTGTTTTAATAGGGAATATTCGTACGATGGCACAATTATTGGTGGACCCCACAACGGAATTATTGTCGGAGTTAGAAAACGACAGAAATGTCTTTTTATAAAAATAATGGCAAAAGTTTTACCGTTAACTGTTGAATTATTCGGTGATAAAAATACAGCAATGCGCGTGGTTGCATAGTAGCACACGATATTGATTATTGATGCATATGTGAGAAGCAACTAAGTTATACTCAATTATTGCTACAGTAATTATTGTATAGTATCTCACATTATTGATTCTATTATTGTCACAGTATCATCTGCACAATATTTTATATTATTAAATCAATAATTGAGATGACAAGTTATTCATATTGTTATTTGCATAATTAACAATGTTTAGAAAGTTCTGTCGAGGAAAGGGGTTTCGTCACCTAATTGCGCGCCAATAGAGAGAAATCCTTATCGGAAAGCCCACTCTTTCCTGGAAACGATATGGTTGTTAATATTGCGAGTTATAATAATAATGAATAAATGTTGTTAAAAATTTTGAGGGAATTTTTATGAAGTATTTGATGTAAATTTTGGTGTATTATTTGAACCCCCACTTACCTATTTTTTAAAATAATCGTTAAAAAGTTATTCAATATTTATATATATAATAAGAGGTGAGGCCCACATGTGATGATGACATGGGTGGGGCCCACGTATGTTGAAAAATGAAATGTCAGGGGGGAGAATTGAGTTTGTCATGGGAGGATTGTATTATTATTATATATATTATAATAAGTTTTATTTTTTTATAAAAAATAGAATATATAATATTTTATTATGCATAGTAAGTGCGTAGTAATAAATGAGAAAATCAGACGAATTTTTTGCGCGCCCGTGTATGGTCTATATGCAGTCTGTGATTTCTAAATTCAAATAGTATCCTTTCCATTCTCCTATAAATAGGATACTTAGTTTAAAAATAAAAATCACACCACAATCAGAGAATTCTTCTTTTATAATATTGAGCGTATTTCTTTCTAGTTTTAGAAAGCTTGAAGTGTAGAAAACAGTGAAAGTTTTCTTCAAGAATATCCCCACTGTACTAGTCGGAATACTCTTCTTTTTATGGTAAGGGATATTATTTTTGTTCAATATAAGTATGAAATAATATTTTCTTCCATACTCTGTAGTATGTAAGTAATATTATTTCGTTTTGTATTTCGAATTCTACACTTGTTTTGTTAAATTATTGCGTCTATACTTCTTGAAATTAGTAGAATATCCTTAAAATTTGTGTTTCATCTAGTATCTTTTCATGAAATATTATTCTGAGCATTCTTGATAATTTTTATCTTTTCATACCAGAATACTATTCACGGGGTACTATTCTCAAAGTAACTATTCACAGGGTACTATTCACTCGGGATACTATTCATGACAAAAATTAATTTCTTTTCGGTCCAAATCATTTTTGATACAATATTATTCTTGAATTTTACTCCACAATGCAGTATCATGTTGACAATTCGGATATTATTGAATTCTGGATAAATTAAATTTTAAAATTTTAAAATTTATCCTTGCTCTCATTTAATTGAATTCTTATATCATTGTCATCATCCTCATGCTTATATAGTAATGAAAGTTATCTTTGGCCCGTAGTGCATAGATGGGTTGTTGATCGGTATGATTATGACTATGTATCAGTATAATCATGACGTATAATGTTACAAATGATGTGGTAAAAGTCCTCATTAGCCGTAGTGCATTGATGGACAGTTGTTGGCATGATCATGACCGTGATAATAACAAATATCATTGGCCCGTAGTGCATGGATAATTTTGTGATATGTAATATTTTTTGGGCTGTGTTATAGCGATAAAATATTGATGATGAACTTTTAAATCATAGAAGATAGTAGATATCATGCTCTACTTGACTCTTCTAATGGATTGCTTATTCCGCTGCAGCTAAACTTGTTATATATTATATTCTATCAGTTTAACATTGTTGAAAGCTAATGATAATTTATTCTGCATTATCTTAGTCATAATATTCTTTACTGGACTAATTGAGCTCACCCTTTACTTTTATTATATATATATATATATATATATATATTGCATACATCTCTTAAATAACATACATTTATTAAAACTATATATGTCATTTTGAAAATTCTTTTAAAAAACAAAATAATATTAAAAATAGTGGTCTCACTTGCTTTTCTTTAATTTACAAAAATGTCACCCTGCGACCCCACTTGTTTTTAAAAAAAATCTTCAAAATGACGTAATTTTAAATTTTTAATAAAAATATGTTATTTAAGATAAATATACTTTAGATTTATTCTCTCTCTCTCTCTATATATATATATATATATAAGTTATTCGGATACGAATTTCAAATATAGATACGAATTCGAATATCAGATTTCGCACTATCCGTCGGATATATTTACGGTCGAATGTTTAACGAATACGTCTATATCCGTATCCGTATCCGTTTATCTGTTCATACCTTTAAACCGAATACAGAAATATCCGTTTTTTTTTTCGAATGTGAACAATATCCGCTATTCGTCGGATATATCTACGGTTGGATATATTTACGGTCGGATGTTAAACGAATACGAATATGCCTATATCCGTATCCGTATCTGTACCGTTTATTTGCGGATACCTTTAAACCGAATACATATATATTCGTTTTTTTCGTTTTTTTTTTAATGCGAATAATATCCGCTTTTTTCGAATATGAATGCGGACGAATATAAACTTTTCGATTATTATTTACAATCCTAATATATATAAAATTTATTTATTATTTATGTAAGACGTGTAATATTTGTTTTTAATAAAAAATTATATTTAAAGTTGGGCAGACATCTAAAAAAAATACAGTAGTACCTCAAACCCATTCAAATCTTCAGTCCAATAAAATCGGGCTTCATCTCCACCAACTTATAATGTTTTTTGCTGCTACAATATCCCATATTCCCATGCATTTGAATTGGACTCTTGTTTTTTATTTTTAGGCAAATATATCTTATGTTTGTTTGAAGGTTTTTTACTTTTTTTTATTGTGAGTTAGTGTCATGTGCCAACTAAACACAAATACTAGGGTGGTAATTATCATGGACTTCAAGAGTATTATCTTCTTTTTCTTTTTAACCTTTTAAGTAGAAAGCTAAGTTATTATTCAAGTAGAAAGCTAAAGCTAAAATGACCAAGAGCATTGGGCCTCCTGTGCCACAAGCAATCAACAAGGGAGAAGGAACCCCCTTGATTCATTTTAGGAAATTTTCATATACAACTTTACTACTGCCTATAACCAGTTTCATATACATTTTTCTTCCTAGTTTCCTCCTCTATATTTTTGTGGTAATCCGATTAGCATGAATTGAACTTCATGATAAGTTCACTTAATGACCAATACAGTGCTGACACGCAGGCGAAGAGATCACCCTCCCGCTTGTGTGTCAGCACTGCATTAGACATGAAATGAACTTACCATGAAGTTCACTTCATGCTAACCACTCCCATTTTTGTGCATAAGCATTTTAAAATGGTTGTACATTTAAATTCCATATACATCTCTTTTGTCCTAGCTTCATCCTAAGAAATTAAATACAAATATATTTACACATAAAAAAGTATCAAAGACGTACCTCTTGTAAAAAAATTCGGTTCAGTTCGGTATTTCGGTTTTAACCGTTTTGTGCTCACTCCTACCTCTTGAAACGTGTTAGTCTTTAGTGAAATTATAACTCAACACCGTATTTCCGAACAACATATGGTTGTACATTTAAATTCCATCATCTTAGTTGGTATCAAATTTTATAATATTGTGCCTTTTATTTATTTATTTAATAATTAACAGCCGAAGATGCAATACTGTGGATTTATAACTTGTTTCTTCCAATAGTTTAAAAATGAAAATATGATTAAATTTTATGGGGTCATATATATATATGGGTGTCGTTAGTAAAGAAATTGTCTCAAAATTTGGGTCCATATTATTATTATTATTATTATTAAGGTGATGGATGGAGACACGTGTTGACAACTAGAAATACTTTCAACAACCGAAACAAGGTCACTATGGGTCGGAGGGGCCGGGCCCACATATATTTTACTTGTCGAGTGGGATTTTATCCACTTCTTGCCAATGAAAAATTAGACTATGGACTAAAATAATGGCAACACTTGAAAGTGTTAAATATATAAATAAAAAGGGAATATATCCTCTTTAATTATTATATTGGTGCTAATTTTTCTCATAATTCGTTCTTGGAGAAAATAATAATTAAGCTTTGAAAGAAATATACGCAATATCAACTTAGAAGATAAGATAATAAAAGACTTTAAAATCAAAAGATATAAATAATAGATAATTTTGTACTTTATACAAATAGTTGCACAAAATAAAAATAATATAATTAGAAACTGCTAAACTTTCACAAATCTAATTAATAATTAAGCATGTTAACGTTTTTTTAATAAAAAAAGTAAATAGTTATGTAAAGGTGACATTTACCAAATAAAGATCAGATTCCATTTGAGCTGGAAACAAAAGCAGAAGAAAGGTTTTCTAGAATAATAATAATACGAGTACATTACTTTTCATTATATAAAGATTAATAAATGGAAAGAAGAAACAAAAAGATACAAGGCCGGCCAGCACTGAGATCTCAAATTTTGTACAACAGATTACAGATATTATTATTATTATTATCTGAATAAGTAGGTGATACACTCGAGCTGGCACCTGACTCAGCCAGATCAACCTAACAAAATAGGAGTATGTCATTCTCAGATCTTAATGAAACAGAACATAACCAATAAACTAATAAATTGAAAAAATACAAAATGCCTAATGGAAGTAGTTTTTGTAACATAACTGATAACATGGGCTTCATGTGACTTTGTCAATGTTGAAGGAACCGTACTCAAACCACTTGCCATTGCCATTGCCATTGCCATTGCCATTGCCATTGCAGAGAGGTCATGCATGCCTTTGCATATCATCATCTTAACAGTTCTGCGGTTCAAATTGTCAGTCTCTAAAAGTTGTGACAGCCAAGGATATTGACAGAAATAGGCCAACCACCTGAATCCACTGGGTCACACTAATCATTATCATGCCAAGAGAAATGTAGCTCACTACTACCCACTACCCTTGGTGGTGGAACGAGGCTATCCGTGAATCAGGGTTTTCACTTTACAACCCCCCTCCATCAAGCTGTAAAGGCAGATATGATAGAAGAAAATGACAGTTACAGTTGAAATAATAGATCAAACCACCAGATCAACCAAGCAAAAATAGATAGATAATTACGTCACATTTTTGTGGAAATTATCTGAAATTTCCAAATCATTATATATATATATACACACACACAACTCTGGCTAACATATATGCTTAATTAAGTTACTATTGAGCTCGTTAACACACATTAGGTTAGATAGAAACTACAACGTCTGACACTGAAAGGAAAGAAAGAATACGATGTTCTGATAATAGGGTGGTTCAAGAAGGATTAGACGAATAGGGTGATAGAATTTCGAGAGATATGTAAAAAGCAGGTCCTATTACTATGCATATTCCTAATCTTAAATGTAATGTAATAACGTAGGGATCCATATGTAAACATAGTATCTATTTAGAAACACACACACACACATATATATATATATATGAAACTATGAAAGGAAGTTGAAATAGTTAGCTCCCACTGAAGGCCATCTAATCTTATTAGGGTTTGGTAGTATCTTAGAATAGTTGGTCACTTTTTATTCTCAGATAAGACAATAGAAATTGCTATTTTAACTTCGCAACTTGAAATTGTTGCTCTCCAGGAGCAAATTTTGTTAAATTAAATCCTATTCAACTAATCCAAGCATTACAAAACAAAATTTTACATTAGTTTTTTTATTTCATGTTACATGTCAACAACCATTAACTTGTTTCTTTTACTTGGCCAAGAGGGAAACGAGAAAAAAGCAACCCTAAACCTGACTAGAACGGAACCCTCGTCATGATAATAATTAATACTCCCTTTAGGTTAAAAATTTCTCTAAAAATATAAACTCATATTAGCTAAAAGATAGTAGATGACAAATTTATGATTCTTTTTATTCAAAATTACCAAAATTGGAAATCAAAGCAGAAGGTTTAATAAATGGACCAGGAATATCTATAAGAAAGAGTAGTAGCCGAACCCTTGTGGATAGAATTGGACCGTTGGCTATTGTACTAAAATCCAAGTAAATTATCATGCCTGAACAATACGAAATTGCATCATATAAGAAAGAGTAGTAGCCGAACCAACTGACATAGCTAGATCATCATCAAAAGAAGAGGCTTCCTTTCGCTCTCAAGTAACGGCGAATCGCGTGCGGAAATTGAATTGTTTCATTTTCAAAGAAAAAATGAAGAGAACCAAAAAGTGAGATTCAGTTTCCAGAAAAGTGAAAATGCTAACCGCAGACTTCATTTAATAGAGGGATATCAAAAACAACATTTTCTTCCTCATAAAGTTGCCGATTGAAGACAATGTACATCTCATTTTCTTTTCCAACAACTTAAAAATACAGGAAAGCAAAGCAGAAATTTGTGGGTGGGTGGGTGGGTGAGTGGGTGGGGGGGAATCAATAAAATAATCTACAATTTGCGAGCGAAGGATCAGAACCATATCTGAAAACCAACTGGTTCCTTAAATATAAGCACAGGTTCCAGCAAGACCTCAGCTTCCTTCCAAGTCGGTGACAGCCCAATTTCCTGTATTATAAATAACAATCGTATGAGGTTCTTAATTCCTATATTTAATTTACATATTAAAGAACAGATATGAAGGTTACTAAAGCCCTGAACAAATGCTCCCAATCAGTGCCTAACAATGGAACCATCTAGACAATAAGGCAAAAGGCTACAATAATACAAAATTTTAACCTACTGCAACCATTGTCCACCACATTTTCACTTAAAAGATGAGTAAATAGAATTGTTAAGGTTGGATAAACTTACACAAAAGAATCATGTTGTGCCTTTTGTCCAACCTGCTTTACCTCAGGTTTTCACATATTCCATGCCATTGCGCTTCCGTTTGTTAGACTTTGAAAAAAAGCATATAGAAGCCCAAGATTTCTTCGGCTTGACTGGTTGTGCCTTGACATCCCTCTTTGCAACAAGTTCAGCCATGTACTGAACAACAGCCTGAGGAACATCAAACCTTTGATTAGCATTGTACCAAAACTAACTGTTGTGTTCATAGAAAAACAATAAAGAACTTACTTGTGCCCCCATGTCAGTAACACTTTTTGGTGGCTCTTCCAGAGGATTTCCTTCCACATTTAAAACACGTAATTTGGACAGCATCCTGAAAGAATCTGGAAGAATTCTTATCTGGTTATTGCTCATATCCAACTCTTCTAGCATCTCAAGGTTTCCTATGGACCTAGGCAGGAATTGTAGATCAGCAAAATTGTTGCCTATGTTCATCTTTACAAGTGTGGTAGCAAAACATAAGCTCTCAGGCACGGACCCTAACTCATTGAAACTTAAATCAAGCTCCCTCAAGTTTGCTAGTGATGCCATCGTGGTAGGCAATCTGCTGACATTATTATAACGCACAGACAGAACCTCCAAGGATGCAATTCGTCCTACAGCTTCAGGAAGGGCTTTAAGCCGGTTATAATCTGCACGGAGCTCCTTAAGGGAGGAACAATGGGCTATTGTATGAGGAATTTCTTCAATATTATTAGTCTCAATATTCAAATTCTTGAGACTAACAAGTGACCCGATCGACTCAGGGAGCAGAGGGAGAAGATTTGAGCTCAAATCAAGCTCCTGAAGTCGAACCATTCTACCAAAGGTAGCAGGCAGAGATGCCAACTGATTTCCCCCCAAATCAAGACAAACCAAGCTAAGCATATCACCAATAGTCTCTGGGAGTTCACCAATCCTGTTTGAATGCAAATCAAGTTTTGTCAATGATGAAAGCCCTCCTAACGTGGCTGGCAAAGCCACAATCCTATTTTCGGACAAATCCAATGTGATCAAACTCGATAGCTTCCCAATTGAATCAGGGAGCCATTCAATTTGCTCCATCAATTTACTCCGAAGATTGAGATCCCGAGTTCCTTTTTTTGAAGATACTTCAATTAAACTTGCAAGCTTTATAAGACTTAATTTCTCACCATCTTGACCTACCCAAAATAGAAAGGAAAGAAGAAGAAAAATCAGCATCATCATCATCATTAAGAACCATCATTAAACTTTAAAATTCCAATCTACAAACTCATTAACACCAAATCCTTTTAAGTACGAGTTAAAAAGACATATATACTGTAAAACATAAGTACAATACCTCTTAAACACATTAAGCATTAGTAGAAATTAATAACTGAAACTTACCTGAACTAATCACAGGCTTCAAAGTAGAATCCACGATCTGGGGATTTAAAACATCCACAGATCGGAGGCCGGCTCCAATTCCATCGATATAAAACGTAGATTTCGCCTTCTTCACATAACTATCATCTCTGGAAAACAACTCAGAAGAAGCTTTGACAGCCTCCTTTTCATAAAACAAACTCGAAGAAGGCGTAGTCACAGGAGAACTATAAGAAAACGAAGCCGAATTCGTCAAAGAAAAACTACGAGGCGAATTCGATACTGTAGACTGCGAATTTGAGCCCATTTCAGAAGGAAGACATCTAGAAGCTCTCTGAATCAACTCATCGAACACTGAGTGAAAGTTCTCGAGATCTAACAATCTTACCACTTCTCTCCTCTGCTCTTTGCTTCGGAAAAGGACCAAATTCTTCTGCATCTCCAGCAAAATCATGAAGAGCTCCTCCGGAACTTTGAGGTTCTTCGTTTGCCTGGCAATGGCGTCGAATCTTGCCTGGTCCTCGAGTTCCACATTTCGGATTAATGTCTTTGCGGCTTCAATTTCTTCAACTCCTGGTCTTTTCGGTAGGGATCTGTGAATTCTCGTGATTTCTTCCACCACCTCGTCGATTGATTTCGGAGATGATGATTCCATTTCTAATGAATTCTCGAAATACCCAGAATTATAAACAAATACCCAGTAAAAGGTTTAACAGATTATTCAATTCTTTTGGTTTCTCAAAGCAAAACCCAGATTACAAAAACAGAAACTGAATCGGCTGCTTCGACAAGTTTCTAGAAAGCATGAAAATGGGTGGCAAATTAAGAAAGAAAACCGTTAACTAAAAAGATTGACTTGATTCAACTTATGGGCTGATGAGAGAGAAAAGAGGAGAATTTGGTAATGCAAATAGGATTGTAGTATTATTATTAAATATATAAAAAAAAATCTGGATGGATAATTTGATCTGAAACAATGTGAACTGGACTATGACTGATCGATCGGTTATCAAAAATGGAAGATACACCAAGCCTTGCGTTGTCTTATTAGTATCTTGGATTCCCTTAAATGCCCTTGGGAAGTTTATGGGAATGACAGTAAAGCCACTGCCTTTTATTGGACCCGGTCCGAGGTTTTTGCATAGGAGTAGTTTTACCCCACTTGTCAATTTTACTCTATCATGAAATTTATTTTTTGATTTTTAGTGTTGGCCTCATTATGTTTATTTTGGTTTAAATATAAATTACAATATTGAATTATTATTAAATTTTTTTATTTTGGGGATCGACTTTTAAATTATTATTTTTAATTATGTGATCAATTTTTTAATTTATTTTAATTATTTTTAATTGGACACTTTACGTCCTAAGTTGATAACGTGAATGCTTATCAATATTAATGTATAAATTAAAAAATACTATCATTTCAAATAATTTTTTGATATTTATTAAATATCAAAGGGTAAAAAATTATGAACCCTTTAATGCTTAATAAATGTGAAAAGGTTATTTAAAATTACACAAGCATTAATAGGCCTATTAAACGCAAGTAAAATTTGTAATACTTTGTGGAGGATAAGAAGGGTACTTATATTATGAAAAATAACTATAAGCTTGGAGTGAAATGAGGATTAAAAGTGTCGTTAAATATATTTATTTATTTAGTTTGATTTGTTAATAGGAAAACAAGGGGATAAAAGGGTATATAAGTAATTGAAAAAAAGAAGGTGCAGTTGTAGGAATAGAGAGTGAGGCAATGAAAAAAAGAGAGAGGCATGATCCAAATTCCAACCAGATATTGTTGCCTTAGAAACTAGCCCCAACTGTATCCGGCTTGGCGGCCTCCTCACCCCATAGGCCCATAATAATACAATAACCGCCTGCACTGCTCTTTCTTCCTACCTTGGGGGTGCACTGGCGGCAGTCTGTCCCACTCCCATCGATTGACCCCTCCCCTCCTCACGTGCCATGCTCCTCAATTGTCCCTTATTATTATTATTATTATTATTATTATTTAATTATAAATATATTTTCTGATCAACTTACACGTAAAATGTGACGCCCCCAAAATTAGGTATACATCACCCATACTGGGTCGTCAGATACATGGTACAGAATTCAAATACAACTTACTAATACAACTGTCGTGTACAATACGACAAAACATAAACTGTGAGTTTGAATACAAATATTGTCTACTAGAGATTATACAAACTCAAAAGGAGTCCTCATTACAATTATTATCACACTATTTTACAGAATAGTGAGGACTACTAACGCTATCCTCTGGACCATTACTCCGTTCCCCGACTCGTCCCAGCTATATTCTCATTTTCTGAAGAGAACAGTGAAAGAAAGGGTGAGCTCAACTAGTCCAGTAAGAAATATTATGACTAAGATAATGCAGAATAAATTATCATTAGCCTTCAACAGTGTTAAACTGATAAAATATAGTAAACATCACGTTTAACTGCAGCGGAACAAGCAATCCATTAAAAGAGCCAAGTAGAAAATAAAATCTACTATCTTTTATGATTTAAAAGGTTTTTCATCACTGTTATAGCTGAGACTCAGCTTAATAAATATTCCACATCATCGAATCACCCCTGCACTACGGCCAAGGATATTCTTTACTATCACGACCACAATTATTCATGCACTACGGCCAAGAATAATTGTGTATTCATTAATGGTCATGATCATGCCTACAACTGTCCATCAATGCACTACGGGCCAATGAGAATTTTAAATTTTCACATCATTTGTAACATTACGGTCATGATTACACCGAATAATCCCTGGTCATAATCATACCAAGTCCATCTATGCACTACAGGCCACATATGACTTTTAACAAAATATAAACATGAGGATGATGACAATGATATAAGAATTCAATAAAACATGTTCAAGAATTATTTTATCCAGAAATTATTAACGTACAAATTGTCAACATGATACTGTTTTGTAGAGTAAAATTCAAGAATGATCAGAAGAATATTTTCATGAAAGGATACTGGATGAAGCGCAAATATCAAGGATATTCCACTAATTTCATGGAGTATAGAAGTCAGAATTTTAATCAACTGAGTAATACCGAATACAATAACAAAAGGTATCACCATGCATGCGATAGAGACCACACAGACAGGTTATTCCAGCAGAATAATAATAACGGAATCAGGTCAAGTGAAATTCACACCGACAGGATGTTCCAACAGAATAATAAATGCGGAATAATAAATGATGGAATCAGGTCTGGCGTATAGCACAGACATGATATTCCGACAGAAATATAAAGACGAAATAGTAAATGGAACCAGGTCCGGCGTATAGCACAGACAGGATATTTCGACAAAAATATAACGACAGAATAGTAAATGGATGTCACCAAGTATAGGGTATTCCGCGTATACAGGTTATTCCAACAGAATAACAATGAATGGAATAACATAAGGATTTCACCAAGTATAGGGTATACCGCGTATACAGGTCATGTATAGGGTATGCCACTTTTGCAGGTTATTCCAACAAAATAACAAAGAATGGAATAACATAAGTTCTCTTCAAGAAGAAAGAATAACACCCCTTACTTTATTAGGAGATTGAATACTGCAGTAGTGTAGTAATCGAATACTCTTCTTCTTTCTCTCTTATTCTCTCTATACTTTCTCTCTCTATAGCTTGAATGAATTCGTGAAAAATAATGAAGCATTAGGCCTCTATTTATAAAAGATTTCTAGCTTAGCACTTGCCATGTGAAAAGGCAAGTGGCTTGACGACCGGTGATGTGAAAAGAAAAGTGGTTTGACGCCTGTAATGTGAAACGACAAGTGGTTCGACACCTGTAATATGAAACGGCAAGTGGTTTGACGTCTGGTAAAGGTAATTACTATTTACGAAGATAATTACTATTGACGAAGGTAATTACTATTGACGAAGGTAATTACTATTGACGAAGGTAATTACTATTGACGAAAGAGACTCTTAGACGATGACATATGCCCCCCCCCCATAAAATAACCAAACTTACCATAAACGTCTCATAACAGACTCTTTATCAAGGATTGAATAAATATTACCATAAATTATTTTATTTTTAATCAACACATAATTAATCTTTCAACAATTATTAGTCATTTATAACTTGTAGTCTCAATTATTGATTTAATAATATAACATATTATACAGATGATACTGTGACAATAATTGAATCAATAATATAAGAGATATAATGCAGCAATTACTGTAGCAATAATTGAGTATAACTGAATGACTTCTCACGCAAGCATCAATAATCAATACCGTGTGCTACTATGCAACCACGCATATTACTGTACTTTTACTACCGAGTAGTTCAACAGTTTTAACGGTAACACCTCCGCCGTTATTTTTATAGAAAGATAATTTTGTCGTTTTCTAACTACGACAATACTTCCGTTGTGGGGTCCACCAATGATTGTGCCGTCGTACGAATATTCCCCGACAAAAAGAATATTCCCCGACCAAACGAATATTTTATAACAACTTGCGTACTTTGCAAAATTTATAAATATTACCCACAACTATAACATTATATCAAATTTATTTCATAATATTCAAAAATAATATTTATAGAAAATTCATCTTTATTTATAAAATTTGGGGTCTCACTTAAAATGAGATTAAATTTCTTTTTTTAAATAATTTAAAGAAGAGAATGCTTCTTGAATGTACGAAATTTGCACACCCGCCACCAGCGGAATCAAGAAAGGGCGAGGGAGTCATATGTCCCCAAATTAAGACAGTAAACGAGTCAACACAGTTCGAATTTAATTCGAACTCGACTTAAAAAATTACGAACGAGACTCTTCGTTAATAATATGATCTAAATTTGAGTATTAAAAATAGTTCAAATAAAAATATGAGTAGAATCTGAGCAAAGTTATACTCGACTCGTTTAAGATTCAACCTACTCGAATTTTTTATTATGATTCGATACATACTCGGTTAATATAAATTCGATTAGATGTTCGATACATTCTCTTATTATATATACAAATTTAAATCAAATTAGGATAATTAGTTATTATTTTGTTTTGTTTATAATTTTAATTGTGATTTTATATTTGTAAAGTGTAATAATAAATATATTTTCTCATTTTTAAGTAAAATAACAAATTTAATTTATAATTATATTTATTATAAAACTAGTTATTATGTGGAGATTCGAATTCGAGCTTGAATTTGAAGCTCGCGAGTAGTTTGAATAAATATTCGAGTCGAGTCGAGTCGAATCTGAGTAGGAATTTTTAAATATAATTCGAATTCGAGTAACTCTCTGTTCGTTCCGTTTCGACTCGTTCACACTCTTACCCCAACAAAATTTTGCACATGCTATATATTAGTAATAGTCAATAAGTATAGTCGGTTTTCTCAACGAATTAGAAAGAGCGAACTAAGAACGAATCGGCTATAGCGACGGGTTTTTTTCCATCGCTATAGCATAAAAACCCGATTTTTTATGTTATAGCGACGAAAAAAATCGTCGCTATAGCCGGTTCGCTCTTAGTTCGCTCCCTCCGATTTGTTGTAGAGAGTCGGGTTATATATATATATATATATACACACGCATGTATATATATGTATAATAGCAGTCCAAAATTTTCTACATGCGCTTCATAAATTAAAAAATGGAATAAATTTTATTTTATAATGAAATTTAAATGAAAGAACTTAAAATACAATTAAATCTAAGTCCCTACTTGAGGTTGAAGAATGATCACAAAAACCAAGTTCTTTATTTACTAAATTATTTTATACAAACATTTTATATTTTTAAACATCATGAATTTACTTAAGAAACTCTCATTTGTTAATTTATTTCTGAATTAATTTTCTTTGTTGTATATAGAAAATTGATATTTTTACATAAAAAAATAATATTTCTACATGAATCCCTCTCACGTATTTCTACATGAAATAGAAGAAATAATATTTTTACATAAATTTTGATATTGATCAAACTTTTGAGACGTTTTCAAACTATGCAGAGTCACAGGATACAATTGTTTTCTCTCAATCGTACAGTCGAAAAAAACACTTCAAATATTAATAAATAATTTTTTTTATTAATATATTTTAACTCCGCTCTAAAAACGTTCTGATTCCACCACCAAGTCACTCGCACATCGGTACCATGTATTCGAGAGAATTTTTGTTATTGCTAATATGAAGAAAGTTTGAACACACAAAATCAAAAATAAAAAACAAACAAACCTACTTACAAGAAAGTTCAAACACAAACAATCAAAGAATAAAACAAACCTATTTTTGACCACTAAACCAACTTGTTGAGATTGTTTCTTAATTGTCCTGCTTTTTATCTTAACCCCAACCTAATTAATTATAAATAAATAAATAAATTACATACTATAATAATAAAATAAAATAAAAATATATTAGTTGAGTCGGAATATTTGAAGTAACTCGCTCCAAATTCTTATATTATGTTACTGTATTATGATATCGTGGATTTATGAATTCGTTAGTTTCTTTCTGTTCTAAATTATATTATATGATTATTATTGATTTTTGAATTTAAAAAAATTAATTTGAGATATTTTAAACTTAAAATTAAGATAACTCATTATAAATTATAAAACAATGAGTACTACTTTTTAAATAGTTCACAATATTTATTATTGTATTGATTAATTTTTTTAAAAAAATCTATACTATTTTTGAGTCTAAAAATATATTGAATTGACTTAAAAAAGTCAACAATGATCAAATAATATAGAAGGAAAAGAATATTTTGAAACAAATAATCAGAAGTAATGAGATAACAAACAATAATAACGAGACAAACTTGGAATGATGAATAAAGAGTAAAATAATGGGGAAGAAATAATCGGTAAGCGGGAGTAGCAAATTACAAAAGTGATCGGGCATATAATAGCAAGTATCAAAGACTAGTCCTAGGTCCATATGTATATACTAGTTGGGTCCCGTGCCTCCGGCACTGTATGAACTGTGGAATTTATCTCAAATTTTGAACGGCCTAGATGATTTATTGAGTGAGCGAAAAATTCTAAATCATTTGTATTTTATTAGATAGATTAGTATTGAACGGTTAGATTTATCCCAAGTTTTTAACGGTCCCGATCTTTTAATAGCTTGAGCGGGAAACTTAGTTTTTTCAAAATCAATTGTGTTTTGTATAGATAGAAATCATTTGTATTTTATTAGATAGATTAGTATTGAACGGTTAGATTTATCCCAAGTTTTTAACGGTCCCGATCGTTTAATAGCTTGAGCGGGAAACTTAGTTTTTTCAAAATCAATTGTGTTTTGTATAGATAGATATATGTGTACATGCATGTATCAAAGACTAGTCCTAGTTCCATATGTATCCACTCCCATATATATATATATATATATATATACACGGATTTTTTGGGCTATGCCGACGGTTCATCCGTTGTCGTATCTCATAATAGTTCTGACGACGGGTGAAACTGTCATTATAGCTCAAAAAATCGTCATCATAGCCGACTATGTACTACACAGATGTGTACATACATTTTTCTCCTATGTATATATAATATATATGTGTGTGCTCTCTCTCTCTTTCTCTGTCTCTCTCTCTCTTTACCCCCTCCTGTCCATGCATCAAAGACTAGTCCTCGGTCCATCTTTGGTATCACACTATTCTTACCATTGTAGGACAGATTTTCTAAATATCAGTGTATATGATTGCAGTAAATTAAAAAAAGCTCAGGCAGAGTATACATACCAATGTGAGTTATGATCATACACACCAGACCTGACCACTGTAAGATTTGTACCATAATGCCTGGATATATTCTACTTCGGATACATATGCTAAAGCTAGCATATATTGCATGAGGAGCTTGCCAAGTATATTTGTCTGGGCTTATTTACAAACTTATCCTGTACACGAGAAAGCAAAAAAGGAAGGAGGCAACAAAACACCACAAAGAAATAACCAAAATGTTATGAGAATTAATCCAGATAAAACCATCCATTTCTCTAAACCAGAGAAAAAACCCATGGCCTGTTCTACTAGCCATTTCCGGTACACTAAAAAAGTTTCAAATTTTAAACGCAGGTTACAACTAATGATAGAGAGCCAGCCAGCTCACACAATAATGTACCGAAACCAGCACACCATTGATCTGTAGTATAATCCATAATTTTAGTTCATGCAATGCTTTACTAAGCAAAACATAACAACCATAAACTAAATATAGTAACTTCCTATAACTTAGCGGGGAATATCAAGGCTCCTGCCTAGAAACACACTCACCAAAAAGGAACAGAAAGCTTTCTATCTCCAGCCTACATTAGCAAAGGTCTGTGGATTGTTATTGTTGCAGCCTCCAGTGCTGTAGTTAAGAGGGCTTCCAGGACCACCTGAAGACCCACTTTGCGAAGCACGGGATGGGGTGCTTCCAACCATTGATGCACCTGAGGCAAGATTTGGTAGAGCATGATAAACTTCTCTGTTGCCTAAATATGTTGCCCGCTGACCTTCTGGAATGAAACTAGTTGCAACTACCTGCAATATGAGAAAGCAAACCAACTACTTCATTAGTGTAGAATGTCTTGAATGCACACAACCTAGGGTTATCATAAAAATACAATTGTAGAAAGAAGTAATATGATCCGGTTTCATTCATACTAATTTCTAGGAGAATATTCTTTATGCCTTAACATAAGCTGGTAAGTTGGTACCGTTGCAACTTATACAAGAAAATATACATTATCAACAAGTAACTCGAGGGTTGATTATTAGATTATAGATTGTGCAGTCATTTAATGAATTACCAAATTTCCAAGAATATTTCCCCAAACAAATTCATTAAAACTCGTGAGATAATAAATAGCTTAATAGTTAATAACCTGTCTACGGAAGTCTCCACATGTGACAAATGGCGCCATGTAGTAAAAGCTAAAGGTACATTTTGGGCCATAACATAAGCTGCCCAATCTCTGACTTAGGTCACTTTTAAGAGGTATGCAACAACAATGAAAATTGAGTCCAAAAATCCTATAGAGAGCGCCACGTGCGTTGTTAAACAGAAATCATTATAATGATGTTATAAAGAACTCGGTATGAATGAATAAATATGACCCGTAAGGTTTCAAAATATTTAATCAATTGGTTGTCGTATGCACAAATTACAAATTGATACTCTTTTCAGTTGGAATCAACCAGCCACAAAATAATATCTTTGGCTGGAATTTAAATGAAAACATCTGACAAGGATGATATAAGACCGGTGAAGCTGCAACCAGCATATGAAAAAAGGGGTGCAGCAAATTATTCCTAACTTGATAACAGAAGGATATATAAAGATTGGCAGCATGAAGAGGTGGCAATGTGTTCCAAGCTCAGCAAAAAAATTCAAAATTCCAGATAACCAAGGGAAAAGCACATTTTTTACTATAAAAAACATACCTGAATAGGAGATGCCGCAGTTAGAAGCCCTGCTACACCACCGCCTAGCACATTACCATCAGGTCCGGCTAGTGACACATTCAAACCACCTGCCCTCCTGCTCTGGCCACCAGATTCTAAGATCAGGAATGTACCAGAAAGAGTCAAGATCTCGAATCGTCCCTGCATATGCAGCTTGTATGAGCATTCTTCTATACCATTTAGCAATTCTAGTCTTGTGTATGAACTATGAAGTCCATGGCATGGTAATACTTATTTGAAAATTACCTGGATGCGACTTAATCAGATTCATAATATATGTATATATATATATATATATTTATTATATAAATATATATATATATACACACAGCGGATCCAGTCCGGGAGTCCCGGACTGGAGTAAAATGCAGACTGTATATACATTTTTAGGTATATGTATCCAAATCACGCCCAAAACATTGTATTATGGAAAAATTTCAGTTCCATAATTTATTTATTTATTTTTAGTTGTTTTTTTTAAAAAAAAGGTCCGCAATTTAAGAAAATGCGGGAGTCCGGATAGGAACCGGACTCATATATATATATATATATATATACCAAATAACTCAGATATTTTTTTCACAAGTAAAATACTGTCCGAGTAATTCTTTTGTTAAAAAAAATTAAATCTGAGTTGTTATAGTGGCAATACTTTTTATAGCATTCATTATATTCAAAAGGCTCCATCTGCAGTATTGAGGAGGATTTTTAACACTCGCCAAATAAAAAGCTTCACTCAACAATTCTATTCAAACAATGATGAGTACATGAGAGCTAAATTTGTTTATATTCTCTAGATGCACGATGGTAGGAGTCATGAAACATGCATTTTTGGTTTCGTATCCTATTTACTTGCCTATAATGTACAGGAAAAGAACAAGGATCAAATACGCGCCAAATTTCTGAAATGTGTCAAGATTTAGAGCACATGGCAGTTAACTGTCAATTACCGTTGCTCAACATGGAACCAACAGCTCCGAAAATATATCCCCCCCCCTCCCCCCTCCCCCTCCCCCCTCCCCCCTCCCCCTCCCCTCCCCTCCCCCCTCCCAACCCTCTCATCTAATATGTGAGTGAGACCTATAAATGATCAAAGGATAAAAGAGATTTCATTTGGTAAACACATTAAGAAATTCATATTACAGTGAAAGTCGAGGCTGGACGATCGTGTTTTAAAGGAGAACATAAATTCTAGCTTAAAGGTAGCCTATGATGAGTTTAAATAATCATCATGTGTACTAAAAACTAATAAAACATAGAATTCAAAGAATACCCAAAAAGTTTCTAATATTTAATATTCACAATCTATTGTGGTAAATTATTCAAATACAGTAATATTTTCTATAATAAGCCAAGTTCATGCTGCTCCATTAAGAGTCCTGATTTCATAAGTTCAAATTTAAAATTTTACTAACTTCTATACTATATGTCAGAACATGTCAGTATAATACATTATACATGTCACCATTATAAGCCATAAATAAAAAATAAACACATTTAGTATAATTTTTATATACTTATCATACAAAAGAGAAAGAAGAAGCAATATACTATAACTTGAAGCCTACTACAAACCTCAATAGTAACAGTTCCACCAGATGTAGCTGCCCGTCGGAGTGTTACATTGGATATCACGCCATTTGCCGACAGGACGCATATAGCTCTTGTGTTATTTTGAAAAACAGACATCACTTTTACCAGTACATCCTGAGAGCAGAAATTATAAAGAACTCTGGTTAAGAGGTTAAACATTTCACAATGAGAAATTAGAAGTCTTATATAATAAGAATTGTGAAACAAAAATCACCAGAATATTGCACCACCTTTCTGCTTTCTCCTTGCAGTCAGATACTCTTACTGAGTTCATAGCAGCACTCGACATACGATGCACTAATGACAACAGCGTTGTACACTTATGGTAAACTCATTGACATTAGAAGGACCCAATTTGCACCATAATCACAAGAGTCACGGTCAACTAAATATACAATTATGTTTATTATTCCCTTTTCCCCAATTTAACTGACATGGTCAACTCGGCACACACTTAAGACACCAAATTTGAACAAGATATATAAAGGCGAGTAATTTTTCTTTCATTTAAACCATCTTTTTCTAATATTGGGTCCACTAAATTTCAGGTCTACTTTTTAGGTTTTTCCAACACTAACAAACATTTTTAACAAACATTGCAGTGCTAGTTAAAATGTCAATTCCCCAAATGCAAACGGGAAGGAAGTCAACGAAAATAGGGGAGAGGTAGTACAGGACAACAACATAAAATTGAGAATGAATTATGGAATCAAGGCAGTGTCACCAACTGAGCAGTTAATCTGCTTCAAATTTGGTACTTATCAAGAAAGTCGAGAAGCTTTAATTGCAATTTTACCCTATCAAAAAACAAATTCTAGTTGTAAAATAATTTCCCAAAAGTTGGCAAGACATGTGGCAGATGTTGAACAGGTGTATCAAACTAGAGCAATTAGGGAACAGCAATTTTCAAATAAGTAGCTTTAACTGGAAATTTTTTTAAGAAACACTTGAAGGGGAAAATTAGGAAGTTAAAGACTGACCTCTCCAGGTTTCACTGTGATAACATGTGCTGCCAACCCAGTCCCTGCTGATCCTGCACATTAATGATTCATTAAAATCTGAAATAGACTGAGATTACAGCAATGTAGGTGCAGAACAAGAACATCAAATGTTTCTTGTATAGGAGTATGAACATGTTTTTCAAATTCATGCATAACCTTGTAGGCACATCTAAAACAATCAAAATATAAAATATTTGATGCAATAAGAAAATTTGCTTAATCTTTCTTACTATCTGGCCAAGAAAAAGACGGCCATAATTAATATATCGCATATTTGATAAACAGATTATTAACTTCCTTTTTCAATATATATATATATATACACACACACACACACACACAAAAACACACACAGAGATGCAACTATTTATTACTAAAGTCGAGTCTTTTAATGGTGAAATGAGATGCAAAATGCTCGAGCCCGCAAAAGAATTATAGTTGCAAAATGTTCCAGCTAATTTGCATAATCAAAATAGTGTTTACCTTTTCTTTTCCAACTTACTACATCAATTTAGACTACCTCTTTGTCTCAGAACTCGCTTCATCATTAGTTACTATAAATAAATAAATCATTAAGCAACAGTTGACTCAATGAGTGCTGGGGGGCGTAAATGTCATTTTAAAGATATATACCTTAAACAGCAGAAGCAACAACTTTCTTTTGCTTTTTTCGGCCAGACCCAGACCGAGACCGAGACCCAAGTGGCCTGCCCCTGGCCTTCCCTGAAGACGCTTGTGCCGCCATGGCCACCGCTTGTGCCGCAGCAAAGCCACCAGATTGCACCGGTGGTGGTGAAGATGTCAGGAGAGGAGAACCCTCAGGAGGAGCGTATTTCCTTGGCCGCCCCCTCTTGCGCTTGATCACCTCCCCGCCAGAATTGTTGCCATTGCTGCTGGGCAGCTGAACCACCGCCTCCACCGCAACCGCAGAATCACGGGAAATACCGGTATCCGTCTGAAAAGTAGCAGCCGGTGGGGTATGCAACGGTGGTTCGGAAGAATTGGGAGGAGCTACCACAACCATAGGAAGAGGCGCGTACATAGCTGTAGGAGCTACCACAGCAATAGGAGGAGGCGCGTACATAGCTGTACCTGTGACATCAGCCATGGGAGGTACCGAAACACCAGCATTTCCGATATACGAATCCGACCCTGACATTTTTTCCGCTCCTTAAACCCTCAAAAAAAATCCCAGATAAACACACAAAAATCTGTAAAGACGAAGACTGAAAAAAAAATCAGCGAATTTTACCCCGATTCAGATACTCTTGAAAAATCAAAATTCAGTTTTTCAAAGATTTTTCACTATTTTTTGATTATCTGAATTATTGATCTAATTTTCAATAGTATAATTTGGGTATAGTAAAAAGAAAATAGGCTGTAATTCTCTTTGTTTTTGCCTTTTCAATATATGAGAAACATAAAATAAAAGGGTAAGAAATAGGCGATAATAGTTAGAGAAATATATATAGGTAAATATATTAGGGTTTTTTTAGAGGAGGTGGCAAATGGGTTTGACTTTTGAGTATAGTAATTAAATTTTCTAAGATTATTTTGAGTTATTATTTTTTGATATATTTATTGTGATTTTGGATAAGTTTTGTATAATTAATTATGTGCTTTATTATCAAAGTTGGTGAAAGGGAAACAATGTACTCCTTCCGTCTTACTATAAATTTTTCACGCATATTAAAAAAAAAATTGAAATAACAAAATTATTCATAATAATACGTCATTAATTATTTTCAATGTAGGTGAGAGTGTGACTTTTTAACTTTTCAATTCAAAATATTTTTAACATATAACTAATTATACTTATTAAATATGGAGAGAGAATTAGAATAAGAAAAGTATGAGATATTTAATGCTATGGGCATAATAGAAAAAAATGTGTAAAAATTTGGTTATTAAAAAAAGTGGACATTTAACATAGGACTACCTAAAATGGTAATAAGGATTTTTATCATGTGACAGAAAGAGTATAATATTTTATATTAACTTCTTAAAGAGTGAAATTTGATTTTGTTTAATAATTTTTTAAACTTGCAAGGGAATTCAAAATTTAAATTGTTGATGTTTTAGGAAACAAGCAATTTTATTTTGTACTTATTTCTTTTTTTAGCCAAGTCAATAAACTAGCTTGACTTATTAATTTTTAAAAAATATAAAGACTATTTTTATTAAAAGGTAAAACTAATGATTTAGCCACTGAAGTTGGCACGTTTTATTGAATACACAATTGAACTTTTAATTTTTTAAATTAACTTACTGAACTAATTTTTTTTCAAATTGGGTCATTCGTTAAAAAATATTGACAGACGTTAACTTTTTTACGTATGTGGCGCTGACGTGGACGAAAAAAAAGGAAAAAAAAGAAAATTACATGGAAAATAAAAGACACATCATCCCAAGTCAAATCTTCCTCTTCCTCTCCTGAAATTGCCCTATTTCACAAGCTTTGCTCTTGCCTCCTCTGCTTTTTGAACTTTATAAACCCTAAAAAAATGCCTTTCCCAAAAGGTTGCTCTATCAACCTTATTCGAAACAATCTCATTGTATATTTCTTCAATGACCCCATTCTCTTCAATCAAATCCTCAATCTCCTCAACCCTCTCATACAACACAAACCCTAATTTCCACTCATTAAACTCATCCAACTCCTCCACTTCCTTACAATATATATTTAAATCACACTGTATCCCTTGAATTTGTGCATCTAACCAGCTATACGGCTTCAAACTCAAATTCAAATCATACTGACCACTAATTTACTTAGAATCATAACTTTCGCTATCAGAATCATTATCAAGAAGGGATTCTTTACCGTTAGCTATAATCTCAGTCAAATTGTCGATGGCTTCGTCAACAGACTCGAGCGACTCCTGAGCCGTCGCGGCATCGGCTTCGAGCGAAGTGAGGAGGTCCTTCGGCGAACAACGACTGTGACGCCCCCAAAATAGGTATACAACACCCATTCTGAGTCGCCAAATACATGGTACAGAAACAACTACAACTTTATTAATACAATTGTCGTGCAAAATACGACAACACATAAACTGTGAGTTTAAAAATAAATATTATCTTCTAGACAATATCAACACTCAAATAAGTCCTCATTACAATTATTGATACACTATTTTACAAAATAGTGAGGACTACTAAAACGACATTCTAGAACCTTCATTCCATACCCCGACTAGTACTCGCTACATTCTCGCCTCCTGAGAAGAAAAATAGAACAAAAAGAAAAAGGGTGAGCTCAACTAGCCCAGTAAAGAATATTATGACTAAGATAACATAGAACAAATTATCGTTAGTCCTCAACAGGGAAAAAAATCTGATAGAATACAATATACAACAAGTTTTAAATCAATATTCGCAGCGGAAATAATAATTCATTAGAAGAGTTTCGTAGAGAATGAAATCTACTTTCTTCTATGAATTTAAAAGTTTTTCATCAATATTTTATCCCTGTAACATCAATCAATAAACATCTTGCATCAAATATTCATCTTGACACTACAGGCCAAAGATATTCATCAGTTGGTCATGTTCATCTCAACACCTATACATCTTTGCACTACGGGCCAAAGATATTTAACAGAAAATAATTAATCTTTGCACTACAGGTCAAAGATATTCAGTAATATCATCATTTAGGACTGAGGATGATGAAAAATATTTTAAAGAAAACGAATCCAGTGAAGCAAAAGAACAAATATTAAGGATTTGTACTTTAAACAATCCAAGTTCAAAAATACTTCGTAAATAATCATAGTGAAGTAAAATTTAAGAATGATCAGAACATGGATACAATCAAAGCTAGTATCCATAATAGATATTTTGGACAAAAACGAAAATTTAATCTTTTTGTGAATAGTATCATATTCGTGAATAGTGTCGTATACGTGAATAGCGTCGTATACGTGAATAGTAACCTCGACACTAAAAGACAAGAATTTCACAAGAAAATTTTTACCAATATTCTGACATAATGATATTAGAAGAAATAATATCATTTTTTAAAAAATATAATCCCTTACCTCGAAAAGACAATACTTCTGACTAGGAATACTGGATATAATGTTGAAGGGAATCTTGCACCGTATAGCAACACTCAAGGTATCAAAATACTCACAAGAATACGCTCGATAATATAAAGAGAGAAAGAGAGAGAAAACTTGTTTTTGGTGTGATTTTCAATTATAACATAAGCACCCTATTTATAGGAAAATGCTTAGAACACCAAAACAGAAAATTTAATAAAATACTAATATATTTATATAAATTTTTCTTAGTCCACTTTTTTGGTCAAAACAATCAGCCATACAAGTGACAAAATCACCAAAAAACGTTTTTCTAAATAAAAATATTTAAAACTCCAAAAATAGATTCAGACCCGATATACCGAAACTTCAATAATTCACAATAAATAGCCTTTTTATCAGAAAAATTCGAATCTTATGTCCATTCCATAGGAAATTCACTTCTCTACAACTTTGTAAGTTTAAGTTTTTCCAAATTCCAAGCAGAAATTGACTAAAATTCACATACAGACGATTTTACAGGCTATAATCAAATTTCAGTCAAGAAATGAGATCCACAAACATGAAAAATATGTTTTAAATATTTTTAGTAACAAAAATACTCGTCATCCTCATTTATTCATATATCTCACATTCATTGTAAAAATATCACTATTATTATATTATTAAAATATAATAATATATTTAAATGAATTATTTTATCAGAAAAGATAAAATATCAATTTTTAACAATTGTCACATTAAAATTTTCTCCATCTATATCCACATAAAATGAATATTTTCCTTATCATGTAAATCAATAATTAATTATCCGCAAATAATATTACAGAATCACAATACTGACAATCAGGCCGTTCCCAGGAAAGAGGGGGCTTTTCAATAAGGATTTCTCCTTACTGGCGCGCAATTAGGTGACCAAACCTCTCCTTAGATAGAACTTTCTAGACATTGCCAATAATGCTATCTAATAATATTATTCAAATAATATGAATTATTAATTCGATAAAGGAAAATACTGTGTAATGACAATTATTGAAACAACAATAATATAAAATATCAACGCAGCAATTATTGAATCAATAAAATAAAATATTAAACAGTAATTACTGTAACAATTATTGAGTAATGCCTTCTTATGTAAGAATCAATAATTGATACAATACCGTGTTCTACTGTGTTTTAACCACCGGGTATTCCAACAGTATTAACGGTAACAACTACGCCGTTATTTATAAACAACTTATACTTGTCGTTTTCTTCATCCAATCGCTTTTCGTTATGGGGCCCACACAAGGCTGCGTCGTCGTACGAATATTCCCTGACAGTAAGAATATTCCACGACCAAACGAATATTTCCCAACAACAATGAATATTTTATAACCACTTGCTTATTTGAAATATTTGCGCATTTTACCCATAACTAACCACATTAATCAAATCAACCCTTACTATTTTCAAAATAATAAATAGAGGAAATTCAATTTCATTAATAATAATTTGGGTCTTACAACGGCGGTTTCTTTTTTGAGGCTAGAGCTGAATTCCTCGAGATTCCGGCAGTATGTATCGATGACAAACTCGGATTTAGAGGCTAAGGTGTTGAATAAGGTGCTGTCGAAGGTCCAGGCATTGCTGATGGTTGGGATTGGGGTAGGGTTTGGCGTGGATTATGATTTAGGGGAGGTGGTAGGGGTAGTTTCGGAATCGGATCGTTGTTCTTTAGTGTCGTCTGAAAAGACGGATTTGAAGAAGTCCATAAAGAGTCGGAGGGGATTACAGAAATCTGAGTTTTCAAAAACTCTCTTAGTCGAAGCTCTGTGACTGCGAAGGAAAAGAGAGAGAACTGTATATAGGATCGTTTTTTTTAATCCCCATCAGCGCCACGTAGATAAAAAATTAACGTCTGTCAACTTTTTTTAACGGAATGACCCAATTTGAAAATAAAAATTAGTTCAGTGAGTTAATTTAAAAAATTAAAAGTTCAATCATGTATTCAGTAAAACATGCCAACTTCGATGACTAAATTATTAGTTTTGCCTTTATTAAAATAATTCTTTGAGATAAATTTATTTAAAGACATTAACTCACTCAAGTGTTGAATGAATAAATTAAGTTTTTAAGAATAAGATGCAGTCCGTCTTCAATAATCAAGATGGTTGGAATTTTATCAAAATTTCTATTTATTTATTCATTTGTAAGGACAACTAATCTATCTTATTTGGGAGAGCAATTGTTTTAGATACTAGAATGAAATATAAAATAGTGACTTCAAAATAATAATTATCATTTAATGTAAAATGTAAACATTATTTTCATGAGTAAGCAATATAAATAAATAAATAATAATTACAAATGCCATTGTAATGAATTAAAAAAATCAGTGTCATTTCAACGAGTTATGAATTATAATTTCAATTAAGATGAGGTTAAAACTACTAAAATGTTTAAGACATACTAAAAAAATATAAATTTAATGAATTAATATATAAACAAAAATTACTTGAGAAAACACAAAATAATCCACCTTCTCTTTCTCTCTTTACTTCAGCCCTCTAATCTTCTCACCCACTTTGCTCCGGTGCCACATTAAAATTAACACTAGTGTTTTTTTCATTTTATTTTTATGGTAATTAAATTAACAATAGTGTTGTCATCGTTCGATTGAATATGCTTACATCTTACTCATTAAAGTGACATTTATGTTGGTGTTTACATATTTGATTTGATAATAAATGTAATTAATATATATTTGTACCAGTAAATTTTGTAAAGTCCTTAATAATATTATGATGTACAAAAACTTAGAATAAAAAGATCAAATATATTAAATTGATTTTATTGAGTTAATATGATATATAGTTAATAAGATCAAATCGATCGTATAGTATTGTTAAACGATCATATTATTACTTTGTTGTTTCGTAAAATTAATGTTGTTCGCTTAGTAAATCAGACTACTCATATAGCAGCAGTTGAGAAATTGTAAAGTTACAAAGAGATAGTAAAGTATTCAAGTAGTTCGAAGAGCTGTCTTCGGAATCGTAAAGTTGTTTAAAGTATTCGCAGAGTAGAGAGAAGCTCATAGAGTCTACTCAAACTTAAACTTTGTAGGGTGCTTTTTATAAAAGTCATTCGTAGAACAGATCGTAAAGCGATTATTCATAGAACAATATCGTAGAGCTCAAGTCGTAGAGTAGAACGTAGAGCTCAGACTCTACGTTCCTCATCACTCTACTATTAACAAGAAAACTGACAAGGGAACGTTGTTGTTTGAAGGTCCCAGGGCATTCACCAAGCATCCTTGGTTGAAATTAAAGTTCAGAAGTTGTGTCTAACAGCTAGTTTGGTGAAAGCGACAACTATTAGGTGGTAGGTGAGACTGCAGTCTTATGTGATAGGTCCAAACCGCAAAGCAAGCTGACACACCAACTTAAAATGTCAACATCAATGATCCCAAGGTATCTGAGTATTAAATGTGCCAACGGAAACCTTTCAACGAGAAAATTCTCCGACAGACTATAAAAGGCTTCAAGGTTTCAAGTTTAAGAAGAAGCAGATAACAGAGGGAGAGAAGTAAACGAGACTGATCAAAAAGTCAAAACTTTGTTAAAGTAAAGAGAACTCACTCTACGAATCTGAACAACTTGTTCAAACCGATAAGTACTTTGGAAGAGAAGCTTATTGCCAACTTAGTAGAACATCAAATCACTATCAATCAACAACGATTCATTGTATGTGTGACAATCTTCCAAGTCTGAGTGACTTGAATAGATCTTAGTGATGTAGGACTAAGTATTCATATTCCGAGACTTAGTGACTCGAAGGAAGCTAAGTGGTTCAATTCTAATAGATCTTAATGATATAATCTTAGTGACCCAATCCTTAGTGGATTTCCTATTTGTTGAAGTAGAAGAGTGGACCATGAATTATTCAATTTTCGAATCACTTAAAACTTGTTTGTCATTTATTTTTCAGCACTTACTTTCTGTCATATTATTTATCATGTTTATGTGACTTAAAACTACAAGACTAAATTTGGAACTGAGATTTTCCTTAATATTTGTGGGGGTGGGGATGGTTTTAAAGTACATTCTGTTGTGCATAATTAATCCTGATTACCTAATTATCTGGTAATACATCTTTAAATTAAGCAAAAAAAAGTTTTAAAAATCTATTCAACTCCCTTCTAGATCTCTATTGTGTCTCTAGAAAACAACAATTTAACTTTTTAAACTTAGTAAAGTTATATTATATATTTTTTGTTATTTATAATGGTATTTATAGAATAAATAATGATATTTGACAAATTATTATTATTACTTATAACAAATAAAAAATTGTATTCACAAACTGAATTAATTTACTAAAATGATATTTGACAACAAAAAAAATATTAAATTTTTATCACCATTAACAACTCATTAAATGATATTTTTTTAAAAATATCACATTATTGTAATTAGTTAAAATGATATTTTAAGTATATATTTATTAAAAATACTATTTGACTTGTTAAGAATAAAAATAAGAATAAAATACATGATTTACACTTGACAAATGATCAACTAATGTAAGTATGAGTTTATACTTTATTTCTTAACATAAAGGATATTTGATATTGGTACACATTAGTTTTACAAGGGGGTAAAAAGTAAAGTGGGGGAGCGCATTAGATGATATTTCCAAATGTAGTAAATAAATAGTGAATAAACTTCACGTCTATGTGAAAAAAATTAATTCCACATGCGGAAAAAATCAATGAAAAATAATATATATTATTTAATTGCTATTAGTAGTAACTTTTTTAAAAATATGTGTAATATGTAATACCAATTACAACTCAACATAAATTTATCGCAATAATCTATAATTTTTTTGGCAGTGGAGTGTAAATCCTCCCCCACATCATGTGCGGGGTTCTTATAACTCAGAATGATAACTTACAAAGATAAACACTTTGTTGAATATACTGCGATTGGGAACACTGATTTAGAGTTGAGAGATCTTTATCTTGTATCAAGTGAGTAAAAAATAATTAAAATTCCTCTAAATCTCATATTTGTGTTTTGTTAAAGAGGAAGACAAAGAATTTAGACGTAAATTTGATTTAATTTTTTGCTCAAAATTTCTCCCTCAAAAGTTGGAGGGATAAAAAAATAAAATATTTTACATTACCAAAAATAACCTTATAAAATAAATAATATAACAATGTTGTCCCTAATTAAATCAATAATAAAGATGGAGAATGAATATGGTGAATTAACGAGACCCCATCCCCATCCCCATCCCCACTCCCACTCCCACCCCGACCCCGACCCCGACCCCGTCACCCCTGTGCTGTGGGTCAAAACTTAAACCACCTACTACTTGTAACAGTAGTAGGAGGTGAAATTTGAGCTGACTAATAAATAGTCTTCTTCATACGGTCCTCCATCAGAAATTTTTCTTAATCTTAATTTTTTTTATAAAATCTTTAATCTTAATTTATTATATTTATATACAAGGGTAATATAATAATAATGTAATTTAAAAATAAAATTATTTTTCCTCCCCTCCCCTCCCTTTAAACTTACAAATAAAGAAAATATAATACAAATCTCTCCCATCCCTTCCTTTCCTTTTTAAAAGTCACAAACATACTCCCTCCGTCCCAGGATAAAAGTCTTTATTACTATTTTGGGTTGTCCCATGTTAAATGTCCACTTTCTTTTAATAGCCAAACTTTTACACATTTTTTCCTATTATGCCCGTAGCATTAAATATCTCATACTTTTCTTATTCTAATTCTCTCTCCATATTTAATGACATTATTATGGACAATTTTGTCATTTTATTCTTCTTCTTAATATGCGTGAAAAATCCACCAAGACTTTTATCCTGGGACGGAGGGAGTACATGACAAGAAAAGACTATAATCCCCTCCCCTCCCCTCCCCTCCCCTCCCCTCAAACTCACAAAAGCAGACAAGTGATCGTCTCCCTCTCCCATAGATACATAAGATAGGTAGTCTTTCACCATATTTCTAACAAGATTTACATCAATAAAGCTCCGTGCTAAAAAATAAGATGGCCAATGATCATCCTTGGTTCTCGCGTCTGCTTTGGCAAGCAACAAGGTGTTATCTAAAGCCAGACTATAGTTTCCATCCTAACTATAGGCACAAATAAGAGAGAAAAAGTAACAAAAAAGTGTCATTTCACTTTACAATATCTACATAAAAACTGATTTCAATTTTCTGGACAGCAGTGTTGTGAACAAACAGCAGTCATAGGACAAACAAGCACATTTTCACTACCGCTTTTTACAGCTCCTTGTTGTAGGTCCCTTCCTAAGCCTTTTCAAGGATGGCGGCTTGACATCATCTTCTACAGTCTGACTTGAATCATCATCGCTACTCCCTACATATCACAAACAAAGCATAACATCTCAGAAATATACTAGGATGTCTTTCAAAACAGACAAGATTTTTATCCTTGTTGCAAACAGGACATAAGAAGAGTATTAGCTAATCAGCTAGCATACAAAGTGCATAGGAATGTCTGGAGCAATGGTTGGCTAATATCTCATTATTCCTCATATCCAATTGGTTCAGTGAGAGAGAGGGTCAAAAGGTTTTTTCTTCTTACTCGCCTTTTCTTTTTCTATTTTTTGAGACATTGTGTGACATGATATATATTCATAAAATTTTCACCTTAACTATGACAAGAGAAGCACACCCACGGGATACATGACAATGCCAAGGTACCAGGTGTCTGCCAGTCAATAAAACTTGTAAACTTGGAAATACAATTTTCCTTGGAACAAACACTTTAACCTCAGACATGCCACAAAAAGAAGAAAGAAAAAACATTACATGTGTTGGGCACCAAAAGGACAAGGTATCAATGTAGCAGTAACAATTGAAAGGTGTTTCACCAGTGAAAAGACGAAACTTTGTTTCTGCAGCAATTTCATTTTTCCATACCAATTAGAAGGACAAACATTCTAATTGCACCATTCTTTCCTTGTATAAACCAGTTGACACCATTGGTTATCAGTTTTTTACATTGTACTAAGAGCTACAACAGTGATATATAATTACAGTGAAATTTCACCTAATCAAGCTTTCAAAAAAGAAGAAGAAAGAATTAAGATATTGATAGATTTCAAAGAGTGCAAATTTTGCAACCTGCCGGTTAGCTTAAGATGATTATGAATCTGTACCCATTGTAGATAAAAAATAGTGGCAATCACTAGAAAGTTATTAGACAATCAGTAAAGAGCTTTGCTAACCCGGAATGAAGCAAACCAGAACTCTAAAAACTTACATTCTGATATGTCATCAACTTTTCCAAGAGGGCCATCTTCCTGTTTCATGGGACTATCCTCTGGATCAAATCCAGAACGCTTTGCAGATACTGTGATCACTCCACGTTGAATTTTCTGTTCAGGCATCTCACAACTCCCACTGAAAGGCTTCATATAACAGAACCTATTAACAAAGGGTTCTGGTTAAAACGCAATACGTAGTACAGTAAAACCTCTACTTAGTCATAGTGTTGGGACCAAATTAATTTTATTCCTAGGGAGGTTATAACTAAATAGAGGTGTAGTTATAAAAATTATTATTTGACTTAGTTTTCTTTAGTGCAAGTGGTATAGACTATAGAGATAAAGCATGCACTACATTAATAACCAATTAATAGAGTATATCTATGTAATGTTAGGAATATGCAAAGTCACCTCAAAAGTTTAAAATCTTGTATTTTCTGTAATATTTTTCTCTCAATATAAATTCTATAAACCTTTAATGAAACATAGCATACATTTTTTGCAATATGTAGATAATTATTACTATACGGAGGCAAGTTTCTTAAGAAGGGACCTAAAAAAATTATAACTTATTACAATATGGACTTTATTCATATTTATAACTGGCCCAAGTTGGGACCAAAATTTTTTATTACTATATCGAGGTTATTCCTATATAGAGTATTACTAAATAGAGGTATACTGTACTATTGTTAAAGAAAGAAAACTGTGGGGGACTAAAATGTTTATTTTAGAAAAAGTATTAAATTACTTATGAGGAAATTGTTCATCATTTGCCCATACCTTAACTTGACCAATTGAAAAAGTAGCTTAATTAACTGTTTTAGGTTTACAATATAATCACCGACCTTAAAACGACAATAGTTTTGACCTGCACCCAAAATGAGCATAAGAAATAACACAAGAAGAATATATAAAGAAAGTAGTAACCATCATTGAGATGCCTTAAAATTTTTAATGTTAGATTGTATTTAACGAGTAACATCTTAACAAGACTAACATAGTCAACAAAAATTTAAAAAATGTAGGATGCAAAAATTTAACATGCATATAACTAACAAATGTAACATGAACTGCCTGTTACATTTTGTAATAGGAATAGATGAAATATGTACAACTACCATTCTTGAGGTAACGTCTTGCTGTCAAAATCAGAGCTCAACATCCTCCACTTTCTACACTTGTCACACTGCACCCACTCATGATCAGGTTTGTAGAGAGAAGTACCCTTTCTCTGGAAACAAAAAAATTAAATATAAGACAATGATTATTGCCCATTTCCATAAAAATCTGATACCCATAAGGATACATGTTTTAAGAGCTATAGCTAAGTAGAAGCTAAGATCATAGTTGGAGTAATTAACCAAAAAGATCATCCTATTTCACTTCAAAAAGGATAATAGGTGACACAAAATAAAGCATAGATGTGAACATGGGACACAAATTCGACACGATACGACAGGATACAATATGTTGTCTGATATGTTGAGTTAGATACATTTTTGGTAAATATTAATTGTTTAAATAAATTTAATTATTAATAGAACACTTATACCATAAATATTTGTTAATAACAAACAAGATTATAACATGCAACTCTAAGAGATGACCATATTTAAGAAAGACACATATATGATCATATCAACAGAGAAGTTGGACTCTTCATATGATCCTTCTAATATATAGATGATATTTAGCTGAACACTAAACCCAATTAGGAAATTAATAATCAACAAACTCACATCAAAATTCACCATATAAACTAAATGAAATTTTACATATTTGTAGATGTTGATAATAAATAAATTATGTTTATATAATAGTAAGCAAGTGGTCGACTCAAAAGTTTAAGTTTAATTAAAATACTACCATTTATCATAATGTATCAGGAAATACCCCTAGAGTATCAGGAAGTAGCCCTAGAATATTGGGAAGTTTCCGAAATTGAAAAAGATTAAAAATACTAAAGTTGAAGTTTCCAATATTTAAGAAAAATTGTCCACAAAATGTTGTTATTCAATACAAATATGATACAGATACATTGACCTCCAAAAAGTATTTGTGCTTCATAGTCGGGCTATAACACCCAATCGGGTCTTAGTTGAGGTATGTGCTTAGGTTCAAGTGCCTTGTCAATTCTGGGCTTTGACATTGATGGTTATCAAAGCAACCATTTCATCAAGGTTTGAATCCCATTTAGGAGGCGCTTACCTTGACTGGTATATGTACAAGTCACCAGACATAGCATTGAGGCTCATGTTACTTCTATTTTAGGCCATACCCAAAGATGCAGAGATACAAACACCGGACATGAACATGACACAACATGGATACACAGAGGATATGTGTGCGTATCATATTAATAATTTTCACATAATAATGATGATTATTCTTCAAAGTATAAATTTTCCCTTAGACATTTGTCAAATATGATATTGCTTTTGTTTCTCTTCACAGTTACCCTTTTCAAAAGAAGGCCATGTGTTAACATCCAATATTTGTTGGTTAAAGCTCAAACTAAGCTATTATTTGCATGACATGAAATATTCACAGCACAAAACAAGTAAGAGGAAAACTCAATATCACAGCACTGAAATATACAAATCGACAATAGGCGGAGAGAGTTAATTACCACTTGAAGTTTATCAAAATTATTGTCCAAGTACTCATCTACTTTTTTACCAAGCCAGTCTTCTAGTTTAGCATAGACTTCACAGTCCTGGAACGATTGTTTGTTGTTATGCACCCAAACACCACCATTACCATCATTCTGTGGTCAGGACAAGAGCAAACAAAAATTAATTGTGTAATGCCAATTGAGATATCCACTTTTGTAAGTAATTTGAATGGCATCCTTTGAAAACCATATTACATCCAACCAACATAAATGAAAGTGCATATATTATGATCCCAAAATGATAACACTACTACCTATATCAACTCAGAAAAGAAGATCAACATGGACTCAGGGAGAAACTATTAAAATCAACATATAAGAAGTCACATTAATATCTTCCTTTCAACATATAAGTTCAAGTATATACGTATATTTTAATAGTATGTAATACCATTTTATACATAACATTGATCATCTGGAGGTTATGTTTCAGAGGAAAAAATTAATACCAAGTCCCAAGGATTAAGTGATTAAATCAGCTTAAATTTTCATTACATACTTGAGCATAGCAATTAAAAGACTTCTTCAACTTGCTTTGATAATTTTCAATGTTAGCTTGTATAGGAAATCGTGTTCAGATAGACTTCTTAATTCTTACTGAGGAAGTCATGAATAGAGTTCCTCTAAATCATATTCGACTAATATAGTAAGAAAACTTAAGGAAAATACATCCCATTAACATTATCAAGACTTTGAAATTTAATTTAGATCAAGATGGTCATACAGTCACTTTAGACGGATAACTTGTTCAAATAAAGACTGGACATAAACAACCTAAGCCGTTGATATAAATATACCCCTTCACTAGAAAAAATAAGAAAGAAAGGTAGAAAAAAGATTGCCAGCTGTGTCTTGCCCTAAATGACATAAACTAAAAGTATATTCAGCCCTAAACATGAATAGGGAAGATCCTAGGCATGTTCCATGTGTAATTCCCCATTACATTCTTCATATACACATGCTCTGATCTATTATAAGTTTATCACAAATGGCTGAAAAAATCTCAAGTAATAAGTCTTGCCTATGCACAGACATCTTAAACTCAGTGATCACGGTAATAAAAATGGTTCCTTTCGAACAAAATCAAAGCAAAGAAGTCTTCTTAAATATATGCATAACATGTTTTCCGATATGATGAAAAGTGCATATACAAAAGAAATGTTATAATTACTAGTCCAATGTAGAAAAATACCATTAAATCAGTAACATCTATGACACCAATTGTACCATGACTCTTATCTCCGTTATGGAGCATGCCACCAACTCTCTTGTATGCCTGCGAGGAATTACTAAATAACAGTAAGGCAGGAACGAGTATGACACTAAGTTCAAGAAATTAAAGGAATATATAAAATATAGTTTCATACATGCAAAGATGTAAATACGATGAAATTATTTCAAAGATCTGATCAATTCAGGCCAATGTCATTCTTTCTCTAGTCTACAATCAGGATTCAAATGATAGATTAACTTCTAAACCAGACAATCCAACACATCTGCAGCTTCAAGATCCTGTAACTTATACATCCTTGACCCACTCGACCTAATTCCAAATTTCAGTGCATGGAATCCTATGTCCTTTCAGAGCTAATAGTAGTAGTTGTTAACCTTTAATCTAGAACTAAAACCATGAGCGTGTTATGCTCAACCTAGTGATCTTAACTAATACGAATCAATTGGGCTTGAATCTTTTTCTTTCTCTAAATTAATGGAACCCATCTAAGTACTTTTGCAGACAAAATACTCATTGTATAAGATTTTAATGTACTTCAGCAATCTTTTATGGGACAATTTTTTTATTTTTTATTTTTTGTACTTGAGCCATATTTTGTGGGATGGGGGAGTATGTGGCTAAACAATTCATATAACCAAGGGCAGGACTGAAAAGGAACTGAAAGAAAATAATATTAAATTTTTCGGTCATTGCCGTCCACTCGACATATCGAACGAAAAATGAATTTAATAAAAACGAGGACTACATTCTACAGACATACTTTACATGGAAATTATCAGAATAATACTACATAAAGTCAAAAATTACCTCAATCAAACGACCATGCCAATACAGAAATATTCCACAGTTTGCCTGCTCCCATTCTAACTGACAGCGACCAAGAGTGAGTTGGACTGCTTTTCCATTGATATTACCATATTCCACAACAGTCTTATTAAGAGATTTTGCTAATGGTCGACTATTAACCTGAAAAAGATAATCAAACTAACAATTGTTTAAATTCACTTAAAATAACACCATAGAGGCACAAAGGATAAAACAGATATGTAAAATCAATTACCAACGATCCTTGAACATGAACCTTCATTCGTGGATCGAAGAACATAACCTCCAAATAAGCTCGAAGGGAAAAATCTAATTGCACCTGGAAAATCAAAAAAGACACAGGGCAATGCTAATATGCAATGTTTTCTTACACAAATAACTAAATGAAGATGCCAACCTTTCGAGCCATCTGGCCTGGACGAGATCTGCACCTACGAGAGCGAATGAGTATGTCACCTTTGTGGAAGGAACTGCCACCACTAATCCCATTGACCCAATCCAGGCAATAATCTGATCCCCATTCGTCCAAATTCCATATGTAAATTTGTGTTCCTCTACCTTTTTCCTTAAACAATGCTTCTTTTTCGCCAATAAGATACTTGTTAAATGGTGAAAATTCCTTAATAGCATTCAGGTTGTACTTTGCTGAAGCCTTAGATTGGATACCTGTATCCACTTCCATTATCTGTCCTTGCAGACTGTAGCTTACAATGGGAACTTCCAAATTCTACAGCAAAAGAAGTAGAAAAGAACAAGGAGAAAATATTTGAATTTAATGCAAGGATATTCTGAGAGAACATATTCAAAGTACAAGTCCTTGATGGCAGTCACATACCTCTTTACCCTCGTTTAATGACTGTGAAAGAAAAGCAATCGATCTGGAGTTAGTAGTCTGGGTAAGAACCAACGCATCCTTGCCGAGTCTCATTGTTCCAGTCTGCAAGAACAATGCCCAAAATCATCAGCATAAGAACCAAGTAATACTCTAGGGGTTGTCAAGACCACAAGCTGCACAGGACTTGAGGAAAGTTTCAACACGTGATATACTCTAAAGATAACGATTTGTGATGACCACTGAAACTGTGAGTAGCAATCTGACCAATCTATCCATTACATTCACATTGCATAATTACAAAAAAAATAAGAAAAACTACTACGAGAAAATGAAGAGAAAAGAAAATTATGATAACAGTCCTCTCATACCAAGTTTCTGTTATTTTATACTGTAGACATATTGGATCCAACTCAACAGTAATATTCCTCCATAATTACACTACAATATATCAGTTACGCAAACCATCTCAAGAAAGGCAAATAAGAATAATTTCACAGTAGCTACATGATGTTCCACAACTGCAAGACAGCAAGAGTCACAACAAAACTTAATTTCGACAACAATATGAATAAAAAAACTTTTTACAAAGTAAACCATATTACTTGCACATTAAAATTAAACTGTGAAAATAGTATGTTATTTCTGAAACCACAATTTGCAAGCTCGAAAAAAGCAAGTCCACATATAAGGTTGTTTCTGTGTATAACAATAGGCTACCTTAAATCCAACACCAAATCTTCCAATATTATTAGGGTCATCAGCATCCGGTTGTTTGTGTCCAAATGTTATAAGTCTCAAAATCTCCAGATGGGTCATCCCATGACCATCATCTATAACTGACAGCATAGGAATATCTTTTCCAGCTTGTTTTGAATATATCATTTCAATAGAAATTTTCAATCTGTAACAGGTCATATTCCATTAGAAGAGTGAAAAATTCAACAAAAACACAAGTATAGAGAAAACAGGACAACTAAACTAAGAGCTTAACATAGCATTGTTAATAAGATAAGTTGCACCTACGTTGTTGCTTTAGCATCTCTTGAATTGTCAACAAGTTCAGCAACTGCCCCAAATATCCAGCCAGAATGAATTTGTCCTAGGGTTTTCAGATAACTAGGATCTGTCTTTGCGAAATTTTTCACCACAAGTTTATTCTTTGCTATGGCATTAGGTTCCGATATATGAGAATTGTGAGCCTCATGATCACCAACGACCTCTACTGACTTATGATCAGGTGAACATTTCTCCTCAAGCATGTAAGTTGACTCCCTAATATCAGCTGGAAGCCTACCAAGCAAGCAAGGGGTTGCACATTTTGTGCTAGGTTGCACAACTTTACACTCCTTTTTTGCATACATAATCTCTGCGCCTATGATATACTTCAAAAGTTATACATCTAAAAAAATATATATATATAAATGTATTGACTTGCATAAGAATCCAATGATCGCTGAAGCACGTTGAATGAATACGATGAAGATATGGATTATAAAATTTTATGAAGTGCTTAACTAACTTAAAGGGAGCATAGGAATTTTTTTTTTGTTATGTTTCAACAGCCTGGGGTTCATGAAGGTATAGCACAATATACTGGATGATACATGTCAGAGTCAGAAGGGCTTAATTTTTGGTGGTCTATCTTTATTTCTTATTCTATATAGCCTGTTTTCTTGTAAAGGTTCAACCCCTTCTTTTGTTATAAATGTATTATTGTATTTTATGTTTTACTTGATAATTTTCTTTTGCAAAAATAGATGGATAAAAAATTACTTGGAAGAAAAAATAGTTCAATACAGTGTTAACTAGCTACCAATTTGCCAAATTTGGCGGGCCGCCGACCCCTTTCAGATCTCGAACAAAAAAACCTAGAACTAGTAGAACACACTTGGTACCCCGTAATTTTGTCGTTCAGAACAGAGGAGTCAAAGCATTGAGGAGAGAAGGAGAGTTTTTAGGTCTGAAACTCTTACGTTACCGCATCATAGAAGAGAAAATGTGTGATATGCAACTTGTTTCCTTTTTTTTGGATTGAAACGTTTTCCTAAATTCTTGCTCTTTCATAGAAGTGTTCAGTCATTTATTCTTTTGGAATCTTTGCGAAATAATGTTTATATTATATTATGATGCAGATAGATTGAAAAGCTCTTAAGTTTCCTTTCCCCCCCCCCCTAATATAATAAATAAAGTTATCAAAATTTAGTTTGAATGTTTATTAAGTATTGTTATAGTTTCCTCTTTCGGTTTGATTGTTTTTAGATGAATTGTAATACATTTATCTACAAAATACTCATTACATTTATTTCAGTATTCTAAAAATTCTCGCCTAGGTCCGCCTAGCGCCCAACCTAGGTGTTAGACTGTTAGGCCCCCTTGACGCCTCGCTTAGGCGCTAGGCCCCCCTAACGCCTCACCTAGGTCCAAGGCGGAAAAAAAATCCCTCCAAAAAATTAAACGGGGTCTTAGCGAAGAAGTTTTTTTTATTTTAATAACTACCCAAACTGATATATTTTTTTTTTAATACTTTACCATATTCATAATACAAGTTGTAGCATATCAAATCACAACAAGAAGTGAACAATATCAAGTCAAAATGGATAATTTTCTTATAGTTGTCATTTTTTGAACTTGAACCAACTTTAAATTATATAAATGATGATACATTTATAATATTTAGTTTAATTTTCTTATGTTTGTGTTTGAACTTTAACATTAACAACATGGATATGTGTTTGAACTTTAAGCAAAAGCATTTGTTATCTTTATTATAGATTGTTTTGCTTTATATTATTGTTTTGTTTGGATAAATGTAAGATAAAATATTAAAATTGGCTTAAAATAAAAAATCTCGCTTAGGCCCCTAGACGCTAGGCCTCCTGGCTGCCCACCTAGCGCCTTTTAGAACATTGTACATGTTAAATATATTAAAAAAATATAATATTGCATACTTGAACCATTTTTAGCATAATCTTAAATTTATAGTTGTTGTGTATATAAATATATTTAATCAGAAAAAACAAATCTTTGCAAATTCACCTAACTGCATTCCAAATTATTGTACCAACCAAGTATACCCCATCAGAATTACATATATGCAATTTAGCGAACCACATTTGTACTCGTACCGTGTACCTAACATACCGCGAATTGGATAACATTGGTCAAATATAAACTCTGGCACAACAGCTGAGAACACGAGTATGCGCACATCCAACCCCACCCCAAAAAAGGAAGGAAGAGACTCAAGAGAGAGAAAAGAGGAAGCACAACAACACAGAGAAAGATAAAACAGTCACCTGATCTGCAATTCTGTTGACTATAATGAGCTTTATGTGCATTTCTCCTCCGATAAGATGCGACGAGAAATGTTGAGTCTTCAGCCGGAGGATGTATGTAAAACTCATATAAATCAACTTTTCCAATAGCAACCTTTGAAAGTATAAAATAAATGAATGATAACGTTAATATCTATTTGCATTCCTGTGCAACATATACACAGCTTTTTTAACAAAGCTTCAAGTGAAACAGTTAAACTATCCTCATTACTTTGACATATGCATTTATGGTTAAAAATGTAATTAGATCATTCTAGTTATTCTTCTACCTATCTTTCTCTTTTCTAATAGTTGGTTATGGTTCTGATTAGGTCAGTATTTAGGGGAAAACATTTACAAATCTTTACATGGACAAAAATTAAACTTTTTGCAGTACAAAATGCATATAGCTATTTCAAAAAATCTTCACCTTTTGGTTGTCGAGAAGGTATTTCAAGAAACGTTGCCATTCATTCTGCTGATAAGCATCTTCAGGATCAAAGAACAGAGATAACTTAGGTAGTCCCAAGTAAAAAACATCAGTCTTTCGTCGAAAGTCAGATATGCTCCAGTCTTGAGGCCTGTAAAACTTTCAGATTTAGTGGAAATTGTATTGCACAGCTCAATTAACAAGTAACGTAACAACCACACATTTTATTTTTTGGAAACCACTTCAGTAAATTACTATGATTCAGGTATTCTAATATATATATATATATATAATGACACCATGATTCCAAACCATAAAACTGAACAATATTTTTCAGACGAAAAGTATAACAGATACGCCATCTGAATTACGTAGATAACGTACTACAAATTGGGTAACATTAAACTAAGCTGCTCATGAACAGCAAGGGATTTGACTAGGTTAGAGCTTGCCTTGAGCTTGTTCACTTGGTCTGAATTTCAACTAATATTTAGGATTCATTGATGATTCCGGTTTGAACATCACAATTCTCAGCTTGGATAGGCTCAGAACTAAGCTGCTCGTGAACAGCACAGCACTCGGCTAGGATAGAGCTTTGCTTGAGCTCGTTTGCTTAATCAGAATTTCAACTAAAATTTAGGACTCGTTTGATAAATGATTCCAGTTTGCACATCACAATTCTCAGCTTGGATAGGCTCGTGAACATATAGAGCTCGTTTACAATAGTTTTCATATATCGTCATATCTATTACAACTTCTATGCATCGTTATTAAATAATAAACGTATTCTTATCAGATAAGTAACATACACACACACCACATCAAATATTTAGCTAGAATTGAATACTTTGTTGAATATAAAAGATGTAGTTCAATTTGACCATACTTTTACTACATCAATGTAATTTCTCTACATTCAAGGTCACTAAACATAAATTTCTAAAATTTTATTAGTCAACATTTTATATCACTAGACATAAATTTCATTTATGTTACCAAGAGTACTCCCTCTGTTCCACTTGGAACGTCTTGGTTCAAAAGTTGTGGCACATATTAAGGCATTCAAAAAGCACTTTTAGAAGTAACTTTTTTTAACAAAGTTTTTGTGATATAAAATATTGTATCAAAATGTGTCGACTCCATGCCTTAAACTCCATGCCACAAACATGACATTCAAATGGCACGGAGAGAGTATTACTTTTTTGTAAACTTTTTTTTTTCAAATTATAAGGATTCATCATAATTTTTTCAATAATAAATTTAGCCTATATAGTTTAATATCGAAAAAAGACCATCAAATAAATTATATGCTAGTGTGTGTATAGTTTAATATCGAAAAAAGACCATCAAATAAATTATATGCTAGTGTGTTTTAAGCAAACCTTACCATTCAAGGGGAGTCGACAGAAAAAGTAGCACTCCTTTTTTAAGGATATTTTGAGCAATTCTTTTCAAATTTTATGACATTTACAATATTTAAAATATCTGTAAGCCGAACTTGTGAACATCTCAAACTCAGCAGACTCATAGCAAGCTCGACTTCATTTGTGAAACAAGCAAACTTAAACACATTTTTAAGGATCATTTACTAGACAAGCCGAGCTAAGCTCAACTCGAGTTCGGTTCATTTGTAGCCTTAGAACCATAAGCCAAGCTCAAGTAGCTTGATTTGTTTCATAATCTGGCAAGCTCAAGTGAAACAACCAAAGTCAAATCCCGAGTTTGAAACAAATCTCGGTCAAATCCCAAGTTCGAATCAAATCAAATCCATAAAATAAGGTCTTAAATCACTGGCCCAATAGTATCTACTTGGGTTATCTTAGCCCACCACAGGCTCACCCTAAAGGTCATAACTGAATGTACTATTGGTAGTAACTTAATTTCTTATATACAAACAATTTTTTCTCATATCTTTCGATGCGAGACTGGGGTGTTACAAACTCCCCACTTCAATTTCTAACGTCCCTGTCAAAACCAATCACACACACGGTCCACAGATCTCTGCCTCTCTAGCCATTGTGGGATAATATCGGGTGCCTTTGTGTCCCCACCTCCGGATGGGATAATACCACCGGCCTTCGTGTTCTCACCTCGGGCAACCCGATCGGATGATCCGACCCAAGCTTTCGAGAGTCGACTTTAATACCATATGTAACAACTCGGGTCAAATCCTAAGTCCGGAACAAATCTCGGGTCAAATCCCAAGTCCGAATCGAATCAAATCCATCAAAATAAGGCCTTAAAACCCAATAGTATATTCTTGGGTCATCTTAGCCCACCACAGGCTCACCCAAAAGGTCATGACTGAAGTACTATTGGTAGTAACTTAATTCCTTGTATACAGACAAATTTTTCTCATATCTTTCGATGTGGGACTGGGGTGTTACATCAAGCCTACTTTAAGATCAAACTATGCAACAATGGAGATTAGGGGTTTCAAGGAAATTAGAGTTTTGGGAAGAACTTGGAAAGAATAAGGTTGAGAAGTAAGGAATAAACAAAGCACCCTTAAAATTACAGACAAAAAATACACCAATTCTCTTATATAGAGACTACAAACATGAACTAAATATGTTAACTACATATATAGTGGGTGTACTATCACATGTTCTAGCCAATTTTAGAAAGGCCAAACTAACTAACAAGCCTACGACTACCAATTATCTACTAAAATGGCACATGGTCTAAGCAGGGCCCGATGTAATCCTACATTAATGGAGACTATAGAATCAAATATTTCAAAGGAAGAACGAAACACACAATGCCAGCCAAAATAAAATTTGGAAGCTCCAAAAACATAAAAACGATAGGCAGGAATAGGGATTACGAAGGTCGAAGGAACTGCTGAGTGTCAACAGATGGACGTGAGCACATAATACCAGCCAGCATAAAACTTTGTTTAAGTTCCAAAAACAGGGAAAAGAAAAAGAGAAAAAGAACAGGGATAAGGATTAATAAGGAACAGGTACATGTCAATGCAAGTAAAGACTGCAAAATCAGATACTTCATATATATGAAGAAACTTGACAAACTAATAAGTCAAAACCAAATTTTTAGTGTTCCAACGCTTTATAACAATTAGCAGAAATTGAAATTTGGAAGATATGAACACAAGTCAACTGGTAGATGTGCATACATGTCAGTTGGTAGACTACTGCATTTCATCCTACATATAGCTTTCTGATCCTTCTTCAGCCAAACATGGTGTTTAAAACCATCTGCAAAATTGAATAATCTAGTGATGATGAAGTGGAATACTGGCAAAAAGAAAATAAAATATTGCCATGGTACGCTAGATCTCCAAAGATCCTTCTCAACATTCTCCAATATGCAGCATAGATAAACAGCATCGGTTGTCTAATTCTACAAAAGATCCACCTCATGGCTCACATAACCTTATTGGCTCCAGCAACACATACTGGGCTATGTATGTAACATACGTACTGACCCAAATTTGGAATATTAGCACTACAACTTGTGTGAGGGGGGCTATCACAATTCACATAGACCAAAGACCAAGACCAAAAAGTTTGTAAATAACTACCACAAACTCTTATATGCAACTTAACCCTTTGAACACTCTAAATGTGGGATTGGGTTCATGTAACACCCCCTTCCCGAATAGGAAAGGGAGGTCACGTGCAAAGTACAACAAACCTCAAAATAAGTAAACAAAACACTAATAACTTTAAAATATTTAATAGTTGATAATTAATCAATGTCAAATTAATTAATTTGACAAATAAGTTTTAATTAATGATGATAGATCAAAATAGTGGACTAATTTGTCATATTGGGATTTTAAGATTTCTTAAGTTTTGTTATTAATTTTTAAGTTTTGAACTATTAATAGTAATCTAAGGCGATAATTAAAGGCACCTTCAATGTATTACGAATTATTATGGAATTATTAGTTGGGATTCTATTTAATATTTTAATTCGATGTGAATATGTTTAAGTGGTGAAAAACATTTCGTATTTGTTATAGTTAGCATTTGAGGGTAAGATTTTGTGGAGTGTGCTAATGGCGACTCCAAGTCAAGAGCAAAAAACAGATTTTTTATATTTATTATTTAGAGTTTTTATTATGTTTAATATAAAATTAATCAATGTGATTATGTATTTTATTTACTAGTGGAGATTTAGGATATTAATTAGTGATTAAGAATTATTAATAAGGGTATTTTAGTCATTTATTATTTTGTTATTTTTCAAGTAATATTAGGGTTTGAGTCTCTTTAAATAGTGATGTAATTCTCACAAGTTATTAGATTACAAAATATTGATATTGAAATACCGTAGAGGTTTTTTATCTATCTTGGTATATACGTGGAGTGGATACACTTGAGAGATCCTAGTAGTTTAAAAGTGAAGTTTAGATCCTAGTTTACTTTTCGTTACTATTCACCGGAAAAAAAAAAAAGAAAAAAAAAAAAACCTTGTCTTGTTGCTTTGTTTCTTGCCCATTGTCTAAAGAGGGTTGCTTGTGGCTATTGTTGATGGTTGTGGTAATAAGAAAACATGATAACCCTAATCTTATAAATATCTTTCTAATATTGCAATTTACATCATATGATTTTCTTACCTTTCCAATTTTAGGCCCGTAATTTATACACTTTTCACTTATACTATTTCATCCTTTCTAAATCAGTCCCTACACTTTCTGAATTCATAATTTAGCCCCCATTTTTTATTTTATTTTCAGTTAGGCCCTTAAGCTATTAAAAAAAATTATTTTATTTATTTATTATTTTATAACTCATTGTCCCAAACATCTAATGTCTCAACCTGCTAAAGAATTGATTGCCAAAGCAAAAGAGTATATTTGGTTTCTTGACAATGAAAGTGATCGAATATACTACCTTATTAATGCATGTGAACATAGATATTTGAAACACAAGCAGGAAGAGCTTATGGTTGATGCACAAGATTACCTTGAAAAATTAGAATGTATATATCAAGATGAAAACTGAAGCAAGAAAACGTCAATAAGTTAAAACAAGAGAACTTCAAAAGGCTATGCCCATAAAAGAAGGCCATATTGACTTGCAGGCACATCTTCAAGCAGAGCAAGAGAAAGAAAAAGAGGATGTTCCAAATTTTGAGGCTACAGACAGTTGTGACATATCAATGAAGTTTCAAAACTTGAACCATAGATTATGTATGAGGAAACATCTAACGTTGCTTTTGAATTGTTCGTTACCGAGGAAAGGACGATTCGAGAAGTTGATCAAATCCAAGTTGATATTGTTGACTTCGTTGTTCCAGAAAGCTTATTTTTAGCACTTTTGAATACGAAAGCGATGCTCTCATCAATTCTTTTTCCAATAAAATTTTAGCCTTACCTCCTGATGATATTGTCAAAGGTGTTCCAAAATGTTCTTTCGTTGCAGAGAAGTTCATTGCTTATTCTCTCATATTATAGAACTCGAGCAGGTCGAGTTTTCTCCAACAAGAGGAGAATGATGGGGACTCCAAGTCAAGAGCAAAGAAGAGATTTTTATATTTATTGTTTGGATTTTTTATTATGTTTAATATAAAAGTAGTTGATATGATTTACATATTTTATTTACTAGTGGAGATTTAGGATATTAATTAGTGATTAAGAATTATTAATAAGAGTATTTTAGTTGTTTATTATTTTATTACTCCCCAAGTAATATTAGGGTTTTGAGTCTCTTTAAACAGTGATGTAATTCTCACAAGTTATTAGATTACAGAATATTGATATTGAAATTGATTATTTCATTCTTACCGTAGTGGTATTTTATCTATTTTGGTGTTGATACGTGGAGTGGATAGATCCTAGTGGTCTAAACGAGGAGGTTAGATCCTAGTTTATTTTTCGTTAATTCTTCATCCTAGATTTGTCCTACATCATGTGCTATAAATGGTTTTGAGTATCAGGTACGAAGTATTTATTCTTGAGGCCCTGCAAAGTATTTTGTTTAGTTGATTTCGTATTTGGTTGTGCATCTTTTGTATATCTTTATCCGTACTGGCCATTTGGCTCATATTGTGTTTTTCTTCCGAACGATTTAGAGTTTCGTGTGAAGAGAGTTACATTTGACCATCTAGATTTATTTGATTTTAAGTTTTGATTATTCTGCCAATTTTTGGAAAATTGTATTTAATTTGACATTAATGGAATATCAACTAATTAATATTTTGAAGTTATTAGTGATGTGTTTACTTATTTTGAGGTTTGTTGTGCTTTGCACGTAACCTCCCTTTCCTATTAGGAAAGGGGGTGTTACATTTCAGGAATGCCACTTAAGAAATTATACACCTTATAGTAACAAAACCTTAATATTCCTACTTTTCAACATAAAAATAGAAGCATAATCTCCAAAGTATTTCTATAAATTCATTGCTAGAGAAATAGTTATATAAACAATATGTTCAATATAAGTGAGAAGAATTAACTACCACTTACTTTCACTCGACAAATCATTCAAGTTCAAGCACAAATCTCCCATCGTGAAACCTGTGAAAAAATGTACCATAAAGCAAATGTTAAAATATTCAAACCAAGAAAAACAATTTTATTTTTTATAAATAATCAATCAAGATAAGGATTTAAAAGCAAAAAGATAGGAAGCAACCAATATTCAAACAACCAAGCTAGTGAGCTACGACATTTGTCAGCAATACATATAAAGAAATCAAGCAAAATTACTTGTTAGCAATTGAGAAGAACCAAAAAATAGCAATGTTAAGGATGCAGAAAAACTAAACAGGATCAACTTAATTAGACTGCACCGTGGAATTCCAACAGTTTAAACACACTGCTTCACAAATTTAATAATTTATTGGCCCAGTCCTATTTTTACTTTGGGTTTAAAAATAACAAAAGACAAATGGCTATTCAAGTACTTTTTTTAACATTGTCAAATGTGCATCGAGAATATATAAATCCTGAATCGTGAATCGTGAATCGTGAATCGTGAGATTCACATCATCTAAACAGCAAACGAAATAATTACATTCAATTTACATCCAAATCCAATATAAGGTTGTTAATGAAATAATCTTTGAAAATAGAAAGTCACAACATCACTAAGCTATGCATAGTGAAAATATGACTATAAATCTTAATGCACGATAGCACAAGGCATACTAAAATCAGTGCCAAAACCATCCAGCAACGACCCGACTTTTTCTATTTGGGGACAAAGGGAGTAACCTTTTGTTTTACCTTCATGTGTTAAACATAATCTCGAAAAACTCAATACTAGTAGATAATTAAAATCAGGCAAATAAGATTTGGGATATTCTCATTATACATTTATTGAGAAGGAAAACCGTAGACCCCAAGTTACATTGTTCAGCAACAAGCTACTGACCAAAACAAAGAAGTCAGGTATAATAGTTCCAAAATAAAGTAGTAAACAAATATTAATCAAGGAAAGAACAAATAACAGAAAAAAATTAAAAAAAAAAATGTTAGCAAAAAATAAATGAGGTTTTATTATACCAAGAAACAAAAGCTTTGACTAAATTCATTCTGCATGAGATTTTACTATTGCAGATGTAGTCTGGGTAAACATAAGATAAAAAAAATAACTCAGAGGAAAATTAAGTAATTGAAATCACTAGCATACTGCATCCTCCTTTGGACTATCTCCACTTAAAATACAATTATCATCTCAACTAAAAAATTCCTCGGACTCTAAATCTCACCAAAGTGACAAGACTTCTAGACAATAAGGAACTCGGACACCAGAGCACTAAACAAGACATGACTTGCAATGCAAACAATATAAAATGTTTGTGCAGTAAAATAATAAATATTGATACCTTTCATTCAAAAAAACACCCAAACCAATAATCAAATCTCCTATATAACTACTAGATAATGGAACATGACCACCATCAAGTACTAATAATTCAGTAGTGTAAACGCAACCAATACCAAACGGTAGAGTGTAGTTGTGACGCCCCCAAATTTGTTTACTCTCCACAATGGATCTAGTGCTCACTATCCATCGTCTTTCTTAACATTCACCAACAATATACTTGGTAAAAACTCGTTTATTCAAAACTTTACAACATAATCTTTATTCCAGAAGGCTTAAATATAATTTACTACCCTAAAATATATAGCATATTCCACTTCGGTGATCCACCTTTCAATTTTGTCAATTGGATGATTGAAATATTAATTTTTTCCACTTCAGTCTAATTTCTGTTGACACGTCAGAAATTCCTGACGTGGCCCCCTAAGTGGGGCCATATTCAGCTGATGTGTTTTTAAAACATAATTTATTTACCATTTTATTAATTTAAATTGTTTATGCAGGGGTAAAATTGGTAAAACAACTTTTATTTCACGCTAAAGCAAAACTCTTGTGTTTGCAGCTACTGAATCTGAAAATATAACTTTGAGCAATTATCATAGGTACCTCAAAGCTAGGGTTTGAAGATCAAAAATCGATCTTACTACAAATTTTCGTTAGAAAGCATGATTCAGTAGTGGGGGATAATGGAGCTATAGATAGAAATTTGGAGACCTGAAAACAAATCATTCTCTCTTCTCTTTCATCTCTCATCCTGTTTATTTTTTCGATTTGACAATGGTTCTGTTAATCGTTTGAGATTTGGCCGTGAACTCAAACCCGAATCTGATTCACAACACAAAACTCAAAAACATCTTTTGCCATCGTTTCAATTTTTTTAATAACTCAAACCCTGATCCAAGAATACCCCCTCCTCCGCCATCTTCACTCCAAAAACTTAGATCCGTTGTTCTTAGTAATTGTTAATTTTCATCTCCACCAGTCATGATTGCATAATATATCTTCAAATCTTTTAAATCTCTCCCTTCATCTCTATATCTATAAATACACATATTTATGCACATAGTAGTAAAGTCAATTCCTCTCCACTGTACTGCAATAGCTACCCCAAAATTAAAGCCTGCAACAGCTCTGTGCTCTGTTCTGCTGCAAAAGAGTAACCCATTTCTCTACTTTGTGTCCCTGCCCCTCTTGTCAATTTTTACTCTCTCAGATTCCCTTAAAAACAAATACCCACAAGTTTTAGAGAGAGAGAAAAAGTAGAGGAGAGAGGAAAATGGGTGAGAAAGATGTTGGGTTTGGCTTGAGTTTGAGCTTGGGCTCGTCATCGTTTCCAGATACACAATAACGACTGCGCAAGGGGGGCTACGATGGTTGGCGGTCGGGTTGAGGACCTTGATGATGTTGTTTGCTATTCTATTGCTAATTGCAAAAAATATCTTAAGCTTCTAGCTTCATTTGATAGAAAGACCCAATTTCTTGTGGTTGGATGGTGCCTGGTAATTGGATGGTGATGTCCGCTAGTAGCTTCATTTGATAGAAAGACCCAATTTCTTGTGGTTGTCTGATGATAATGGTATGGAAGATGAATAAGAGTTGGGCTGTTGATTCGATGCTTAATAAAATTAAGCAAGGTATCCTCTTGATCAGCATAATGCACAATTAGTTTTAATGTTTAAGATAAAGTGGTTTGACAAATTTTCCCTTACTATATAATAAATGTGTAATCAAAATTAAAAAACTCTTTTCTTGTTACACATCAGCTTAGACATTCCCCACCCAGATAGCCACGTCAACAATTTCTGACGTGGCAGACCTAATTGAATGTAATTGAAAAAATTAATAGTTCAATCATCTAATTGACAAAATTGAAAGGTGGATCACCGAAATGGAATATGACTTATAATTTAAGGTAGTAAATTATATTTAAGCCTATTCCAGAATCGTATATTTTAAAATCTCCTATTACATTTCAAAGTCATATAAATCACGACTTATTCTAGTGCGCATCAAATACGCAACTCTTCTAACACTAATCTTTTTTAGTATTCTACATCTACTAGCTTGAATGCAAAGAACATAAAACAATACATTCAAAGAATAGAATAGTAATCTATCATTCACATTTCCAAAGTCATTACAACTTTACAGCACAGAAGAAAGCAATAATAAAATGCTTTCTTCCTTGGTCCTTCATTTACTGTTAGACTCTTTTGGTAATATTCCTTAACTACAAATTTAAAAGAATATTTACAAAAATGAGCAACTAATTGCTCAGCAAGTCTAACAAATATACATATATGAAAATAATCACATTCTCAACATATATATAACAATAGCACAACACAAGTTTTCACAAAATTAACAATATAGTGAACCGAGTGGTTCCCCACCTATGAACTAATGAATTAGTTCTCCGTTTCATCAACACTATGGCAATTGTCTCCCAGCGCGCACACTTCTACGATACTTTTACACTGCAACAATTGTCTCTTCAGTCAGTTCGATCGGTTTCCTAATACATTTTAAACCTTTGCCCATACAAAGGAGTCGTTCAACTCAATTACTAATATGCTAACAGTTAAAAAGCACATGATTGCACAAACAGCTTTAACTCTGTTCTAACATGCAGATTCCTCCCCAAAACAATTTGGTTTGGCACAATCAACTTTCACAAATAAAGAATTATAACAATTCAATATTTCAACAACAAACATTCAGATTGGAATAGCTCACAAATCGAGTTAAGCCGAATCAAATAATAAATAACTCATTTTCACAAATCACTTCATATTATACAATGAACTTCATTTAGCAAATGAAATTCCACAATTTATAAACGCGTTGTTGCACAAAGTGCAAAGAAATAGAATGACTTGCAATAAGTCAGAAAAAAAACTTAAAACTTGTTTGTTCGCCTTTACCGTTTACGCTAATTTTGTGTCTCTCGATCAACCTATAATATCATCTATAAGATCAACATACCAATTATTCATCACATGACTCTTACTCTAGTTCACTTTAACTAGACTTAACTATGAATTTTATTTCATAATTTTATCTTTTACGATAACCGGTTACAAAATTTGTTTAATTCATATCAATGAATTTTTGAGTAATCTTTTGCCTATTTCTTCGCAACTTCCCCCTCTACAACTTTGCTTTATATTTCATGTTCAAATTCTAAACATATGATTTTTACAAAAATAGGTTATATTAGGGGTTTCTCATTTCATTATTTCGATTTCTCTTAACTAGTTACCACTTCGGTTAACTAGCTAGTTTTCATCTTTTTTGACTCAATAACATTGTATTAGATAATCATAAACCTAAATATGCATTATTTCATGAATTCTACTCAAGAGCATAAGAACATAAACTAAATTTATAACAACATAAATTTGTTACCTCTTGAAGTGCAAGCTTTACAATACTTGAATATGCAATACTTTAGCTATCCTTCTCTCAATTAATCTCACTATAGTTTTCACACTTGACTTTTGTGAATTGGTAAGGATTAATGAAAGATGAAGGGCTATATTTATAGGAAATACCTAGGGCATTTAGGACCTTAAGCCACAAACTCGCTTGACAAGTGAGCTTCCTAGGCTCCCTCCCCACCATGGCTAGTCACCATAGTGAGTCACAAGCTTCATCATCACACTTGGTGAGTCACCAAGCCTAGTCACCCATATGCCACAACTCACCACACAATTTTAGACAACACAATTTAGTAAGAAAAATGCAATTTGACAACTTCAAAGCCTAAGATAAGTATACGTGCATGTTTTCTATATCAACCAAGTGGAGCAAGTAGCTAAGATTTTCCTAGCCAAATTGGTTTTCCCCACTTCATTTGCTAAATAATTTAGTTAGTTACTTTTGTTGACTTTTCATATAAATGAATAGTATTTTCCGTATTTATACCCCGTATAAATACAATGGCTTAATACAAAATATCATAAAAATGAAAAGTGTTTTATGCTCGGAAAAACTTTATTTTCTTATACAAAACATCAACACATTTTTTTAATCTAACACATAGATTAGGTTATAAGTTTAACCTTTATGATTAGATTAACAAGCCTTATAAATATTTGGGATATTACAATTTCCCACACTCAATTCCGACCATAGAAGTAAATCAAACCTACCAAAAAGAATAATTAAAGTGAATCAAATTTCATCCAAGTCATCTAATCTTAAGGGCAACAATAAATACCAGTTAAAAGAGCAGGTATACCACAACATTTTACCAGATATGTATTCTAGTTTATTACTAACTTTTAAGCTACTTAGCAATTACTGTAATCCAGAAGGGGCAAATGCAACAACCTAATTTCCTAAATTATCAAAAAATAAACCTAGCGTATTAAAAGCATTATTCAGTGCCCAGTACTGCATACCACTTAATAAGACTGAAAATTACCTAAAACGGAAAAGAAAAAGATAAAAGCGAGTAAATACTGTTCCTAGAGAATCAAAACACGTTGAACAACAATGAACCTAGATAAGAACAGAGAACGGCCTTCGAAAGAGCGAAAATCATCCATCCTCAGCATCTAACCAACGAATTTCACGAGGGGGGGAGTTCGAAAGAATCGTATGCTAAATTTCAAAGTTTTCTTTACAGTTCAAACCGAACTCAGAGCAAGGAAATTATAGAAAATCAAAAAAATTAAGGGGAGAATTGCTTTATCAGGATCATACTGAATGAAGTAAAAAGGGAATGTGCAATTATATAAAAGAGTGCACATATAAAAAAATTGTAAACATATTTACTGGAGGAAACTGCTGATGATTACCGGAGAATAAACTTTGCGAGGTGGCGACGGTTTCAGGTTTAGAGAGAAAAACAGGAGAGATAAACCCACCGACGTTTTATCTTGCGCTAGAGGATTTTAACTTTTAAGAGACGAAGGCGCTACTATAAAATGACACTATAAGACAAGAAAATTACATTAAGTGCCATCGGAAAATACTTTGGGCGGTTGGCTAGACCAAAAGTTAATCGCGTAAAATAGTCGAACCCAAATCAAAAGTTATCTTTCGACTAAAATTCGAATGGTATCTCGCATTGTATATTCAATTGAACGCAAATATTTATTACTTGAATTTAATTCAATTTAATTCAAATATAAAATTATATTCAAACTATTCAAATTCAATCTCAAACAAGAATTGTATTTTGTATTTCAAAATGTTTGTTTATTTTTCTTAAATTTTTTAATAAAAAATCATTTTCTAATTTTTTCCATTTAAACTTTCATTAGTTATAATTAAACTTAAATTTTCTATTTTAAGATTTTTGTTAATTTTAATTAATTTTTCTAAAGATATTTTTAATTTAATAAAATTTTCTTTAATTATTTCAGTATTTCATATAAATAATTATAAGTTTATTGTAATTAACAATATTCTTCATTTATATTATCTAATGTATGCATGACAAATAAATTACTAGGTAATTGATGTTCAGAATTTACCTCAGATCTTGGTGATGAATTATTGTCTGCCATTAAATAAACATTTGCAATTTCTTCGGTTTATTCAACAGTTTCTTCTTCATCACTTAGATCTCAATCTTCTTGAGCTACTAGAACTTTGTTGTTAACTAGTTTTGGACAATACTCTTTGAAGTGTCCAGACTGGTTGCATTCAAAAAATGTGTTTAAATTTTAATTAGAGTTGACATTTTTGAAGAAGTTGTTTTTTGCTTTGAAATGTTGTCCTTGTGCTTTTGGCTTGAATACTTATTTGCCTTTTAAGTTGTTTATTTTAATAACCTTTGTCATATTTTTTGACCTTACTTTGAATCACTCTCATGAGTTCTTCATTCAGTTTTTCATCATCGCTTTCATGATCTAGAAGTAGAGATTTGAAAGCAATCCCTTTCTTCTTGAAATTTATGCTTTCATGCACGGGTAGGATTGTCCCAAAATATAACATGTCAGCACATGCAAATTTCGGTTAAAAGCTTTTAAGTTTTTTAGACATTTAATGCTCACAAATGCTTATATGCATATTCAATATGCCTAAAAATAATTTTAAGCACATGCACATGCACATGCACATGAATACTCAGTTTATACACACACACACACACAAATACACATGCATAAATTATACTCCCATGCATGCAACCATAATATTTTGAAAATATCATTTTGCCCCTTTATTTTGAAAAAAGTAATTTTAAGAGAAAATTATTAAAAATAAATAGGAGTTTAATTTCTTTAAAACTTTATATTTAAATTATCAAAATCAAATGAGTAAGATTTAAAAAATATTTTAGATCAAAGTAAATAAGATAGTTAAAATAATTATAATATAAATCATATAGAGAATTATAGTATAGTATTTTACTTAACCTAATTATTATTTATTTTATCATCAAAATAATCCTAAAAATTATACACCCATCAATCTCTCATTTTTGATAATAACAATTATCTAAAAATATTTTTTATATTGGACTCCCCTTCAATTTGAGCATAATGTGACAACCCCAAAATAGGTCCATCCCATCCAACCCATTCTGAGTCGCCATATACATGGTACAGAAAATAACTACAATTTTATTACAACAATTGTCGTGCAAAATACAACAACACATATATTGTGAGTTTGGATATAAATATATACCAAATGTGACACATGTCCCAACCGTGGACAGCATCTCACAGTGACACCTTACATAAAGGTATAGTCAAAAACTGTTTTAAAAACTAAAATCTTTGGGAAGTGCTCAAGGAAACCTTCATACATGTGAGGCCATACTTCTAGGTTATGATAGTTATCATATGGCCACAGAATTATCCTTGGTTGACCCAATAGACCCCAAAGAAAAACGAGAAGATTATTATCATATTCTTTCCAATGGTGAGTCTTCTCTTGATTTATCATTATCTCTACTGTCTCAAATTGAGAATTATACTTCAAACAAACACCAAGATTATATAGGTAGTGCACGTAAATATACTCAGCAAGTGGATGAGCACATATATGTCTTATGATGATACGGGGCTGTATGCCATTAGACATCTTGTATGATATTGACAAAACACCCTTCAAACGTTGGGTTCGCCTCTCCCTATATGATTCATCAAATATAACTACTAAAAGATATATACAACACACTTGTCTATACTGTTTAGGGAGAACTCCACAGCTAAAGACCACCGTTATATTTCCTTGTTACCCCCGCTCGACCCATCTACACATTTATTACCTGAAAGGAATTGTGAAGCAAAAGGGTGAGCACAACTAGCTCAGTAAAGAATATCATGACTAAAGATAATTAAATTATCAATAACCTTCATCAGTAATAAATCAGAGATTTAGAACATATGGTAGATGATAAAAATTTCAACCATAGTTGCAGCGAAACGAGCAATCCATTAAAAGAGTCAAATAGACCATACAGTCCATTATCTTCTTCATGTTAAAAGTCCACCAATAATATTTTATCCCTGTAACATCAATCAACAATTCCTTTTCGCAATCATATGAATAACTCATAATCATAATTGTGATTCTATCTTTCTCTTCTCATCCAGAACAAAGATAATTTTTATCACCTGTCTTTACCTGAAACATCAAAGATCATGGTTATACCAAATCACAGTTCATATTCATAATCATACTAATAAATCCATCTTTACACTACGGGCCAAAGACATTCATTAACATGTCATCTTTGCACTACGAGCCAAAGATATTCAACAACAGGTCATCTTTGCGCTACGGACCAAAGATATTCCTCAACAGTTCATATTTGCACTACATACCAAATATATTTATCAACAGTTCATATTTGCACTACAGGCCAAATATATTTCTCAACAGTTCATATTTGCACTACAGGCCAAATATATTAATATCTCAAATAAATACATAATCATTTTAGAATTTATATAAACAATAATTATAACCATGTTGATCAATTCACCTTTGCATTTAAGCTAAAGATATTCAATTATAAATTCAATGGTCATGATCATACCAGTCACAATTCAACTTTTTACTACTGGCCAAAGAGAACTCTAGTCATGATCATACCAATAATCTACCCATCTTTATACTCAAGTGAAAGAGAATTTCAACACCAGAGTTATAAAAATGTTATATATGATAATAAAATCAATATATAGTTTTAATCTCCAAAGTAATATTCATAAATCAACTATAATTTGGTTAGAAAAAGAAACTAATTTTGTAGTGAATAGTATCCGTGAATAATAACTCGTGAATAGTAACTAATGACACAAAAAGGTAAAAATTCCACAATAAAATTCATACCAATATTTCGGTATAATGATATTGAAAGAATAACATTTCTTAAACTTATAAACAATTTATTTTAATTGTTTACACTTTACTAAATAATGCATTTAATCATCATAAAATGTCAAACTTATAAGATTTCATGATCAATAACCAAAACCCTCATCAAAAAATCTGCATATACCACATATATGATTCTCAAGCCATAAAATCATATTTTCCAATTTTTTTCATTCACATAACATATTTAACTCATTTATTCATAACAAATTTATTTTCATGAAAAATACCAAATCAGTTCCAAAAATATTTCTTTTCTGGGATTTAGCATAATATAGTCCCATATTGAACATATATTTTTCTTATAATTTTTAAAATTCATTTACTATTTTTCATATGGCCAAAATCACCGAATATTTAGACATTTATCATAAATTGTACTTTTATCAAAAAATTCCGAAATTCACAGAGTACACTGATATTATATAGATGTACTCCCAATAAAAATTTTATCAATTTTGGAGTTAACCACAAGGAGTTATAAGCGGTTACTTTTATAATAGTCTTTTCTCATAAAATTCATAACTCTTAATCTATACATCCAAAATCGTCATTTTTGGACACAAATAATAAAACTCATCAAAATATCATTTCAAATTTTTTCAAAATTTTCTGAAGGACGGAAGAAGTACAAACTGAAAAACATAATAACCCTTAAAATCCCATACCTCAAAAGAGCAGTACTTCTGACTGGAATATCAGATGAAAAGTCGAAAGAAACTTGCTCTGAAAAGTAACTCTCCAAGTATCTAAATACTCACACAAATATGTTTGATAATCTAGAGAGAAAGAAAACTTGTTTCTGGTGTGATTTTCAATTCTAACTTAAGCACCTATTTATAGAAAAATGCTAAAACGGCAAAGGAGACTAAAATAATAAAATATTATTATTTATTTCTTTCTTCTCTTCATTCCACGCCCACCCAAAATCGAATCAACTAGCATGCCAACTTGGAAAACATATTAGCATCCCACATGTGTTAAAACACAAGTGGGTCCCAACCTATTTTTAATTAAAAAAATATTTTATTTTTTGAAACTTCAACAATTCATAGAAAATAGTTTAGTTATCAGAAAAATACGAATTTTATGTCCATTCTGCCTGAAATCGAATTATCTACAACTTTACAGATGAAAGTTTTTCCAAATTCCGAAGGAAAAATGACCGAAATCTATATACGGATAAGTTTTCTAATTTCCTTCTCTTTCCTTTCTCTTTCTTCCTTTCCCATAATCTATTATATATACTAATTCACAGTTTTTAACACAATATTTTGACATCTGTACTACTTCATTTCTTGACAACTGTCCTTCTAAACTTTAAACACATGTCTCCTTCTAAACTAAAAACACCTGTCTACCACCTGTCTCATTCTAAACTAAAAACACCTGTCTACCAAATTTTATACGCCTAATTAACTAAGATTTGGCTCATAACAAAATCTCCGGCGCAATTTATGGAGTTTTTGCCTCATACCCTTCAATCGGCCATTGGCTCATACCCTTCAATTTCGAAATCCAAATAAAAATTTCGGCGCAATTTATGGAGTTTTTGCCTCATACCCTTCGACCAACAATTGGCTCATACCCTTCGACCGGCTTTGGCTCATAACCTTCGTACGGAACCTGACAGAAACACTTGTCGATGATGAGCTAAGTCACGATTTTCATTAATTTTCATTTTTGGTAGATCTTCTGTTTAGATTTATGATAAATCTAAATAGTGTTTGGATTTATATCAACTATTATAATTTAATTATTACCCTTTATAATTTAATTATTATAGATTTAGGTTTATTATATTGGTTTGTTACTGCTATAGATCAACATAACTAATTGAAATAATCTGTTAGAAACAGTGTTTAGATTAATGTCAGTTAGTTGTATTGAGCTATACTCCTGATAATTCAAAACAGTGTATATGACCTTTTAAATTTAAACAATGTTTAGATTTATATCATCTATTATAATATTATCCTTTTTATTTTAATTATGATAAATTTAAACACTATTTTTATATTATCCTTTCATATTCTATTTAACTATTGGCTAATATTTAAAATATAAATTTAGTTATAGTTGATATAAATTTAAACCGTGTTTAGATTTAATAATCTATATTTTATAATTTTATAGTCAGTTAGTTGTATTGAGCTATACTCCTGATAATCCAAAACAGTGTTTGTAACCTTTTAAATTTAAACAATGTTTAGATTTATATCATCTATTATAATATTATCCTTTTTATTTTAATTATGATAAATTTAAACACTAATTTAATATTATTCTTTCATATTATTCCTATAAATACCAACTCAATACAACAGCATCTCACGCCACAAACATTCAACTACTAAACATGACGACTAAGTACGATTTTGTTAGTGACATCAGCCCTGTCAAAGAGACGTGGAAGATTAAAGTCAGGATAACTCGACTCTGGAATATGCCAAGCTTCAACAAATCAGACTACATAAACAGTATCGAGATGGTATTGTTGGATGAAAAGGTAAAATATATAAATCTATTATATATTAAAATATATACAAACACATACTTAACATTTGCATAATATAATTTTATAGGGCACCAAGATACAAGCAAGTATTAAAAGGTCTCTTTTTACAAAATTTCAAACATCGGTCAAGGAACAAAAAGTCTTTATAATCACCAATTTCGTTGTTAGTCAGAACGGTAGTTCTTTCAAAGCTACTCAACATCAATACAAAATTAATTTTTTGTATTCCACCTCACTGAGAGAGTTAGATGATGCTCCCATTCATACATATGGATTTCAATTCACTCCATACGACCAAATACTATCATCTTCGGTTGATGACTCATACTTAGTTGGTATGCTTAACCATAACCCTGTAGGTTTTTACATCCTGATATTTTTAATTAGTTACATAATTTGTTTCATATAAACAGATGTTATTGGACAAGTTACTGCGATGGGGAGTGTAGAAATCAGTACAAGCAATGGTAATCAATGCAAGAGAGTTAATGTTGAATTAACTGATAATAGGTAACTGTTTATATTGTACAATGATTTTTTTTATTAACAACTATAATCATTTAAATTAAACTTACATTGTATTTTTCAAACAGTCATAATGTGTTGAGCTGCACCTTGTGGGATGAATTTGCAAATCAAATTTGTTCCTTTGCTGAGACAGAAAATCAAACAAACATTATAATTGTTTTACAATTTGCAAAAATCAAGATCTGGAAAGGTACTAATATGTATTTGTATGAAAAATATCTAATACATTTTTATATATTTATTAACTATGTTACATTTTTCATTACATAGGTACACCAGCTTTGTCGAACTCAATGTTCGGTTCGAGACTTCTTATAAATGCAGATATCCCTGAGTTTGTTAGTTTTAAAAATAGGTAAACTATTTTCTGTTTTGAGCCATCTCTTAAAATCTATTATTATTACAAATTAATTTTCCCTTTAACTACAATTACTGTTGTCTATCAGCATTTGTGATGTCAATTCTGGAAAATCTACAATATCTCATTTATCCAGCCACAGCGCCTTATCTATTACAGATGAATTCCTTCAAATCTGTGATAGGAAAACTCTTGAAGATATACGGGATGCAACGGAGGTAAAACAGTTTTAAAAACACCTTACTTCTTGCACAACATTAATTAACTAATATTTTGTTGCTCATTTTGACATTCCAGGAATCATCATGTGTGGTACTTGCTACTATTCTATGTATAGAAACCGAATATAATTGGTTTTATAATTCCTGCAAAAAATGCCGAAAAAAAGTAAAACCAGACAGCGGAAAATATTGGTGTGATAAATGTTTTGACCATGTTAATTCTGTAACACCGAGGTATTGTGATACAATATTTTGTTATACGTTACTTTATTCAATTTTGTAATATTATCAAACTTTGAAAATATAACTTTTAATTATAGATTTAAAGTACAAGTTAAAGTAATGGATGATACGTCCAGTGCATCTTTTGTTCTATTTGATCGTGAAGCGCAACAAGTCATAGGAAAGTCAGCTTTTGAATTGAGGGAACAATTGATTAAGGTAAAATTAAAAAACTCTGCACTTAACCTGTTTGTTAACCTTGTGCACTTAACTGTTGTTAATAAATGCATTAGGATGGAGATTCTGATTGTTTTCCGGATGCACTCAATATATTGTTGGAAAAGAGGTTCCTTTTCAAAATACAGATATCATCTTACAATTTGAAGGCAAATTATGCGACATACACAGTTGCTAGGATGACTAATGATGAAAAAATAATTGAATCCTACACGAGTATAGGTGATGAGCCTCAGGTAATATCATTTGGTTGATGTTTATTCCTACAATAAATTTGTGTTCATACATATGATAAAATGATTGATTTTATTACTACAGTCTATACAGGGTGAGTCAATGCTCGATACTGTCAACTGTGTCACACCTATAAGCAAAAGGCCTATACAATCAATCAGCGATGATGATGTGCAAGAATCTCAAACAACTGATGTTGAAATGTCAACCAACAAAATGCAAAAAAAGATTAAAATCGAGAAAGATGACAACTTCAGTGCTTCAAATTAATTTCATTCATTCATTATCTCATTTTAACTATTAGTAACTTTTAAATTTTTGATTTGGTTTGTTTGGATTAAATTTCATTCATTCATTTTATTTGGATTAAATTTTGGATTAACTCATGGAATTTCCTTATAAATGTTCTGTGTGACATGTATGTTATTTGTACAATACGTATTTAGTCTTGCTATGATAGAGGCAATAAATGATGTTTGTGACAGAAATGAAAGTAAAAGTGAATAAGCATCAGGTATGTTGGAAAACTTTGTTGCAATAAACAGTTTAATAAGCATCAGGTATGTTTTTCATATGTTTTTTTGATCAGTTTTCTCTTATTACTTCTAAAATTATATACTTTTTTATTTATTTGGCCTTAATATTAGATCACTTTTGCAGGATTCATAAATGAATAAGCATCAGGTATGTTGGAAAGCTTTGGTAAAATAAACAGTTTAATAAGCATCAGGTATGTTTTTTCTTATGTTTTTTTATCAGTTTTCTCTTATAAGGTATGAAGAACAAAATCACATTTGATAATTACAATGTGAAACCATAATATTTTTCCTAATATTTTCAGGAGTTGGAGTAGATGGAAAGATTGGAGGCAGCTGAGGCAAATCCAACAAGAAAACATTGCTATTAGTACTGAGGGGGACACCCAGGTTGCAGCAGATGAGGAGACTGGGGATGTTCAAGATGTAGAGCTTTGTGTGATCTTCTGCCTGATGAGGAGGCGAAGGTTTGAATTCATTCCGTGTGGGCATCTGGTTTGTTGCCAATGCCGTGCACTGTCAGTATAACGTGAGGTAGCACCCAATTGTCCTTTTTGTAGGCAGTCAATCCGGACACCTCGGTGAGGATCTTTGATTCTTAAGAATAATCTCAAGTAACAAACAGTGGAAAATTGCAGTTTGTTATAGGAAATAGTACAGTAGGATAACATGGAAGCAACTCTGACATATATCTACGGATACCTATTTTTTAGTTGGGTTAAAGATTGAAAGGTGTGATAACAAGTTTTCTCTCAATGTTGAAGGAACAAGTTGAGATTTATTCTAACAGGGAACTTTGGTGTATATTTGTGTAGTCTATTGGACATATCCAGGAAGACTATGGGAAATAATTGCAAATAGTCGTTATGAATTTACCTATGTATGGAAAAAATCTATAAGAGATGTTTGTTACACTTCATTTTTCAATTTATTATAGGTGCTTGCAAATTCTTCCAAATTATTTCCTCTGTTAATCTTCATTTTTTTTTGGTAATGTTCAGTCTTGCTTTGCATTATTTTACCCATTTTTATTGCAAGGCTTAGAGTATAATTTTCTCTCATTTTTACGAAGGTACTGTGTGCTTATAATTTGGTTCTTCCTGGACACTGTTGCTTTGTATTATTGTATACTGGATAGTTGTTTGGAGCCTTTTTAAGAGGAAGTCTACTGTTATTATTTTATGAACAAGTAGGCAATATCTGTAGGTTCATATTAGCAAGTGTTTAAGGCTTATATAGTTGTTGGAAACTACCTTCAATAAATATGGATATATGAAAGCAGTCAAATAATGCTTACTAAAAGGCCTTACCATCAAAATATTTTGTTGCCTTCGAGTTTTTGGGGAAGGGGATTGTGAATACTCCTTATGTTCCAAAATCAGAGACATTTTAGTACTTATTGATTCCCATTTTAGGCAATACGAGTTTTATGTTTTTGACTTTCGCAACTTCCTTGGGTGATATTATTTTAATTCTGCATTCCACCAGAACTGCTTTAAAACATGCTGCTTTATAGTCTGTATCAAATATGATCTGCTGGTGAATGATTTTGTAGTAGAAGAGACGTCCAGTTCTCAGTCATTTGATGACATTGACGAATTTAAGAGCTCTCACGTTGTCAAATCTGCTGGTGATTCAGATGAAATAACTAGGGGGCCTGATTATGTCGCGTTTGTTAGAACTGTTGCCCCATGGGTAAGGACAGCCTAACTCATATGATGTTATATGCCAAATAAACATTGATTCTATATCTTTTTGGATTAGAGGCAATAAAGTCCTTCCTCATTTTAGGTGTGCGCAGCTGAGGCATTTGGTGTTGGTTTGGGATTGAAAGATGGAGTTGGCAGGGCATCCGAGTTTTTTGCTGGGTATGAGCATGATCCCCTATATTAGCACATCAAAGTATTTCATGCCCATTGAGCTGTTTTTTTTCTCACTCAAATGTTATATTTTCTGTTGCAACAAATAAATTTCTTTTTTTCATTATTTATGTCCTTTTCTTTTCCGGGGAATACTGCCCCCTTTTCAGTAAGGGTCGTTACTGTATTTTTATAAAGATATGATGCAGTAAATCATTTTTATTTGACATCCAATTAGGGAACTGTATGCATATTGGCCATCTTCCAAACAGAAATCTGTTCTACTGATGACTAGAATCTTGCAATTTCTTAGCTTTACAAGTCTGTGTATGGATGGATGGCGTCTCACTTACCTAGGTACTGTGCTTTCATCACCCCATAGTTGGGTGGTCATGGTTCTCTTTTGAGTTATAATGACCATTTTTAAATAGTTTTTTGGAGCCATTGTTTAAAGTAATAGTACTATTGGTCTTCATCTCAGGAGCACCAATACTCTTGGCCATTGCATTGTGAATTATAGTCGAGCAGGAAGAATAAAATAACCTATGCTTATCCAGGGTTAAAACATTAAAATTTTTGTTTTAAAATTTTATATGTACATTATTGATTAAGCAATCTTGAGTCATATATCAACTGTCAAGTTTTTGTATACCAGAAACGTATAAAATGAAAAGTTTAAAATATAGATACTTCTTTTTTTTAAAACAAGAAAAGGTCCCTTCAAAAAAGAAAATGAGGTGCGAAAATAAACAACCGTGTTAACTTCCAATGAGCGGGTGTTTTGGAATTTTTATAGAACGTTTGGCTGACCAGCCAAGTATTCGCGGTACCTGAAAATACAATGAACTATTTTTCAGGAAAAATTATGCTCCATCACTAAGACTGCACTTATGACGTTTCCTTTTTGGTTTCAGTAGTTAGATATCAACTACAAAACCTCAAACAATATAATACTGATGTGGTTAATCGCGCTATTTTCTTATTGTAATGTTAGTGACATGATTTTTCAAGTTATTATAGTGACATGGTTTCAGTAGTTAGATATCAACTACGAAGCCTCAAACAATCCACCTTTAACTTGAAAAATAATTGGCTCCATCTTTTTTTGGGGTTAGGGTTTGAACCAACACCATGAGACGTGTCACTCAGTCATGTCAATATTTTGTTTAAAAAAGGAGAGCTTACATGAAGTTAATTTTGGTCAAAGGCTTGAAACAATTGTTATAAAAAAATACCTTAGAACAAAGCAGGTTCCAAGTAGAAGATGTAATTCACAAACCGGTAAACTCTCAACACTACCCCCTACAATGTATATTCCTTTGTTTTTTTGTGTAAAATTTGATCATCGCACAACAATCTACCATCTTCTTATTATATTTTAATTTATTAATTGTACGTACACATTTATTATTAAAATTTGAATAATCCCGCTGCAACGCGCGGGTTTGTATCTATTCTCCACTAACTCTCTCTCTTCCCCCACTTTCTTCTCTTACCCCCACCACTTCTTCCACACACACATATAAACGTGTGTATATATATATATATATATATATATATATATATATATATATATATATATATTAAAATATTTACAATTATTAAATAATTTTAATTATATCTTCTCTCTTCCACCTCATCTATTTATAAACCATGAATTTATTGTAAAAATATCACCATCAATATATTATTAAAATAATATATTTAAATGAATTATTTTATCAGAATAAGATAAAATATTAATTTTTAACAATTGTCACATTAAAAATTTTCTCCATCTATATCCACATAAAATGAATATTTTCCTCATCATATAAATCAATAATTAATTATTCATAAATAATATTATAGAATCACAATAATGACAATCAGGCAGTTCTCAGGAAAGAGGGGGCTTTCCGATAAGGATTTCTCCTTACTGGCGCGCAATTAGATGACCTAACCTCTCCTTGACAGAACTTTCTAGACATTGCCAATAATGTTATCTAATAATATTATTCAAATAATATGAATTATTGATCTGATAATAGAAAATACTGTGCAGTGACAATTATTAAAACAATAATAATATAAACTAACAACGCAACAATTATTGAATCAATAAAATATTGATCAGTAACTACTGTAATAATTATTGAGTAGTGTCTTCTTACGTAAGAATCAATAATTCAAAAATACTGTGTAATACCGTGTGCTACTGTGCAACAACGCGTATTACTTTACTTTACCCACCGGGTATTCCAACAGTGTTAACGGTAACGATTACGCCGTTATTTATAAAAACTTTAATTTGTCTTTTTTTTCATCCGACAGTTATTCTGTTATGGGACCCACAAAAGGCTACGCCGTCGTACGAATATTCCCCGACAGAAAGAATATTCAACGACCAAACGAATATTCCCCGACAACAATGAATATTTTATAACCACTTGCGTATTTTTGAAAAAAATTCATATATCACCCTTAACTTTAATTTTTTATCAATTTAACCATTTACTGAATAGTAATTATATGAAAAATTGAATACTTTTATTTCATAAAATTCGGGGTCTTACACATAATTAATCAAATTTTTGAATTTTGAACCATTCATCAAAAATAGTATTTGAAACAGATGATATAGCACGTTTAGTTATCCATTAATATTAATAACAAAGTATTATCAATATACACGATCCTGCATCATCAATATATATTGTTCTGCTTTATCAGTATAAATTATCCTGCCTTTTAACCTTTTAGCTCCCTTTAGTTTATGCAATAAAAAATTATTTTTTATTTTTGAAAAACTGATCAGTTTATATGGCAGTTCATGTTTTTCAAAATTTAATTTTGTAAAACTAATCAATTTATATGGCAGCTCATCATTATCATATTATTATATTATCTATCAGCAGTTATATGTATAAGCAGTATACATGACAGTATATAATATTTTTCTTCTCCCTCTTTGTCATCATAAAAAAATAACAATAAAAAAAAGAGTATCACAACAACCTGCAAAAAATATATATATATATTATTCATCCATTTCTCACACCTTTTCATTCTATTATTTACATCTTTATATTATTTATCCATTACTCACACCTTTTTTCATATATTATTCGTCAATTATTTACATCTTTATATTATTTATTCATTACTCGTACCTTTTCCATATACTATTCATCCATTATTTACACATTTATCATTAATATATATTATTCATATATTACTCACACATTTTCAATATATTATTCATCCATTATTACATCTTTATATTTAATTAATACTCCCTCTGTCCCAAATTAACTGCTCAATTTTGACCTTTTTAAGTCAAATTGACTTTTTTTAGAATTAATAATTAAGCATATATAAATATATTTTTAATATTATAAAAATTGGGATTAGTAATAAATTGTATATACTTTCTTTTGGTTATAATCTCTTCACCTATATTTTAACAAAAATAGTAAATGATTATTTTTAAAAATGGTCAATTTGACTTTAAAAAGTCAAAACTGAGCAATTAATTTGGGACGGAGGGAGTACTATTTATACATTAGTCACACCTTTTCAATATATTATTTATTAATTTATATTATTCATCTTTTGCATTATTGACTTACTGTATTAATATCATAGATATTAGTGCCATCAGATAATGAGTCTGTCTAATACTCATGACTTTTAATTATGTAATTTTCATTACTACATTTGATACAATGACAATTATTGGTTCAATAATATGAAATATTGCATACTTACTATTGTGACAATTATTCAAAATACTGTGCAATACGTCATGTGCTATTGTTCATTTATTAACGGGTATTTTAATAGTTAAAAGTGATAGTACCATTGACAATTTTTTATTAAAAAAATTATTTATGTCGTTTTCTGTATTCGACATTTATGTCGTTATGGGGATTGATTGTTTCGGCGCCGTTGTACTTTATCAAATATATTCCGACATAACGAATAATCATCGACATACTTTTTATATTATAAAGTTATAATTTATACATATCACTCTTAACTTTATCATTTTATCAATTTAACACCTTATTATTTAGAATAATAATTATAAAAAAATTTAATTTTAATTTTAATTTTAATTTTGGGTCTTACCATTTTCCTAAACAGTAGGGAAGTTTAAGAATGGACACGACTTTTCTCTCTCAATTAAACGGTGAATTCGTTTAACTTTAAAACCTCATTAATATTTAGGAATGAATAAACATAAAATACAGTGAAAAACTGAAAATAAAAGCTCGATAAATCAATACATTCATTAATTACATGAATTAATCATTTTAAAATAAGTTGGACAAGTTAATTATTATTATTTTTCCAATTATTTAGCTAGTAACGTAACAAATGATTTATCAATTTACCCGCCAATTCTTTCCACAGTCACGAGCCATAAATGAAAAAGTAAAGATACATATACATATACATATACATATACATATACATATACATGTATTACTATTTTATTTATCTCGGTAAAAAAAAATTGAAAAAGACAAGATGTACTCTCAATTTGGGCGACTGTTTCGTTCAGTATTTTAAGTACAAGTATGCATTTCTTTACCCGGTAAATATAATTTTATTTTTCGATGGTTCACATCTTGTGAATATATATAACAGAGGGTCACATTCATATAAATATATATAATAGAGGGTCACATTCACATTCATCTTTTGTTAGGAATTGTTTCACACCAGAGACACGATAAAATTTGATATAATTCCATAAATTTTATACTTTGTTATAAAACTTTAGCGAAGTGTATAAATATATTCTTATAATTGCTGCATAAATTTAAAGAGAATAAGCAAGAGAAAAGAGAAAAAAAAATTTGAGAATTCTACTGATTTCCTTCTATATGAATTCCTTTATATAGACAATGAAAAGGTCACGGGCAGAAGGAAAGAAGAAAGAAGAAAGAAGAAAGGAGAAGGAAGAGAAAGGAAAGCACGGGGAAAGGAAAGGAAAGAAAGGAGGGAAGAGCTCACGGGTTCCCTCCTGAGGAGGGAATCAATGCATTACAACACTTTCCCTGATTCCCCACGATAGAAGATTATGTCTCATTAAAAATCTTGTTAAGAAAATTCAGTGGGAAAAACTTAACGGAAAAAAAAAGAATACATATCTTTTACATAAATATCTTTTAATTGATTGCCTCGTTAAAACCTTGTCAGGAAAAATCTATTGGGATAAAAATCGTGACTAAGAAAAAAAGGGTACAGTCTTCCCCTCAAAAGGAATTCATTGCTCCTTGATGAAATGTTGTCATAAGTCTTTTAGTCGACACATTCTGATCCTTTTTCAAATGTTTTTCAAGCGTTGCATTTTGTAGCGACTTTGTGAATAAGTCGGCTAGATTATCACATGATCGAATTTGATGCACATCTATATCACCTTTCTTTTGTAGCTCATGTGTGAAGAAGAATTTAGGCGAAATGTGTTTTGTTCTATCTCCCTTGATGTACCTTCTTCTAAGTTGAGCAATGCATGCAACGTTATCCTCATACAGAATTGTAGGAATGTCTTTAATTGATTGTAATCCACATGATTTTTGAATATGTTGAATAATTGATCTCAACCAAACACACTCTCTGTTTGCTTCATGTATAGCGAGAATATGTATGTGATTTTCCATTGTGTGGATCAGATAAATATCCTGCATCGGCATATCCAACCAATCGCGAAGTTGAATCTCTTGGATAAAATAACCCAAGATCTATACTTCCACGGAGGTATCTCAAAATATGTTTAATCACATCCCAATGTCTCTTAGTCGGAGAAGAACTGTATCTTACTAACAAGTTGACGGCAAAAGTAATATCAGATCGTGTACAGTTTGCAAGATACATAAGAGCACCTATTGCATTTAGGTATGGAACTTCAGGTCCAAGAACTTCTTCCATTGCACTTAGGTATGGAACTTCAGGTCCAAGAACTTCTTCCATTGCACTTAGGTATGGAACTTCAGGTCCAAGAACTTATTCCCTACTTTCTAGAGGCCGAAATGGATCTTTATCAACTTCTAAAGATCAAACAACCATCGGGATAGTCAAAGGATGAGCTATATCCCAATGAAAATGACTGAGAATCTTTTCAGCATATATGGATTGATGGACAAAAATTCTAGATGCTAAACGCTCCACTTGTATTCCCAAACAGAATTTTGTCTTTCCAAGATCTTTCATTTTAGATTCATCTTTTAAATAAGTAGCAGTTCTTGTGAGTTCTTCAGGAGTACCTACAAAATTTAAATCATCCACATATACAACAATGATGGAAAATCCACTTTATGATTTCTTAATAAAAACACATAGACATACATGATCATTTATATATCCATCTTTTATTAAATAATCACTAAGTCGATTATACTACATACGACCAGACTGTTTCAACCCATACAATGAGCGTTGTAACTTGATTGAATATATGTGACTGGCCCTTTGTGATTCAGCCATTTTCAATCCTTCAGGGATTCTCATGTAAATCTCACTATCAAGTGAGCCATATAGGTATGCTGTTACAACATCCATTAGACGTGTTTCCAAACCTTCCTATGGTTGTCATACCTATCAGAAAGTGAAAAGTGACTCCATCCATTACGTACTAGAGAGTCTGTATCCTGATAATCAATACCAAGTTTTTGTGAAAACCCTTGAGCTACAAGTTGGTCTTTATATCTCACAATTTCATTTTTTTTTATTTTGCTTTCGTACAAATACCCATTTGTTTCTAACCGGGATTACACCCAGCGGTGTTTGAACTACTGGTTCAAATACTTCTCTTTTCAATAGAGATTGTAGCTCAGTTTGAATAGCATCTTTCCATTTTGGCCAATCTTTTCTTTTCCGACATTCTTCCACGTTTTGTGGTTCGGGATCCGTGTCAGGAATCAAAGTAATATCTGATGCTATAGAGAAAGTAAATATATCGTAAATCGTGACTTTGCTTTGATCTCATATTTTTTTCATCATGTACATAATTTATTGAGATCTCTTGGTGTTTATCTCTTATCCCTTCACTGAGATTTGAACCTCTTTTGGGGCTATTCCCATTCTTGGAATATGTGTTACTTGTGACGCCCCCAAAATAGGTATACATCACCTATTCTGAGTCGCCAGATATCATACTATAAAAATCAAATACAAACTTCATTTATACAACTGTTGAACTGTCATATAGAATACGACCACAGTTAACTGTGAGTTTTAATACAAATGTATGTAACTCTCATAGTGCCTCGACCACAACCTTACAATGATACTTTACATAAAAGTATAGTCAAAAACTGTTTTAGAAATTTAAAATATTTGGGAAGTGCTCAAGAAAATCTTTGTATATGGGAGGCCATGCGTCTAGGTTATGATAGATATCACATGTCCACAGAATTATCCTTGGTTGACCCAATAGACCCTCAAAGAAAACCGAGAAGATTACTATCATCTTCTTTCCAATGGTGAGTCTTCTCTTGACATATAACTATCTCCACTGTCTTCAAGTGAAAATTATATTTCAAATAAACTCCAAGATCATATAGATAGTGCTCGTAGATATACTCAGCAAAGTGGATGTGTGTGACGTCCCCAAAATAGGTCCAATCCACACAACCTATTCTGAGTTTCCAAATACATGGTACAGAAATAACTACAACTTCATTAATACAATTGTCGTGCAAAATACGATAACACATAAACTGTGAGTTTAAATACAATTATTGTCTTCTAGAAAATATCCACACTCAAATAAGTCCTCATTATAATTATTGATACACTATTTTACAAAATAGTAAGGACTACTAAAACAACTATTTTGAATCATCACTCCACAACCCTACTAGTTTCTGCTATATTCTCGCCTCCTGAGAAGAAAAATAGAACAAAAAGGAAAAGGGTGAGCTCAACTAGCCCAGTAAAGAATATTATGACTAAGATAATATAGAACAAATTATCGTTAGTCCTCAACAGGAAAAAATCTAATAGAATACAATAGACAACAAGTTTTAGATCAACAACTGCAGCGGAAACAACAATTCATTAGAATAGTTAAGTAGATAATGAAATCTACTATCATCTATGAATTTAAAAGTCCATCATCGATATTTTATCCCTGTAACATCAATCATTTTACATCTTGAATCAAATAGTGATCTTTGCACTACAGGACCAAAGATATTAATCAGTCGGTCATGTTCATCTCAACACCTGTTCATCTTTGCACTACGGGCCAAATATATTCATCAGAAAATCATTCATCTTTGCACTACAGGCCAAAGATATTCAGTTATATCATCATTTAGGACTGAGAATGATGAATTTTTTTTAAAAAAAATGAATCTAGTGAGACAAAAAAACTAAATATTAAGGATTCGTACTTCGGTTTATCCATGTTCAAAAATACTCCATAATAAACTATTGTGGAGCAGAATTCAAAAATGAAGATCAAAATATAGATCCAATCAAAGATAGGAATCAAAACAGACAATCTTGGACACAGAAAAAAATTTAATTTTTTAGTGAATAGTGTCGTATATGTGAATAGTGTCGTATACGTGAATAGTAACTCTGACACTAAAAGGTAGAAATTTCACAAGAAAAATTATCATGCTTCGTGAATATTACTCGTGAATAGTAACTCGTGAATAGTAATTCATGAATAGTAACTCCGACATGAAAAGATCAGAATTTCACAATAAAAATCTTGTCAATATTCCGGCATAATGATATTGAAAGAAATAATATCATTTTTTAAAAATAACATCCCTTACCTCAAAAAGATAGTACTTCTGGCTGTAATATCAGATATAATGCTGAAAGAAACTTGCACCATATAGCAACACTCAAGATATCAAAATACTCACAAGAATATGCTCGATAATATAGAGAGAGAAGATTTCAGTTTCTGGTGTGATTTTTAATTCTAACATAAACACCATATTTATAGGAAAATGCTTAGAACACCAAAGCAGAAAATTTAATAAAATAATATATTTATAATCAAATTTTCCTTAGCCCACCACATCAAAAACACATTTACCACACAAAAAAATAAAAAACATGTTTAAAGCAATTTTTGTAACAAAATCAATTCAAACTCAATATTCCGGAACTTCAATAATTCATAATAAATAGCTATTTTATCAGAAAAATTCATATCTTATGTCCATTCCATAGGAAATTTAATTCTCTACAACTTTACAGAAGAAAGTTTTTCCAAATTCTAAACAAAAATTGACCGAAATCCACATACGGATGATTTTATAGGCTATAATCAAATTTCAGTCAAAAATAGGGTCCATCAACACACAAAACATGTGTTAAATATTTTTTGTAACAAAAATACTCATCCTCCTCATTTATTCATATATCACACATTCATTGTAAAAATATCACCATTATTATATTATTATAATATAATAATATATTTAAATAAATTATTTTATCAGAAAAGATAAAATATCACTTTTCAACAATTGTCACATTAAAAATTTTCTCCATCTATATCCACATAAAATAAATATTTTCCTTATCGTATAAATCAATAATTAATTATTCACAAATAATATTACAGAATCACAATACTGACAACCAGGCCGTTCCTAGGAAAGAGGGGGCTTTCCAATAAGGATTTATCCTTACTGGCACGCAATTAGGTGACCAAACCTCTCCTTAGACAAAACTTTCTAGACATTGACAATAATGCTATCTAATAATATTATTAAAATAATATAAATTATTGATCTGATAATGAAAAATACTGTGTAGTAACAATTATTGAAATAACAATAATATAAAATATCAACATAACAATTATTGAATCAATAAAATAAAATATTGAACAGTAATTATTATAAAAATTATTGAGTAGTGCCTTCTTACGTAAGAATCAATAATTGGTGCATTACCGTGTGCTACTGTGCAACAATGCGTATTACTATGTTTTAACCACTGAGTATTCCAACAGTATTAACGGTAACAACTACGCCGTTATTTATAAATAACTTATACTTGTCATTTTCTTCATCCAATCGCTTTCCGTTATGGGGCCTACAAAAGTCTGCGCCGTCGTACGAATATTCCCCGACAGCAAGAATATTCCACGACCAAACGAATATTCCCCTACAACAATGAATATTTTATAACCACTTGCTAATTTAAAATATTTGCGTATTTTACCCATAACTAATCACATTAATCAAATCAACCCTTACTATTTTAAAATAATAAATAGAGGAAATATCATTTTATTAAAAAAAAATTGGGATCTTACAATGTTCACAACTCTGTCTTATGATAACATGAGTTTGTATGTCATTAGACATCTTGTATGATAGTGACAAAACACCCTTCAAAAGTTGGGTTCACCTCACCCTATTCGGTTCACCAAAATTAAATATCAAATGACGTATACAATACGACACACTTATCTAAAGTTCTCAATAAATTTATTTTCATGCTATTTATGGAGAACCTCAACAGCTATACACCACCGTTCTATTCCCCTGTTATCCCCGCTCGACCCAGCTACACTCTTATTACCTGAAAGAAATTGTGAAGCAAAAAGGGTGAGCACAACTAGCCCAGTAAAGAATATCATGATTAAAAATAATTTACATCATCAATAGCCTTCATCAGAAATAAATCAGAGATTTAAAACATATGGTAGATGATACCATAGTTGCAGCGGAAAGAACAATCCATTATTAGAGTCAAATAAACTATCAGATCTATTACCTTCTCTATGTTAAAAGTTCACCGATAATATTTTATCCCTGTAACATCAATCAACAATTTTTGTTCAAAATCATATGAATAACTCATAATCATAATTGTGATTCTAAATTCCTCTTCGCACCCAGGACGAAGATAATTTTTATCACCTATCTTCACCTGAAACATCAAAAATCATGGTTATACCAAATCATAATTTCTGCTCATAATCATACTAATAAATTCATCTTTGCACTACGGCCAAAGATATTCATTAACAATTCATCTTTGCACTATAGGCCAAAGACATACAACTGTATTTTAGAAGAGTCAAGTAGAGCATGATATCTACTATCTTTTACGAATTAAAAGTTTATTATCAATATTTTATCGCTGAGACTCAGCTTAATAAATAATTCACATCATCGAATCACCCTTGCACTACGGTCAAGGATATTCGTTAATTTCACATCCATGAATTAATATTTCATTGCTGAGACTCAGCACAATAATTAATCCATATCATCGAATCATCCCTGCACTACAGACCAAGGATATTCGTTAATATCACGACCACGAATTATCTATGCACTACGGGCCAAAGATAATCGCGTTTTCATCAACGGTCTTGATCATGCCATAAAACAATTCATCTTTGCACATTTGGACGAAGAGAATCCATAGCCATAATCATACCAAAAACTGTCCATCAATGCACTACGGGCCAATTAGGACTTTTACCACATCATTGTAACATTACGGTCATGATTATACCGAATAATTCCTTGGTCATAATCATACCAAGTCCATCTATGCACTACAGGCCACAGATGACTTTCATCATAATATAAGAATGAGAATAATGACAATGATATAAAGAATCAATCAATTGAGATAAATGATAAATATTAAATATTTATAATACAATTTATCTAGCGTTCAATAATAACCAAATATTATTAATCACTTAATAATATCATAATCTAATATCATTAATATTATAACAATATTTTAATAATTTCTTAAACTTATAAATAATTTATTTTAATTGTTTACACTTTATCAAATAATATATTTAATCATTCAAAAATGTCATACTCATAAGATTTTGTCATCAATGGTCAAATCTCTCATCAAAAATCTGCATATACCCTATATAGGATTCTCAAACTATAAAATCCTATTTTATAATTTTATTACTTCACATAACATATTTAATTCATTTACTTATAACTAGTTCATTTTCATAAAAAAATACCAAATCAGTCCCAAAAATATTTTTTTTATGGGATTTAGAAGAATATAGTTCCATATTGAACATATATTTTTCTCAAAATTTTTAAAATTCATTTACTATTTTTCATATGGCTAAAACTGCCGAATATTTAGAAATTTATCATAAATTATACTTTTGTCCAAAAATTCTAAAATTTACAGGATATACTCTTGTTATATACATGTACTCCCAATAAAAATTTCACCAATTTTGGAGTTAACCACAAGGAGTTATAAGGTTTTACTTTTAAAATAGTCTTTTCCAATAAAATTCATAACTCCTAATCTATACATTCAAAAATCGTCATTTTTGGACACAATCTAGAAAACTCATCAAATCAACATTTCAAAATTTTCCAGAATTTTTGAGGGTCAGAAAAATTATGGAACTGCCCCTAGCAGAAACCCCTTTTTTGAATGAAAATACTATTCATATAAATACGAAGAATCATTCACCATACATGCGGTATTCCACATAGACAAGTTATTCTAACAGAATACTAAATAATGAAATAACAAAATAATTTAACATGCATGCGATAGACCGCACAAACATGTTATTCTCAACAGAATAATAAGAATGAAATAACAACGAAATTCACCATACATGCGATAGACCGCACAGACTGGTTATTCCAACAGAATAATAAAGAATGGAACCAGGTCATGCGTAAACGCACAGACAAGATATTCCGATAGAATAATAAATAATGGAATCAGGTCATGCGTAAACGCACAGACAGGATATTCCGACAGAATAATAAAGAATGGAATAACAGAAGAATTTCACCATGTATACGGTAGTCCGCGTATACATGTTATTCCAACAGAATAATAGATAATGGAATAACAGAAGCTCTCTTCATGAATACAAAAGAAATAATACCCCTTACGAGTATAACAAATAATATCCCTTACCTTAGAAGAAACTGGATATAGGAGTAGTGAAGCAGCGGAATACTTTTCTTCTTTCTCTCTATAGTTTCTCTGTCTAGAGTTTCAGTGAATTCGTAAGAAATAATAAAGGAATGAGCTTCTATTTATAGGAGAATGAACTGAATAGTAACTAATTCATGAACGGTCCAGATTGATTTATTTTTAAACGGACGGTCCATATTAATTTACTATGCAGTATTAAGAAAATATTCTAATAAAACAAAATCTTTTAAATAAAATATAATATATTCAATTTATAATCTAATAAAACGAATAATTTTATAAAAGTATTCTATTTTATATAAAAAGATTTTACTATACAAACACTATGCAGGTACTATACAAATACTAGGCATAATAGAATAATATATATTCTATTTATAGTCTAATAAAATAAATAACTTTATAAAAGTATTCTATTTTATATAAAAAGATTTTACGTACTATGCATAATAGAATATAATATATTCTATTTATAGTCTAATAAAACAAATAATTTTATAAAAGTATTCTATTTTATATAAAAAGTATTTTGTTTAATATATAAAAATTTTATTTTTAAAAGTTCTGTTTTTTTTAAAATTTTGTTTTTTTAAAAATTTTGTTTTTTTAAAGTAACTTTTTTAACGGAATGACTTAATTGTAAAATAATAATTAGTTCAGTGATGTAATTCAAAAAATTAAAAATTCAGTAGTGTATTAAATAAAACTTGCCAAGTATAGTGGTGAACTACATAGTTTTGCCATAGAATATTATATATTCTATTTATAGTCTAATAAAATAAATAACTTTATAAAAATATTCTGTTTTATATAAAAAGGTTTTACTATGCAAACACTATGCATGCATTATGCAAACACTATGCATAATAGAATATTATATATTCTATTTATAGTCTAATAAAATAAATAACTTTATAAAAATTATTCTATTTTATATAAAAAGATTTTACTATGCAAATATTATGCAGACACTATGCAAACACTATTCATAATAGAATATACTATATTCTATTTATAGTTTAATAAAATAAATAACTTTATAAAAGTATTCTGTTTTATATAAAAAGTTTTCTAGTTTTATTATATTTATAATAATAATAAATCAAACTTTATCACCATTATTATAATTCACAATATTGATCGACCAGGTCGTTCCTAGAAAGAGGGGACTTTTCAATAAGAATTTCTCCTTATTGGCGCGCAATTAGATGACTAAACCTCTCATTGGTAGAACTTCTAGACATCGTTAATATTGCAAATAATAATATTAATAACTTCTTCGTCTCAATTATTGATTTAATAATATATAAAATATTGACAATAATTGAATGAAATTACGTGAGATACTATGCAGCAATTACTGTAGCAATAATTGAACAAAATGAGTGACTTCTCACGTAAGCATCTATAATTAAAAACGCGTGTTACTATGCAACCACGCGTATTACTATACTTTTAACACCGGGTGTTTCAACAGTTTTAACAGTAAAACTTCCGCCGTTATTTCATAAAAATATTTTTGTCGTTTTCTCAATCCGACAATAATTCCATTGTGGGTCTACCATAATTTTACTGTCGTACGGATATTCTCCGACCAATCGAATATAATACAACAACTAACATACTTTGCAAAATTTATAAATATTACCCTACAACTATAACTGTAAAATCTCAAATTTTATGAATAATGATTTAAATTTCTCGAATTTTTTTTGAATATTATGGTGTGAATTTAATATAATGTTATAGTTGTGGATAATATTTATAAATTTTGTAAAGTATGCAAGTTGTTATATTATATTCGATTGGTCGGGAAATATTCTTTGTGTCAAGTGAATATTCGTACGACGACACAACCATTGGTGGACCCCACAACAGAATTATTATCGGATTGAAAAAATGACAAAAATATTTTTATGAAAATAACGACGGAAGTATTACCGTTAATACTGTTGAACTACTTGGTAGTAAAAATACAGTACTACGTGTGGTTGCATAGTAGCATACGGTATTGATTATTGATTCTTACGTGGGAAGTCACTCAGTTTTGTTCAATTATTGCTACAGTAGTTGCTGCATAATATCTCACGTTATTTGACTCAATTATTATTGATTGTGATATATATATATATATATATATATATATAAGTTTTGTTTTATTAGTATTATTAATGTAATAAAACAGAAAATCTTTTTATATAAAACAGAATACTTTTATAAAGTTATTCTATAAATAGAATATATTATATTCTATTATGCATAGTATTTTGCATAGTAAAATCTTTTTATATAAAATAAAATACTTTTATAAAGTTATTCTATAAATAGAATATATTATATTTTATTATGCATATTATTGCATAGTAAAATCTTTTTATATAAAACAAAATACTTTTAAAAGTTATTCGTTTTATTAGATTATAAATATAATATATTATATTTTATTTAAAAGATTTTGCTTCAAATCTGGATCGTCCGATTAAAAGTAAATCAATCTGAACCGTTCATGAATTAGTTACTATGCAATCCATTCTTTTATAAATAGAAGCTCATTCTTTCATTATTTCTTACGAATTCACTGAAACTCTAGAGAGAGAAACTATAGAGAGAAAGAAGAAAAGTATTCTGCTACTTCAGTACTTCTATATCCAGTTTCTTCTATAAGGTAAGAGATATTATTTGTTGTACTCGTAAGGGGTATTATTTCTTTCGTATTCAGGAAGAGAACTTCTGTTATTCCATTATTTATTATTCTGTTGGAATAACCTGCATACGCGGTCTACCCTATACTTGGTAAAATTCTTCTGTTATTCCATTCTTTATTATTCTGTTGGAATAACCTGGTTCCGTCTTTATTATTCTGTTGGAATATCCTGTTTGTGCATTTTACGGCGGACCTGGTTCCGTTATTTATTATTCTGTTGGAATAACCTGTCTATGCGAAGTACCGCATGCATGGTGATTTTTGTTGTTATTCCATTCTTTATTATTATGTTGGAACATCATGTCGGTGCGAATTTCGTCTGACCTGGTTCTGTTATTTATTATTCTGTTGGAATAACTTGTCTATGCGAAGTACCGCTATGCATGGTGATTTCTGTTGTTATTCCATTCTCTATTATTCTATTTGAATATCCTGTCGGTGCGTATTACGCCTGACCTGGTTCCGTTATTTATTATTCTGTCGGAATAACCTGTCTATGCGAAGTACCGCATGTATGGTGATTTCTTTTGTTATTCCATTCTTTATTATACTCAGTTGATTAAAGTTTTGACTTCTATACTCCATGAAATTAGTGGAATATCCTTGATGCTTCATCCAATATCTTTTCATGAAAATATTCTTCTGAGCATTCTTGAATTTTACTATACAAAGAAATATCATGTTGATAATTTGGATGTTATTAGTTCCTGAATAATTTATTCTTGAACTTGTTTTATTGAATTCTTATATCATTGTCATTATCCTTATGTTTATATTTTGTTGAAAGTCAATTATGGCCTGTAGTGCATAGATGGACTTGGTATGATTATGACCAGGGATTATTCGGTATAATCATGATCGTAATTTTATAAATGATGTGAAAAAAAGTCCTCATTGGCCCGTAGTGCATTGAATATTGATGGACAGTTTTTGGTATGATTATGGCTATGGATTCTCTTCGGCCAAGGGAGCAAAGATGAATTATTTTATGGCATGATCAGGACCGTTGATGAAAACACGATTATCTTTGGCCCGTAGTGCATGGATAATTCGTGGTCATGATACTAAATAATATCATTGGCCTGTAGTGCATGGATGATTTGATGATGTGGATTATTTATTAAGCTGAGTCTCAGCGATAAAAGTGATAAAAAACTTTTTAAATCATAAAAGATAGTAGATTTTATTCTCTACTTGACTCTTTTAATGGATTGCTTGTTCCGCTGCAGTTAAACTTGATGTCTATTGTATTTTATCAGTTTAACATTGTTGAAGACTAATGATAATTCATTCTGCATTATCTTAGTCATAATATTTCTTACTGGGCTAGTTGAGCTCACTCTTTCCTTCACTGTTCTCTTCAGGAAATGAGAATATAGCTGGGACGAGTCGGGGAACGGATTGACAGTCCAGATGATAGTATTAGTAGTCCTCACTATTCTATTAAATAGTGTGACAATAAATATAATGAGGACTTATTCTGAGAGTGAATATTGTCTAGATGACAATATTCTTATTAAAACTCACAACATATGTTTTGTCGTATTGTTTACACGATAACTGTATTATTAAGTTGTATTTGAATTTTGTACCATATATTTGACGACTCAAGATGGGTAATGTATACCTATTTTGGGGACGTCACAATAACATTATATCAAATCCACACCATAATATTCAAAAAAAAAATATTTCAAGAAATTTAAATCTCTATTCATAAAATTTGGGATCTCACACTACTTCTGGAGCGGGTATTCCTTTTGGGATTTCCTTATTTATTTTTGATTTTTGTGGTACAGTGTCTTTTGCACCAACCGGTCTTCCACGCTTCTAGCGTGGTTTAGATTCTTCTATTACCTTGTTCGTCAATTCTCCAGGAATTAATTTTTCAATAGGTATTTCTATCCTTGCTGGATTACTCACTGCAGGTGTATGTGACTCTAGCATCTTTAAATGCATCTGACATTTAATTTGTAATATTTTTATAAATAAATAATTCTTTAACTTCAATTTTACATTGTCTTGTACGATGATCGACTGAATTTAAATCTGATGCATTCCATGATATTTCAGAGGGTTTTTTATTTAAAACTTTCCCTCCTCCTAAAGGTAGAAATACAAATTCATCAAAATGATAATCTACATAACATGCAGTAAAAATATCTCCTGTTAAAGGCTCAATGGAGATTCCAATAATCATTAAAAGTCATTGATGAAAATTCAGCTGCGTTATCAAATCGAATTGACTTGATTGGATTATCCGAGAACTGAGTCCGTAACTTGATTATTTGAGCAAGAAATTTTAAGAAGGCAAAATTTCGAGAAGAGATAAAACAAACATGAGACCATCTAGTTGAAACATCTATTAAAATCATAAACTATCGTCTATCGAAATGGGCCAGACAATGGGTGAATAGGTCCACAAATATCTCCTTGAATTCTCTCTAAAAATTTTGGGCCTTCTTTATAAACATTTACTGGTGATGGTCGAACAATTAATTTTTCTCGAGAACACAGTACAAGGAAAATTCACTACTAGGAAAAAACCTTCTTATTTTTGAGAGGATGACCAGTAGAATTTTCAATAATACTGACACATCATAGAAGTACCTGGATGACCTAGTCTTTCATGACAAAACATAAAGGATTTGAGATCTATGATTTTTGAAATCATAACAATATGAGACTCAATTGCTCTAATTTCCATAGTATATAATCTAGAAGAAATTGAATGAAATTTTTCTAGGATATTCTATTTTTTAGAAATAGTAGAAGTGATGAGAAGATATTCATTAAAGATGGTCTAATACATGTAAAAACATAAATAAGAAAAGTTATATTTCATATATAATTTTATTCATGATAAACACATACCACTTATAGAATAAAAACTAATAATATTATACATACAATGGTGTTTAATTAAAACAAAAATTAAACGATATCACAAAAGATACTTTCAGAAGGTTCAGGTAATATCAACAATATTTTTCTCATTGTTGGTCATTGGTGGAACATCAACAATATCCAATTGATGATTAGCAAAATTTGTTACTTCCTCCATCACTTTGTTCTTTTGAGACTCCTGGAATAAATTAACCAGATGCCTCGGCGTACGACAGGTACGTGACTAATGCCCATTTATCCCACACCTAAAATAAACATCTGATTTATTCTTTATCTGTGTTGTATTTTCTTTATTTTTACCCGACTCAGACACTTGTCACTTTTGGTGGCCTGAATTGTCGCAGTTCTGGAATTTGTTGTTATGATGGCCTCGTTTATTCTTTTGTCCCAAAGACTTCTTATTATATGGCCATCTATTGTCACGTTTATTTTGCTAGAATGACGTGCTGTTAATATCCGACAATGGAGTAGCACCCGTTGGCCGTACTTGATGTTTTTTTTTCAACAACAATTCATTATTCTTTTCTACAGCAAGGAGGATAGACAATAAGTCACTGAACTTTGTGAACTTACTCTGTTTATATTGTTCTGACAGAATCATGTTGGTGGGATGAAAAGTTGAGAGCGTTTTCTTTAGCATTTGAATTTCAGAAACTGTATCTCCGCAAAAAGCCAAAGTAAAAGTTATTCTATAAACATTGGAAACTATATTCCGTAATTGATTTATAATCTTGTAGCCTTAAATTAAGCAACTTAAATTTGACATTAAGAAAAACGACCAATTTTTGGTGGTCAAATCTTTTCTTCAGTTGTGTCTATAAAGACAAAGGATCTTTGACTGTTAAATACTCAGTCTTTAATCCTTCATCAATATGGTGACGAAGAAAAATTATGACTTTTGCATTTTATGCCGAAATTGTTGTATTTCCTGATTCAATGGTCTTTTCTAACTCATTTGCACTAAGGTGCAATTCTGCATCAAGTGCCGAAGCCAAATAGTTGTCTCCAGAGATTTTTAAAATAAAAAAAATCCTATTTTTAGCCAAGTTTGTCATCTATTCTAAGTTAAAACACAATTTTATTATTTATTAAAACAATAAATAGTTACATGTATGATATAAAAAAATAAACTAAGTCAAAACCTCAAATGATGATAAAATATAAATATAAATATTCTTATATTTACGTTATTAGCATATTATTTTAATAAAAAGAATATGCAATTGTTAATATATATATAAGTATTATAGTTCAACAAGAAATGTATATATAAAAAAAATGCAAATGGATCTTCACCCGACATGCAGTAGTTCGCATAAACAGGTTATTCTAACAGAATAATAAAGAATGTAATAACAGAAGAATTTCACCATACATGCGGTAGTCTGCGTAGACAGGTTATTCCAACAGAATAATAAAGAACGGAACCATGTCATGCGTAATCCGCACAGACAGGATATTCCAACAGAATAATAAAGAACGGAACCAGGTCATGTATAATTCGCACAGACGGGATATTCCAACAGAATAATAAAAAATAAAATAACAGAATTCACCAGGCATGCGATAGACCGCACAGACAGATTATTCCAACAATTTAATAAGTAAAAAGGCTCCCACCAAGTCTTGTAAGATAAACAAGTATAGATGGTACCACTGTAAATAACAGAATTTAAAAATGAACAATAAAACATAAATATAACTTGATAGTTAATATAATAGGCAGCAAAGTCAAATCAATTATAAGAATAACATTATATTATTGGTGGCATAGCCAAACCTGTAATATAATAATAAATTGCAAGAATTTAATTTTACCGTCTCAGTTGGTTAGAGCTTCGTGCTGATAATATGTTATAAAACTTTAGCGAAGTGTATAAATATATTATTATAATTGCTGCATAAATTTAGAGAGAATAAGCAAGAGAAAAGAGCTTCAGAGAATTCTACTGATTTCCTTCTATATGAATTTCTTTATATAGGCAATGAAGAGGTCATGGGCAAAAGGAAAGAAGAAAGGAGAAGAAAGAGAAAGGAAAGCACGGGAAAAGAAAGAAAGGAGGGAATAGCTCACGGGTTTCCTCCTGAAGAGGGAATCAATGCATTACAACATACTTGTGGATCTTCAGGATGTTTGGTTTATCAAATAATGGATTACCACAAAATCATATCATCATATGGACACCAACTTCAACTTGCCCCTTGCTGGAGGAACCTAACCAACATGCAAACAATTACTATAAGCTAGTAACTCTTAACAATGGTACATGTAAATTCCAAACAACCCGCAACCTTGATTCTAGAGTGATTCCCCGCCATATGATGAAAGACACCAGCAGCAATTGGATGAGATTTACTCAGTTGCAAGTGACTTGTTCAGCTTTCTCCACTTTATCAGTCATCTCAAAATGAGGCTTACATGGAAATACAAAAATGGAAGATGCAGCAATTGAGGGTTGAAACCCGGCCAGATATCTCATTGACTGTTACAGTAACTCGAGGAAGCTGTTGAGAACCTGAGGCTAGCGGCACAAGCTTGTAACTGAGAACATGCTCAGATTTCGGCAGAACAAAAACCGTGTCGTCGTGTGGTCCAGATAACACGAAGCTTTGCGAATCCACCAGTGAGAATTTGATCTCCTGGAGTAGCTGTGTTTGATTATTGATTCTCACAAAATAAGTAAAGGGGTTGCCGAGGATGGCATGGGGAGGGCACTCCAAACTCACAACCAACGGAGGCAATTCCACGTTCATGTCAGGAAGTCTGTGTTTGGTTATAACCTCAGATGCAGTTGTACAAGAACCAGATTGCTCTCCTGATTCAAATTCCCTCCTCCATCTCAAACACACCGTGCCCATCTTAAGCTTTGGAAGATTTACTTCAGGAGTGATGGAGAAAACCTTCTTAAACTCTTCTCCTGGCACAAGGAGTGTAGGGTCCACAAGATTCTGACACCCATCTCGAACAGTGCATGACTTTTCCACGCCATCATCCTCTACCTCAATAGTCATCGACAGCAACTGCAATGGCACTTCCGTGCAGTTCTTAGCACTTGCAATGAGCATACTTGTCTCATTTAAAGGCAGTGATGGCATCTGATCAGAGTCAACAACTTGCTTAATTGTTGAGAGCAACAGAGGATCCCGTCGGAAAGGCAACATATAACGATGGTTAATTACTACAGCAATCTTGCCTTCAATCTGCAAGCTTTTGTGAACATGAACTTTTGGTGCAGCAGGTTCACTACTATGTGAAGAATAGCCTAACGACACATAAAGCATTACAGGTTTGGGGAGGTGCCATCTGATTTCTAGTTCGCAGGACCATGAATCTCCGTCATTCAAGAAAGGAACAGAAATCAACCCAAAAGAGTGCTGAATTTTTCTGATGTTGTCAGTGGCTATTTGAGATTCATCTTGTTCAGATATGCCAAGAAGCTCAACATGAAGAGTATCTGTAGAAAATAGTTCTTCTTCCCTTGGACTAAGTAAGCCACCACCTCTTGTATCCACCAAGTTAATCTTTAACTCACCAGAGTGGATGGCATGACCCTTGGAGGTAACAGTCACCGGTACAATAAAGCTCTCTCCAACTAATGCAGGGCCTGAAGAACCCAACTTAAGATCTACTTGTGGGTCTGCTTCTTCAACCTGAGTAGCCTTTTGACCAGAGAATGAAAGAGCAGGATCCTTGGTTGGAAAAGTTTCCACTCGGTCCTCAAACTTCCAAAGTGGTAAATCATTCATTGAGGCAGGGCTCTCAGCTCTGCAACATATACTGACGTGGGCTCCAATTCTCGCAATTACATATATGCATTCAAGCTTTCCACTTTGTTCTGCATCATGCGTAATGTCATTCTTTATTTAAAGAACAGAAGGTGCAAGCTCAACAAGAACAACTATATTATTACCAAAAACAAAACGAGAGCGTATGCCGTATACATATAATATAACATTTTATTGATAATGAAGAACAACTATAATTCTACTATTGAAAGTTGCCTGCATATGATGAGGCAAAAAATAAGAAAGTTACGCACTAAGGTGTAAAAAATGATTGTATTCTTATTAACAATGCATATACGGCCTCACAGTACAGTTTGGTAATGAACTTCCAGTAATTCACTGGGATTGAAGATCCATAAACCGCATAACATTTAAATTGAACCGCAACTTTCATTCTTTTGAAATCACCAACAGATATGTAACAGAAAGCAACTTTGAAATACAACCAAATTAGAGAAAACTTCAGGTGACAGTCGGAACAAATGGATTAAATAATCTGATAGTATAAACCAAGGGAATTAGTACAATAAGATTCAATTCAGACTCTTATGGTTTGCTGCAGCTAATTAAGAAGATATTTTTTCCATCAAATACCACAGGACAGATTGACAAAACTATTTGACTGATACAAATGACTTCAGTACACATGCTATTTTTTCTTTCTTTTCTTTTCTTTTTTTTTCCTCTCAGTTTTTTTTTTGTGTGAGTGGAGAGCGGGGTGTGTGTGTGGGTGGGTTGGGGGGGGGGTCAGGGGCATTTTAAAACCTAAACCACTTGCACGTGAGCAAAACAGAAAACGTAGAAGAAATTTTTTTGCTTACCAGATTTAATGTCATAAGTCAGTCGTAACCATTTGTTCGTAGCAAGTGCCAAACTGGGAGAAGTCTCCACACGACGACTTGGTTGAACGTTGGAGATTGCAGCAGCCTGAGGCCTCTGACCATTCACTATGATAAAGTTACACTCAGACTGATTGAACTGGATTTCTAACTGATCTATCTCAACAGTATAGGGTAATTGCGATAGAAGTGACAATGTAATCGGTGTTGGTGCATCAGGCTTCACTATCTGTTCGTGAAAAGCAACTGATGCAAGAAGTACCACTCTAAGGGGACTGACTAGATCAATCTCGAGATGAAGGGGATGATCAGCAGTTATCTGAAGACTACTGTTCTCTTCATTTGACGGGATCCTCGACTCTTCTCTGAGAAGCCCAAATACTTCCTTGTGTATCAATTCTCTCTGTGGGAGACTAGCAGGACCAGCCGGCCCACAATCCTTAAAGGACCGCGGACCAGCTATAGATGATACTGGAAGGGCAGCCATTTCAAGTGAGTACTCAATAAAATCTTGCATGGAACCAAGTTTCCTTGAGCACTCTCGCAGGTAACCCAAGACCTCCCATAACAAAGCAACCCATCCCTCTTGTCTATAAAGACTTGCAACATTATCGAAAAAGCTGTTTGGCATTATTGAATTCACTCATAGCAAAATATTCTCTAGCCATCTCGAGCCCACAATAAGAGGCCATTCTCTGGGCTTTCAACTTATTGTATGCTTCAAAAGATTTTTTGAGCAAAGCAATAATTTCGAAGGAATCCTGGAATCTTTTCCCTTCGGATAGAGCATAATGGGTGTATTCTTCATCGGTAATACTGCAGAGGCAGATAAAATTAGCAAAATTGCAGAAACAGTAATACAAATGAAGGAAAAACAATTCCAAGTAATTATTTGTAGAAACTTACGACTGCATTGTAAATGTATCCCCCTCCTCAAGTAACCGAGCAAACTGACCCACATAAGAAGCAGGTACCACAGATTCACCACTCCCATCAATCTCATTAGCATTGTCTGACATTGATAGCGCAAGTTCCAAACATGCTCTCTTTTCCTTCAAATAGTGAGCAGCTAACTGATCCAAGATAAAATGTAGAAATATAATCCACAAATAAGTAATACTCTTAACAGCTTTATATAGAGGCTCCAGTTTATTTCAAGGAAGGATATTACTAGTCTTGTTTTCTGGAAATTGATTCATTGAGTTGAAAATGGAACGAAGCTTACATGTGACCTGTATAATAATTTTGGTCATTCAAAACATCTGAAAATGAAAAAACCTTTCTCCGAAAAAGTTTTTCTTGAGAAATGAAGCCAACAGTTTACTAAAACCTCCAAAACATTGCAATTCTTTGTACATGACGTATAATAGCCTTAAAAGGTATATCACTCTTAATCTTTAAAACATTATCTTACAATGCTTACATGAATCAAAAGTAATCTATAAGAAATTTACTTCAGCTTATTAATGTGAGGTTCCCTCTTTTGTTTACTATATTTATGTAACACGTTTATTCATCATCTATTTACTTACATGAACGGTAAAAGTATTGAAAGTTGGTGGGAGCAATAAATCCGAAACTCAGAAAGTGGCAGACAGATTTTAGATGCAGTGCTAGTGGCCAGTGATTGTTTAGAACCCACTTACAATCAGGGGATCCAGGGGTGATCTGTAAAATAGATGTGGGGAGAGCTAAAGACCATATAAAATTGGGATTCTCCAGCTTATATGTTGGCATACTATGCATTCGCATAAGAATATAGCATGACGAAAGAAGGTGTGTGTCATATTCAGTGAAAGCTAGGAAGGCAAGTCCATTCACCTGATAATAGCGAGATGGATAGAATTCCCACTCGGTAGGTCTATCAGCAGCGCCTGAAACTACTGGAGAAGAAATGCTCTGAACAGTCGCCGAGCTTGTTTCAAGCAGTTCAGCGAAAACCAAAAACTGCCTGCTCAACCATTCCCAATGAAGAAAAATAACTTCTGGGGATCCCACAAGCTTACTATAAGAAGCATTGTGCTGACGGAACCATAGAATTGCTTCTGTAAGCTTCCCACCATGCAACAGCAAAGTCGATATTTTAAAGTGCAATTGCTCCGCAACCATTTTGATTTCAACTAAGCGTTGAATTGCCGGCAATCTTGTTGATGTCCCAATCATCTATAGAGCAAGAAGTGTGAACCAGAAAAGGTTTAAGACAACTGAAAAATTAAAAGTGCAGCATAATCGAATGATGCACAATTTAAATGACTGCGAAATCATTCAAGTCAAGATTATGGATTTGTTCTGCAGCTTCAAGCAAATCTGTCTTATTTTCGAAAAATCTGATCATATATGTGTTGAACAACAATGCAGTTTACTTGGAAACATGAAGGGGTAGAGCCGCATACAATCTACAAAGTGAACTCCTCCCCCACCCCCACGGCGGCTCACACAAACTGAAAGTCCTTACCCCCTCCTCCAACACCCACCCACCCCATGCAGGAAATGAGAGGTTGAGAGGTCTCTCTATTACCCATTAAATATGAAAGAGCATACTGTTGATTAATTCCTTTCCCAGTTCCTGCTTCCAACATAAGAACAAAGCTCAAGGAACTCAGAGAATAGACATAATAAATAGTAAATACCTCGTACCTTTTCTTGATCATTCATGGTTATCATGTTATAGGTGCATGGCCTATAAAAAGATTCAGAAGCTGAGTATGACAGTTTCTTGGATGGTTTTTAGGTGAGGGACAAGCAAGAAACTTATATGAAGTGAGAAAGAGATGACCTTCAGGGTTCTATCTACCAAATTAATAGCACGTGAAGACTCATGCTAGGATGGACTCCCTATGATCAAAGTAGGCCGCATGAATTCTTCATAAGTTAATAATATAACAGCAACAACAAAAATAGTAATAATATCAATTACAGGGAGGGGTAAATGGTAAGTTAGAGTTCCTTGTAGAGTCCTAAATTTCAATTAGAAACACATACTATCTCGGTTAACGATTATATATATATATATATATATATATATATATATATAAAGGGCAGAAAGAATCCAAACACATTTTTGGAAAATTTAGATTCTGCCAGACTGTTCAAGTGTAGAATTCGTACCTGGCTTTGGCATCCCTTAGAAGGTGGCAGTTTCCTATATTCATAGAGATTGGAGAGATGCTTTAAATTTAGGATTTTTACTTTTCATATTTGATGCAGGGGGATTTTAGGTCAAAGATCCTGAGAGGTCAGACAATATGATGATGATGTTAAAGAACCAAAAGCTAAGGGATCCGTGCAACGGTATCAGTTGACTTCGGAGTCAAGAGTTCGGTTCATGTCTTCGTCTTCGGGGCCGGAGTTCGGCTTCAGATGGCGTTATGACTTCAGAAGTCGATGGATTGACTTTATTATTATTATTATTTAGTTCTTTTATAGTAATAGTATTTTATTACGTAGTAAATCTTTTATAACAAGTTGTTACTTAAGATTTTATTTCTGTAATTTTAGGGAGTTTGTTAGGATTTTGTTTCCACATCTCTAGGAGGTTTATTTTCATATCTCTAAGAAGATTCTAGAGTGACTTGAAGAGAAAGTTTTATTAAGCTATATAAACCCGGCTTGTGGGTGAATAGAAAGATAACTTTGATTTTGATAAATATAATATACACATTAGAGAGATTTTTTTGTGTTTTTCCGGTGAATCTCTTGTTCCTTTTCCTGTGAATTTACTTGTTACCTAGCCAGCAAGATAATCGCTATCCCGCCCAGCGTCAGTTGGTATCAAAGCTCAAGCATCTTTTTGGGAATAGACTCATCGATTTTAATGGTCGGTGGCTCGTGGTCGTACATGGCAGATTCCGGCTGAGGAAGTCTCAAACCTAGATCGTAACATTCAAGACGCGATGATTGAGGATTTACAGCGACAGGTTGCAGAGTTAACCTGGAGTCTTAAGGCGCTGAATCGGGGTCAACGTGGACAGGTTCTGAAGGAGGAAGTCCCTCACCTTGATCACTATCGTGGACAGTTTCCGGCTGAGGAAATCCCACACCCTGATCATGACGAGGAAGGGTATTATTCTTGTGAATAGTATCCAACCGAGGAAGTCTCGAAATATTTCTCGCACCTTGATCGTGATGAGGAATTTTATAGTTTTAATTCCGGTTTTAATGAAAAACAGTTGGTTGAGGAAGTAGCCGAAGAAATAGATGAGTATAGAGAACTTGTATATAATGAATATGCAGATGAAGAAGAAATTTATGACAAATATGAAGATGGAGGAGAACCTGAGTATGACGAATATAATGATGGCGACGAAGAGAAAAATGGGTCATGTGAAGATAATCAAGAGACCTGGTTGTTCGCACGAGTCTACCAACTCCTAAAGGTGATTCCGAAGATGATTGGTCGAGAACCAATATCTTCTATACAACTTGCACCATAACAAATAAAGTCTATAAGTTAATCATTGACAGCGGCAGTTGTGAGAACATAGTGTCCGAAGAGGTAGTTAAGAAACTGCATTTGAAAACGGATCAGCTCTCAAACCATATAAGTTGTCGTGGTTGAAAAAAGTCAATGAAGTCTTTTTCCATCGACAATAAATACTTTGATAGTGCGTGGTGCGATGTGGTGGCAATGGACGCATGTTATGTGTTGTTAGGCCGACCTTGACAATATGACCGAAGAGTCATTCATGATGGTCGGAAGAATATGTATTCTCTTTGAATTTAAAGGGAATAAGGTTGTACTAGCGACTCAGCGAGAAGAAGGACAGTTCGGCTCGAGTAGTCGGGAGTCCGAACCTATTATCCATGACTAGATTCCTAACAGAGGCCGATTGTGAAGGTTTGGTGTATGTTCTACTTTTTTGTGGGAGTGGTTCGACATAAGAAAGCACTGACGTGTCAGTCGATGTGCAGGAATTGCCCGAAGAGCTTCCCTCAAGACTATCACCGATGAGGGACAGTCAACACCAGATATATCTTATCCCAGGATCGAATCAAAGGGAAAATATTTCAGTTGCCGAAGTATCTTCTCGTACAGTTTTCATTCTATTTGTGTCGAACTCGAGGACGAGTCCTTTCCAACACGGGGAGAATGATGCAGGGAGATTTCAAGCCGAAGATCCTGAGAGGTCAAACAATACGATGATGATGTTAAAGGACCAAAAGCAGGGGGATCCACGCAACGCTATCGGTTGACTTTGGGGTCAAGCGTTCGGTTCATGTCTTCGGGGCCGGAGTTCGACTTCGGATGGCGCCATGACTTCGAAAGTCGATGAATTGACTCTATTATTATTATTATTTATTTATTTTATAGTGATAGTATTTTATTAGATAGTAAATCTTTTATAATAAGTTGTACTTGTTAGGATTTTATTTTCGTAATTTTAGGGAGTTTGTTAGGATTTTGTTTCCATATCTCCTAGGATTTAATTTTCATATCTCTAAGAAGATTCTAGAGTGACTTGGAGAGAAAGTTTTATTAAGCTATACAAACCCGGTTTGTGCGTGAATAGAAATATAACTTTGATTTTGATAAATATAATATACACATTAGAGAGATTTCTCTGTCTTTCCGGTGAATCTCTTGTCTTTTGCCTGTGAATTTACTTGTTACCTAGTCCGCAGGATAATCGTTATCCAGCCCGGTATTAGTATTCCAATTATTTTAGCTAGTATATTTGGAGGACGTCTTGTTACCCCTACATATACTCTCATGTCATCTAATAAATTTCTATTATTTAAAAAAAAATTCCAAAACCGATGTACATTAGTTTTTTCTTCTTTTTTTCTTTTAAAAGATAAAAACAATACATCTTAATTTATGCAAATAAGTCATACAAAGAGTAGAGTTTGAGGGGATTGAAAAAAATTTGAAGTGACACTAAGAAGTAGGCTCAACTCCGATAACAGAAAAGTTTGAGTGAAGACAGAGTGGCTCTAATGTAACATATTAAGAATAAAGTTGGTGTTATCAGCGTGCTCCAATAATTTCAACATCAATCAATATGGTTGTTGCCTTTTAAGACAGATCAACAGCAGAATAATTTCTCACGAGTAAAAAGTATTAATCCATATTTCTTGATAAGAAAAAGTCCATGATAAGAGTTCAAGAAGTAATTTTTTTTTTTTCTACAACAGAGAGACTCGCAAAATATGCCTTAAGAGGCTGTCATGGGATAATACAAAAATGACGAGTCATTTAAAAGACGGATAATTAGTTAAAGGTCAAAAATTAATACCTCCCGGATAACACGGTATGCATCCTCATACATCCTTAAAGCTTCAACCCAGTCTCTTCGGAATTCTGCATATACAGCAACCTAGCAATTCATAAGGCTTAGATTTATATTGTGCAAAAATTTATCTGAAAGAAAAAGATTAATAATGAGAAAATCATACATGCATACAGAGCACAGCAAGTCATAGTTTAAAATCAGATAAACGCCTTTGACAACATTTTGTGACAACTTTCATTGTTCATCAAATAATAGAAGAAACATTGTTTTTGTTCAAGTACTGATTGTTTTACGTTCCCGTTTTCATTCCACTGACGGTATCGAACTGTGATCCAGGTAACATTGGCCATATCATGGTTGGATGATTTACCCCAGAAGAATATGTAAACATAAAAGGCATACTGCAATCAATGAGACATTATCTATTTAAATGATGAAATGAGTCACTCACTTTAAAGCTATAGCGGATATTCAACTCTATAGAACTGAAACTCTTTTTCTCAAGACGTGTTTTTACCCTTCGTCCTTCATCCCGGTAATATCCATTTGCTAGTTCTGCAAATATGTTCCCTAACCTGCACGAGTAGTACGTTAGGAAAGCAATTCATAAAGTATAATCAGCAAAAATACCATAATTTGGATCACTCAGAAAGATTTTCATGCCTGTCTAGGGATTGTTTTAGTTCCAAAGCATCATCTGGGATCAAGTTAATAATGTATTTGGAATCTACTTCAGCATGCTTACGCAAAGCAATCATTCGATCTTCACTGATGTTATCTGCAACAAATTAGCTTCACCATATTACCAATCGGTTGTCATAATTCTAATTATTTCCTCTCACCTAAAAGGATGTAATAACTATAGGATTATTACATAAACTTTTAGCATATAAAACAGATAAACAGAACAACTCAGAAGTAAAGCCGCAATTTAATACTTATCCTGAAAACTTGTAAGATTAATACCCATTTACGATTAAGGTCCATCAAATTCTTTTAACTAACTTACTTTAGATATCAGATAAACATGCAGCATTTAGTTTCCGCATAAATAAATGAGAACATTTGCAACAGTAGCTTTCAATTCCTTCCTCAGTTGCAGAGAATAAAATGATTTATTACATAGACAATTAGCATACTATTATCATAATCAGATGTAAATGATATAAAGCTTCTATTTTTCTTTTTCATTCTTTGTTGATTCTTTATGCTTCTAACATGCCCATAAAACAAAAGTAGAAAAACTTACCCTTAGAAGTTGACTGTACAACAACAATCAGAACCAATTTGATGTTCCTTCCTCGAATCACTGCTCTGTCCATATTTACACGATTACGACAATCAGTACATAATGCAAACATAATAGAACACTATGCAGATTCAGTTTGCCACAAATTAAAAAGGAAAGAAGGCGTACTTGAGATTTTCGAGATCGGTGCAGACCTGAAGCCACTGAGCAGGATCCCCAGAGACGTGATCGGAGTTGAAGAGAGCGGCGACGACTGCTGGAACCCTAGTGCGATGCTTAAGGAGCCAATCTCTCTTCAATATGCCAGCGGGAGGATTAGGACTCGATGGAGTCTCCTTCAAGGGCTTGGCGATTATGGGGATCTTAGAGAAATCGGGCAATGCTAGGGTATTGATCGGCGGTTTCTCCGAGTGGAGGTGAGTCGAGATCGAGGCGTGAAGCTCTGGACAGCCCACCAGAGACACCAGTGCCACCGGCGGTGTTCGCATTTCTTCCGGATATTCTTCCATTTATGCGAAGGGTAGTGCTTTTAGAAAGAGGAGAGAGAAAATTAACGGCAAACAGGTGGCGAACGGAGAAGACCACCGCGAAGAGTGGTTCTGTTATCGGCAATAATTCAATTGGTTCTGTAATCGGCTCAGTTCAGAGAGTAAGAATTACGGGCAAAACAAATTGCACAAACCAGGATATATTAGGCCCGGTCCAAAATCAACTCCACCCGTTGCCCTCAAATCTAAACTAATAGGAAGAATTACATTTTCTAATACATTTTTTAAAATAATTACATTAATAATGCACTCATAAAATATTTACAAATTAGTACATATGCAATATTTTATTTACAAAATTTCATAAGGAGGGAAGGTTGTAAGACCCCAAATTAATAAATGAAATTTAATTTCCTCTATTTATTATTTTGAAATAGTAAGGGTTGATTTGATTAATGTGGTTAGTTATGGGTAAAATGCGCAAATATTTTAAATAAGCAGGTGGTTATAAAATATTCATTGTTATTGGGGAATATTCGTTTGGACGTGGAATATTCTTACTGTCGGAGAATATTCGTACGACAGCGCAGTCTTTTGTGGGCCCCATAACGAAAAGCGATTGGATGAAGAAAACGACAAGTATAAGTTGTTTATAAATAACGGTGCAGTTGTTACCGTTAACACTGTTGGAATACCCGGTGGTTAAAATACAGTAATACACGTTGTTACACATTAGCACACGGTATTGCACCAATTATTGATTCTTACGTAAGAAGGCACTACTCAATAATTGTTACAGTAATTACTGTTCAGTATTTTATTTTATTAATTCAATAATTGTTGCGTTGATTTTTTTATATATTACTGTTGTTTCAATAATTGTCACTACACAGTATTTTCTATTATCGAAGCAATAATTCATATTATCTGAATAATATTATTAGAAAATATTATTGGCAATGTCTAGAAAGTTCTGCCTAAGGAGAGGTCTGGTCACATAATTGCGCGCGAGTAAGGAAAAAACTTTATTGAAAAGCCCCTTCTTTCCTGGGAACGGCCTGGTTGCCAGTACTGTGATTCTGTAATATTATTTGTGAATAATTAATTATTGATTTATATGATGATGAAAATATTAATTTTATGTGGATATAGATGGAGAAAATTTTTAAGGTGACAATTGTTAAAAATTGATATTTTATTTTTTCTGATAAAATAATATTTTATTATATTATTATTATATAATAATAGGGATATTTTTACAATGAATGTGGAATATATGAGTATATGAGGATGAGGAGTATTTTTGTTGCAAAAGTTGTTTAAAACATGTTAAACATGTCCGTGGGCCCATTTCTTGACTGAAATTTGATTTTAGCCTGTAAAATCGTCCGTTTATGGATTTCGGTCAATTTCTGTTTGGAATTTGGAAAAACTTTCTTCTGTAAAGTTGTAAAGAATTAAATTTCCTATAAAAATTCGCGAGATTCGAATTTTCTGACAAAAGGGCTATTTATTATGAATTATTGAAGTTCCGAAGTTCCAAAATAATTGATTTTTGAAAGTTTTAATTATTTTTAATAACAAAAACGTTTTTTATACTTGGTTGGCATCATTAGCATGTGCAAGGTGGCTGAGTTCAGATCTTAGAATGTGTACGTAGGAATTTAATAATTATATATTAATATTTTATTAAATTTTCTGCTTTGGTGTTCTAAGCATTTTTCTATAAATAGAGTGCTTAGGTTAGAATTGAAAATCACACCAGAAACTGAAGTTTTCTCTATATTTCTCTCTCTATATATTGAGCGTATTCTTGTGAGGATTCTGATACTTTGAGTATTGTTATACGGTGCAAGTTTCCTTCAGCACTATACCCAGTATTCCAGCTAGAAGTACTAATCTTTCGAGGTAAAAGATGTTATTTTCTTCTCAAATGATATTATTTCTTCAATATCATTATGCCGAAATATTGGTTGGAACTTTTTTTCAAATTTGGAACTTTTTCATGTCGGGGTTACTATTCATGAGTTACTATTCACGAGTTACTATTCACGAGTACTATTCACGAAGCGTGATGATGTTTTTTTGTGAAATTTTTATCTTTTGAGGTCGGAGTTACTATTTACGTATACGGCACTATTCACGAATACGACACTATTTACAGAAAAATTAAATTTTCTTTTCTGCGTCCAAAATTGTCTGTTATGATTTCTATCTTTGATTGGATCTATGTTTTGGTCTTCATTCTTGAATTTTACTCCACTCTAGTTATTTATGAAGTATTTTTAAACTTGGATTGTTTAAGGTACGAATCCTTAATATTTGTTCTTATGTTTCACTAGATTCGTTTTCTTTAAAATATGTTTCATCATCTTTAGTCCAAAATGATGATATTACTGAATATCTTTGGCCTGTAGTGCAAAGATGAATGATTTCTTGATAAATATCTTTGGCCCGTATTGCAAATATGAACAGGTGTTGAGATGAACATGACCGACTGATTAATATATTTGGCCCGTAGTGCAAAGATGAACATGTGTTTAGATGAACATGACCAACTGATGAATATCTTTGGCCTGTAGTGTAAAGATGAATATTTGATTCCTGATATATATTGATTGATGTTACAGGGATAAAATATCGACGATAAACTTTTAAATTCATATATAGAAGATAGTAGTTTGCATTCTCTACTTAACTCTTCTAATGAATTATTATTTCCGCTGCGAAGATTGATTTAAAACTGGTTGTCTATTGTATTCTATTAGATTTTTCCCTGTTGAGGACTAACGATAATTTGTTCTATATTATATTAGTCATAATGTTCTTTACTGGGCTAGTTGAGCTCACCCTTTTCCTTGTTGTTCCATTTTTATTCTCAGGAGGCGAGAATGTAACGAGTACTAGTCAGGGTGTGGAATGATGGTTCTAGAAGTGGTTCTAGTAGTCCTCACTATTCTATAAAATAGTATATCAATAATTGTAATGAAGACTTATTTGAGTGTGGATATTGTCTAGATGACAATATTTGTATTTAAACTCATAGTTTTTATGTTGTATTAATAAAGTTGTAGTTATTTTTGTACCATGTATTTTGACGACTCAGAATGGGTGTTGTATACCTATTTTGGGAGCGTCACAGCATCACATTCAAAATAAATTGGTAACTTAATAAAACTGAATTGATTACTTTAGTATGAAGGTATGGCTACCCACTGCTTGAAGGTTTGGCTAGCCTCACCCAAATCTAACCAATTAAATTCCTTTTTTTTATTTTCCCTTCCAATCCTTTTCACAAATTTCTTATCTCCCCCTCCATATCCCATCCTTCAAACTTTTTAAACATTACTATTTCACTCCCAATCTCTATCACAAACTGTCAAACAAGAAAACACCTTTATCCCTTTATCTCATGGCCACCAACTCCCTCCAATCTCTCTACCACCACACCTCCCTCCCACAACGGTGCCACCCAACAAATTGCCGTCCCACTACCCTCTTATTCGAACTCCATCTTCCTCAAACCCAACAACCCCACCATTTCTCTTGCCTCAAATCCCTCCCTCACCACCCCATTCTCTCTCTCCTCTACCACCTCCACCACTCCCTCTACCTCCCAACTCACCACCACCTTCGACCTCCTGCAAAACCACCTCACCGCCCAAAACTTTCGACAAGCCGACGAAGAAAACCACTGCCTCCTCATTACCCTCGCCGGCGACGCCGCCGTTAAGCGCGGCTACGTCTTTTTCTCTGAGGTCCAATTCATCACCGATTTCGATCTCAAAACAATAGACGAGCTTTGGAAACAACACAACAAACAAATTCGGGTACAATATCCAGAAAAAAAATATGGAACAAAATGAACAGTGGAGTAGTTTTCTCCTTGAATCAAGGGTTTTCTATTTTTGTTGGGTTGGATAATATGACGTGTATTGCACTATTCTTGATATTATTATATATTATTGCACTGTTATTATAATTATTTGATTGATGCACTATTCTTATAATTATTACTATTTGTTGTATATTATTATAAAGAACCCATAATTTTATTTGTATTGTGAAAATAGTAATTTTACATATAGTTCTGTTATATATTGTAATTTTTTTTGAATTATACAAAAATAGTAATTTTATATACAATCCTACTGTATATTATGAAAATTTTATTGAATTACAATTACGGAGATGTTTGTTTAGAGCTGAATCTGAATGGTTGAATCGGTCAGTGCGTTTGTTTTAGTCTGAATGGCTAAATCGGTAAGATGGACGAGCTGAATGGTTAAGTCAGATTTTTTTAACTGAATGGCTGAATGAGTAGGTAAATGAAGTAAAAAAAATTAAAAAAAATATTAACTATTATATTAAGTAATATTAAATAAATTTACAATAATTTTAATTTTTTTCCAGAGGGGTAAAATAATAAAATTTTGTCATTCAGATGTTTCAGACATGTCAATTATCAAACAAATTTTTTCATTCAGATTCAGATTCAACTCATTCATATTCAAATTTTCAGATTCAGATTCATTCAATTTTTATAAAACACCCCCTACATGTAATTCATAATAAAAAAGTCTGACAAGATATATATATATATATATATATATTATTTTCATTTTACTTTTAAATTGGCTCACTAATTCTTTTTCCCCAGCAAGTAATTCGGCTCACTAAAACTTGATTTTTGCGAGTTTGGATGGAAAATGAAGGAAGAGATAGTTTAATATTTTAAGGGGAGTGTAATTGAAAAAAAAAACTTGTGTTTGTGAGTCAAGGACTAAAGTAAAACCAAAAAAAGAATTAAAAATTATTATTTTGAGCATAGAACAAGAATAATAAATAAATTTTATTTTTATTATCAAAACATGTACACACCATATTTCTAAGTCCTTGAAGCTATCATTGATGAGTAATTGACTATATCTCGTTTTCAAAATTATTACTAAAACAAGCTTTAAGAAAAAAAATAAATTAATTTTCAAATAAATCCCTAATATTAAAGAAAAATATAACCGTAGTAGCGTAATAACACTAAGTTTATATTTGTTTGGAAAAATTATAATTCCAACACTATTAATCATAGAATTATAATACCAAAACTAATAGTCTTAATTCTAAATTTGAAAATAAACAAGATACCTGAAATTAATAGTCATATCCCAAATATAATTATTGCAAAAAAACATAGCCTAAGAACATGTTAAGCAACTTTATGCAACTTAAATTAAAATGTATCTCTAATTTTAAAAAAAATTAGTATATAAATTTGCAATCATGCTCGTTAATCTTGCAAGACAATTTGAATACACATTTAACTCCAAGCTTATATTAGGAGTACAAGAGAACATGTTTTTGCAGACTAATACATATATTGGTGGATTGACAATGGAAATGGTTGAGGTAAGGGATAATTTAGATTCTTCATGTTTTCCTCGTACAGTGAAAAAATGGTTGAGGTAAGCTTTTGTTTTCCTAGGTTAATTTGTATCCGTTAAGATACAATCAAACATCCATAGGTTAAAAGTTTGGGGACTGTTAACCAGGACTATAAATTCAAATAATCGGTGGTGTTGGTTAATGTGGTGGGCATCTGTGGTTTTGGGGTTGATGGGTAACATCGTGGTGGTGGTGATGGCAGCGGAGAAGATAAATAAAGTCACTGCTAAGGAAGACTACAGTACTAGAACCCCAGCCATCACAACTGTGAAATCTTAATTGGAACAAAAACTTTGCCCTACCAAAGGCACCCAACAAGAAAGTCTCATCCTTGCAAGTCAAATGACCCTTGGAAAACAAAAGCTTCATAAGGTGACAAAGAACTGGATCAGAATCCACCTTTCTTTGAAGCATGAACATATCCTATCCTGCATAATAAAGTTAAAATTATATTGGTGAATCCAAAAACGAAATTAACTATATCATCATATGATGATCAGCTATTCACTGCGTCAAGCAAATATTATTTAGCAACAATAATAATGCCAAACTAGAGAATAAATATAACAGCTTTAATGAAGGAAACTAACAAGGTCCAGATAACTGTCACTGGGCAATAATGCAACATCTCAAGGAGCAAGTATGCAATATCTAAAACAGCATTTATTCCTACGACGCTATAATTACAACAAAAAGTTTCATCTCTACTTATGTAACCCAGTTTTTGCTTTCAGACTGGCAAAGAGAAACTAATAATGGAACATAAATGTTGAACTGTGTCGGAAAGATGATACCCAAATAGTTGAACCGGATAAGAAAGATAAGATCCAAATTACCCAGTCCATATATGTTTTATTGGAAGCAAGACGAGTAATATCCAGCTCACCGAATATCCCGAATTCCCAATAATAACCAATCCACAGCCTATATCCGAAGATTTAGGGCTTTCAATTGAGTTTGCCTTTAAATCAGTATATGCTTTTCGTCCTTTTTCCCTACCCCTCTCATCAGATTAATCAATCAAGATTATCAGCTCTTAATCTCAGCCAAATGACCAGAAGAGGCACACTTTTGTCAAACACTTATCTGGTTGACAATCCATGTGTTAACAATTGGATTATAGTTGCTGAAAGCCTGTAACTAAAAACCTTTCCAGTAAAGGAACATCAAATGAAGAATAATGGGGTTCCACAAACTATTTGACCTGCTGTCAAAGATTGTTAAGTAATTGTTGTCAAGACGCCGTCAACACACTAAATGACCGCAAGCCCAACCCTGGGTCTGGACCATTAAGGTATCATATGTTGATTCCTTGTGACAGGATTGCAGGAAACCAGATTCAAGCAAATCCGTTAGAGACAAACTCCTCCAGTTGCATGGAGTCCTCATGTGACACTACTGTTATACAGGGTGGTGAAAGAGCAATCCATGCTCTTGCTCTTCCATGTTCTGCACTCCGGGTTCAGATGAGCAACTCCATGGTTTCCTTGGTGACCCTGACTACAGATGACCTGAAAGGACAAAAAGACCAAATTGAGCAAACTCATGCCACGGACCAAATTAGGAATACTATATAATCATAAAGGAAAAGAACACAATCAAGGTCTCAAATGTTTCAAATATCTACATATGCTACAGTGAAAAGTTTTTGAATATAGCAGGGGAATCCATATGTACAAAGTCTTCTGGAAAAGGACAAATCATGTCATTATTGGGAAACTGAGGTCTCCGTTCCCATTAAGATCTTGGTATTTGAGTAACGTTAACAAAAAACATATAAACTTCATAAACTGTCACCAATAATATAGGTATATGATCCAATTTAGGATATATACAGAGATATACGTTTGAGCGTAATATCATTAAGAGTATGGTTGGAACTTAGAATATGCGGAGAAAAAGAAAGAAAAAAAAACTATCTTTAATTCTTAAACATACCGTAAATATTCCAATCCAATTATACTTTGTTAGAAGATTATTCTAGAATCATGAGTTTATTGGAGTATATTATTATTAGAACTTGGTCACCAAGTATGCTTGGTGCCCACTGCATACTTGGCCACTACTCAACTAGTAGCCTATATAAGATAACAACTATTGAATACATCTATTTTATCTCTAACATACTTCAAGTTTTCAATCCAGTAATATACGTGTTTGAAACATCTGATAGACAATAGTAATGATAATAAGTGATTTAAAGTTTAAAACCCACAAACACAAAATATTTGAACTGGAGAATCCACTTTTTTAGATAAGAGAAGCCTACAAAGTGTTTCCCATCTGTTTATATATAAATTGGCTAACAAAAAACTGCATACTTGGAGTTTAAGGAACAAACTTTACCTCATAATTGCTAAAATAATAACTTTCAAGGTCAGGTTCAGAGTCTGTCACTCAATTAGCAGGTGCTCTTAATCCTGCAGTGAATGGATAGTATGTTATAAAATGCAAACATCTCAAGAAAAAATACACAACTAAAGGGATGGAATAGAGGCAAAAATCACAAGGTTATACCTCCGGAAGTAACTTGATCCAATTTCCGTTTAATCAGAACCACTACTTTGAGGGAACTGAGGAAGATGAACAGGAGTTATATTCTGTGCTTGCCCAAAAGATGGGGCCATACCTGAGGAAATCACTGAATGAACATAATAGCTTCAATTTACTTTATACAACCCCTATTACAGTAATCATCAGTTATTTTTAATGTTTTGAATATGTTTTAAAATATTTGTATCTTCTCTTCATACATAACCAAATTTTAGTAACCCAAATCAGGTAATCTCTCTGATTTTTGTTTAATTCTTTAATATTATTATTAGTGGATTTTCTTTGAATATATAACATCTCTAGTGTTGGTGCTGTACTCCATGTATATCATCTTTGTAGGGTCACTGAAGCAATTATAAGCTAAAGAATCAGCATCAGAATGGAGTGCAGGAATAGGGGGCATGTACAGTCAAGGAAATTATTATGGAGGTCAAGAGCATTTCATGACAAATTGACAATACAACACATATTACAAGAACATTCATACACACGCTGGCACGCCGAGGGTGGGGTTTGTATCGAATCTTGCTTCTTATAGTATTTGCATGAAAATGGAATAGCAAAAATAGTAAACAAGAAGGTATTACCTGTGAGATATGGTGCTTGGATTGTAGGAATAGTTTCTGATGCTGCGCCGCTGACATTCGGCCTGCCATATTGCATTAACTGCGGACCTGGCATCACGTAACCCTGGATGGGCCTGTACCCAAGGTTGCCGGGGTGACCCAGTTGACCATATGAAAATGCATTTGTGTTAACTGCACCTGGGACGCTATACATCTGAGTTTGATGCTGGCCCAAATAAGAATTGTAGAAACCCTAGAAAAGGATAGGTAAAAAACATCAGACCTCTAGGCAAATTACTTTCAATCAACCAGGCTTTACAAATTTCAGTCCCTCATAACTTATGCATTTCAAATAGCAGTTGAGAATTGAGATTTGATCTTATTGACCTGTGGGTAAATGTAATCAGGTCCATATGCAGAATACCTGTCAAGAAAAGAACGACCGAATCACAAACTCAAAGACTATGGATGTTGCATAATCGGATAATTCACACATCAAGGCATCTCTTATGTAGTTATGTGAAACAAGCTTTTCCTTTTATACATAAGGCAGATGTTCACATTAGAATGACCTACAAATTATCTAGTCATATCGTCTTCCTTTCTTTCTTCTTTCTTTATTTATTATGGAATGATGGTGGAACCTGCAACCACTACCAAGTGGGTGCTCTGAAAAACTAGCAGGAGCACACAATTCTGCACCAGCCATGCACATTGGGTAATCTCCTAGTAAAGTTTGTGTGGGTGACCCCAAGGAGATCAATACCTTTGCGGAGTATTGACCCCATGACCTATGCCTTGAAAGGCACGTATCATTAGACTCGCTATCACTTAAGCTGTCTCCTCATGTTAAAACAATTCATATCTTGTAGCATATTACTAGAAAAAGTAACAGAAACATTGCTCTAACTTCTTCCCAAAACACTGATATATTTCCATGCAAGTGTACATCATATCAAAGATAGGGTTGTGCAAATATTCGAAGAAAATTTAGCTCACTATTGCTTAAGAGTGAGTACCAATTCATACGATAAAAATAATATACGATTTTAAACCTATCAAAAGCTTTTTACTTGTACACCAAGGGTAGATAAATTTTTCAAGATTAGAAAATGATATCTCAACAAGATAAAAATGTACCTAAGTTAATCATAATTAAATAGCAATGCACTTGGATCTAGATATTTATGAATAACAATACGAAACGCATAAACATATGATGAATTAATTGCTAAACATATATTACATCAACTAATTTTAGTTAATTTAGTTATTGATGGTTTCCTCATTGTCATGTGCAACCCACATACACTTTGACGCATAAAAGATAAATGCACAATTTCAAAATAATAAGTTTAACACCATGGTTTGACATAGGAGCTATGTAGAGATGCATCCAATTAATGGTTCTTTCCAACTGTAGGATTGGAATTTGGAATGCTTCACTCTCAACTCACAAATACAAATAAATGCAATAGCCAAAATTTAACTGATGAACTTTGGATCAGAACTAACAAGAGAAACTCCTTTGCTTCAAGACTTGTAACTCACCCATACGGATAAGGGAATCCGGACTGATAGCTGTAAGAAACTGGTTGATGGTAACTGGGCCTTCCAGCATATGGCCCCCTAAGTGTTTGTGGACTTCCAAGATAGGGCACAGCTGTTCTCGTACGTCCTATGATAAGCAAAATCAAACACCGAAAGATGGCATATGCAAAACAATTTGTATTGATATTTCATTTCCTTTTTCCTATTTATAGTCCCTCCATCTCAGTTTGACCGTCAAGGTTCAAAACAATGTCTATCGCATACATTTTACGACATGCCCTATGACACATTAAGATGTAATATTTTTCATATTCTGTTTTTTTTAAATAGCAACATAGATGCTAAAGAAAAATTTAGAGACTACATGTTAAAATATATATCTAAAGTTTGAATGCCCTAAAATTAACAAAACATGGTTTTGAACCATGACACTCAAACTAAGATGGAGGGGACAATAAATATATATGTTTGTTCAAATTAAATGAGATACGCAGGATGATAGACAAGATTCCTTTGATTTCTTCCATTAGTTAAATTTGCAACTGCAGAACACATACTTCATCAATATTCAAGATAATACAAGTATTATGGAGTATTGCAAGTGGTCCTATAATCAATTTCTTCCGTTAGTTAAATTTGTCACCGCAGAACACATACTTCATCAATATTCAGGATAATACAAGTATTATGGACTATTGCAAGTGGTCCTATAATCAAGACAGGTAGAAAAAAGAATATGGAATAATTACTATAACGAAAGGAGGTATTTACTTCTGATAGTTACAGTTATTATTTTTTAATTAAATTACAACTTTGGCACTAGATTACTATTCTATTGCCAAGTGTCAACTTGTTAGGTCTGTTACACCAAACTAGCACATTTGACTTAATATGTAGTATAGGTATACGAGTATATAGAGATAAACTAATCAGGCCATTACTATTCCACTTGAATTGTTTTGACACTTGACCTTTAAGTATGCGAAAGGATGCCTCTACGGCTGATTTTTATTTTCTCTCGACATTATCGCATCTCAGATCGAGTGTAACTGCCAATTGAATTTTTATGCTACTTGACCTTTAGAGGTCTAAAAAATGCACTTGTTGCATCAACTTGTTATCATATTGGTACATTTTATACTTGGATATCTTCAGATACTTTTTAGGTTCTCTATTCAATAAAAAGGCTTATGGATGTATAATTATGGCAGTTCCATAAAGATGAAAGGAAGGAAGTTCAAGAGTTTCCCTGTTGTTCCACCTTGGAATAAGAATATTTTATCTCCGTGCAATCTCTAGCTTATACTCTTTTACTTTTTTCCTTTTTTGGACAAGTACATATCTAGCGTATACCCTGAATGAAGCTCATATTGCAATGGGCTGAACCTTGCCAATCATTAAGTAAGCTGATTGAATGAGCTGCACATATACTTGTCAAAAGAAACAATAACAAAAAAAAAAATTGCACTACCTATATCTTATTTATTTCGATGTATATTGTCATTCATAGTCCAGACCATTAGTTAAAAATACTTGACTTTGCCAAGAACAGAATAGGAATAACCGAATAAATGAATGCATAAAGGTTCTCTTTGAAAAACTATGAGATTATACCATAAGGAAGCGATGGTTGAGGCCGCCCAAGTGAAGCCAAATTACAGTTTGCCTTTCTACCATCTATGACTGGACATGGATCAGCACAAGCCCTCTTTGCAGCTTCAGGATCACTAAATGTCACCTAAGCTCATTAAACCACACATTGTTAGAGCTGAATAAAATAATCATTCACAAAACAAACATGATAAAAGTATATTGTAAAAAAATTATCACAGAGGCAGTAGAATTAAAATTCAACCTAAAAGACTGTCCTATTGTACTATGGCCCTGTTTGATAACCGCTGAATTCATCTGAATGGGCAAAAACTGACTCAGTAAGTTAGTCAACTTGTTTGTTTAGGTTAGATAAGGATCTTAATGAGTCTGAATAGTTCTGACTGAATTAGTCAAATATTCCTAGTTTATTCGGTCAGTTGGCCCTCTTAATGAGCTTTTTACGTAAACAACCTTTCATACTAAAAGTCTGAGATCTCTGTCTCTCTCTGACCTTCAAACTAAAGTCTCCTCTTTCTCCAATTGAAACCTTATAGCTTAAATATATGTTCTTTCTTGGCAATAGAGAGGCAGTATATATGTCTTCTCTCCTTCCTTTTTAAGTGATTTCTTTTATCTCTCCTATAATGGTAGAAATTAGTGGAAAAGAATTGGGGATTAGTACCATGCTTATAGCATCCAAATATGAAAAATTGGGCACCTTTTATCCAATATCAGATTGGTTTTACCGATCTGCAAATTCTTGTTTACTGAGAGTATTTGGTGGAATCATTCTCATGATGTATTTATTGTTTGTTTTATTGAAATCTCTGTTTTAGATGAGCATGCAAGTATCTTTTCACTTTTTTAAAATTGTTTGAATTATTTAATACATTGTTTGATAATTTATTTGAATTGTTTATTTTTATTTGTTGTACAATGAATATTGTATTTAATTAATTTTTTAAATAGGTCCAGACAAAATTATATACTTGTTCAGCATAGTTTAGAGGGGTAAAATAGTAAAATACTGTTATTCAGATATTTCAGACATATCAATTATCAAACAACATTTTTCATTCAGATTCAGATTCAGCTCATTCAGATTCAGATTCATTCAGTTTTTATCAAACAACCCCTATGTCTAAGAGTTGCTTCAGGAAAGGATAAAGCGCCTGATCAAGTAAGCACCAAACATGCCACTTCTTTTTTTGGTCAATACAAGGGAATGTTAATATCATGATTTGAAACATGACATTTTCTAAAATGCCACTTGACAAGCACATAACAGAATTGAGGGCTTATTGCTAAATTTGCCCCCAAGTTACTCAACTACCATGAAACAATCATGCAAAAAAGCCAAAGATGCTTTATATTTTCCACCACTAGAGTAAACAGAATAGAAAATCTGGAAATCATATGGTCTTGAGATAAATATGTTATCTTATAATACAAGTGCCACAACCACATAGTATGAACTCAAATAGTATTGACTGAAACGCGCTATAAATTCGACAAAAATAAGGATGCTAAAGAATTACCACTCAAGGAACTCAGGAATAAAAGGACTAGTGATTGGGAAGGGCCGCCTGCCCCTTCATTTTGAAACTTATAGTTTGCACAAATTCATGTAATTTTAATAAATAGGTAATGATATACAATTAAGGTATTTGTACTCAAAAGGATGATATTTATGAGTGGCAGGGGAAAAGACAAGTGAATGGTGGTGCTGGTGGTCCCACCTTATGGCAGTGACGTAGAGAGAGAAGTCATGCAAGTGACAGTATTATGTGACGGTGACAGCATGTTGAAGATTGATGTTTGTGATATCGGTTATCATGACAAATAAGAAGATAAATTAGCTTCTGGATTCAATATGCATCATTAAATGAAATAGGAGGGTTTGTCTATTTCTTAACACCCCCAACCCCCAATGTTAACGCCAAGATTCGTCCACGCGCCACAATCACCAAAAATGCGTCCAATAATGTACATAAACGAAATCACACGTAAAGCTTGACGACTTGGACCGCCGGAGATAGCTCCGATGTGAGAATAAGTACAGGCTGAACAAGGTTTAACAATGGAGTTATTTAGTGCTGAAAAATAATAATAATTTGTGAGTACCAATGTATAGCCTTATATTTATAATGATCACACCTCTACATCTGAATCTCTTTAAAGGAAGTCGAATTCTATCATGACACTTTCCTAAGAAGTTAGAAATCAAATACAATTAGGAATCTTGAATTCCTTAAAGCTTTCTAATTGCCCAAATAGGTTCCTACATGGGGAGACTTCCTCCACGTGGATCATGGTCCACCAAATCATCCAGGTCTAAATAAGCATGCCCCAACATTGCCCCCAGTCTTCCAATACAATGAGACATTTAATGGAAGAATCCTCATTAAAAGCCCAATAATTCATGTAATTTTAATAAATAGGTAATGATATACAATTAAGGTATTTGTACTCAAAAGGATGTTGATGATATTTATGAGTGGCAGGGGAAAAGACAGGTGAATGGTGGTGCTGGTGGTTCCACCTTATGGCAGTGACGTAGAGAGGGAAGTCATGCAAGTGACAGTATAATGTGACTGTGACATTATGTGACGGTGACAACATGTTGAAGATTGATGTTTGTGATATCGGTTATCATGACAAATAAGAAGATAAATTAGCTTCTGGATTCAATATGCATCATTAATTGAAATAGGAGGGTATGTCTATTTCTTAACACCCCAACCCCCAATGTTAACGCCAAGATTCGTCCACGCGCTACAATCACCAAAAATGTGTCCAATCATGTACATAAACGAAATCACACGCAAAGCTTGACGACTTGGACCGTCGGAGATAGCTCCGGTGTGAGAATAAGTACAGGCTGAACAAGGTTTAACAATGGAGGTATTTAGTGCTGAAAAATAATAATAATTTGTGAGAACCAATGTATAGCCTTGTATTTATACTGATCACACCTCTACATCTGAATCTCTTTAAAGGAAGTCAGATTCTATCATGACACTTTCTTTAGAAGTTAGATATCAAATACAATTAGGAATCTTGAATTCCTTAAAGCTTTCTAATTGCCCAAATAGGTTCCTACGTGGGGAGACTTCCTCCACGTGGATCATGGTCCACCAAATCATCCAGGTCTAAATAAGCATGCCCCAACATTGCCCCCAGTCTTCCAATACAATGAGACATTTAATGGAAGACTCCTCATTAAAAGCCCAATAATTCATGTAATTTTAATAAATAGGTAATGATATACAATTAAGGTATTTGTACTCAAAAGGATGTTGATGATATTTATGAGTGGCAGGGGAAAAGACAGGTGAATGGTGGTGCTGGTGGTCCCACCTTATGGCACTGATGTAGAGAGGGAAGTCATGCAAGTGACAGTATTATGTGACGGTGACAGTATGTTGAAGATTGATGTTTGTGATATCGGTTATCATGACAAATAAGAAGATAAATTAGCTTTTGGATTCAATATAAATCATTAATTGAAATAGGAGGGTTGTCTATTTCTTAACACCCCAATCCCCAATGTTAACGCCAAAATTCGTCCACGCGCCACAATCACCAAAAATGCGTCCAATCATGTACATAAACGAAATCACACGCAAAGCTTGACGACTTGGACCGTCGGAGATAGCTCCGGTGTGAGAATAAGTACAGGCTGAACAAGGTTTAACAATGGAGGTATTTAGTGCTGAAAAATAATAATAATTTGTGAGAACCAATGTATAGCCTTGTATTTATACTGATCACACCTCTACATCTGAATCTCTTTAAAGGAAGTCAGATTCTATCATGACACTTTCCTTAGAAGTTAGAAATCAAATACAATTAGGAATCTTGAATTCCTTAAAGCTTTCTAATTGCCCAAATAGGTTCCTACGTGGGGAGACTTCCTCCACGTGGATCATGGTCCACCAAATCATCCAGGTCCAAATAAGCATATGCCCCAACATTGCCCCCAGTTTTCCAATACAATGAGACATTTAATGGAAGACTCCTCATTAAAAGCCCAATAATTACATAATAAATGTGAATACACCAAGCCAAAAATCAAATACTTCGGTAATGTACCCAACACTAATTGTTGGGCCCCTACATCACCCCACGTTCACCAACATTTACTGTCGGGCCCTACCATTAATATTAACATCATGTCAAACCACTTATTACGCCGTTTTTAGGAAAACATGCGAATACAAAAAGTCGGTCATTTCAAAACCCCTTCTCCCCCAAAATTAACCGCTGCATTTCAGATTCTCCTTTTCAAAATCGTCTAAGCTAGCTCTGTGCTCTTTCGTTTCCACTGTCAAACTCCATCTCCGGCAAGAACTTTTGAAGCATCCTTTACTTCAGAGCGTCAATGGGCACCACAAACGTTTCCACCTTCACCATTCCTACAGTCCCCAGCTCCGAAAGCAACCCCAATCCCTTTAACCATCGTCACAACCTCTCCCATTGTCACCAACAATCTCATTCCTGTAGATATTCCACCGTCAACCACCATAGAAACTCCAGGCTACAAAATCATTTCATAACTTCTAATCCCCCAGCACCACCATTGGAGTTCATAATTGGATGTTATCCGAAAGCAGTTCCAGATACCAAACAAATACTCCATACAAGGCCCCCACCTCCACGAGAGGATGAATTAGCGCCCATGGGTGGTCATCCCTCTCTGGGCCCTTAAGTATGACATCCGATTTTCCCTACACGAATTCATCTCCTCTTTCCTTGGGCTTATTAGAACTAGGTTTGCACAGCTGGTGTCGAACTCATATATTTATATGATTTCATTCGTCGCATTCTGTCAAGAGTTTAAGATCACTCATGGATTAAACTTCTTTTTAGCGTTTTATAGACCACCGATGCAAGGAACCAGGTCTACGCCAACTAAACCTTCGTCCTGGAAAAACTACCTTGTATAAAGACTCCATCTAGCAATAAGGGATGACACCCACAATGGATCTTCATCAAAGGCACCGATCTAAACTCCTGTCAAACTGGGCTTCCCCGAATAAACCCATTCTCAAAGTCGCCAAATTTCCTAAAAGCTAAATCAACGCGATCCTTCTATAGTAAGATGAAGACAATTGATTGGCCCATTGAAGTATTATCCGACACGGCTTGGCTCTACAGTCATGGTTGTAAGTGCCAATACGAACCTTTTCCTATTTTATTCAGTGTTAATTGTCTTTTAATCAATTCTCCTTTTCTATTTGCAGTATCAATCTTCAAATTAGAAAGCTTTGCTTCTACCTCACAACCGCCCCTCCTTACCGAACCAATTCCTCGACTGATCATCCGATGAGAGCTCAGAAACTGAGACCATCCTTATAGCAAAAATTCCAATCGACACCCCCCAAACTCCTCTTCAACAGCCGAAAACCCCCTTATCATACAACCGGTTGTATAACCGTTGTCCCGATGTCAACCACATTGTCTACCAAAAAATCTGTGGACATGACCAGATCCGACAAGCTGATTCTGATGAAGAAAAGAAGAAGGCAAGTCAAAACATCCACACCTCTTCAACTCTAACTGTCGAAGCTCCTATTATCCAAATCCTCAATCCAACAATCATCCAAGAAGTTCCATCTGACTCCCGAATTGAAGAAATTGCAACTGAACCCCCTAAAAAAGGCCCTAACAAAATTGACGGGGTTTTGAAATGACCGACTCTTTGCATTCGCACGTTTTCCTAAAAACGGCATAATAAGAGTGGTCTGACATAATGTTAATATTAATAGTAGGGACTCGACAATAAATGTTGGTAAACGTGGGGTGATGTAGGGGCCCAACAATGAGTGTTGGGTACGTTACCGAGGTATCTGATTTCGAGCTTGGTGTATTCTCATTTATTATGTAATTATTGGGCTTTTATTGAGAAACTCTTCCATTAAATGTCCCATTATAATGGAAGACTGGGGGTAATGTTGGAGCATGATTATTTGGGCCCGAATAATTCGATGGGCCATATCCACGTGGAGAAAGTCTCTCCACGTAGGAACCTGTTTGGGACAATTAGAAAGCTTTAAGGAATCCAAGGTTCCTAATTGTATTTGATTTCTAACTCCTTAGAAAAGTGTCATGATAGAATCCGACTTCCTATTTTTAAGGAGATTCAGTTCAATCCCATTAAGAAATCTAATCTAATGAAGAATCTTATTTCCATACACGAAGGGCATGTAGAGGAGGTGTGATCACTATAAATACAAGGTTATAGCTTGGTTCTCAGGTACACAAATTATTGTTATTTTCTAATATTAAATACCTCTATTGTTAAACCTTGTTCACCCTACTTATTCTCACACCAGAGCTCTCCCGACGGCCCAAGCAGTCAAACTCTACGTGTGATTTCGTTTTTGTGCAGGATTGAATGCTCTTTTGGTGATTGTGATGCGTCGACGAATCTTGGCATTAACACCCAACAGACAACAAAAAATTTCTCATCAAATCCAGTTCCTAAGCAACAATCAATTAATGCCATATAGCAGGGTGGGTGTCATGCACTAATTACCATTTCTAGTAGTTCACGATAAAGGTACCTATCTATATTAGCAATCCAAAAACGAAGAATGCAAAGTAGCATAATTGACATTAAACTATCATGAAATCTTCCCAACATTCATTGAACACATAAGATCACTAAAGAATATTGTTGGGATATTATTGAATGGCAACGGGTAAAATATTTTAACGAGAGACTTGACATTCTGGGGAGTACACAGTCCCATTTGACTTATGAATCCCTTATTATATTTGACTTCTTATTACTGAGGAGGTTGAGTTATATTCAATCAGGAGTTTTTGCAAGTTATCTCTATACAGGACTCCTAGTCCAAACGGGAGAGGTGTGATAACGCTATAAATACACGACCACAATATAGATTTTCAGGTAATGACACTGTCTACTTTTACGTACTAAAGCAATTTCATACCTCCATTGTTGACGTTTCTGGCCTCTTTTGGCAGTCCTGGCCGTCAAGCTTCTCAATGTGGTTGTTTGTTCACTGTGCAAGTTTTACATTCGTTGTTTGGTGATTCGGGGAGCGCGTAAATTTAGGCGTTAACATTGGCGCTAGAAGGGATTTGTTTTAGTGCTGCTTTTACAATCGTCAATACGACTAAGCAAAAATTGGATATAACTGAATAACCGAATCGAACCAAAATAATTTAACCAAAATTTATTGATAATTCCGATATCTTTTACAATTCGGTTATATCCGAATTTTTTTCGGTTTGCAGGTTCGGGTTTGGGGTTTAAATTTTGTGTTATTCGGGTATCCCGAATAACCGAATTCCATTTCTTATCACAGGTCGATCCTTATATCTCGCTCATCAGTCGATCTCGAATTTCTCGATCTCTCATCTATAATCTCTCATATTTTGATCTCTAATCTCTCAGTCTCTCATCTCGATCTGCCCTAAGCCCCAAATCGCAAGTCACGACTCCGATCGACCTCCGAATGGTAGACCAAAGTCTAGACGGAACCTTATCTCTGAGCCTCCGACGGTATTTATCGACTCCGAGCCTACGAGGTATCTACTTTATTTCTCTCCCCTGTTTGGTTGCTTACTTCTTCTGCTTATTGGTTTCTGGTTTCAACTCATGTATGAACATGGGGTTCTAAATGGGTTTCAATTGGTTTTCTACAGTTGGGGGTTTTTGTGGGTTTGTTTCAGTATTCACGCTTATTGGTTTCAACTCAAGTATGAATTTGGGGTTCTAAATGTTTCAATTGGTTTTCTATAGTTGGGGGTTTTTGTGGGTTTGTTTCAGTATTCTCGCTTGGGTTTGTTTGAGAATCAGTATTCACGCTTGGGTTTGTTTGAGAATTAGAAACATATTTCTTAATTTTGATTATTACCCGAACAACCGAATAATAATTCGGTAATTCGACAAATCGGTAATTCAGGTTATTGGGTAATTCGGTTACTTGTTCGGATACCAAAATTATATAAATTTCAGGTTTTCGGTTATAACCGAATAGCCTATTCGGTTCGGTTATAACCGAATGATCAGTCTTAATCGTTAATTTATTTTAAGTTAATCGAATGGTGAGTAACGGAAGATCAGTTCATGACCAGGAGAGGTCCCCGGTCAACTCGCCAACACAAATTCGTAGATCTGTTAAAGATAGACTCGGGCCCAACAACCTCTTTGTGGTCCGGACAAAAGCTCAATCGAAACTGGTTCGACGACAATTATTCTCTACCGATCAGAGGACTCGTGATTCCCACACACGGGATAAGACGGTCTGTCCCAAACACAAACTCATTAGGAACAGGATCAGAGCAGGACATACAGGATGGGCAAGAGTTGATACGGAAACGCAACATTCAGCCAACGAAGGATGCTCTGGATACACTACGCCTACAAAGAATAGGATGCAAAACTGGCGCAATTGGAGGGTGAAGGAGAGATGTCCACGGGTCGGCGCAGACGTTGAGACTCCACCATACAGAGCCGACCCAAATCCCATCGATCGGGAAGTTTTTCCAGAGGAAAGAGCATACGCATGTCACGCTCTCGAGATATTGACGAAGGTCGGGTGAGCTCCAAACGGTGTCAACGGGATATGAGGGATCGGCGCAGAGCATCCTCTCCAAAAGAGATACTCGATCCTGTCATGCAAAAGCTGGCAGAACGCGGCGGCGACTTAGGTGAACAAGTTGTCAGCTGACCCAAAGTCATCCTTCACGCCATAAATTGATCGGGTTCAAGCCGATCTGACTAAGAAGATGCCCCCACTGGAGACTTATGACGGCACTAATGACCCCTACAATCATACACACATGATCGCCTAGTGCGTTACTATGAGCATTCAGATGCCACTCGATGCCATATGTTTGTCACTACTCTGAAGAAAGGGGGCGCGATTGTGGATGACATCATTGCCACCAAATTTCATAGGGTCCTTGCAGGAGCTTTGCAACAAATTCCATGATATTTTAGGAGTAACAAGAGGAGGGGAAAGTTGATAGCTTCCTTCATGCAAATTAAACAATAAACAGCTACCGAATGAGTCTGAGTCAGTACGCAAAGAGGTTCAGGGAGGTGTTTGGCACTGTGACAGACCTCAACGTACCTTAGGCCCTCGAGTTCTTCACTATAGTGTTAGACTGTGGATAAGTCAAAGAAATTAATAAAAGACATCATGTTTAATCTTCAAAAGATCTGTCGAAAGCGTATGACAGGGTGGAGAATTTATCGCGATTGATGACACTATGGGGAGCCTTAATCCCAAAAACGTAGAATCGACAGGCCTCGGGATAAGAGTTATGATCTAGGCCAGAGACACCCGAATAAAGGGTTCAACAGTGGGAACACGGGAAATGACCGACCTCGTTTCCAAACAGGAGTGTCAATAAGGTCTATACTCTGCTCAACACCGACCATGCTAAGATTCTAGAAGAGATTAGGGATAAGCCCTTCTTCAAGCAATGCCCCGGTGAACAATCGTCCACCCAGGGAGAACGCGAACTTATTCTGAGAAACACCAAACCACCAAGCATTCGACTGAGGGATGTTGGCAGTTGAAGAACTTAATTGAGAAGAATGTCCAGAATGGTGAACTGGTTCATTATGTTGTTGGTCGAGGAGGCTCTGAAAGGAGACATGAGGAGAATCGAGAATGTCGCGGAGATCGACAACCCGAACAAGGTGTGCACATCCGTCTGGTAGTTGATGTTATCATTGGAGGATCGATAGGACGCGTGACAGGGAAAAAGTGTCGGGGGCACACTAGATTCCATCCTTACGATGTCCAAACAACCAGTTAGAAGGGAACGACCTTACCCGAACACGATATCTCTTTTTCTTACGAGGATTACCCACCTAACACAGTGGAACCACATGAAGGAGCGCTGGTGATTACTGCACAAGTAGGGCCAGTGGGAATGAGGAGAATTATGATCGACAACGGGTCCTCAGTAGATATCCTCTATAGTCATGCATACCAGAGGTTGGATCTGGAGGGTCAGAAAATGTAGTGGGAACTATCGAGCTACCTGTCACATTCGGCACAAGCTCCTCAATAGATGCAGGTAGATGTCAAAATTTTTGTAGTTTAGATCGATTTGGCCTAGAATGCTATATTGGGTCACATCCATATCCCACTTTAAAATCAAGTTCCCTACATCGAATGGGGTTGCTGGAGTCAAAGGAGATCTGGATATTGCCAGACAATGCTACCGCAACACTTTGATCTCATCGGGAGTCGGGGTTGGTAAGCAGAGGCAAACAATGGCAATTGAGGTGGAACCATTCACCGAGGGTGCTACTGAACCTCTTGCTCTCCCTGCTAAAGAGACAGAAGATGTGGAGCTGATCTCGGGAACCTGAAAAAGACAGTCAAGATTGGATCGGGACTAGAGGAACCCCTTCGGACGGATCTAGGTGGACCTTCTTCGAGTGTATGCAGATAACTTCATTTGAGTACCCAGTGATACGTCGGGCATCCCCGAATCAGTAGTTGTACACCGTCTATTATCTCAACGTGGATCCTGCTCGAAAACATGTCTGACAAAAGAGAAGAATCTTTGTCCTGGAGCGTCAAAATATTATTGATAACAAAGTAGCAAAGTTGTTAGCGGCCGATTTCATTTTTGAGATTGACTATCCAGAGTGGTTGGCTAACGTAGTGTTGGTCCGGAAGCAGAACAGGAAGTGGAGGGTGTGCATCAACTACACATATCTGAATAAGGCTAGCCCAAAGGACTTCTATTCTTTGCCACATATAGATCAGCTCATCGATGACACTTCCGAATATGCTTTGCTGAGCTTCTTGAATGCCTTCTTGGGTTATAATCAAATTTCAATGTGCTAAGAAGATAACGTTCGGACTTATCAACACAGGGACAACCTATCAATGGATAATGAATAAGGTGTTTCGAAAACAGACATGTTAGTGTATGTCGACGACATAATTGTCAAAAGTATGGCGGTTCGGGATCATTTGGCGGATTAAGAATAGTGCTTCCAAACTATTCGGGACCATAATATACGCCTGAACCTGACTAAGTGCACGGTCTCAATTCGGGGAAGATCCTTGGTTATCTGGCTAGCAAACAGGGGATTGAAGCCAATTCGAAAAAAATAAAGGCTATAATGGATATGAGGTCCCCACAATCCTTCAAGAACGTGCAGCAGATGACAGGGAGGATTAAGCCTGCAAACGAACCGAATCGTTCGCGAACCGGTTCGTTTCGAGTTAAGTTCAAGTTTGATGCCTTGCCAAGTCAAATTCGCACATGGTTTCACGTTTGATTGTTTTATCGAACATGTTCACGAACCATGTGGTCGTCTGTGTTTGCGAACAATTCGGTTCGGTTCGAGATCGATTCAAATAGTTCGATTTCTAACATAGGTTCAAGTGATTTGATTTCTTACATGTGAAATTTATTAACCGACTTGGAAGTTGAAAATATAATCAGTCGATCATGTTCGCGAATAGCTAACGATCGAACTCGCACATGAGTGTTGGTTCGATCATGTTATTTGAACATGTTCGAGTTCGACTAACAGTGTTCAAGTTCGACAAAGTTTCGGTTCGTTTGCAGGCCTAGGGAGGATTGTGGCGCTGAGGAGGTTTATGTCCCTATCGGTAGAACGGTGCCTTCTATTTTTTGACAGTTGAAGAATGAAAACACGAGTGGACTTCGGAGTGTGAGGATGTTTTCCAAGGAATAAAAAGGTATCTGTCTTCTGAAGGTATTTTGCGGCGACTTCCATAGCGATCGGTGCAGTTCCGGTAAAGGAGTCGCGCGGGAAATATTATTCTATTTATTACATTAGTCACTCTCTTCGGGATGCTGAGACCCGATACCCGAATCTTGAGAAGTTCGCCAATGACTTAATTATAGCAAGTCAGAAACTTCAATATTATTTTCAGGGTCGAGTGGAGGTGTTGTTTACAAATTAGCCCCTAAAGACGATGTTACACAAGCTGGATGCTTCGGGTAGCTGGTTGCAAAGTCGATGGAGTTAAGCCAGTTTGCCCTGAAATATCACCCGCAGACTGCTATAAAGGGTCAGACATTGGCCGATTTTGTGGTGAAGTACTCATTTTCCGAACCAGATCTTCAAGTTCAGCAGGGTGGTGAGGTATGTTCGGTTATTGAGTCGATGCAGCTCTCATGGACTCTTTATGTTAATGGATCTTCAACTTCAAGTGTTAGTGGAGCAGGGGTTATATTGACCAAGCCCAAATGGTTTAAAAGATTAACAGGCTATTCGCTTTCAGTTAAGAGCCACTGACAACGAGGCGGAGTATGAGGCGCTCTTTGTTGGGCTTCAATTGGCGAGAAGTTTGGAGATTAAGCATTTGATCGTGTTCAATGACTCAGGTGATTAAACAGATTGTTGGGCAATATAAGGCTCAAGGGGCAAGGATGACAATGAAGTAAAAGATCGGCTCCACTATTTCAATTTTTATTCCTTTCGGGGAGTGGATTGCTCAAATAACACCATGGTCAATGCCTTATCAAAGTTGGCCACAACAGATGTGACTTCATTCGCCGGATCGGTGTACTTCGAAGTTCTTGATGCCCCAAGTGTTCTGAAGGTGGAGGTCTTGGTGATCGAGAGGTCAGACTGTTGCCTTACTCTTCACCTCGATTATCTCAGTGAAGGGAAACTGCCTTCGGATCGGGTGTTGGCCAAAAAGATAAAACACATGAGTTCTTATTTTTGCCTGATCGATGGGGATCTCAACCGACGTGCTTGTTTGTCCCCGTTGCTGAAGTGTTCGGTGCCATCGGAAGCGACTTGTGTTCTTCAGAAGGTGCACGGGGGATCTGTGGAGATCACATGGGAGCTAAGGCGTTGGTGTACAAGGTGATGAGGCAGGGTTATTACTGACCAACTATGTTTTCAGAAAGCGAAAGATTATGCGAAGTGCATCAAGTGCCAACTCAATAGTCATGTACTCCTGTCCCATTTCAGCCTCCTGAGGAGTTGTCATCAGTACTATCTCCGATCACATTTGCAATTTGGGGGATCAATATCCTTGGCTCGTTACCAAAAGCAAAGAGTCAACAGACTTTCGTGGTTGTGGCCATCTACTACATGACTAAGTGGGTGGAGGCCAAACCTCTTCGAACAATCACCGAGCATGATTGTTTACGATTTTTTAAGGAGTCGATGGTGTTCAAGTTTGGTATTCCTATGGCTAAGGTGTTTGACAACGGGCATCAGATTGTGGGAGTCAATTCTGAACAGTTCTTGAAAGATCTGAGTATTCAACATTAGACAGTGTATGTGGCGCATCCTCAGTCCAATGGTCAGGTGGAAGTAAGGAATTGAACTTTGTTGAATGGTATTAAAAGAAGGTTGGATAAAGCGAAGGATAGGTGGACGGAGAAGGAATGGCCTTATGAAGTAGTTAGAGTACCGAAGCTTGGGACTTATCGCCTTCGGACTATGGACGGAGTTGAAATAAAGAACACTTGGCATGCAGGAAAGCTTCGAAAATATTATCAATAAGTTATGCAATTTTATTTTCACAATTATGTAATCTTATCAGTTTATTAATGAAGACAGTTTTGTTAGATGGTTCATATTTGCAAAAAGTAGTTTCATTGCATCTAATTTTTTGTGTATTGAGAATTTTCTACAAGTCCAAAACCAAAAGAAAGGAAAAACAAACTAACAAAGTACGAATAATTATTTATGCGATGGAGGGTTTTCTCCGACCTAGGATTCCTCGTTAGTCAAGGAGTTGGGGATCGAGGACGGCTGTCAGCATTTTTGCCTTCATTTTTGTCTTGGCATGTTGGTAGCCTTCATCAAACTGACCCAGCCCAGAACAGCCTCGGTCAGCACATGCGATGTTTTATACTCGTCGATGATTTCTTGTGTGTTGGCTTTGGAGACGGGCGGACCTTTGTCTTTAAGTTTTACATACTCCTCTAACTCCGCAACGCTTTTAATCGAATTCATCATCTTGTCTTCCCGAAGCTAAGCCTCGAGGGCTGACACAGACCGCTTCAATTGCTCGTTTTCCTCTTTCAATCCGACTATCCTCCAATAATTTGTGTCTTTGTTCGGCCAGATCAGAGCATTGTCATTCCAATGTCTTTAAATGGCGCGTTAGCTCTTGGGATCGGAGCAGGGTGTCAGCATGTTGCCCCTGCTCCTTTTTCAGGTCGAATATCATGGATTGAACTTCACTTTGAAGATACTTGACGTCGAGTTCCAAGCCAACGCAACGTTCGGCCGAGGGCAGCCCTAAACTGAGATAAGAGACACTTTATTCAAAATTGAAGGAAATAAAAAGTATCTGGAAGGAATATTATGTGTGGTTGTACTTACCCAACCATGGTGCATCGCGTTTACACAAATAAGTTGTTGAGGGGTGAGGTTTTCGAACCTTTCATTGTCCTTCAGGAGTACGAAAGAGTCAAAAGTTCGAAGGGGTCTTCGAGCTATAGCGTCATCAAGAGCCTCTCGTGTTAGGATGGAGGTAGAACTAGAACTGGTTGGTTGTGGGATATTGTTTGTTGTTGGGGTTTGGGAGTTGGTTCTGTATGGGGTCTTTTGGCAGGTGATTCGGAGGTTGGTTCTTCAGGTTCTTTTTTTTGTGTATAGATTCGAGTGTATTTTGTTGAAAGAGTTCGGAGTCGGCATTTTTTTGTATGGGTTCAGGAGTGGAGGTTGGGGACGGCTCAGTGGTAGGTGTCTTGGAGGATACCTTCATCAGCCTTCGCTTTTTATTTTTAAGCAAAGCCCTTTTCTCCTCTATAGTCATTTCCAAGGTGCTCTTTTCGATTGGGGCTGGTGACGGCATTAGAATGGCAGAGATCGGTTGTATGGTGATGAGTGGTTCAGTTTGTTGGTTTGACTAGGGGTTGTTACGTTGGCAGGTTCGGGGTTGCCTTCAGTTGTTGCAGCCTTGACAAATGATTGGTCAATTTCTATGGTTTGAAGATAACTGCAAACGTAAAGGAATTAGTAAGGATTGAGATTTAATATATTTTTTATGTGTTGATGATGAGTTCGGGACTTACATTTATGGCTGAAAAGCCAAGATTGGATGGACAGTAGGTCGATGGACCATTTTTTGGTCGGCATCTTAAGAGTAGAATGCCTTGAATTCTACGACCCGATCTTGGGGACTGGAGTCGAACCTAAATTTGGTCTTGAGGGTTCGCCCCAATTCGGGAGAAGATAAGTGTCGGGACCATTGATGAAGATCCAGTATACGTGTCACCCTTTGTTGCTGGAGGGGGTCTTCATTGACACGCAACGACCAGGTTGTTTGTTTATTTGGTGATACCCCGGTTCTTTTAATCGGCACTGGGTGAACATGGAGAAGAAGTTAAAAGGTTGGTTTGACTCCGCATTCATGACACAAAGCAATGAAGAAGATGAGGTGGATGTACGAGTTCAGCACTAGTTGTGCAAACCCAATCCCATAAAACAGAAAAAAGATGAAATCAACTCATGAAGGGGGAACCGTACCCCGTATTTTAGCTCGTAGAGGGAACGGCGACCCACTCGCCCTTTCGGCGCCAGTACATCTTTTCATTGAGTTTTGGGGTGCGAAGTTCATATTCGTCAAGAATCTAGTGTTGTTTGTGTATATCAGGTAATATTCAATTTTGTACAGAGGATCGGGATTCAAGTGTCCGATGAATATTGTTCATGAATCTTCATTTCTATAATTTTTGCCACACTACGAATAGGAGAGGGGTCTCTTCAGTTTGGGAGGAGCAGGTGACGGCGACAAGAAGTGGTTAGGGTTGTGTTTCGGGGATGATGTTTGTTGTTTGGCAGAGAAGGAGGGTTACACGGTGTTATCTCGTGACATTTTCGGTCAGTGAATGTTGTGATTTAGTGAGATGTAGCCGGAGAAGATGGGTATAGCAGTAAGGAAGATACACAAAGAGTGCTTGAGCTCTTTTGAAAAAATTTGAATCTGCAAATGTGAAATGACAGTTGGTGTGCTTAGGGGAAAAGGGTTTTTGAGGTAACAAACTAATTTTGCACGTTTCCCAATTTACGGCTCAATCAATGATGACGGTGGGTCCCAGTCTGGCACGAAGAATAAGGGGGTGATGGTTTGGCTTCAGTAATCGTATTGTATTAGTTATTGTGTAATTTTTGTACTCTTATTTTAAATTCCTTAGAATAAGTAAGTGGGGGCAATGTTGGGATATGATTGAATGGCACTGGGAGATTCGGTGGTTCATGCCACATGGCAAAATATTTCAACGGGAGACTTAACATTTTGGGGAGTCCACAATCACAGTTGACTTATGACTTCCTTATTCTATTTGACTTCTTATTACTGAGGAGGTTGAGTTATACTAAATGAAAAGTATTTGCAATTATCTTTACACATGACTCCTAGTCCAAACAGGGGAGGTGTGATCACGCTATAAATACACGACCATAATACAAATTTCAGGTAATAATACTTTGTCTACTTTTACACACTAAAGCAATTTAATACTTCTATTGTTGACGTTTCTGACCTGTTCTTATTCTCACACCAAAGCTATCACGGACGGCCCTAACCATTAAGCTTCACAGTGTGACTGTTTGTTCACTGTACAAGTTTTACGTTCGTTGTTTGGTAATTCGGCAAGCGCGCAGATTTTGGCGTTAACAAATATTATTATACAATTGGGTTACATTGTGTTTCTTTCTTAAAGTTTGATCAATTTTCCAAACTACCATGAAAACAATACCATTGGCTACATAATTATGTCTCCAAAATTCATACTTATCACATACATAGCCCTTATAAACATGATTCAGTTTTTCTAATGAGTACTTAAAGATGTCAACTTTTAAATAATACTACCAACGTCCCAACATAAAAGTCGTCCATTGACTTTTGTGGTCAAATTAAGTGTTTTTTAAATAAATAATTAAACATATATATTTAGATTTTCAGAAATATAAACATTGCAATTAGTACATAACTGTACGTGGTTTGCTAGATTTATAGGTTTTTTGCACATATACAAAAAAATAAGATGTATTGATTTGAAAAATAGTCATCAATGTACAACTTTTATCCTGTGGTACGGATGGAGTAATAAAAAAAAGTGCTTAATTGAGAATAGTAACTGCAAAAAAATTGAACAAAATACTCACAAAACCATAGCCTTTTGATCGACCAGTATGCTTATCAGTAATAACAACTGCCTCAAGGATCTCCCCAAACTGCTCAAAGTGACTATGTAGTGTCTCACTCTTTGTTTCCCATGCTAACCCTCCCACAAACACCTTTGTATAAGTGGTGTCCCCAAACGGATAATTCAAGAATTGCAAACCCGACCCAGTTCCCCGAATCGGTTGATATGCCATGAAACAGCAGAACTCACAACAAATATCTTTATACAGACGTATACAGAAAAACCCAAATCAGAAATAAGATAACCCACAAGCAGAATTCTGTGTTTCATAAGGTGAATATACAGATCATGACAGCAAAGTGAATTGGGCAAAAAAAATAGAGGGAGGAACCCTAGCAAAACCCTAAAAACCCATAGGAGAGAGAAAGAGAGAAGTGGGGTAAAATGGGAAATGGATATAGTGAAGTTTTGCCGGGACATTCATGATTGAGATGCTTCTTGTTTTTTTAGAGAGGAAGTTACGAATAATCAGGGAGAAATCAAAACGGATAAACACAAATTAATTTCGTTCTCAAGGTTTAAAATATTTTTTCTTTCGTCCCTGCTGTTTTTATTCTTTTCATTTATTAGCATTAATATTTATGACCTCCACAATTTATATACCCAATATTTTTCTTTCATCCCTACTGTTTTTATTCTTTTCATTTATTAGCACTACTATCTCCTCGATCTATATTTTGCAACAACAAAATATTGTTGAATTTTTTAAAAACTAATGCAAAATTTTAAATGCAAGTTAACTTGAATTTGTTTAAATTTTGAAACAGCCAATCTATAATTCATAATATATTTCAATAATTTATAATATTCATTTTGTATAAATTAAAATTAAACAAATATATTATTTTTTTTTAATTTAGAATATCACAAATTGCCTTTAAATAGTCAAATGTGTGCTCTCTTTTTTTCTTTTTTGGGTATTTAGTATTTATAGGACAACCCTTAACTCCTCAATAAAATTTACGACTCTTTTTTGGGATGTGTATTTGTATTTTTAAGGATTAACTTTTTTTCTAACACTTTATGCATTTTAAAATTTACTTTTACAAAACTAATAAATTAACAAAAAAAGTTAGTTATAGTATCCTTAACAACCAAAATAATAATTCATTTATTTATAAAGGTAATTGTTATATTGACTTCCGGATAGGAAAAAAAAACAATTAAATAAGGATAAATTTTCAAGTTAGTATTGGTTTACATGTTTCTTGTTAAAGTCAAGATTCGTCAACGCGTTTCAATCACCAACAACATGTCCAATCTTGCACATAAACAGAATCACATGAACAAACTTGACGGTTTGGGGCAGAACAATGTTTAATAATAGAGGTATTTTAATGCTGAATAATAATAATAATTTGTGTGTAATTGAGAAACGAGGGTATAATATTGTATTTATAGTGATCACACCTCTTCTATATACCATTTCCCGTATGAATATAGGATTCCTCGTTAGGGCAGATTTCTTAATGGAATTAAACTGAATTTTCTTAAAGGAAGGAAGTCGGATTCTAACTTAACACTTTTCTTATGAGTTAGAAATTAAATATAATTAGAAATATTGAATTCTTAAAATTCTTTAATTGGCCAAACAGACTCCTACGAAGAGCCGTCCCCGCGTGGACTATGGCCTATCGAATCATCCGAACCCAAATAATCACGTCCCAACATTTCTATCGATGAAATATATTTTCTTTATTTAAAAATATGAATTTTAATATACATGTAACACTTGTTATTATTTTCTTAAGCATATCAATATTTTTAAGAACATGTTAATTAGTTGTGGTTCACTTTTTTGTTCCCTCAATACCTCATAAACTAAGGTCTTGATAGTCTTTTAACTTTGCCCCTTAATAAAAGTACATAATATGAGTATATATTAACAATATATTATAAAACCTAATAACTTATATACATTTCATTTTTTTGTGAGTATATGCTAGTGATTTATCGTGATTTAGTCAAATCTAGTTTTACATGGATGCAAATAATAATTGAGTCAAGGACGGATTTTATTTTTTAGATTTTTAGCCGATTGTATGCAGAGTCGGCTCATATGTTAAGTCATTTAAATAATGGCTTGAGGCACTTAAAATTTAGAAGGCATCTAAATTTTAATAATCCATTTAAAAAGCTATAAAAAAATTTTCCCAACAAAGTAGTAGTTACAAGTACAATTATGCAAGATATGTTTTTTTTTCTCTCTTGTACGGAAAGCTGAAATTTTTATTTATTTTTTCCAAAACCCACTTTTTGCTTGAGACCCTAAAAAAAGTTTGAACCGGCCCTGATTGTACGTACAAAAACTATATTAAAAAATGATATATGTTGCAAATGTTTATCGCTAATTACGTTAATACATATTAGTGGTACTATTTTTATAGAAATATGTAATTATAAGGCACTCTTATAATTCCTATCGATTTCATTAATAAATTTTATAATTATAATTTAACATAAATTTATCGCAATATATACAAGTTGCATATCATAAAATGATATTTATGAGTGATGTTGTTGTAGCTATTGGCCATGGTAGAATGAATAATAAGATGTTGGAGAAAAGATAGGGATTGAATGATTGATAAAAAATTGGCGACAGATAATAAATTTTTTTGAATTTATAAATTAGAAAAGATAAAAAAAAATGGTAGCTAGTCAAGATTAGGCATATATATATAAACAAAATGGTTATACTTGACCTTTATCTGTCGGTCTCTTTCTATTTTTGGAAAGGTTTCTTCCATTTGACTTCTTCTTTCCTAAATGAGTTCAACTTTTTTTTGGGGACAAAATTAAGACAGTCTGTAATGCCGTCTGCTCTTAAATTAGAATAATCTGCAAAAACCAAGGTACATATCAATAACAACAAAAATATGTATCACTCCGTTTGAAAAAATGGATCCGGTTAAGCTTAATTTTATGATAATTTGATCAATTGACTAATACAATATTAATACGTAGAGAGAGATTACTTTTCGTGTGCATGTCAATATTGTATTGATCAATTGACTAAAATTAACTTCAGGCTAACTACTCCCTCAAAAAATATGTTCAAGGAAATGCAAATTCCATGAACCAATTGCCAATTAAAAACTACTTCATCTGTTCCTTAATATAAGACGTTTTAGAGAATTTTTTTTGTTACTTAATATAAGTCGCTTGAGAATTTCAAGTAAGCATTAATTGCTTACTTTCTAATATTACCCTAAGTATTAAATGTAACTTTGGTTCTCTCACTAATTTTTGTCCAATAAATAACAATCTCTTCTTCCAATACAAGGACAATATAGACAATTGATATTATAGTTAATGCTATACAATCATTACCTTAATACTTGTGCACAACCCTAAAACGACCTATATTAAGGAACGGAAGGGGTATCATTTAACACCATCTTTGTAGAAACCACAACTTTTAAACCACAGCTTTTTGATTTTCAAAGAGATCTTTTTCATAGATTTTTCTTTTTTTTATTAGATTTGACTTGCACATTAAAATTATTTCACTTATTTTTTATTTATTTTTAATGATTTAATCAAAGCTTTCAAAATCAAAATGTACCATAGAATTGAATGTTTAATTATATATAACTTAGAACTAAGAGAAGCCTTGATATAAAACTGGTATATTATTTGTGTTGTCAATTCTTCGTTGGTTGATTTGCGTTGTTAGGTAAAAACAAAATGTTACTGTCACTGTCCTCAGAAAAATGAATAAATGTATAAAAAGTTTTATGGTGAAAAGGATGAGTAAATGTACATAAAATAAAAGATAAATATGTCATTTAATAGAGTTTATTAGTATAAAAAATAAAATAAAATTATTTACCACTTTATGTAATTTTGTGGAGCCACCGAGAATAAATTTAAAATTTTTTAATTCTATTTTCTCTACTTTTGTCTTTTTTTAATATGTACAAAATATATTTTATTCATTATTTTGAATACGGAGGGAGTATATTATTTTGAATTTGTGTGGTTTGGATTACTAATATTTTTAATCATAGTCTTTTGAATAATTCAGTGGTGAATTAAAATGATATAATAAGATATGACTGAGATAATATATTTTGATTTATTATGTTATATTTTGACTTGATACAACATTTTTGGACCTTGTGTAGTGTTAAGGAATGAGGCCCGAGCCACATCATGACCCCGAGACCAATTGAGGCCGATACCATTTTTGGCCGATTGAACCCCCGAGCTTCTAACGACGATCAGTATCTACAACCGAATAAATCTGAATTAATTGAATCTGAATTTAAATGAGTTGAATTTGAATTTAATGAAAAAAAGTTATTTAATAATTGATATATCTGAAATATCTGAATGACAAAATTTTATTATTTTACCTCTCTGAAAAAATTCAAAATTGTTGTAAATTTATTTAATATTACTTAATATAATAATTAAAGCCATTAAAATCAATCACTGTCATCTCAAGCCATAAAGCTTATTCGTTTTTTGAAAAACGAATGTCAAACTTTCTTAGCTCATGTCACGGATCTAAACAAAAATACGTCAGTTTTGAATGATATTTCTATTGTTAATGAATTTTCTGACGTATTCCCTGAAGAACTTCCTGGCCTACCCCCAGAGCGTGAAATTAAATTTTGTATCGACCTTGAACCTGGTACAAAACCTATTTCCAAAGCCCCATATCGAATGACTCCTATTGAACTTCAGGAGTTAAAGACCCAACTGCAGAAATTGTTAGACATTGGCTTTATTCGTCCTAGTACTTCTCATTGGGGTGCTCCTGTTCTATTCGTGAAGAAGAAAGATGAGAGTATGCGACTTTATATTGATTATCGAGAGTTGAATCATGTCACCATAAAAAATAGGTACCCATTGTCACGTATTGATGACCTGTTTGACTAGTTGTAAGGCGCCAAATTCTTTTCAAAGATTGATCTTCGTTTCGGATATCACCAATTGAAGATTAGAACCGATGACATTCTAAAGACGGCTTTCAGAACTCGGTTTGGGCATTATGAATTCCTAGTCATGTCTTTTGGATTGACTAAAGCTCCTGCTGCCTTCATGGATATGATGAACCGAGTATTCAAGGAATATTTGGATCACTTTATGATTGTCTTTATTGATGACATCCTTATTTATTCCAAAAGCCATGAAGATCATGAGCAACACTTGAGGCTAATACTCCAAAAGCTTCGTGGCTTTATGCTAAGTTGAAGAAATATGAGTTCTGGCTTAAGGAAGTAGCATTCCTTGGGCACGTGGTATCAAGTCATGGAATATCTGTTGACCCGGTAAAGATTGAAGCCATTTAAAGCTGGGAGCAACCTAAATCAGTGACCGAAGTACGTAGATTTCTCGGCTTAGCTGATTATTATCTGAGATTCGTAGAAGGGTTTTCTCGAATCGCTACTCCCTTAACTCAGCTGACTCAGAAAGATACAAAATTCGGTTGGAACGAGGAATGTGAGAAGAGTTTTCAAGAACTCAAAAGAAGACTCATTTCAGCACATGTTCTGACAATACCATCTGGCTCGGAGGGATTTGTCATCTACATTGATGCTTCAGGCAAGGGGTTAGGATGTGTTCTCATGCAACATGGGAAAATCATAGCCTATGTCTCTCGACAACTCAAAGAATATGAGAGGAATAATCCTACTCATGATCTAAAGTTGGCAACTGTTGTCTTCGCACTTAAAATTTGGAGGCATTACTTGTATGGGGAGAAAATGGAGATCTTAACCGATCATAAAAGTCTCAAATATTTCTTCACTCAAAAGAAACTCAACATGCGACAGCGACGTTGGCTTGAACTGTTGAAAGATTATGATCATACCATCCAATACCATCCTGAAAAAACAAACGTGATAGCTGACGCATTGAGTAGAAGATCATATGCGGGTACAAGTGCGATATTGTCAACACAAATGCCCATCTTATATGACTTGCAAAGGATGGAGATAGAATTAAAGACTCCAGGGACCCATGTGATGATGGCGAATATACGAGTAGAACCGATTTTAATCGATAAAGTTAAAGCTGCTCAAGCTACAGACCTGGAGCTGATGCATATGAGGAAGAAAGTACAAGAAGGTGCTATGCCGGAAGCAAGAATCGATGAAGAAGGAATACTTCGAGTCAACTCCAGACTTTGTGTTCCTAACGACCCTGATTTAAAGTATAAAATCATGATGGAGGCGCACAACACACCGTTTGCAATCCATCCTGGGAGTACCAAAATGTATCGTGATCTTCGTCATACATTTTGGTGGAACAATATGAAGAGAGAGATAACGTTGTTTATCTCAAAGTGTCTAACTTGTCAACGAGTCAAAGCGGAGCATCAAGTACCAAAAAGTCCATTGCAACCACTTGAAATTTCAGAATGGAAGTGGGAGCACATTACTATGGATTTCGTTAATGGTCTTCCCAAGGTTTCTCAAGGCATAGATGCAATTTGGGTCATTGTTGATAGATTGACCAAATCTGCTCATTTCTTACCAATACGAGAAATTTATACAATTGAACGTCTTGCTCGTATGTACATAAACGAGATTGTATGACTGCATGGTATGCCAAGTATCCATAGTTTCTGATCGAGAGTCAATATTCACTTCACGATTTTGGGTTAGTTTGCAAAAAGCTATGGGCACAGATTTATGATTTAGTTTGGCTTATCATCCTCAGACGGACGAACAATTACTATTCAAACTCTTGAAGATTTATTAAGACTCTGTGTCCTTGACTTCAAGGGAAGTTGAGACAAGTTCTTACAATTGGTGGAGTTTTCCTACAACAACAGTTATCAAGCAAGTATTGGCATGGCTCCATTCGAGGCGTTGTATGGAAGAAAGTGTCGTTCTCCAGTATGCTAGGATGAGGTGGGTGAAGCAACGTTGTTGGGACCGGAGTTGGTACGTATGACTACGAAAAAGATTCAAACGATCCGACAACATATAAAAACCTCACAAGACCGACAAAAGAGTTATGCTGATCTTCATTGAAAGGACGTGGAATTCGATATTGGAGATCATGTGTTGTTACGTGTTGCTCCATGAAAAGGAGTTACGAGATTTGGAAAGAGAGGAAAGCTCAATTCTCGATTCATTGGCCCGTTTTTAATCCTCGATCGAGTAGGGACTATAGCCTATAGACTTGCTTTACCGCCAAGTATGTCTCGTGTTCATAACGTTTTTTATATATCCATGTTACGTAAATATGTGAAAGACCCGAACCATATTATTAAGTTAGAACCGGATAAAATAGCGGAAAATTTAACGTATGAAGATGTTCTTGTTCAAATCTTGGATAAGAATGAACATATTCTACGCTCCAAGGTTATACCTCAAGTCAAAGTGTTATGGAGGAACCACGATGTTGAGGAAATGACCTGGGAGTTAGAATCTAAAATGAAATCAAGGTATCCTTACCTCTTCGACATACCAGGTACGTACCCTAATTTAGAGGGCGAAATTTCATAAGAAGGGGAGATTGTAAGCCCCGAACTTTTATGAATAAAAATGAATTTTCTATAAATATCATTTTTGAATATTATGGAATAAATTTGATATAATGTTATAGTTGTGGGTAATATTTATAAATTTTGCAAAGTATTCAAGTTATTATATAATATTCGATTGGTCAAGGAATATTCGTACGACGGCACAATCATTGGTGGACCTCACAACAGGATTATTGTCGGATTGAGAAAATGACAAAAATATTTTTATGAAAATAACGGCGGAAGTTTTACCGTTGATACTGTTGAACTACTCGGTAGTAAAAGTACAGTAATACACGTGGTTGCATAGTAGCACACAGTATTGATTATTAATGCTTATGTGAGAAGTCACCCAGTTTGATTCAATTATTGTCGATATTTTATATGTTATTAAATCAATAATTGAGATGACGAAGTTGTTAATATTATTTTTTGCATTATTAACGATGTCTAGAATTTCTGCCAAAGAGAGGTTTGGTCACCTAATTGCGCGTCAATAGAGAGAAATCCTTATTGGAAAGCCCCCTCTTTCCTGGGAACGACATGGTCGATTAATAGTGTGAATAATAATAATGATGATGACGTTTTGTTTTATTCGTATTATTAACGTAATAAAATAGAAAAACTTTTTATATAAAACAGAATACTTTTATAAAGTTATTCATTTTATTAGGCTAACAGTAAAATCTTTTTATATAAAATATAATACTTTTATAAAGTTATCTGTTTTATTATACAATAATTTGAATATATTATATTTTATTATGCATAGTATTTGCATAATGCTTGCATAATATTTGCATAGTAAAATATTTTTAAAAGTTATTCGTTTTATTAGATTATAAATAGAATATATTATATTTTATTTAAAAGATTTTGCTTTAAATATGGACCGTCCGATTAAAGTAAATCAATCTGAACCGTTCATAGATTGGTTACTATTCATTCCATTTTTTCTATAAATAGAAGTTCATTCCTTCATTATTTCTTACGAATTCACTGAAACTCTAGAGAGAGAAACTATAGAGAGAAAAACTATAGAGAGAAAGAAGAAAAGTATTCTGTTACTTCACTATTCCGATATCAAGTTTCTTTTACGGTAAGGGATATTATTTATTTTGTATTCATGAAGAGAACTTCTATTATTCCATCGTTATTATTCTGTTGGAATAACCTGTATATGCGGGCTACCCTATATTTGGTGAAATTCTTCTGTATTCCATTCTTTATTATTCTGTTGGAATATTTTGTTTGTGCTTTACGCCGTACCTGATTCCGTCTTTATTATTCTGTTGGAACATCCTGTTGGTGTGAATTTCACCTGATCTGGCTCCGTTATTTATTATTCTGATTGAATAACATGTCTATGCGAAGTACCGCATGCATGGTGATTTCTTTTGTTATTCCATTCTTTATTATACTCAGTTGGTTAAAGTTTTGACTTCTACACTCCATGAAATTAGTGGAATATTCTTGATATTTGCGCTTCATCCAGTATATTTTTATGAAAATATTCTTCTGAGCATTCTTGAATTTTACTTTATAAAGAAGTATCATATTGACAATTTGGACGTTATTAGTTCCTGAATAAATTAATTCTTGAACTTGTTTTATTGAATTCTTATATCATTGTCATTATACTCATGTTTATATTATTTTTGAAAGTCATCTGTGGCCTGTAGTGCATAGATGGACTTGGTATGATTATGATCAGGAATTATTCGGTGTAATCATGACCGTAATGTTACAAATGATGTGGTAAAAGTCCTCATTGGCCCAAAGTGCATTGATGAACAGTTGTTAGCATGATCATGACCATTGATGAATACACAAATATCTTTGGCCCGTAGTGCATGGATAATTTATGGTCGTGACCCTAATGAATATCCTTGGCCGTAGTGCAGTGATGATGTGGATTATTTATTAAGCTGAGTCTCAGCGATAAAATTGATGAAAAAACTTTGTAAATCATAAAAGATAGTAGATTTTATTCTCTACTTGACTCTTTTAATGGATTGCATGTTCCGCTGCAGTTAAACTTGATGTCTATTGTATTTTATCAGTTTAACATTGTTGAAGACTAATGATAATTTATTCAGCATTATCTTAGTCATAATATTTCTTACTGGGCTAGTTGAGCTCACCCTTTCTTTCACTGTTCTCTTCAGGAAATGAGAACGTAGGCGGGACTAGTCGGGAAACGGAGTGATGGTCTGAGATGGTGTCTTAGTAGTCCTCACTATTCTGTTAAATAGTGTGATAATAAATGTAATGAGGACTAAATTGAGTGTGGATATTGTCTAGATGACAATATTTGTATTAAAACTCACAGCATGTATTTTGTCGTATTTTACACGACTGTTGTATAATCAAGTTGTATTTAATTTTAGTACCATGTATTTGGCGACTCAAGATGGGTGATGTATACCTATTTTGGGGGCGTCACAGTTGGTATCAAATCTTAGGGATATGATCCATGACTGAGATGTGAGATAAGAACTAGGAGGGAAGAGACGGGAAATTCATTCACTAGTATGACCTACCTAAGTTTATTTGGTATTTAATTGGTCGATCAGAGTATATGGATAATATGTGATATGTTAATTAACCCTTGTTTTGTGGCAGTATTTGAAAATGACATCCGAGAATGTTGAGAACATCAATGGAACACAGGAGACCATTGAGTCTCCACAGATCAATAATCAGGATAATGTGCGTCAGGAAGGGGATAATCCTAATGCAAACAACAACACTGACCAAATGATGAACGATGGAATGTTCCGAGGTTTCATGCAATTCATGCAACATCAGGCGAGAGCGGATCATGTCCAAAATACAGGTGGAAACACTGGCAACTCTCGGACGGTCACCGCCAAACAGTTCAAGGAGCTGGGACCACCGGAGTTTTTTGGAGAGCCAAAACCATTTAAGGCGGAGACGTGGATAAAGCAGATCAACAAGATATTTGATATCTTGGGTTGCTCCGAGGAGCGAAAGGTTCCCTTTGCCACTTTTATGTTGCGGGCAGAGGTAGATTACTGGTGGAAATCTGTAAAGCGTACTCAACCTGCCTAAGAAATGAGATGAGATCTATTTCTAAAATTGATCCGGTTATCATGCTTCATAGTAAGTTGATCAATTGACCAATACAATGCTGACACACGCATAAAAAAAGATCACCTCTCACATGCGTGTCGACACTGTATTGGTCAATTGACTAAAATTAACTTCATGCTAACTATTCTCTCAAAATTAAAGATAAAAATAAAGGGATGGAAAAAAAGAAAGAAACAAGAAAAGAGAAAAAATAATCATAAATATCATAACAAATTGGAAAAATATTATTATTTATTATATTTATTGTTTAAAAAATTTAATACGAATATTCATTTTGTTTCATAAATTAATTTTAAGATTCAAAATATATTTTTAATTTTGTAAAGAGAGTAGTACTACTCAATACATGTACATACCTTTTGAGATAGGAATCAACTTGTTTGGTAGCACGTACATCTGAACAAGAATCAAATACTTCGGTCTTTCCAAATTAATTCTATATATTGACTTTTTTTTAAATAAAAAAAAACAAATAACGGCTAGTGGTTCGAAGGCTAGTGGTTGCTAGGAGTGAGCAAAAAACGGTTAAAACCGAATAATCGAACCGAATCGAATTTTTTTAACCGAATTATTTCGGTTTTTCGGTTTTTTTTACAATTTCGGTTATATCCGAATTATTATTCACTATTCGGTTTCGGTTTCGGTTTGGAAAAACAGGTTATTCGGGTATCCGAATAACCGAACATTACTTATTAAAAAATTAATTTTATAATAATAATAATATAATAATAATAATAATAATAACAGTAATAATAATAATAATAATAATAATAATAATAATAATAGTAATAATAATAATAATAATAACAGTAATAATAATAGTAATAATAATAATAATAATAATAATAACAGTAATTCGGTTTTTTCCCGAATTACCGAAATTACAATTCGGTAATTCGGTATTCGGTAATTCGGTTATTGTTAAATTTCGGTTATTAGTTCGGATAGCAAAATCATCATTATTTCGATTTTCGGTTATAACCGAATAGCTTATTCGGTTCGGTTATAACCGAATGATCACCCCTAGTGGTTGCGGATGACACAAGATAAAAAATAAAATAAAAATTGTGTTCAAATTCAATTTCTCTTACTAAAAGTAGAAAAACACGGATTCAGAATATACTATTTTTATTTTTTGATAAGTTGATTAATTGACTAATAAAATATTAATATATATAGTCTCGTCTGTGTATCGGCACTCTATTGGCCAATTGACCAACTTATTCAAAAATAAACTTCATACGTTACCACTTCCGAAAAACACATAATACTCTATCGGTTCCTCAATAACGGGTTTATTTTGATTTTTTCAGCTAAGTTCACCCTTTTTTATAATTAATTTTTTTATATAATATAGGATGAAGAAATTATAATAAATTTACTATTAATTCCGATTTTCATCAGTTTGAAAATATAAATAAATATACTTAATTTTTAATTAAGAATTTGGTTAATTTGACAAAAAAATATATCAAATTAAGTCATTTTTTGGGGGACAAAGATAGTATAAAGGAAAAAGTCCGATCAAATGAAATAAAAAATGGTGTTGATATATATGAGCACCTTAGAATAATAGTTGCACACCCAAATATATTAAAAAAATTATATTATAGATATATAAAATCAACTAACCATTTACTATTTATTCATTTTCCCTTTTATTATACATCATCATATATATCTATAAAATAGAAGGTGTATACACTTGGCCAAAATTTAATTTTCAACCATATATTGTATTGAATTGAACTAGTTAATTAAAACCTGTTATCTTTTCATAGTTTTACTTAATAACAGTTTTTAATTTGAGATATTTAATAATATAATATATTAAAGTTTTGAATTAAAGACTAGAACACATAAAAATATTAAGAAAAAATATATTTATAAGGGCAAGCCTTCTTATTCTTAAGACATGATATATAATTTTACTTGCTATTTTATTAGAGAAATTACCAACAACATTATAGTTTATTGCCCCGTCTAATTCAAAAGATTTTATTTTGACTTATAATTAAAATAAATAAAAAATTTATTTAGTCAATAAACTTTTTCTTATAAAAAAAATTTCAATTAAAATTGAGAAGCTAATTAACATATTAGAGAAACTACAATTAATTTAACGTGCACACATAAATATATTGCTATTCATAAAAAAGCATTCAAAAATCACAAGGTTGATTGCTTTTTGACGAGGTAAAAAAGTCAACATACAACTATCTGGACCAACACTAGATAATTGTAATATCAAGTTCAAATTTACTATTCTATCTGGCCTCATGCTTGGTTTTATTTCATATATATGACATATTGCTGTAATTAAGGTGTATTTTAATTATTGTGAATTTTATAAATTAATGAAAAAAATTACCTAACATATCACAATATATGACAATATTCAAAATGAGATTAGTTGAGACACTAAATCAGATTTGATTATAGCAATATGAAGATAAATAAAAGAAAAAATATATTTTTACATGCATATTTAATATTTTTAAATAGAAAATCGATATTTTCATATTATTTTTTTGATATTTTTATAATTAGGGTCCATATATTAACTGATGTTGAATTTTTATTAACTAATATGTAGACGCATGGAAATAGTAAAAAATGATATGTAAATATTAGTTTCTTTTAAATATGATTCTCTTAAATTCACTTTTATGTAAAGGTAAGGGGGTGTTTATTTAGAGCTTGAATGGTTAAATCTGTCAATTATTTAGTGCGTTTGTTTTGAATAAAAATTGTCTAAATGACTGAACATGTTAGATTTTTGAGTTGAATGACCAAGTATAATTTTTTTGGCTGAATGACGGCTTAATGAAGTATTTTATAATTATTTTTTTACAATATTAACTATTATATTAAGTAATATTAAATAAATTTACTAACAATTTTGAATCTTTTTAGAGAATAAAATAATAAAAAAATTGTTATTTAGATGTTTTAGACATCTCAATTATCAAATAATTTTTTCCATTCATATTCTTCTTCAGTTCATTAAGATTATTCAAATATTCACAATTATTTCATTCAATTTTATCAAAAAAAAAACATCATGTATGTGAAATATTTATGTGGCCTCAAGTCCTGAACTCCTGCGCGCCAACTACCTTTCCCTTCACTATAAATGAACTTACTAGACCTCCGCTTCTCCTCTCAACCAGCATCCAATTAACTAACTATTCCGTCTCTCAATCTCCTCCCGGAGTTCCCCCACCATAAAGATGGACGTTCGCCGGCGACCTGTCAAGTCTCTTTCCTCCGCCAAAACAGCCACCGCCGGCGAACCTCCCAAATCCCAACAACAACACCCCAAAGCCTCAGATGCCCTCCCTCTTCCATTATATCTCACCAATGGACTGTTCTTCACCATGTTCTTTTCTGTCATGTATTTCCTTCTCCACCGGTGGCGCGAGAAGATCCGAAACTCCACTCCCCTCCATGTGGTCACCCTCTCTGAATTGGCAGCCTTGGTTCTATTAATGGCTTCCGTAATCTACCTCCTAGGCTTTTTTGGTATTGGATTTGTCCGGTCAGTCATCAGGCCTTCGCCTGATGCCTGGGACATTCTCGAGGATGACAATGCCATCAACGAGGAAGATAGTCGTCGAGAGCCATGCGCGGAGGCTATCGACTGTTCTCTTCCACCCAAGCCCAAGATTGTCCACATGGTTCCGCAAAAGGCGCTGAATCCCAAGTCAGCATTTGCGGATATGATGGTAGAGCAACCTGCACTTGCCATCGCACCTCTTACAGAAGAGGACGAGGAAATAGTCAAATCTGTAGTGACTGGAAAAATTCCTTCCTACTCACTCGAGTCCAAACTGGGAGACTGCAAGAAAGCTGCTGCAATTAGACGCGAGGCATTGCAGAGGATTACTGGAAAGTCCTTGGCCGGGCTACCTTTGGATGGATTTGATTACAAGTCCATATTGGGGCAATGCTGCGAGATGCCGGTGGGGTACGTGCAGATTCCGGTGGGGATTGCCGGGCCTTTGTTGCTTAATGAGACGGAGTATTCGGTGCCAATGGCGACTACGGAGGGGTGTTTGGTAGCAAGTACTAATAGGGGTTGCAAAGCTATCTATGCTTCCGGTGGCGCCACCAGTGTATTGTTAAGGGACGGCATGACTAGAGCCCCAGTGGTGCGGTTTAGTACCGTCAAAAGGGCGGCAGAGTTGAAATTTTTCTTGGAGGAACCCTTGAATTATGATACTCTTGCCCATGTCTTTAACAAGTAAGTATAATTATTATTCTTTTAAATTGTCATGTACTTTCTGTCACTAGCTAGATTTGTTCATCAAACATTCTTCGTATATAATTTCTTATTTAAGAGAAACAAATTATGTGGATTTCTTGTTTTCATCAATAATGGTTTCAACATTTTAATGGCTATGGTAGGTAAGGATTTCTACTATTTTATTTTCTGTGCTTTTTGGCTCAACTTTATTATATACACTTCATAAATTTGACTTTCGTTGAACTTATAAGTATATTTTCCTCAATCTGATGAGATTGCTCGATGTTGTACGAAATTCCCTTTTCTGTGTGCAATTTTATTCTACTTTTTGATTGTTACATCCACCATTTTGTTTCTATTGATTCCAATTTTCTAAACAAATATTGGGTGCCAAATCTTTTTACTGCCTTGACTAAGTCTTTGATTGTGAGTTTGTCACTAATATATTGCACGTACAGTATTAAACTTTATTTTTTTGCGTGAAAATATGTACAGATCTAGCAGGTTTGGTAGATTACAAGGAATTAAATGTGCAGTAGCAGGTAAAAATTTATACATGAGATTTACCTGCAGCACTGGGGATGCAATGGGTATGAATATGGTCTCCAAAGGCGTCCAAAACGTCCTCGATTTCCTTCAGAGTGATTTCCCTGACATGGATGTCATGGGAATTTCTGGTACTGTCACGTCACCACTACTACATTTAAATTTTTACATACAAATTTCTTAAAATAGCACGTTCTATGAATATTGTCATTAAAATTTGGATATTTAAATTGTAACAGGAAATTACTGTTCTGATAAGAAACCAGCAGCAGTGAACTGGATTGAGGGCCGTGGTAAATCGGTTGTTTGTGAGGCAATTATAAAGGAGGAAGTAGTGAAGAAGGTGTTGAAGACCAATGTGGCAGCCTTGGTGGAGCTTAACATGCTCAAAAATCTTGCAGGCTCAGCCGTGGCTGGTGCCCTTGGGGGGTTCAATGCCCATGCCAGCAATATTGTGTCCGCTGTTTATATATCCACCGGCCAGGATCCTGCACAAAATGTTGAAAGCTCTCATTGTATCACAATGATGGAAGCTGTTAATGATGGCAAGGACCTTCATATATCTGTCACCATGCCTTCCATCGAGGTACTAACGCTTATACTACTTCATTTGATTTTATTTCATTTCATTTCAAGTACTTAACAAATTCAAACTATTAAGAAGGAAGATTTTTACTTAAATCAATGATGATCATGCGTCTGTTTATATCACGTAACTTGAACCCACCATTTATCAACCGCATAAAATTGAACTAAGTTAATAAAATCACATAGTTTAGCCTTACTTTGTGTTAAAAATTGATTCAAATTTGTGCATATTTTCATGTCATGGTGTTGCACATCTCATTTTCCAATGACCAAAAAAATAGTACTACCTCCGTTCCTAAAAGATTGTTGTTTTAGAAGGTAAAATTTGTTACAAAAAGTTTGTCGTTTACAACTTTCGAGAAGAATAAATTATTTACTTTCCTATATTACCCATACCTTCTCTCATTGTCCCAAGAAATTCTCTTCCTTGTATTAATAGTCTTTCAATTCCTCATAAAGGGATAGTGATGGAATTTCAAACAAATTTTACTTGGTAAATGGTGCTTTCTTACTATTCATGTGTAAAAACCTTAAACGACAATCTTTTAGGAACGGAGTAGTAACAATCATGAGAGGTTCAGATGGGGAACATGAATGGATCTGAATTGGGAGTAAAATCAATGCTGCTGATCTTCTGCATGTGCTAGCAGAAATGATATTATTGCAACTCGTCTCCTTAGGGCCCATTTACTTTTCCCTTGCCATGAGCCTTTGACATTGTCTGATATCCTTCACTCCAGTCTCACATCTTTTCACATGTTAGTTGTCTGTTTTTGGACTAAATTTTCAAGATTTTTTTTTTCTGAGAAAACCACTGAAATCATTATTTTTTTGAATGAATTTATCAGGTGGGGACAGTAGGAGGTGGGACCCAATTAGCATCCCAGTCAGCATGCCTGAACCTACTAGGAGTGAAGGGTGCAAGCAAAGAGTCACCAGGGTCAAACTCAAGGCTCTTGGCCAGCATAGTAGCTGGTTCAGTCCTGGCTGGTGAGCTTTCCCTAATGTCTGCCCTTGCAGCGGGGCAGCTTGTAAAGAGCCACATGAAATACAACAGATCTAGCAAGGATATCACAAAACTCTCCTCCTAGTTCATTATTAGTATTTACATAAACTACCACTGAAAAAAAGAAAACAAAATAAATTTTCCAATGGAGGAGAAAATAAGGAAATAACAGAAAAGGAAAAGTACTTAATGTTGGGGGAGGAAACAAACAGAGAAAAGATTGAATTTCCCTTCCCTAGATGATACCTACAGAAATCAAGGCTACAATTTATTGTAAGGTTTGGAGGGGTAGATCTAGATGTGTCAAGGGGGTTTGTTTTTAAATTTTTAGTATTATATTATATTTTGAGAATGTCTAGATGTAGATGCAATTAGGTTGTGTGTAACATGGAGGGTTGCATTTCTATATTTCATGTTATTGTAGTAGTAATATTTTTACATGATTAGTTTGTATAATATATTAGAAAGAAGGATTCTCTTCATTGGGGATTGAGATGTGTTCATCACTATATGATTTACTATTGGCTTGAATTTTTTTTTTGAAGTCTCATTTTTCAAAAACTTTATTTGAATATGAAAATTAGACACAAATACTCTTTAATAGTGGGTAAAAATATAAATATATGAAATTCAAATACGCTCATGTCCAATTTTCATGTCTGCCTAGAAGAGTTCTCATTTTTTGGAAATCAATATAACTTCATAATGAAGTGGATCATTCTAATCAATAAGGAAGAATAAATAAATTCACAAGCAAGAAAGTATGAGAAAACACATTTCACAAGGAAAAAATAAAATAATCTAAATGAGAATTGAACCTGTTAGAGCCTCCTCGGCCACCCTGTACTTTATACTTCTTCCGCTTCAAAATATAAAATTAATTTTGACTTATGTGATGTCAGATTGAGATATTTTTAATTTAAAATTGATCTGAATTCATTTAATTTTATACAATCCAATTATGAAAATCCTAAACTATCTCAAAAGTTTTATTAATTACATCAATTTTAAATACCAAAATATATGTAACTGAATTTAAAAATCCAAAACTAACCTTGATCCATAAGGATTTAGTCCCAAGATTGTATTGCACTATTTAAAATATACTTTAAAAATTTGTTGAAGCTAGCTTTATATGTTTTGGTGCCACGGAGTGATGGGTACCTTCCTTTATTCATTATTTGAAGATTACAAAACCTTGAATGAAATGTGGTGGGAAATCCTTCGTAGCTCCACAATTACCTACGTTCTTGCACTATGCATCTATAAAATCCATGTGTTTCACGTGCCAAAATACATACATAATGAGTTTATACGATATAATTTTCTCTTTTAAAATAAAAAACTTATATTACTCCCTCGTTCGTGTTTCATTTAAATTTTGAGAACAATGATTCTTGCAAGTAGTAATGCATTTTAAATAGTTTATGATTTTTATAATTATAATAACATAAACTAAAAGAATTTATATTAATTTTGAATTTAAAAATATTTAAATTTAACTTTTTTATAAAATTAATACTGATATTATAATTTAAAATAATATATATATATATATATATATATATTTTGATCTTAGGTCTAGAGGGAACCTTACCACTAGACACTAGGCCTACATAATCTTTGGTTTAGTTTATATGCTATGATTGGATATAAAAGAGTTGTGATATAAAAAACTTTCTCAATCTATAAAGCAAACATCCACATAATCATGGATGTTCAATGTCGAGGGAGTGTGTCCACTTCTTTTTATTGCTCGCTTATCACTTTTTTTTTCGGATTGAGTTTTGGTATATACCTATTTTAAACGAGTATTGTTAGGTTACAAAAAACATACATATAACAAAATAATGTAGCGGTGTGTAATTAGTTGATAATCCAATACAAATACGTATATCTAGTTGCATGTTTGTTTTTTTATGTGATAACTTAAAATAATCATAATTATGTTTAGTTTTGTTTAAAATTAATTAATGTATTGATTAAAAATTATCATTCGGACTATTATATAATTACCTAATAATAACATATTTTAAACTTATTTATATATTAAAAAAAAATATTTACTCATTATATATACAAACCTACCCAACCCCAAACCCAAACCCAAACCCAACCCCAACCCCAACCCCCCAAAAAATAATATTTTTTGATTATATATACTCCCACTTCACCCACCCACTCACTCGCACCCGCACCCCTACTCTTATCCCAAAAAAATAATATTTACTGATTATATATACACTTTCACTAGCTCATCCCACACCCCACACCCCACACCCCACACCCACACCCCCACCCCCCCAACCCTACACTCCAAAAATAATATTTACTGATTATGTATATACTTCCACCTCGTCGACCCGCCACCCCGCCCATCTCCACCCCCACTCCACCCACGCCCAAACCCACCCCAACCCAACCCCCAAAAAATAATATTTGGTCATTATGTATACACCTCATCCTTACCCCCACCTTCACCCCTACTCCCACCCACACCCACACCCACACCCACCCATACACCCACACTCACACCAAAAAATAATATTAAGTGATTATATATACCCACCCCCATCCCCACCCCCACCTTCAACCCCCCCAAAATAATATTTACTGATTATGTATACGACCCCACCCAGCTCACCCCCACACCCTAAAAATGATACTCCCTTTATCTCATTATATTTGACGTTCTAGAGATTTTCACATAGATTAAGAATAGATATAGTTTTACTATTTTACCCTTAATTAATACTTTGATCTCATTTAATTCTCCATTAACACCAAACTTGATTTCACACTCTCTCCTAATTTTCTCTCCTAATTAAAGAATAGAATTTAAACTGTTTTTTGAAAATAGAGAAAATAGTCATTAATGGTGGTGGAGAAGGAAGGGTAGAAAAGAAAACAAATATTCTTGGTTTTGTAGAACGTCAAATATTTTGGGAAGAAAAAAACTCTCTAAAACGTCAGGTATAATGGGATAAAGGGAGTATTTACTTATTATGTATACACTCAACCCCGCTTAGCCCCCAACCCACACCTCTCCCCCAAAAAAATATTTACTGATTATATATACACTTTCACTCGCTCATCCCCCACACTCACCCTTCCCAAAAAATAATATTCAATTATTATATATACACCTCACCCCCACCCTGCCCAACCCCCCTCCCCAAAAAATAATAATATTTAGTTTTTGTACTAATAAATTTTAAGTTGCGAGTAATAATAACAAAAATTGCAAGATATTATGGTTATTTTAGAAAAAAATTGAGGTTAATTTTGTATAGCAATTTTTAATCCCAAATGATAGGAATTATTATATCAGATAGAACATGATATTAAATAATCTCACATCTTAAGTTATTTTATAATCTCAGGACTAATAATAGTCCCAGCTCAAATTTAAAACAAAAAAGACACTTGAAATTAATAGTCATTATCCCAAATGTAATCCTTGCAAACAAACATAACCTTGATGTATGCAGCTGTGATGATTCCCTTAATAAACTTGAGATTGTGTATAGGTAGTAATGTTTCATAATAAATTCTTCACTCCTTTCTTTGTGAAATGATTTATGTAGCAAATGAGATCTGGCTACACATTCAAATCCAGGAGTTTTTAAATAATTGCCCAGGTTATAGTACTTGCCCCAGCTAGTCCTTGTATTTAAAGCCATTAACACAACAATAAGCTTCAGTTTTGTGACAATCAATCATTGAAGAGAAAGGACCAGGTACACTAAGAAACAGTTAAACGTTGACAAACAAAGTTTTGCATATAAACCCATTATAAATACATAGATACAGCACGCGAGAATCAAACTATCCAACACCAAGTCAAGGGGCAAAAATCATATATGAAGATGGAATGGAGAGTATTTCGCCAATTATTATACACAAAATTGCATTCTAAGATACAGAAGCACACCAATAATATGTGAAGTATAAATGGTAATCAGTTTTGAGAGATATGGGAAGAATGAAGTATCAAACAGTTTTGGATCCTTGTTAACGCCAAATTTTGTTATTCTCCCGACGATCAGTGTTGATTCCGGGTACTAGTTTTATTTTGCTGAAGTCGATGGACTTGGATTGTCTTGGTTGGCTTCGAGAAGCATATAGAAGACGTTGTTGCTGACTTATGACATAATAGGCCCACACGAACTATTGTCGCTTACGTGGGAACCCTTTTTAGAATGTTAGCACCAATGCATCTTTTACTCACTTGAATCAATAATCAAAGTGATTTATGCTTTGATTTAATATATATAACATGAATACTATCTCCACATTTTATGATATAAACGATGTAACGTGTAAAATAATATTAATGATGGGGATGCTAAAATTTTAATTAGCATGAACAGATTACTAGCAGACGGCTGAACGCATATTGCATATATATTTTTAAAATTTAATAAAAAAAATCACTTATCTCCTTCGGTGAATTGGTGATTTTAAATCGACACTAGAACAAGTGTCTTTTTTCAGACGGCGCCAATGTTAACGCCAAATTTTGTATGCCTGACGAAATCACCAAAACAGCAGGCCAAAATCGCGCTAACGATTGATGGAGTAGTTGATTATATCAAACTCACAAAATACATTCACACAAAACATAAAAAAAAAATATAAATATGAACACAAGAATTTACGTGGAAACCCAATTGGAAAAAAACCACGGGGAGAGAGAGTAATCCACTATAATAATATTGGGATAAGTTGTGTATTTGTGTTCTTGTCTCTTGTGTCCTCTAGCTTGTAGCCGTATATATAGAAGTCACCTCCATCCGCATCCAAATAGGAGAAGATTCTTTTTATAGAATCACCTTATAACTACTGAATCCAATTAGGAGTAGGACTCCTAATTAAACCTCCTTATCCCACCAAATAAGGAACTGTCTCAATGTCAAAATATATATTATGGGTCAACACCAAATCTAACCCATTATATAAATTGGGTTACACCTTGGATAGACCCAAATAACCACACTCCAACAATTATGTTATTTTGTTTTTAATTTTAGATTTTATACTTATAAAATTGTAATAGTAAAATATTTTCTCATTTCTAAGTAAAATAACAAATTCAATTTATAATTATATTTATTATAAAACTAATTATTATGTGGAGACTCGAATTCGAGCTTGAATTTGAAGCTCGCTAATAGTTTGAATATAATTCATTCTGATCGGGTCGAATTCGAGTAATAAATATTAAAGTCGAGTCGAATTTGATTATTATTTTTAATACAAAATTCAAGTATGAATTTAATGTTTCAAGTCGAATTCGAGTAACTCTATGATCTTTTTAATTTGACTCGTATACACCCTTAAGCATAGTACATATTGAGTATTTACTGAAACAACGTATTTATTAATTTACACGGGCTCATAGTAAAATATGGTTTTGGATATGTTTTTATTTATAAAATTTGGTTATGATTTCATTTAAGAATTAAAATTTCATTACTTATTTTTAATATGAGTTGTGTGAATTGAAATCATGTAGTTATGAGTCAAATATAGTTCAACTCATATTTCAAATTTCAAACTTACCATTATTATGGTCTAATTAAATAAATTATTTATGATATTTAATTTCTATATTTCTTGACATTCAATCTCTAACGTTTTATTTATTCTTCTTCTCTCAAAATTTTTATACACCCTTTCTAAAAAATTTAGATTTTATCTCTAAATTTTTTTTTGGCTTTATGATATTTTTTTGTCTTTTAAATTTAAATTTAAAATTTGAAAACTGAAATAAAAATAATTAATAAGAACAAATGTGCATATTTGTTTACATTTGCATCATTTAATCACCAAGTTAAGATATCATTAATTAAATAAAAATTCATTTATTCAATGTAATTTTTGTTATATATGAAAACATCTCCATATGTAACTATATAAATACACATGTGCTAACATAATTATATATATTGATATTATAATCTATAAAATTAAATTTTTGCTCCCTATATATATATATATGTATTCTTAATTAGTAAAAAAATGAAATTCATTTTCAGCACCAAATACAAAAAGTAATTAGTTGAACACGAACAATAAAATAATTTGCCAAAAAACATTTAACATTTTCTTGATTTGAAAAAAGTAATTTATTTATCAATAACAAAAATATATGACATGGACGGCTGAGATTAATCCAGAATCAAGTTTAACATTCTTCTCTCTATGACAATTTACAAAGTAGTTGATACATAATAAAGCGGGTTGGAAAATGAATAATCAGTTTGAGCCAATATTTTCCATTAAAATATGAGTTTAAACTTTATATAATTTAAATAATAAAAAATAGTTAACCAACCCTAATTTAGGTTTACCCAACATGTTATAACATATAGATATATTTTTAAATATTTTGATTTTAAATTTATGCAAGTGTAATTTTAAAAATGTATAAATTAGTACAGTAATTTATTTGCTAATCACGAAGTTATTATTAGTACAGTTACAAAGTAATCAGGAACAATATCTACTTTGTTTGTACAGTAATCAAGTTATTTGTTATTAATAAATTATTGTACTAATTTATACAGTAACCATACTAATTAATTACGGTACTAATTATTATTATAAATTACTGTACTAATAAATTATTAATTAGTACAGTAATCATGGAACAAACAAATAATTAGTTACAGTAATCAAATTATTTGTACAAACAAATAATTAGTAGAGTAATCATGAAACAAACAAAGTTATTATTAGTACAGTAACATGTTTCTGCGGTTCATGTATCTACTTTGTTTACTTGGAACAAACAAAGTTATTACTCGCTCCGTCCCAAATTAATTGTTCAGTTTTGATTTTTTAAAGTTAAATTTATCATTTTTAAAATTAATCTTTTTACTATTTTTGTTAAAATATATGAATAGATTATAACTAAAAGAAAGTATATACAATTTATTACTAACCCCAATTTTTATAATTTTAGAAATATATTTATATATGCTTAATTATTAATTCTAAAAATAGTCAATTAGACTTAAAAAAGTCAAAATTGATCAATTAATTTGGGACGGAGGGAATATTAATTAGTACAGTAACAAAAAGTAATTTTTTAGGGACCGAAATGTATAACTTAGTACATTAATTTATTTTTACGTATAAACAAGTTTAAATTATAATTTAAAATATGTTATTATTAGTAAGGGTATAATAGTCCAAACAATATTTTTTTTATCTAATCCTCTAATTAATCATGAAAAAAACAAACATAACATGCGATTATTTTAAGTTATTCCCTTAAAAAATAAATATGTGACTAGGACTAAGTATGTTTGTTTGTAAATATTATAATCCTGATATTATAATTCATGAGATTTATAATCACAAAACTATTAATCTTAAGATTATAATTATAATCCAAAGACTATTAATTAAGTCATTTTATAATTCATAGACTAATAATCTCACGTTTAAATTTAAAAACAAATAAGATATTTAAAATTAATAATCATATATTAAGTATAATCTTTATAAATAAATATAAAAATTATAATCGGTTTAAGATAATTACTTGGCCCATAAACGTGGTGCCGCACAATGATAGTGATAATGAGGGTCCACTCTAAGCAATTAAAGTATAAAGTAATAGTTAAGCAGCATAATTAAACTGAACTTTCCTAAAGTTGATGGTGCCCTTAAACCAAAAGTTATTTCTGTCCTCTACTTTTTGTATTTGTGTAGTACTCCCTCCGTCCCAAATTAACTGCTCAGTTTTGACTTTTTTAAGTCAAATTGACTATTTTTAGAATTAATAATTAAGCATATATAAATATATTTCTAAAATTATAAAAATTAGGATTAGTAATAAATTGTATATACTTTCTTTTGGTTATAATCTCTTCACCTATATTTTAGCAAAAATAGTAAAAAGATTAGTTTTAAAAATGGTCAATTTGACTTTAAAAAGTCAAAACTGAGCAGTTAATTTGGGACGGAGGGAGTACAAAAATTAGGTGGAAACCACCCACAAACACAACCTTTGAAATCTGCACCTGCACCTGCTTTGACCTTCCTCTTCTCATAAGATTAAAATGCACTACTTAATTACTTGTATCCAAATTTGGCCCCTTTATTTGTGTTTTCTAACTCTTATTTTTTGTTGTAATTGTTTTTTGGTTGCATGCATGCAATGGCCAAAGGCAGGGGACATCAGTTCCAGTTTGCACACCCAAAGTTAGTTTTATGACATTTCAATGGGAAAGTGGTGTAGTCTACTTCTTTAATTTCACCTGATGAGTAGCTGGCATGGGCATGGCCCCTAATAATTGGGAATTTTAACCTCATTTATAGTACTGGTAGTAGTAGCACACTGTACAAATACATTTCGGACTCAATCTATGCTACAACTCTCTACATTGCTTAATGAACAAAAGGTTAAAATAGTCTATACATCTAAGGGGTGTTTGTTTAGATGGTTGAATCAGTCATGTCAACTATTCAGTACGTTTGTTTTAAATAAAAATTGTCTGAATGACTGCAACAATATGCAAGTTCTTTCTTCTTCTTTTTTTAATATTAAATTTCATAATTATTTTTAAACCTAATTTATTTATTGAAAAACCTTAGATACGAGCAAGTAAATTAAAAAGTCTAATGAGGCATGTGAACCTCTGATCTATCTAGACAACTACTCTCTCCATTCTTTTTTCAATAAGTATTGGGAAACATGTTTGCACCGACCAGTCTAGCGACTGGCCGGAGTTTAATTTAATTTAATTTATTTTTTGCTTTTTACTCACAAATAATTAATGTAATTTATTGAAAATAAAATTTTTATAAAATGTAGTGATTTAGGTGTTATTTGAATACATATAAAAAATAGGATTGTGCAGTATGTGCAACTCTATTTTTTACATGTATCCAAACGACACTTAAATTACTGTATTTTATAAAAATTTCCGTTCAAATAAATAACATTAATTATTTGGGAGTTAAAAACAAAAAAAATAAATTCCGACCGGTCGCCACCCCGGTCGGTGCAAACCTGTCGCCGTAGAAGGACTGTTCTTTTTTAGTCGTCTTTTTAGAAAGTGAAAGCAGATTATCCCTATATTTAAAACTAAACTACTTAATTTTCATCTTTTACCAAGGTAATATTGAGATTGTATATTTATTTTAATTAATCAAAAAAAAGATTAAATACATTTCTTAATTCAAATAAAAAAGAACGGAAAGAGTAATAAACAATACTAGAATAGACTATTTGCAGCTAGGGGTGAATGTTCAATTATTCAATTTTATTTGTTTTTTGCCCAATTTTATTTGCAGCTTTCATTGTTACAGCGCCGTTCAATGACTATAAACAAATCATGACCATACAAACAAAATATGATCATAAACAAATACCAAAATTTCTAGCATTTCGTAATAATGTCAAGTACATTCCAAAACTCGAGAAATTAAACTAGAGGAACCAGGGCAAAAAAGAACTCCATTCAATATGATTTTTCCATTTTCTTTTTGTGGGTATCATCCCTCCAAGAAGATAACATCATAGGAAGCATAACACACTAACTCAATTGGTCCCTTGCAGACCTTTCCAACATTATTGAAACCCCATGTTTAAAAAAAATTCTATCTAGCTAATAATAATCTTAATTTACACGTACAAATTAAACTCATCTTCAGTTGAATATATATATAGTTTATAATTAATCTATGGCTATATATCTTGGTCTTCATGATGATCAGCTGAAACAGATGACCTTTTAATAAACTCCAAGCAATCCGCAATAGCTTCCGAATAAAAAGAATTTGATCTCCCAAATGACCTTAACCTATATTCGGTACCGTAAACATTTGGTGCAACCAAATCTCTTCTGCTTCTGTTATCTTTCTTCCCAGCACTATTCCTCTTCAAATAATTCAAACCATTTTCGTACGAACATCGCCACCGGCTTAACATTCTGAACAAGTAGTAGAACTTTGCGCGTAAACGTTGAACGGAAAATCTTCTGGAGTTTAACCGGAAACCTCTCGTGCCGTGGCACCTCCGGCCAAGTACCCTATGGTAGTAGCTCATATGACTCATTTTTGTAAATTTATTTTCTTCTTGGTAAGTTTTGTGGGGTGGTTATGTATATAAGGCTGAAGGAGGACTTTTGGAAGAGAGAGAGAGAGAGAAATTAATTAAATTAAATTAATTATTTAATTTAATTTAAGTTGGTGAGAGAGATGGAAAGAACTTGGAAAATGTTGGGTTTTTCAAGACTTTTGGACAGTCTTATCATCACTTATTAAATATTTTATTGTTTACAATGTGGATTATGACTTTTATTAATTATGTGCATAACACAATGGGGACAAAGGAAAGAGAAAATTGAAAAAAGAATGTATTTTTTGGTAATCAAAGTGACTTGAGTGGTTGTAATGTTGGGTTGATTGGCATAATTTGTGGGGTGGTCAGTGGTCTGGAATGCATATATATTACTTCCCTCCCTTGTTTTTTATTTGTCTTTTTAGGGGAGAGTGGGGAGGAAGAGTTTTGTTATTTTTTATTTGTTGTTAATTAGAATACTATAATGAGAATTAAATATTTAGTTTCTCATATTATTTCATATAATCAAACACTAATTTATTTTCAATGAATTTTAGACCGTTAATATTAAAATTTTATAGTCATTAGTCAATCAGATCTACAAAACATTATTTGTATTTCTTTGTCTATATGCATAATTTTAAAATGCCAAATGAAAAGGAATGGAGAGAATAGTTAATAAGGAATAATTATTTATCTCATGGAATTCATAGTTGATTAAATTAATTAAGGTGTATTGTCTGCTAATTATATACTATATGCTAGTAGTATTAAGAATAATGCTCGACTTAATTATAAGCAAAATGCTGGAGTACTATATATATTTCATTTCTTTTAATTAAGTTTAGTATATTAGTGGCAAACTTCAATTTTCCACTAGCTTTAATTTAGTTTTTCTCCATGAAATTAAAGTCCAATATTGCTTTATACTTTTATTTCTATCAAATAGCTGTAATCGATCTCATGTAAGATATATATATATATATATATATATATATATATATATATATATATATATATATATATATATATAGGGAGATGATCCATGGAAAACGTTAGATATTAACACTATTTCAACTAACGCTAATCTAGCCGTCCAATATTAGAGTTAATGGCTGAGATGAATGCCCAGCCGCTAGAGGGAGTAGCGGCCAGCAATAAATTAAAAAATCATCTCTGCTGGCCGCTAGAGGGAGTAGCGGCCAGTCAAAACGTCGACGTTTTGACTGGCCGCTACTCCCTCTAGCGGCCAGCAGAGATGATTTTTTAATTTGGCTCGACTGGCCGCTACTCCCTCTAGCGGCCAGTAGAAAGGATTTTTTAATTTGGCTCATGCTCCAGCCGCTAGGGAGTAGGGCCAACAATTTTTTTTGGCTTAATTACATTATCCTGATTATCCTCTCACATACTATTTATTAATCAATAAATAAAATAATAAAAAATTATAAGAATAACTATAAGGATAATCAATAATTATCTTTATATTTATTAAGATATTATCCATATACATATTGCTTATTAATCAGTAAAATAAAATAATAAAAAATTATAAGGATAATTATAAAGATAATCAGTAATTATCTTAATAAGTATAAAGATAATTATTGATTATCCTTATAGTTATTCTTATAATTTTTATTATTTTATTTATTGATTAATAAATAGTATGTGAGAGGATAATTAGGATAATGTAATTAAGCCAAAAAAAATTGTTGGCCCTACTCCCTCTAGCGGCTGGAGCATGAGCCAAATTAAAAAATTCTTTCTACTGGCCGCTAGAGGGAGTAGCGGCCAGTCGAGCCAAATTAAAAAATCCTCTCTGCTGGCCGCTAGAGGGAGTAGCGGCCAGTCAAAACGTCGACGTTTTGACTGGCCGCTACTCCCTCTAGCGGCCAGCAGAGATGATTTTTTAATTTATTGCTGGCCGCTACTCCCTCTAGCGGCTGGGCATTCATCTCAGCCATTAACTCTAATATTGGACGGCTAGATTAGCGTTAGTTGAAATAGTGTTAATATCTAACGTTTTCCATGGATCATCTCCCATATATATATATATATATATATATATATATATATAGGTGTATTTAATTTGAATTAGAGGGTTGATGATGACCGAAAAGAGAAAAGAGAGAGTAAAGAATACTTTTGTCAAGCTTCATCACTTGATGATTGCTTGAGTCTGAAATGAGGGTATGTTTATTGTTCATTGATGGTGTGTTTGAAATTTGAAAAACTTGACGTAAAGCAAAGGAAAATGAATAACGAAAGAAATTTAATTTTGATAATTTAATCTGTAGGGACATTTAATTTTAACCACAAATTACATTATATTTTTAACATTTTATATTGGATGCATTTATTTATTTATTTTTATCAAGTTAATTTTACTATTATTATGATGTTTATTTTTAGTTACCCTTTTGTGTAATTCTTTACTTTTAGATTTTCAGATTCCAAAAGTAGGGTGAATTAAGGTGAAAGTGAAACACTAGAAATTAATTAATACTCCCTCCGTCCCAAATTAATTGCTCAGTTTTGACTTTTTAAAGTCAAATTGACCATTTTTAAAACTAATCTTTTTACTATTTTTGCTAAAATATAGGTGAAAAGATTATAACCAAAAGAAAGTATATATAATTTATTACTAATCCTAATTTTTATAATTTTAGTAATATATTTATATATGCTTAATTATTAATTCTAAAAATAGTCAATTTGACTTAAAAAAGTCAAAACTGAGCAGTTAATTGGGACAGAGGGAGTATGTTACAAGACATAATGAATTCCCATGAATAAATAAAGAACGTACCAACTAAAAACTGCAAATGCTAAAATATTTATAAAATTAAGTAATAGAAAAATAGAGAGAGCAAATTAATTTGAGTAAACAGAATGCATTGGAGTCAGTTATGTGTGTAGGTCATCAACTTATTTATTTAAACATGCTTATATGCCTTGTAATATACGTGATCATCAAATTAATCACATTATATTTGTCAAAAGGATGAAAAGTAGGTAGCCGGAGAAATATGCGGAAGGAGAAATTCATGTCAATTTGCCATGTTCTTCATATTGCTCCTACTAGTTAATTGACTTATAGCTAACTTAATTATATATATATTATGGATTAAAAATAAAAACACATCATTTGTATCGTTCAATATAAAATCGAGATTAGAACTGAAAAACTTATGTCTGCTACTAATAGTAGCAGACGGCGATATTATTTTCAACAATATTCATTACTATTAGTTGCGGATAATAACGTGAATTTTTCAGATTTAATCTCGACGATTGTTCTTATATATTGGACGCTAATAATAATATTTGTCTATTCTTAATTCATATCAAATATGATTCTTCATTTTGTCAAAACTTGCTCAGTTTCTCAACCAACGTTTGCTTATTCTGTGGACTTGTAAAATCTATGGTACAATATTGCTTGTACCTATAAAACATATACTATACTACTAGTATATCATTCAATAATTAAAATTTATTTAAAATTTTATCACTACTTTTTTATGAGAAGTTAAAAATTATTAATATTGATCTTATGATGTACAATATTGATCTTATGATGTAATAGATAGGTTTGTCTGATCGTCGAGCATTGCACCAGAAATTGTAGTCTGCCAAGAGAGTTGAGGAAAACTCGAGAGCTATCGAGGCAGAATCATAGTCTGCAAGATAGTAGATCTCGGAGTTCGTAGACTTCCAGGAGAGGCGAGGAAGGATCATAGTGTGTCGAGGAGAACTTCCTCAGGGTCGTAGTCTGCTGAGGAAGTCATGTTCAGAATCGTAGAGACAGTTTGCCTACGAACCGACCGAGTATCTGCCAAAACTAAGTCAAGAATCGTAGACTACACTCAGAGTCGTAGAGTCTACTAATCATACCAGAGGCAGAGATCATAGTCGAGTAAGATCAGATGAAGACAACAAGCACAACGACAGAAATCATAGAATGTCAAGATCTGATCTCGGAGTCATAGTGTCTGCACAGCCAAAGCTGAATCGTAGAGTGCAGAACTAAGACCTCAACATATGTGCTCACAATGCCAAGGTAGAATCGTAGAGCAAATACAATTCTTAACGAATGAGCACTCCCAGAATATCCAAAGGAATGAAGCCTCTGTTGGCACTGCATAGATACGTCCCAGCTGAAGGAAATCAGAGAGCACTCAAAGAATGGCATGCAAGCTAACAGAAGATCTAAGCACCAACCCAATCAGCATCAAGATTGAGTTGTGAAGCCATTCGAGATGAAGTCTTCCACAAGGAGATCAGAAGAAGATTTTTGTAGCTGACTAAGAAAAGTCAGCAAGTGCAGTAACTGTCAAGCAGACAAAAGACAACGATCTTGGGAGTTACCAGGATCGTAGTGTTTGCCAAACAAAGAAAGAACTGATGGAGTGCATACAAAGATACTGGAAAGCTTCTGAATAATAAGGCTAAAGTGATTAAGCATTGGGTCAGTCCATTGATGATAAGTGAACGGGAGATCACAAGGAGAAAGCGAGCTGGACACGCCACAAATCTGAAGTGTCTTGTTATTTAGAAGGGGCCAGAGAATGAAGTCAAGCCATCAATAATTTGAAAACAGTCGAGGCGAACAGAAGTAATAAAGCACTGCACAAGAGAAAGAAGAGGTGCTTTACATTGAAGATCCTATCAACACTCTTCAAGATCGTAATGTTGTCTCTACAAGTCAACAAGACACTACGATCAAGTCCATGAAGACATGCATCAGAATCGCAGAGTTCGAATAGCTGAAGATTGAAGCATTGGCAATGATTCAATCTGAAGGGTAATATTCGGACAAGAGCTCATTGAGAGCATCGATGCAAGGACAACCTCTAATTGAGAAATCAGAAGGGTGAAATAAAGTCGTCGACCTGCCCAAGATATCAAAGTGACATATCTAACAGGGTTAGTGAAACAGCAGACTGCAGTGTCAGAAAGTCAGAAAAAGATGTCATGTCACATCTGCAGTCTGCACCAAATAACTCGAGATCTGCGAAGAAATTTGAATAGCTTTCAATGGCTACTTTCCAACGAGAAGATTGGGAAGCAGTATAAATCAACAGAGCTTCAAAGATCAAGAGTTGTTGATGATTGTGTAGTTACAGAATCGTTGAGTTGGTGAATGCTATTGTTAACTCTACAAGTTCCACCAAAGATCAGTAGAACAAGTCTCAGTGACAGTGAGACTGTCAAGGTTGAAGTGAAGCAGCTTTGAAGAAGGAATCAAATAGATCGAAGCTTCACTCAATAAAGATGAGAATGCCACTGAAGATGACAACCAAGCTAAGAGCCGAGAAGGCCAAGAAGAAAGCATTTAGGAAAGTGGCTAAGTATAAAGAAGATCAAGAGAGCAACTCTACGAATTACCATGAACCGAAAGCTGAAAATGAACAAGTGCAGAACCATGTCTGCAAAGTATTTAAGAAGGGTTCAGGGATTTCTAAGTGCCAGACAAAGTCTACTAAAAGCACAGAGACTTAGCAAACCCAGATGGTGATGGTGCACAGCTGATTCCAGATGAAGATGAGCAGAAAAGAGTGAAGATCAGTTGCACCAAAGAAGATGTGGTCCAGACCCGAAGCAGAATGCAAAGAGGACTACACGAAGCTGCTAAGTACAAAAGATGTTCAGAGCTTAATAACATCTTAGCAGCTCAGCGCCAACAACAACAACTACTACTACAACAAGAAGCAAGGGCCTGAGGGGTCCTTGTCCGGAGGTACTAAATGAAGTTCCAATCCTGCTGGGCTTGAAGAGTTCCTAGGGAACTAGAGAAGTTCCAAGGCTACTAGCCTTGAAGAGTTCTTAGTGAATTGAAGTCCCAAGGCTGCTGGCCTTGAAGGAATCTTAGTGATTCAGGGTGTTGCCCTTCCTTAGTGAAAATCCTGCTAGTTGAAAGCAGAAGAGTGGATTAGGAGCTTGAGTCTCTGAACCACTTAAAACTCCTTATGTCTTTTACTTTATGTCATTTACATTTTGTACATTAACTGCTATAACTGCTATATATGTTTTAACTGCTTACAACTTAACTAACTCTACAAATAATGTATGTATGATTATGAATATATCAATGAAGGGGATCTTTTACTTATTCTGCTGTGCTTGAAAAGATTCTTATGTTTGTCACGTGCTAAATTATTAGCAATACAAAATAAACTAGAAAAATATTTGAAATTAAAAAGGATCTATTCAACCCCCCCTTCTAGATCTATTGTGCCTACTGGGAACTAACAATTAGTATCAGAACATGTTCTCATGCTACATTCAAAAGCTAATCGCTTTGAGTTTGATCCTAGGCACAAACATTGTTTTAAATTTAGTTTAGTAGTAAGTCACTTGTTATATGCAGATGAACTCACACGTTGGAAATATTATGTACAGGTAAATGTGCATATACACCTGAAGCTGCTCAGATTGGTCCATGTCTTTGATTATCATATCAACAAGGCCAATCCCTGCTCGATGTCAATCTTGTTGTCTGAAGACCAGGATAGAAAGCTCAAGAGATATCAACAGAAAAGATTCAAACATCCACCAGCCTGAAAATATGAAAAGGCCATACATGCTAAGTGATACTTATCCAGAGAAGAAAAAAGAACTTCTCAATCATATGATTGGTCAAACTGTAGCTGGATGTAAATCTTGTGAACTCAAGGATGTCAAAGAATTAGAGATGCTGACACTCTCTTAGCTTGTATCTTCAAGACCACGACTGATTGACTGAAGATCAACTGGAGCAACTGGCTGTCAGAAGAAAATGAGAAAACATGCACATCAATGCCTAAACTCAGTATATCTAAGATAAATGACTGATAAGGAACTAACAGCAAAAAGGAACGGTTCTTCACTAATATAGATATGAACATCATATTTGCACCTAACTTATGAACTATAACAGTTTTCCTTCAAGTATTCATAATCTATCTAAAAAGGTGAAGAGAGAAAGTACACTGATAATGGAGACTCAAATGTCTATAAACTTTCTCTCCATTCAAGTTTTAGGTTGAAGATGATAACTTGAAAGAGACCTGAAATGGTTTTAAGAGCCTCACAAGTTGATTGAAAGTGAAGTAATCTTTGCTGATGAGTTAATGTGCTTAGTACATCCTATGGTCTAAGTGTTTAATGACACACAGAGTATGATCAGATCTACAAAAAAAATCTTGAAGATTCATAGAAACTGATCACCTCCATAAATCAACCAGATACTAATAGATCGTAGAGTTGATTCTCACTCTGTAAACATTTAAACCCTGCGATCATAACTCAGCAAAAGATGAAACCATCAAGGAAAAGAGTGTTTTATTAAAATGACACATTTCTCTCACACTCATCCCCATGCATCACAAAATTTATTATCCAAATAAAGTATATGCATGACTATGGCTGATGGTGGTTAATATGATGATCATCCAAATATATAAGGAACAGGGGTTTAGTAAACTAACCTAGCAGGACCCATGTAATCATGGGTACCAAAAATAGAAATGTACAACCTGCAGGTACTAGATCTATCTGATCACACTAAGGAATGCTAAAGCAAAAAACTTCAATCAAGAAGAGCCAACCAGCAGAAGGCTTAGGACTGATCAGAAACAATTCTGACAAAACTCCTACATCTCAAAGCCTGTCCTTGAAGACATGTTGAGCTAACTTAAATGAAGCTCAAATGGCTGCAAACCTTAATATGAAAGCAGGCCACTCGACCAGAGATGAAAAAGGGTCTGTGATGCTTAAGCATGCAAAACTTGTTCTCAAGGAAGCTCACATCAGAAGATTATTGAGCATCAAACTTTAGGAACCTGTTACAGGAGCAGAACTCCACGAGCACAAGCGGATAAGGAAGACTACGTTCGTAGTGCCAGCAAAGGATCGTAGAATGATCAACCCTGAAGATACTCATCTCTATGATACAAGAAGATTCAATGACCTCCGTCAGAAGGAGATATGCAGGGATGTTCCCTTACGTGCACGAAGAAAAGGAAAACACACCGCACTGAAAATACAGCATCAATCATGGGGGAGCAGTGATCTGTCAAAGATCAATAACACTGAAATATTCTGAAGCAATGTACTAGCTACAGAGTCTCAAAACTTTGTGACTGATGAACCAAATGAAGACCTATAGTCAGTTGGAACGTCTCAAAACGTATTATTCTGTTGGAATATCCTGTCTGTGCGTTTTACGCATGACCTGGTTCCGTTATTTATTATTCTGTTGGAATAACCTGTCTATGTGAAGTACCGCATGCATGGTGATTTCTTTTGTTATTCCATTCTTTATTATTCTGTTGGAATATCCTGTCGGTGCGTATTACGCTAGACCTGGTTCCGTTATTTATTATTCTGTTGGAATAACCTGTCTATGCGAAGAACCGCATGTATGGTGATTTCTTTTGTTATTCCATTCTTTATTATACTCTGTTGGTTAAAGTTTTGACTTCTATACTCCATGAAATTAGTGGAATATCCTTGATATTTACGCTTCATCCAGTATCTTTTCATGAAAATATATTCTTTTGAGCATTCTTGAATTTTACTCTACAAAGAATTATCATGTTGACAATTTGGACGTTATTAGTTCCTGGATAATTTAATTCTTGAACTTGTTTTATTGAATTCTTATATCATTGTCATCATCCTCATGTTTATATTTTGTTGAAAGTCATATGTGGCCTGTAGTGCATAGATGGATTTGGTATGATTATGACCAGGGATTTTTTGGTATAATCATGACCGTAATATTACAAATGATGTGGAAAAAGTCCTCATTGGCCCGTAGTGCATTGATGGACAATTTTTGATATGATTATGGCTATGGATTCTCTTCGGCCAAAGGAGCAAAGATGAATTGTTTTATGACATGATCAAGACCGTTGATGAAAACACAATTATCTTTGGCCCGTAGTGCATGGATAATTCGTGGTTGTGACACTAAATAATATCATTGGCCTGTAGTGCAGGGATGAATTAATGATGTGGATTATTTATTAAGCTGAGTCCCAGCGATAAAATGATGAAATTTTTTTTAAATCATAGAAGATAGTAGATTTTATTCTCTACTTGACTCTTCTAATGGATTGCTTGTTCCGTTGCAGTTAAACTTGATGTCTATTGTATTTTATCATTTTAACATTGTTAAAGACTAATGATAATTTATTCTGCATTATCTTAGTCATAATATTTCTTAATGGACTAATTGAGCTCACCCTTTTTCTTTTATTGTTCTCTTCAGGAAATGAGAACGTAACGGGGACTAGTCGGGGAACGGAGTGACGGTTCAGATGATAGCATTAGTATTCATCACTATTCTGTTAAATAGTGTGACAATAAATATAATGAGGACTCCTTTGAGTGTGGATATTGTCTAGATGACAATATTCTTATTAAAACTCTCAGTTTATGTTTTGTTATATTTTACACGACAGCTGTATTATTATGTTGTATTTGTATTTTTAAACCATGTATTTGGCGACTCAAGATGGGTGATGTATACCTATTTTGGGGGCGTCAGAGTTGGTATCAAAGCTTAGGGATATGATCCCTGGCTGAGATGTGAGACAAGAACTAGGAGGGGAAAGACGGGGAATTCCTTCGTTAGTATGACCTATCTAAGTTTATTTGGTATTTAATTGGTCGGTCAGAGTATAGGGATAATATGTGATATGTTAATTAACCCTTGTTTTGTGGCAGTATTTGAAAATGACATCCGAGAATGTTGAGAATAGCAATGGAGCACAGGAGACCGTTGAGTCTCCACATATCAATAATCAGGATAATATGCATCAGGAAGGCTATAATCCTCAGGCAAATAATAACACTGACCAAATGATGAACGATGAAATGTTCAGAGGCTTTATGCAATTCATGTAACAACAGGTAAGAGAGATTAATGTTCAAAATATAGGTGGAAATAATGGCAACCCACGGTCGGTCACCGCTAAGCAGTTCAAGGAGCTGGGACCATCGGAGTTTTTGGGAAAATCAGACCCACTTAAGGAAAAGACGTGGATTAAACAGATCACCAAGATATTTGATGTCTTGGAATGCTCAGAGGAGCAAAAAGTTCCATTCGCCACTTTTATGTTGCGTGAAGAAGCATATCATTGGTGGGAATCTGTAAAATGTACCCTGGTTGAAACCACGATTTCAACCAGGGTGTCCGAAGGAAGATCGGCTTCTGTGGGAGGTACTTGTGGCTCTTCGGCGGCTGGAGGAGTTATTTGGATTTTTCTCTTTTTTTCACGAAGGACTCGGGTCCGTTCATTAAGGGGAATATCGAGGAAGCATTCGTTGTAAGTCTGGGTGATGGGGTGTTTTGATTTTCATCCTGCTTGCTTTCTTTGGCAAGGTTGGCTTGTCCCTTCAATGGGAGTTGATTCTGTGGCTTTAGCTTCGGTAGTTAAAGGCGCTTCAGTTGGTACTTCTGTAGAAGTCGACGAAGATGAACCCTTTGTGTTGCTATTTGATTCACCAGATGAGCTTCAGTAAGCTATATGTTGGGCCTTTATTGATCTTATTATAATTCCTTTTGCCCTGAACCGATGTCATTTATACTTTTTCATTAAACATCCTGTTTAATAAAAGATTGGGGGGCAATGTTGGGCCATTATATTTTAGATATTGGGCCGAAGGGATTGGGCCGAGTTACTTGGTTAATCTACCGGGTCATTTCAGTTGGGCCCAATCCGTTGGGTCCTCTTTGTTGGGTCGGGTCAGTGGGCTGACCCAACATATATTTAAATATCTACATCTTTGACTGGTAATGATGAGTAAGATAGTTGTTGACCGATATGTCTGCAAGGCATTAATGTGGATGGGATTCAGTAAGCCGAAGGTGGCAAACAGTGATGGGATGTGGCAGGTGCTGCATGCAGTCGGCTGAGATCGTCAGCTGTGGGGACTGTGTCGGTAGGTAGTGGGTGGCACAAGAAACCGAGTATGATAGTATATCATAACAAGGAAGTCATACATACAAAGGTAACTGATAATTTTATCTCTCTCAATACATTAGATATTTTATCCTCCATTGTTAATCTTGTGATCGCCTGTACTGACTCTCACGCCTGAGCTATCCCCCGACGGTCGAAGCCGTCAAGCTTTTGGTGTTGATCGTGTTTATTGTGCAGGATGAGGACGTCTTACGTGATTGGGACGTGGCAGAAGATCTTGGCATTAACAAGAAGGTATCAAGTTCTGAGGACTGTCGGATTAGGATTTGGTTACGGATTTGGTCGGCATATGAATAATATTAGAGACACAATTTATTTTATAATTTATTGATGTGATATATTCTATCTCAACTTTTATGTGAGTCTGAAGACTAATATTAAAACAATTTATTTATTAATATGTTGAGATGAAGTATATCATATCAACAAATTATAAAATAGTTATTAAATAAATTGTGACTCTAGCATTAATCTTATTATATCTGTATAGATTACAAATTACTACCCCATTACATAAATATATTGTATATATAAGTATATATGTTACATTATGAAAAAGTCGCATTTATAATTAAAAATAATAATTATTTTTATAAAAAGAACTCATTTTTATTGATAGTTGCACGTATAAAATATTCTTAATTTCGTCATCATAATTCTATTATTATAACACTTCCGTATTTTCATATTATTTTAGATATATATATGAAATAAATATATATTTTTAATATTTAAGAATTTTGTAAATGAGGACTATTTTTACAAAATTACAAAATTCGGTTGGTTAGTATGCAGAAACAGAGGCCAATTAAGCAAACAACAATGTTACTATCACATAAAAAAGGTTATATAATACTCACATACACACACACATGCATATTATGAGCCCCCGTTTGACATGTGAGGCCCGCACTATATATATGTGTATATGTGATAATTGTGTGATTATTTTTTATGTGATAGTAACATTATTTTTAAGCAAAATATATGACTATTTTGATGCCCCCAAAATAGGTATACATCACCTATTCTGAGTCACCAAATACATGGTACAGATTACAAATACAATCTTTAATTATACAACAGTCGTGTAAATACGACAAAATACATGCTGTGAGTTTTAATACAAACATTGTCATCTAGACAATATCCACACTCAATTTAGTCCTTATTACATTTATTATCACACTATTTTATAGAATAGTGAGGACTGCTAAGACATCATCTCGAACCGTCACTCCGTTCCCCAACTATTCCCGGCTACGTTCTCATTTTCTGAAGAGAAACAGTGAAAGAAAGGGTGAGCTCAACTAGCCCAGTAAAAATATTATGACTAAGATAATGCAGAATAAATTATCATTAGTCCTCAACAGTGTTAAACTGATAAAATACAATAGACATCAAGTTTAACTGCAGCGGAACATGCAATCCATTAAAAGAGTCAAGTAGAGAATAAAATCTACTATCTTTTATGATTTAAAAGGTTTTTCATCACTTTTATCGCTGAGACTCAGCTTAATAACTAAACCACATCATCCCTGCTCTACGGCCAAAGATATTAGTATCACAACCACAAATTGTCCATGCACTACGGGCCAAAGATATTTGTATATTCATCAATGGGCATGATCATGCCAACAACTGTCCATCAATGCACTACGGGCCAATGAGGACTTTTACCACATCATTTGTAATATTACGGTCATGATTACACCGAATAATCCCTGGTCATAATCATACCAAGTCCATCCATGCACTACAGGCCACAGATGACTTTCAAAAAAAATAAACATGAGGATGATGACAATGATATAAGAATTCAATAAAAACAAGTTCAAGAATTAATTTATTCAGGAACTAATAACGTCCAAATTGTCAACATGATACTTCTTTGTAGAGTAAAATTCAAGAATGCTCAGAAGAATATTTTCATAAAAAAATACTGAATGAAGCGCAAATATCAATGATATTCCACTAATTTCGTAGAGTATAAAAGTCAAAATTTTTAACCAACTGAGTATGATAAATAATGGAATAACAAAAGAAATCACCATGCATGCGATACTTCGCATAAACAGGTTATTCCAACAGAATAATAAATAACGGAACCAGGTCAGGCGAAATTCGCACCGACAGGACGTTCCAACAAAATAATAAAGAATGTGATAACAACAAAAATCACCATGCATGCTGTACTTCGCATATACAGGTTATTCCAACAGAATACTAAATAACGGAACCAGGTCAGGCAAAATTCGCACCGACAAGATGTTCCAACAGAATAATAAAGACGGAACCAGGTCCGGCGTAAAACAGCACAAACATGATATTCCAACAAAATAATAAAGACGGAACCAGGTCCGGCGTAAAATGCACAGACAGGATATTCCAACAGAAAAATAAAGACGGAAACTAGGTCCAGCGTAAAACGCACAGACAAGATATTCCATTAGAATAATAAAGAATGGAATAACAGAAGTTCTCTTCATGAATACAAAAGAAATAATACCCCATTACCGTAAAAGAAACTTGATATCGGAATAGCGAAGTAGCAGAATACTTTTATTCTTTCTCTCTATAGTTTATCTCTCTAGAGTTTCAATGAATTCGTAAGAAATAATGAAGGAATGAGCTTCTATTTATAGAAGAATGGATTGAATAGTAACTAATTCCTGAACGGTCCAGATTGATTTATTTTTAAACAGACGGTCCAGATTGATTTAATAAAAAATAAAATCTTTTAAATAAAATATAATATATATATATATATTATATATAGCATGTGCTAAAAAATTTCACGGTCCGTTTCTCCTTCCTGCCTCAATTGTCAACAAAGTTATATCATATAATATCAAAACATATAATAATAATAATAATAATAATAATAATAATAATAATGCTAACTCCCTCCTAACCTTTTTCTCCCACCCACGCACCCACCCACCCGTGACATCCCATTTGAAAACAACAACCTCCCAGCAATCAATTTTCCACATATGGGCCCCATATGTGGGCCCACTTTTATAATATTTAAATAATTTTTTTATCGATTATTTTTAAAAAATGGATAAATGGGAGGTCCAAAAATACAACAAATACTTCATAAAAATTCCTCAATATTTTTTTAACAACATTTATCATCATTATTATAATTCACAATATTAATCGACCAGATCGTTCCCAGGAAAGAAGGGGTTTTTCAATAAGGATTTCTACCTATTGACGCGCAATTAGGTGACCAAACCTCTCTTTGGTAGAACTTCTAGACATAATTAATATTGTAAAATATAATATTAATAACTCGGTCATTTCAATTATTGATTTAATAATATATAAAATATCGACAATAATTGAATAAAACTGAATGACTTCTCACGTAAGCATCAATAATCAATACTGTGTACTACTATGCAACCACGCGTATTACTGTACTTTTACTACCGAGTAGTTCAACAGTATCAACGGTAATAAAATATTTTTATCGTTTTCTCAATCCGACAATAATTCTGTTGTGGGGTCCACCAATGATTGTGCCGTCGCACGGATATTTCCTGTTAAAACGAATATTCCCCGACCAATCGAATATTATGTAACAACTTGCGTACTTTATAAAATTTATAAATATTACCCATAACTATAATATTATATTAAATTTATTTTATAATATTTAAATATAATAATTATATTTATAAAAATTGGGCTCTTACAACTATTGTGGACATTAGCTCAACGACAATGTTGTAAGTACAAATACACCCATTTTTACTTACCCTGTTTCTTTCATTACCCGTTTCCTCTTTTGTCTTTTGTTATTCAGATGTATTCTCTAAATTAATATAGTTATATGTAAACTTAAAAATCAATCAAAATATTTTATTAAATTGCTTTAAAGTTCTCTATATATCAAGAATGGAGATATTTTTCAATACCTTTTGTGTTCCAAAATAGTCCTATTTACAAAATTGTGAATATTAAATATATCTTTTGTTTAATTCATGCCTTAAAAATAATAAGTTACTATTTATTAGTTTAATATGATAATAAAATTTTGATGATAAACCTGACGACATGATATCATTTGGGTTATTAATTGATAAAATTAACGTTTTATTTTTTGTAAAAGCAACATCAAGAATTATTCAAATAAAATTAATAATAAAATTTAATTAATTATATTAATTAATTAATCAATTTATCATAAAATTAACCAGATCACTTTTCTATTTATTTTCTCACATAAAACACTATTTAGAAAAATGGTGAAGGCATTTTTTAAGAAATCCGAAAAATATAAATATAAAAGGAAAAAAACACACACTTGCACTATCTAGTTGGCTCTGACAAAGAACAAAACATACCTGACCTCACACATTCCCAATGAAATTTCATCTATTCCTTCCTTAAAACTTAATAAAAACATAAAATAAAAAAAATAAAAAAAAAAGAAAAAAAAGAAGAAGAAAAGAAGGTGTGGCTTAATAATTTTTCTTAAGAAGAGTGTTGTAGTAACATCTTCCATCTATAATAGGGTTTCAATATTTTCTTTTTTTTCCAAAAATCCAAATAATAAAGATGCAAGCATCTGAACCACCAGATTCTACAATCACTACAGCTACTCCACCTGATTCCCCCTCTCCGCCTCCGCCGCCACCACCACCACCACCATCAATTTCCGATGCTGTCGTGCCACCACTGCCAATAAATTCCTCTGATGAAGACTTCTTCTCATCCGCTTCTTTTCCCTCATCTTCCTCCTCCGACGGTGACAAGCCCTCGTCACCGTTTCTCGCTCCTCAGATCCCTATTTCATGGCCATCTGACGGAACCATGACCCTAGATTGGATCAGTAATCTAATGTCCACCTTTGAATGGTCCTCCAGGAATTTACCTCCCTCCGAGTTACCCTCAGTTTTACCTGTAAAAGTGTTTGATAGTCTTGTGCTAACGGCGTCCAAGATCTTGCACAAGGAGCCCAATTGTGTGAAAATTGATGATTGCGGCCTCGATTCGAGTGTTGTTGTGGTCGGAGATTTGCACGGGCAGTTGCATGATGTTTTGTTTTTGTTGCGGGATGCAGGGTTTCCGGCTGATAATAGGTTTTTTGTGTTCAATGGGGATTATGTTGATAGAGGAGCTTGGGGTCTCGAGACTTTCCTACTCTTGTTGGCTTGGAAGGTAAAAAAGTTACTTCAGTAGTTTGCTACTTAGTTGTAATGATTCGTATCTTTAAAAAAATCAAATCTTTAAATGAATTGAGCTCACATTTGTTCAATTCAGCTCTAAATTGGCCTTTTGAATGTGAATTTGTTACCATCCTGTATATCAATGCTTGACATAATTGCTAGATGGTAATATGAGGGTTTTAATTGTCGTGTTTCTGAAATAAAACTTACTAGATTTATATTGGAATGATAAATCTTTAAATGAAGTCATCTCTCATTTTTTGAATTCAATTCTATATTGGTTTATAAATGTGAATTTATTTTCTTGTATATATATGTGTTTGGCACAGTGATACGTGGAACGTGGTTCGTTTCGGTACAAATACGGGTATGCGGTATGCTACATAGCTAAAACACGATACGCTAGGGTATCTTCGTATAGATTCTTATAGTTAACAATTCTCTTAGAATCTAAATTTAATAACCTAAGTTTTATAGAAGAGTTTTAGTTGAATGAACAAGTTGATTGTTTTATAAGTAATTTAGTACACATGTAATGTTTGAGCATCCAATACTAAGTTATAATATTGATATTTGTGCAATTATAAGTTAAATAATAATAATAATTTGGTACGCTAAATATAGATTATAGGTACGTAAGGGTACCCGTTAATGAGAGTATTTGGTAACTCTGGTTTGACATAATTGCTATGTGGTAATGATGGTTTAATTTTTTGTATTTTTGCACTAAGAACTGCTAAAGGATTACCCCATTGTAATTGACACCTTTTACTTGACTCGCTACTCACTAGACTTTTAAAAGACAACTGCCCAATTCATTTAATTAAAATTCTGAAACTACGTAGTGCGTCACTCCATTAAAAAAATTGGACAGATGTCAAATTGATTTATATATTTTCATACATGGCAGGAAAGAAAAAGGTGACTTAGTCTTATGAAATGAATTTTAGAAATTAATTGATGAAGAAAAATAGTGGCATACTTTTAAAATATATTGTAATTCAGTCGCTAAGACTAAAATTGAAAAAAGAAGAAGTAAAAATGGAAGAAGGCACGCCGACCAGTGATGGAGAACGGAAGGAGTGGATGCCACGATCGCCATAGTCCGTGGCTACTAGAAGCTTTAGAAAGAGAAAAAGAGGAGAAAAAATGAATCCAAGCTTCAGATCTTATTAAGTTTTGCTTATTTTAGGATTAGGGAAATGAATTTGGGGCTTTTCTGGATTGTCATCATATTCTCCAATGAAATTAGGGCTTAATCTTCAGTTCTTCACCGTAAGTTCTTCATTTATTTCAATATTTTCTTTAAACATCTTTTAGACCTATTTGGCATTTGCATCTTGAAATAAATATACCCAACTGTGTCAATTGTATATCTGTGTTTGGCATAATTGCTCAATTGTAATGAGGGTTTTATAACTCCTATAAAAAGATGATTCTCTGTTCTAATTATATCCCCTGGAACTATATAGGGAAACACTTTTTCTGCAAGCCTGGGGGTTCATCAATGCAATATGTTTCAGTCTGAAGAGGATCTATATATGGTTATTATGTGTTGTTTGATGTAGATATCTTCAGGTCTAAAGACTATATTCCCGAAAATGTGATCACAGGTCCACAACTTTGTTCATATAAAATAAAGATGAATTAGTTAAAAAAAGACACTGAGAACTCATGAATAGACTTGCATTGCTTCCCCTTGCCTCTCATATATTTTATTCTTAAATGTTTTAGGTCTTACTTTACCTAATAAAAGAAGCGCCTGCATGTATTTACTGATGATAATTTTCGGTTATAGTTGTTCACTTACTTACGATAATTACCGACCCAGGATGATTATTTTACATTACGTGGCTCTGCTCTTAAGTTTTTAACTACCTTAGTTTCATTGTATGAATATTAAAATGTCTAAATTTTATCCTTTTTTTTTAATCTTGGTCTTGCACTTTGACTTTACATAGATAGTGTTTACTTTACATGGTTTTGTTAGTGAATTGGTTATGATGTTTATGTAAGATATACTTTTCGTGGATCCAATACTTGTAAATTGCTAAGCTTTTATTTGTATGAATCATGCTGCATTCTTTTCAGGTCTTTATGCCACATAGAGTATATCTCCTTCGTGGAAATCATGAATCCAAATACTGCACTTCTGTTTATGGGTTTGAACAAGAAGTTTTAACCAAATACGGAGGTAGTGGAAAGCACGTATACAGAAAATGTTTAGGATGCTTCGAAGGACTTCCTCTAGCTTCCATCATAGCTCGGCGTGTTTACACTGCACATGGAGGGCTCTTCCGCGGCACAGCTGTTACCCCATCAAAGAGAGCTAAAGGAAAGAAGACACGTAAAATAATCCTCAATCCTGAATCGAGTTCTTTATCTCTTGGCTCTTTGGAGGAGTTATCTAAAGCTAGGAGATCTGTCCTTGATCCTCCATGGGAAGGTATGAACTTGATTCCTGGTGATGTGCTTTGGTCTGACCCATCTATGAACCCTGGTCTTTCTCCAAATAACGAGCGAGGCATTGGTCTTTTATGGGGTCCTGACTGTACTGAAGAATTTTTAAAGAAGTTCGATCTAAAGGTAATTTCACTAATTACTATTTTTATTTCATAAATTTGTTGACTTGTCAGTGATACCTATTTTTATTACATTAATTCATCAAGTTCTAGATAATTTAGGTACACAGTGCTCTCTTAAGTTATATGTTCACAAGTAACTTACTCTAGAATTTGATATAACTATCAGGACTATCAGTGTGTATTGTAGTTTAGACATTTAGTTGTTTATGAGTACTAATATGCATTCTTCTTCTGGATAAAAGGGACAAAAATACTTATTTCCACAAGAAAGTATTAAAGAACCTGTATGTGAACACATTCTTTCTGTATGGATTATTTAGAGCTTACCTTTTGACCCATGCTCAAGGGATTAGGGTGCATTTGAAGTGCCATCCCACTATCTTTTGTTCTTTCCCCCAACTTTATCTACAAGGCAGAGCTTGAAGTTATAAATCTTCCCCCCCCCCCTTTATGAAGACAATTGTAGGTTCTTGACATGCATCCTAACTTATTATGAGAAAACAAATGTTTACTTTATTTCTCTTTTTGTGTATATTGTCATATACTCAAATAAGTTACTATGAGAATAGTAGCCAGTACTAAAAGGTGCAATATAAACATTATTGTTTTTTATTTTTGCGGCAGTTGGTTATCCGATCACATGAAGGTCCTGATGCAAGGGAAAAGAGGCCTGGTCTAGGGGGGATGGATGAAGGGTACACTATAGATCACGTCGTTGAATCTGGAAAACTTATTACCCTGTTCAGTGCACCAGACTATCCACAGTTTCAGGTATTTTCTTCACTTTCATCATTTGTTCCTATGTTCTTGCCAGTATATTTGTTGAGACGTTACTTACTTGGTTTGTGCCATGTTTCCCTATTCAAGTTAAGAAGTGTCTTAACTTTGAAAGTTATCTTTTAATGATAAGAAGCTGTTGATTATATCAAAAGATGATCAGTTCTGATCTCTTTCATTTCTTAGACACTAAGAATATGAAGAATATATTTACCTATAAAAGCTGGGAACCTGAACCTTACTTTGAGGAATTGTTAACATATTTATGTCTATAATGGCTATGAATTAGTATCTCGACTGTTGCCACTAAGTGTGTGTACTAATTGCTAAATGGTTTGAGAGGAGCAACGGATATTAAATGCCTTGGATTAGATGAATATTATGCATTCATTGTAGCACAAGTCTTGTGAATTCGCCTTTTTTCCTTCTTATTTTTTTTGTGTGTGTGAGAATTAACCTAGACCTCTTGTTTGCATGAAGGAATCTAAGGAAGTACTTGCTTGTTATATCTTGTCTGTTTCACAGGCAACAGAGGAGAGGTACAAAAATAAAGGGGCATATATTGTTTTGGAACCTCCTAATTTTGATACTCCTGTATTCCATAGTTTTGAAGCAATCACTCCAAGACCAAAGGTATGGGTTCCTAATCTCCTTTATTTTTTAGAACTTATACTATTACATTGTAGTTAAATCTAGGGATACATTTCAATCTTAGGGACCTAGGGGGAGTCCGGAAAAGGGGCCAAGAGAGGAAGTAAGGGGGAACCTATGGTAAACATAACTTTTTAATCTTCTGAGGCGCTTTTGTTCCTGTGACCATGCACAGTAAAGGGAGAGGCCTATACCATTAAGCTATCACCTTTGGTCTTTCCTAATCTTAGTAGTATTATACTTAGGCTGTTACTAGGGGAAGATCTAGCCTCACAATTCAGTGGGGGCAAATTCGAAAAAAAATTAAAGAGAAGAAATATCATTTCACAAAATATAATCAAGTGTATCTTAGTTGACATTTTAAATCAAAATGTTATTATTTATTTATATTTTTAAAATACTTAAATCAACTAAAAATATTTTAAAACAATGAAAAGCACAATTTATTTTATAAATGGAAACAAATATATTTAAATAATAATTTTTAGTATATCTTCAATTTAACCTATGTTTATCATTTGTCAAAAAAGATGAAAGGAAAAGAAAAAAATGGAACAAATGAAAAAAAAAATTATTTGAGGAAGGTGCTAATAAGTCCAATCTCATTATCCCTGAATCCTTATAGTCAATATTTTTAGACTTTATTCTAATAGTTTTTTTTTCTGTCCCTTGATATAAGTCGTTTTATAGAAATATTTTTGTCCTTAATATAAGCCGTTTGAAGATTTCAAGTAAGCATTAATTGTTTAGTTTCCAATATTACCCCAAGTATTAAATATAACTTTGGTTCTCTCACTATTTTTTGTCCAATAAATAACTCTCTTTTTTCAATATAAGGACAATATAGACTATAAATATTATATTTAATGTTATATTATCATTTTCTTAATACTTGTGTACAACTCTAAAACGACTTATATTAATGGACAAATCATTTTATTAATATTTGTGTACAACTCTAGAACGACTTATATTAAGGAACAAAGGGAGTATCAAACATAACAATTTCATTTAGCACCCCCTTCAAATAATTTTTTTATGTTACTCCCTAACCCTCTCAGTGGGGGCAGGTTCCCCCCTGTCCCGTGCTTGAGTCCGCCACTGGCTGTTACTTTGGAAATAATAGAGTAGCTAATGGCATCTCGCCCAAATATTCAATTTGAGAAGCCTGATGCCTCTCTTGGTGTAGATATTTGGGTTGGTTCACTTCCCTAGAATTGCATGCACACGCATATTATTTGCTCTGAAGTGTATGTTCAATTTTAACTCATTCTTACTGGGAATTAAAATATAGGTGAACAGTGTTTTGGTGAGTCAAACCTGATGTAGTGTGCTATGGCAGGTAAATCCCTACTATGATTTTGAGGATGTGATTGATTCGGATGAAGAATTAGACTTGGCTTCAATGGTGGCAGCTTCCTAACGGAATGCCCATCTCGGTCTGTCACCAAAATATGGAACTTTTTAATTTATAGTTTATTCCTGTATATTTCATCCATATAGCTTTTGTTGTACTATGCTGCTGCAGCCTGCAGGAGGTTCTATTACCCAGTAACTAGCTCTGCCCTTTTCAAATGTAGAATATGTTGTAATTTTCAACTTTCAAGTAGGGCAGCTACTGAGTAGTTTAATTAATATTCTTTGTACACCTGATAAAATTATTTGTATATGTTTGCAGAAATTATTTAATCTATTGCAGTTCTGATATATATCAGTCCGGCTATATATATATATATATATATATATATATATATGTGCGTGTGTGTGTGTGGTTTTATTTATCACAGCCATGATGTTAAATTGACTTCTCATAACCCAAAAAGATGATAGCTTCGGGAAGTTTTATTACTTCACTAATTCATGATGTTAATTTTGTGGACAGAAAGACAGACAGACTGCTGGTTTTTTCATCGGATTAGTCTCCCCTATGCCAAATTTAACTACGAATAGATTTCCCCCCCTTAATTTCTTGGCTATAAAATCAATGAAGCTTCACAATTGAAAATGAAAGCCTAAAGAAAAAGTCATGTTTTGTTTTTTTTGTACATCATTCAGCCAAGTATTAGTTATCCATTCCTCAAGGCACCTTTCAAGCAGAACTAAACAATTTAAAATTTTTGAACTATTATTCATTGGTTATTTCAATTATAATTCATAGAGAATATAATCGATTAATAATAATATATATAATTAAGAGGGTGAAGCATAAAAACAGGCAAATCGCTTATCAAAGAATTCTCAACTGAAGATCTGCATGGCCAGCTCTTGCTTTATGTCGTTCAAAGAGATCTCGAATCGCTTCAACATACTGATTTTGTACTTCAGCAACCTTCATGGAGTTCAAAAACAATGAATTTGGCACATGAAATAATGTACCAGACAAAAATTGCTGATATATATTTTAGATAAAATAATTAATGATACATCTTAAAGGCTATGCACTCGCCAACTATAACACATTACAATGGGGTTTCCTTAGAGGGTCTAGAAGGCTGAGGGATATGGTGGATTATCTTCTGGTACATTGATGCTTGATGTTCATGGGGGTTGCAATGGTGATATCTGTACTATTTCAGTACTGCAGTACATTAGGAAAAGGGCGAGGATAAAATTGGGATCTGGTGCCCTATTTTGTGTATTGGGTTGGAATTTTGGAAACAACAGGAGCACAATGATTAAATTTCTACTCCCTCCTAAAAAGGATGAGCAAATGTATAATTATTTTTGTCCCCAAAAGAATGAGACAAGTACATAAAGATAAAGTGAAAGGTAATTGTGTCATTTAGTGGGGTCCATTAGTATAAAAAAATAAAATTACTCATCACTTTATGAATCTTGTGGAAATACTAATGATAAATTTGGAATTTTATTTACTCTTTTTCTTCTGAAATTTGTATTTTGTTCATCCTTTTTAGGACGGAGGGTGTTATTTGTTGTATGTTTACTGCACTATTAGGTGGTTAGGAGGTGCTCTCAGGGTCAGTAAGGGGCTGGTTGATAAAAACTGAATGAATCTAAATCTGAATCTGAATGAGTTTAATCTGAATCTGAATCTGAATGAGCTGAATCTGAATGAAAAAAGTTGTTTGATAATTGACATGTCTGCAACATCTGAATAACAGTTTTTTACTATTTTAACCCTCTATATTATGCTGAACAAATATATAATTTTTTTGATAATATATATTATTTAAATTAACTTTTATCATAATAAATTAATTATAATACTATAATAAGGCAAAAGTAATTATATAAAAAAATAAATATATTACCTATTTATATTTCACTGTACCATATATTTATATTTCATTTACCCATCTCTCTTCCTCTCTCCTCGATCACTTTTTGTTCCCTGCAAGAATCAATTTCTCTCCCTGCACAAAAATTACTACTCAAAAGCTGCACCACCAAAATCTCAAAGAAAAAACAGCTCCGATTTCGTAAATCTCTCTCTCTCTCAATTTCTACCAAAAAGGTGAAGAATCCATTGTAAAGTGGTGAAGATCGGAAAAGGAATTCTTGCTTCGGATCGGAAACGGGAAAGAAACTACTGTTCAAGATTTTTTCTACTACTGCTTCGGATCAGAACAATTCCGGTCAGCCCTTTTCTCTCTCTTACACACAATTTCATTTTTTGTGTTTTATATGGGTTTGTTTTTGATGGATGTGTTTGTTTATTGACTATGATAATCGGATTAATGGTTTTGGTGGAGTTTTAATGGATTAGAATGTGTTCAAATTCTGTACAGCTTTGAGGGGGTTGAGCTCATTCACGATCTTGTTGGTTTTCTGAGTTGTGGGTTTGGGGGTAACATCTGTAAAAATCCATTCAGACGACTAGCTTGTTTATTCAGTCGAAAAATTGTGGCTTATTCGGTCAAAAGAAATTGGACCATTCAGATCTTAAAAAATGATAATCAAACAGACTGAATGGCTGGATTCAATGCCATTCAGCCTTATTCAGACTAAAATAAACAGGGCCTAAATGCCCATCATGTTCTTCTTAAGTTAGTTTTGCAATGGAAGGTGAAAGCAGATACATGCATGCTAGTTCTTTAGGGTCTTGTTCAGGGGAGGGCTGTCACTCAAAATCACTTTCTTATACACAGGTTTTTTACTTCTTTTTTTATCCCCCTATATTTTCTTATCTTATGTTGAAGGCCCAGCTAAAAAAAAGTAATAATAATAATAATAATAATAATAATAATAATAATAATAATTATCCTAAAGGATTTAAATTGATACAATTTAAACATAATGGAAGGCAGGAAATCATACTACAGCCCCAAACAGAAGCTACAGGCCTAGGAATGACAAAGATACAAGCCTAAGAAAATACGAGTTTACTTTATTATTGTCTTCTTGCATCGAAGTCCCTTATACGCCCAGTTTTTTGACAAAGGTCTTGCCACTAAGGCATACAAGAGAGTCTCAATCAAGTTTCTGTTGCTGGTCTCTTCTTTCTTAATTTTATAACTAGTTCCCGGAAGGATTTCCATTTAAAGAAAAAGCTCTTACAGATATTTAATCCTATGCCCTCAACTTATTTGGATGATAGATATGTGACATGGCCACATGGGCCCCATGACAACTAACATTGCAAACCACTCACTAATACGACCTCTGTGTACTTTGCATAATAGATTCTTTTTGGCATAGATAGTAGAAATATACAAAGAGAAGCATATATATCAAAAACACAGATGACGTAGTGAGCATACCTCTTCCTCAGTGGGGTGCGCATTTTGCTTGAACTTGATGGGTTTACCAACCACCACATGCATTGGATTGCGGAAGGGTAGAGGAGATCTGCAGGTAAAAAACCATGAAAGAAGAGTACAAACAGCTAGGAACAAGTCACTGAGCAGTGGACTTAAAAGGAAAAGAACCAACCCATGTGCTACAACAAAGATGTACATAAAGTTGCTCCCTTAAAGACCCAGAGCCAAGGACAGTTTTTGCAGTAACTTACTTAGTTCCCTAGTTTAGGATAATAGATATGATGCAAAGACAGTCCCATTCCTCAACCCATTCCATTCTACAATATCCACACAACATGGTATAAAGCACTTGATTGTTTGTTCACTAGAAATTTATAGTAGGTTCAGATGGAAAAACCAAAGGATCTGTTATCAGATATTCCACAAGAGCGGTGGCCACAATCCTCCACACGGCAAACAAAATGAGCATCTAGATGAAAAACATGGAAAATGACCCCTTCAACCCTATGGAACTTGACACCAAAACAATAATTTTTTTGAATCATAAGACGAACCTATTGGGAATTGACATTGGTCCTAGTCCCTAGATATATTTAGACAAGTTAAACAGGTTTCACAACCCAATTCAAGTAGATCAAGACATGATCATCTTTGCAACTACTGGTGAGGGGGGAGGGGAAGAAAAGAAGAGACATCTTTGCACTGAAAGTATAAATCATAAATCAAATAATTCCATATCAAGCAGATACATAAACTATATGCTTTAGACATACCCAAAGATACCCCAAAAGACAACTGGTGTGAACCTTATAGCTCTAGAAAATCGCAGGTACAATTTCCCACCAGGCTTCCACCATTTGTAGACATCATGAGTCTGCAGCAATTTGAGAGCAAGCACAAATTCTTCAACATCCATATGGGAAGCAAATGCATAACAAGATGAACACTATATAACAAGGTTACAAATTAGGTATGACAAACAGAAGTCCTAATTTCAATTTGACCTGAGAAGGACAAGATGCTACAGAAATGTAACTGCCATGAACAAGCAGCAATGAAGCACAGATACAAGCTCAGACATGCACAAAAAGCATATAGACCTATATGTATCAGGTACATATGAGAGTGCTGAGCTCAGCCAGCTTCGCAAATGTGTTACTTGGAAGGGAAAATAAACAAACACAGGAAAAAGATTATCAATACCTGACCGAAACAAAAAACTGGCACTATTGGGCATCCCTTCTCCATAGCTATGCGCACAAATCCTCTTCTTGACTTGAGGAAAGCAACCTATAATTTAAGAGAAGCACGAGTCTCACACCAGGGGTAAAATCTAGAGAAAGAGACTTGTCTGAAATTAAATAATAATAATAATAATACTAAACCACATAACATCTTTCATCAAGGAATCTCCAGCTTATGTAACATAAACAGAACTCGACAGCTCAAAAGATAAAACAGACAACAACAAGATAGAAAATCATTAGATAAAGACACTCATGATGATCAATTGTTCACCGAAGGGAATTTTTTTTAGAAGTTTATCACCTGTAAGTAGATAAACTCACAAATCAAGACTTCAACCATAATACTAGTAAATAGTAGTAGTACAAGATTAGTCTCAACTCCAAAGTACATGAATAATTTGCAGGCAGCAAGCTAGTTCGCAGGTAGTAAACCGCCAAAATTTGCAGATCTGAGGACATTGAGATTTCAATAGAAGGAAGCCACATTTGTCAATGTGCACAAAAGGATTAATAGAGAGATAACTCTATCAAAGCTAAAAGAAAATGGGACACCAAAAAGTCCTCTTAGTTCTATATCTAGATAATACATATAAAAGTCACAACCTCTGAACCATGCTCCATGTAAAATGTCTCTTGCACTCCACCTGGCACTATGATGCAGCTATAGCCCGACGACAAGAAGGAAATAAAGTTTTTCTTCGACGCTGGTATCATTCCCAACCAAGTCCAGATATGCCTTAGAAATGGAGTGTAAAACACCTATTTTTCATTTTTTCAGGTGTGTTAACATAAATTACTATAACAAAATGTTAAGTTATGGCACTAGAAATGTTTAAGAACAGAAACATAACAGGTGGCTAGTCTTACTGCGGTGCTAGCTAGGACCTTGACTTTTGGGAGAGGCATGAAACCAGTTAGGTCGAAAAGTGCAACAGAGCCAATTGGTAAAACTGAATGCGGTTCGTAGCCAAAAACTGCATAAATCAAGCCCAACTGCATTAGTAATGAACAGAGGGAAATTAATTAGCATAGTCAAGCTATGTAGCTCATTAGAAACAAGTGGTAACTGATTAGCAGTCAAGAAAATTTCTATGTGGTATATGACACTCCAAAAAACACTTTGCAGAACTCCTTTTCCGGATAACTTCTTTTTTTCTTTTTTCCGTTTTGATTTCATTCTATCTGATTTCCAATAATTGGAAAATTTTCAATGCAATCTCAAGTTTCTACTTTCTCACTAAATTATAACTGAAGAACAATTGCCTCTTGTATAGTTCCATCCAAACTAACCCACCCTGCAACTATGATGGAGAATTGGCAGCAAACGTTTGAATTTGCTCAACTAGGTGTGGTCAACTACTTTATAATACTCACCTAGGAAAAAAGAATAATTACAATTAACCATCAAGTGAAGCAACTTAAAAATCACGTATTCAAATCAAAGTAAGATGCCAGCAAGTCTACTTTTGATGCCATTTCATAATCGAAACATACATTGCCAGGAACAAGGAGGTAAAAAGTTTATCAGCGTAAATCAACTGAAGAGGGTTGCAAAATTGAAAGATTTTCTAGAGCTCAAAGCACATAATCATTACCGAGAGCAGTTTCAACAGAAATAATTCTTTACTATGATTTGAGAAACGAAAAGGAAAACATTTTCTTTGAAAAAAAAAATAATCATCCTACCATAAGCCTGATTAGGATTGAAGGCTTTAATATCTTCCACATGTAGAGTCACCGGAAAATAATCGCAAACGTGTTTACAGAGATACCTGAAGGATGGTTAAAACTACATAATAATCACTTCTATCAATTAAATAAATAAAAACCACAACAAAATTATTACTTATTATGTTTAAGAGCTGCAATTAATTTCAAAACCTTACTAGTTTACGACCCCATTTGCTCTGATCGTCAATTGGAATCAGCACAAGTATCAGCAGCAACCCAATTACACTGTAACAAATAAAAACCAAATTAATTTTTTTAAAAAATAATATAGAAAAAGGGTAGTGAAGAGAGAGAGAAAAAAACACGAACAGGAAGGCATTGGGAAGAGAAAGGAAGATGAAGGAGGCCAAGACGATAAAGATATCGAAGTAGATCCCTCCAAGCCACAGCACCATTGTGACCATGGAGTGAACAATTGAGGTCTCTTTCCCCGTGAATACCGCCGGCGCCGCCTCAGTTGGCGGCGAGATTAAGTTGGCCTCCTCCTTCATCGCCATGATTGGACGAATTGGGTCACACAAATTGGGAAAATACAGAGAGTCCGGCGAGTAGAGTAATAATGGCGGTGAGTCGTGCCACCCATGCCTTAATTATAACAAAAAATGATTTTCTCTTCTGAGCAAAACGACAGAATGGAGTAATGGTGTGTGACGAAAGATTCTTAACAATATTTGAATAATTTTGGTCTTCTGGAACTTCGTACCCGCTTAAACTACGACTGAATGATGATCAAATATTCAAATATATAATTATTTTTTATTTAAATTTTTATTTATTTTTCTTCTACTACTTTTACTTTTTATTAATAAGTATGATATTTATATTTTGCTCATTTTTTTTTTAAGACGGAGGGATTATAATTAATGTTTTGTCTGATCCATTTAAATGAGTATAAATTTTAATATAGTTTTTAAAATCTATTAAAAAAATAAAAAATTAATATTAATATAGAGATAATATGACTCAATGATTTCTTGAAATATACAAATAACAAACAAAAAGGAATAAATTTCACTTTTTTAAAAAGACAAATAAAAAAAAGGTGGGAGAGCATTAACAACAGTTTCCCTAATCAACTCTCTATCCCCAATTTTGAAGAATACATCAACAAATCATTATCCAACAGTTTTCTTATTCTTATTTGACTCTCTATTTTAATCCCTATATAGGATTTTACTCCCCAGTATGAGGGAGTCAAAAAATCGTTCTCTATATATATAAAATGACATTTTACACCCTTATTTAAGTGGATAACTCATCAATCATACACATCTTGATTTTTTTTACAACATTTTCAAATTATAAACTTAATATTGAATTTAAAAAAATTAATTTCAAACGTATTCAAATTTAAAATTGATATAAATTTATTTAATTTATGTCAATATAATTATAAATATTATAAAAGTACTATTAATTGTAAAATTTATTATTTTCAACAGTACTATTTATTAATTATTATAATTATAAATATTATAAATTACTATTTATTAATTTAAGTTAACTGTTTAACTGTGGTCGTATTCTATACGACAGTTCAACAGTTGTATAAATGAAGTTTGTATTTGATTATTATAGTATGATATCTGGCGACTCAGAATGGGTCGTGTGAACCTATTTTGGAGGCGTCACAAATGGTATTAGAGCTTAGGGATATGGTCGCTGACGGAGATAAGAGTCTAGAACTAGGAGGGGAGAGACGAGTTATATACTTCACTAGTGTGTGACATACTTAAGCTGAAATTATTTACTTGATAAGTTGACAAATTGTGATATGTCAATTAACCTTTGTTTTGAAGATATATTCTAGAATGATATCTGAAATACAGGAGATGAGCAATAGAAAAATCATGATACAGAGAAAATAACCAGGAAGGTACAATTCGAAAAGAAAGCAAGGTATTCTCATCTCTTCGAACTATCAGGTTACGTAAATTTCGAGGGCGAAATTTCATAAGGAGGGGAGATTGTAAGATCCCGAATTTTATGAAATAAAAGTATTCAATTTTTCTATTTTGGTAAATAGTTAAATTGATAAAAGTTTAAAGTTAAGGGTGATATGTGAAAATTTTTCAAAGTAAGCAAGTTGTCATAAAATAACCGGTAGTAAAAGTACAGTAATATGCGTGGTTGCATAGTAGCACACGGTATTGATTATTGATGCTTATGTGAGAAGTCACTTAGATATACTCAATTATTGCTACAGTAATTATTGCATAGTATCTCACGTTATTTGATTCAATTATTGTCGATATTTTATATATTATTAAATCAATAATTGAGTTAACAAAGTTATTAAAATTATTATTTGTAATATTAACGATGTCTAGAAGTTCTGTCAATGAGAGGTTTGATCACCTAATTGCGTGTCAATAGGGAGAAATTTTTATTGGAAAACCCCCTCTTTCCTGGGAACGACCTGGTCGATTAATATTATGAATTATAATAAATGTGATAAGTTTTGTTTTATTATTATTATAAATATAATAAAATAGAAAACTTTTTATATAAAACAGAATACTTTTATAAAGTTATTCATTTTATTAGACTATAAATAGAATATATAATATTTTATTATGCATAGTATTTGAATAGTGCCTGTGATGCCCCCAAAATAAGTATACATCACCCATTCTGAGTCGTCAATAATATGGTACAGAAACAACTACATCTTTATTAATACAACTCATAAACTGTTAGTTTAAATATAAATATTGTCATCTAGACAATATACATACCCAACTAAATCCTCATCACAATTATTGATACATTATTATACAAAAATGGTGAGGACTACTAAACAACTTCTAGCATCATCATTCCATACCCCGACTAGTACTCGCTACATTCTCGCCTCCTGAGAAGAAAAAATAGAACAACAAGGAAAAGGGTGAGCTCAACTAGCCAAGTAAAGAATATTATGACTAAGATAATATAGAACAAATTATCGTTAGTCTTCAACAGGAAAAAAATCTGATAAAATACAATAGACAACAAGTTTCAGATCAATATTCGCAGCGAAAATAATAATTCATAGAAGAGTTACGTAGAGAATGAAATCTACTATAATCTATGAATTTAACAGTCCATCATCAATATTTTATTCCTGTAACATCAATCAATATTCATCTTTGCACTACAGGCCAAATATATTCATCAGTCGGTCATGTTCATCTCAACACATGTACATCTTTGCACTACGGGCCAAAGATATTCAAAATAAAATCAACCGTCTTTGCACTACAGGCCAAAGATATTCAGTAACATCATCATTTAGGACAGAGGATGATGGAAATAATTTTAAAGAAAACGAATCCAGTGAAACAAAAGAACAAGTATTATGGATTCGTACTTTAAACAATCCGGGTTCAAAAACACTTCATAAATAATCATACTGAAGTAAAATTCAAGAATGATCAAAACATAGATACAATCAAAGCTAATATCCATAATAGATATTTTGGACGAAAAGGAAAAATTTCATTTTTTCAATGAATAGTGCCGTATTCGTGAATAGTGCTGTATACGTGAATAGTGTCGTATACGTAAATAGTAACCTCGACACAAAAAGTTCTAAATTTGATTAAAACGTTCAAACCAATATTTTGACATAATGATATTGAAGAAAATAATATCATTTTTTTTAAAATAATATCACTTACCTCGAAAGACAGTACTTCTAGTTGAAACACCGTATATAGGCTATGACTTGCACTGTATAGCAACACTCAAAAGTATACTCACAAGAATACGCTCAATATATCGAGAGAGAAAGAGAGAGAAGTTTTCAGTTTCTGGTGTGATTTTCAATTCTAACCTAAGCACCCTATTTATAAAAAAATGCTTAGAACACCAAAGTAGAAAATTTAATAAAATATTAATATATATTATAAATTTTCTTAGCCCACCTTTGATGATATGAATTCAGTACATTGATAACACATGTGAGCCCACTAATTGTACAAAAAACATTTTTCTCAAAATAATTAACTAAAACTCCCAAAAATCAATTATTTCAGCACTTCAATAACTCATAATAAATAGTCAGTTTATTAGAAAATTCGAATCTCGCGACTTTTTATAGGAAATTCAATTCTCTACAACTTTGCAGAAGAAAGTTTTTCCAAATTCCAAATAGAAATTGCCGAAATCCACATACGGACGATTTTACATGCTATAATCAAATTTCAGTCAAGATATGGGGTCCACCGACACACAAAACATGTGTTAAACAACTTTTACAACAAAAATACTCTTCCTCCTCATATACTCATATATCCTACATTCATTGCAAAAAATATTCATTGTCAAAATATCATCATTATTATATTATAATAATATAATAAAATATTATTTTATCAGAAAAAGATAAAATTTTAATTTTCAACAATTGTCACATTAAAAATTTTCTCCATCTATATCCACATAAAATCAATATTTTCCTCATCATATAAATCAATATTAATTATTCACGAATAATATTACAGAATTACAATACTGACAACCAGGCAGTTCCCAGGAAAGAGGAGCTTTCCAATAAGAATTTCTCCTTACTGGCGCGCAATTAGGTGACCAAACCTCTCCTTAGATAGAATTTTCTAGACATTGTTAATAATGTTATCTAATAATATTATTCAGATAATATGAATTATTGATCCGATAATAGAAAATACTGTGTAGTGACAATTATTAAAATAACAATAATATCAACGTAGCAATTATTGAATCAATAAAATATAATATTGAACAGTAATTATTATAACAATTATTGAGTAGTGTCTTCTTACGTAAGAATCAATAATTGGTGCAATACCGTGTGCTACTGTGTTTTAACCACCGGGTATTTCCACAGTATTAACGGTAGCAACTACGCCGTTATTTATAACCAACTTATTCTTGTCGTTTTCTTCATCCAATCGCTTTCTGTTATGGGGCCCACACAAGCCTGCGCCGTCGTACAAATATTCCCCGACAGTACGAATATTCCACGACCAAACGAATAATCCCCGTCAACAATGAATATTTTAAAACCACCTGCTTGTTTTAATTAATTTTGCATTTTACCCATAACTTACCACATTAATCAAATCAACCCTTACTATTCCAAAATAATAAATAGAGGAAATTTCAATTTTATTAATAATAAGTTGGGGTCTTACAGTGCCTGCATAGTAAAATCTTTTTATATAAAACAGAATACTTTTATAAAGTTATTCGTTTTATTAGATTATAAATAGAATATGTTATATTTTATTTTAAAGATTTTGTTTTATTAGAATATTTTATTAATACTGCATAGTAAATCAATCTGGACCGTTCATGAATTAGTTACTATTTAGTCCATTCTCCTATAAATAGAAGCTCATTCCTTCATTATTTCTTACGAATTAACTGAAACTCTAGAGAGAGATACTATAGAGAGAGAAACTATAGAGAGAAAGAAGAAAAGTATTCTGCTACTTCACTACTCCTATATCCAGTTTTTTAAGGTAAGGGATATTATTTGTTGTACTCGTAAGGGGTATTATTTCTTGTGTATTCATGAAAAGAGCTATTGTTATTCCATTCCTTATTATTCTGTTGGAATAACCTATATACGTGGACTACCGTATACATGGTGAAATTCTTTTGTTATTCTATTCTTTATTATTCTGTCAGAATATTTTGTGTGAGATCCCAAATTTTATGAATAAAGATTTAAATTTCTCGAAATATTTTTTTAATATTGTGGTATGGATTTGATATAATGTTATAGTTGTGGGTAATATTTATAAATTTTGTAAAGTATGCAAGTTGTTATAAAATATTCGTTTGGTCGTGTAATATTCTTTTTGTCAGGGAATTTCCGTACAATGGCACAATCATTGGTGGACCCCACAACAGAAGTATTGTCGTAGTTAGAAAACGACAGAGTTATCATTTTATAAAAATAACGGCAAAAGTGTTACAGTTAAAATTATTGAACTACCCGGTAGTAAAAGTACAGTAATACGCGTGATTGCATAGTAGCACACAGTATTGATTATTGATGTTTACGTCAGAAGTCATTCAGTTATACTCAATTATTTCTACAGTAATTACTGCATCATATCTCTCATATTATTGATTCGATTATTGTCATAGTATCATCTGCATAATATTTTATATATTATTAAATCAATAATTTAGACGGCAAAGTTATTCATATTATTAAATTATAATATTTACAATGTCTAGAAGTTCTGTAAAGGAGAGGTTTGGTCATCTAATTGCGCGCCAATAAGGAGAAATTCTTATCAGAAAGCCCCTTCTTTCTTGGGAAAGACCCGATTGTTAAATATTATGAGTTATAATATTAATGATGAATAAGTTCATGTTGATTAAAGATAAAATTGATAGTTCTATTGTGTTGGGATTATTAGTGTTAGTGGAAATCGACTTCTATTCCGATGATAATTTATCGGATAAATGAGAAATTAATTGCTACTAATTCACATACTTATATAACTATTTATTTACATGTGTGTACTATTGAATCACATTCTTGTACTATTAGGGGAGTTGGTGCAAGATTGATAATACTTACATGACTAAGTTAAAAATAGAGGTATAGATGGAGGTACTATACTGTAATTTGTATTTTTACATGATTATAACTATTGAATCACATGATCGAACTATTGATTCACATTATTTACTATTAGGGAAGGTGGTGAAAGTTTGATAATACTTGCAGGACTAAATTAAAAATGAAAGAAAAGTTGAAAGTATTGTACTATAATATTTCGAGCCCCAAAACATGCAATTATCGAAACTATATTTTCCTATAAGTAGAAGCTCATTCTTCCTTCATTTCTCATTAATTCACTAAAGCTATAGAGCAATTATTATAGAGAAAAATTATAGAGAGAAAGAAGAAGAAAAGTTTGATACCTCTCTACTCCAGTATCCGATTTCTTTCTAAGGTAAGGGGTATTATTTCTTTCGTATTCATGAAGAGAGCTATTGTTATTTCATTCCTTATTATTCTGTTGGAATAACCTGTCTATGCGAAGTACCACATACATGGTAAAATTCTTCTGTTATTCCATTCTTTATTATTCTGTTGGAATATCCCGTCTATGCGTATTATGCCTGACCTGGTTCCATTAATTATTATTCTGTTGGAATAACCTGTATGTGCGGTTTAACGTATGCATGGTGATTTCTGTTGTTATTCCATTCTTTATTATTCTGTTAGAATATCGTATCGGTGCGTATTACGATTAACCTGGTTCCATTATTTATTATTCTGTTGGAATAACCCGTCTATGCGGTCTATCACATGCATGGTGAATGATCCTTCGTATTCATTCCATATTAAATTGTGAAAATGATCTGTTTACGTGGATTACAGCATGGCGGGTTAAAATCTATTTGCAGTTTCGTAATTTTTTGGATATTCAAAAATTTTGGAAAAATTTGAGAGGATATTATGATAAGTTTTCTAACATCTCCAAGTAGAATCACTGAAAGAGGAGTTGTAGATTTTTGTATGGACTATTTTTAACAAAGTATGAAAAAGTGAAAAAAAGAAAGAAAAAGCTATTGCCCATAATTTTTTAAGGGTTGTTTCGGCCACTTAATTTGTGAGAAAAATTCTGACTTTTTGGGACATGGAAATATATGGTATGAAGTACCTCCTGTCCAAAAATGAGCTCATTCCGACTTAAAATGAGCAAGTTGTGACTATTTCAATAGTTAAGTTTTTCCAACGAAAAACGCTATAACCGGAGTTCTATAACTCTGATGACTATGAAATTTAAACTGGAAGCTCACGTTAACATGTGTAAGATCCTGCCAAAATTTGGGAATTTCTGAAGTTTAACTTGAGGTAGCTAATTTATTAAGAAATTAATTAGAAATTGATTTTTGAAAAAATACTTAAGGGAGTTGAAAAATTATAAAAAAATACTTGTTGTGTATGAAATATATGTATATATGTTTGGAAAAAGTATAGAAAAATAATAACTTGATTTGGTAATTTTTCATGAAAATAATTTAGTTACAAACATATGAGTTAAATATGTTAAGTGAAGTTGAAGAATTGGTAAATAGGATTTTAGAGCTTGAAAATCCTATATAAGATATATGCAGATTTTTGATGAGTGATTTGATCATTGGTGATGAAATCTTATGAGTATGACATTTTGAATGATTTAATGCATTATTTGGTAAAATATAAACAATTAAATTAAATAACTTATAAGTTTAAGAAGTGATTAAAATATTGTTATAATATTAACAATATTAGATTATGAGTTATTTAAGTGATGGATAATATTTGGATAAATTTAAAGTCTTTAATATTTATCCTTGTTTTTCGTTTGATTAATGCTTATATTATTGTCATCATCCGCATGCTTATATTTTGATTAAAGTTATCTTTGGCTTACATGCAGAGATGAACTTGGTATTATTATGACCATGGATTATTCGGTATAATCATGACCGTAATATAACGAATGATGTGGTAAAAGTCCTCATTGGCCGGTAGTGCATTGATGTATAATTTTTGGTATGATTATGACCAGGGATTATTCAGTATAGTCATGACTATTGATGATTTAATGAATATCCTTGGCCCGTAGTGCAGGGATGATTCGATGATTTGGTTTATTTATTAAGCTGAGTCTCAGCGATAAAGTTCATGAAAATATTTTTAAATCATAGAAGATAGTAGATTTTATACTCTACTTGACTCTTCTAATGGATTGCTTATTTCGCTGCAGTTGTTGATCTAAAACTTGTTGTCTATTATATTCTGTCAGTTGTTATACTGTTGAAGGCTAAGGATAATTTATTCTGCATTATCTTAGTTATAATATTTCTTACTGGGCTAGTTGAGCTCACCTTTTCTTTCACGGTTCTATTCAGGAAATGAGAATATAGCTGGGACTAGTCGGAGAATGGAGTGACGGTCCAGATGATAACATTAGTAGTCCTCACTATTCTGTTAAATAGTGTGACAATAAATGTAATGAGGACTCCATTGAGTGTGGATATTGTCTAGATGACAATATTCTTATTAAAACTCTTAGTTTATGTTTTGTTGTATTTTACACGACTGTTGTATAATTATGTTTTATTTGAATTTTATACCATGTAAGTGGTGACCCAAGATAGGTGATGTATACCAATTTTGGGGGCGTCACATCCTGTTTGTGCGTTTACGCATGACCTGGTTTCATTCTTTATTATTCTGTCAGAATATCCTGTCTGTGCGTTTACACATGACCTGGTTCCATTCTTTATTATTCTGTTGGAATAACCTGTCTGTGCGGTCTATCGTATGCATGGTGAATTCCATTGTTATTCTATTCTTTATTATTCTGTTGGGAATAACCTGTCTGTGCGGTCTATCGTATGCATGGTGAATTCTTCTGTTATTCCATTCTTTATTATTCTGTTGGAATAACCTGTCTATGTGAATTACCGCATGCATGGTGAATGTTCCTTCGTATTCATATGAATAGTATTTTCATTCAAAAGGGGTTTCTATCAGGGGCAGTTTCATAATTTTTTTGACCCTAAAAAATTCTGAAAAAATTTGAAATGATAATTTGATGAGTTTTCTAGATTATATCCAAAAATGGTGATTTTTGGATGTATAAATTAGGAGTTAGAAATTTTATAGTAAAAAACTATTTTAAAATAAACCCTTATAACTCTTTGTGGTTAACTCCAAAATTGGTAAAAATTTTATTGGGAGTACATGTATATAACAGGAGTATATCCCGTAAATTTTGTAATTTTTGGACAAAAGTACAATTTATGATAAATGTCTAAATATTCAACAGTTTTAGCCATATGAAAAATAGTAAATGAATTTTAAAAATTCTGAGAAAAATATATGTTCAATATGGGACTATATTCTACTAAATCCCAGAAAAGAAATATTTTTGGAACTGATTTGGTATTTTTCATGAAAATGAACTAAGTATGAGTAAATGAATTAAATATGTTATGTGATGTAATAAAATTGGAAAATAGAATTTTATGGTTTGGGAATTATCCTATATAGTGTATATGCAAATTTTTGATGAGGGATTTGATCATTGATGATGAAATCTTATGAGTATGACATTTTTGAATGATTAAATGCATTATTTGATAAAGTGTAAACAATTGAAATAAATTATTTATAAGTTTAAGAAATGATTAAAATATTGTTATAATATTAATGATATTAGATTATGAGATTAGTAAGTGATTAATAACATTTGGTTATTATTGAACGTTGGATAAATTATATTATAAATGTTTAATATTTATCATTTATCTCATTTAATTTATTCTTTATATCATTGTCATTATTCTTATGCTTATATTACGATGAAAGTCATCTGTTGCCTGTAGTGCATAGATGGACTTGGTATGATTATGACCAGGGATTATTCAGTATAATTATGACCATAATATTAAAAATGATGTGGTAAAAGTCCTCATTGTCCCGTAGTGCATTGATGGACAGTTTTTGGTATGATTATGGCTATAGATTCTCTTCGTCCAATGGTGCAAAGATGAATTGTTTTATGGCATGATCAGGACCGTTGATGAAAACACGATTATCTTTGGCTCGTACTGCATAGATAATCCGTGGTCGTGATATTAACGAATATCCTTGGCCTGTAGTGCAGGGATGATTCGATGACGTGGATTAATTATTGAGCTGAGTCTCAACAATAAAATATTAATTCATGAATGTGATATTAATAAATATCCTTGACCGTAGTGCAGGTGTAAGACCCCAACTTATTATGAATAAAATTAAATTTTCTTTATTTATTATCTTGAAATAATAAGAAGTTAATTTGATATAATACTTTGATTATGGGTGAAATGCGTAAATTTTACAAAATAAGAAAGTGGTTATAAAATATTCATTTTTTGTTAGAAAATATTCTTGTTGTCGTGGAATATTCGTACGACGGCACAACCATTCGTGGGCCTCATAATAAAATAAATGTTGGATGAAGAAAATGACAAGTTTAATTTTTTATAAATAACGACGTAGTTGTTACCGTTAGCACTGTTAGAATACCCGGTGGTTAAAATATAGTAATATGTGTGGTTGCACAGTAGCACACGGTATTGCACAATATTTTTGAATTATTGATTCTTACGTAAGAAGGCACTACTCAATAATTATTACAGTAATTACTTTTTAATATTTTATTTTATTAATTCAATAATTGTTGCGTTGATATTTTATATTATTGTTGTTTCGATAATTGTCACTGCACATTATTTTCCATTATCAGATCAATAATTCATATTATTTGAATAATATTATTAGATAGCATTATTGGCAATGTTTAAAAAGTTCTTTCTAAGGAGAGGTTTGGTCACCTAATTGCGTGCCAATAAGGAGAAATTCTTATCGGAAATCCCCCTCTCTCCTGGGAACGGTCTGGTTGTCATAATTGTGATTCTGTAATATTATTTGTGAATAATTAATTATTCATTTATATGATAAGGAAATATTAATTTGATGTGGATATAAAAGATGAATTTATTTATTTTATGTGGTTATAATTGAAGGATTTAATGTTGAGGTGTTTTATCAGTATTTTTGTCAGAATATAGGTATTAAAAATTAAATCAGTATTTTAAGATGTATTGCGTGAGTTATAATTTTTAATCTTATCGTTGGATCGTTGTGATTTTTGGATATGTTATACATATATAAGTGGAGTATATGTCCACAAATTTTGAACCGTTAAAAATGAACGTATGATTTGTTATGAATTTTAAGAGGTGACTGATTCAGAAATTAGGTTTATAAATGATTTTGGTGGAAAATTCTAGAATTGAGTGGGCCCCACTTGTGGTTGGTGAAGAAATGTGTTGAATTTTATTTCAAATGTGGTGGGTGGCAATGGTAGTAGGTAAATCCATCAGGTAGCAGGTCAAGTCTACTTCGGCGTGCTAACATTTTTCTATAAATAGAGGGCTAAGTTAGAATTGAAAATCACACCAGAAACATAAGCTTTCTCTTTTTCTCTCTCTATATTATCGAGCGTATTTTGTGAGTATTTAGATACTTTGAGAGTTGCTATTCAGTACAAGTTTCATTCAGCATCACATCCGACCTTTCATTCCGAAGTACTGTTTCTTTGAGGTAAAAGATGTTATTTTCTTCTTAAATGATATTATTTTCTTCAATATCTTTATGCTGAAATATTGTTATGAATTTTATTGTAAAATTTCTACCTTTTTATGTCGGGGTTACTATTCACGTATACAACACTATTCATGTATACGGTACTATTCACAAATACGGCACTATTCATCGAAAAATAAAATTGTCTCTTTTTCGTTCCATATGTCTTTTATGGTTACTACCTTTGATTGTATCCATGTTTTGATATTTATTTTTGAATTCTACTTCACACTTGATTATTATGGAGTATTATTGAATTTGGATAAACCAAAATACGAATCCCTAATGTAAGACCCCAACTTTTTATAAATAAAATTGAATTTCCTCTAATTATTATTTTTGAATAATTATTTGTTAAATTGATATAATGATTTAGTTATGGGTGAAATGTGCAAATTTTGTAAAATAAGCAAGTGGTTATAAAATATTCATTTTTGTCGGAGAATATTCGTTTGGTCGTGGTATATTTTTGTTGTCGAGGAATATTCGTACGACAACGCAGCCATTCGTGGGCCTCATAACAGAATAACTTTCGGATGAAAAAAAGGACAAAGTATGAGTTTTTATAAATAACAGTGTAATCGTTACCGTTAACACTGTTGGATTACCTGGTTGTTAAAATACAGTAATACGCGTGGTTGCACAGTAGCACACGATATTGCACAATATTTTTGAATTATTGATTCTTACGTAAGAAGGTACTATTTAATAATTGCTGCGTTGATATTTTATATTATTGTTGTTTCAATAATTATCACTGCATAGTATTTCCAATATTCGATAAATATCTGATATTCCTGCAAGATTATCCGATATTTCTGCAAGATTTTCTGCAAGATTTTCTCAGAATAATATCTGATATTCCAGTCAAATCTAGTTTCTACCAAGGTAAAGGATATTATTTATTTGCAATACTCTTGAGAAATATTATTTTCTTTCATACTCTATATTATGTAAGCGATATTATTTCATCTCGTATTCTTGAATTTGAACTTACTATGATAAGTATTACTTCTATAATTCCTGAAATAATTAAAAATTTCGCTTCATTTAAAATCATTTCATAGGAATATTGGTCTGAACTTTTAATCAAATTTGAAACTTTTCATTACCGGGTACTGTTCACGGTTACTGTTCACAATAGAATTTTTTTTCCTTCCTTTCAAGATATCTATTGTGACCCTTATTCAATGTTTTTATCTTCACTATGGTTTATTATGGAGCGTTTTTGAACTTGGTTCATCTAAAGTACGAATTCCTAATCTTTGTTCTTCTGTCTCACTGGATTCGTTCTCTAAAATATTTTTCATCATCCTCAGTCCTTAATGGTGATACTTGATGAATATCTTTGGCTTGTACTGCAAAGATGAATGATTACCTGATAAATATCTTTGGCCCGTAGTGCAAAGATGAACAAGTGTTGAGATGAACATGACCAACTGGTGATACAAATGAATATCTTTGGCCCGTAGAGCAAAGATCAATAATTGATGCAAGATGTATATTGATTGATGTTACAGATATAAAATATTGATAATGAACTTTTAAATTCATAGATGATAGTAGATTTGATTCTCTACTTAACTCTTCTAATGAATTATTATTTTTGCTGTGAATATTGATCTAAACCTGGTTGTCCATTATATTTTATCTGATTTGTTGAAGGTTAACGATAAATTGTTGTTCTTTATCTTAGTCATAATATTCTTTACTGTGCTAGTTGAGCTCACCCTTTTCTTTTTTGTTCCATTTTTCTTCTCAGGAGGTGAGAATATAGCAGGAACCAGTCGGGGTAAAGAGTGATGGTCCTAGACAATTGTTTTAGCAGTCCTCGCTAATTTTGTAAAGTAGTGTATCAATAAATGTCTATTAATTAAACTATATATATATATATATATATATATATATATATATACACACATAAATACACACTTATTATGAAGGTTTGACTTCACACAGAAACCATCTAGTTTTACTTCCTAATATTCATCACAAAATTTTCCATGTAAAATAAGCTATTAACTCTGAATACAGTTATGCTATTATCAATATCTATCTAATAAAATACAAATGATTTTGAATTTCCCGCTCAATTAATAAATCATCTGGGCCGTCCAAAGTTTAAGATAAATCCCACCGTCCATACATTTATCTAATAAAATACATCTATCTATCTAATCTATTTACTAATAATTTTGAATTTCCCGCTCACTTAATAAATCATTTGGGTCGTTCTAAGTTTGAGATAAATCTTACTGCCCATACAGTGCCGGAGGCACGGGACCCAGCTAGTATATATATATATACACACTTTTAAGCAGACACAATGACATGCTCCGTAAATAATTACAACTTTAATAGCATTTATTCATTCATTATGTCTAATCGACTAAAAAGTTGATTCAGAAAAGTCGGAAAATATATCATTTTCCTTCCATTTAAACAAACATTATCAGACTATATAAAAAAACAAACTTGCGATGGGACTCCTTCAAGTGCTTAGCTGGTCATAAAGGGGAGGGAAAGGGGGGCTCAAGCAATGTATGAAAATCATTTAACAGCAGGCATTGCGCAGCATGAAAGGACCTGTCATTCCCAGCAAATATTATCAAATTACATACCCCTGCTCGTATGTGCAACTCTGCGCCAAATTAGGTGCAGAGACAAGTTTCACAGCATATGACAAAAAAAAATTAAAAAAGTATATATCACATGGTTATCATTAATTAATAGTAAAGACAATTCAACTAACGGTTATGTCAAGGTAAACAGACAGGTACCTAGTCGAAGCATACTAAGGTAAACACCACAGTCAGCGTCAGGGCCTCACATATAAAGGTTTCTTAACGCGCTCACTTCCTGGGAATCACTTAATCTGCGGACCTTGGGGTTCTAGGCTTCTTGGAAATCAGGAACCAGAATAAAGAATCTGCATGTGTTGGGGTGACATAAAGAAGGCTTAATTAAGATTCATTCACAAATTTTAAACTAGAAAGGTCAAGCAAGGATAAATCTTGGTATATATATGTCATGCCACAAAGTACATACATCCATCAGGTGCATAAAACTTCAGCAAACACTTTCTTTTGCCAGATTGACAACTACCAATCTTCAGTTTAAGCTAATCAAATTATTATAATGAAAATGTGTTCCCACTTGTAGTTTTCAGCAAAATAAACATATGTTTACTTAAGTAAACATGGGACGATTAGTCCTTGTGACGACTCTGATCCTTTCCCCCTTTATCATCCTTATCCAAAGGCTTAAGCAAACCATACGTGACAGCCATTGAAATCCACCCTCCAAGTAAAACTCTTGCAGCTGACACCCTTAAAGACGAGCCGCCAAGAAAAGCTCCAAGACCTCCGAATAAAGCCAGTGCTATTGATGCTACTATCACTACGACTACGGTCCTAGTTATGTTGTCAGCAACAAGCATAGCTGCCAACAATGGGAAAAATGAACCACAAATAAATGACACAGCTGACGCAGTTGCGGCTTTGTATGGATTTGGCAGTGCTTCCTTTCTATCATCAGCCTCGACCTCTGACTCTTGCACCATACTTGTTCTTGCATCGCTCATTACAACTTTCATCATTGAAGATCTTGCAGGAGAGAGAAAAGGAGATAAATATGGCCGAGGTGTTAGGGTTCTTGAAGGAGTTAGCGCAGGTGACATGACCACATTAGCCTTAGTTTCATCAACAGACGGATATGCACTAGAAGTGATTTGAATCTTCACATCGCCACCATCATTTTCCCCATTTAACTTGGCGTCAGAATTACATTGATCAATCACAGAGCTTTCAATATCTCTTTGGGTAGAGACAGAAACAAACTCCCCAACAGCCATGCTACAAGCACCTGCAATAGCTCCAGCTATTCCAGACAGCACCATAGACCATTGATCCTCTTTTGCTGCACCTACACCAAGCATTAGTGATGCAGTTGAAAGCAACCCATCGTTCGCCCCAAGTACAGCTGCCCTTAGCCACTGAGCTCGTTGCAGTCGCTTCAACCTTGCTTCTTTTTTATCCGTGACACAAGGCTTGTGTTCGCCACAAGTCTCAACTGTTCGAGGAGAAGCCATTTTTGATAGATAGTGTAAGGGGGAGTGTGGCTTTCCAACTTGAGACACGCTCAAACAATAAATAATAGTACCGCACTAACATTCTCCTAAAATATAGGATTGTCTGAAGGCGACTAATTCTTAGGGGGTACCGTGAAAGATTACAAACCAGGACGTTGAAGTAGAGAATTTTTGAGAAGCCAAGATTGTTTATCCAAAAAAATTAGAAAAAAAATATAAAATATTGAACATGTTTTTTACTAGATAAAAATTAGAATATTATTGTTACATTCCTTCTTGTCCTGTTCAGGCTGATTCTCGTTCACATCCAACATAAGGTTCTTCCTCCTGGTCAGCTTCTAACATAAATACGTAGACTAACTTGCCTCCAGGTGGAGCTTGCTACTCGGGCAGGGTAGGATCAAACCCGAATATAACCGAAACATTATATGTTTTATAGATAGTTATATATTTGAGATGAGATTAAGATTTATGCAAGCATTAAAAATGGCAGTAAGAAGAATGCTGAAAGATGGACTTACTTTAAAGTGGTGTTGAAGTAGAGAGAAAATAGTCATTGAAAATTTGTACCATTATTGGCAAAGTCCTTGTCACCAATGATATAATAAATGATTGACAATCCTGTGCGCAAGGTCTCAGACGTTTATAGGATCCTTTTGCTGATTATTGGATAATCTTACAAACAAATAATCCCAATTCTTCTTGTCAAATGAAATCTTGCAGACAAAATTTGTCAAGTAATGCCAGATCATTGATCTCTAGTCTCTACCTCAGCAAAATAACAGTGTCCCATCTAAGAAACATTATCTTCGTACACAGATGTCATTCCATCACTTCTCATGACAACTTGACAAGCATAAAACTTCATACAAATTACTTAAAAATCTGAATAATGGCGTTGACAACTATACATATTAAACAAAGATTTTTCAACTCTTTCATAAGCAGGACTTGGGGCATGATTGTTCACCTACATATATGCCATTTATGATCCCTGTGCACGTGTAGAAACCGATGTCCCTACTCTTTTCAACATAGAAGAATTCGAATAAAAAAATTATGCTGAATTTAAGGACATGATTCTCATCATATGAAAAATCATTGGCCAGATATCATATGCTAAGAATAGACCATTGAAAAATGCAACATCCACAAGTAGATTTAAGTTCCCCTACCGGATGTGTGTAGCATTTCTAGTTTACATCGACAAATTATCTAGCAAGTAACAGTCATTTTCAGTCATTATCATTCATCAATTGTAATATATATCTTAGTTTCTTGAGTTTCAATACCATCTCTTTCAATAGTTTACATGCAGGCAGGTAAAATAGGGTGATAATGGAAAGGCCAAATTCCAGTATTCAGGAAGTACTATTACCCAGTATAGGTTAGGGAGTGTGCATCCCTTACCAAGAAAATATGCTCGCTTTTGAGAGCTTTAACCTATTCAAAGAGTTTGCAACAATACTTTGCAGGGCGTCCTCTGTTTCACGATATAAATGCATCACGAAATACAAATATGTGTTCACTTTCTCCGGGTTATTGCCACTTCCGATTTCCCTGTATTTTTTGAACTTAAAGTTAGGAGTAATTTGCAGTCAGCTCATTCACCATTAGCTGGTATTCTAGCAATACATTTCTCAGAAGATTAGAAAACTACCCAATGACTTCCGGAACATAATATTTCATGTTCATTACAATGATAACCCCCATAGGTACTAGTCTTTAACAATTCTTCTCAATGCCTACAAGACAAGTGAAGATAGTACATAAACCTAAAAAACAGCCAAATAGACTCAAATCCAACTGGCTTGATCAAAGCTACACTGTGAGACAAATTCCTCAGTTAACTGTTTTTTTTTCACTTCTCCTTCAGCAAATGGTGTCCTGCCGCTTCTTCCTCCAGGAGTTACCACCAAAACACTCTTCTGCAGATTTCACTTGGGAAAAAAATGGTGAAGAGAATAATTAACAGTATCATCCTTGCCCCAATACAAATCTAAATTCTAAACATGTCACATGTACATTGGTGATTTGGTAATAAGAGATCAAACAGCATGAACAGGTTACGAGCTAGAAATTTCTTGTGATTTGGTGGATTCTGCTATAGAAATTTTATACAACTGCATAGCTTCTGAACAAATCTGAATGCTGCTGACCGAATAAGAAATGTGATTAAGCTTGTTTGTTTTGTAAAATTAAAAATCTGAATAGCTCTTAATAGTGTTGACCGAATAAGCTTCACAAGGCTAGCTGATCCACTAAGCAGGTAGCTGAAAGGACTTTTTACGTGCATACCATATTGTTTTATGTTGCACCAAAATTTAACATCTTTAGGAAAGAGAAAAAGAGATGCACTCCCATAATATTCCACAAATTGTGACTCTTTTTTGGGATCTGGGTGATATATATATATATATATATATATATATATATAGTATTCATATGTTATAATATATATTAATGGAAGTGGTTAGCATGAAGTTTATTTTTAGATAAGTTGGTCAATTGACCAATAGAATGCTAACACGCAGACGAGGCTCTATATATGTCAGTATTCTATTAGTCAATTGACCAACTTACCCAAAAATGAACTTCATGCTAATCGGATCCTATATTAATATTATGTTATCAATTTTTGCACTCTCTTTGTTATAATATAAAATAATAATGATTAAATTTCTAAAAATTAATTTGCAAAATGATTTATTAAATTTATTATTAGTATTTTGTATTTACTAAAATTAACTAAACTTATACCAATTTTAAGTTTTAAAATATCTAACGGTAACTTTCAAAAAATTAATAATGATATTATGTTTTTGTGAGAGAGGGTATTATTATATTTTATACTAATGTACTTTGTATAATTTTATTATTATATTTAAAAAACAAATATATTTTTTAAATTTAAAATGTCTAAAATTGACTTTCAAAAATTTAATAACGATCTTATATTTTGGAGGGGTAAAATAGTAAAAGACTGTTATTCAGATGTTTCAGACATGTCAATTATCAAACAAATTTTTTCATTCAGATTCAGCAGATTCAGATTCAGATTCATTCAGTTTTTATCAAACACATGTTTTGCCTTGTGATTGATTCCAATTAGTGTAGGGTACATAAAACTTGCAAAGTGAAATGCTTCATAGTGTTATGAAGCATTTGGAAACCTTGCCTGTATAAGCAAAATCAATATCAAACTTGAGAGAAAATAAACTCGTTACACATGATCTTGAATTAACTCACACAAGGGTTTCCTGTTCAAGTATAATGAATATTGATGGAAACCTATAACGCAATCAACTCTAACGGTAGCCGTCCCCTGCGGTCTTGTTCCTCTGCCTCCTTATTTGCTGTTTGCACAGAATTAAACCACAAGTATCCCTGTGTGTTGAAAATCATGTTAGCTAAAGCATTTGGCGGAATGCCTGTTTTGAATACTTACCCACTCCCGAATTATCAAAAAAAAATTATGAACACTCAAACGATTCAAGCATTAGACCTGAAGACTCACTAAAGTGGATTGAGGCTCTTATACCATATCTCAACTCACACCCAAAATTCCTAAAATGCCAATTCATTCAATAATAACCCTTCTAAAAAATTTGTCAAATAGGAATACGAAAGATGTACGTACAGAAGTGGGGATGCCAGTAAATGCAAAGAATCCAAGTACTTGAGCATAAAAAATGCTATCCGACTCCAACACTCCAAAAACAGGCTTTTGATTTATACACTCAAAAACAGAGACAATCTGCATCAACCCACAAAATATTTCATCAAATTAAGAACCTTTACATCTCCAAAACAAAAATAAAAACACAAAAATATGTACACTTATAAAGGGAAGCTTACAGCAGCAATAGCAGTGATAGCAGAGGCAAGCAAGTAGACATAAAAAGGGAGCTCAAAGGTTGAAGAACTCTGCCGAGCTTCATTCCGAGCCCAAGGAGGTGGCTCTTCGGAATCGGGTTTAGCCCACGAAGGGATTGGCTGTTCTTCTTGTTCGGACTTGCTTGATTTTTTGGCGATTTTTTGGCAGACCCTTCAGTGAGAGCTAACACTGTTAGCCTGCGGCTGCGGCGGGGTGAATTCCTCCGATTTTTGGCACTCCCAGAAAATGGATTGTGAGTTCTTGAACAATGGGGTATTAATGAATTTAATTTGGAGAGAGATAATACGGATAGCGAAGCCATTAATAACTGAGAAGGACTTCACTGTGAATGCTGCATTGCATATGCTTCTGGGAGTAGAGGCCTACGGCCCTGAAAACAGTTGGTTCACGTTCACTCACAAAATCTGAATTTATTTATTATTTTTCCCTTTTTCTTATTCTCATTTATATATTCTTTTGTTTTTTTGCTAAATATTTATATATTCTTTATTATGAATTCTCTAATAATTTATACTCTTGTACTGTGTTATACATAACAAATTTCTTTTGAGTTAAAATATTTATTTTAATATGTTATACTTAATTTAAATATTTATTTAGTATTCATGTCAAACGAATATTGTCAAAATATTTACAAAAATATCCTATTTTCTAACAACTTTTTTTTAATCACATTATACATATAAATATCACTCCCTTTTTATATTTTCTAGTACAAATACTAATATTATTAGTTGGAAAATGATATATACTGCATATGTTTATATTATTTTTTGATGATTAGTTATAAGTATTAGTGATAATTTTTTTTTGAGAAGGTGGGTAAAAAATAAGGATTTTTATATTTTTTTTATCAATCTCATATATTAATAAGTTTCACAATGATAATTCGTTTTAAATTTTTTAAAATACATATCAGGATTCTATTTAGATAACATTGCTTTGAGAAAAAAAAACATTTTAAAAATGGCTTGGGAAGTATTTTGTTTGTATGGTGAGATAGTTCAAGGGAGATCTGGATTGACCAATATAGTACTGACATATAGAGAGAGACCACCTTAGTAAAATATGAATTTAGTTTGGTTTACATAAAATGGTGATGGGTTCAAATAAGAACTAAAATCACATTATCCATTTTTAACATAGTTTGTATGGTTGGAACCCAAATCGTTATAGTTTTAATATAGGTCGACCCATATTTTACTTTGTTGAGATTTATGTACTTTCTCTCTTTCTATTTTCTTTTAATTAATTATTTCTCTAATTAATTAATTATTTCTCATACATTATCTTTCTAAAATAGATTAATATATTTTTTCTCTCTATTTTTTTTATTTCCTTCTCTAGAAATTTTGTACACTTTCTCTCTCTCTCTAAACTTTATATCTATCTAATAAAATACAAATGATTTTGAATTTCCCGCTCACTTAATAAATCATCTGGACCGTCCAAAGTTTGGGATAAATCCCACCGTTCATACATCTATCTAATAAAATACATCTATCTATCTAATAATCTAATAATAATTTAATAAAATACAAATGACTTTAAATTTCCCGTTCACTCAATAAATTATTTTGGTCGTTCAAAGTTTGAGATAAATCATATTATCCATACAGTGCCGGAGGCACGGGACCCAGCTAGTAAATAGATATAGCTTAATTGTACATAAAAAGTCTGTCCTATACAAACTGTATATACTAAAAAAAATTACATCATGAGTTAGCTGGAAGAATATTTTTAATTCAAGTGTTCATAATTTTATTGGATAAATACTAAATACTATTAGCATTGTTCCCAAATTATAGACATAATGTTTCATTGATTTTAGTTAATTTTTGAAATTTTAACAAAATTTATTTAAATCTTAAAGGATTTTGAAATAAAAAATAGATATCAAATTTAAGGTTTATTTAATCATTAAATTTAATTTTTTATTTATATTTAAATTAAATTTTGAGAGATAGAATTTTAACATTAGTGCTCAAGAATTCTATAACAATTAGTACGTACTAAATAATCTGGGAATCAAATGTATATGACTTGGGAAGTTAATATAAGAGGATTAAGGGGCTGTTTGTTTAGAGTTGAATCTGAATTGCTGAATCGGTCAGTGCGTTTGTTTTGGTCTGAATGACTGAATCGGTAAGATGGCCAAGCTGAATGGTTAAGTTAGATTTTTTTTAGCTGAATGAGCAGCTGAATGAAGTAAAAAAAATTAAAAAATTTAAAAAAAATATTAACTATTATATTAAGTAATATTAAACAAATATACAATAATTTTGAATTTTTTCAGAGGGATAAAATAATAAAATTTTGTCATTCAGATATTTCGGACATGTCAATTATCAAATAATTTTTTTAATTCAGATTCAGATTTAACTCATTCAGATTCAGATTCAGATTCAGCTCAATCAGATTCAGATTCATTAAATTTTTATCAAACACCTCCTAAGTAACATAGTTTGTAGTATCTCTATTTTTCTTGGATGTAAGTTCTTGAGATACTTTTATAATAATATTAAAGATCTCAAATTATTTATTAAATAATATATTATTGTACAAAATAAATCAAACATATTTATAACATAGTTAATTACAATAAATGTACCAATTAATCTAGCAATATTACCATTATTTGAGACCTCTAGTATAAAAACATTTTTTTTAATAAAATGCTCTTATATTTAATTAATACAAATTTCCTATTTCATATTAAACTTTAGAAACATTTTTTCCCTTGGAATTAAATCTTATTATTTTTTTTAAAATGTCTTGAAATTATATCTAAATACTCCCAATATAAATGGAGTACTGTTAGTACTGTGCATCTTTATTTTATTTTGATTCCTATTTGGCTATTTCGTATTTTTGTATGTAAATGGAGTATTGTTTAGCACTATGCATTTCAATTAGGCAGTGTCGGCAGCGAGGGACACAGACAAAGTTGAAAAATTAAAATAGGTCCAAATCAGTTTACTGGTTTAAGGGTATTTTTATTTTAAAAAAATATATGGTTCAAAACTATAACCAACTCAAATAATTTAGGTGATTTTTGATAAAATTGAGTGTTAAGACCTGAACAGTTTAGATATCTGAATAATATAGAGTATATGTCCAGAATTAGTACCTCTATCCCACTAAAAATTAGTACCGGCGAAAGAAGAAGAACAACAACGAAAGAGGAGCAGAAGCAAAGGAGAAGAGCGGCGGAGTGAAGTGCAGCAACACGAGAGATCAGTAAGGTTAAAGAGGTTATTTTTGTCCAAAAATAATATAAACTTGCTCAGACATGTCTCTAAATGGTTTAGAAATAGATTTATGTCTAACCGATTAAGGAGGTGTTTGATAAAAATTGAATGAATCTGAATCTGAATCTGAATCTGAATCTGAATGAGCTGAATCTGAATGAAAAAAACTGTTTGATAACTGACATATTTTAAAGATCTGAATGACATATTTTTAATATTTTACCCCTCTAAAAAAATTCAAAGTTGTTGTAAATTTATTTAATATTACATAATATAATAGTTAATATTTTTTAATTATTTTTATTATTATTTTTAATTTTTTTTACTTCATTCAGCCAACCATTCAGACCAAAAATTCGGCCTTAACCATTCAGCCAACGCATCTGACCGATTCAGCCATTCAGACGATTTTTTTTCAAAATAAACGCACTTAATGATTCAGCCACTTACCGATTCAGCCATTCAGACCCATTAAGTTCTAAACAAACAGCCCCTAAGTGTCATTAAGAAGTAAAAAAAAAAATTTATCAAACAAGTTTTGCATCTGACCGAATCAGAGACATATCCATTAAGAGTTATTCAGACCTAAACAAACACAGCTTTAAAATAGTCCAAATGATTCTTAACCCACCAATTTATAAACCAACTTGCCAGGTCTAGTCGTATTGGTTAATGCTAACAACTCCAGTTAAGGGCAAAGAGGAAACCTCAACAGAATGAATGTGGAGATGAACTTCTGCTGGGCCTAAACTACATGGCAATTTGCTTGTGAAAGAAATTAATAACTGGGCCTGGATAGCTGGGTGAATCTGTTTCTCATTCTTGAATTTTAAGTCACTTAAACAAAGAGAAATTTGTCACCTAAAAATAAAATTAATGGAGTTTCAAAAGTTGGGACATGAGATTGGGACTTGGGAGGAAATGAGTGAGTCTTTGTTTACAATATTCCTCACTAGGATAGCGTTTTACCAACAAAAAGACACGCGCACACAAAGTTTGGGGGAAAGTATTCTCAAGGTTAATATGATTGCTTAATTTAGTACTCGTCTCATAATATATGATGTTTTAAAGTTGTGCAAAAATAATTGTATAATATTAAATATAAAATATATAATACACTGTAATATTTTTTCATAAGGGATAATTTTAAAAAGATTGTGATTAATTCTCCTATATTATATAAAACGTCAAATAATTTGAAAAAAATAAAATCATTTAAAACGTCATATATTATGGGACGGGAGAACAGCTAAGAATGATAAGTACTTGTATGTGTATTAATTGTGCATTTAACAATTGTATATTAATATAAAGAAGATAATTGATATTTCCACTAATAAATTTGATGATTCCATAAGCTACTCCTCATATAAATAATAACCGGTGTCTATCTCATGTGAGAAAAGACTTTGTGAAACTATCAAATTGAACTCAGAAAATAAGACTCTTTTGACTCTGTTAAAACACACAAGATAAAACATATAAATTATTCAATAGCAGAAGTCAACCTATTTTTAGTATAGAACTGGTTGAATGCCTTCTAAGGCTTTTAATCTTTAGAAACAATACAAGATATAGCAAGAAAGAAAGAAGAATCACAAGTAAGAGAGAAAGGTGATGATTGCAAGTCCATATTTCTCACAGTAATGTATATCATTTGGAAATCAAATATTATCTTCTTCAATTATTACCATATACACATCTTCATTTTATCATGATTACCATTAAATCACCACAAACAGAAAAACAAATAAGCTCACGATCACAAAAGGAGAAACAAAGCTGCTTACCTTTTCTTATGAATGAGTCTTTTTTTTTTTGTAAATTCTAATTAATAATCGAGCTTAGTGGGCCTCTCTATTTATTATCAATTCATTTTAAGTTATATGTTCACAACATTTTGTTAATTTCAGTATAACGTTTAACTCATTTGTAAAATCATTTTGAACCGAAAAGAATGGTGTAGTCAAATGCCAATTAATAGAAGCAGATGTCGATTTTCAGTTTCTAATCATAATCGTTCTTTATTGTTTTCAATTGTTTTAAACAATTTTTATAACAAAAATACTCTTCCACCTCATATACTCATATATCCCACATTCATTGTAAAAATATCACCATTATTATATTATTAAAATATAATAATATATTTAAATGAATTATTTTATCAAAAAAGATAAAATATCAATTTTCAATAATTGTTACATTAAAAATTTTCTCCATCTATATCCACATAAAATGAATATTTTCCTCATCATAAAAATCAATAATTAATTATTCACAAATAATATTACAGAATCACAATACTGACAACCATGCAGTTCCCAGGAAAGAGGGGGCTTTTCAATAAAGATTTCGCCTTATTGTCGCGTAATTAGATGACCACTACAAGAAAAAGGTTTATCAGTGACCGCAGACGGTCGCAGATACCCATCAGCGACTGCGTGCGGTCGCTGATAGTCGTTACACAAATTCTGGTCGTTGGGATGTACATTAGCGACCACTATTAGCGACCGATATGAGCTACCGAAATGACAAATCTAGTCGCTAAGCTGAGTCAGCATGGTCTAGGGCCAAAGTTGACGTGGTCCACGTGGCAGCGACCTGTATCAGTTACCGCATGCGGTCGCTGGTATGGAAAAAAAATAAAAGACAGATTTTTGCTGTTTTGTAGAATTTACAAAAACCTGTACCTGTTTTGTACATGCTTTATCCTAACACACATACCCAACAACATCATACACAACAATATAAATATCTATCGTCCACCAACACATACACCAAACTAGTATATAAACCTTTAAAAACCAATATGATTTGAATAAATATAATAACATTTCAAAACTTGTTTAAGTAACATACAAACATCCAAAGAATGAATATACAAGTATAAGCTTATACTATAACTATAAAACTAATCTAAAGCAGGTACGTCAAGCATCACCGCCTCCTTGATCACCCTGTAAATAACAAAATAATAAAACAAGTTACAAATATATAGTAACTATTTTAATATTGGTATATTACGACAATATATACAACAAATTGATTTTATACCTCGTCGTCATCCCCGTGTTGTGTTGCTGCTGCTGCCGCTACTTCTTCAGCTAACTCCTCAGCACTCAGAGCCCCCAGATGTCCACATAGTATCTTCAGAAGATCGCGATCTCGACAGCCGGAGTATGAACAGCTGGATGGCACGATGACTGTGTAGACTGGGTAGAAGATCAGCCTGAGCCACTGAAGAATGGGCGTCGTCGTTGTCCTTGACCTTTAATGTAGTTCTTCTTCACAATAGACGCCCTCTCCCACAACTCTTGATCGATAGACGGACGTGGAGTGCCTTCAGGATATCGCTCATTAAATAAACGCTTATAAGTATTCTGTCATCATGTTAACAATTAAATAGTTAAAAATAAATTAATTCTGTAAGCATTGATAAACAAAATCAAGTTGTTAAAATTTATTACCACTATCTGGATAGCCTCAGGCAGACCATCATGGGTGTCCACGTACACATCCAGCCAATGGATAGGCTGACCTTGAGATTGAGACTCCTATACAAAAAATAGCATAATATTACTAAGTAAAAATGTGATATATTTTTTACAATTCATGATTGTAAACATATTAAAACTTGTAAATACGTACCCTGACAGTGATATGCTGCAACTGTGAAATACCACCGCCCTTGTATGTCCCTTTAGCCTTTTCGCCATCGGGTACACCCGAGGATCTGTTGGTGGCGGCAGTCTTTCGTCTTTTCACCCAGCTCTCAGCTCTCCATTGGGCACACATCTCAGCCCATATGGCCTGGGTGAACCACCAGGGGCTATGCTCGTGCATGTAATCTTCTCCCTGGCCTGGATGGTCGATCTCGGCATTGTGAAGGGCTTTTTGTCTTTCTTTATTCAAATTGTCTTTGGTTCGGACCGCGCACTTCTGCCAAAATAATGTCTGTATCACTGAAGCCTGCGCATCCTCCCATCTGTACCGTTTCTGTAAATAAAACAACAATAATAACATTACTAAATAATTATCCTTTGAATATTAATTATATTAATATTATATTAGTATTATCTGTCATAATTAAAAAAAATATCTGAAATTATGCCCAAAAAGCATCCTTGTGGGCGATAGGTGTGCTCACCCACGTAATCACAGGTGTAGGCCAATTCTGTAAACACAGCTGTGATATGCACTTGACGATCTTATTATCTGAAAAATCACTATAATATACAACATCAATTAGCATATATTAAAGCAATTTACATCTAAGTTATAATACTTATGAACATTTTTCAAACTTATACTTATAATACTTAAAAAAATTCACCAGAGTCTCCCCTACAATATAGACTAATCACATGCACAACGACATGCATATATGGACATTTCTAGGCACCCAAGACACAAACCAAGAGAAATATACAAATTTTTAATACAATAAGACCTAAAACAATAACGATTGAATGCAAATTAAAGCAATAAAAAATTCAGACCCATATACATTACCAATATAATATCAATCAAAACATTACCAATAAACAATAAATGAAATCTTAAATGCTTATATATAAATAATATATGCGGGACGTACGTGCTATTTGGAGGAGGGCGAATCTGAATAAGAATTCGATCATCCGGATTAGTAGGGGCCTTGGGCACATGATTAGGTTCCCTACCCAAGCCGCGCTTTTTTTGCGCTGCTTCAGAAGTCATCTGTATATTACAAATTTTAAGATGTTATTATGAGTCATGTTTGATTACATGTATATATGACAACCAAAGACACTTGGCAACCAACTCTAAATTCAGCTGTAGCACCTATCTGGGCACTTGACTTTCGTCGTGCCATCCAACTACGGTCTGAATAGAGTCCATGATTCCACGGTACCTACTACAGACAACATGAGCTTATTAATCATATGACTTGAGCATACTTGTAAGAATATGATTAACATTTCAGCATACTTGTAAACATATGACTTGAGCATACTTGTACCCATATGATTAACATTTAAGAATACTCAATGTTAACCAATGAATGCAAATTAAAGCAATATGAGAAACTTTAAATGTTATTAAATTTAGTATGAGAAACTAAGTAAATACTACTTAGTTTAATAGTTATATTATATCATGTTATTTTACTTTAATTTGTTTTAAATTTGTTTTTATTGTTTATCGTAAGTGAATACGTAAGGTATTTCATTCATGCTAGCTTTATATCAGACTTACATATTTGGTTGATATTTAGATGCAGTGAAATATTTCTTCTTAAGAAAACTACCACCATCTAAGGCTTCACGCCAAGAATTGAAGAGTCCATCTAAGGCCTCGGCTAACATGTTTTAAGAGTATACCCCTCACGGTTCCTTTCTATAATCTTTTATGTTAAATACCCTTATTTTTCTGTTATAGCCATGTTAAATACTAACAGTTCCCTAGCACTGCCTATTTTGGCTTAACAACCCCCAATAGCTTACCATGTTGACAACCAAGCTTAGCTTGGCCCCGTGAGGCTTGGCTAAGCTTAGTGTGGCCTCGTGTGGCCCCGCGGCCCCAAGCCCAGCCCACCAGCTCTAACAGCCCATTAATAGGCTCTAGTGGATTACCAATATATTTATATCCAATTAATAAGTAGCACCCAGACTCTCCTACAAACTTATACTTATAATACTTAAAAAAATCGTCAGAGTCTCCCCTACAATATGGACTAGCCACATGCACAATGACATGTATATATGGACATTTCTAGGCACCCAAGACACAAACAGAGAAAAAAATACAAATTTCCAATACAATAATACCAAAACAATAACGATTGAATGTAAATTAAAGCAATAAAAAATTCAGACCCATATACATTACCAATATAATATCAATCAAAATATTACCAAATAATATGAAGTCCCAAATCAAAGGATGTGAATTCCAATTTTAGCAAAATATAATTAAAGGATGTGAGTATGAGTGAATAGATTGCAGAAGAAGGCATACTATTAGTCCCTTAATGTGGGAGTATTAGTCCTATAAAGTCATTTGATACCCAAAACGGTCCAAAACAGTCCATTCAAAGCATTTTCAGCATGGTTTAACACTAAATTATCATAACAGTCCCTAAACCTTCAATTTTAAACATTATCACATAATCTAATTGCTATATACTTTGTATTCATGGCTTAAAACTTAAGGGTGCAAGGTTTTAAATTCTTTGTTCAAAACAGCCCTTAATAGGCTTTAAATTCCATAAGAACATGGTTTAGCAACATTGTAAGACCCCGAATTTTATAAAATAAAAGTATTCAATTTTTCTTATAATTACAATTCAGTAAATGGTTAAATTGATAAAAGGTTAAAGTTAAGGGTGATATATGAATTTTTTTTCAAAATAAGCAAGTGATTATAAAATATTCATTGTTGTCGGGGAATATTCGTTTGGTCATGGAATATTCTTTCTGTTGGGGAATATTCGTACGACGGCGAAGCCTTTTGTGGGCCCCGTAACAGAATAACTGTCGGATGAAGAAAACGACAAATTAAAGTTTTTATAAATAACGGTGTAATCGTTACTGTTAACACTATTGGAATACCAGGTGGGTAAAGTAAAGTAATACACGTTGTTGCACAGTAGCACACGGTATTGCACAGTATTTTTGAATTATTGATTTTTACGTAAGAAGGCACTACTCAATAATGGTTACAGTAATTACTGTTCAGTATTTTATTTTATAATTGTTGCGTTGATATTTTATATTGCTGTTGTTTCAATAATTGTCATTACACAGTATTTTTCATTATCGAAGCAATAATTCATATTATCTGAATAATCTTATTAGATAACATTATTGGTAATGTCTAGAAAGTTCTGTATAAGGAGAGGTTTGGTCACCTAATTGCGCGCCAGTAAGGAGAAATTCTTATTGGAAAGCCCCCTCTTTCCTGGGAACGGCCTGGTTGCCAGTACTGTGATTCTGTAATATTATTTGTGAATAATTAATTATTGATTTATATGATGAAGAAAATATTGATTTTATGTGGATATAGATGGAGAAAATTTTTAATATGACAATTAGTTGAAAATTAATATTTTATCTTTTTCTGATAAAATAATTCATTTAAATATATTATTATATTTTAATAATATAATAATGATGATATTTTTTCGATGAATGTGGGATATATGAGTATATGTGGAGGAGGAGTATTTTTGTTATCAAAAATATTTAAAGCCTGTTTTATGTGTCTGTGGACCCCATTTTTTGACTGAAATTTGATTATAGCTTGTAAAATCGTCCGTTTGTGGATTTCGGTCAATTTCTGTTTAGAATTTGGAAAAACTTCCTTCTGCAAAGTTGTATAGAATTGAATTTCCTATAAAAAGTCACGAGATTCGAATTTTCGAACAAAAGGGCTATTTATTGTGAATTATTGAAGTTCTGAAGTTCCGAAATAATTAATTTTTGGAAGTTTAAAATATTTTTAATTACAAAAACGTTTTTTTTCATTTTTGAAACTCATTAAACATGTGATTAGGAGGCTGAATTCAGATTGTCCAAGGTGTGAGTGAAGATTATATATATATATATATATATATATATATATATTAATATTTTATTAAATTTTCTGCTTTGGTGTTCTAAGCAATTTCCTATAAATAGGTGTTTAGGTTAGAATTGAAAATCACTCCAGAAACTGAAGTTTTCTCTCTCTATAATATCGAGCGTATTCTTGTGAGTATTTTGAGTATACTTTGAGTATTGCTATACGGTACAAGTTCAAGTCATAGCTTATATCCGGTGTTTCAACTAGAAGTACTGTTTTTCGAGGTAAGGGATAGTAAGGGGTGTTATTTTCTTTAAAAATGATATTATTTCTTCAATATCATTATGCCGAAATATTGGTTGGAATTTTTATCAAATTTGGAACTTTTTCATGTCGGGGTTACTATTCATGAGTAGTTCATGAAGCGTGAAGATGTTTTTTGTAAAATTTCTATCTTTTGGTGTCGGAGTTACTATTCACGTATACGACACTATTCACGAATACAACACTATTCACCGAAAAATGAAATTTTTTCTTTTCGTCTAAAATATCTATTGTGGATACTAGCTTTGATTGTATCCATGTTTTGATCATTCTTGAATTTTACACCACTATGATTATTTTTGAGGTATTTTTGGACATGGATAAAACAAAGTACAAATCCTTAATCCTTAATCCTTGTCATTTTGTTTCATTGGATTCGTTTCTTTAGAAATATTTTTCATCATCCTCAGTCCTAAATAATGATATAACGGAATATCTTTGGCCTGTAGTGCAAAGATGAATGATTTCTGATGAATATCTGTGGCCGTAGTGCAAAGATGAACAAGGTGTTTTGATGAACATAACCAACTAATGAATATCTTTGGCTTGTAGTGCAAAGATGACTTATTGATGTATATCTTTGGCCGTAGTGCAAAGATGAATTTATTAGTATGATTATGAACATGAACTGTGATTTGGTATAACCATGATCTTTGATGTTTCAGGTGATAAAAATTATCTTTGTCCTGGATGAGAAAAGTAATTTAGAACACCAATTACGATTATGAGTTATACATGTGATTGTGGACAGAAATTGTTGATTGATGTTATAGGGATAAAACATTGTTGGTGGATTTTTAACATGGAGAAGATAATAGACTTTATAGTCTATTTCACTCTTCTAATGGATTGCTCGTTCCGCTACAACTATGGTTGAATTTTTTTTATCATATACCATATGTTCTAAATCTCTGATTTATTACTGTTGAAGGCTATTGATAATTTATTTATCTTTAGTCATGACATTCTTTACTGAGCTAGTTGTGCTCACTCTTTTGCTTCACAATTCCTTTCAGGTAATACGAGTGTAGCTGGGTCGAGCGGGGAATAACAGGGGAATAGAACGGTGGTCATCATTTAGTAGTTATATTTGGCGAATCAACTAGGGTGAAGCGAACCCAACGTTGGAAGGGTGTTTTGCCACTTTCATACAAGATGTCTAATGACATACCACCTCATGTCATCATAAGACATGGATGTGCTCATCCACTTGCTGAGTATATCTACCAGCACTATATATATGATCTTGGAGTCTATTTGAAATATAACTCTCAATTAGAGACAGTTGAGATAATGATATGTCAGGAGAAGAGTTGCCATTGGGAAGAATATGATAGTAATCTTCTTATTTTTCTTTGGGGTCTATTGGGTCAACCAATGATAATTCTATGCCCATATGATATCTATAATAACCTAGACGCATGGCCTCCCATGTATGAAGGTTTCCTTGAGCACTTCCCAAAGATTCTAATTTCTAAAACAGTTTTCTACTATACCTTTATGTAAGGTGTCATTATGAGGTGCTGTCCACGGTTGGGACATGAGTCACAGTTGATATATATTTGTATATAAACTCACAGCATATGTGTTGTTGTATTTTGCACGACAATTGTTGTAATAAAGTTGTAGTTGTTTTCTGTACCATGTATTTGGCGAGTCAGAATGGGTTGGATGGAATGGACCTATTTTGGGGTCGTTACAAATATGGCCCACAAGGTTAGCATGATTACGCAACATATATACATGGACACCAAATTTTATGAGAAGAAAATGCTATTTTAGACTTGCTATATTTAGTCTTCAAGGTTTAGTCTTTTAGACACCAAATTTTATGCATTATTAGAAGCATGATTAGCAAATCATAATCATCTCTTTGTATCAATCACTTTAACATACTACACTTAAGCATAGAAGCATTCTTGAAGCATTAGTTTTAATATGTAAGCTATTAGACATCATTTTAGACTCTAAATTACAGCTAGCATACCTTGACACTATAACAGCCCTCATATTAGCATTTTATAAAAAAGTGGATAATTATATATCACCAGTGGGTAAATTAGACCCCACTTATATTATACCCTACATAACCTCACACACAGGACAAAAAATCAGCAACCAATAGCATTAACAAAAACAGATGAAAATTCTCAGCACACAACTCCAACAACCAAAGCATTAACAGAAGTAGATGTTCTGCATACTCTACTGAAGGAAAACATCATATAACCAAAGCAAGAACATAAAATGGCCCGACAGAAATAGTACAATGACCCCAACAAGCAAACAGGGCCCACAAAGACTTTAACTGCACTAAAAACATAATCACAAAGCGAGTAGATCTCTCTTTTCTACACTATATGCAGTAAATTGCTTATCTAGAATTTTAGAATGTCGATACATGACAAAAATAATTTGCCCTTGGTGAAAGATATTCCAAATAAATGGTATCTTTCAAACCAACAACGGTACTTTAAAATTCATTTGATTTCTGTACAAGTCCAACATAACATTGATGTTTTCCAATAGCAGTAGAAACTTGTGCTTACTAAATAAATAAATCTGAATAACAGGAGTGAGTTAGTAAACAGAAGCTTATCAGTACAACTAAACAGAAACATAGGTCTGAAATTAAATATGAAATTTTGAAGCAGTCTGAAAAATCTATAGCCTTAAACCACAAGTTGACATTCGAATACTCTCATAAATAACAAACAGTAGCAGGGTAAAAACATCTCTACAAATAACACTAGTCCACTAATAACTCAGATGAAAGAAAACTAAAAAATTTGTCTTTCATTAAGGTCCACTAGATAAATGGGTTACCAAAATAATAAACACAATTTAATTTAAGGATTAATTAAATGGCTTACCGACGGTGGTACGGCGGTGGTGAAGGCGTAGCGGCAACAATATCCTCCCTCTTCTTTTCTCCCCACTCCCTCAACTCTCTTGTTTGTGATTCTCCCTCTTTTTCTTTCTTTTCGACTGATTCGAACGAATGCCTGAATCTGATTAAGGTTTTAAGAATCCGCGACCGCCATCAGCGACCGCAGGCGGTCGCTAATTTTTAATGATGTGAAAGTATCAGCGGCCGAATGCGGTCGTTGATGGTGAGAGGTCGTAAAAAACTAGCGCGCCAACATTTCCTGCCAATTTTTTGTGGTAAAATTGAACTAGCGACCAATTAGCGACCGCAACCCGGTCGCTAAACTAAGCTAGGGACCATATTCAATTTCGGTCGCCACTGTCGGTCGCTAATAAGATTATCTACGACCGTAAGTGCGGTCGCTGATAATGTTGGTCGCTGTTAGAGTATTTTCTTGTAGTGGACCAAACCTTTCCTTAGACAGATCTTTTTAGACATTGTCAATAATGTTATCTAATAATATTATTCAGATAATATGAATTATTGGTACGATAATGGAAAATACTGTGTAGTGACAATTATTGAAACAACATAAATATAAAATATCAACGTAGCAATTATTGAATCAATAAAATAAAATATTGAACAGTAATTACTGTAACAATTATTGAGTAGTGCCTTCTTACGTAAGAATCAAAAATTGGTGCAATACCGTGTGCTACTGTGTTTTAACAACCGGGTATTCCAACAGTATTAATGGTAACAATTACGCCGTTATTAATGAACAAATTATACTTGTCGTTTTCTTCATCCAATCGATTTCCGTTATGGGGCCCACACAATGCTGCGCCATCGTACAAATATTCTCCGACAGTAAGAATATTCCACGACCAAACGAATATTTTTCAACAATAATGAATATTTTATAACCACTTGTTTATTTGAAATATTTGTGTAATTTACCCAAAACTAACCACATTATTCAAATCAACCCTTACTATTTCAAAATAATAAATAGAAAAATTCAATTTTATTTATAATAAGTTGGGGTCTTACAGTTTTGCAGCTTTTAATCCGTATAAAAAGTTAAGTCGTGGTATTGTGGAACCTCAAATTTAAGGACGTAAAACTTGAGAGGATAATAAGTCCATTATTTTAATATAGTAGAGAATTAAAATTTCGCTTGAATCTTGTGTTGCCCAATCTTTTTTATTTTATTGTTTAATTTGTGTGACTTAATTTTTAACATTTTTTCGAGAGAAAAAAGAAATGGGACAAAGCAAGAGAAAGTGCCATGGTTTTATAATAAAAAGTTTTATAACCTGGGTTGTGTCTGTGTGACTGTATGTATGTGTCCGGTTTCCCGGTAGCAATGGCTATATATGAGTACCGTTGCCTGCACGACGAAATTACCAGTAAGGAGAAAAGGCGAAAAGCAGGCACGCACGCACGCACTTACTTCATGGCAGAATGTTGAGTGGAATGTCTGCCATTTATAAAGATTTTCGTAGGTCTTTCCCAATTTTCATTGTTTATTAGTTATTATGAGGAGCATCCAATCCAACGGTAAAATTTTTAGTCATGGTGGATGGAGTAATATTTTTCTGAAATTTACTGGTTCCCTTTACATCTTTTGGTAAAAAGTCAATAAAATATATTATATTATATGTTATGTTATACTACTAAATAGCGTCATTATATTATAGGTCAAGCCTGTATTTGAATAGAAAATTAAGATTATGCCAATTCAGTCTTAAACTTAATAGATAAGATTGAAGCTTTAGGTTTCAGGTTTGATTCTCGCATGTTTATGCTTCTTTTTCATGCGATATATATTGTACACAATTTAATTTCATAATTCATAATTTTAACCATAATCCATAATTTAATGTTAATTAATAATGAAGGAAGGAAGGAAGGAAGGGGCCATGACAATTGTTAGATTGTTTTTTATTACGATTTATAGAATTAATTCAATTACGTGTTAAATTAAACTCATGATTACTTTTTCAAACATAATTTCGAAACAAATTAAATATTGTGTCTAACAAACACGTACTCATAAAGTAAAAGTGGTCATTTTTAGATTGTTTCCTCCTTTCTCATATGACAAGAGGCCTAATTACTGTTTCCATAATAATAAAATAAAAAAATCTTACTTCATTAATTCCAAATTCAATTCCTATCTGGGATAAGAGATGAGACATAGTTTGATCCCTAGCTATTGATTTTCTTGCCATGGAAAGGAACATTTTCTTTTCTTGGTAAAATTACCACACAATAGAAAGAAAAAGAAGAAAACAAACATGGAAAAAAAGAAAAACATTTTTAGTTAGACAATGAATGCATGCATGTATGTAAAGAAAGAGGATAAGCAGGAAGAATGTCAGAAACATACTTGCACTGCCCACATGTAAAATCAACAAGTAAATATTTTATTCACCACCAAGGCAAGGGAAGGGAAGGGTGGGGTGGGGTGGGGTGGGGTGGGGTGGGGTGTCAATAACAATGGCAGTTACTAAGATTGTAACATGATATTAAATGAGTATACGTTTAAACAAAAATACTCTATATATTTAATTTGGTGTCAACAATTATTTAACCTTAAATATTACGCGCGCGCTAAGCCCGTGGGATCAGAGAATTACAGTAAGCTAGCTCTATATCCAGCACACCAAACGGAACAATAAACTCAACAACAAGAACAAAAAGTGATGTGATGTGATGTGATGTAGACAAAAGTTAAGGGCGGAGGGAGTAACTCGTGAGTCGTTTGGTTTGGATCCTGAGCTCAGCTCAGCTCAGCTGTGATCTATTTAGGGCTCTAAATCAGTTGGGCCTCAACTCAAAATTTTGGCTTTATTTAATTTAATATTCTTAATGAAAAATATAAATTGAGATTTTAAATAAACAAATAGTAAAAATGGATATTTTCACAAACAAGCTTGGTTGAAGCTTGTGGGATTAGTATTATCATTTAATCAGTTGAAATATGTGAGATAATTTTATATGCCTATAAAAGTTGTTAATAAATTATTAATATTACTACTTATCGTGTGAGATTGCGGGTGTGTCAAGTTAAAATAACTCCTAAAATATTATTGAGATAGTAGTACATTTGGAAATATGATATTTTTGTACGAGTCTACGACCTATTTATGTATATTAAAATGATATTTTTATACGAGTCCCTCTTATAAAATTTACTAATTATTTATGTGAAAAAGATTATGTAAAAATATAAATTTAAATATTTATTTTTTACTTGGAGTGCGGCCAATAATAACAAATCATATCTTTTGCTTTTCTTTTGGTCATTCAGTCATGAGGATCTCCTTCCTATATTATTATTATTACCCTCACCCCTAAATACACACACCCTGTAAACCTGTGAACATTCTGTCTCAGTTCTCTCTCCCTCCTATTCATTTCATAACTCTCTCTCACTCACACACTCACCCGTCTCTGTTGTATAAAAACTGCTCTTCTTCCTCAACATCTCCCTATTTACAGAGACTAGGAAATGGGTTCTCTGTATAATACCCAAATCGCTGTGATTCTTTATCTTTCTATTTCTGTTTTTCTTTCACAGATTAGTATGTGCGTTTCTGCCAAGGTAAGATGGTTTTTTTTTTCATTCTATAATCTAGTACAGATATGTGATGTTATGTTTCCTTCAAAAAAAATTACATATTGAGATTGGTACGTACTCGGGGGTGGGTTCGTGTTTATTCAGGTGTATGTGGTGTACATGGGTGGCAGAGGCAGCGATGAAGACCCAGATGAGATTTTGAGGCAAAATCATCTAATGCTTACTTCCATTCATCAAGGAAGGTCAATCCCGTTCTTCTTCTTCTTCTTCTCTGTTTGTTTGTGGGCGCCTTTATTTTGAAGTTTAAACCATTTTTTATGAATTATTTTGTTGGTGTTACTATTTTCTCGTTTGGGGATTGTTTGATTCGTGTAGTATATTTTCAAATATTTTACTGATTACTATAAATGGTATTTGATACAGCGTTGAAAAAGCCCAGGAATCTCACTTGTATAGTTATAGGCATGGTTTCAGAGGTTTTGCAGCCAAGTTGACAGAGGACCAAGCTTCTCAACTGGCTAGTAAGTCTCTCTCTATTCACTGTCATTGCTTGACTGTTTGTACGAGTTTAAGGCAGTGATTGTGGGATTATATGACACTCTCTGGAAGCAGTTGTTTCTTTAATAGAATTGTTTGTAATTAATGCTATGACTTTGAAACAGAGATGCCAGGAGTAGTATCAGTATTTCCAAATACCAGGAGAAAATTACACACTACTCATTCATGGGATTTCATGGGCCTTTCAAGCGAAGAAACCATGGAAATCCCAGGGTTTTCCACCAAGAACCAAGTTAATGTCATCATTGGATTTATTGATACGGGTAAGTTCCCCCCCCCCCCACCCAAAAAAAAAAAATCAGTTTGTTCAGTTAATTTTTTTTGGGTAGGTAGAACAATTTGTTCATTAAATTGGTAGATAAGTGAACACATGAAGCACCATCCAGTCATTTATTAGTTTTATAAAATATTTTCTGTCATTCAATACATCCACATGGTATTTGGGGAATTTATTTATTAATGTTACGTTCACTTGATAACATTAATGGTTGAGATCTGGAAAATTTACCACAACCTTAAACTAACATAACAAAAGCTTTTTTTCCTAGTCCTACAAATGATGGGCCGGTTTGTTTTACGCATAATTATTCATCTTTATTTGTCCTTGTTTCCATTACATATTCTCTTTCCTACTGTTTATATAAACGTAGAAATGTTATCATTTTCACACATACAATTACTCCTAAAATCACTGTAATCAAGTTAAAACCAAGACAGCCACCATGATTAGGGACTACACCATGAACTGTAAAGAAATTCTGTCTCTTATGATAATTGGAAAGATGTTTAGATTTATTTTTGAAGACTATGCAAGACAGGAATTTGGCCTGAATCCCCAAGTTTTAGTGATGCTGACATGCCTCCGGTCCCCTCCGGTTGGAAGGGAGAATGCCAATCTGGGGAAGCATTCAATATTTCAACATGCAACAGGTTTTTCTTAACAATTATTGAACTTTGTCAACCTTTTCTTGGAATTTTACTGTTTGATAATTTAGATCTCATTCTCAGTTAAAATCGTCTTCATTTAGGAAAGTGATAGGAGCAAGATACTATTTAAGCGGGTATGAAGCTGAAGAAAATCCTGAAGGAACAGGAACAGTGTCATTTAGATCCCCAAGGGACAGCAATGGTCATGGCAGCCACACTGCCTCCACTGCTGCTGGCCGCTACGTAGCAAACATGAATTACAAAGGATTGGGAACCGGTGGAGCTAGAGGGGGTTCACCAATGGCCAGGATTGCAGTCTACAAGACTTGTTGGGACTCGGGTTGCTATGATGTAGACTTGTTGGCTGCTTTTGATGATGCAATTAGAGATGGGGTTCACATCTTGTCTCTGTCTTTGGGTCCTGAGGCTCCTCAGGGAGATTATTTCCTTGATGCTATCTCTGTAGGGTCATTCCATGCTGCCAGCCATGGACTACTGGTGGTGTCCTCGGTTGGAAATGAAGGACAACAGGGTTCTGCTACAAACCTTGCTCCGTGGATGATCACAGTTACTGCAAGTTCAACAGACAGAGATTTCACATCTGATATCATACTGGGAAATAGAACTAAAATCACGGTAACTTCAGTTACTTTTTGAAGTTCATACTAGAATGATCTCTGATTCTTACTAGTTCCGGTTCATTTGAATAGGGGGAAAGTCTCAGTCTACTGGATATGAAGGCCTCCACCAGAATCATATCTGCTTCTGAAGCATACGCAGGATATTTCACTCCTTATCAATCCAGGTGAAGCAGAAGGTATTTCGCAGCAAGTAAAATCTAGATATCTATGCATTAAGGGAAAACCTTGAACTATTTCCTTTCTCCTGCTTCTCTCTCCAGTTTTTGTTTAGAGAGTTCCCTAAATAGAACAAAGGCCCGAGGGAAGGTTCTTGTTTGCAGACATGCAGAGAGTTCAACTGACTCAAAGTTGGCAAAAAGCGTTGTAGTAAAAGAAGCGGGTGGAGTTGGAATGATTCTTGTAGATGAAACAGATAAGGATGTTGCCATTCCTTTTGTGATTCCTGCAGCTTTGGTTGGAAAACAGATAGGGAATAGGATCCTATCTTACATCAATCATACACGGTATGTTCTCTACTCAATGACAATGAAGGATCAGTCTATAGCTTTACTTAGATGTTTCTTTGTATTTTAAGATGATTGTTTATATAAACAGAAAACCAGTGTCGAGGATTTTCTCTTCAAAGACTGTATTAGGATCTCAACCTGCTCCTCGAATAGCTTCATTCTCTTCAAAAGGTCCCAATGGTTTAAGCCCAGAAATTCTGAAGGTTAGTCTTCATGACAGTGAGAATGAATTGTTCATGACCCCCCCCCCCCTTCTGTTTCATTACACTTACTGAATTGTTGTTATTGTAGCCTGATATCACAGCTCCCGGACTGAATATCCTTGCAGCCTGGTCTCCAGCAGTTGCAAAAATGAGTTCCAACATTCTCTCAGGAACTTCCATGGCTTGCCCACATATAACAGGTATCGCGGCCTTAATCAAAGCTGTGCATCCATCATGGTCTCCATCTGCAATTAAATCTGCAATCATGACAACTGGTAAAGTTTAGCAGCTAGAAAACAAACTCTGTTGCACTTTGTTGATATTTCATTAGTGAATGAGGTGGAGCTCATTGGTCTCTGTTGAGTAATTGGAAATTCTTGATACATTCAATAAGACTTGTTCTGCTCTGAAAATAGATTCTAAACTTAATATTTTTTTCATTACCTTTTTTTAAAATGGAAAAACAAAAAGAAAGAAAGAAAGAGAGATTCTACAGTTTTTGAACTTTCGGTGTGAGAAATGGTGTAAAGAATTTGCATGAATCTCCATCTCTTCATATTCATGTAGAACTCAGATTCACACTATGTAAGCACTTTAAGTAAATCCACAAATAATGCATCTGTAAATTGAATGTATTAATAGCTTTCATAGTTTGGTTATGTTCAATTGGATTTATAAGTAGCTTCATATTGATAACCTGATATTACAAAGTAAAATGCAGCGGTAGTAAGGGATAAGCGTCACAAATCTATCACAGTGGACCCCGAGGGGAGAAGGGGGAACGCATTTGATTTTGGCTCTGGCTTTGTGAACCCAAAGAGAGTCCTGGACCCTGGTCTGATCTATGATGCGTCTCCAGCAGATTATAAAGCCTTTCTTTGTTCAATTGGTTACAGTGATAGATCGCTTCATATGATCACAAGGGACAACAGCACTTGCCGAGATCAAACATTTGCAACAGCATCTGACCTTAACTATCCGTCTATCACAGTGCCCGATCTGAAGAACAACTTGTCAGTTACTCGAACCTTGACAAACGTTGGGAAGGCGAGAAGTATTTACCGAGCAGTAGTGTATGCTCCAAGGGGAATTGAAGTCACCATTGTGCCTCAACGAATAGTCTTCACGAAATATGGCCAGAAGATCAGTTTTACAGTGAACTTCAAGGTGGCTGCTCCATCACAGGGTTATGTGTTTGGATTCTTGGCATGGAGGAACAGGGATTCTAGAGTGAGCATGCCATTGGTTGTCCAGGTTACTCCTCCTGCCTTGGGGTTATTGACGTAACAGTGATGAAAAGTTAAGTGGATTCAGATCCTTTACAGGGAGAAACGTGTACCAAATCAAATGTTACTGAAAATAAACGACTATACCTTTCTGTTGGAGCTGGAAAGCATAAGTTTGCTCGTAGTCATTAAAAAGAAACAATATACCACCAGTAAATATACAAATTTATGATTTTCTTGTAGCCCTGTGTTATATCAAGCATTTTAAAGTTTATTTTCTTGATTTTGATCTTCCTTTCTTCAGTTTATGTTGATGGCAGCTCTCTCTATCATGATGGGAACTTCTTGGCAAATATAAGCCAACATAATAGGTTTCATGGCGTCTTATGTGCAGATATAGGAATTCTCAAATTCCAACTTATCGTAAATCTGGGGCCATATGGCCTACTTCAGTTTCCAGTGGTCCAAGATTGAACTCCTTGGATATTTTAGAGCAATCATTTGAGCTGGCTGACGAATTAAGGCTATGCTTTATTTTATTTGTATATTAGACGAACACCTTTATTTTGGTCTTTGCATGTACATATTTTGGTTTATTACTACTTACTAGTCGTTATGGGCCATATGGCAAGGACCTAAATCTACTCGATTTATGAGACAAGTATATATATATATATATATATATATATAAAGACAAAAACAAAAAAAAAATCCGACCCGTTCACTACCGCGGTCGGAAAAACCCGGTCTTAAGAGCAACGTATCTTGGTGCAGCCAGCATTGAGGGTGTCACGAGCAACCCTAGTTCTGTCTCTAGTGGTGGCACACTTCTGAAGAATAAAATAATTCTACCGCCTAATCTAAAGGTCATTACTTGCTTACTAGAATTTTTATTTAAGAAACATTTTTTCTTTTTTGTCAAGGAAACATCACTTTCTTAGGTGTGGAGTTTGGCATGGACCTAACCTGTTTATCAAATTAAAAGCCAAATACAGGGTAAAAATGTCCACCTGATGCTTCTTAAACAAGAGAAATAATAAAAAAAATGGAGAGAAGGAAATTAAGTGTTGCTAACCAAATTCTGAGAACTGAGAATTCTTTGTAGACGGGAGTAAAATACAGATTCATTCAACACATTTCAACTATAAACTTGTTCACAAATTTCTCTCTCTCTCTCTCTCTCTCTCTCTCTCTCTATCAACAATCTTAAATATAGTTCATCAGTCTTTGTCACACACGTCAAAGTCCAGTTTAAGTCTGGATCTAAGGTAAGCGCTGGCCTTGGGATTGAAATTCTGAAGGATCAACCAAGCCTTCTAATACGACAAGCTGATCCAAGAGAGCAAGCTTTTCGTTTTCAAGGGTTGTAATATCGGTTTCAACCTCTGACAACTCTCTTCCCAAACCAAAGCTTTCTTCCTCCAGCAGCAAATACTTTCGTCTCAGTGCTCGATATTCATTTCCAGATGATGAATAATCTGGCAATGAATCTGAGGTTGATTTCTCTGGTTGCGGGAACAAGGGGATTTCTTTCATCAAGCCTCTTTTGGAGGCCTTTTGCCCTGGCTTGATTAGTTCTTTAACTCTTTTCACACCATTCCCTTGTGATGTTTGAATCTTGGAGGCCTTATGGGTTGGAGGTTTCTTTTTCCGTGGCTTAGGAACTGGTGCTTCGTCAGCTGGCAGCATTCTCTGATCTTGCATTTATGAAATGATAGATATTGCGACTACATTAAATAAAAGAATGAGAACTTAGAAAAGAAAGAGAGGTACCACATAAAATATTTTATAACTTAGAACTAAAAAAAGCACCCACCTACAATCCTCTAGCGCAAGAGACACGTTAACAAATGAGTGCCAACAAAGAACAAATTAAAGAATTTAATTAGAAGAGTTTAACAAAGCCATTATTGGAATAGTGCGAAAGACAGAAGAGCACAATATGCATGTGAATAATGCTGGAGTAAAAATTGAAATCTTAGTACTTTTAAGAAAATCCTATGCTCCAACCCTAATTCCTTCAGGACATTCCTAGGTCATGTTCCTTTTCCATGCATGCAATATCTCCCCAATTTCATCTTTAACCAAAAAAGTACTAGACGCTTATCAACATATCCCAGAAAGTATAAACAAGGATCAATAAATGCCAAAGACTCAAACCACCAATCATATGGAGTACTATCCGTGATATCATGTTAAAATGGCTTATCAAGTCCATCCTTATCTGCTCCATAGAATTACTATTTCGTAGTGCATCGTTTGCCACCTGTAAAACTGTTCAATTTCGAGTTTGGCAACAAGCATCACAATCTTGTGGGCAATGGCTAAGGCCCTTTAATCTAATTATAATACAATAAGTAAATCTTCAACAGTGGTTTATGCTCCCAAAAGAAAAAGGGGAAACAGAAAAGACGGTATACTCAATAAAAATGAGATTACAGTTTAAAATTACATTGTGACATGGGAACAAGGCTCCTACAGGTGAAGGTTAAGAATCATAAGAAAATTCAAATCTAATGACATTAGTGAACTTCGGTTAAACAACTAACATAACTTGATCGAATCGTTCCTCTATTAGCAGGGTCTTAAATTTAGAATAGAGGAAGAAGTATTCACATGATCTACACGGTCTCTGGTAATTCTGAAATTTTGGACGAGTAACTTTAGCGGTATGCTACATCCATAAAAGTTTAGGTATACATACGTCAATTGACCTAAAATATAGGCTTGTGATCTCCTAGTACATATACAAGTCGTACAACAGTTAAAAATAGACGACATTCAACATTATACATAGGCCGATGATTAGCGAATTCATGCGTAGGAGAGTACTTTATTAACAGTATGGCCATGAGACCTTTATATTGGTTATGTACCTGTTGTGAACAAATCAAATCAAGACATTCTCATTACATCTAAAGGCGTTCTGATTTTGATAATTGGGAACAAGGAATGAGTTTTTTTCTCAGACTTAGGTAACATCTTGGACATATTATACCAAACTTTCAGCTAGAGGCTAGTTAAGAAGAAACAATGGTTGTGTAATGGGAAGGAGAAGGGGGGGGGGAGTAGCTTGAACTAGGACTAACTGTCCCATGTTGATCTCTAATCTGTAAGAGCTTCTATCACTGATTGAGACTATTATCAAAGTGTTGTCTTTCAAGCATAAACCAGCAGATCACCTCAATTGACCTAAAATATAGGCTTGTGATCTCCTAGTACATATAGGTATACATACGTCAATTGACCTAAAATATAGGCTTGTGATCTCCTAGTACATATACAAGTCGTACAACAGTTAAAAATAGACGACATTGAACATTATACATAGGCCGATGATTAGCGAATTCATGCGTAAGAGAGTACTTTATTAACAGTATGTCCATGAGACCTTTATATTGGTTATGTACCTGTTGTGAAACAAATCAAATCATGACATTCTCATTACATCTAAAGGCGTTCTGATTTTGATAATTGGGAACAAGGAATGAGTTTTTTCTCAGACTTAGGTTACATCTTGGACATATATACCAAACTTTCAGCTAGAGGATAGTTAAGAAGCAACAATGGTTGTGTAATGGGAAGGAGGAGGGGGGGGGGGAAGTAGCTTGAACTAGGACTAACTGTCCCATGTTGATCTATAATCTGTAAGAGCTTCTATCACTGATTGTGACTATTATCAAAGTGTTGTCTTTCAAGCATAAACCAGCAGATCACCTCAACTTCACTATTTTAATAAACTAACAACAAAATGTCACCTTTTCTTATTTATTTATCATCACAATAGAATTAGAGGAGTGAGAGATTAGGATTTCATCAAATATCAGTCATCTAAACCTCAAATAGTACCATAAACTAGCAAAATTTCAAACATCATAATCATATTAATACCAATCAATCAAATGGATTAAGTAATTTATCAGAAACCTAGAATATTCCAAATTCCCTCCATGTACAGGAGTATAAGACTGACTTAAGCTGAATTGGGTAGGAAAAAGTTTTAAAATTTATTAAATTTACCTTCAAAACAATAATACCTAATATAAACAGATACAAGTACACAAATTACACAAGATTAAAAAAGAAAAAAAGATCCTATAATAAGCGCCAGCCCTAGAAGAAGCAACACAGTGAAAGAGAAAACGGAGTAATTTGATAAATTAAGTCTTTTTACCTTTAATCACCAGAAAGATTTGAACTCTGCCTAATCAAAATCGCCGTCCTCTTTATCTCTCAATACCTATTATTATATATGTGTGTGTATATATATATATATATATATTTGTATGTACGCGTTTGTGTATATACAACTCCAGATTAAGAAAAAGAGAGAGAGACCGAAGGAAGTATTCGGATTGGATACGATCTGGTTTCGACTTCGAAAGGAAGAAGAAGAAGAAGAATATGAAAGAAGAAAGAAGGAGATTTCATAGATAGGCCTGTTGTTTCGTGCAGGGGTGAGCTTAAAACCAGCCCAGCCCATTCTAGGGTTATCATTTAAGCCCAACTCGAGTCGTTAAAACTCGTACAAATTCTCACGAAAAAAAATTATGTCAAGAGTAATAAAAATGTTCACGTTGTAACACTATTTAAGTTAAGAAGATTTCATATATTATGAAACTTATTTATAATTAGTAGTAGAGTAATATTTTGATAGTTTATAATATTTATTATTATATTAATTAAAATTAAGGAAATATATATTAATTTTTTTAAAAATTAATAATAATATATAATTTTTTGATTCATTATTTATAAAAAATGTTGATGTAATATTTTTAATTAAAAAATTTTATACACTTACTATGGTAAAATTAATTTCAACTTCACTATAGCCTGATTCTAATAAGACTACTTTTACTCACAAACATGTGATCCACAAGATAAAATATAGTAAATACATGAAAATTAAATATGAGTGTATTTGAATTTCACTTATTTGTATTTTGACTCTTAATAAGGATAAATAATATAAATAAATTAAATTTAAATATATTGATGTCTAATTTTTATGTTAACAGCTGCATACTTGTGGTCGTTAAGGATGAATGCCATGGACTCTCCCACTTGGATTAGATTCCAGGTGGATAAAAAAGACCTTATTATGTTGTAATATTTATTTGGTGATTATGAATTAAATATATATGTATCTACTATTAACATAAATTTATGTCTTAATCTTTGAAGTTGGAAATCATAATCTTCTATCCCAAATCATAATCGGTCGTTACGCTCTCTCATTCCGCTTCGCTCCGCACTCGTCTTTTTAAAAAAAAAAATTAATTACGAGTCACAAGTTCCAACAAATTGAATGTATACCTGGTATAAATTTACATTCAATTCTTTTGACAATTTTATTATTATTATTATTACTATCAGGGCAATATAAAATAGGAGCTGATTTTGTGTTTGTTTGGAATGTAGAAGAATTAAGTTTGCTTAAATAACCAACCATTTGAAACCTCTAGCAAAATTTATTAGCCACCTATGACTAACTTGTTGATCCACACCCTTGAAAGTTTGCCAATTCTGTTTATTTTTCCACAATATATATTTTAGTTAAATATTCTTTTCTCAATTCCTTAATTAATTTATTTATTTATTTTAAATTGGGAAATATAGAAATGAAATGGGGTCCACCTTGTCTGTGAGAGCATTGTTATTTGTTAATTGTATGGCACGATCCACTTGTAAGGTTAGGTTCCTCTATCTAGTAACTAACACGGACACGGGTGGGGTAGCATCACTAGGACACTTGTAAAGGGACCCTTTACTACCCTCCTCCAATTATCACAATATGCTTTACGCTTATGTTTTACAGTTGTATACTCTGCACTCATAAAAACACTATATATATCTATCTATCTATCTATCTAATAAAATACAAATGATTTTGAATCTTTCGCTCACTCAATAAATCATCTTGGCCGTCCAAAGTTTAGAATAAATCCCACCGTCCATACATATATCTAATAAATCTATCTAATAAAATATAAATGATTTTGAATTTCCTGCTCACTCAATAAATCATCTTGGTCGTCCAAAGTTTGGGATAAATCTCACCGTCCATACATCTATCTAATAAAATACATCTCTCTATTTATCTAATAAAATACAAATAATTTTGAATTTATCGCTCACTCAATAAATCATCTGGGCCGTTTAAAATTTATGATAAATCTCACTGTCTATACAGTGCCGGAGGCACGGGACCCAGCTAGTATTGCAATATTTCATAAGTTGTAGTAGAATATTATACGAGTATCGGGAGATGAGGCTACTGGTAATTTTATAACTCTCGTCTATCAAATTTTACTTGTGAATATATTGATCTAATCCTTTTAATAAATTGATCAACGATTCGAAAACGAGTTGTTGACATAGTATCCATGATATATATATATATATATATATACGGTCCGGATCAAGTGCATACCCCTTATCTTACTCACTTGTGCTTACCCCCCTTTAAGCGACGGTTTCGGTCATACAACCGTCGTCTATACTTTTAGCGACGGACAACATATAGCGTCGCTAAAAGTATAAACGACGGTTGTATGATCGAAACCGTCACCTAAAGGAGGGTAAGCACGGGTGAGTAAGATAAGGGGTATGCACTTGATCCTTGCTCTATATACATAAATATATATATATATATATATATATATATATATCTAATAAAACACAAATGATTTTGAATTTCCCGCTCATTCAATAAATCATCTGGGCCGTCCAAAGTTTAGGATAAATCTCACCATCCATCTATCTAATAAAATACAATCTATTTAATTCTATCTATCTATATCTATATTCTATATATCTAATTATATCTAATAAAATACAAATAATTTTGAATTTCCCGCTCACTCAATAAATCATCTAGGACGTCCAAAGTTTGGGATAAATCCCACCATCCATCTATCTAATAAAATATAAATAATTTTGAATTTCTCGCTCACTCAATAAATCATTTGGATCGTCTAAAATTTGGAATAAATCCCAATGTCCATAGTGCCGGAGGTACGGGATTGTTGCTAGTATATATATATATTAAAGTAGAGACATATATAGAGTAGTAAAAATTAAAGAATTGCATGCTAACATGCATTCACACAGCCATAAATTCCACTAGTAATGGATAAGCCTAATCAATCTGACAATTCCCCCATTTAATTTTATTTTTTTGTTTGTTAGATATACAAGTCATTTTGCCTTGTTTGTCTTTCTCTCTCCCAATCAAAATACTACTACTACTACTATTCAAGTTGAAATAAATGTAAGCTTCTGCTCATGCAGGAGACATGGGGGATCTTTCGTCTTTGCTTTAAAATAAAACAAATGCCATTAAGGTAGTATATAACAAGATGTGAACATTATTCTCTTTCATCTACGTTTGGTGTTCTTTTTTATACATAATTAATACTCAGTGTTGAATAAATTTATAAAACATTCATTATTTCAGTTCACAATTTATTTTTAAAAAAAATTGATTATTTGATTTTTGATCTACTATTTTAAGCATTTCTCTTTTTGTCTAAGCTACTGCAGAAGCCTATAATCAAATTTGCTCAGCTTTGGCACGCGCTTAAGGATGTTGAACTCGAGAGCAGATCCTCTGTTTTTAAATTCTCAGTCTCCTTTCTGTCTCCTAACTTAAATTTATACACATGCTTTTTTATTTAATTTTAGAATTAATTAGTGTTAAATAAGATACTAGATGTCAAAATTTAAATGGAGGGACACAAGGGGACAGTCGGACAAATGATCTGCTCTTGTTGAACTCGGGCCTCATAATCCCTTTTAATTAATTTGCAAAAAGACTATGTCTATGTTTATTTTCAAGAATTATAATTCATGAGATTATAATTTCAAGATTATTAATATTAAGAATTATAATTATAATTTCAAAATTATTAATTTTTTTTTATAATTCATAGACTAATAGTCCCAGGTCTAAATTTACAGTTGAATTATATTTATTTGTAAGAATTATACTCTATTAATTCACACTGCCTTAAATCGTCTGTATTAAGTGGGATAGATAGTTCATCATTGGGGGAAAAAATATTTCTCAATTTAAAAAAAGATTACTTCACCAAATAATTGATTTTAACTGTAGAGATGATTAGTAGAACTTTCATATTGATGGAGTTTATTAGTACATACATTCTACATTGACCAGAAATTCTGGTCGTTCTAGCGATTGGTCCAAAATTTATTTTTATTTTTTTGTTCTAATTTTTAAAAAATGTATAGTATTTTTTTAATCAAATTTTTTACAGAATCTAGTCATTTAGGTATAATTTAAATATACATAAAAAAAAAGTATTGCACAGATTGTACAATATTTATATATATATATATATATATATATATATATATTCAAATTACACCAAAATCACAAAAATTTATTAAAATTCTAGTTAAAAAATATTATACATTTTTTGAGAGTCAAAACAAAAAAAATTTGTACCACTAGACCGATCAAAATTCCCGATCCCCTAGGACATTGTCGTTAGTATTTTCTTCTATTTTTCTTTCACCCTTTCATTTATGTGCATTTTTATTCTTTATTTCACATTGATTTTTCTGGATGGTAACGTATTAAACATCATAGAACTCAAATACTTATAATAACACCACATTAGAAAATTTATATTATTTTATATTTTTAAACATATATATATATGTTTAAAAATATAGACAACGGTTGTATGACCGAACCGTTGTCGGATTCGTCGCTAAAAGAGAATAAATTCGGATGAATTGAATAAGAAGTGAGCTTAAGATTCAGACTATATATATATATATATATATATATATATATATATATATATTTATATATAATTTTAAAAGAGATTACAAAGGGACGGAATAGGGGTGTAAACGAGTCGAATCTCAACGAACACTTTCGTGCTCAGATTCGGCTCGACTCGAAAAAATTGAGCTCGAATTCGACTCGGATTCGATAAGGAATTTATATTTTTGCGCCAGATTCGATTCGGATCATTACTCGGACCTACTCGGCTCGTAAGTACTCGACTCGTTAATAAAGCGAGCTACTCATGAGCCTTCAAATTGAGTTTCGAATATGAACCATTTCACTTAAAAGTGAACCATCGCACACTTAAAAGTGAACCATCGCATACTAAATTGGTTACTTAACTAATATATATAATATTAATATTTATATATAAAACTTTTTCACTTTTATTTATGTATTGAAATTATAAAGAATGTAATAAAAATTGACATTCAATTCATTGATTTATTCAAGTACAAGTTTACACAATTTCATACTACACTTTATAAATTATAAAGATTAATACAAATATCACATATTTAGCTTAATAGCATGGATCAGACCAATATTCGAATATGATCCATCGAGTCTGGTTCGAGAAAAAAATAAAATACTCGAACCCTAATCTGAGCGAACACTGGTATGCTCGAATTCGACTCGTGTATCATTAAACAGAAAATGAGTATGGATCAGATTCGACTCGGAACAACTTCGAATTCGAGGTTTGGATCATATTTTCGAGCCAATCTCGAGTCGAGTACCGAACTATTTGACTCGACTTACACCCCTAGGACGGAATGTACAATAAGTGTTGTATAATTATTTTCTGTTGTGTGTTTAGGAGTTGAATACCATATGGTGACTTGTTCTTTTGTGTACAAAATAAACAAATAACTAAAATGAAGAAATAGAAGATAAATTCTTATCAAAAAAGTCGGCCACAAGTGCAACTTCCCAGCAATCACATTTTGAGGAAACACCCAACACCAAGCCTCCCCTTCCCTCTTCCTATTTAAAATTATATTATCTCATTTTTAATTTAATTTTTAAAAAGATTCTGATAAAAAAGTCAATAAGAACTTAATAAAAATTTAATTTTGATTTTATTGAAAAATAAATTTGAACATGTGACCTTATACACAAAATATCTTTATTTTTAATTTTTTTAAATCATAAAAGAATCTTGTTTTCCAATAAATATGAAATAAAACTGTATTTTTAAATTAAATATATTATAATTTTATTATCGTACCACAATTATAAAAAATTAAAACATATTTTTAAAATTAACAAGTTTTATGTAGTAGATGAGAGTATTTAGTAGTAGTATATGGGTCGGACATATGCACCGCGTACTCCATCCATCTCTTCCATTATTTTTTGGCTAAGCAAAGAAGCTCAAATCTCTAAATGAAATGAGAATGGGAGAACTGAAAATCAAACTGATCATCAGAACCACCATCATCTTCCTCAGTATAGCCGCCGTCTTTTCTCAATCCCCAGAGTCCCCAAACCTCAAAAAATTTACCGGCGAATACGGTGTGAAGCCGTCATTTGAAGACGTCGTGCACTATCGCAAGATATTCACGTTCCTAGACGCGGCAACGGTCAATTTAAATGCCCTCCAGCTGACTCCTGATTCCTCCGGAAGTGGCCACATCGTCAAAAGGAATAACAGGTCCGGCAGAGTCCTTCTCCCCGAGAAATTCAAGCTCTGGAAAGGCGACAACAAATCCAGCAATCCAATAGCATCTTTCAACACTTCTTTCCTTATCAATATTTACAGGCAAGAAGGTTATGCACCCGGCGAAGGTCTGGCTTTCATTATCGCTCCGAATCTCGAAATCCCGCAGCAAAGTTATGGAAAGTATCTCGGCCTGACTAACTCCACCACCGACGGAAAACCCACCAACAAAATAGTGGCCCTCGAGCTGGATACTGCCCAGGAGGACTTGGACCCAGATGCAAACCATTTGGGGCTTAATCTCAATTCCGTCAATTCTAAAAAGACGGAACCCCTTTCTCCTCACGGGATCGTACTTGCTCCAAATGATACCAGACTTTACAATGTTTGGGTAAATTATGATGGCTTCAAAAAGGTCATAAAGGTTTACATTGCGAGGCAGTCTGATAAGGATGGCCCAACTCCTCCCATGCCGAGCTCCCCAATATTAGAAGAAGATGATCTTGATCTTCGAGATTACGTCGAACAGAATTCCTATTTTGGGTTTTCTGCATCCACTGGAGATAACAACATTCAGCTAAACTGTGTACTTAGATGGAACCTCACCGTCTTGTATTTTCCCGAGGACAAGCCTCCGGTTTTGGCGATTGTGCTCGGAGTCGGGATTCCGGTGGTCGTGATATTGCTTGTAGGGGCGCTGGTGTTGGGCTATTGTCTCCATAAGAAGCGGATGAAGCAGCGGTCCATTTCGTCTAATATATTGGGAGCACTCCGGAGCTTGCCGGGGACCCCTAGGGAGTTCCAGTTTAAGGACTTGAAGAAGGCTACTAATAATTTTGATGAGAAGTATAAATTGGGACAAGGTGGGTATGGGGTTGTGTACAGGGGGCTTTTGCCTAATGAGAATTTGGAGGTGGCAGTGAAGTGGTTTTCAAGGGAGAGTCTCAAAGGTGAGGATGATTTCTTGGCTGAGCTTACAATCATTAATCGTCTCCGGCACAAACATCTCGTCCGATTACTCGGTATGTTTTTCATTTTCTCTGTTTATTTCTTCGAATTGCTGGGAAATCTTTATATTATTTTGCTATATCTAATCTCCAAATAAGTCTAAAGTTTGTTGTCTTGTTCATAATATTGGTTGATGTTTATGCTCAAAAAGTTGAAAAAAAATAACATCTTTAATCTGTACATGTTCATCTGTTAACTAGAGTACAATCATGAATTTATTATCCTTCTAAAATTGAGCTAAAAACTCTATGTTCAAGATTTTTTCTTTATCTTCTATCTCAATCAAAAAGATAACCAGCTACTCAGCCAGCATATAGGATGACTTTTGGTGCCAAGATTTGATTGATCATTGGAGGATAGGTGGAATTAATTGACAAAGAACCAAGCTGTATTGATAAGATACTAATAAACACAAAATGAAATGTTTGTGACTTTTATGATGTGTTGGAAGATGAGGCATGAAAATTTTCTAATACCAAAGGTACTTAAACAAAATTAAAGTAACTTGTCTTAAAGATCTATTACTCCAAGTGTTAGTGACTTATAATTGTTTCGTTTCTGGCTCTTTTTGTTTGGACAGATTAATGAATCCATGAGACTAAATTAATAGTTTATTTGGCAGTTTTTTTAACCCAGTGTCCATTTCACTTCGTCTCAATTTGTTTATACTTTATTGTCTCATTGATTTTAAGATGAAGATGGGCTAAAAGAATTCATATTGATAGTAATATTTGGCCTTCATCCATGTTTGAAGCAACTTTGGAGATGGAACTCTGTTGTTGCAAATATAATGGTAGTTTAAATTGTCAACTGCTAGATGATTTCAGTGTTTTATTGGTTCATATTCTAAGCTTGGAACTGTCCTAAATTAGCAGTCAAAATAGACAAATTGAACATTTCACGGCTTAACAAAATCTAAAATACCCAACAATCCACTTGAGCGTCATATTCTGATGTCAATTCTTGCTGACAATGCGATGGCCGTAAGCAGACCTGAGGTGCTACGAATCAAGAAAGAAAGAAGAAACTTCCTCTAATCTCAGCCTCCCCTTGTGAATGTCAATGTTTCTGGTGGTTTATAAATTAAATTGTCATTTTCATTGACTTTGACTTGTATGTGTTGAACAAGTGCTTGTGAGTTGAGTATGCATATGGCCTAATGCATTTTAACAACTGTCAAGTCTGTGATGCCGACACCTTTGTCCTTATTGGTGGACCCGGGCCAGAAAGAGAGAAAGCTTGAGATTGGCCAAGGGAAATAAAATTGATTAGGAGGATATAAAAAAAAGTGTCAACACCAGTTTCTAATTATACCATCATATGTACTCAATAAAATGAAAATTTGAGAATGAAAAAAAAATTGCATTAAAGATTTTTATGGAACTTCATGATCATCAACTTCTGAATTCTGCCTTAACAGGCCTGCAATTTGAAGAGTAATGATTGTGTATACATTTTTAGCTCTGAAAGCAGGCAGCATATACGTAATTACATACATACATATATATATATATATATATATATATATATATATATATATATATTTGTGTCTGAGACTAAACTCTAAAGATTTATAAATTTTGATTACAGGATGGTGCCACAAGAATGGGAAGCTACTACTCCTGTATGAATACATGCCGAATGGCAGCCTCGACATGCACCTCTTTGCTGGACCTGAAAAGCAGCCACTGAGCTGGACTCTGCGGTACAAAATCATCTCAGGGGTAGCCTCTGCCCTGCACTATCTCCACAATGAATACGACGTGAGAGTGGTTCACCGTGACGTCAAGGCCAGCAATATCATGCTTGATTCCAACTTCAATGCGCGCCTTGGTGACTTTGGCCTTGCACGTGCCCTGGACAACGAAAAGACCTCGTATATGGAGGCCGAGGGAGTGCTGGGCACCATAGGATACATTGCACCCGAGTGTTTCCACACCGGCAGGGCCACCCAGAGGTCTGATGTTTACGCCTTTGGAGCAGTCCTGATTGAAGTAGTTTGTGGACAGAGGCCTGGGACCAAGAATGGTAGTTTCCAGTTCTTAGTGGATTGGGTATGGTCTTTACATCGAGAAGGTCGGATACTTGATGCTGTGGATAAAAGACTTGGGGAAGACTATGTAGCTGAGGAAGCTGAAAGAATTTTGCTATTAGGACTGGCATGTTCACACCCAATAGCAAGTGAAAGGCCTAAAATGCAGACCATAGTTCAGATTCTGTCGGGTAACGTACCAGTGCCACACGTGCAGCCGTTCAAGCCGAATTTCGTTTGGCCGGCAATGGTTCCTGAAGAAGATATTAGTCAGGCCACTACACTTGATACAACATCCATCACAACATCTAATTTGGGGTCAGGATGGAGTCCACAGTATCTCAGCAGAGAGAGCTATGGGGGATACACTGATCACTCCTTGGTGTAGTTCCTTTTGTAAACAACTATTACCAATGGTGCTCTCTTTTAGCTTTTCATTCACCTTTTTCATGTAAACTTAACTTTTTGCTTTTGCTTTTTGTTTTTTTTATTTTTCCTTATTCCTTTTTCCTTTCTCTAGTTTATACTTAAATTTGTTCATTCAAAGGAGGGGGAGGGGAAAAGAGGTCTGCACAATTTGGTTAATGGTGCAATGTAAAAGTTTCTTTTAGTCCCAAATATTATGTACTCAATTTTTTAGAGAGGGATATAGCCCCAAGAACACATTGATTGGTAGCATTATTACTAAAAGTTAAGTTCAAAGCCAATGTTGATTATCTCCTCGGCTCCTTAACAACACCCAGGAAATTATTTGTTACACTGATCGAACGGAAGAAAAAAAGCCTGCTTATGGCATTGTATTATTATTCATTATTGGGTTTAGTCTTGGATTAGCTAAACAGTTGACTATATATGTAGCAGCAGAGCAATAGTTTCACAATTTACTAGGGTGGAGCATTTTTCAGGAGTTAATGCGTATAAGAGCAAGGGCTTCGCCAGCGTGCAACTTTGTTGAGAATCGGAGCTTTCTATAATCTTCATAGGTGAAAGGTACATATAAACGGGGATGAACAGAGTCTACCAGTTCTGGCGGAGGTTCCACTGCTTCCTTTGGTCCCAGTAGAAACGACGCAATTGACAACCGTATTGTAGCCTCATTGCATTGTACTCGATGCTTCACGTTGTGTAATCTTCCATTACTCCATGCCTTCACATATGAATGAACAAGCAAGTATAAGAACTGAGCAAATCTAAATAAGGCTAATCAAAGAAACGAATTGTAATCTATCCACAATTTCTTTACATAAAGCTCATACTCTGTGAACTTAGTAGGGTAAATGGTCATTTTATCTTGAAGTAATGGATACCTCACATACCAAAATTGTCTAAATATCCATATATTTATAATTCTTCTAAACTAAAAAGAGAGAGTAAGTTATCAGACTAATGCTACCAAGTAGATAAGTTCATATTACAAAGTTTGTTTCGTGGAATCATCAAACATCCCATCATTGATAAATTTGCACAACTTAAAAGTACTAGGCAAACCTCAGTACTCAAAAGAATCTCCTTAAAATGTTCAGGTCACATTATTCAAAGGAAAATTCCACAAACTTTTTTGGTCTACCATTTTTCCATAATCTTTTACTCACCGCAGCGATGTCTCCGAGATTGACAACAAGGGTGCCCGGCCAAGGATTCACCGACACGAAAGCACAGGAGGACTTGTCCATCACCTCAAGACCACCAACACCTTCGTCATCTTGAAGTATGGTAAGAAACCCAGAGTCTGTGTGCATTTGTACACCAGGGGAGCCAACACTTTCTGGGGTGAAGTTATATTTGTTTATCCTAAACTGGCAAGGCCATTCCTCAAATGAAAAAGCAGCTAATCCCAAACCCTCAGCCAGTTTGCAAACAATATCCATAAACAGCTTATGTACTGCTTCAGCATACCTCATAACTGTCTCTCTGTTAACTCAAGTTGAATCAATCATCTTTATACAAAAGAAATTCCGAGGAGAAATTAACTTCAATAAAAATGAAACGTATTAAAATTAAGTAACTCAAGTCCAAATCTTTTGGGTTTCAAATTGAGACCTTTTAGCTTAATATGTCTCAAAATAAAAGCCCAATTCAAAATCGAGCTACCAATAGTATAACAAAACTTTTAAAAAATTTAATCTTTACTCTTTTCACAAGATACCCAGCAAAGTTTACCAGATGAGCTTCTTTTTTTTGTCCAAACAGAGTATGTCCACCCCCCCCCCCCCCAAAAAAAAAAATAAAAAATAAAAATAAATTAAAATAAAATAAATTCCCAAAGTATGAAAGATGTAACCTTTGATGGGGGGATGCATTTAACTGATTGCTAAAGGCTTCAACAGCTTTTGGGGAGGCCATATCATAGAGACCCAATGCCTCGTAAAGTGGGTTAATTTGGGAGGGCGCCATGTACCCACTTCCGGCGATGACATCAGTGTTCCGGCGCTTGATTTCCTGTGGTAGGTCGAGAAGTGATCGAACCACCGACTTCATCTCCGACATGAGCGACTCCGGGAGGGTTTCGTGGTGGTTGACAATCCTGAAACAGCCCCATTCTTCGCATGCTTTCACGAGTTTCAAAGACTGCGCCGGAAAATCTTGCAGATCAATTACAGGGATAGCGCAAGTAACCACCATTTTTGTTGGAAAGGGGTGAATTTGAGAAATACTACTAGAGAGGGGGTGAGTTTGGAAATTAAATTTGTGTCCCCGTTAAATACGATGAATGCCACGCCGGGTTTTCCGGGTTTGTTTTAGGGGCTTTGTACACGTGTGGTTGGGCCGTTTTTGAGCCGACCACAGGTGATCGGTTCAAAATATGAGTAATAATATTAAAAAATTAATATTTTCACAAGATTTTTTTATATATGATATAGACACCGTTTTTATTATCATTATATGATTTATAGCGACTATTTTTATATAAAAATATTAAAATATTATGTAAAAATATCAGTTTTACAAAATATAAAATTAATATTGACTTTTAAAGTAGAATTAATATATTTATAAAATTAAAATTGATGTAACAATAAATCTTATAATTTATAATTTATTATTTTTATAATTACATTGTTTAAAATATATCAATTTGAAAGAACTCATATTGATTTTAAGAGGTCAAATTTGATATTTTGTCTCTATAACTCATTATAATTTTTATGAGTAAATACAGAACAAAATTATATTTATAAATTTTAAAAATCAAAATTCTTTTTCTCGGTCGGTTGGTCGGGTTTTAGACGTTTCTTTTTTCCCTTTTTTAGTGTGTGAAAAGAATATTGAAGACCCCATAAAAATGCATTAGTAAATGATTGTTTATATTTATATATGGTCATTTTTACGTGCAAGTAACAGACAGGAAATATGCATGGCATGATGCTTAACAAGAAATTTGTTTAAGCAATTATTACTTTACACAACTAGCTTCAACCTTCTCTACTCCCAGTAAAGCTTCCAAGCCCCTTTTTAGTTTCCCCACCCCACCCCACCCCACCCCTCCCCACCCCACCCCACCCCTAACTGTACCAAAATTAACGTTAGTAGAGTAGCATTCATACAGGTAGTTGTTATGCTACATGGTTAGATGTCGCCAGAACCAGAGCCAGAGCCCACAACGCACGGCCTCTGTAAGAGTATTCTCAACCTTGAAGGAACAAAACAGTTGGAACATTCTGATGTACTTCTACATAGAATATCGGCTATCCATTTTGTCTTTTGTTGGCCGTTCTTCTTGAATCTCTTCCAGATCTTCATCATCCCCCCTCTTACCTGCCTGCTCCTTCCAATGTGCCACCAATTTCCTCAATCGAGCCACTTCCTTTGAAGAAACATTTTTGCTAGGATCATTCACGATTGATCTAACTCTCGAGGCATACCTGAATTGCAATGTTTATCTTAAAAATCTAGCCATTAAAGTTAAATGTATATCACAATCAAATTACTGCAAGGTTCAACTCAAAATCTGTAGATTAGTGATAAAATCAACATAAAAGAAATGGACTGCTAATGTTTATAATTCACTTTGTGAAGTTAAGAATTGCAAAAATATCAATGAAATTAAGAATAAATCAAAACCATCTAGGGAGAGGAATATATTCTCTTTCGTTTATAATCACTAAAAATTAGTTTTAGATCTATTTCAAGAAGCACTGAATAAAGTTTAAGTTATATAAGTATGCTTTCACTAATCTAGAACAGTTAAACTGATCTAGACCAAATTTTCAAAAATTCAATGAAAATGACTAAAGAGATCACAGATGTTAAAGATAGAATACCATACGTGAGAGAATTGTAGGTCTCGTCCAAATTTGATTCAGCAGGAGAAATGTTAACAAACATCAGTGTTTTAGCATTGCCGCCAATTGAATCACTCATTAACATTGTCAGCTTGTGATTCCTATAGGGGATGTGTTGACCACCCGAAGATAAGGCACTGATGACATCACCAAGTGCCGAAAGTGATTTATTGATGCTCTGAGCTTCCTTTAGCTGATTACCAGTGGAGCCTGACTTTTTCACTCTTTCGGAACCGGCAAGGTCTACAAAACTTAGCTGCAAAGGAGACATAAAACGGTCATCCAAAGATGAAATACAACAAATTTTTCATATGCAGAAACAAGCAAGGTCTACAAAACTTAGCTGCACAGGAGACATAAAATGGTCATGCAAAGATGAAATACAACAAATTTTTCATCTGCAGAAACAAGCACAATGTGTTCTCCTGGTCAAAACCTTCTAACTTCTTTCTTCTCCCCCTCATTCATGCTATATTGATATTTTTCTCATTTGCAAGACTTTGTGAAATTGCAACATTCTTTAAATTTATGACAAAGGATAAGAAACAGAAATTGTAGGTGAATGCACCTGTCCTCAGACAAGATAACATGCTTTAATTTAATGTAGGTTAGAATAATGATTACCTTTCCCCTGGCAACGGATTGAGTTTGAAGGTTTGTACTCTCAATAATAACTGAAAGTATCAGATGAGATCTTGAACTCTGTTCATTCATCAGAGTCCCTGTTGTATGACGTTGCTCAGATCCTCTTTGAATTATACTTTTTAGTTCGTCATACGTTGAGATTGATACAATCATCGCATTTTCTACAGATACCATGCCCTAAATATTTAGACACAATCAGGTATTAGAATTAAGCATTACATATGTTTTCTTGCAATTCAATTATAAGCTAAAAGTTTAAAAGGGATTATGAACTAAAGATTAAATGAGTTGAAAGATATCTCCAATATATTGAGCCTGTTTATAGTCACTTTTGGTTTTTGCTTATGTAGACTGTTCAGTATATTGTAATAATGTGATTATTAGAATTATTTAAAATCTAAAAACCTGTTTGGATTCGCTTCTTTGAGTCAATTTTGTACTACAAAGTTAATACCAAATAATCTGAATTCTAAAAATCAAAAAAGCAACTTCCCCCTTGCCATTTTAGACAAAAATCTGGTTATTTGGACCAAATAAGAAAATCCAAAAGGCTGATAATTAATTTATATCCCTTCCAAGCATATAATCTCTAGAAACGTATGAAATTGTCTATCAACACTGGATAAATACCTTTGAATCTTTTTTGATATCTAATTTCAGACGCTTTGCATGCTTTGGAAGTAAAAGATCTACCAGTGTATCTTGATACAACTCCACCATGTATACCTGCATGAGCTCAACATTGATTACAACTCAACAGAAGTTAACATTGTAAATAGCACTATGTAAACCTAAGTAATATTATTATGGAGAAATACAGTGCGGTAAGCACCAACCGTATTCGTATATAAAGAGACTAAAGAGATGTATCAAGTATTCAATAAATGCAACTAACTGACAAATTCCCCGAGCCACAGAGATTGATGTCCAACAAGCACATAAATAAACAAATACTAACAACAAGATAGTGATGCAACAATATTTTGCGACTTGAGATTATAAAATCCAATGACATAATTATACCTTTAAGGAGAACGAGAATTTATTATGGTTCTGCTTTAAAATTTTAAATAGTTCAGAAGTAGCCAAAGGGGTAAGCCCAGGATTGCTATCAGATCCATAAATAGTATACGTCTTCCCAGAACCAGTTTGGCCATATGCAAATATGCATACATTAAATCCATCCGCAGCAGATTGCACCAGATACTGCATTAATGAGATTGAACGATGTCAGATATAGAATTACATAACAGGCAACTAGCAGAATTGCAACACTTAAAATGAATTGATAAATTTCATTCAACTTACCCTGGTATCTTCAAACACATCTTCTTGGGTAGCATTACCATCAAAGACACGATCATAACAGTGTTGCTTTGTTTTATCATCTCTCCACAGATGTTCAACTGTGAACTCATCAACACTCGTAAGCACACTTATTTCCTTCTCAGCAGCTTCTTTGTCGTTAAGTGGCCTTAATCGACAGAAAACTCTAATCTTGCCTTTCATATCTGATACATACCACACACACACACACACACACAAATGTGCACTATTAGTGTCACCGACTAGGAAACATGACATCTTATAACAAAATATAATATTAGTTGCATAAGACAAAAGAGTATGCAACCTTCTATTGTGTTGAAATATCGCTTCCTTAATATTTGTTCTTCCTTGTAGAGTGCTTCTAACTCAGCCAACTGAGCCCCTTGCATTTTCAAGATTGCAGCTGTTTGCTCATTCTTTCTATCAATATCCTGAAACCATGAACTTATTATCTAAAACTGTTCATAAGGTATTCTGTATATATATCAAAAGGAGGAGAAGAGAATATTCCCCCAAAATGATAGGACAAGGTCATCACCTCCTTCATATCTCTTAATTCCTCTAATTCATTCAGATTAATTTGCAATGTTGACAAATCTGCATCTTTGATTGCAATACTCGACTCTGCCAAGGCTAATTTCTGTTTGACATCTTCCAGCTTCTTCTCAAGTTCAAAAACATGGAGCTTAAATCCCTTGCATTGTTCTTCAAACTTCTTCTCAAGAACCTGAACCTGCATTTTAACATCGACAAAAATTGGCACTGTACAAAGGCATACATATGTTTGCCATGCAAAGAAAAAGATTTAAAAGCATTACCTCATCACTTTTCTTCTTGTCAACCCTTGATATTATCTCTTCCAGTAATAGTTTTTCATTCACCAGTCTCTGCTTAGCTTCTTCTGCTGCATGCAACTCTGAACTGCGAATTTTTAACTCATCTTGGATCTTTTGTAACACCTACTTATAAGAATCCATCAATTAACCATCAGAAACCAAGTGATGGATATCAAATATATAAACAAAACAAAACACAAATACAAAGTCTACATGAGCGAGGCAAGAACTGAACTCTAATATTATCAAAGCTTGCCACTAATTACAAGAATGATCTTAGCCAAAAATTTAAACCAAGCATTTTGTCTGACAGCAAGGATACATATACATATACATACATATATATATATATATACACACACACTTTACCAAATATACCTGATTAGTTGCCTCAACCAACTCCTTTTTAGTGTTATTCTCTAACTCCGGCTTACTTAGTTTTGCAAGTCTAGCTTCCATTCTTCGATTCTCCAGTAGAGCAGCCTACAGGTATACATTTTGGAATAAGGTCATTAATGATGAAACGGATCAGTGTTCTAACTTAACATATAGAATGATGATTACCTGAAGCACTGAATCTTTTTCATCACACAAAGATATGAATTTATCACGATCGCAGGTAAGTGCTGCTGAGTTCTGCTTCTCAGAATTTAATATGTTCTTTAGGCCCTCCAGTTCATTTTGCATGATCTCTTGTTGTTTCTGTTTCTCGCGTAGAGTTCCCAACAACTGGCATTTACAGTTCATCGAGTGCATAATCAGCAGATAGTTCATTTGTAACAAGTGAAAAAGCTCCTTTCAGGAGTAAGAACAAATTGGGTACTTGGAAATTATCTTTGTAACATATTTAATCTAAACAATGAGATCATTAACATGCAGCAAATTTTAGACCTGAACAAAATTGCTTAATCACATATTCACAAATAAATAGTGCTTTTTTTCCCCTTCAAAGATAAAAACAAACATTATCAGGACCATCTCCACCCAAGGAAATAATCCAAAAGGTACAAAATGATCAAGTGCATTATGTACTCCTTCAAACCAAAGACCACCCAAGTCCCCAGGGGAAAATATCCAATCACCCAAACCATAGAGAGCAAGGAAAACAGACTTTGACATATGAAAATAAGACGTTTATTCACTAAATAGATGTTCCACCCTCAAGTTATATTTTTTTACTTGATAACTTCATGAAGCTACTAATTTCCCATGATAAATAATTTTAAAAATAAAAAAGGGAAGTACAACTGCTCAGCGGTCCAATACTTACTTGATTAGCCTCCCTCTGGGATTCTTCGAGAGCTTTGGACAACTCCTCAACACTTTTCTCATTGAGATTTACAATTGGAGGCTTAACATTATTAGAAAGATCTCCATCTACTGAGCCATTAGAAGCAGATCGTGCTTTAGAGTAGCGGCGCAACATAACATCATTTATATGTGTTTGAAGGGCAACACAAATTTCCTCTCCCTGCATGACAGTAGAAAAAAATTCAATGAACCAAAAACATAAGCCAAAAAGGCATAAAATTCAATTGCTGAATACCAGGATAGTAAATTGAAAAGAAAAATGTTCACAACCTGCTTAGTTTCGAACTGAAATATATGTAAGACACCTGCGACTCTCATTTTAAAGAATACTGAGGTATTACTGCTCCCGAATTGCATTATGTCTCTTAACTCTGCAGAATGTAGATACTCTTTCAGCACTGGACGGAAGAAGTGAACCTACAGACAGAGCACCAATGAAACATACATTCTGGGGCAATAAAGAATATTAGTGTATGAAGATCAATCTAATAATTAAGACTCACCCCACGCTTATTTATGCCTAAAATGATTCTTCCAGGCAAAAGTCCAATGGGATCATCAATCTTGCGGACGCTAAAGAAGACTGAATTCCCATAAGGTAGAGTTCTTAAAACGCGTAGAAATTGTTGTCTTGCATCATCTTTAGATAGATTTTCCTACACAGCCAACAGATACATCTTAAAGAATATATAAATGTGAAGCATTGTTGTCAACATTATGTATAAGTATCCACAACTAATCTGACAATGTGTAGGGACATGTATAAAACAAATAACTAGCCAAACTTTAAAAGTTAAACTCAAAAATGTAGAACAAGAGAAAAATGAATGCATCACATATATGCACAAACTTGTTCTGAAAAAAGAAAATGTTTCTCCATGGGAAATTGAATATGATTATTTTTTGAATTGAGAAAAAAAAGGTAAATCATCTTCCTATGCATAAAAAAATAAAGTTGCCAGAAATTATAAACATATTAATATGCAAAACTAGTGATATGGTAGTTTGTAATGTGAATGTCATATGAAGATTAAGTATTTAACAATATATAACCCAAAATTGAACAGAAAGTAGAAAACAAACAAAAGAAAAGTTTGTACTAGATTGTTTCAAGCACACTTACAGGAAAATAAAATTTCAAAATATTGACTCTTACCATAGAACTATATCGTGAGAGAATGTCCAATTCCCATTCCTTCTTTGCTCGAGTTATAGCTATTTGTCTGGGTAGAAAACGCTCAAGGAGTGATGTCCAGTCTCTGGGAAAATTCTAGACATTAGTAAGAACATTAGGAATAAGAAAAGCAAATTGAAAAGGCCTAGAAAAGAAAATTGTTGAATTAGCACATATTATTTTAAAATGGAAATAAGCTAAAGACGGTTCTCTGATTAAAACTTTAATGTATAAAATCATAGATGAAAATGAACAATAGTAAAATAAAGAAAGTCGAACCAAATTCAAGAAAGAATATAATAACAAAGGCAAAATACAACAAACTCTATTCAGCAAACAATTAAACCACATTACTAACGTGCATGATTCAGGGCCAACAACAACTCCAATTTCAACCAATATCTGCAATGCAGACATCTGTGCAGCATCATCCGTTCCAACAGGATAATTTCCCCATATATAATCATGTTGCAACTGAGACAGTATAACAAAAAGTGCCAAAGATTATTGCAATCAATATCTTGAAAAACAGTGCAGACTCTATAAGTCAACTATTAATAATTAAAAAAAAATTAGTGTTAAAATACCTGAACATAGCACAATTGCATAAACATTGGGTCTGCTATAGCTTCATCTGATTCCCTAAATAACTTCTTTTTAAACGTCAGTTTGCAGTGCAATATTTCTCCTTTACTTCTGTCCTTTGCTGCCTTAAATTCCGCCAGTAGATCCCCAATGTACTTGTTATCATCTAATCCAATATACTCTTCTACGCAACAAGTGTGTATTGTAAGTAACTATAAATTTTAGAAAATTCATGAAGAAACTTAAAATTAGAAAATAATTGAGGTTAATATATACCATTTCCAGGATCAGGAGATTTAGAAACAGTAACAACTTTGCGGCACTCAAACAGACTGAAGCTAGAATATGCTGACAATTTAATTATCCCTGCAAGCTCCTGAATGTGAAATGCCATTAAGAAGAACCAATTAACTGAATTTAACGAAATATTGAAGAAAAAGTGGATACATGCTGGGAATGAAACATAACTGAAGAACAGCAGATAAATTACAATGATTGACACACAAAAATTCTCAATTTGTGAACTGACCAGGAAAATTAAGGAGAACAAATTAATAAAATCAGGTTAAAATGACAAACAGGTTGAAATAAAAACATACTAGCACAGCTAAGTTCTTTTCCAAATTACAAATTTCAATAAAAGTAGAAGGTTGACCTATCATGATATACGAAGAATTAGATGGACCTACTCATGAAGCAGACATCAATTGTATCAACCAATGGACCTTAAAAACTGTCGAGTACATTCAGGCAAATAAAGGTACTACAACTATGTTGTTTGAATGCACAAATAACTAATCAAACTCGATAAACAGAATTTTTCCCTATAGTTCTGATCAATGGAATTTCCCCTATAAAGCTATAACTAAATACAAGAAGCTTTTGTTGGAACACAACAAGCCTAGTAATAATCTTTCCATGGAATCTCCTTTTATTAATCAATATCAGAAAATTTTAGTACCGGTAAATAACAACAATGTAATATTTTCTTTCCGGCACAACCAAGAGAGGATAATGTATAGCTACCTGGACTCCATAGTCCATATACCTAGTCGACTCTGCCAGTTAATATTCAGTACCCAAAAAAAATCACATTTGCAAATCTCAAATAGGTCTGCTACATATCTCAAGTTGTATCTGCAATTCACCTAGTTGTGCATACAATACACATAAACTCATAAAATAGCATTGGAAAGGTTTCCACCTCAACAGCATCGGCTACAGTTGACGTCATGTCATATGTTATTTCTTCAAAAGTTTCATCCAAGAAAAATGCTATGGTTGTAAGCTTTTTCTGAGTCAAAAGAGCTCCAATCTCTTCGCGTCCAGGTATTGTATGCCTTAATCCAGCCTTGATAGAACGCTTCAAAGCATTCAGTGTGTTCAATGCAAGGGCTTTCACCTCAGAATCAGTAGAGACACCGTGTGCTATATTATGAACATACTCAGATAAAAATACACCAAAGTCCTTGCTAGGAGGCATGCAAGATGCACATAAATACATCAGCTCCCATGCTTTGATCAAATATTGCCTGTATATGGAAAATAAAAATTAATATAGACATAACATAGTATATATGAATGAAGAAGTAAAAAAATCACGACAAGGAAAAAGGTGAAGCAGCTCTTGCACCCTCTATAAATATGAATACCTATCCGGATTATTCCTTGTCTGCTTTGAAATTTGTGCAAAAAGTTCATCTCGAAGCTCCGAATGCTTCAGAGCCTGCTTATATAGTTTTCCAACAAGCTCAATACATTCATCTAAGTTTATTGGAGTTACTCGGTCAGAGGAATCAACTCCCATATACTTCAGAATTATCTGGAAAATTTTCACTGCCCGAATTACAAGGTCACTATTTATCTTCAGTAGTGAAGTCGGGATAAGATCCTGAAAGTTGCATATTTGATCTAATTCGTCATTATTTTCCGAAACATATACCATATTTCATGTAGAAAAAAGAAAGCAGCTTGTTCTTACCTTTTGGAAACACAACATGTCCTCAAATGTGAATTTTTCTTGGACTTGTGGACCCACAGATCGTTTAGAGAAAAAGCCCCGTTTTCCTCCAGACTGAATCTGTTTCTGCATCGCCCTTAAAAATCCCTCTATCTAGTAGAAATGATGAAATACAACGAGATTAAACTTTAAGTAGCAATTGGCCTCAAAAGGGAAGGAAAAATAAAGAAAAAGATTGGAGATGAAGTAAAATGTAGAAATTATTCTCACAATACATGGTTTACCAACATGGGAGTGATAATCAGTTGTTTTGTCCTCAAAATATTTTTATCAGAATACATAAGAAGATCCATTCACCTGAAATTTATCAATTAAGGGGATAATAGCACCAGAGAGTTCTTCTGGAATAGCCCTTGACAAAGTTTTTGGAGTGCTGCATGCATGAAGTTAAAATTATCTATTGATTAGGCTTGTCATATTGGTATTTGGGCTACAATTGTTCTGAATTAATGGGAGCTATTAAGTTGCTTTAAATATGAAGAAATGTCACTGACTATCCTACAGTAAAGCATAAGAACTGGAAGTCTATGTGTGTGGTTCAAGCTGAAAAGAATCAACTTACGGAGGTGCGAAATTGGAACCATCACTGTCATAATCATCCCCATTTGAGAAAACTGAGTTTCGTGAGGGAGTTTCATATCCGTTACTTGATCCAAAGGAGGACCTGCTTAATCTCATACTTTGGGACATAACTGACGGCATATCAGATGTCAATCTGTCATTCCACAAAAAAAAAACTGGCAGCTTAATATTTGTAATATTATTCTTACTTCATGCTACTTTCCTACTTCAGCAATTCTTCCCTTTAACAAGTCCTTCCAAGCACTTCAAATTATTTCATCAAAATCAGAAGCTGCCGTAACAGAAAAAAGTTCATGTATTACTTTACTAAACTTGAAGCCAAATATAACATGAAAGTTTCCAAACAAACTTAATTAATAATTATTATTACATTACAAACAAACAAACAAAATTTACAAAGTTAAGGAAAAATATAGTACATTATTCCAATTCATAGATGTAGATAACAATAATAAAAATGAACTTAAGTAAATGATCTCAATGGGGGAAATAAGATAGATACTATGAACCCTAAGCTATAATTTTGCTTAACAAAAAAAAAGATATGGAACTTAGAAATAACAGAAATTCTACCATGACTGAAACTAAAAAACCCACTAAATCCAAGGTAGAGAACAACCCATAAATACGCATAGAAGTAAGAAAAGATTCAACATTTGGCAATTAAAACCTAACCGAAAATGAGGAGAGAGATATAAATGGCTGCAACTATGAACAGATCGAAAAAAATCAATTAAAATGCTACAACATAATCCAGCATTTACACTAGCACAGAAATAAGAACAATATAGATATACACACACAGGCGTTTATATATATATATATATATGCTTGTGTGCACAATATTAAAAGGGGAAACAGAAGAATACCATAGAAATTGAATAATGGAAGGAATGTTTTTGGTTAAAGAAATCAAAGGTGGTGTTTGGTAATGCTGTCGTAAAATTGAAGATCCCCGCCAAACGTTCTCTCTCGCCACTCATGAACATTTTTTTTTATCAGGATGGAAACCTTTAAAATACGAAATAAATGTAAATTTAAAGTAGTCTATAATATGTGTTTATGGCAAATTATTAGTAGTACAATTAATAAATAGAACATTGAGTTAACCAATTTAACTAAGGTTATGAGTAAAAGTCGTGAATTTCTTATTTACAATGTATTTAAATCAATGCTTTTAGCCTGTAATTATAATAAAGACAAGCCTACGTCATCTTCATCTATGTAATATATAAAGGAGGTGGATTTATGTGTTAGCAATATTTTTTGAAGCTTTCTAAAATACCCTTCATTTTTTATGATAATTTCTATATATAACTTTAACTTTACTTATATTCTTATTTAACTTTTAAATTTAAGTGTGTATATATATATATATATATATATCTTATTATTTGATCCTCAAAATTTAAAATTTATTAAAATCAATAACATAATAGGAATATTAATTATGTGGGTACAAATTTTATTTGTCAATCTAGATTGTAAAATATGGCACCCATGGATTAAGACTTTGCACCTTCGATCAGGTAGTTTGTTGTGGTGTTACGTACCAAAAGATCTACCTTTATTGAATATACAATTTGATCCAGTTGTCACCAAAGATAATAAACACATTGTCCCTTCTTTTATTGAGGAATTTATTGATCAAGAAATATATACCATCCCTCGTCATGCAGACCCACTATTCTTGAACATGGCAAAATAAGATAAGAAAATAAAATACAATACAAATAATTTCTTCTTCTTCTTTTATATTAGTGAAATTCAAGTATGTAACAAGTTAAACACTAGATGCACATAACACTTTACAAATGACAAAATTGAATCGGTTGGTTCGGAATAAATGGGTACCGGTTCGGAGTCGGTACAAAAATTCAATATATATCGAATATTTGGTATGAATACCAAAAGTGATTTGAGTTTTTCGGTATAAATTGGACCGAACTGGTTGTATCGGCCAAACCTCCGTTCCATCCTTTCTCTTCTAGTTCACAATAGTCGGTTCTCGTTTGAGGCATTTCTCTTCACTAGTCGCACCGCTCCCTCCAAGCCTCCAAGGTTTTACTAATTGCTACTTGTAATTAGATACTAATATTATATCATAATCTAGCATATGATAATAACTTTATCAATTTAACTAGCCATTATTAAATCAATCAAACAAATATCCCTTACAACTGAAAATAAAAAACTTAGTCTAACATGTTTTCTTCAATCTTGCCTCCAATCTAGGGTTTTTAATCTATGGAGCCAAGTCGTCCCTAAACTTTAACTAATACATTCTATTTATACCCTAGACCAAAGTCCAAAGACTCTAAAAAATAATATTCCAAGTTCCAATAGAATTCATCCAAAAATACGTCTCCGGGAAAAATATGCTGCCAAAGTGACGTGCGCACGTGCCCACGTGCCCAATTCTCACCTTAGCGCCACGGCTTCTAGTAAAGTGTCGCGGCTCTCTACTCCCTCTCCGTTGTCCACTTAGCAATATTTTTTCTTCTTCTTCTCACCTCCAATTCTCTCTGAAATCAATAAACTACTTGATAAACTCATACACATAAAACATATAATAAAACTAAATATGAAGGAATCAAAATTATAGAATATTATGCACTTATCACTAAATTTGTGTGTTTAATCTGACCAGGGTAGACAATGGCACATTCAATCTGATTATTAAAAAATCAGTAGAAATAATTAATATCCATGGCATGATGTAGTGTATATATATGATTGTATTACCTTGTTACAGTGATAATAAGGAATGCTAATGGTAATTTAATTTCCAGGTGTTTTTTATGTTAAAGAAAAATTGGTTGTTTAGTTTCTGAAAGAATCTTATATTCTGCAGAGCAAAACCTATCAACAGGTGACAAATGTTTGACAAACCTTTGTTGCACAACTGAAGAATAAAAATACACTTGCTTGTAATTAAACCTTTATTAACAGCTACTATATATTATATTAATATTAATATAATATATAGGCTGTGCAGAATTATTAATATATAGGATTTTGGTGGGGGTCATACGACCCTCCTTCGTCCGTTACAAACTTTCACTAAATAAGTAATAAAACCAAAAAAATAAAATAAAGAATTAAGATTCTTCAAAATACAAAGCCAAAACCTGGCATAGCCAAAAGGGAATCCAGTTTATTTATAGAATAACCAAAATCTTTAACACTGTTTTTAACAGGAAAAAAAATAAAAAATTTGAAGTTTTTTGTTTCTGAGTTTTTAATAGAAAATTTAAAATTGAGGACATGAGTTGTAATTTAAAATTTATTATATTAAAAATTGAGGATAATATGGGAATTATAAAAATATTATTTATTCTAATTTCTTTTCCGTCCAAATCAGGCCAATTTTAGATGGAAAACTTTGGTAGGAAAAGTGGCCAAATTTTCTATCCATTTATTTTCTTTTTTGTTTATTAAAAAACTCAGAAACATAAGAATTGGAATAAAAACTTTACTTTTCTGTGCATTTCTTTTTTTTCTGTTCATTTTAAAACTCAGAAACAAAACATAAATGTGATGCAACTATATAGCTTAGCTTTCTTCGGCCCTGCCCCAAAGGATTTGTAAAGGATTTGTGGCAGTAGAAGCAGTAGCAGCATGAACTGGCTTATGACTAGAGTCAGGAACTGAACCGAGTAAGGAAGCAATATTTGAAATGTGAAGTTTGTACAGGCCTCCATCCAATCTACCAATCCCAATCTTCTTCTGCTGAGTAAGGTCCTGTAAGATTAGTGATTCCGAAATCCTGTAACAAAGCTAATAACCAAGAGATTTCACAACATGTATCTGCCATAGCTCTATGTTCTGCTTCAGTAGAAGAGCGAGAAATAGTAGATTGCTTTTTACTTTTCCAGGAAATGAGAGAATCTCCCAACATGATGTAATATCCAGTTAATGATTTCCTAGATGTTTTACACCCTCCCCAATCTGCATCACAGTATGCAAATAGAGAAAAAGAACTAGCAGCAGAGAGTAAAAGACCTTGGCCAGGGGACTGTTTGAGATATCTAACTAATTTCAAAGCAGCCTGCATGTGAGAAGTGTTGGGAGCAGCTAAAAACTGAGACAAGATATGAACTGGATATGCGATATCAGGTCTGGTGACAGTCAAGTAAATTAACCTTCATATCAGTCTTCTATAAGCACCCGCATTGATTAAAAGAGGACCTGCAGCTGTGAGTAAATTGTGATGTTGTTCCATTGGTATTTTGGAAAGTTTTGCCCCAGTAAGACCAGTATCGGTAAGAATGTCAAGAGTATATTTCCTCTGATGAAGGTAAATACCATTAGAGGACCGTGCTACTTCAATGCCCAGAAAGTACTTTAAAGATCCTAAATTTTTAAGTTTGAAGTGAGTACTAAGGTAATCTTTGACTTGTTGGAGCAAGGGAGGACTAGAACCACTGATTAGGATATCATCCACATAAACAAGAACTGCCACAAAACCAGACTTGTGTTTAAGAGTAAATAAGGAATGGTCACTATAAGATTGAATGAAGCCAAACTGTAGAAGAACAGTGGAAAACTTTAGAAACCATTGTCGAGGAGCCTGTTTAAGGCCATAAAGAGATTTAATCAGCTTGCATACCAAAGGAGCTGAGGATGAGTTGGTGACAGAAGGGTTTGAAAAACCAGGAGGTAATTGCATGTAGACTTCTTCAGAAAGATCACCATGAAGGAATGCATTAGTGATATCTAATTGATCTAATGTCCATCCTTTAATAGCAGATATAGCTATGAATGATCTAACAGTGGTCATTTTGGCAACAGGGGCAAATGTGTCAAAATAATCTAGGCCTTCAGTTTGAGTGAAGCCTTTTGCAACCAAGCGAGCCTTAAACCTTTCCACAGTCCCATCAGGTTTATATTTAACTCTATAAATCCATTTACAACCTATCACTTTCTTTCCAGGAGGGAGAGGAACAATTTTCCAAGTATTGTTGGTCTCTAAGGCTGTGATCTCAGCCACCATAGCCTCACACCAGTGAGGATCTTGAACAGCTAGAGAATAAGAAGTAGGCTCAGAGATAACAGCTATAACAGCTAAATATTTTACATAAGAAGGAGAAAAATGGGAATAGGAGATATAGTTGGCAAGAGGATAGGTGTGAGCAGAGAGAGAAGTTGTACCTTTATCAACAGAAGAGGCTAGGATAGTGTTGGGAAGATTGGTTGGAAGTCCTGCATAAGATTGAAGTTTAACAGATAGATGTCTTTGTCTGTGAGGTCGTGAGAAGATAGTACCAGAAGGAGAACTAGAAGATGGGGCAGCATCAGAAGGAAGAATCACTGCAGGTGCTGGACTAGGATCAATATCAAGAGAAGATAGAGTGTGAGTAGTATCAGAAGGGAAAGTGGTGTCATGAGCTGCACTGTCTGAATGAACAGGGTTGAAGGAAGGGGATATAGGTAAAGGATCAGAATCATGTGTAGGTGTTTGAGCAGAGAATAAGGGATCAGAAGTAGTAGGAGTAAGGGTAGCAAAAGGAAAGATATGTTCAAAAAATTTGACATCCCTGCTAATCAGACACTTTTTGTTTTGTAAATCATACAGTTTATACCCTTTCTTGGCATAAGGATATCCTAAAAAGACACATTTGACAGCTCGTGGACAAAATTTATCCCTGTTATGAGCCAAAGTGGATGCATAACATAAGCAGCCAAAGATTTTTAAATGACTGTAGGAAGGAGGCTTGCCAAACAATAGTTCATAAGGAGCGAATCCTTTAAGAACTGAAGATGGAATTCTGTTAATGAGATAAGTAGCAGTTAATAGGCAGTCTCCCCAAAAAGATGTAGGAATGTGAGATTGAAATTTGAGAGCTTTTGCAATTTGTAGAAGATGTCTGTGTTTTCTCTCCACAACTCCATTCTGTTGTGGAGTGTCAACACAGCTGGACTGATGCTCTGTTCCTAGAGACTCAAAGAAGGGATTAATATCTTTATTGAAAAATTCTGTCCCATTATCAGTTCTTACAACTTTCACAGGACAAGTGAACTGAGTGTGAACATAAGTAAAGAAATTTTTGAACAATTGAAACACCTGAGACTTACTTTGAAACAAAAAAGTCCAAGTATATCTAGAGTAGTCATCCACAAGTGTAAGAAAGTAATTACAGTTACCATGAGTTTTGGTCTTGTATGGACCCCATACATCACAATGCATTAGTTAAAAAATAGCAGTAGAAACTGAGGTACTTAATTGAAATGGAAATCTAGCTTGTTTAGCTAGAGGGCAAACATCACAATGTGAGGGGTTACAGTCAAGAGAAAGTTGTTTTAAACCTTGTTAGGAACATGACCTAGTCTAGCATGCCAGTTTGTGGCAGTAGAAGCAGTAGCAGCATGAACTGGCTTATGACTAGAGTCAGGAACTGAATTGGGTAAGGAAGCAATATGTGAAATATGAAGTTTGTACAGGCCTCCATCCAATCTACCAATCCCAATCTTCTTCTGCTGAGTAAGGTCCTGTAAGATGCAGTGATGAGAAGAAAACAAGATTTGGCAATGAGTATCATATGCAAGTTTGCCAATGGACAAGAGATTGTAAGAGAACTCAGGAACACACAAAACATTTTTAAGAATGATATCTGGATGAAGCATAACAGTTCCAGTGTGTGTAATATTAGCTGTGTTTCCATTTGGCAAGTGTATTTGAGATCTCATGGGTTTTGCAGATGTTAGTAAATGAGCAAAAGGGGTGATGTGATCTGTTGCTCCTGAGTCAAGGATCCACTTGAATGATTTGTAAAACTGTGAAGACAAGTGGTATGGTTGAAGCAGACAGTGGAAATAGACTTACCAGCCACCTGTGAAGTAACTGAGTTAGTATGATGAGATGAAGACTGAGCTGAAGCTGGAGGTGCCAGTTTAAGATTGTTCTGAAGTAGCTGCAGCAGTTGTTGGCATTGAGCAGGAGTGAATGGTAAGGTGTCAGACCCAGAATTAGCAGTACCGGATTTAGTAGTATCGGTAGCAAAAACAGAATCAGATACACTGACATGAGCAGCAGTTTTTGTTTGGGATGAAACACCTTTCTGAAGAGGCTTAGGTTGAGTACCATACAGCCGATGCCATGGTGGATATCCGTGTAAGAAGAAACATTTGTCCTTAGTATGTCCATATTGATTGCAGTAATCACATTCGAGTCCTGTGTCTAGTCCTTTTGATTTCTTAACTGATGTAGGCCCTCTTACAAATTTATGAATCTGTTGCTTAACCATCATAGCAGATCTATCATAATTTGTAAGAGACTGATTAGTGCAATCTCGTTGAGTTTCTTCCTGAAGCAAAAGTGAATATGCTTGATTTAAGGTTGGTAATGGATGCATCATTAATAACTTGACCTCTTATGGAGGTGTACTGATCATTAAGTCCCATCAGAAATTGGCTTAACTTCAGAGTGTTTTCATATTCAAAAAGTTTCTTATCGGCACCACAAGTACAAACACAACATGCACACTTTGGTACATCAGCATAGGATTCCAATTCATCAAGTAAACTACGAAACTTAGTAAAATAGGCTGAGATTGATAGAGTTTTTTGAGTTAATGAAGCCAAATCCTTACGTAATCCAAACAATTTTGGAACATTACTTTGTGTGTAACGTATGGCTAGATCATCCCAAATGGCCTTAGCAGTGGGTAAATAAACTATACTGTCTCGAATTTCAGAAGAGACAGAATTCAATAACCAGGATATTACCATGTTGTTGCATATAGTCCAGTGAGGAAGATACGGCGATGTAGCAGGAGGAGCAAGCAAGGTACCATCCACCATTCCTAATTTCATTTTAGCAGACAAAGCTATCACCATGGATCGACGCCACTGATTGTAGTTTAGATCACTTAAGTTTTGATTGACAAGTAACATTCCTGGATGGTCTGAGTTATTCAAGTAATAAGGATGGAACGGATCAAGTTGTATCATGGATGTAGATGAATCAATTTGAGTTGAACCAGCAGCAACATTAGAATAGGATTGAGCCATTTTTGCTTAATTGAAGAGCAGATTACAAAAAAAATAGAAGAAGATTGTGGATAGAGAATCAGAGAGAGTAATTCTTAGAGAATGATGAAGATAAAGAAGCCATTGAATCATCGACTGGCTCTGATACCATGATAGAAGTTGAAAGTGTAGAGAGAACTAATATTGCATAATATTATTCTGACCGAATATTGTTCTGAATACAAGAGTATATAGAAAGAGAAATAAAACCTAACAACCTAAAAGGAACAAGTACAGAAATGCCCTTAAGAAATATACTAATTACTGATATCATTATCAGTTCTACTTCTAGGTTCAACTTGCCGAAGTTGCATTGCTATAATGAAATATATTTTGTGAAATTTGAGGTCTTACATAAAATATTTTAAATTCAAAATTAATAAATCTTAAAATAAAATTCAATAAATCAACCTAAATTAGGTAGCAGTGTAATATGGTGAAGACTGAGATTCTTAGGTTAGATTTTCACTAATGTTAGTTTATTTTTTTCTTTTATTTGAAATGTATTTTTTTTTCTTATTTATATATAACTTTATAATTATTAATATTCTAACAATTATAATCTTTTGTTTTTGAGAACTTGGGGCCTATTTGACAAAATTGAATGACAATTTAAGAATGCTTTAGTATACTGAATGAGATAAATAAAATAGGGATTTTTAAATTTTAACCATCTAAATTATTTTTAAAGGGTTTACCTGATAATTTATAATTAAATGCACTTCCAAAATTCATTAATATAACATTTTTTTATATTAGTAATTTTATAAACTCACACGCCCTATCCTTGACATGCCATGTAAGACCCCAGTTTTTATAAATAAAGATGAATTTTCATAATTATTATTTTTGAATATTATGGAATAAATTTGATAAAATATATAGTTGTGGGTAATATTTATAAATTTTGCAAAGTACGCAAGTTGTTATAAAATATTCGTTTGGTCGGGGAATATTTTTTTTGTCGGGGAATATTCGTACGACGGTACAATCATTGATGGACCCCACAACGGAAGTATTATTGTAGTTAGAAAACGACAAAATTATCTTTCTATGAAATAACGGCGGAGGTGTTACCATTAAAACTGTTGAACTACTCGGTAGTTGTGATAACCCGAGATTTCGAATAATCCAAAATTTAGGAATAATTTTTTATTATTATTATTAACATTGACTGTTAATAAAGTACTGTGTATCTGTGATACGAATTTTGAATATAAGTCAATTTGTGTATTGACTGAGAAAATAGAGTAGAGTTGTGCTTAACAACTTTAGAAACCCTAACCCTAATTTTCGGCTAGGGATTCGGTAGAAAATATAATTAAAATAATTATATTGCTAAGAATGTGTTTCTTTTATATGAGCTTAATGATCAATAATTGATCGGATATGTTTTAATATTATTAAACCCTGATAAGAGATTAGAAACACTAATCTCAGTTGTAGAAAACCCTAATGTGTTGTAGAAAACCCTAATTTTAAAAATCAGAGATTTTAAACCTTAAATTAGGAACCCTAATCCTAATTGGTAGACTTAATGGATTCATTAAACACAAATATGAGATTAGAAACCCTAATCTCCGGATTAGAAACCCTAGCGTATCGAGAAACCCTAATTGTACGTCGAGAAACCCTAATGTCAACATCGAGAATTTTAAACCCTAATTAGGCAACCCTAATTTTTATTAGCATGCCTAAAGTATTCATTAAACATAAATATGATTAGAAATCACTAATTATATTTTTGTAAGTTAGAATTCTATTTGAGAAACCCTAATTGTATTTTAGAAAAAAATTTATTTTCTAATTAAACCCTAAAGTTGCAAATTATGGAAATACAAGTTGCTAAAAATTTGGGGATTAAAACCTAAACCCAAATTTGTCCAAATCATAAATCTAAGTATGCTCAAACCTTAAACCCTAAGGGTTTCATCAAATTGGACAAAATCTAGAAATTAAGGAAATGTCATTTTTGCCCTTTTATGTATTAATTGAGGTAGCTTGCAATCTTGCCAAATCTTGGAGTGGTTAACCTAACACTTGACTTTGTTGAGCCTACAATCACAGCACATCAGTCTACTCTAGCCGAAAATGATCAGATCCAAGCATCATACATGAATCTAGTGCATTATAAAAGAGATTTAGAGAGAAAATGCAAAGAAAATGCCATTTTGCTCATTAGCTCTTACCAACTCTTTCTCTTTCATAAACCCACGAAAACTCAGTGTTGGACCAGCCCTATAAACATCCAAAGATCAATCATAAACAGATTGGAGAGCCAAGATCAAAAATCAGATCAAAAAGAGGTATAAACCCTAATTTTTTAAATCCTTCGATTCCTTGTTATTTCCTTCAATTGATTGTTCAAATATGTGTAATAAGGTGTCAATTGAAGTTCTGGGTTGATAAATCACGAACCCATAACATTAAAGTGCACGAATTTTAAGTTTTCCAAAATCTGGGAATTTGAAAATCTGTGATTTTCAGCCGAATGTCAGATCTAATAACTCAGTGTGTAATACATGTTTTTGATGTTTAAAACTTTTAGAATATAGCCTGGTATTAGGTCTTTACGTTGCAAAAAGAATCAGCCTTAGATCTATTATATATCAAAAGTTATTCACGGTCAAAACCCCGTTGACCGAATCTGTTAAGAACACAAACCCAGAAAATTTGAGCCCAATGTCCGTGTTCAATTTTGACCGATTATATCTAGCACCTGTTTTTATGTTTGTGTGTTATTATGTTTTCTAGTTGTATTAATACACTTTGTCTACAATCTAGAGTTGATAGATCACGAAAATAATGGCCAGAACATAGTTTAAATCGAACTTGAAAGTGACCCCTTGGGTCTGTTTTTGCCCAGAAAATTTTTGGCAGCAAATTTGGAGGCTTTGATCTCCTTGTTGTGATGTTGTTTAACCAAAGTGTTGGTTGAATGTTGTAGTGTGACATATTGTCTACACGTACAAACTTTTAGATAGCCTAGATCATGGCTAGATTTAGAGATAACGCCGGTCAAACTAGGCACCCTCGCCTGCCGGAAAAAAATCTGGGTTGCTCAAGAACACCTATAGCGACAGATAGTGTCGCTATAGGCATTTAGCGACGGATTAATTTATTTTAATTTTCTGATTTTCGAAAATTGATTAAAAAAATAGAAATAAATTCTAAAAATTACCAAAAATGGTTTTAAAAATTATTTTAAATTATGAAAAATAATTTTTGACCAATTGGAATATTTTTCTTTAATATTTATAATTATTTAAATATTAAAGGTATTTAATTTATTTAATTAGTGTATTAAATAAATTAGAGAAAAATAATTTAATATTATGAAAAATCATTTTTAAATAAGGAAAATGTATTTAAAAATGTTTTGAGTTATAAAATGTAATTTTTAATATTTTTGGAGAATTTTCATTAATAATTTAATATTAATGATATAATATTTATTTGATTAATAAATTAAATAAATAAGATGAAAATGATTTAAATGATTGAAAAATCATTTTAATTGAGAATAAAGTATTAAAAAATATTTTAAATTATAAAATATAATTTTCAATATTTTTGGAGAATTTTCATTAATAAATTAATATTAATGATATTTGATTTATTTAATTATTATATTAAATAAATGAATTAAAAATGATTTTATTGATTTAAAAATCATTTAAAAATGAGAAAAATGGTTTAAAAATATTTTAAGTTATAATTAATGACTTTCAATATTTGGATAATAATTTCATTAATATTTATATATTAATGGTGATGATTTAAAAATGATTTTAATTACTTTAAAAATCATTTAAGTAGAATATTGATGATTTAAAAATATTTTAAGTTATTAATGATAACTTTAATATTTTGAAAAGTATGTTATTAATATTTTGATATTATTAAATATTAATAATGATAAGATTATTTGATAATTAAATCATTTAAAAATGATTTAAGTGTTTGAAAAATTATTATACATTATAATAATTGTTTGATAATTAGTAAAAGCTTCTGAAAAATATTATTATTGATAATTGACTTATCTAAATTAATATTGAAGCTTAGAAACCAAGTTTAATTGACAATCAATGTGTTAATTGTCGGATAGGGTGACCAGAACACCGAGAATGGACCGAAGTCCAACCAGACTGATATAGTTAGATTTGATAAGTGTTTATATAGGTTATAAACACTAATGTGGCTATGTGGTAATGTGCCTAGGAGAAGTTTGACTGTAAAATATAGTGTTATGTGTTATAAATATTTGTGCTAATTGTTAGACCGATATTATTGGTTATAGGTCTTTCAAACGCAGATAAGTATATTGTGTAGCTGTAATCAGCGGAAGAGGCAAGTTCTCTAACTCAACCTTGAGTTATATTTATTCAATTGTTATGGTGGTTAATTATTGTTGATTAAGCCACGTCCAGGGATTTATTGTTGAAATTTAATTTTTGAATTAGAAAATATATATTCGTAGAATTACTGTTGTTGGATATTCATATCTGTAGAAGTTAGAATTGACAGTACAGATAATTCCTGCTTATTGTCAAATTATTATGAGAAATGTCTTAGCTAATTATTCTAGCTAGACGAAAAATTTGTTTGAACTTGATAGGTTAGAGAAGAGAATTCAATTATTATTGATAGGTCGATGCCAATTATTTCGGCTAGATCGAGAAGCAAATAGAATTTGAAATCATATTATTTCGTTGTAAAATCAAAATATTGATTCCAAGACTGAGGAGAACAACCTTTTAAATAAAGGGAATATTTTATTGGTCGTAAATTTGACCTTTGCGCGCGTTTTGAGTATTATGCATAATATAGGGTACAAAGAGTTGGCCGGCTCTGAGTACTTGCAGAGGGGTATGATTTAATCTTTATGGTTATCTGATACTCCTGAGTATTTATCAAAGTAAATCTTTGATATCGACCCGAGAAAATAAAGTTCAAAGATCTAGTGTGATCACTCAGTATAAATCTGGAGAAATATTTCATTCGTAGAATTGATTCTAGCTTATTCACTAGAATACTGTAGAAACTTTGAAAGCGTTGTACTTTTTCATTAGTGAATTATTATGTTGTATAGAATACGAGAAAAACTTGTTATTGAATAACGATTTGTTCAGCTATTTCAAAGTTCCCCGAACTTTGGTTTCATTCTATCAAAATAGATAGTTTGTTGTTTTGAATCCTTATACATTTATTGTATGTATTAACTTGCGGGAAAAATTAGTTGCTCACCCTTGCTAAATAAAATTTTTCAGCTAGGGGCGAAGTTGCAGAAGGTGCTGTGAAGCAGGACAAGGGAAAAGGCGTAGTTATAAATTAATTGTGCAAAATATATTTATTATGTTATATTGTAAACCCTTTTTGTATATCTAAAGGGTATGTTTGTAAAGTTAAGGTTAGAAAACCTGGGTAATGTATTGAGAAACTCTGATAAAAATTTATGTAAGACACAATCTATATATATTATGGGTAGTTAAATGTTATTTATATTGTGGATCGTGAACACCAAACTCGGGAGTCAGGTAACCTGGATTTGGGACACGGTATTGATTATTAATTACTATTTATAATGTTATACGCGTTGTTGCATAGTAGCACACGGTATTGATTATTGATGCTTACGTGAGAAGTCACTCAGCTATACTCAATTATTGCTACAGTAATTGCTGCATCATATCTCTTATATTATTGATTCAATTATTGTCACAGTATTATCTGTATAATATGTTATATTATCTAAACAATAATTGAGACGACAAGTTATAAATGATTAATAATTGTTGAAAGATTAAAATATGTGTTGATTAAAAAATAAAATGATTTCTGGTAATTTTTATTCAATCCTTGATGTATATAAAGAGTCTATTATTAGACGTTTGTGGTAAGTTTAATTATTTATGGGGGGCATATGTCATCATCTAAGAGTCTCTTTCGTAAATAGTAATTACCTTTGTAAATAGTAATTACCTTCATAAATAGTAAATACTTTCGTAAATAGTAATAAATCTTCTATAAATAGAGGCCTAGGGCTTCATTATTTTTCACGAATTTGCTCAAGCTATAGAGAGATAAAGTATAGAGAGAATAAGAGAGAAAGAAGAAGAGTATTCGGTTACTACACTACTGCAGTATTCAATCTCCTAAATAAAGTAAGGGGTGTTATTCTTTCTTCTTGAAGAGAACTTATGTTATTCCATTCTTTGTTATTCTGTTGGAATAACCTGTAAAAGTGGCATACCCTATACATGACCTGTATACGCGGTGTACCCTATACTTGGTGAAATCCTTATGTTATTCCATTTCTTATTATTCTATCGGAATAACCTGTATACGCGGTTTACCCTATACTTGGTGACATTCTTCTATTATTCTGTTGGAATATCCTGTCTGTGTGTTTTACACCGGACCTGGTTCCATTCCTTATTATTCTGTTGGAATATCCTATCTGTGTGTTTTACACCGGATCTGGTTCCGTCTTTATTATTATTCTGTTGGAATATCTTGTCTGTGTGTTTTACACCGGACCTGGTTCCATTCCTTATTATTCTGTTGGAATATCCTATCTGTGTGTTTTACACCGGATCTGGTTCCGTCTTTATTATTCTGTTGGAACATCCTGTCGGTGTGAATTTCACCTGACCTGGTTCCGTTATTTATTATTCTGTTGGAATAACCTGCATGTGCGGTCTATCGCATGCATGGTGATTTCTTTTGTTATTTCATTCTTTATTATACTCAGTTGGTTAAAACTTTAACTTCTATACTCCATGAAATTAGTAGAATATCCTTGATATTTGCGCTTCATCCAGTATCCTTTCATGAAAATATTCTTCTGATCATTCTTGAATTTTACACCACAAAACAGTATCGTGTTGACAATTTGGACGTTAATAATTCCTGGATAAAATAATTCTTGAACTTGTTTTATTGAATTCTTATATCATTGTCATCATCCTCTTATTTATACTTTTGAAAGTCATTTGTGGCCTGTAGAGCATGGATGGACTTGGTATGATTATGACCAGGGATTTTTCGGTGTAATCATGATCGTAATATTAGAAATGATGTAAAAATTAAAAATCCTCATTGGCCCGTAGTGCATTGATGGACAGTTGTTGGCATGATCATGACCACTAATGAATACACAAATATTCTTGGCCGTAATGCATGAATAATTGTGGTCGTGATACTAAAGAATATCCTTGGCCGTAGTGCGGGGGTGATTCGATGATGTGAAATATTTATTAAGCTGAGTCTCAGCTATAACGATGATGAAAAACCTTTTAAATCATAAAAGATAGTAGTTTTTATTTTCTACTCGACTCTTTTAATGGATTGCTGGTTCCGCTGCAGTTAAACTTGATGGTTATTATATTTTATCAGTTTAACACTGTTGAAGGCTAATGATAATTTATTCTGCATTATCTTAGTCATAATATTTCTTACTGGGCTAGTTGAGCTTACCCTTTCTTTCAATGTTCTCTTCAGGAAATGAGAATATAGCTGGGACGAGTCGGGGAACGGAGTGATGGACCAGAGAATAGTATTAGTAGTCCTCACTATTCTGTTAAATAGTGTGACAATAATTGTATTGAGGACTCCTTTTGAGTTTGTATGATCTCTAGTAGACAATAATTGTATTCAAACTCACACTTATGTTTTGTCGTATTGTACACGACAGTTGTATTAGTAAGTTGTATTTGAATTATGTACCATGTATCTGGCGACTCAAGATGGGTGATGTATACCTAATTTTGGGGGCGTCACAGTTGGTATCAGAGCTTAGGGATATGATCACTGGCTAAGATGTGAGAATAGTACTAGGAGGGGAGAGACGGGGAATTCCTTCTCTAGTATGACCTACCTAAGTTTATGTGCTATTTTATTGGTCGGTCATAATATAGTGACAATATGTTACATGTCAATTAACCTTTTGTTTTGTGGCAGTATCTGAAAATGACATCTGAGAATGTTGAGAATGGCAATGGAGCACAGGCGATCGTTGATTCACCACATATCAATAATCAGGATAATGTGCATCAGGAAGACGAAAATCCTCATGCAAATAACAACACTGACCAAATGACGAATGATCAAATGTTCAGAGGTTTTATGCAATTCATGCAACAGCAGGCGAGAGCAACTCCTGTCCAAAACGTAGATGGAAACACGGGAAACTCTCGGGCGGTCACCGCTAAACAGTTCAAGGAGCTGGGACCACCGGAGTTTAAGGGAGAGCCAAAACCACTTATGGCGGAAACATGGATAAAGCAGATGACCAAGATATTTGATGTCTTGGGGTGCTCCGAGGAGCAAAAGGTTCCCTTTGCCGCCTTTATGTTGCGCGGAGAGGCAGATTATTGGTGGGAATCGGTAAAACGTACTCAACCTGCTGTATTGAAGATATCTTGGGAGAAGTTCCAGGAGCTGTTCAATGACAAATACTTTCCCGAAAGTATTCGCCACATGAAGGAGGTGGAGTTTATTAAGTTGGAACAAAATAATATGACCGTGTCGCAATACGAGGCAAAATTTGCAGAATTATCACGGTTTGCGTCCCACTTGGTGGATAATGAAGAGAGAATGGCGCGAATGTTTTTAAGAGGTTTGAAGCCGGAGATACGTCAACATCTTATTTCTCATAAACTGTGTTTGTATTCAGATGTTGTAAATAGGGCTCAGTTAGTGGAGCGCGATAACGAGTCAACTCAACTAAAAGAGAGCAATTGGCAAAATTATAATACCAGCGAGAGTGGTCATCGAAGCGGTGACAACAAGCGTGGAGGGAATCAGCAGGCCAGAAATGGTTACCACTTCGGTGGTAATCAGGGCCAAAACAATAAGAATGGACATTTCAAAAAGAGGAGATTCAACAATGATGGAAAGACGTCAGCACCAGCACCCGTTGTTAAGGAAGGAGAAAGACCACCTATCATATGCTTCAAATGCGGAGGGGAGGGACACATCAGTCCAAATTGCGCGATGCCGTCCAAAGCATGTTATAATTGTGGAAGAGAAGGTCACTTAGCCCGATTTTGTCGTTTACCAAAGACAAATTCAGCTAGGATAGAGGCACTAAAGGACGTCCCAGAAAGGTCAAAGCCGGTAGTGCAAGGGAGAGCGTTTGTTGTGACCTCCCAAAAAGCAAGGAACCCGAATGAGGTCATCACGGGTAAGCTTATCATAAACTCTAACGAAGTCTATACTTTATTTGATACCGGTTCTACCCATTCTTTTATTTCTCCTACTTGCGCTCATCGATTAAATTTGACTCCGGAGAAATTAGACTTTGACTTATCTGTGGAAACTCCGTTGGGAGAAACTTTCATTACATCCACTGTTTATAAGTCTTGTTTGGTTCAAATCGGTACCCTCACATTACCTGTAGATCTTATTTCATTGAAAATACTTGCATTTGACGTGATTCTAGGGATTGATTGGTTAACTACTCATCATGCAAAAATTGATTGTTTCCATAAGGTTGTTAGCTTTCATATTCCTAATCAACCTATTATGCGAATTCAAGCGACCAAACCATTAAAATCAATCACGGTCATCTCAAGCCATAAAGCTATTCATTTATTGAAAAACGGATGTCAAGCTTTCTTAGCTCATGTCACAGATTTAAACAAAAATATGTCAGTTTTGAACGATATTTCTATTGTTAATGAATTTCCTGACGTATTCCCCGAAGAACTTCCTGGTCTACCCCCAGAGCGTGAGATTGAATTTTGTATCGACCTTGAACCCGGTACAAAACCCATTTCTAAAGCCCCATATCGAATGGCTCATATTGAACTTCAGGAGTTAAAAACCCAATTGCAGGAATTGTTAGACATTGGCTTTATTCGTCCTAGTACTTCTCCTTGGGGTGCTCCTGTTCTATTCGTGAAGAAGGAAGATGGGAGTATGCGACTTTGTATTGATTATCGGGATTTGAATCATGTTACCATCAAAAATAGGTATCCATTGCCACGTATTGATGACTTGTTTGACCAGTTGCAAGGAGCCAAATTCTTTTCAAAGATTGATCTTCGTTCCGGGTATCACCAATTGAAGATTAGAACCGATGACATTCCAAAGAAGACTTTCAGAACTCGGTACGGGCATTATCAATTCCTAGTCATGTCCTTTGGATTGACTAATGCTCCTGCTGCCTTCATGGATATGATGAACCGAGTATTCAAGGAATATTTGGATCACTTTGTGGTCATCTTTATTGATGACATCCTTATTTATTCCAAAAGCCGTGAAGATCATGAGCAACACTTGAGGCTGACACTCCAAAAGCTTCGTGAATATAAGCTTTATGCCAAGTTAAAGAAATGCGAGTTCTGGCTTGAGGAAGTAGCATTCCTTGGGCATGTGGTATCAAGTCATGGAATATCTGTTGACCCAGCAAAGATTGAAGCTATTCAAAGCTGGGAGCAACCTAAATCAGTGACCGAAGTACGTAGCTTTCTCGGTTTAGCTGGTTATTATCGGAGATTCGTGGAAGGATTTTCTCGAATCGCTACTCCATTGACTCAGCTGACTCGGAAAGATACAAAGTTCGATTGGAGCAAAGAATGTGAGAAGAGTTTTCAAGAACTCAAGAGGAGACTCATTTCAACACCTGTTCTGACAATACCATCTGGCTCGGAGGGTTTTGTCATCTACAGTGATGCTTCGGGACAAAGGGCTGGGATGTGTTCTCATGCAACATGGAAAAGTCATAGCCTATGCCTCGCGACAACTCAAAGAATATGAGAAGAATTATCCTACTCATGATCTAGAGTTGGCAGCTGTTGTCTTTGCACTTAAAATTTGGAGGCATTACTTGTATGGGGAGAAAGTGGAGATCTTTATGGATCATAAAAGCCTCAAATATTTCTTCACTCAAAAGGAACTCAACATGCGACAACGACGTCGGCTTGAACTGTTAAAAGATTATGATCATACCATCCAATACCATCCTGGAAAAGCAAATGTGGTAGCTGACGCATTGAGTAGAAGATCACATGCAAGTACGAGTGCGATATTGTCAACGCAAGGGCCCATTTTGTATGACTTGCAAAGGATGGAGATAGAGTTAAAGACTCCAGGGACGCATGTGACCATGGCAAATATACGAGTAGAACCGACTTTAATCGATAAAGTTAAAGCTGCTCAAGCTACAGACCTGGAGCTGATGCGTATGAGGAAGAAAGTGCAAGAAGGTGTTATGCCGGAAGCAAGAATCGATGAAGAAGAAATACTTCGAGTCAACTCCAGACTTTGTGTTCCTAATGACCCTGATTTAAAGTATAAAATCATGATGGAGGCGCACAATACACCGTTTGCAATCCATCCTGGGAGTACCAAAATGTATCATGATATTCGTCATACATTTTGGTGGAGTAATATGAAGAGAGAGATAACGTTGTTTATCTCAAGGTGTCTAACTTGTCAACGAGTTAAAGCGGAGCATCAAGTACCAAAAGGTCCATTGCAACCACTTGAAATTCTAGAATGGAAGTGGGAGCACATTACCATGGATTTCGTTACCGGTCTTCCTAAGGTTTCTCAAGGCATAGATGCGATTTGGGTCATTGTTGATAGATTGACCAAGTCTACTCATTTCTTACCGATACGAGAAACTTATACACTTGAACGTCTTGCTCGTATGTATATAAACGAGATTGTAAGACTGCATGGTATGCCGGTATCCATAGTTTCTGATCGAGACCCAAGATTTACTTCACGATTTTGGGTTAGTTTGCAAAAAGCTATGGGCACAGACTTACGATTTAGCTCGGCATATCATCCTCAGACGGACGGACAGTCGGAGAGAACTATTCAAACTCTTGAAGATCTATTAAGACTCTGTGTCCTTGATTTCAAGGGAAGTTGGGACAAGTTCTTACCATTGGTGGAGTTTTCCTACAACAACAGTTATCAAGCAAGTATTGGCGTGGCTCCATTCGAAGCGTTGTATGGAAGAAAGTGTCGTTCTCCAGTATGCTGGGATGAGGTGGGTGAAGCAACGTTGTTAGGACCGGAGTTTGTACGTATGACTACGGAAAAGATTCAAACGATCCGACAACGTATAAAAACCTCACAAAGTCGACAAAAGAGTTATGTTGATCTTCATCGAAAGGACGTGAATTCAATATAGGAGATCATGTGTTGTTACGTGTTACTCCATGGAAAGGAGTTACAAGATATGGAAAGAGAGGAAAACTCAATCCTCGATTTATCGGTCCATTTTTAATCCTCGATCGAATAGGAACTGTGGCCTATAGACTCGCTCTACCACCAAGTATGTCTTGTGTTCATAACATTTTTCACATATCCATGTTACGTAAATATGTGAAAGACCCAAACCACATTATTGAGTTAGAACCGGACGAAATAGCGGAAGATTTGACGTATGAAGAGATTCATGTTCAAATCTTGGATAAGAAGGAACATATTCTACGCTCCAAGGTTATACCTCAAGTCAAAGTTTTGTGGAGAAACCACGATGTTGAGGAAATGACTTGGGAGTAAGAATCTGAAATGAAATCAAGGTATCCTTACCTCTTCGACATACCAGGTACGTACCCTAATTTCGAGGGCGAAATTTCATAAGAAGGGGAGGTTGTAAGACCCCAGTTTTTATAAATAAAGATGAATTTTCATAATTATTATTTTTGAATATTATGGAATAAATTTGATAAAATATATAGTTGTGGGTAATATTTATAAATTTTGCAAAGTACGCAAGTTGTTATAAAATATTCGTTTGGTCGGGGAATATTTTTTTTGTCGGGGAATATTCGTACGACGGCACAATCATTGGTGGACCCCACAACAGAAGTATTATTGTAGTTAGAAAACGACAAAATTATCTTTCTATGAAATAACGGCGGAGGTGTTACCGTTAAAACTGTTGAACTACTCGGTAGTAAAAGTACAGTAATACGCGTTGTTGCATAGTAGCACACGGTATTGATTATTGATGCTTACGTGAGAAGTCACTCAGCTATACTCAATTATTGCTACAGTAATTGCTGCATCATATCTCTTATATTATTGATTCAATTATTGTCACAGTATCATTTGTATAATATGTTATATTATCTAAACAATAATTGAGATGACAAGTTATAAATGATTAATAATTGTTGAAAGATTAAAATATGTGTTGATTAAAAAATAAAATAATTTCTGGTAATTTTATTCAATCCTTGATGTATATAAAGAGTCTTTTATTAGACGTTTGTGGTAAGTTTAATTATTTATGGGGGGCATATGTCATCATCTAAGAGTCTCTTTCGTAAATAGTAAATACCTTTGTAAATAGTAATTACCTTCGTAAATAGTAAATACTTTCGTAAATAGTAATAAATCTTCTATAAATAGAGGCCTAGGGCTTCATTATTTTTCACGAATTCGCTCAAGCTATAGAGAGAGAAAGTATAGAGAGAATAAGAGAGAAAGAAGAAGAGTATTCGGTTACTACACTACTGCAGTATTCAATCTCCTAAATAAAGTAAGGGGTGTTATTCTTTCTTCTTGAAGAGAACTTATGTTATTCCATTCTTTGTTATTCTGTTGGAATAACCTGTAAAAGTGGCATACCCTATACATGACCTGTATACGCGGTGTACCCTATACTTGGTGAAATCCTTATGTTATTCCATTACTTATTATTCTATCAGAATAACCTGTATACGCGGTTTACCCTATACTTGGTGACATTCTTCTATTATTCTGTTGGAATATCCTGTCTGTGTGTTTTACACCGGACCTGGTTCCATTCCTTATTATTCTGTTGGAATATCCTATCTGTGTGTTTTACACCGGATCTGGTTCCGTCTTTATTATTATTCTGTTGGAATATCCTGTCTGTGTGTTTTACACCGGACCTAGTTCCATTCCTTATTATTCTGTTGGAATATCCTATTTGTGTGTTTTACACCGGATCTGGTTCCGTCTTTATTATTATTCTGTTGGAATATCCTATCTGTGTGTTTTACACCGGATCTGGTTCCGTCTTTATTATTCTGTTGGAACATCCTGTCGGTGTGAATTTCACCTGACCTGGTTCCGTTATTTATTATTCTGTTGGAATAACCTGCCTGTGCGGTCTATCGCATGCATGGTGATTTCTTTTGTTATTTCATTCTTTATTATACTCAGTTGGTTAAAACTTTAACTTCTATACTCCATGAAATTAGTAGAATATCCTTGATATTTGCGCTTCATCCAGTATCCTTTCATGAAAATATTCTTCTGATCATTCTTGAATTTTACACCACAAAACAGTATCGTGTTGACAATTTGGACGTTAATAATTCCTGGATAAAATAATTCTTGAACTTGTTTTATTGAATTCTTATATCATTGTCATCATCCTCTTATTTATACTTTTGAAAGTCATCTGTGGCCTGTAGAGCATGGATGGACTTGGTATGATTATGACCAGGGATTTTTCGGTGTAATCATGACCGTAATATTACAAATGATGTAAAAATTAAAAATCCTCATTGGCCCGTAGTGCATTGATGGACAGTTGTTGGCATGATCATGACCACTAATGAATACACAAATATTCTTGGTCGTAGTGCATGAATAATTGTGGTCGTGATACTAAAGAATATCCTTGGCCGTAGTGCGGGGGTGATTCGATGATGTGAAATATTTATTAAGCTGAGTCTCAGCTATAACGATGATAAAAAACCTTTTAAATCATAAAAGATAGTAGTTTTTATTTTCTACTTGACTCTTTTAATGGATTGTTGGTTCCGCTGCAGTTAAACTTGATGGTTATTGTATTTTATCAGTTTAACACTGTTGAAGGCTAATGATAATTTATTCTGCATTATCTTAGTCATAATATTTCTTACTGGGCTAGTTGAGCTCACCCTTTCTTTCAATGTTCTCTTCAGGAAATGAGAATATAGCTGGGACGAGTCGGGGAACGGAGTGATGGACCAGAGAATAGTATTAGTAGTCCTCACTATTCTGTTAAATAGTGTGACAATAATTGTATTGAGGACTCCTTTTGAGTTTGTATGATCTCTAATAGACAATAATTGTATTCAAACTCACAGTTATGTTTTGTCGTATTGTACACGACAGTTGTATTAGTAAGTTGTATTTGAATTCTGTACCATGTATCTGACGACTCAAGATGGGTGATGTATACCTAATTTTGGGGGCGTCACATGCCAAGGTTGAACTCCAAACATCATGGTTACCATGAGTTGGGTCATACCACTGGGGCCAAATGTCACTCAGTTTATTTTAATTATCCAAAGTACATTACTTTTAAATATAATAAAAAATGATCTAAACTATATTTATTTCAAATATAATAGTAAAAACATCAATATTTATTAACTTCAATCATATAATAATTAATATCCAAATTACTCCGTAATAAAAAAGAAGTTAAGTAGAAAAAAATATTTACTATTTTTTTGTTTCGCATAAATAGTATCATTTGCAAATTTGTTAATATTAAGGATATATTTTTACTTTTTGTATATTTTTTAAAATATAATTCCTTAATTGAATAGTATGATCTGATAATTAAATTAAAATGAAAAATTTGAGAAATTATGTTCTTTTATATTACTGTTATTAAAAAAAAATTGTAGGTCAAATGTGAGACAAAAATATTATAAATAAGATTATTTTGTGAAACGGAAGGAGTACTTTTTTAAATTAAATAATAAGTTAAATTACAAAATTAAATTAATAATTATTTAAAAGTGAATAAGAGATGTAAAGCTAAATAATATGCAATTGATGTAAATTGGTATAATTATTATACCACTCTGACCGGATAATTTTTTTTGTTGCATATTGTGACGCTCCCAAAATAGGTATGCATTGCTCATTCTGAGTCGCCAAATACATGGCATAGAATACAAATACAACTTAATTATACAACAGTCGTATAAAATATGACAAAACATAATCTAAGAGTTTTAATAAGAATTTTGTCATCTAGACAATATTCACACTCAATGGAGTCCTCATTACATTTATTGTCACACTATTTAACAGAATAGTGAGGACTACTAATGCTATCATCTGGACCGTTACTCTATTCCCCGACTAGTCCCGGCTACGTTTCATTTTCTGAAGAGAACGGTGAAAGAAAGGATGAGCTCAACTAACCCAGTAAGAAATATTATGGCTAAGATAATGCAGAATAAATTATAGTTAGCCTTCAACAGTGTTAAACTGATACACTATAACAAACATCAAGTTTAACTACAGCGAAACAAACAATCCATTAAAAGATTCAAGTAGAGAATAAATTCTATCTTTTATGATTTAAAAAGGTTATTCATCATTTCTATCGTTGAGGCCCAGCTTAATAAATAATTCACATCATCCTTGCTGTAAGACCCCAACTTATTATAAATGAAATTAAATTTCCTCTATTTATTATTTTGAAATAATAAGGGTTGATTTGATTAATGTAGTTAGTTGTGGGTAAAATGCGCAAATATTTCAAATAAGCAAGTGGTTATAAAATATTCATTGTTGTCGGAGAATATTTGTTTGGTCGTGAAATATTCTTATTGTCGGGGAATATTCGTACGACAGCGCAATCTTGTGTGGGCCCCATAACGGAAAGTGATTGGATGAAGAAAACGACAAGTATAAGTTGTTTATAAATAACGGCGTAGTTGTTACCATTAATACTGTTGAAATACTCGGTGGTTAAAACACAGTAGCACACGGTATTGCACCAATTATTAATTCTTATGTAAGAAGGCATTACTCAATAATTGTTACAGTAATTATTGTTCAATATTTTATTTTATTGATTTAATAATTGCTACGTTGATATTTTATATTATTGTTATTTCAATAATAGTCACTACACAGTATTTTCTATTATCAGATCAATAATTCATATTATTTGAATAATATTATTAGATATCATTATTGGCGATGTCTAGAAAGTTCTGTCTAAGGAGATGTTTGGTCACCTAATTGCGCGCCAGTAAGGAGAAATCCTTATTGGAAAGCCCCATCTTTCCTGAGAACGGTCTGGTTGTCGATATTGTGATTCTGTAATATTATTTATGAATAATTAATTATTAATTATTATGATAAGGAAAATATTCATTTTATGTGGATATAGATGGAATTTTTTTTAATGTGACAATTGTTGAAAATTGATATTTTATCTTTTTCAATAAAATAATTCATTTAAATATATTATTATATTTTAATAATATAATAATGGCGATATTTTTACAATGAATGTGGGATATATGAATGTATAAGGAGGAAGATTATTTTTGTTACTAAAAATATTTAAAACATGTTTTTCATATTTGTGGACCCCATTTCTTTACTGAAATTTGATTATAGCCTGTAAAATCGTCCGTATGTGGATTTCGGTCAAGTTCTGCTTGAAATTTGGAAAAACTTAAAACTACAAAGTTGCAGAGAATTGGATTTCGAACATAAAATTTGAATTTTTCTGATAAAAGAGCTATTTATTATGAATTATTGAAGTTCCAGAATAATTGATTTTTGAAGTTTTAAATATTTTTTTTAATAAAAACATTTTTTTTTCATTTTGTGGGCCTCACTAACATGTGCAAAGTGCTGAATTCAGTTGATAAAAGTGGGCGTATGAAATTTATATAAATATATTATTATTTTATTAAATTTTCTGTTTTGTTGTTCTAAGTATTTTTCTATAAATAGGTGCTTAGGTTAGAATTGAAAATCACACCAGAAACTAAAGATTTCTCTCTCAATATTATCGAGCGTATTCTTGTGAGTATTTTGATACTTTGAGCGTTGTTATGCAGTGCTAGTTCTTTCAGCACTATTTCCAGTATTCCAGTCAGAAGTACCGTCTTTTCGAGGTAAGGGATATTTTTTTAAAAAATGATATTATTTCTTCTAATATCATTATGCCAGAATATTGGTAAGATTTTTCTTGTAAAATTTTTGCCTTTTAGTGTCGGGGTTACTATTCACGTATACGATACTATTCACGTATACGGAACTATTCACGAATATGGCAATATTCACAAAAAAATTAAATTTTCATTTTTGTCCAAAATATCTATTATGGATATTAGCTTTGATTTTATCCATGTTTTTGTCTTCATTCTTGAATTTTACTTCACTATGGTTATTTATGAAGTATTTTTGAACTTGGACTGTTTAAAGTACGAATCCTTAATATTTGTTTTTTTATTTCACTGGATTCGTTTTCTTAAAAATATTTTTCATCATCCTCAGTCCTAAATGATGATATTACTGAATATCTTTGGCCTGTAGTGCAAAGATGATTGATTTTCTTATGAATATCTTTGGCCCGTAGTGCAAAGATATACAGGTGTTGAGATGAATATGACCGACTGATGAATATCTTTGGCCTGTAGTGCAAAGATGAATATTTGATTTATGATGTATATTTATTGATGTTACAGGAATAAAATATTGATGATGGATTTTTAAAATCATAGAAGATAGTAGATTTCATTCTCTACGTAACTCTTCTAATGAATTGTTATTTTCGTTGCGAATATTGATTTAAAACTTGTTGTCTATTGTATTCTATCAGATTTTTCCTTGTTGAGGACTAACAATAATTTGTTTTATATTATCTTAGTCATAATATTCTTTACTGAGCTAGTTGAGCTCACCCTTTTCCTTTTTGTTCTATTTTTCTTCTCAGGAGGCGAAAATGTAGCGAGTACTAGTCGGGGTATGAAATGAAGGTTCTAGAAAGTCGTTTTAGTAGTCCTCACTATTTTATAAAATAGTGTATCAATAATTATAATGAGGACTTATTTGAGTGTTGATATTGTCTAGAAGACAATATTTGTTTTTAAACTCACAGTTTACGTGTTGTCGTATTTTGCACGACAATTGTATTAATAAAGTTGTAGTTATTTTTGTACCATGTATTTGGCGACTCAGAATAGGTGTTGTATACCTATTTTGGGGGCGTCGCAGTTGATATCAGAGCTTAGGGATATGATCTCTGGCGGAGATTGGAAAATATAACTAGGAGGGGAGAGACGAGTAAATCCTTCGCTAGTGTGTCCTACCTAAGCTTATTTGTTGGTTGGTCAAAATATAGGGATATTATGTGATATGTTAATTTCTTCAATTAACCCTTGTTTTATGGTAGTATTTGAGAATGGCAACTGAGAATGTTAACAGTGGAGTAAATGAGACCGTGGAGACACCTTTACCCACCAATGAGGAAAACGTGCAACAGGCCGACAATGTTCCTCCTGTAAACAACATCACTGATCAGACGATGAACGATGGAATGTTTAGAAGCTTTTTGAAGTTTATGAAAAATCAGACGAATGAGATTCGTGTACAAAATACATGTGGAAATGATAGCAATGCACGGTTTGTTACAGCCAAGCAGTTCAAAGAGTTGGGACCACCAGAATTCTGGGGAAAGCCAGATCCGATTAAGGCGGAGACGTCGGACAAATAAATTACCAATATATTTGATGTCTTGGGATGCACGGAGGAACAGAAGGTTCCATTCGCCACCTTTATGTTCCGTAATGAGGCAGATTACTTGTGGAAATCTGTGAAGCGTACCCATCCAACCGCACTTAGTATGTCTTGGGAAACGTTTCAGAAACTATTCAATGACAAGTATTTTCCTGAAAGTATTCGTCATATGAAGGAGGTAGAGTTTATTAGACTGGAGCAGAACAACACGATGGTGTCCCAGTACGAGGAGAAGTTCGCGGAGTTATCCAAGTTTGCACCTCATTTGGTGGAGAATGAGGAACGTATGACGCAGATGTTTTTGAGAGGTTTAAAACCCGACATATGTCAGTATCTCATTTCTCATAAATTTTTTCTATATTCAGATGTTGTCAACATGACTCAATTATTAGAGTGAGATAACGAGTATGTTCAACCGAGGGACCACAACCAGGGTCATACCGGTGACAGCAGACATTGGAGCACCGATAACCAGCGGGGAAAGAAAAATGCGGACAAGAGCGGCAACCACTCTGGTGGTAATCATGGCCATGAAAATAGAAGAAGCGAGTCAGGGGGAGATTTAAAAAAAAAAGAAATTCAACAATGACAATGTGAAGACGTCAGCACCAGCAGCAACTGGTTCTAAGGGAGAAGAACGACCACCGGTCGTATGCTATAAATGCGAAAAAGGGACATATCAGCCCAAACTGTCCACAACAGTTCAAGGTATGTTATAATTGTGGAAAGGAGGGACATATCACTCGAGATTGTACGGTAGCAAAACCAAGTTCAGTGGGGATGGTGACTCAAAAGACTGTCCCAAAAAAGTCAAAGTCAACAGTTCCTGGAAGAGCGTTTGTTGTGACTGGTCAAAATACGAGGAACCCAAACGAGGTGTGAAAGTAATATGCATACAAGCCAATCATGTTTGATGATAAAGCATATACTTTGTAACAATCTTATTCATTTATTAATAAAAAGTATTAATTTATTAAAGGCTTTTAAATTATCTACATGATGCTGTTTTATAATATGTGATAAACCCATAGTTTTAAGCAATGCTTTTAGAATAATGATGATGATCATTCTAATGAGATCTAAATTCTTAGAAAGCTTAAAACTAAAATAGTTCCCAATCGTTGGATTACTAAATTGGGGATTAGTGAATCCGGATAGATTGGTACATACGTTGCTTGCTCATTGGATGAGGATGATTGATCTCATGATCATTTGTGTGGAGACACTAAAGCAAGTATGTAGGTGCTTATTAGAGAATAAGTTCACTGAACGTGGCTCGCTAAGGAATACCTAATGGAGTTTTACTTGCATGTCAATAGGAATTCCTGTAGTGATAGTAGTACAAGTAATCCTTGGACTTGAGATCATCATAGTATCTTGTGTATGATGAGTTATACTTTGACTTATTCCTTAAGACCCTTAGGGTATATCAAAGGGTATGATTGGGTATAATAAGTTGTAGATGGAGATAATGTATGATCAATAAAGAATCTACCACTTCTAGTAAAAGAAGAGAAATGTCCTATGTGATTCGATAAATGACAACTCAGTAGTCCTTGGCCAAGGCAGAATGAAATTAGAAAGGAGTTTCTAATTTGCATTATTTGGGGTTGTGCATTTAAGGATCGAAATACATATAATTAAATAAAATAAGACTTGACAGTAATTCCATGTCTTATATTTAATTGGGACATTGTATGGTGGAAGGATTGAATTGTACGGTAACTATTTACTCAAAGGTTCTTTTATGATTAATGTTGAAATCTATATTATCTGGAAAGTCGTTGATCGCTAGGGAGGCTTATCCCTATTGTAGAATAAATATTATTTATTTAAATAAATTATTAGTTTAATTTATTTATTTAAATAAGATTAGAATTGTTCTGATTGATTTATTCACAACCGGTTTAATATGGAGAACCTAAAGGGTCACACCATAAAAGGAAGAATAATTATTTAAGAAGTTAATGGCATAATCGTAATAATAAGTTAAGTATATTTAATTTAATCTATGGTGATAGAATAAATTAAATAGCTTAATATTTATTATTTAATATTTTGGAAATATTAAATATAAATTAATAAGAGGAGTCTTATTATTATTATTACTATTATTATTATTTAATTCCTAAAGGAGTTTGAGAATTAATTAATATAAGTACTCTCATTTATTCCTAATAGGATTAGGAGGGAAAATTAGTTAAAGGAGTTTAATTAATTATCCCTAATAAGATTAGGGAGCCCATTTAATTAAAAGAGTTTAATTAAATAAATAATACCTTATTTTAATAGGGTTACTTGATATCTTTATAAGAGGAGTCTTATATCAGATATCAAACATACGTAATTCCAATAGTTGGGAGAGTACGCCTTTTTCTATAGAGATAGAAAAACTAGGGTTGAGCCAAATACCCATCTTCTTGAATTTTGTTCTTCCTTGGTGGATCACCTCTAGAGGCCAAACACTTGGGTGGCTAACGTTGATCAAAGGAAGGAACCAAACCCGGTGGATTCAAGATGAACGCGAAAAGGATTGGAGGTGAACTTGTACCTGAGGAAGCTTGGATCTTCAAGGGTATGATTCTTATTCATATCTTTTCGTTTAATTAATAATTGTGCATAAAGGATGATCCGGGTTTATGGTTTGTAAATTTTTTAAAACTCTGATTTTACACGTTTCCGCTAATTTTGTGCAATTTGATTGCGTTCATGAATATTACAAACCTAACAGTGGCATCAGAGCCAAACCTTTATGCGAATTATTAATTGTTCAAAATTTGATATGTATATTGATATATGTTTAGAACAATTTAATTGGGCATAATTTTATTATATAAAATTTATTATAAAAGAAAAGGGAATAGCTTAATAAATTTTCAGAAAACTGTTGAAATTCGCGAAACTGTGTTTGAAAAATAGTTTCTGTTTTTGCTTAGTCCGCGGCTGACTTTTATTTTCAAAAGTGAATCATGTTATTCCGGTTCGCATGCCTTCAAAAAAAAAAAAACTGATTCACGTGAACCGTACGGCTGCTAATTCACCTGAAAGTCCTGTTATCATATAAGGTTTGGTGGCATGTTAATATAGTTATATGATTTACTTGGCCCAGGCAAAAGAAAAAAAAAATACAAAGGATTTCCTGCAAAGTTTCCTCAACGTGTTGCTGATGGATTTTTTTTTTTAAAAAAAAAACATGCCACCTATTCGGTTATTATATATATATAATAATCTTAATTATTTTAATCTTAAAATAAAAGAGTTTATTTTAATTTTAAAATTGAATTTCATGCTAACTAATTAGAGTTGGAATTTGATTCCATGAGAACTAATTGGAGTTGAAATTGGATTCTATGTTTCCTTAAATAAAGGAGTTTATTTAGATATGAAATAAGATTTCATATTATTCAGAATAAAAGAGTTTATTTGTGAATAGAAAAGTGAATCCATCTTTCCTTAAATAAAGGAGTTTATTTAGATATGAAATAAGATTTCATATTATTCAAAATAAAGGAGTTTATTTATGAATAGGAAAGAGAATCTGTGTTTCCTTTGATAATTTTTTTTACATGGAATTGGATTCCATAATTAATTAAAATAAAGGAGTTTATTTTGATTAAAGATTTTGATTAAAGTAAAATAGTTTATTTTATTCAAAATTAGATAAATTAAAATAAAATAGTTTTATTTTGATTTAAATTTGAATTAAAATAAAGGAGTTTATTTTGATTCAAAAATAGATTTTATACTAACTAAATTTGCCCATTAAATGATATCAATATATATATTAAATGTTTATTATTCATGAGATGAATGTTATTTATTGATACATATGATGATGTGTATGATAATAAATGGGATTGATTATGGACTATTGACCAATGCGATTGGATTTTATTTTAGTTGGATGCATGAATGTATGGGTTTTATTAAATGGGGTCTGCGTACCTCGTCTTCTCTAATTTTTCTTAATGTAAATTCTATCTCCCTCCTATGTACTTCCCCTTGACTGCTGATCAAGGTTTCTATTTATTTTAAATAGTTTTGTAATAGGAATAGTTAGAATTAAATTTTGAAGAATTGGAGATCAAGGATCAAGAAGCGCTTGAAGACCCGTTTGTAATGGAGCCTGAGTTTAAATGTAATAGTTATGTTTAAATGTTAATTCTTGCAACCCTAGGGTTTGACCTTTTGGTTCACTTGATGGCTCTAGTGAACCAAACTAGAATAAAAGTCCATAATCAATCCGGGTAGAATATAGTATTCTATATGTGCATGCTTATAATATATATATTATATATTATGCAAACATGCTTCGCATGTTTACTAATATGACGCGTATTTTATATATATATGTGCATGCGCGCTAAACAAGATGAGACATATTAATAACAAACCCCTCAAATATTTTATATTAAGTTGTAACGTTCAAAGATATTTGGAATATCGAACGTCGCCTTCTAGGATGATAGAAACAATAGAGTATTGAATATTTAATATGAGTTTGTTGTGCACACACAAGGCGAGTATTAAATATTTAAGATGTTGTTTTTATTACATATGATGTTTATAAGGAATTGAACATTACTGCTTTGTTGTGCACACACAAGGGCTGTAGTTTTCTCTTCACTTATATGGAAATGCTGGGTCTGACTTAACTTAAATCATTTTAGTTCGGATGTGCACACACTTGACCATTACGATTTAAGAGGCAAAATACAAGGAGTTACATAGTTGATGTAATTGACAAGAGTTGTCTACCTATTTATTTATATATAGTTTGTTGTGCACACACAAGGCTATATACATTTGAAATGGGATCCTTATTCTCACTAGCATATCTTTAATTAGATAGTGTCGAACTATATATATTGAGGGTAATATAGTTTGAAGAAAATAGTGGGAGATACCAATTTAAAACAAGACCTAATTTATTTTGGTAATTAATAAAAGAATGTATGTTAAAATGTTGTTAATTACAAATTCATTTATAGAATTTTACAATGTCTAAATTACTATCACTGCATAGCATATTAGATGCTTATTTAACCGGACCAAATTAAACGGATTGGTTAAGGAAATTGAGAATAGTTCTCACGGCTGAAAAGCTATCTTATGTCCTTAATACGCCTATCCCTGCAATGGTTGCAGACAATGCCTCCGAGGAAGAGATTGCTACTTTTAGAAAGTGGCAAGATGATGCACAGTTGGCTCAATGCATCATGCTCGCATCCATGAGTAACGAGCTTCAGCGTCAGCATGAAACTATGGATGCTCTTACTATATTCCTGCACATCAAGTAGTTGATGGTGAGGAAAGTAGGACTGATAGATATCAGATATCTAAGGAGCTCTTCCAATCTAGAATGACCAATGACACTATAGTACAGATAAAAGTCCTTAACATAATCAATTTAATTGATCAATTAGGACAACGGGTTTTGTCATGGATGGAGAGTTGAGCCAAGATTTGATCTTGCACTCACTTCTGGACTCCTTTCACAATTGTTGTGAATTTTTCATATGAACGAGCTAGATATCAGCCTTGCTGATTTGCTTAACATGTTGAAAAATGTTGAGAGTCACTTTCCAACCAAGAAAGATCATGTCTTACTAGTAGGGGCCAAAGTATCTTCTGAAAAGAAGAATGATTCAAAGAAGGTAAATAGAAAGGTGTAAACAAAGGATAATAAGAACAAAACTGATACGGATAGCAAAGGAGTTTGCTTCCACTGCAATAAGCCTGGACACTGGAAAGAAACTGCGAGAAGTATCTTGTAGAGGCTAACCAAAGAAACTTAGTGAAGTTTCGGTTACAATACAGTTTTTGTTCATGATTGAAATAAATTTTTCTTTAAGTCAAGGTTCTACTTAGGTATTGGATACCGACTTTGGTTATCATAAATATAGATTTATGAAGGGACCAAGCAGAAGTAGAAAGCTAAACAAATATAAGTAAACCTATGTGTGGGAAATGAAGCAAAGGTTGCTGCATTAGCCATAGGAACTTATAGTTTAGCAATGCCTAAGGGGAAGTCTATTAAGTCAATAAGTTGTTATTGTATTTCAGTTCTCGTTGTAAGCATTATTTCCATTTTATTGTTGGACAATAAAATCTTTGGTATTATAATTAAGAACAATTGTTGTTCTATTTATAATAATAATGTTTTGTATAGAACTGGAATATTACTTAATGGATTTTGTATACTTACGTGAAAAATATATTTTTCAAATTGAACAAACTAGTATAAGAAAAGGAGATGATCATTCAAAGAGTTGAATGTATGTATTTGTTGAAATACAAGTGTGAATTATTTGAAAGGTTCAAAGAATTCAGAAATGAAACAAATTGACAAAGTATTAAGATTTTTTGATTAGATCAAGGAATAAATACTTGTGCAATAAGTTTTTAGATCATCTCAAATGGTTTTCTCACAATGGACGCCTCCTGATATGCAATAATTGATTGGTGTATCTAAAAGGAAAAATCGTACCTTGTTGAACATGGTACGGTCCATAATGATTTTACCGACATTCCAGTATCCCTCTAGGGTCATGTCCTAGAAATGGCTGCATATCTACAAAAAGGTAACCTCAAAATCCGGCCCCAAGACTCCATAAAAGTTATGGACAGGGTGGATTCCTAATCTTAAGTATGTTAAGATAAGGGGTTGTCCAACTTATGTGAAAAGGTTTCAAAGGATAAGCTTGGGACAAGATTTGACATGTACAAATTTGTGGGACATCCTAAAGTAAGTTTAGGGTATATGTTCTATAATCCTACTTAGCAAAAGGTGTTTGTTGTGAAACATGATGCCTTCTAAGATAAATATGTTTATCATTGAAGGGGCTAGTGGGAGGATAATAGAAGTTCAAGAACCACAAAATAGTAAAAATCAAATAAGAGGAACCTATAGATAGACATATTGTACCACAACCGAATCATAAATCTGGAATAGTACCGAAGATACCTAGGAGGTATGGATTCATCATGGATGATGATGATGAGGTACGTATCATAGAAGATGATGATCCAGTTACATACGATGAGGTAAGAGTTGTAGACACTCAGAGAAATGGATTGAAGCAATCTTCTCAAAAATGGAACATTTATTTTGATATGATAATCAAAAGAGTTTGATTTTATCAAAAACAAGAATGAACCTAGTGTGTACAAAAGGGTCAGTGGGAGCGTTGTGACATTCCTAGTATTATATGTTGATATACTACGGATAAGGAATGACATACCAATGCTACAATCAGTAAAGATAAAGTTGTCTAAACATTCCTCCATGAATGATTTGGGAAGAGTATCTTAATTGGGGATAAAATCTATATAGATAGATTCAAGAGGATGCTCAACTTAACCAAGGAACGTATATTCATTTGATGCTAAAGTCGTTTAGCTTGGCAAACTCCAAAGGATATCTCATGTTGATGAGCCCTGGAGTGTATCTCTCTTAATAGTCCCCACAGACTCCTAAAAAGAGAGTTCACATGAGTGACAATCATGTATGCAATGAAATATACGAAACCTGATGTTGATCAGTCATATTCTGGAGAAGTTCACTGTGAGACAGTGAAAACATCTTAAAGTACTTAACCAGCACTAAGGATGTGATTAAAATTTATGGTGAGTCTGAATTAAAACTAGAGGTCTTAATAGACTCAAGTTTTTCAGACAGACCAAGACGACAGAAAATCCACTTTAAGGTAAAGGGTTACCTTGAACGGTGGTGCAGTGAATTGGAAAGGTTCCAAACAACAAAGAGTTGTTGGTTTAGTGATAAAGACAAAGTATATAGCTATAAATGAAGCTACAAGTTGATTGTTTGGATGAAAAGTTCATTACAGAACTAGGAATAGTTCCTAAGTCTCATCTTAGATCTAAACATGTGTTGTGACACTTTCATTTGATTATAGGAATCATTGAAAGATGGGAAATCACTATAGAGATAGTGGACTCTAAAGAACAACATTACATATCCATTAACTAAAGCTTATCCAACAGCAGGATAATCGTCACTTAGAGAAGAAGAGTATGAGATACCATGACGATTGGCTTTAGTGCAAGTGGGAGATTGAAAGTAATATGCATACAAGCCAATCATGTTTGATGATAAAGCATATACTTTGTAACAATCTTATTCATTTATTAATAAAAAGTATTAATTTATTAAAGGCTTTTAAATTATATACATGATGCTGTTTTATAATATGTGATAAACTCATAGTTTTAAGCAATGCTTTTAGAATAATGATGATGATCATTCTAATGAGATCTAAATTCTTAGAAAGCTTAAAACTAAAATAGTTCCCAATCGTTGGATTACTAAATTGGGGATTAGTGAATCCGGATAGATTGGTACATACGTTGCTTGCTCATTGGATGAGGATGATTGATCTCATGATCATTTGTGTGGAGACACTAAAGCAAGTATGTAGGTGCTTATTAGAGAATAAGTTCACTGAACGTGGCTCGCTAAGGAATACCTAATGGAGTTTTACTTGCATGTCAATAGGAATTCCTGTAGTGATAGTAGTACAAGTAATCCTTGGACTTGAGATCATCATAGTATCTTGTGTATGATGAGTTATACTTTGACTTATTCCTTAAGACCCTTAGGGTATATCAAAGGGTATGATTGGGTATAATAAGTTGTAGATGGAGATAATGTATGATCAATAAAGAATCTACCACTTCTAGTAAAAGAAGAGAAATGTCCTATGTGATTCGATAAATGACAACTCAGTAGTCCTTGGCCAAGGCAGAATGAAATTAGAAAGGAGTTTCTAATTTGCATTATTTGGGGTTGTGCATTTAAGGATCGAAATACATATAATTAAATAAAATAAGACTTGACAGTAATTCCATGTCTTATATTTAATTGGGACATTGTATGGTGGAAGGATTGAATTGTACGGTAACTATTTACTCAAAGGTTCTTTTATGATTAATGTTGAAATCTATATTATCTGGAAAGTCGTTGATCGCTAGGGAGGCTTATCCCTATTGTAGAATAAATATTATTTATTTAAATAAATTATTAGTTTAATTTATTTATTTAAATAAGATTAGAATTGTTCTGATTGATTTATTCACAACCGGTTTAATATGGAGAACCTAAAGGGTCACACCATAAAAGGAAGAATAATTATTTAAGAAGTTAATGGCATAATCGTAATAATAAGTTAAGTATATTTAATTTAATCTATGGTGATAGAATAAATTAAATAGCTTAATATTTATTATTTAATATTTTGGAAATATTAAATATAAATTAATAAGAGGAGTCTTATTATTATTATTACTATTATTATTATTTAATTCCTAAAGGAGTTTGAGAATTAATTAATATAAGTACTCTCATTTATTCCTAATAGGATTAGGAGGGAAAATTAGTTAAAGGAGTTTAATTAATTATCCCTAATAAGATTAGGGAGCCCATTTAATTAAAAGAGTTTAATTAAATAAATAATACCTTATTTTAATAGGGTTACTTGATATCTTTATAAGAGGAGTCTTATATCAGATATCAAACATACGTAATTCCAATAGTTGGGAGAGTACGCCTTTTTCTATAGAGATAGAAAAACTAGGGTTGAGCCAAATACCCATCTTCTTGAATTTTGTTCTTCCTTGGTGGATCACCTCTAGAGGCCAAACACTTGGGTGGCTAACGTTGATCAAAGGAAGGAACCAAACCCGGTGGATTCAAGATGAACGCGAAAAGGATTGGAGGTGAACTTGTACCTGAGGAAGCTTGGATCTTCAAGGGTATGATTCTTATTCATATCTTTTCGTTTAATTAATAATTGTGCATAAAGGATGATCCGGGTTTATGGTTTGTAAATTTTTTAAAACTCTGATTTTACACGTTTCCGCTAATTTTGTGCAATTTGATTGCGTTCATGAATATTACAAACCTAACAAGGTGATCACGGGTAAGGTAATCATAAATTCTTGCGAAGTTTATACCTTACTAGATACCGGTGCTACCCATTCATTTATCTCTCCTGCTTGTGTTCAACGTTTAACTTAACTCCGGAGAAATTAGACTTTGACTTATCTGTGAAGATTCCGTTAGGAGAAACTTTCATTACATCCACTGTTTATAAATCTTGTTTGATCCAAGTTGGCACCATCACATTACATGTTGATCTTATCTTTTTAAATATACTTGCTTTTGATGTGATTTTAGGGATTAGTTGGTTAATTACTCATCATGCCAAAATTGATTATTTTCGTAAGGTAGTTAGTTTTCATATTCCTAACCAACCTGTTGTACGAATTCAAGAAACTAAACCACTAAAATCAATCACTGTCATATCAAGTCATAAAGCTATTCGTTTATTGAAAAACGGATGTCAAGATTTCTTAGCCCATGTTATGGATTTGAATAAAGACACGTCAGATTTGAATAATATTCTTGTTGTTAGTAAATTTCCTGACGTGTTTCCTGAATAACTTCCTGGTCTACCCCCAGAACGTGAAGTTGAATTCTTTATTGACCTTGAACCTGGTACAAAGCCCATTTCTAAAACTCCCTATCGAATGGCTCCTATTGAACTTCAGGAGTTAAAGGTTCAATTACAGGAGTTGTTGGACATCGGTTTTATTCGTCCTAATTTATCTCCTTGGGGTGCTCCTGTTTTATTTGTAAATCCTCAACATCACCCTTAATATTTCTTGAAGTTCTTTTTTTCATAAATTTCTTCTGCATATTCCTTCGGATATTTGTTTAAGTCGACATCCAACACAACTTTCTTCTCCGAGTTCTTGAAATCTTCAGTTCGCTCCATTGCTTCGTTGGTTAAATCGATCCAGCCATCTGCATTATTCATATCGAAATCCAAAGCAGCTTTCTTCTTAGAGATTTGACCATCTTCAGTTTGCTCCATATTCTTCACAAACCTTGCAAGAATTCGGACCTCAACTTGCAAGAATATGCTGCCTATATGAGGCTTTAGTAAAAGGAGATTGTCCATGGAAGAGTGCCAAGAAGGTCTTTTAAGAAGCATAATTCGGCAACCAGAATCACGGATATGAGAAGGTCGTGAATCTTTATTGGTGGGAATATGAAAATGATGCTTAAAAAAGAGAAAAAACGTGAATGAGAGTAATGACTATCAATAATTAGGGTAAATGGGCAAACTTGGAAAATAAAGGAAAAAAATGTATTGAAATCTTAAAAAAATAGATATTGTAGGATAAATTTTTTTGCTAAAATAACAGATAATTCGGGACGGAGGGAGTATTAAAAAAATAGAGGACAAATAAAGTTGGACAAGTTAAAAAAAATTAGGATAAATAAAGTTAGCCGAAGAAAGTACGTGTATATATTCTCAAAAAGAAAATCCCCGAGCGGATCTTATCTATTTAATAAAATAATCTGAAAAAGGAGTCGAGGGTACAACCGAAAGCAGCAGCAGCACCACAGTAGGAAGTGAGGTGGCAGCATTCAATCGAATTTGATTAATTTCCATATATTAATTAAGATTACGGGGATTTTGGTTTAGGTATTGATGATCTTGTACCCCAATTAATTCCATTCTGTCCGTCATATGAAAATCATGTATAGATTTCGGCTCTGCAGTGAAATGAGGCGTAAAGCTCCCCAAACGGCTTTGAATTGGTTAAGTTCATACAAATCGTCAAGGTACCTTGATTCTTTTATTCTACCAACAAAATTATTTGGTTTCATTTTATTTAGTAAACCAAAAATTTCTTTCATACCCCCAAATTCTATATTGTGGGGACCCTCTGTTGGGATCACAGAAAGTTTGTGTCTTTATGTTGTCACGAAAAATTTCCCCTAGTAAATGCCCTGAATCTATCAACTTTGCTATCATATCTTTGCCAACTTGATCGGTTATTTGTGTCTCTCATTGTTCAGCTGTGTTTATGTTATAGGGACATCATAAATGTTTACATGTTGTATATCTGCGTGTGTGTAATTAGCATATTAGAATTACCAACGACCAGAAATTGGAATAGGATTCTTGCAGTATACCTTGTGTTGTCATACTCATTAATTATAAAGTTTCTGTTTTGTTTATTTATTTGCTGTGGCTTCAATATCCTTCTCTATTTTTGCCTTTCAATTGATGATGCTCCTATCAGTTATAATTCTGTTGTGCTTATTATATGGTTATTGAGAATGCTCTAGTAAATGTTCTCCTTTTCAATGATCAACTTGTTTAGTACATAGTTATATATAGTACGACATTATGTTAGATCAACTCTGATGCTGGAGTCTGCCAAACATAATTTTCAACATCTGTCAACAACTTGTCACAGATTTTATCAGGAGCGGTTTCCTTTACTTCTAACTAGAATAATGCCTGATATTGCGAGTATTTATCTTCTGCCTTTTGTGGTGTGCCCTGTCAACAGTTTCATTTCCTTTCTACTTATAATGCAGATCCAAGCATTCACTGACTTTTGCTACTGTAAAAGTTGACGAGATATCAGGCTCCCAACCTGCTGAAGTACACAATTTGGGTATGGACGGCTGCTTGAGTTTCATGTGTCATTCTTTTGCAGAAATTGGTTCCGGAAAACCCAGGAATATAATTTATGGTCATCTTGACATGGTTCCCTTTGATTGACTAATGATTTTTTTTAGTAAATTAAGACAAGTAATTAAAAAAATATTTCAACCATTATGTATTTATTTGCCAATTAGAATACTAACTGTGAAGCTAATGCTTGACCATATACCATGAACGTGGGGCATCCTTTTCTAGTGCAGGGAAATTGGACAAGATCTTCTAAATGGAACACACTTTTGGATCCTTTAAATGGTGAACCATTCATTAAAGTCGCTGAAATAGATGAGGGGGAAGTACAGGTGTGCAACTATAGTGTAGACATATCAACCATGGCATTCTGCATTATTCCCAACGCTTTCCTTTTCTGCAAAGTGTTTTACTTTGCCTATCTTTTCAATTTTCACGCTCTCCAGCTTTCATTCCATTATACACATGCACAGAATTGAAATTAGAAATATATATTTTACAACATGCTTATTAACTGATAGATCAATTTGCAGCCATTTGTGGAGAGCTTGTCCAAGTGTCCAAAACATGGTCTACATAATCCATTCAAAGCACCAGAGAGGTATGTGTTACTCAGTCCTTTCCTGTTTTTTACTTTTTATTTTTAAAATGAAAAATATGGGATGTTGTGCCGTTATTGTTTGTTATAAAAAGAGAAATGTTTTATGATGTTAAATTCCACGGAAATCGTTGGCACAAATAATAACCACCAATTTCAGGTATCTTTTGTATGGGGACATAACAGCAAAGGCAGCTCATATGCTGTCCCTGCCTGAGGTAAAATAATCCTGGAAAAAAAGATGATTTCCTTTCATAAAAAAAGTATGAAATCTCAAAATATATATTACCTTATGGCACAGCATTAGTTATGTAATAAATTTGATTTTTTATGGGTTTCAGGTTTCTGATTTCTTCACTAGGTTAATACAGAGGGTGGCTCCTAAGAGTTACCAGCAAGCTCTTGGTGAAGTTTATGTAACACGGAAGTTTTTAGAAAATTTTTGTGGTGATCAGGTAGCTACTTAGGATCAGTCCAGTGGAAACATTGGGGTTTCATTGGCCCAGAGAAACATGTGCTATTATATGTTTCTAGTGCTATCTTGTTCTCGTTGTGTTATCATTTATAAGCTAATTTTATTATGCTTTTCTGCACTAGTGCATATTATGTTCAGGAGTTTACTCCTACCTCGCCACCCTATTTACTATTTATTGTTTTATCTTGAATTCCTTGCCTTTTTTTGGTACAAGTGGAATATATCCAAAACTTCAACAAATTCAGTAGGTGGTTTTCTGGACACAAACATAAATTTCTCTTCATGACCTTTTTAATTAGCTCTTTCTTTTTTGCTAAATATTAATTAATTCCTTCGTATTCACTCGTTTATATTTTTTCCATTCTATGTGTATGACAGGTTCGTTTCCTTGCGAGGTCATTCGCAGTACCCGGGAATCATCTTGGGCAACAAAGTCATGGTTTTCGCTGGCCTTATGGTCCTGTAAGGCATCGTTTATGAAATTACATGATGCTTATGTTTAAGAACTTTTACTATATGGTGGAGCTTAAGTTGCAATGCTTAATGAGAAAAATCATATACCATACTGTGGAATTATTGTTAAATGACAGAACTAATACTCCCTTAATAGTACGTGGTTTTGCAAATATGCAACAGTTAAAGCAGTAAGATCCATTTTTTCAGTAACAAAGTAGTTTAAGTTGGACAACTGACCACATTTGAATAAAGCAGAGATTTATTTCTTCATTAAATACCATATTACAATTGCTTCATTTATAGAAATGCAATATTCTAATAGACATCTACAAGGAATAATCCTTTATTTGTTACAAGTCCTACATCCTTTTGTCAAGGTTTTGACTTTTTTACTACGCATCAGCTAGTCAAGATGAATAACTTACTTTCTTTTCATAATTCTATGTTTTATCACCTAGAGTTCTAATCAGGCTAGATTAACTTTGATGATGAGCATTTATCATACAACCTTAAATTTTATATGCAGGTGGCAATAATAACTCCTTTCAATTTCCCTCTAGAGATTCCTGTACTTCAGTTGATGGGTGCACTCTATATGGGCAATAAACCTATTCTTAAAGTTGACAGTAAGGTAGGCTCTCTGAAGCATTTTTTGATACTCTAAAATCAGCAAGTCCATCACCGTGAACAATTTGGTTTCATCTCCTTTGAAATGTAACATACGGATGCAAAGTCATTCCAGTTTCTGTTTAGGCTTATTTTTTTATTCTATTTATTTTCTACAAACAGGAGAATGTACATGCACGTGTGTGTGTACGAGTCTTCATTTGTGGGTATATGTAAAAATGCCTATATGCATACGAGTTCTAATTTCACTCTTTCAGTAAGCAGATACCTTGGATGTTTATACTTAAGTAATAGTGTGTACTGATAAGGTTGTGCAGTCTGGAAACTATTTCTGTGTAGTTTTGATACATATCAAAGCTTTTATATGATCAACTAGATTGTGTTATTTGTGTTCAACTTCAAAAAAAAATATTCAAGTTAATTTGTACTTGTCGAAATGAAAGTATATGTAGACAAACAAGGGATCTATTAGCCGAACCTTTGGAAGGAAATGGAGTAAATCAATTCAAATCCCCAATAAATTTACGTGTAAGGGGAACAAAGGAGGATGAAGTTAAAGAAAAGCAAGGATATCTGGTTCTCTGACTAGACTTCTTTGGACAGAGTGAAAATCTTCAATAATTGATGTTAATGAGAACTTATGAATGTACGATAAACAAACATAATTTAAGAACGAAGGTAGAGGCTTAAGTGCAAGGTTGTGGCTGCTTAGCTTGTACATTTCATAAATGCTAGTGAATGCGGAGGTTCAAGGAAGGCTTGGGCAAATTTATATAAGATTTATTGCAGTCTTTGTTGCCTATTTACAATAATACTTTCAAGGTTCTTATAAACTATAAGATCATTAGCGATGTATGTACTGCCAGAGTAGCTCGAAACTACTAGAAAGGTCCACAGTGGTCCGAAACTTGTGATGCCCAGAAAACCAGAGAATATGAATTGAAATGATAGACAGGGTCGGGTAGTCCTCTGCTTCCCCTGGGAAAACAATCAGGGTTGGTTATACTAGCAAAACGTTGTCAATTGATTCTGGTTAATATAGAATTTGGATGCAGTTAGATATATAATCATCTGTTTGCATGGAAACTAGTACATATGCGTAGTAAGAGGATAAATAATGTGCATGCCAAGCAAAACACCTTAATATATGAGTACAGAAATTTTCAACCTACCCCAACTAGTTTGGGATACAAGCCTGCGTTGCATTGAGTTGAGTATATGGCTGCAGAAATTTGAGAGAAAGCAGAGTACCTTTGGTATTAAATTATTTTCTTTCTTTTTAATAGCCTCCAATAAGAAAATATGTTTTCAGGTATGCATTGTTATGGAACAAATGCTTCGGTTGCTCCATGATTGTGGGCTACCTGCGGAGGATGTTGACTTTATCAATTCTGATGGGACAACAATGAACAAACTACTTTTAGAGGTTGGTTTTCTCACAACCCTATCGTTCTGACAAGATTTTGTTGTCTAACCGCTTGCCTAAGGAAATTAGATAGCTACAATGCAGTTTACATGTATTAATATTTTTTTGTTGTTTGTTAAAGTTGTTTTTGTATGTGATAAAACTTATTCAGTTTAAAGGAGAGATTGTTTAGGTGAAGAAATGATTTATACATCAATAGACCTAGGGTGCATGTGGAAAAGGTCTCATACTAAATAGAATTCACATATTTTCACAATCTCATTTCATGAGTTAATGAGTCCATCTGTGGTCTTACTAGCATGAGAGCTGCAATAACGAGAATATGATGGCCAGAACTTGAAATTAATAAAAAGGCTTTCTTAGGTTCTTTGGTCTTCTTGTCAGTGATTTAAGTTCTACGTTGTGTGTGGCCTACAGCAATTATGCATTTGTGCTGTTGTCATACTAAATTTAATCTTAAATTTTCCGAAGAGAAGTTTGATTAATCAGTGTTTGCTTGGTCATCTCATAAAAAAGACAAATTATATATCATCTTTGGAAGCTGGGTGCCTCCAACGAGAATAAACCATATTTGCAGGTCGAACATGGTTAAACTACCACTCACATATACAATAGGGAGGATGGGATGAAAGGGGAAGAAAATGACCTCTTTTATTCTGTAAAAATAACAATTATACTGTTGCCTGTGTAATCTTCTGAGTCCTGTATTTTCTAACCATGTATATTATGTTATTAGGGAAAACCACGCATGACTCTCTTTACGGGTAGCTCAAGAGTAGCAGATAAGTTGGCTGTTGATTTAAAGGGCCGTATCAAATTGGAAGATGCTGGATTTGATTGGAAGATACTAGGGCCAGATGTTCAAGAGGTCTATTAACAATTTCTAATTCACCACTGGGATTTTCTGTATATGGGTTCTGATGGAAAGGCATTTTTGATTAATCTTCTTTTGGTTCTTGAAATACAGGTGGATTATGTTGCATGGGTTTGTGATCAAGATGCCTATGCATGTAGCGGCCAGAAGTGCTCAGCACAATCAATACTATTCATGCACGAGGTCAGCTTCTTTATTATTTCTTAGAATAAGTTTATCATCCTTGTCTCTGATGCTTCTTTATCAGAAGCTGGACCCGCTCCTGTTCTTATTTTTATCTTCCAGCAATATATTTTTATCCTCCAGCAATATATTTTTATCCTCCAGCAATATATTTTTATCCTCTTTATCCTTCATCTCAATGTGATATAGTATTCTTGCGTCTTTTGTAGTTGTGGGAACTTAGCATTTTTGCCTTTTGCTTGATCATTGTTTATATTCCTTTTGTAGAACTGGAGTAGAAGTTCACTTGTCGATCAATTGAATAACCTTGCTTCTCGGAGGAAGCTAGAAGATTTGACTATCGGCCCTGTCCTCACAGTAAGTCTGTCTACATTATTCTAGATGATTTGTATTTTTTCAATTGCTATACATATGTATGCTCTAAAGAGATTAATTACACATCTGAGTAGTTATTTGAACCATTTATGTGAATTATTCCATTTGGATGATGAAGATTCCATAAAGTTGAAGTAATCTGATGAAGTAAATCTCACGAAAAAACAACTGAAGCTGTCCAAATTTTAGATATTACATTTAAATTAGAATAATTTGAATCTGCATCACATGGAACAGATGGAACAATGTTAGCTTAATGTGAGTGGGTTGTTGAACTCGTAGACCAAAGGTTCAGCCAGTTTAGCTGATATTGTTAACCTTGACTAGTTAATACGGAAACAATAGTGACCTGGACTACATTGTGCAGTTCAGCGTGATTGATAAGTATCAGTCCCAACATTAGTTTACGAGAAAATAAAATTGATTAAAACATTTTCTATTGAATTTGATTGCTCAATTGACTAAATTGTTTTTTCCCTGATCAGTTACTGTCTGCTTCATTTTCAAATATCATCTGGCGATATACCAAATTTCTGCTTAGATGCCCATTGGTCGGTTTATGTGTCAATCTACCAATATGCTATTTATATGAACTCAAGTATTTTGAAGAAGCTCTAGTGGCCTCCCTCTCTCCCTGGAGGTGCAGCAATCAAATCCCTCCTATATGCTCCTACTTCTTGTAGGTTTAAGGCTGGGTTCTATGGCCCCTCTACCACCTTAATAATAAATATATATTTTTTAAAAATAGAAAATTTGGTCTGTGCTCAAAAGGCCTATGATTGAAGGGCATGAAGTCAATTTCTACATCATCAGTTTGTTTATCTATAGATGTTTGATTGGATCCACTACATTAACTTGCGTTCAAATAATTCATCCGTTTGCGTTAATTATCCCCATGAGATTTTAGCATGAATAAAATGCTAGTGTTGGCTAGAGATTGGTTTCACAAATCACATGGTAGATAGGATATTGTGGGTAACTTGTTTGCACTATTTACCTATTGAATTTTCAATTAACACTGCTTCTGTTTCTAGAATTTACAGATGATATTAAGTTTCCCTATGTTTTCGCAGTTTACAACTGAAGCAATGCTGGAACACTTGTGTAAATTACTTCAAATACCAGGATCAAAGGTACTCTTTGGAGGTGAAGCTTTAGAAAACCATTCTATTCCTCCAATATATGGTGCAATAAAACCAACTGCAGTATTTGTCCCACTCGAAGAAATACTGAAGGACAGCAATTATGAACTTGTGACCAGAGAGATTTTTGGGCCATTCCAGGTGATTAAATGAGACACTGAACACATTTTGTCTCTGCATTTCAAATCCAATTTACTTGATAAATAGAGGATAATATACTTGTTTACCTGGGCCTTATAGTTGCTCCAGAATTTTTTTGACATGATAAAAATGTTTCAAATTAGTTTCAGCTTATAGTAACCTCTAGATGATAAGTATCACTCATATTTAAAGAGTTATTTTTTCTTCTCACAGTCCATATTCGCATTTGCATGATAGCAAGTTTTCCTATTTCCTTTCGCTTTTTGGTTTTTCTTTTTTCCTCTTTTTTTGGTGTGCGGGGGTGGGGGTGGGGAAGGGCTTGAATTAATCTTCTCACAGCTGTAATCTTATTGACAAGTCATTTCCAGATTATTACAGAGTACAAAGATAATCAGCTATCGATGGTGTTGGATGCCCTTGAAAGGATGCACGCTCATTTAACAGCTGCTGTTGTTTCAAATGATCTGCTGTTTCTTCAGGCAAGCCTTTGTGACTTTTTTCTTGCATCTGTTTAGCTTTGAAACCGTATCTTAGTATGTTCACTGCCCAAGTGCACCAGTATAATGCGAATGAACTCTGGCGATGAAACTCTAGCTCAACTATATCCAACGTTTAATAATCCTGTTACTAAACATTTCCATTTGGTTCCGAGTTTCTGTTCAGGTAATAGTTAGACCAGTTTTGCACAGCCCAATTTAGTATCTCACACTAGCCAACAATGCAGTTTATTTAATCCAGACTACCAACTTGCTAAACTTTTACCAACTTTTGTAGATTTAGAATATCATACTGTAAATACGGACCGGTTGGGTTTTGGTTCAGTCGCCACCCACACCTAATGAGATTTGTTATCTGAACCACAGTTGTATAGATAGGTATATGAGTGAGTATTTCAAATCAAAATTTAACTACTAATCTAGTGAAGTGACTGGGTTGGGTGATGTAGGACGACGAGACCGTGAAAGCTGGTTGGAACAATATAAGAGATTTTGGATGCCCATGGAATAGAAGTTTTATTTTAATTAGTTTCTTTTAAAATTAGTTTCTTTTATCTGCACTTGTCATATTTAATTTGTGGTTATCTTATTAGAGTCCACTTAGGTTAGAAAAGTTGTTTAGGAGTATTATAAATAGTGATGTATTTCATTATTTTGATACATAGAATAATTAGAATTGATTGAGTTTTGTGTGAGATTATGTGTGTGATATTTATCCATCATCCCAAAACTCCCGTCCCCATCATTAGTTGAATCCTGGTCAGCCAGCATAGTTCAACACTCAAAGTTGACACACGAGGAAATGAGTCGCATCCTGATATGAATACAGGTATGGGAACTGTAACAACTAAACTTAGGAGTAAAGGGAGTAACAATAGAATTTTTTTCCGACTAATTATCCAGGATTAAAAAAGTAGTGCATAAGAACTATTAGCATGACATGCTCTCAGTAAATAGGATTTTACTTTTTAAGAGCTTTCTATTTGTTCAAGATTCTGGCCATCTTAATGAAATGAAATTTTAATTCATTCTTTTTGTGTTTAGCTGGCTGATATATGATAATAAATCTTCTAACCTGACTCTGAATTAAAATATCTGTAGTTTTGGTGGACAAGTCCATCTGGTCATCCCTGCACCACTAGTACCAATAGGCAATTCAATTAACTTGGGCATTGTCTTGCTCAAAACTGGTTTGATGGTTTACTTGACATTTAGCTGGAGTTGTATTTGAAATCATTAGTTACAAATAGTTACCTAGATTTTAGTTTTTTATATTTGCTCAAAAATTACCTAGATCCACCAAGTAAAACTTAATGAACTAGTATGTGTGAGACTTATTGACCATTGGATTCTCCAAGGTTAGTGCTGTGAAATCATAATAGCATAATTCCGAGTTCTGAAACATACGGACATTGGTCTTGTGGTGATTAATATAGACTAGTAGTCACAATGTTGTCCTGTGGTTTTGGTAACTGTTAAAAGTTACCCCTGAAAACGTTGTACGAGTTCTTAATTGGTTTAATCTGGTTATAATTTTGCAGGAAGTTATGGGGAATACAGTTAATGGAACTACATATGCAGGACTTAGAGCAAGAACAACAGGGGCCCCTCAAAATCACTGGCAAGTTGAAAATCCAAATTAATTCTCTTTTTTTTTTATCATGAAGTAATTTTGAGGTGTTAAAAGTTGATCACAATCAATAATCTATTTCAGGTTTGGGCCAGCTGGAGATCCTAGAGGAGCTGGAATTGGTACACCTGAGGCAATAAAGCTTGTATGGTCTTGCCATAGAGAAGTCATATATGATGTTGGTCCATTACCGCAAAACTGGGAACTTCCGGCTTCGACTTGAAAGAGGATGTATGCGGTCAACAATTTAAAGTCGATCACAACCGAATATTAGTTGGTGCTGGTGAAATGATTTAAGTATATTTTTTGCCCTTTACTTTCTTCAAGTTTTCCCTAAATTATTTGGTTTCTGCCATGGTGGATGCATCTTAATCACTTGATGAGTCTATCTGATCCTTTTCCAGAAATGCATTGCACTGTTTATTTATTTATTATTTTATAATTACCAAATGAAAATAAAAGTGTCATCTCCATGTGAAATATATCTTCCTTTTTCCTTTTTTTATTTAAAAGAAGTAAGGGAGTATTAAATATATGGTGTGAACATTGTTAATAACAATTTATAAGTATGATGGGTGCAGTTTTTTGTTTAAATGGTTTTCATATGAAAATATAAAAAAAGTTAAATATCAATTTTAAACATTGTTGTAAACACGTTAATATTGATTCTTACATTTCAAATAACCATCATTAAGTAAATGTAATTCTCTGATCTCCAATTGATATATTTTTTGCAGTGTTAATATCACATGATGTGTCAAAAATTTGTGCGTTTACATAATTTTTTTTAATGTCGATTGTCAATTACTAGTGATAATATTTTTTTAAAGAAGTGTAATAAATATGGTCAATTATAATATATTTTTATGGTATTTTATAGTAAAAGAAAGGAGAGGGGTCCGAGTGTATTGTTCAATAGTCACAGTTCTATCAAGTGAAAATAGCCGACAAGACTGTGCTGAAGGCGCCAAACTCATCCATTACCTTATGCTTAAACAATCTCTTGTAAAGAAGCCAAGGTTAAATTTCTCTCTCCTCTCACTTTCGTTTCTGCAAATCTTTTTGAGTTCATTCGACGAAAATATCTACCGGTAGTTTTTGTCGATGACTTTGCTGGAAGTCGTTAAAAAGGCTTCGGCCAATACTAACCAATTGACCTCTCAATCGAACTACCCTATCATTCTCAATCCAGACCCAGTTTTACTCAAATTAAAACCCCCAAATAATGCATCACTCGTTATGCGTGTCGAGGGTTGGCAAATTTCAGAAATTGACTCCGCAATAATTGAATTGGGGCAAAAATTCTTCAAAAAGCTGAATCGAAAGCTCAAAAAAAATCCTAACTCGTTCAGTAAGGATGAATGTATTGAGATGCTGAAAGCTTACTTGGAGAAAAATGGTGAAAAAGTTGGAATTTCTATCGGTATTGATCCATCAGATGTTGGGTTCATTGATAAATTGATTGAAAAGCTAGGGTTTTTGATGGTTCAGGAGGTTTTAGGTTTGGTTTTGGATGCTTGTATTGTTATGTAGCTTTGGGAGTTATTAGAAACTCTACTAATTTGTGGGCTCATTAAACATTCCTCTTCTTCAAATTTGGTTTATAACTTGATTCAGAATAGGAGGTCAGATTTGGTTTGTTTATGTTTAAAGCATGTTGTGGATCTTCAGTCATCTGATATGCTTTGCATTCTGAAGTATTTTCTTTCGCCCTCTAAAGATGCTTATAGTAGTATGGTTAGTTTGAGGAAGGATTGGGAAACTGAAGCCTTATCTGCAATTGAAAAGGCAACTGATAAAAGCCTTAGTGGGAAAAAGTTGAACTTGGCCAAAGAGGCTTCTGTTTTGCTTATGATGGCGTATGATGGGTTTTCGGCTTCTGAATTATGTTTGCATTACTTCCTTGCATCGAAGGATCTTGTTGAAGTGATATTGTCATCTTGTATTAGTAAGTTGAATGGCTTGGAGATGATGAGTTTGATTAGGTATTTGGGAAAGTGGTTGAGGAAGTACGAAAAGTTTCCTTGTTCCAAAGCTTCATTTGTGTTGGGGCTGAATGCTTGTGAATGGGTTCCGGCTCTCGTAAACATTGTTAAATGTTTTGGGCTGGTAATTGATGAACATTTCTCTTCACTGGTTTTTCACACGGAGTTTCATGAAGAGCAGAGAGCTACAGAGGGAGTTGCTAATTCTCTATCCTCAGAAGTGAGACTCTGTTGTACTGTGGCAAACTTAGCTGAAAAATTGAAAACAGAAGTCAAAGGTGAGTAATCTGAACTCTTACTAGACAATGGTGTTGTGTCAATTTTTTCTCTTCATCTTATCAATGCAATTTAAGTACACCTGAAAATGAATTCTAGTATATTTTAAAGCTAGTAATTTTACCTTGTGGAGGTAACAATTTCATATTTGTTAACTGTTTCTTGTTGTCATTTTGACTACTTTGTTCCGATATTTAGAAGAACATGTTTTCGTTTTCTTCTTCGTTAAACATCAAAATATCAAATCCTTAAAAATTATTTTTTTTTTGGGTGGGGGGGGGGGGGGGGGGCGGAGGAGTTGGTGGGGGTTGGGGGAGGCTGAAGAAATATATCTAATCCAAGCAAACAGTTACAACAAAGGTACAATGGATGCATCAAGCATGGATGTTGGATATTAAGCATAAATAGCATTGATTGAAGATTTGACCTCTGAATTCTAAGAATTATATGTTTGCATCTTGACCGTGAGTTCCCTCTCTAATGCCAGAGCGAAGGGAGAGGATCAAAAGATTAATTAATTATTATCTAATGATAAATATTTTTGTGATTAGTGTCAAAGTTCTAATTATAGTAGTAAATTTTGATTAGGTGTTATTTCCTTTTTAAATTAGAGTTTTTACTTGTCTTCCAAGTTCTAGGTCTCCTATATAATTTGTTGTTGAATACTGAATAGATTGTTGAAAAACCTGGATCAATACCTTGAGGTGAGAAGTTCATTGAGAATCTTTAGTTTAAATTTAGATTCAGGGCGTCAAACGAGAGCACATAAAGCAAGGGATTGGAAGATGGTTATAGAAAGTGGAGTGAGAAATGTGTTCCATTTCAATTTTGTAGGTTATAAAATACTCTTGAGAATTTGACTCAAAGATGTTTCTCAAATTAAGAGTTGGATCAGTTGGGATTGGGAATGCAGGTTGCTTCACACTTGGATAGAAGGGAGTTGTACTGATTTCCTTGCCAGTGCAAGTGTAAATGGTCCCTACATCGGCAACTGAAGTTATTACTTCTGAATGATGTTGTGGGTGTGTCAACTCTTAAGAGTTGTTTCTTTGTAGTTGTTTTGGTCTTTAGTCCCCCAGAACCCCCAAAAATGAAAAGAAAGTATGGTATGAAGTAGAAGATAAATGACAATTGAAGTCTCAGCTGATGAGGTGATTGTCTGCCTGTACCTCTAGCAGTAGACCAAACATGATCTTTTGACATCGGATTCTACACTGCTTAGAGTTCTTATGTCTGTAGTTGTATTTCGCACACAATTTGCTCATATAGTGCTGGAGAAAGAGGGAAGAAAAGGGGGGAGGCAGTAAATAGTTTTTCATTCACCAGTCTCTTCTTAGCTTCTTCTGCTGCATGCAACTCTGAACTGTGAATTTTTAACTCATCTTGGATCTTTTGTAAAACCTACTCATAAACATCCATCAATTAACCATCAGAAACCAAGTGATGGATATCTAATATATAACAAAACAAAACAAAACACTAATACGAAGTCTACATGAACGAAGCAAGAACTGAAGTCTAATATTCTCAAAGCTTGCCACTAATTACAAGAATGTGCTTAGTTAAAAATTTAAAACCAAGCATTTTGTCTGACAGCAAGGATATATATATATATATATATATAGAGTCCGGATCAGGTCCGGACTCCCGGATTTTAACAAAATCCGGACCTTTTTTTTTTTTGCTTTTTTTTTTTGAAACAACTAAAAAAAATAAAAAATTATGGAACTGAAATTTTTTCACAATACAGTGTTTTGGTCGTGATTTGGATGCCTATACCAAAACATTTTTGTACAGTCTGGGCAGACTGTACATACATTGGTTGGTATAGGTATTAAAAACACACCCAAAACACTGTATTATGGAAAAATTTCAGTTTCATAAATTTTTTTTTTTTTAGTTGTTTCAAAAAAAAAATCAAAAAAAAAAAAATACGGGGTCCGTATTTTAGGACCAGTCCGGGAGACCGGACTGGATCCTGGTTCTATATATATATATATATATATATATATATATATATATATATATATATAGCCAAGTTCAAGAGCATAGCTCTTAAGTAACATAATTTCCTTAAAGAGCATAAGTATATAATCTAACGATCCACACCACCCCACTCACCACAAATCAACTTCCACTGTCAGATCAGATCTACAACCCCCAACAGTATCCCTCCATCTTAATTCTAATCACCCACCTTCAGATCTCAAACACACAGACAGCAATATAGCGGAGAGGAGAGAGAAAATTCAAAATCCCAAATTTTCCCATGGTGGAGGTAGTACAGTCATACACTACACGGCGGGGTTGCAACCCCAGACTCGAGTCCAACGACCAAGTGCTTGACATTCCGGTGACTCCTCCGGAAGATGTAACGGTACAGCTATAGCCCCAACGCCATTGGATCATTCCTCTCTCTGACGGTATTAATGGCCGTGATCATCGCATCATGGTACCTGTCCAACATCGGAGTTCTCCTCTTCAACAAATATCTCCTCAGCTTTTATGGCTACCGCCATCCCATCTTCCTAACCATGCTCCACATGCTATCCTGCACCGCTTATTCCTTCGTCGCCATTCGCTGGTTCGAAATCGTCCCATTTCAGCATATTTCTAGCCGGAAACAATTCTTCAAGATCTTAGCTTTGAGTGTCATTTGTTGCTTCTCGGTTGTTTGTGGAAATACCTCGCTGAGATATCTTCCTGTTTCGTTTAATCAAGCTATTGGAGCGACTAACCCGTTTTCCACCGCCATTTTTTCCTTTTTAATTACTTTTAAGAAGAATCTGCTGAGGTTTATCTAGCATTGATGCCGGTTGTGTTCGGCATTGTTTTGGCTAGTAACAGTAAGGCAGTATTTCATCTTTTTGGGTTTCTTGTTTGTATTGGATCAACTGCTGGCCGAGCTTTGAAATCGGTGGTTCAAGGGTTGTTTTTGAGTTCTGAAGCTGAGAAATTGCATTCGATGAATTTGCTGTTGTATATGGCGCCGATGGCTGCCATGATTTTGCTTCCGTTTACGCTGTACATAGAGGGGAATGTGTTTGGAATTACTGTTGAGAAAGCGAGGGGCGATCTGTTTATGGTGTTTTTGTTGGTGGGGAATGCGACGGAGGCGTATTTGGTGAACTTGACGAATTTTTTGGTGACGAAGCACACGAGTGCTTTGACGTAGCAGGTGCTCGGAAATGCAAAGGCTGTCGTGGCGGCGGTAGTGTTAAGGACCGCCAGTCCATGGTGATGGGTTATCATCCCCTTCTACTGCAATCCTAAGCATGGTAAATTTTTGAGTAGAACAAACTTCCAGTGTGTCAGATTAATCCAGTGTACGGCTTCATTCCTGCTTATCATTTGCACGTGGTAATGAACTTGGCTGTGTAATTCAAGATTCTTTGTATCAGCAACCAACAATTGAACTGATATGACGGTACAAATAAGAGGCTTTACAATCTCATCTGGTTCACTTTCAAGTGCCAACCATCCCTTTTCTGTTTGGGTGTTATTGTTGTAACAAAATCGACAAACAACTCGGAATACGATACACATAAAATGTATAAATAGAAGATTCATAACATATATGAGCTATGTTACAAATTCTATGGATGATCCACAGCAAATGCCACGAAACAAATTTTATGGATGTTTCAAGCAAATGACAATGACGATGACAAATGCCCTACATTATGCCTAGCTTTCATTCTGCCAAAACATTATGGTACTACTAATGGATAATAGAATGTTAAGAGGCAGAAGCTAAAAACAACAAAACAAAACATGACTAAACTATTACATTCCTCCATTAATCTTTGAAATCGACGATAGCTTTGTCAATTTTCAAAAGCTTCACCTCCAAATTCCAAAATCATCATCCACGGATTCTATCAGATCGATTACTGGTATCTATCAATGTACTACCCCTGCAAAAAAAAAAGGAATATTTGATGTAAATATTGTCCAAGGTGAATACAGGAAAAAAATAAAAATGAAAAAAATGGGGTCATGGCCCTGTCTGCCCCCTGCTCAACCCAATCCATTCCAAGAATCATGATGCCTCCATGAGACTAATGACCATGGATCATATGGTATTTATGTAAGTACATGACTACCATCAAAGTTCCATTTCAACACCATAATAAAATTTATTAAAAAAAAGTTTTTAAGTTGGAAAAATAAAAATATCTCAGTTCATTTCCTATTATCCCAAACTCGAAATAGACCATCATTCACCATACTAAAAAAAAGTAAAGTAGCCGAAATAAGTCACTGAGAAAATCGATAGAATAGCACAATCATGAGAGCATCAAGCTGATTTAACTTACTATAATTAGATAAATTTAAAAAACACACTAATAGTACATATCTTTTCCAAAATCGATGTTGTTGCTCTTAAATGAGTATTATAGAGCAAAGTCAGTAATGTCAGTAAATATAGAAAAACTTTTATCATCTACAACAAACACGAGCAACTAAAAAAAATACCAAAAATATAAATTGCAAATATACAACATAAAGGCTACGGAAAAAAGTTGGTTCAGTATTACGCTGAACAATGATTTTGGGCAAGTACAAAACATATATGAGATCCTCTTTGTGACTTCTGTTAGAAACCAAAAAGAAAAGCCAAAAGAAAATCCTCAAACCATTCTACAGTACATAGCCCTGTTGAAATTTTAATTGCTAACTAAATGTTTGTCAACATGGCAAACCACAACCTCCCATAATCAACAGACCCATATCAAAAATCAACAGAAATCAATAAGCAAGAATTGACCCATCAATACCCATATAATCCAAATACATAAACTCTGGATATTGTTTTTATGTAAATTGACCACAAACAAAGTTGTAGAGAAACAACTCTGGATATGTAAATTGTAGACCACAAACAAACAAAGTTGTAGACCAAAAACTCTGGATATTTCATAAAAGTTCAAAATTGCATCAATGCGAAAAAAACTTGAAAAATAAAAACTGCAAAATTAGAAATATAAATACAATTAAAATAACATAATTGGGATTTTAGTTTCTCTCTCCATCTGTATATATCAATCTGTCCTGGGTCCATGATCATCTACGCTATCAATCCACTGGCTTACTTTTTTCAAATTAAATTCACTAAACTTCTTACTTAGTTTGTTTTGTCTCCTTAGATTTTCCGAAGTTGGTTCAGTATTCATACTCACTTATTGCAAATCAGTAAATAATGATGAAGTATCTCGAGAAAGAGCATTTTATATGAAAACTACACACACGTATAATCAAAGGAACTGTACTACACATACCTGATTTGGAGAGAAGCGACAAGAGAAAAGCTAGGGATTTGGCTCTGCTTGCGTCCGATTTGGAGAGAAGAGAGTTAGCAGAAGCTAGGACTTGTGATTTGGAATCTCACAATCGCGATTCTCAGCCAGCCTTACCTAAATCGCAAATCTTAGAATCTTAGAGAAGCATTTGGAGAGAAGAGAGAAACTAGGGCTCGCGATTTGGAGAGAGGAGAGAAGAGCGACTAAAGATTTGGGTTTTTTAAAAAAGATGCGGAAGGAGGCTAAGTTTTGGGTTTTAAATAGTTATGTTACTTAAAGGAATTATGTTAGTTAAGAATTATGCTTTTGAACTTTTCTATATATATATATATATACCAAATATACCTGATTAGTTGCCTCAACAAACTCCTTTTTAGTGTTATCCTCTAACTCTGGCTTACTTAGTTTTTGTATGTCTAGCTTCCATGCTTTGATTATCCAGTAGAGCAGCCTACAGGTATACATTTTGGAATGAAGTCATTAATGATGAAACTGATAAGTGTTCTAACTTAACATATAGAATGATGATTACCCGAAGCACTGAATCTTTTTCATCACACAAAGATCTGAAATTATAACGATCGCAGGTAAGTGCTGCTGAGTTCACCTTCTCATAATTTAATATGTTCTTTAGGCCCTCCAGTTCATTTTGCAAGATCTCTTGTCGTTTCTGTTTCTCGCGTAGAGCTCCCAACAACTGGCATTTACAGTCCATCAAGTGCATAATCAGCAGATAGTTCATTTGTAACAAGTGAAAAAGCTTCTTTGAGGAGTAAGAACAAATTGGGCACTTGAAAATTGTCTTTGTAACATATTTATTCTAAACAATGAGATCATTAACATGCAGCAAATTTTAGACCTGAACAAAATCGCATAATCACATATTCACAAATAAATAGTGTTTATTCCCCTTCAAAGAGAAAAACAAACATCATCAGGACCATCTCCACCCAAGGAATTAATCCAAAATGTATAAAATGATCGAGTGCATTATATACTCCTTCCAACCAAAGACCACCCAAGTCCCCAGGGAAAATATCCAATAAGCCCAAACCATTGTGAGCAAGGAAAACAGACTTTGACATATGAAAATGAGACACGTTTATTCACTAAATATATGTTCCACCCTCGAGTTATAATTTTTTACTTGATAACTTGACGAAGTAAAAAAGGAAATTACGACTGCTCAGCGGTCCAATACTTACTTGATTTAGCATCCCCCTGGGCAATTGGAGTGGAGGCTCAACATTATTAGAAAGATGTTCATCTACTGAGTGAGCCATTAGAAGCAGATGGTGCTTTAGAGCAGCGGCGCAACATAACATCATTTGAGGGCAACACAAATTTCCTCTCCCTGCATGACAATAGAAAAAGATTCAGTGAACCAAAAACAATATCCAAAAAGGCATAAAATTCAATTGCTGAATACCAGGATCGTAAATTTAAAAGAAAAATATTCACAACCTGCTTAGTTTCGAACTGACATCCTGGTACTCTCATTTTAAAGAATACTGAGGTATTACTGCTCCCGAATTGCATGCAATATCTCTTAACTCTGCACACTCTTTCGGCACCGGATGGAAGAAGTGAACCGCACCAATGAAACATACATACATTCATTCTGGGGCAATCTAATAATTAACACTCACCCCACGCTTATTTATGCCTAAAATGATTGGATCATCTATATTGCGGACTCTTAAGAAGACTGAATTTCTTAAAACTCCTCCTCAACATTGTAATTTTAAGATTATCCGTACAACAAATCGAAATCGTGATTGTCCAATCACAAATCTAATGGTGAAAATTATCACCAGCTCACACTTTAGATTGGGGGAGTCAGCAGAATTAAAATGCAAACTTGAAAGTGACCAAAATATCCTCAAGGATTTGCACTTTAGTAGTGCGGACGGTACCCTCTCGTCATTTCTCTTTCTGTCTCTCTTTTTTGTCTTCTTAAAAATATATTTTAACTCAGTCAGATTTGCAAAATATATTTAAACTCACTCAGCCAGCACTACAATCATCATAAAATGTCATTACGAAAAATATATTTAAACTCACTGTTCGTACTACTAAAGTTTGGATCCTTGAGGGCATTTTGATCACTTTTGAGTTTGCACTTTAATTTTGCAGACTCCCACAAACTAAAGTGCGGACAAGTGATAATTTTTACCGTTAAATTTGCGATTGGACGGTCACGATCTGTTGTAAAGATAATCTTAAGTTTATAACGTTGACTATGAATCGGTGCTCGTATATATATATATATATATCAATGGGTGTCTTGTGATTATATTGTAAGATTCTAAGAAACAAGCAAGCAAAATGAGGACAAGTTAATATGCAAATTTTCTTGTGAAAACCATGTCATGGAGTGAGACTAGATTGTGCACCACTAATTGAATGCTCTACTAAAATGCATTAGACTGGCCAGTAATTGAGTTCTTATGTGATAGTTTCACAAGATTTTTTTTATATAAATAGTAAAAAGGACGAGTAACAACTAAACTAAGGGGTTGTTTGTTTAGAACTTAATGGGTCTAAATGGCTGAATCGGTAAGTGGCTGAATCATTAAGTGCGTTTGTTTTGAAAAAAAATCTTCTGAATGGCTGAATCGGTCAGATGCGTTGGCTGAATGGTTAAGTCCGAATTTTTGGTCTGAATGGCTGAATAGTTGGCTGAATGAAGTAAAAAAAATAAAAAAAATAATAATAATAATAAAAAATTAACTATTATATTATGTAATATTAAATAAATTTACAACAACTTTGAATTTTTTCAGAGGGGTAAAATATTAAAAATATGTCATTCAGATCTTTAAGATATGTCAGTTATCAAACAATATTTTTCATTCAGATTCAGCTCATTCAGATTCAGATTCAAATTTAGATTCAAATTCATTCAATTTTTATCAAACACCCCCTAAACTAAGCAAGTCAATCTTTATGAAGACTCAATATCGTGTAGGAGAGGCCACGGTGCGATTTTAAGATTTTTTAACTTTTAGCAACTGTGTCAATGCGGTTTCTTACTGTTGAAGTTCAGTTGCGAGTACAAAAATCACACTTACATATTTTTTATTGATAAAATTGTGAAATGATCAAAATATTATTAATAACAATAATAAAAAAAATACTCCCTCCATTCCAAATTAATTGCTTAATTTTGACTTTATAAAATTAATCTTTTTATTATTTTTGCTAAAATATTAGTGAAGAGATTATAACCAAAAGAAAATATATACAATTTATTTCTAACCCTAATTTTTATAATTTTAAAAATATATTTATATATGCTTAATTATTAATTCAAAAAATAGTTAATTTAACTAAAAAAAAGTCAAAATTGAGTAATTAATTTGAGATGGTGAGATTATTATTAATAAAACGTTTACTATATGACAATCGGTAATTGAGATTGCCACAACTATGTTAGTATTTAAAAAGAGTCATTTACTAATTGTTTGTTCAAAAAATATATCTCATTTTAATAATAAAAATATAGAATAGTCATGTCATCACTATTTAATAAAAATCTCAAATTAAAATAAAACATGCAAAAAAATATATTCCTACTACTATGAACTATCTATATTTGAAAGTTGTAACAAAATTCTTATCCCATTATTATTCCCTCTCCAAAGCTGAAAAATATGAATTTGGATTAAACACAGATGAGTAACTATCAAGTACAAAATTAAGATTGCCATTTGAAAGCAAGAGCATCAACAACTCCATCAAAACTATCAAACCTGGAACTCACTACATCCACGCCCACCCCCAACCTCTCAGCTCCGGCAGCCGTGACCGGCCCATGCGCCGCCACCACCAGCCTTGGACACCTCTTCCTCACCGCGGTCCAATCCAAACCCAACCCCCCCAACCCCTTCAACAGCCCTTCCACCTCCCCTGTACTAGTAAACACAACTGCATCCAAACCACACCCTTCCTTCTCACTCCTTGCCACCAATTCCTCCACACTCTGCTCCCGCCCACCGCGTCTCGTAAGCGTTCACCCGCACCGCCACCCACCCGTTCAAAGCCAGATCCCGTAAAAATTCCGGCACCACCGGCGGTTCTTCCAGCCCAATTACTAACGGAACCGGGCACAAAACTCTCCTGCCCCTTCCGAACCCGAGCGATTCCACCATTCTGCTCGGAATCGCCACCGGAGGAATCAAAACCCGGATTCTGTCAGGGTTCGTACAGAGATTTCTGATGAAGGAATCATTTAGGAGCTCCGAATCATTCCCAAGAGCTGAGATAGTGAAAGTTGCGCCAATTGGGGATAAAGGGGGAAACTCTGCTTCAGCTAAGGCTTGTGAGAAAGCTGAGATTCCGGTTCTGGAGGTGAAGGCTATGGCGGCGAAGTCTTGGAGTGGGGTTTTGGAGGTGGATTGAGGAGAGAGAAATTGATGGATGGTATGTGGGGTGGGGTGAATGACGACGGTGGGGCACCAGAGAGGAGTCCAGCCCTTGAGGTGGAGCAGATTAGAAAGTCGTCCGGCGTAGTTTAGGGGGGTGGTGAAGGCAATTACACGGTGGTTGACGAATGGATTTGGATGAGGAATTGGCGATGGTGGCTGCAGATTTTGCATTGTTTTCACCATCCATCACCGCTTCATGATAAGAGAGAGAGAGAGATGCAACGGTGGCTTATTATTATTATTATTAAATTTATACATATGTAGTGTGTAATAGTAGTAGTAGTAGTAGTACTCTACTCCATTATGCGATAGACTATAGAACAGAAGCAGTAGAAAATTTTCAAATATTGAAAAGTATGGTTGGTAGGTAGTTTGCGAATGCAGTGAAACAAATAGTTATTTTAACAGCTGAAAGATTTGGAGTATAAGGCTTGCATGTCTTTCATTGTCACCTTCTTGGATTGGATTGGATTGGATGGTAGTAGTAGTAGTAGTATTTAAGTTTTTACTCCTTTAATTCAATTCCAAATGAGTCTCACTCAGTACTATTCATCTAAATATCATCATTTTTTTAACCTTTACAAAACCAAAACCTCCAAGTTTAGAAGGAAGCTAGTTGAGCCCTGAGAGGATAACATATTTTGCTGGAAAATTATTTTCATACAGCTCCAAGATAGCATAACTGCTAATTCTTGGGGAAAAATTAATAACCATCAACTCCAGAAAAAAAAAGGTAAATAATCTAGCAAACTCTAGTTGATATTCCTTTTCGCTGCTGAAAGTGCTCTAAAACTTTAATAAGAATCTGGTTAGCATGAAGTTATTTTTTTTGGTAAGTTGATTAATTGGCCAATAGAATACTGACACACATACAACCTCACCTGTGTGTCATTATTCTATTGGTCAATTGATCAACTTACCCAAAAATGAACTTCATACTTACCACTTCCCTTTAATAATACAGCTGGCCTGGCCTGACATCTGATCTTTACCATTCACACATTTGACTTCAGTAAAGTTTTACTCAAATTCCTTAATCTCTCCATAACTGTTCGAATTTGCTCCGAGATAGCGGTGTACAAAAATCTTTGTGCTGCCTCATCCAGCCCACAAGAGCCAATACTGGGCCATCCAGCACTGGGTAAAGATAAATCCCTAGACATGGAGACGGCAATCTGCTTCATTTTGGGAATGTCAAATTCTATTGGGTCACCAACAGTTATTTGTATTTTCTTGTTACACAGTGGAAAAGGAGGCCTTCTGCCAAAAAGATAATCCTCGGGCATTACCTGTAAATTGGGTTAACAAATAGAGTTAGAACTAAGTGCACAAAGTGAAAATTTGGGCCACAATGTTTCACACCAACCGTCTTGCACTTTTAACATTATTAACTACAACTAGCTGCGGCGCAATGGCAATGCGTATCAAGATAGAACTTCATTCCAAGAAAGCTTCTCCGGATTATGTCAATGCCAGTACTAATGTTCTTGGTGTCGTTACTTATACAAATTTCACATCAAGAGGAAAAATTAAAATCAGACAGTTTGGGAAGGTTGTGCATGCAATGCTGATATATAAGATGCTAACTGTTTAATATCTTGCAAAATTTGGGGAAATTCGACTGAACATAAAACAAACTAACAAAGAAAAGAACAAAAAATATAGATGATAACTACAGCAGCAGCTGCCAGCTAGTCATGGATGCTTTGAGGTGGGGTGAGTTCTACATGGTCACTTCATATTTTCTGGGAGGATTAATCATGCGGGGATTCAACATTGTGTGCCAAGTTCCCTGTGTTGTCCAGGCATACAGTCGATAGAAAGGCTTCCATTGCAAATCATGCATCATGTGGTATGTAAAGTTTTTTGCAACCTGATATCTACAAGGGCATTCAATTGAAGATTGGGAGTTGGAAGCAATGCATTCTTTCTCGATCTTGCTCCATGAGGAGAATCTTACAGGCTAGGATGATACTTTGCAATGGACAGTCCATGCAAGCGGCATTTTCTTTGTGAGATATAATGTTAGTTCAGGTGAGAGTCATTGGGAGGGCTTCCCTAATAAAACTTTTTAGCTGCTCATACATTTTCCTTCTGGATGTTGATCGTGTTTGTGGATCATGGCGCACTCTTGACAACTGATAATTTGAGGGAAGGTTATGGTGAATTTGCGCTGCTTAAGTAGTAGAACAGTTGGATTCCATTAACCATGTTTTTGTCAATAGTGATATGGCTAGGAGGATGTCAAGTGCCTCATTCTCTTTGCTGAACTTGATGTGAATTGAATTATTCCAATCTATGGGTGATTGCTTATTCCTTTTTCTTATTAAATTTTTTGGTTGGAAAGGTGCCCACATCAAGAAAAATAAGGACTCTATCACCTTTTTGTTAGATGTCCATTTGGAGGGAGATAATAGGAGTTTGGAGGGGGTTGTGCTTTCTATGTCTTGTATGAGGTATAGAGGTTCACCAAGGAGATGAGAATGCTTATATAGGCTTCTCTGGGGTAGTTACCATCAAGTCTTAATGTAGTTATCTTTCGATTGCATTCGCATGTTGGATTTTGGAAGAATGGGGTATAGTTGTTGTACCACTTCTGAGTGAAGCATTATTGGCCTGTGCTCTTAGGTGTACATTCCTTGTATACATGGTTTCACACCTTTTTTTTTTTGCACTTTTGATGCAATAAGGCATTCAACAGAGAGAACAAAGAAGATACTTCAAGTGATATATCTGAAGGAGGAGAGACAAAGAAACCGTTTTAAACTTTAACTGATGATCATGTTCTTGTTAACTCTGAAGAAGACGTATGAAAATATTTGGGTTTATAGTATCACACAGACAGCATTGTTTTATTTCAAATAAAAGTAAGGAACACGTTTAACAACTTGAAAGTGTCAAAATAGTAAAAATAGCTACAGCAAGCAACATTACCTTCTCAAAACCATGATGAACAATTGGCAAAACTATTGGGGTTACAGGAGCACGGACAACGAGACTGGCAGTACCCCACTTTAATCGTCTTATAGGTGCATCTTCTTGAGACACTTTTCCCTCCGGAAATGTATGCAACTGCTCACATGAGATAAAGCGACTTCAGAAATTATACGACTGTAGTTCTCACATGAACATAAAAGAAGATACTGAATTTATAACACGAATAAAGACATGAACACCAGCCTACATCATGTGTATCTATTTACAACAATGACAATTGGCAGCACATTTCCTGTTTGAGGGGTTTATTCAGGAACTCTGAGACACAGGAGTTACTATTAGAGGCTAAAGTTGAAGCGCAGTTCCTGCAAAGTTACCACCACTGCCTGAACCAAATAATACTTTTTACTATACAAGTGTCATTCATTCTAAGTGGTTAGAAACAAATAATATTCCACAGACGATAATTACACTCTGCACTTCCCAGTAAGCCCAATTTCCCTGTTAGGCTTTTTCATGCCACTACATATCCCAAGAGTACATCAAACCACAACTCTCAGTCAAACAGCCACCTGATAATAATTGAACTTACTTGCAGAAATGATATGAAATATGATGGTAAGAAAAGAAATGATTAAAGAAAGAAGATAAGAACGACATCAGGTGAAATTTCTACACTGACAATTCATAACCAAACATTCCCATCTCTATTTCCCTAATCGCACCTGTTCACATTCTTTTTTTATTATTAAATTGAGTTCAATTTTCAAAAAAATTACCCATCTCTATTTGCCTAATGATGGTGTAATTCAAGATTTAAAAATCTATTAGTTCATACAAAATCGACTTTCTCAGTAAAATTCGGTAAACGTTGTGGACTCTACCCTTTTAACTTATTAAGGACTTGTTGGAAAGAAAATAAAGATGTTGAAATTCCATGATTATAAATAGGATGGTGAATGCGAAATTTTAAATCCAAGAACAACTCTTCTATTGCATAAGGCTAGCTATGTATAAATAAGACACGAGAGTTTCACATGAAAAAATTGTCCAAACCACTCTAATATTGGCCTTTAAAAAGGACCCATGGATTAGAGTAACAAATTAAGAATGAGTAATACTGTAAAGAAGTAAATAGCTCCTCTGACTGCTTGATTGAAGACAGAATGCTCTATATAATATAAGAGAATACAAGGAGAAGCGAGGCCTTGTGGAATTGGTTCAGACAATCCCACTCCGCATCCAATTTTATGTTGTTTATGAAACTGCAGAAAATAGTCTAACAGAAATCCACGAAAAATTACAATCACATGTTTATAAGAAATAATCACATTAAAAACACCAGAGCTGCACTTTGTTTATGCTTGTAAGGGAAAGGAAAAGGGCAGAGGGGTGTCCCGAAAGCTCATAACTTTTGCCAATAGATGAAAAGACAAAAGTATTTAACTAAGGAAGCTGAGTTATAAGGTTATAGAGAGTACCCATTCTCCACCACTCAAGCAATCAAGAGCTTCACTCATATGTTCCTGATAAATTCCACCACCCCTGGTTATGGGTATGCATTTCCCTGCAGATTTATTAGTTGAGGAATAAATTCACTTTAATTGCATAGCCAAGTTAAACAGCATGAGAATTAATAACAGCAGCAAAATTATTGATAATCCATGAATTCCTAGTCTTTCCACATCATAAATTGTGAAAGATACAATTCCATGGGGTTTAAACTTTTCTCTTCGCGGCGAAACTAAATATGATATTCAGTCCTGTAGATGACTAACAATAATTTATAATTAAGGAACAAGACATACATCACTAGCCTTAGGAAACAACAAGGAATTTCTGTTGGAAGTTTTTCATGCCAAAAATAGCCATCACAGAGTTGATATTACTTTCTATCTATGTTGCTGAATGAGAAGTTCAAGTAGTTCATTACATGATTATAATTTTCTAAAACACTGGAAACACTTTGAAGTAGCATAGCATACTGAATTTAACAAAGAATGAGAGCTAATATTAAAAATTTCTGTGAGTTCTACTTCAATAAATTTACCATATGAGCAAATTAAGCTCAAATATTTGAAAGTTTTTAAAAGAATAAATAATAAAATAATTAACAAACTAATCAATCCAAGCACACGAAAAAGGAAGTAAACACAAAATAATTGCTACATATAAAAAAATACTACACACCAAGTCGGAAAAAATATGACAGCACCGTGTTTTTGAAGCATATGTCTTCAGCAGCTAGTGCCCACCGCGCTAAGTTCACATCCCCTATAGGAAAACCTTTGAATGCCCACATAACAGGGTCATCTAACCTGTGATATCACAAAAACTTCAGGTAATTTTTATAAAAATGAGTAACGAACATATCATGATTTAGCAATATGAGAAGAACCACAGTACCACATGAAGAGTTTTTTAATACCACGAAGTGCAAAAAGGTTTCAGATTACTTATTAAATGAAATTATCAAAATTAAGCCCTTGTTCATTTAATGGACATGTGTACCAGCCTGTTTCTTTGATTATATATACACCTTAAACATTAAGGCTTCTTAGATGTATCATATTTAAACTTTTGGATAATAACTACCGTGATGTCCTCATCCAAGACATGAGGCATTAAATCAGTTTTCCCAACCTTCCCAAAACTGCCCAGGTATATAAATTAATCAGTGAACAAGAGAATTTCCAATATTTCCATTTATTTCCTGCATCACATCTGATGGAGGTAGTTTGCATTAAATAGATTAAGTTACATCAGTTTCCCCAACTTTCCCAAAACTGCCCAGGTTTATAAACTAATTATTAAACAAGCTAATTTGAAGCATTTCCATTGAATTCCTGCATTGCATCTGACTGAGGTTTATTATTTCCCATAACATTTAAAGTAACATTGGAGTGGTTGCCTTTAATCCAACTATCTAGCACTTGGTCATTTTAAAATTCAACTTAAAAGAACCATTTTAGATTAACGTCAGCATCATCTTCAGTTTCAACTTATCAACAAAAATTAAAAATTAGCAAATGATTCAAAGTTTTTGATTCTATTGCAAAGAGTCAACAGTTAACACATTCTCTCAATCTCCTCATTAATTATCTGCTATTATATTAATTTTGTCATCCCTATTTTGATATTTCCTCTATGAACCTCGTCTCCATAAGACTTGAAATATCAGAACAAAACTACAGTATTTCAAAATTCTCAGAATAGATATGTAAATCTAGGTCTCGAAGACAAGCATATACAACAAACTGAATGAGGTAAATGAGAAAATTTGAGAGGGCGGGGGGGGAGGGACTAACTGACTGACGTGGACATGTGATTGCTGACAGTGATGAGGGGAACGCCGGGAGGCCGGGATCGGACGAGGCGCAATAGGGTTTCGGCATTGTGAACGGAGGTGGAGTTGAGTAGATTGGCCACCACTTTGGCGAAAGCGCCGACGGCCATTATGACAATCTTCCTTGGTACACCTCCCAAGTGCTTTGCTTCACCAGCCCACTCCATCGTTCGTCCCATCCTGACTGTTTCTTCTTCTAAAAATTGACAATGAAGAAGAAGATGAAGATGATCAGACAAAGCGGAGTGAGTGATTGGTTAATTATATCAGGTTGGTTGGTCATTAATTACCAGGGCAGGGCTTCAGTTTTGTTTGTGCGCTTGGGGATCTAACTAATTGGTAATTTAGATTTCCCCCTTCCTCTCTTCTAATAAGTCTGGACCCTGGCCACTGGACCTGGACCACCTCACATTTTTGAATTTTGAGTCATAAACTTCGTAATAAAAGTATTTTTAATTTTTGTTAATATAACATATATATAATAATTAAAATATATGTATTTCTATTATGTGTATATATTTTAATTGATTATCTATGTATTTATTTCCAATCAAAATGGCTATATTTTATCATAGTAGTTAGTACTACTACTATATAAGACTCCCTTTTTCGTATGTTACACCATCCGAGGTAATATCCTTTCTAGTTTCTAATATACATAGCGACATCTTGATTTTTTTTAAGTCGGAGAGTAAATTTTAAAAATTTTAAAATAAAAAATATAATATATTCTAGCTAATTCACCATTATATATATAAATATATATGTAGTAAATTTGTACTAAAATCATATAAAATTATACTAGCTTAAATTTTAAGATGCTGCACATTTTTTTTGTTAGGCAAGGAAGGATGTCGCATATTTGATGGAATTATAGTAAAAATATTAAGATTTGCAATCACATTTAAATATTATGCACATTAAGATTTACCCAAGACAGGCTAACAAATAACTTACTTTTGTCGATATATAATCCTAGGAAAACATTCATGCAAAAACTTCAGTAGTATACGTGAAAATAATAAATGAAAAAATACTCGGTATTTCCCTATAGAAGAAGGCACATATAATTAGATTTCAAGCTGTTGCTATTTTTACCCTTTTTAACAAAATCCGAACGTTAAGATAGGATAGGAGACAAGGTAGCAAAATACTACTACTTCCAAACACAAACACAAACATTTAAGAGCACATGTATAGACTCGATTAAAAAGTTCCACATGGATATTTTAATTCCCAAGTCTTAGTTGACCTCACATTCTCAAATTCATTCAATGCACCATGTCCTGGTATAGAACAATATACGACGCATTGAATAATGACTTGGGGAATGATCATACAGACTAAAAGAAATAGCTAGACTAGGAAGACAAACTAGACAACATCTCTTGCACACTCTGGAACAAGTGTAGAGATTCAGAGTGAAGTACGTCGTTTGGCCATTCTCAGTATTCCAGCGAGCCTAGAGAATGTAGTCCAGAAAGGCCCTGATCGTCATTTCCACTACTATTCATCCGTTCACCAGCATTTTGGCTGAACGATTCAAGCTCTTGCTTCCCGAGCTTCTGAACATCCTCAGGTGAAAGTATCTTGATATACCAGACATTATTTACAAATGCACTGCACATGGGATTTATTAATAATAGTTAGTCCTTGGAAAATAAGCATAAACTTGTGAGATCTTCCATGCAGATAAATTATTCTATCAAAGCATCTACAGACAATATGAATGATTTCTTTGGCATCCTAATGTAACGTAGTTTAACAGAGGGGAAAGATGAGGCCCCCTCGGGCAGCAGTGTCTGTCCATCTTTGTCTCTTAACTTTGTTACCTAGGAATACAGTACTTAGTTGGTCTCCAGTTCAGTTCGGAGGAGATACAAATGTGAACCCCATAACTACTTACTATCTCTAGGTTCAGTAAAAAGGGTACGCATTGGATAATCAAGTATAATTAAGTACTTACTCCCAAGGGTCGTCTCCAAGGAGAAGCACATCATTCTCCCTGTCAACAAATACAAGCTGCCAGCCTGATCTTTGAGGGTCTTCAAAAAACCCTTCGATCCCGAACATCTGACCCAGCTCCTCCCGCAGCTCATGATAGCTGTTGAACCGGGTGATGTCCAATGACCTCCCAACTGACCCTGATTTGTAAACCTGCAAACATGCAAACAGCCTCATCCATCCAATAATCTAATACAAGCACAAATTTTAGTTGTATAATGCACAAATCAGTTCTTTGAATGCACCTTTACAAATGTACTGCTAGGGGTTGGTGGGTCAACCTGTCCTGCACCATGCAACAACTCGGAGGAGTCTTGCATAAAACCATAAAGAGAACTCTGGAACCCTGATGCCCCTAATGGCATAGAGGGAATATTGGCATCAATTGAAGTACCAACACTAGACACGGTAGTGGGGAGTAGAAGCCCTGAGGAGTCCATATTAGAACCAAAAAGAGATTGACTTTGGGCATCCAAGCTACAACTTTCTTGGTCCAAAGCAGCATCTTTCCCAGGATATGGGGGAAGTGACAATGAAGCAGACGAATGGACTTGTGCAGGAGTAAACTTTGACACCCAGGATTGATGGGGTGGTTGCTCACCGAGCATGGACTGACCAGTTCTTGTAAAGTTCAAAAGATTTCCACTCCCCTCGGAATTGAGTGACCCCAGCATGTTCTGCATATTGGAAGGGGATATAGACATAGAAGTTTTAGCGTTCGAGTCTGTGTAGTCATTTTTTGGAAATGAAGGAGAGGAAACATTTGATTGCTGCCTCTGCTGGTGCAGTTCGCTTTGGATCATATATGCCTCCGGGTATGCATGATTGTGTTGTTCCTCTGATTGGCTGTTAAGTTGTTGCTGCAGTTGTCTAGGCAGGTTCTCTGGTAGCAATTGGGTTTGTCCATGCAGAATATGTGGAGGGCCTGATTGCTGAATTACTTGCTGCTGCTGCTGAAACAGTGGATTATGGCAGCCTGTGCCAGGATGTTGGACGTACTGGAAAGGCTGCTGAAACTGCATCAATTGCAGTCTCAGTGAATCTCCGCTTCCTGAATTCTGCATACCTGCGGCTAACATAGCTTGGTACTGCTGGTTAAGGTCATTCCGGATGAATGTCGGATCGACTCTCTGTTGCATCCAAGGAAACATACCAGCAGACTGAAAGTTGAGAGAGTGAAGTCCCTGCTCACCAGTTTCCCCTCTTAACCACGTCATTCCATTAACTCCTTCGTCTCTGTTATCTGCAACGGAAGCACACTGGGGGATAATGGAGAAAACAGAAGTCTTGAATTTAAAAATGGTAATTATTTGGCTAATAGTGAAATGGATCTAGCATTATTAAATAGTTTTTGAGAGATCACATCTAAAAACAGGGGGGTAAAGTAATTGGCACCTACCAGTGAAGATGAAACATTTTAGAATCAGCACAGCTACACCTACCTAAGAAGAGAGGAAGGGAAAACTCCCAATCAATGCAATACCTACTTATCGTTGAGCTTTGCTAAAGAATTTGATTCTCTAAGGTTTTGCATTTGGATGCAACTGTTAAAATTGAGCTGGTATTTGTTTGACATAAAGTAGATGTACATGTAAAAGCCTAAATATAGATTTCACAAACGAATGTTTATGGAGATTTTATTACAAATGTATTCAAGCAACTACTTTGGATTGAGTTACATTAAAGCCATACCAATAAGGATTCTGCTTGTACATAAAGAACTAAAATGTGTCTTCTACCTCATTTTTATATATATTAAGTACAACAGCACTCTTTACATTTTCCACTTCCTCTCACTTAAAAATCCAAGCCTTTCTTCTCCAAATGAAGCCTTAAATTTTAATATGTTACCATAACAGCAATCATTTTCTTCTACGCATACATTCTCCGTCTTATTCCTGCATCGCAGAGCCTTTTTGCTTCTTCCTGTCACGACTTGAAGCAGACAAGACGCAGAAGATTGGATACATATCCGCTAAAAATATTGTTTCATGCCTTTTCTGTGTCTCCACTCTCCAAGCCAATAATGTTGATTCTCCGAGTAAAATATGGCATCAGTTAAGGGGTAGAAATAATAGTTCATTTACTCCGAACACTCTTATAACATATTTACATATCCGGATTCGTGTATCATATAAACTCCTTTCCATGCTCAAGACAAGTCTAACTACAGAGATGACGATTTTAACTTTTTATGGCATTCTTCTAAAAAGATGCAACTTTCGGTACTATATTACAGCGACTACGACATCAAATCTGACCGAACTTCTTGAATGCATAGTAAGGTTGGAAGAGACTGGCCTAATTTAGAGTAGTTAGCATTTAATATATTAAGCATGCAGCCCTCTCATGTACAGAGAAGTTGAAGTTTCACACAGATTGAACAGAGAAAATTACATAAGCAACATGGTCCCACTATACAACGATGCAGAAATATATTATTATACATTCATGTCTGGCTAATACCTTGGAAAGACGACGCTCCAGGATACCATGGCCGTTTCATCCTAAGCGGGAACAGTGATGGATACATTGGAAAAGTAGTCAAAGGCTCAATTTCCCATAATGACACCCGTGGCTGCCTCTCGCCTGCAGTTGACTCATCCCAACCAACCTATACATAAAAGGAGATTGAACAAAACAGGACACGGTGAGGAAAAGTAAAAGTGTCTACAGAAATATGGTCCAGGTACATTTGTCATCTTTACAGCAGTGAGAAACAACCAATCAAGATATATATAATAAATGAAAGTACTCAATCATGAATCAATCCAAAAAATCCCCGTTCTTCAAAGAAAGTTAAAGAAACTAAGGAAAGTCAAATACTACTCACAAAAAATGAAGGAGCAATAAATAGAGAAGCAATATAGCTGTAACACCCCAGTCCCACATCGAAAGATAGGGGAAAAAATTTGTCTGCATATAAGAAAATAAGTTACTACCAATAGTACCTTCAAGTCGTGACCTTTTGGGAGCCTGTGGTGGGCTAGATGACCCAAGAAGATACTATTGGGCCAGTGATTTGAGACCTTATTTGGATGGATTTGATTTGATTCGGACTTGGAATTTGACCCAAGATTTGTTCCGGACTCGGGATTTGACCCAGGTTGTTTCATATGGTATCAAAGCCGACTCTCGAAAGCTCAGGTCGGGTCATCCGATCGGGTTGCCAGAGGTGGGGACACGAAGGCTGGTGGTATTATCCCACAATGGAGATCCGGAGGTGGGGACACGAAGCCAGCCGGTATTATCCCACAATGGCTAGAGAGGCAAAGATCTTTGGGCCCGTGTGTGTGATCGGATTCTGACGGGGACGTCAGAAATTTAAGTGGGGGAGTTTGTAACACCCCAGTCCCACATCGAAAGATAGGGAAAAAATTTGTCTGCATATAAGGAAATAAGTTACTACCAATAGTATCTTCAAGTCATGGCCTTTTGGGAGCCTGTGGTGGGCTAAGATAACCCAAGAAGATACTTATTGGGTCAGTAGTTTGAGGCCTTATTTTGATAGATTTGATTCGATTCGGACTTGGGATTTGACCCGAGATTTGTTCCGGACTCGGGATTTGATCCGGGTTGTTTCAATAGCTCTCTCGAGTCTTGATATAACAAGAAAGTGGTTTCTGCTCTTTTCCATTTTTTTAATAAAATAAACATAAAAACAACAGGATACTATCAAGGTGTCAAAAAGAGCTTCAAGAGCAGCTAGGTCTAGAGGGTATGAGCCTCAAGTTCATGTATAACTTCCATACCATGGATTGCACACAACACTGAATATCATCCCCAGTTCTAATAACACAGAATCAACTGTCAACTATAAATTTGTTGATGAAAGCCATAGTACTTAACGAACCTTCCAATTTTCTCAGACAAGTTTAAGTTGTTGCATGGATGTGAAACGTCTAATATCCAACATTCGAGTTTCTTTATTGACAAGTGAAGGTTATGAGTAATGCATAATGAGACAAAAAACTACAAAATCTAAGAACAGAGCTGAGAAATGAAAAGTTGATTGGTGCTCGACTAATTTGGAAGAGAAAATAATACAAAGTTCAGCACCAAGGACAAACTACATATCAATTAACCAGTCTAAATACATAAAGCAGTGTTTAGACTTTAGCAAGTCATGAAACAGTTTAGCACGAAAATCATCTATCCTGAGATGTGACTATATTGTGTAATGTTCCACGCAACAAATTACAAATCCATAATGATGTTAGACGACGGTGCAATAAGAAACCGAAGGGAATGAACCAGTCAAATGCCAAATGACAAAACATTCATATAATAACACTACATGGGACATGTATAACTAATATGATTTCTTTCTTTAATTGGTAAAGCATAATGTTACTTAATCATGCTTCATGCATAATAAAATACTAACTAAGCACGCAGCAAATAGAACATGTTAAAAAAAAGATGTATAACCAAAACATTTAAGGATTGAGCTTCAGGATTAGAATAATTTTTATATGATTTACTAAGAAAGAGAACCAACAGAAAGAAAATTTAAGGAAGTACACAGGTTTACAAAATTCTGAGAAATAAACACCAGGGTAAGTATATATATGAAACCAGTGCTTGTTTAAATTCTTTACCTTGACAGATCGCCAGTGAGAATTTGGCCAGCGAACAGGATCTAAGTCACCAATGCCTGTGATTGTGCCCATGTACCTGGATAAAAGGAGTCATCCATTTGTAAGAGAACAAGAAATTTCATAAGAAGCACATGCAATCTGATTCAACGGGAGCCCCACCATTTAATCAATGGTAGATGACATGTATATTGCATTGTATTTAGGAACAATGCAGATACAAATATAGTAACTGCAATTTCTTTCTGAACTTACAAGGGTAACAGTGTAACTACATAGAATTAAAACATGCAGTATCTCCGGTGTCTGCTGCAAACATTAGTGAGATTCGATTATATGATTATATACTAAGCCAGTAAAAGTATCTTGCAATGAAAAATAATCATGTCATGTACACACAGTGTTGTTAAAGGCGTACCTAGGCACGCGCCTAGGCGTGAGGCCCATCCCAGCCAAGTGCCTCGCCTAAGGCGAGGCTCCTTCAATGAGGAGCACTCAAGGCGCACGAGGCTCGGGCTGTAATTTTTTTTTCTAAGCAACCTAGACCATTAATTACAACCTCCTCCTCCAAGTAAGTCTCTCCCTTCTCCTTATCTCCTCTTTTTTTCTTTTCTTTTTTAATTCTCCTCTTGCCCAAAAAAAGACTATTTTACAAAATACTAAGAGGTTATGCTGCCCAATTTTTCCCAGAAATTTTGGGTACTTTACTCCACTACTATTCCAGTGTTTACCAACTCATGAAATAATAAAAGGTGTATATAACTTATAAGTATTTTTTTTAATATTTAAATATGCATTTATATTGTTGTTTAGTGTTTACTACTTATATATATATGTAATATTGTAAGTATTTAACTATGTACTTATTTAGAATGTAATTATCATATGATTATATCACTGTATCACTATACTACATAGGCATAGTCATTGAACTTGTTATAGAAACTTTTTGAACATACTTAGAAATTTGTAAAATTACTTAATGGTTAATAAATTTGATACATAAATGATTAAATGTGTGTGTGTGTGTGTATATATATATATATATTATTTTTTAAATATGTGCACCTAACTTCATGAAGCGTGGGCCTCGCCTTGCGCCTAAGTCCCATGGAGACCTTTGCGTTTCGAGCAGTAAATAACAATGTGTACACATCCCAACTGTCCTTCAATAAAGGCATGGGGAAAACGGCATGTGCACTAAACAATATGTCCACCCGTTCTACAAGACTATGTCCACTAGTAACTTTATAACGAACAAGAAGCAGTAAATTGTGATGCAATGTTACAATGTTGTATGTCATCCATAACAAGTTTACTCCCTTGAAGATGCAAATCACACTCCACGCACACTACTTTAATTATGTCAATGCTACACACGTAAGAAATACAAGTTGTAGAAAGTAGCAGTACTTAAGAACTAGTTACTGCCATACCTCCGGACACTTGATTCTTCAGTTTCAAAAAGCATTCGAAAACGCATCCCAACAGAAACGCGTGTGTGAAGAACCGCTTTGAAATACTTCGAAAGGGGTATGACAAACTCAGATGGACTAGCCCTGAGTAAAACTAAAGTGTAAGTAGAAAAGAATAAAAACTATGAAATAAACATCTTATTTTTGTTCATAACAATAGCCACCTTGGGTTATAAAAAATTGTGAAACAGCTATTAGTGGCAGCTGCATGGGCAGCAGCAGCGAGCAGTCCAATGTGCATGCTATCACTTGAAAGAACAGATGATGGCATCACAGTTTGCGGTCGAATGGCCCGACGAATTCCCAAAAGGAGCTGATTTTTCTCATTCCTAATAAGTAAATTTAGAGAGGGGGAGGGGCACAAAATATGAACATAACCTAATCAAGATTTCACAAGAAACCGGGACTAAGAGTATTAAAACATAACAAATATACAAGATAGCAAATACCAGATAAAAAGAACAGAATCTCCAGCAACAAGTCTCTTGGCACTGACAAAAACGCTCCATCCAGTAGTTAAAAGATGTCGTTTTGGCTGCCCTGCGTGATGAGGGGTAAAAATAGATTCACCATTTTGTAGTAAAAGATCAAAAAATATAAAAAACATGCCAACAGAAGCAAAAAGTTGTTCTTTACACAATCTAACAGAATCTCCTTAAATATGGAAACAACAAGTAAATAGCTACCGTACATATAATAGGGGAGAAAAAAGGAGAATTCCACCTAATTAACCTGGAGTGATTCCCCAAGGATATAAACAACAGAGATATAGCTAGAAAGCAAAACCAGCAATCAATCAGCCAGACAAGTGTCTAAAAGTACAAGCTAGCAGCTCCCTCAAAAGTCCAATCTTTAACAAGTGCAATCAAGAGGATTACAAAGAGCACTCTTTCAGTATCACTCTTAGTTTTTCTTTAAGTATATTTCCTTTACTTTCTCTGTTGCTCTTTCTACCATATTAGAATAGGTATGGCACACTCCAACTTTCATGCTTCTACCTGGAACTCCAAAGTTCTGGAAGACCACTTTTTAACCCCGTGGGCATTTTCCTTGTTTTTTTCTTTTTCTTTTCTTGGATTGATTTGGCTAGTTACTGGACCAGTTTAACATCAAAACGTGCTGCTTCTACTGTTTCAGTGGATATGGGTTGAACCTTCAGAAGATGTTTATAAAAGGCCTTATATGAGCTTTACCCTCAAAGAAACATGACATTTCAAGTCGGGGAGTCCTATCAGCTAAATGTCATTTTTTATATGATTGAAGTTTAGATTGAAACCAGAGAAAAATGATAGCAAGGAGAAGTTGTCTCTTATCAGTCTACATCAATGTTTTATAAGATGGTTAGTGCTTTCTTACATCAATGTTTTAAAAGATAGAGCAATCAGCTTAATCAAAGTGTTAGTAACAAGAGGAATGCAAAATCAATTTTTTAAGTATCTCATCAGTCTATGTCAACTAATGATTTTCATAGTTTTCATATAGAGTGTCACAATAGATTTCATTTCTAATCACATTATCATATAGTTTTGAGAAACCTTTCGAGAGTGGAGAATTGGCACTAAATAGTTGATTTTATACGTATGAATAGTCTAAATACAAGGAAGTAGGAAATAAGCCTTAGGATCGAGAAAATAAATTTTATGCAATAAAACACTAGGGCACAGAATAGAAGTAGAGATTGGTGACAATTTGTGTCCTATCTGAGAATTTTACAAGTTCCACTTGAACCCAAAGAAGTTTCTCCTTCTTTATTTGAACCAGTCGTTGCACACACACTTAAGAAGCATTCACTTGATACCACCTTGAATGTGTCATATATTCTGTTGGCACTACTCTTGGGAGTTGGGACGAGGTTTTTTTTATTCTTTCTCATCCAATGAGAATAGTGGATATCCTAATGGGCTTGACGAGACATGCAACTGGATACATATATATGATGAGCAAAGAAAGTTAACAAGTTTTGTTTACTTGATAAGTTCAAAAGACTATGACTTCATTTATGTTATGTTATATAGAAATTCTAGTCATTTTATTCAAGTTTAAAGTATCTTGGTGTCCAAGTAATATATTCAAACGCCTCAGATGTTAATTAATTGTTTAGCTTTAAATGAATTGAACAGGTATAAATCTCTCTCTCTCTCTCTTTCAATTGTTCTTCTTCATTCCTTCCTTCTCTTTCAAATTCTTCATCCCTTTTCATAGCACAACACCTCCCCTTAAGCAACCATGAATTAGAAATATGTTCGTTTCATTTTCTGCAAACTTCCCTTCTCCTTTAATCTATTCTCAGTTTTCACTTACAGTCCATATTCCAAAGATTGATGATCTCCCAACCACGCCATATCCCTTAATAAAATAAATAGTACATTCTCAAGTCTCAATCTCAAGTTGATGTTATACTTTCTATTCGGAATGTCCCAAAATGTTTGATACTTTGAGAACTCCAATAAAATTATAATTTGGATGGACTAGATTATCCTTGTACAAGTTAAAGAAAAGTTTAACTACCACACAGGGGCGGACGCAGGATTTTCGGTAAGGGTGGGCACTCTTTTAATTAAACTAAAAATAATAATAATAAAATTCATCAAATACAAATTTCTATTAAAACACATAAAAGTCACTAATGGCGCGACATCCTTTTCTGCCATTCTCTTCTTCAGTCCTTCCCTCTTATCTCGTGTTTCTCTCTCTACGTAGTAATAATACTAACACTAAGTATTCACAAAAAATTATGCACAAACAATATAAAAAAAGAGAGAGAAAATAGGGAGTCGGACCGACCGTGAGATGTTTTAGACATTTTTATTGATAAAAAATACATAGGTCCTACTCTTTGTGCACAGTTTGTGCACAAAGTATTATCTTTTACTCTTTTAGCGTTTTGTTCCTTCCAATGTTGCTTGCTGCTATAAGTTAAAAACATTTTTTTAAGGGGAGCAACATTTACTATACTATCCCTATACTAATAAAGATTTCCAAAAAAACAAGGGTGGACAAGTCAATATGTACATCATGTACATCAAGTCACATGGTGTCTCAACGACACCATGTGAAACCTTGCCTACCAAAACCAAAAGTTACTAGATGTATCCTCAGTAAATTAGCTTATTCAACTTTCATGTATATATATATATAATAAATATATATATAGATCAATCTAGGTTCAAAGTTGGATGGAAATCATTATCTATCCAACCCATCTAAGTCCATTCATCGGAAATTTAAATGGCCAAACTTTAAGCTCGTCTGCATAATAATATTGAGGATGGTATAAACTATATTGTGGACAAGACCCACATAGTTAAAATACAAAATTACCTAGTTGAATTTCAGTCCGCACAACCTTGACGACGACTTCTCCAACTAGCGAACACTTAGCTCAATTTCTCTCATATTTTCTCAATTCTCTTCAAAGGATGCTGAATACAATCACCTCTACCATCAAAACTACTGCTCTCTCTCCCTTTTATTTTACCATACAAAGTGTTTCAGATCTAGAATTTGAATTGGCAATGCAATTTCACGACAAAGTTCAATGGTCTTGAATCTAAAACAGGGGGCTTTAGTTATAGAAATTGTTATTCTCTCTTCTTGTTTGCAAGATGGTTTTCAGATTATTTTTTTCTTAAAACGGAAAATAAAACTATAATTCTCTCTGTATTGTTTACAAGTTGAGATTTAAAATGGGTTTCAGAATAATTTGCAACAGTGATGAGTGGCGATGGAACTTGACTTCGATAGCAGAAAAAGAAGTCAAAATCAAATTAATATGGTACTTTCATTCCTCAATAGCCATGGTCGTCTTATATTTTTTAGTGTACCCAAAACACACAGCAAACTCGATGACAACCAAAGACGAGGAAGAGCATAACAGTATATATTAAAGTAGAACAACAACGGATAAAAGAAAGAATTTAAGCTACCCAGCCCAACATAAGCATAGAGGGAAGAAGAAGGTGGTTAAGAGAGTTTGAGAGAGAAACATCCACACAATAGTTATTGTGCGGGTTGGGATTTTAAAGTAGGGCATTTTTGTATTTTGGTTCTATGAGCTTCGACTACATAATAATTTGCAGTGTCCTCCTCAAAACTATTTTGTGAATTGGGTTAATTTTAAGTCATCAATATGACCTTGGACGGTCTAAGATGTGTTAGATGGATAATGATCTCCATCCAACATTGGATCTGGACCGGTCTCCTACATATACATTTATATTTATATATATATATATATATATATATATATATATATATATATATATATATATTATATATATATATCATCTTAGTCAAATCCTGCAGAAAGACGAAACAGAACATAAATCAAGCAATATAGGAGCAATCCCCAGAATATCATCATTTACTTTTTTTTGTAAATGACCAATAATACATATTTCATAGCCTTCAAAACCAATGTTTCAAAAAAACACTACCAATCAATGTTAAGGTAATATCTGAATTTGTCGTATTTCGCTTATAATGAAGTTGAAGGCTTAATATATAAGGTTGACCTAAGCTTTTGACTCAAGTTGGGTGCAACAATTATATTTATATTAAAGTCTTCATTATTGGACTCCCTTGGCTCCTTAGTAAATTGGTATCAGAGCCATGATTCTGAAAGACTCTCAATTAATGTGTGATGAGAAGTTCTCAAGTAATTTTAAATAATTCTTAAGCTTTAGCATGTTGAGAGTATATAATTCACAATCAAGGGGTAGCGGATTGTCGATGTTGAGACTCACATGTTAAGGGAAGATTTGTTAAGGTAACATGTGAACTAGTTCAATCCCACATTGGTGTTTAAGTGTGAAGTTGAAGGCTTAGCTTAATATATAAGGTTGGTTTAAGAGCTATCAGCTTAAGTTTCTGGTTCAAGTTGGATTCAACAATTATCTTAAGCACTCCTTCGGCTCCCTAAAAATCTTCTCGGTTCAACTTTTGTTACAAAAAAGAGTTCTACAAAGGAATGCAGGATTGCAGCTATTGCTACACGCAATTGGCATACTTGATCGTTTGAGAAAGCAATAAATTATGCAATCACTAATGTGAACCAGGTAATACCTCTCATCCAAAACCAGAAGTGAGCAAACATTCTCAAACAATTAAAGAACCCCAAAATAATTAGATGTAAGCAATCTATCCAAGAGTAAAACTTCTAACACCACCCTATAATGCCGCTAGCTATGCCCTTCTTGGTCCCCGGCGCAAAAGTAATCTTTGTATTATTGTAAAACCTATGAAGATAAGAAACCAAAGTAAATTCTTAATTTAGTGAAATAGTACTACTAGATGAAAGTGAATTTTCAAGACAATAATTAAGAAATATTTTGAAAATATCAATACAATGACAAGCAGAAATAAGCAATGAAAGAGAACAAACATCAGTTCCACGATCAACTGAAATTGGAAGATTAAGAGGGTGGGGGAGGCAATGCACATACATAGGTGACACTTTGATATACTCATAGTGTCTTCTATTCAGTACAGATGTGTCATCAACTTCAGGCTGTATAGCCAGTGAATTACATATAAAATACCACAACTTCCCTCAAGTTTATCGCAAATTTATTACCAATAGGCTCAAATAATACATTAATGAACCCAATGTAATTTGCAAAACCACTCTCAATAATTTAAATTTTTAGATGATGCATGAAAGTCATACTTACCCCTGAAAATATGCCTAAACTTCCATTCAACATCGTGGAGATCCCTAGCAATCAGTTCCTGAGCAGGGGGCTGTTGTGAGAAATCCTGTTGGATCCAAGAAAAAGAAAATTAGTTTTAGCAGAAGGCTGGAGTGGGAAATGCGGAACAAGAAGAAAACTATACCAGTGGAGGGAAAACTTTCTCCGCAGCACGACGAGGAACAGAGAACCCTCCATGGGTACTAGTATCACTAGCTGTTAGCGTCTTGCAAAAATAGTTTGTTGGCTGCCTGCTCGGAATCCCCAGCTCAACAGGAAGATATGTATCCTTTTGCTCTTGCTAAGAAAGTGCCCTCAAGTTATTATTATTATTTTGATAAGTGTATCCAAGTTATCAAGTTTCAACTCAATTCACAATTAATTACTAGAAAACAATTAATATTAGTGGAATCTTGAAACTACAAGTCATGACTACCGGTGTCAAAGGCTGCAATGTCATTTGAGCATATACTTCATCCGTTTCAACATCTGCCTGAAATTTCACCGAGAAAAACAAACATCAACTTTTTTGATGATCTACATGACATGAACAAACATATAACTATGATTAATAGAATATAACCCACATGCATTGTGATATTGTGGAGTTGGCAGATCAACTGTGCAGGCAGGCTTGGGTAATTGGGAATGTGAGCATCAACTTCTTTATTAGTTGTGGCAACAACCTGGTTTCCAAATTCCAATTTGGCTCCTTAAAATTTGATTTTTTTGAGTCGATAAAATATATAATTTTGAATACATTGCAGAATTATATATACTAACAACTGAAAACATTAAGTAGCGAATACATAATAATGGATGGGAAAAAATCGGCCTCATTGAGTTCAAACCTGCTCACTGTGGCCCTGAGGGAAGTAAACCACACGACTACCTAGTGTTGGTAGGGACACGAGGGGACCAGCACAGGCATGCCATAACTCTGAATTCAGACATTTCTTCTCTCCTTCATAAATTTTAAAGTAATAATTAATTCATCCATTCATAGTTTATCAATTGCTAATCTATTTTCTAATGCATTGCAAAAAAACAAAGATGTTGACGGCATGGAAGTCCATAATGCAACTTAGAAAAAAACAATAGACAAAGACAAACATAGAAAAGTCAAGATTAAAAAGAGGAAAAAAGGAAAAAGGTGTGTGAATGTGCGTGAAAGAGAGGGATGGGGGAAGATAAATACCTTCATGAGCCTGCTGACCCAATCCTGATGTTGAAAGCTTCATAGTTTTATCTAGTACCTCAGCTCAGCTTAAATATATAATTATATTAAAAAATGTAATAATAACACTTTAAAACCCTCTGCAGCTGATATAACCCTCATTAGCACGTACAATTAGAATGTTGTTGATACCTGAATATTTCCTCCAGTAAACCAACTCCCCATCCTCAATAACCGCTTCACTAACCTTCATCCTCTCTCTCTCTATCTAACACCCCACCCACTCAAAATCACTCACAAATTACAGCAGCACAAAAAAAAACACAAATCGAACAAATCAAACAGAAACTCCCAATCTCTACTACCTAGCTCGTGAATTAAATGATAAAGTAAGACGGTACTAATGCTTCCACCACAAAAAACGAAAACCCTAACCGAGCTCATAGAGCCGCACGTTCTTCGATAACGCCATGAGTGAGCCGAGCGAACTCAAAAATGGAGATTTTAGTGGCTAATCGCTGTCGCTGGAAGATATATAGACAGAGAGAGAAGTTCTTCTTCTCTGTTTTTATACCGCACCCGACCAAGTTCGACCCGGGAGCTGTAGAGTGAGAAAATTTTGTGAGGAGAGAGAAAGGGGCATCAGAGTGTAGTAGTAGTAGTATTATATCTCTCTTCTTATCTCTCTCTCTCTATATCTATCTGCAGATAGAAAAGGAATCCAGATCGTAGGGGAATCCGTACCTGATGATCTTGACCGTTGATTATCTTACAGATATGACAGCAAGCATGTGCCACCATCCTCCAGTGGTCGTTGTCAGAGTACGGAGCTTCAATATTGTATTGCACATAAATTTAAGAGAGCGTGTCAAGGAGAGAGAAAATATAAATAATTACTCTTTTATTTTAAAATATAAAATTCATATAAATATTTTAAAAAATAATAAATCTTATAATTTGTGATATTTTTTTAAGTAATTTATGATATTTATAATTATATTATTATAAATTAAATGAATTAATGTAAATTTTACATTTAAAATATTTTAAATTAATTATATATTAATTTTATAATTTAAAATAAAAAGAGTATTAAAATAAATAAAAAGAGAGAGAGACTGTAATAGGAGAGAGAGACCGACTTCCTCAGCCTCGAGATAATTGAGATTCATATTATTACTCCCTCAAATTAATATTATTTGTGGTTAATTTTAAGAATTAAAAAAATAATAATAAAAATAAAATAAAAGTAATGTTAAAATTATATACAAACATGATAATTGAACAAGTATTTTTTGACTTTGATCCATACAGCGATTTTAGAGGGTGTCGTGTGAGAGAGGAGTAGTAAAAAAAAATAATACATGCATCTGCCTAACTAAATTAACTGACAAATAAACAAATTTAATTATTCTTTTACTTTTGAAGGAAAATGATATTTACAGTCCAATAGTTTTTTTTTATAGCCTTTTGAAAAGATAATATAAAATTAGAATTAAAAAAAATATGGAACAAAAGGCAAATAATATTTTACATTTCAATTTGTAATTGATTTTTCTTTTTCGTCCATTTAATGTTTTGTTCGATAGAAGAATACAATGATGAGAAGATGCATAAATAGGAACCGTATGATTTACAAGTAGTACCATATTTAAACATCACAGCAATGACATCAACAAATTCAATCATTAAATTAACAATTACTCCATAATTATGAACCGTATGTTTTTTCCTTGCTCCTTGCGTTCTAAAAAATAAAATCCCAATTATTATTAAAACCCCGTTTGCAAGGGTAATTCCAAAATTATAATTATAATAACAAAACTATTAACTAGTAGTCCTAAATCTAAATTTAAAAACAAACATGACACTTGAAATTAATAGTCTTATATAAATATAAGTATTACAAATAAACATAGCCCTAATAATAAGTATAATTATTACTCGAGAATTGGTTTTGGGAAGAGATCAGAAGTCTCTTGTTTTTTTAGAGAAGAAAATTACGATTTTGGGCTCAAAAGTTTCCTCCAGAAGATTTGGAAGGAAACTAATTAAAGATTTACTAGTCATTTAGACGAAAAGATTAAAAAAAACCAATCCCTCCAATACTCTCAAATGTAATTCTATAAGGGTAAAATAATAATAATAATAATAATAATAATAATCCTTCCAAATTTTTACTATGTGAAAATTAACATTTACACAAATGAGTAGCAACTAACATTTTTACTTGTGGATTTAAATATCAATTCACGATCACAGTGCAAGTAGACAATGGGATTAGTGTTCAAAAACCATGATATGTTTATTTACTTACTGGCACTAAAAGAGTGGTAAAAAGCTGGTTGTTTACTTACCCATCACTGAAGAAGTCCAAATTGTTGGAGCAATCAATGTACTCCCTCCGTTTTTTAATATAAGTCGATTTAGATAAATATTTTTGTTCTTTAATATAAGTCGTTTGAAAATTTCAAGTAAGCATTAATTGCTTAATTTTCAATATTACCCCAAGTATTAAATATAACTTTGGTTCTCTCATTATTTTTTATCCAATAAATAACAAACTCTTCTTCTAATACAAGGGCAATATAGACAATTGATATTATAGTTAATGCTATACAATTATTACCTTAATACTTGACCTATACTAAGGAACGGAGGGAGTATAAAAAAAGACTCATCACCACATAACTAACATACATACCTTTTAGCGTTTGGTAGTAGACCTATAGGCAATATAATAATAATAATAATAATAAGGCAATAAATACACACGTGTTGTAAAATCTCGATTGGAGGAAATTCATATGCCAGCTAGCATGCTTCTTCTTTCCTTCTTATTTCCTCTGTGATAATTGATTCTCCTACCCGTGACTCCTTTTCCTTCCCTATATAAAGGGATGAATGTTGAATGAAAATAAAAGAAGAAAAACATCTCAGAAGAATTTATCTCTCTTTCTCTTGCTTATTCTCTCTAAATTTAAGCAACAATTATAATAATATATTTATACACTTCGCTAAAGTTTTACAACACGTTATCAGCACGAGACTCTAACCAACTGAGACGGTAAAATTAAATTCTTGAAATTTACTATTATACTGTCGGTTGGGCTATGCCACCAATAATATAATTTTATTCTTATAATTACATTTAAATTCTGTTATTTACAATGGTACCATCTATCCTTGTTAATCTTACAAGACTTGGTGGGAATTTTTTTACCATTTATTATTCTGTTGGAATATCATGTGCGAATTTCGCCTGACCTTATTCCATTATTTATTATTCTGTTGAGAATAACCTATAACCTGTCTGTGCGGTCTACCGCATGCCGGGTGAAGATCCATTTGTATTATACTAATAACATAAATATAAGAATATTTATATTTGCATTTTATCACCACTTGAGGTCGTGACGTAGTTTATTTTTCTATATTATACATGCAATTATTTATTGTTTTAATAAATAATAATTATGTTTTAACCCAGAATAGATGGCAAACTTGGCAAAAATAGATTTTTCTATTTTGAAAATATCTGGAAATAATTATTTGGCTTGGGCACTTGATGCAGAATTGCACCTTAGTGCAAATGAGTTAGAAAAGACCATTGAATCAGGAAATACAGCTACTTAGGCACAAAATATAAAAACCATAATTTTTCTTCGTCACCATATTGATGAAGGATTAAAGACTGAGTATTTAACAGTCAAAGATCTTTTGTCTTTATGGACACAATTGAAGAAAAGATTTGATCACCAAAAATTGATTGTTCTCCCTAATGCCAAATTTGAGTGACTTAATTTAAGGCTATAAGATTACAAATTAATTACGAAATATAGTTCCAATATTTATAGAATAACCTCTACTTTGGCTTTGTGCGGAGATTCAGTTTTTGAAACCCAAATATTGGAGAAAACACTCTCACTTGTGGATTTAAATATCAACTTTTCATTCAATTTATTCTGGATTATATACTATGAAAATTAGAGCAATCGAGTCTCATACTGTTATGATTTCAAAAATCATAAAACCTAAATCCTTTATGCTTTGGCATGAAAGACTCAGTCATCCAAGTACTTCTATGATGTGTCGTATTATTGAAAATTCTACTGGTCATCCTCTCATAGATAAGAAGGTTTTTTCTAGTAGTGAATTTTCTTGTGTTGCGTGTTCTCGAGAAAAATTAATTGTTCGACCATCACCAGTAAAAATTTATAAAGAAGCCCCAAAATTTCTAGAGAGAATTCAAGGAGACATTTGTGGACCTATTCACCCATTGTCTGGCCCATTTTGATATTTCATGATTTTAATAGATGCTTCAACTAGATGGTCTCATGTTTGCCTTCTCTCTTCTTGAAATTTTGCCTTCTCGAAATTTTTTGCTCAAATAATCAAGTTACGGGCTCAATTCTCGGATCATCTAATCAAGTCAATTCGACTTGATAACGCAATTGAATTTTCATCAATGACTTTTAATGATTTTTATGACTATTGGCATCTCCATTGAGCATTCCGTTCCTCATATTCATACACAAAATGGTTTAGCTTAATCTTTAATAAAAAGACTTCAACTAATTGCACGACCATTAATGTTAAGGGCTAACTTCCCTACCTCAGTTTGGAGTCATGTAATTCTTCATGCTGCATCCATCATTCGAGTAAGACCAACGGCTCTTCATAAATTTTCTCATCTACAGTTAGTTCTTGGACAAATACCCAACATATCACACTTTCGAGTTTTTGGAAGTGCAAGTATATGTTCCAATTACACCTCCACAAAGAAACTAAGATGGGAGCCCAACGAAGAATATGTATTTATGTTAATTTTGATTCTCCTTCTATTATTCAGATATCTTGAGCCTTTAACTAGAGATGTTTTTACTGCACGTTATGTAGATTGTCATTTTGATGAAACTATATTTCCTCCATTAGGAGGAGAGAAAGTTTTAAATAAAAAATTCTCTGAAATATAATGAATGCATCAGATTTAAATTCACTTGATCCTCGTACAGGACAATGTGAAATTGAAGTTCAAAGAATTATTCATTTACAAAATATTACAAATCAAATGCCAGATGCATTTAATGATGCTAGAAAAGTAATAAAGTCACATACACCTACAGTGAATACTCCAGCAAGGATAGAAATACCTATTGAAAAAGCAATTCCCGGAGAATTGACGAATAAGGTAATAGAAGAATCTAAACCACGTCAGAAGCGTGGAAGACCGGTTGGTGCAAAATACACTGTATCACGAAAATCAAAAGCAAATAAGGGAATCCCTGAAGGAATATCCCGCTCCAGAAGTAGCACTTATTCCAAGATTGGAAATAGCCCCATAAGATGTACAAACCGCTCTAAAAGAAGCACATATTCCAAGAGTGGGAATAGCCCCAGGAGAGGTTCAAAATCTCAGTGAAGGGATAAGAGATAAACACCAAGAGATCTCAATAAATTATGTACATGATAAGAAAATATGGGATCGAAACAAAGTCATGATTGATGACATATTTACTTTTTCTATAGCATCAGATATTACTTTGATTCCTGACACGGATCCTGAACCACAAAACGTGAAAGAATGTCGAAAAAGAAAAGATTGGCCAAAATAAAAAGATGATATTCAAACTGAGCTACAATCTCTATTGAAAAGAGAAGTATTTGGACCAGTAGTCCAAACACCGCTGGGTGTAATTTCGGTTGAAAATAAATGGGGTATTTGTACAAAAGCGAAATACACGACACGACCTGATATTACTTTTGCTGTCAACTTGTTAGCAAAATACAGTCAACTTGTTAGCAAAATACAGTTCATCTCCGACTAAGAAAAATTGGGATGGGATCAAACACATTTTGAGATACCTCTGTGGAAGTATAGATCTTGGGTTATTTTATCCAAGAAATTCAACGTCACAATTGGTTGGATATGCCAATGCAGAATATTTATCATATCCACATAATGGAAGATCACAAACAGGTTATGTATTTACATATTGTGACACAGCTATATCCTGAAAATCCACAAAGCAAACCATAACAGTTACATCTTCAAATCACTCAGAGATTCTCGCTATACATGAAGCAAGTAGAGAATGTGTTTGGTTGAGATCAATTATTCAGCATATTCAAAAGTCATGTGGATTACCATCAATCAAAGACATTCCTACAATTATGTATGAGGATAATGTTGCATGCAATGCTCAACTTAGAGGAGGTTACATCAAGGGAGATAGAACAAAGCACATTTCACCTAAATTCTTCTTCACACATGAGCTACAAAAGAATGATGATATAGATGTGCATCAAATTCGATTATGTAATAATTTAGCCGACTTATTCACAAAGTCGCTACCAAATGCAATGTTTGCGAAACTTCAAAAAAGGATTGGAATGTGTCGACTGAAAGAGTTGTGACAACATTTCATCCAGAAGTAATGAATTCTTTTTTAGGGGAAGACTGTACTCTTTTTTCTTAGTCACGATTTTTATCCCAATGAATTTTTCGTGACAAGGTTTTAACGAGACAGTCAATTAAAAGATATTTATGTAAATATATGTACTCTTTTTCTCTTCGTTAAATTTTTCCCACTGGATTTTCTTAACAAAATTTTTAATGAGACATAATCTTTTATCGTAGGGAATCAGGGAAAGTGTTGTAAACATGTAATTCTCTCGATTGGAGAGAATTCATATGCCAGCTAGCATGCTTTTTCTTTCCTTCTTATTTCCTCCGTGATAATTGATTCTCCTACCTGTGACTCCTTTTCCTTCCCTATATAAAGGGATGAATGTTGAATGAAAATAAAAGAAAAACATCACAGAAGAATTTCTCTCTCTTTCTCTTGCTTATTCTCTCTAAATTTATGCAGCAATTATAAGAATATATTTATACACTTCGCTAAAATTTTACAACACTAGCATTTTTAGTATTTTCATGACACTAACTAACAAACTAACTAGAGTTTCCAAAAATGTAAGCGTTGTTTTATTGTTTCTCATTATCCTAATTGTCATAAAGATACACAAAACCATTAAGCATTATTTTCCATCATGGCCTGTAAATTCAGCAACTACCTACTACTACTTGTGTTCAGCAGTGCAAAAAGATCAAACCCTTCCAAAGTTCAATTCTTTTCATACAGTTGAGTTCTAAAACTGCATTCATGTTCAGGAAGAATTGTAGTGAAAATTCAATTACAAACACAAGTACTAGTAGTGTTATTTAACATCAGATAAACGTCCTCTTCACCTAAAATGTTGCATCATATACAGGACAGGAATTCTTTAGGCACCAACGTCATCATAAATTTGCTAATTATCATCCCAAACGAAAAGCAATAAGCAATCTAGCGTAGCACGTTGCATAATATATACAATCATTTTGAGAACAAAACCAATGAAAGAAAAAGGTAAAAAAAAAAAGGATATAGATAGCAGATTAAATATTATATGGCAGAATATATTTAATCTAAAAGCAACTAAAAATGAAACACCACATTTAGTAGTACAAAAATCAATACAAGCATACAAGGAGAAGAAGAAATTTATGATCATTTATATGCCAAACCATTTTTAAAAAAGAATTACTTATAAAGCGGGAACTTCAAATACTATAATAGACACCTTTAAGGGGGGGGGAAACCCTAATTTTTAGGTACTAATGCGTAGACCAACTTTAGTTAAATGTAAAGGAACAGAAGCTAAAAGAAAAAGGAGGAAGGATGAGAGGAGTAATAATTGCGTAATCACGTATTCCAATTAAGAGAGTGATACAAAAATCAATACAAGCAACAAGGAGAACAAACTTATGATCAGATATATGACGAAATATTTTTAAAACAGAAGTACTTATAAAGAGGGAACTCCAAATACTATAATAGAAACCCTTTAAAGGGGGAACCCCTAATTTTTAGGTACTGATGAGTAGACCACCTTTAGTTAAATGTAAAGGAACAGAAGCTAAAAGAAAAAGAAGGAAAGGGAGGAAGAATAAGAGGAGCTATAATCACATATTCCGAAAGAAGAAAACAAACGAGACCAAATAAAATACTGAATAAATAAAAGGGAAGAATGAAGTATTTCGACAATGTAAAAAATATAAAAAAGAGAGAAAAAATGGAAAAAAAGATAAGAGGGAGAAATAGGTAAGGAAAAGAAATAATAATAAATAAGAATGAAGAATGGAGAAAATATAAAAAACTGAAAAAAATAAAAAAAATAAAATGGAGAAACAAAAGGGAAATTAAAGATGGGTCATTTTAGCAGATAAGCAGATGAGAAAAACAGGTAAAATAGAACGATGGAGGAAGAGTGAGGAAGGAGAAAATAAAGGAATAATAAAATGAAGGAAGTTGCGTAAATCCAAATGGAAAATAAGAACCAGCTAGTCATTTAACTAAAGAAAAAAAATAACAAATGGCGAATGTAGTTTTCTCATTTGCCATATTCAATTCCATCAACCGAGGTCAAGATAATTTTCATGAGATTTCATGGAAAATAAAATTAGAATAAAAATAAAATAAAATAAAATAAAACTGATAAAAACACAAGGGAGGAAGAGCGAGGAAGGAGAATAAGTTAACCGTAAGACTAATGCAAGAGAAAAAGAATGAACAAAGAGAGAAACATAAAAATAAGAAGAAAAAACTGAAAATGGAAAGACATAATTTTCATCTTAAACAAATAACCAGACCGAAAAATGTTATTTATATAGGAAAACAAAATAAGGCACAAACTAATTCAACAGTGAAGAATATAAACTAGTGAGGTTAGATTTGAAACCAAAACCTCAAGTTCGAGATATTGACCATTAGACCACAAGAACACCTTAGGTTTAGTTATTAAATTACTCAAAAGAATAAATTATATACTAAATCAAGACAAACGCACTATTTTTATTAATGAACTATTAGTTTATTTTTTTTGCTAATTTCCGCACACACCCAAAGAATCGAACCCTTGAACTCATGGAACCATGATACAAGAGTTACCGCTGGGCCAGAACCATACGACAAGAAGTACTTGGTTTTCAATCGGACCACTATTGGTTTTCAATGAACTATTATTATTATTATTGTTATTAATGTTGTAATTATTATTGTTGTTATTTATTATTATTATTATGGTTATTATTATTATTATTATTGTTATTTGTTGTTTATTATTATTGTTATTTGAAGGCACTCCAAACAAACATGTCCTGCTGGTGACTCGCCGTCGCCAGTGCAAGCTCCCATTACCCTATTTTTTTCAACAGATTACAAGGGCAGGAGAAAAACTGATGAACAAAATAGAAAATGAAGGAAGAAAGAGGAAGGAGAATAATTGAATTGTCGACTAATGCAAGAGAAAAGGAACAAACTGAAAGAGAATAACATAAAATTAAGAAGAAAAAACTGCAATGGAAAATACAGACGGAAAAACATTATTTATAGAGAACAAAAATAAAGCACAAACTAATTCAACAAAGAACAATATAAAAATATGGAAGAAGAAAAAGTAATGAGACTAATTCACGATCAGACGTCGCGACAAGTGGGGGCTGTCAACTCCCTCCTAACCTGTTGTGCGACACGTAGTCGTCGCCAACTCCCGTGACCATATTCTTTTTCAACTGAATTATAAAGGCAGAAGAAAAACATAAATATGGAGGAAGAGTGGGGAAGGAGAATAAGTGCATCGTTGACTAATGCAAGAGGAAAAAAACAAACTGAAAAAGAAAAACATAAATTAAGCAAAAAAGAAAACTGAGAATAGAAGATAACATAATTTTCATCTGAAACAAATAACGAGGCGGAATAATATTATATATATAGGGAAAAAAATAAAGCACAAACTATTTCAACGAAGAAGAATATGAAAGGATGGAAAAAGAAAAAAGTAATGAGTATCCTTGGTGAACAGACGTCACGACAAGTGGTGGCTTTCAAGGCCATCCGAACCTGTCCTGCGGTGACCCGCCGTTGCCGGTGAAAGCTCCCATGACCCTATTCTTTTTCAACAAATTAAAAAGTCAGGAGAAAACTGATGAAAAACATAAATATAGAGGAAGAGTGCAGAAGGAGAATAAGTGAATCGTCACAGATGCAAGATAAAAAGAATAAACTAAAAGAGAAAAAAATTAAATTAGGAAAAGAAAAAAACTGACAATGGAAAATAGAAGACATAATTTTCGTCTAAAACAAATAATGAGACAGAAAATCGTTATTTATAAAGGAAATAAAAATAAAGCACAAACTAATTCAACAAAGAAGAATATAAAAGATGGAAAAAGAAAAAAGTAATGAGTCCTTGACGATCAGACGTCACGACAAGTGGTGGCTGTTAAATCCCTCCTAACCTGTCGTGCGGTGACATGTCGCCAAAGAAAGCTCCCGTGACCCTATTCTTTTTCAACAAAATATTAGGACAGAAGTAAACTGATGAAAAACATAAATATGGAGGAAGAGCGATGAAGGGGAATAAGTGCATCGTTGACTAATGCAAGAAAAAAAAAACAAGCTGAAAAAGAAAAACATAAAATTAAACAAAAAACCTGTATGGGAAAAAAACATTATTTTCATCTTTAACAAATAACGAGAATGAATAATATTATTTATATAGGAAAACAAAATAAATCACAAACTAACTCAACAAAGAAGAATATAAAAAGATGGAAAAAGAATAAAGTAATTAGAGTCCTTGACGATCAGACGTCACGACAAGTAGTGGCTGTCAAGGCCCTCCAAACCTATCGTGTGGTGACACGCGTCGCCAGTCAAAGCTCCCGGGACCCTGTTCTTATCCAACAAATTACAAGGGCAGGAAAAAAACTGATGAAAAACATAAATATGGAGTAAGAGCGAGGAAGGAGAATAAGTGCATCATAGACTAATGCAAGAGAAATTGAACAAACTGAAAAAGAAAAACATAAGATTAAGAAACAAGAAATTAGAATGGAAAAAAAGGACAGAATTTTCATCTTAAACAAAAAACGAGACTGAATAAGATTATATATATAGGAAAACAAAATAAAGCACAAATTAATTCAAAAAAAGAATATAAAAGGATGGAGAAAGAAAAAAGTAACGAGTGTCCTTGACGAACAGACATCACACATGTGGTGGCTGTCAAGGCCCTCCTAAACCTACCTGTCGTGCGGTGACCCGACGTCGCCATTGGAAGCTCCCATGTCCCTATTCTTTTACAACAAATTACAAGGGCAAGAGAAAAGTTTATGAAAAACATAAACATGGTCTTCAGGCCCGGACCGGACCGACGGTCGATCCTTGGCCCACCGGTCCGGTTTAGACCAATAACCCATTTTTGTCTAAAAACAGTTCAAACCCAGTGAACCGGAGGTTGAACTGCCTGACACAGAGAACCGGTGACTGGTCCGCGTGTTGGACTGGTTATCTACTTGAATAGGAAAAAAATTAGGGTTGAAACCCCTTCAGCCTTCACACTATGCACTTCTTCTTCTCCTTCTCCGTTGCACCCAAACCCATTATTCATACACAATAAGACTTGACAATATTTACAAATAATAATCATATAAGAATGACAAAATAATATCCAGATCTGAGCCAAAACAGAAAAATCAAAAAGAAAAGAAGTATTCAAAAGATTTTGTCACTATTGAAAAAATCACCGAAGAAATCCCCAAAGTTTAAAATGAAAATAAAAATCAAAATCAAAAGCTTTCATTTTAGATCGGACTATCAGAGATTACAAAAAAGATGCGATAGACCTTTATTTAAGAATGGCTTTTCTCAAAACTAGATAAGGAATGATAAAAGAAGGGGAGTATGTTTGTAGAAAGAATGGCTTCATCAGTAAGATGGAATGATAAAAGAAGGGAATATCCTTTTGGCATATTCTCTTATGACTATAATATGATAAAAGAAGGGGAGTATGTATTTAGAGATGTTTAGTATTTATTTGAAATATATAAAGTAAATATTGTATAAATAAGTTTAGTTTAGTTTTTTTTTAGATAAATTGATTAATTTTCAATATTTACTAAATACTATATATAATATATTAATAATTAATATATTTAATTATTTTTTATTTTTTATATATTAATGACGTCACTGGGTCAATAACGGTTCGAGCATTGGTTGGACCAATGACCCATCCACCCGGAACCTTTTCCATTTCGCTGAACGGTTCGATTTTAAGAACCTTGGAACATAAAAATGGGGAAGAGCGAGGAACAAGAATAAGTGAAAGAAACACAAAATTAAAAAGAAAAAAAATTGAGAATGGAAAAACAAAGACGTAATTTTAATATAAAACAAATAACAATACGAGAAAAAATTAATTATAAAAGAAATAAATATAAAGCACAAACTAATTCAACAAAGAAGAATAAAAAAGGATGGAAAAAGAAAAAGTAATAGGAGTCCTTGGTGAACAGACGTCACAACAATTGGTGGATGTCAAGGCCCTCCTAACATGTCGTGCGGTGACCCGACATAGCCAGTGCAAGTTCCCGTGACCCTATTCTTTTTCAACAAATTATAAGGGCAGAAAAAAAATTGTTGAAAAACATAAATATGGAAAAATAGTGAGGAAGGAGAATAAATGCATCATACTAATGCAAGAGGAAAAGAACAAACTGAAAGAGAAAAACATAAAATCAGAAGGAAAATAAATTGAGAATGGAAAAAAGAAGACATAATTTTCATCTTAAACAAATAACGAGAAAAATAACAAACTGAAAGAGAAAAACATAAAATTAATAAGGGGAAAAACTGAGAATAGAAAAGATACAATTTTCATATTAAACAATAACCAGATAGAAAAAGGTGATTTAATTAGGAAAACAAAATAAAGCACAATCTAATTCGACAAAGAATATAAAAGACAGAATAAGAAAAAAGTAATGAGATTCCTTAGCAAACATATTATCTACCCACCGGTCACAAGGATAAGATGTTTGAACAATTAACAAATATAATGCAAGGCAATTTGTCTGATTATATCAATAGGTATAGGGAGTTGATGGAGAGTTGTGAGCTCGTTGAGGAGACAAGGTTGACCATCATTAGGTTTAGGGAGGGGTTAAGAGATGATATTAAATTCCAAAATTTTCCTAGTCAACTCACTTGCCTAGATGACGCTTACCAGGCTGCCTTAGATCAAGAGTACAATGTGAAGAGGATCCTCTTTCCGGAGAACGACCTCTTATCCAGACTAATTTAGTGGACGCAATGCCCTAAGGGCAGGTCTTTTTCCACCATCTCAAGATACTTCTAGGGCTAATAACACCACTAGTGGACCAAGTCGGACCCCTAAACTAGGGATGGCCCTTCTCTTGCAAAGAGCTTGGCCACAAGTTCTTTGAGTGCCCTAACAAACATTGAGTGGGAGTGGTTCATAAAGGGCAGGGTGAAGAAAGTGAAGTGGAAGGTGAGTATTACAAGGAGGATGAAGAGGCAGATGAACACCTTGAACAAATTGATCAATCATTGATTGCTATGAGGTGCATCTTCGCTAGTCCAAAGGAGGAAGATTGGAAGAGAACCACCACATTTCATAGGTGGTGGTATCTCTTCCAAGCTAATCATTGATGAGGAATTAGTTTAAATGTGATTGCCAAAACAGTTGTGGAACGATTGAAACCACTCCCCCAGCCTTGTAATGTTGCTTGGGTCAATAAGACATCTATTCCTATGTCACATAGGTGTCTAGTACCAATCCACCTCAAGGATTATGAGGAAAAAGTTGGGTGGTATGTCCTTTCTATGGATGTTGCACACATTCTTTTAGGGCGCCTTTGGCTATATGATAATGATGTAACCCATTATGGGAAATCGAATACTTATGTGCTCACACACAAAGGGCAGAAAATTACTTCTCGTTGTTTAAACAACTACTTAGAGTTCCTAGAACCCCTTGTAAGGCTTGTTGAAAACCCGTTATCAGACTTGATTAATCGCCCTTCTGTTGTTCAAAATGAATAGTTTTGTTTTTGTAATTTTCTAGTTGTTCCAAAGTCTTAGAAGTTGAATTAATAAAATTCCACTTTTCTCAATCTATCTCATAGTATCCACTCCGAAACTGATCTGCTTCCATTTCCACTTTTCGTAAGAGCGCACCGAGCTTTTTCCAGTTGATCAATGGCCCCTTCACGGAGTTCTTCTGAATTTCGAATAGTATTCAAAATCCTTTGTTTTCGATTATCTAATAAATCACTTAACCTATGACATATGAGACCCCGAGTGTCTCCTAAGGGTCAACCAAAAGAGAATAATATGTATGTACAAGAAACCAAATTTCTCCATAACCTTGGTCAGAGGGCCTTTGAGAAGAGTATGAGAGAGAAGGATTGTGTGCGATGTTTTGGCTAAGGAGGAGGTTAGGGACGTCCCTGAGAAGAGTGGGAATGTCGAATTAGAGATGTTAGGCAGATTCTCCATGAGTTTGTTGATGTGATGTTACCTAACGGATTACCACCTCTTAGAGATGTCCAACATGATATTGACCTCGTATCAGGGTCTTCTTTACCTAACATACCCCATTATAGGATGAACCCTACAGATCAAGAGGAGATGTGATGCCAAGTAGGTGATTTGTTGAGCAAGGGTTTTATGCGCGAGTCTTAGCGTCAAGAGGGTCATCCAGTTGCATTCTTTAGTGAGAAGCTAAATGAGGCCAGACAAAGTTATTCTACCTATAATAGGGAGTTTTATGTTGTAGTTCAAACGCTGAGGTATTGACGACATTATTTGTTGCAGTAAGGAGTTTGTGTTATATTCCGATCATCAGGCACTTCAGTATATAAACTCCTAGAAGTTGAGTCATCGACACGCTAAATAGGTTGAGTTTCTTCAGGACTATTCTTTTATCCTAAAGCATTGTTATAGTGGACAGTTTTTCTAAGATGGCATATTGTATTCCATCCAGCAAAACCAATGATGCTTCACACATTGCATCAATTTTCTTTAGTGAGGTTGTGAGGCTACATGGTTTGTCTGTCTCTACTCTATAGTTTTTGATCGAGATTGCAAATTCATGAGTTATTTTTGGAAAACCCTATGGAAGAAACTAAATACCACACTTTAAGTTTTCCACTGCTTATCACCCACAGACTAATGGTCAAAATGAGGTAGTTATAGGAGTCTAGATGATTTGGTGAGATGTCTTATAGGAGATCATGTGTCTAGTTGGAATAGAGTTTTACCTATAGATGAGTTTACATATAATAGTTCAGTTAATCGCTCTACTGGAGTGAGTCTTTTTCAGATTTACATCGGTCATCAGCCTAGGAAACCTACTGACTCTGCATATAGAGCTAGTGAGTCTGCTAAAACTTTTGCATGACACATTCATGATTTGCATGTTGAGATAAAGGTAATTTGAGCAACGAAAATTATAATTCTACTGTAGATTTTCATCGCAAGTACAAAGAGTTCAACGAGAATGATCAAGATATGCTTCGACACCGTGTAAAGAGGTTACCTTCCGGCACATGAAAAAAGGTGCATGCTAAGCAGACGGGTCCATTTCATTTTAAAAGGAAAGTTAGTGTAAGGCTTATGAGTCAGATCTTCCTAAGTGATATGGGTTTTGGTAATGTATTTAATGTGGCCGATCTTACTCCATATTATGAACCTTCTAATCCGTCGACCCCATCTCATGCTTCTTCATCTACTAACCCTGTTGAGCCTGTACTTGTTCCTTCTTTATTTGTTCCACCTGCAACTCCTCTTGTTTTTCCATAATCTACTGCAGATTATAGACAAGCCTGACAATGACTGCACATGGATTGGAAAGGACGAGTTTCATCACATTGATCCTGCATTATTGGAGTGTTACAAAGTTTCATTTCGACAAAGCCGAATTTTTCCCCACTGGAGAGAAATGATGGGAATCAATGATTTAGTTTTTAGTTCCCTTGTTTGTTTTGTTTATTTCATTATTATAGACTTATTTTAATTAGTTAGGATATTTTTGTCTTTAGTTATTTTATTGTTGTCCAAGTCCAATTTAGGGTTGTTTTGTTTAACTACCGATGTAATCTTCACACAAAGTACATTCTGATTATTGATATTATTATTGGCTTCTAGAATTAATAGACGCCAAGTTGAGACTCTAAACCTTAAAATTTAAGCGCATAGCTTAGATCCTAGGTCTATATAACTATGAATTAATAACAAAATTCGTTTTACAAAGGTGACACTACATCATTGACGAATTTGATAATGGTATTCACATTTTCTAGTGTTGCACAACATCTAAAAAGGAATCCAGTAACCAAAAGAAACATTAATACAAAATAGACATCTATAAAAAGAATAGAAACATGCACATAGGTTAAAGTTACTATACACTTATATAAAAGTAATTAGTATGCAGGTAGTTGATGGTTATAAAAAGCCCTTCCAAAAGGTTATATACCATCCTAATGGTTCCTTAATCTAAAGGTGCAATCCCGGATTATAAAAGGCATCCTTAGTTCTAGAAAACTATATTTATTAGCATCTAATCCCATACCATAAGAATCAGTAAATGTTAATACAAACACAAGCCATCCCAATTTCAATACCCAATTAAAAAAAGAAGGTAGAATTCTATATATAGGATCATAACATTCATGAGCATATATATGTATTAATAGATACATATAAGTTAACAATTTCTTTTTTATAATTAGAACGCTTACACAATAATGAAACACCAAATCAAAGCCTACTCCACTTGTTTAGCGGTAGGGGACACAAAAGCATCAGCAGGAATGGCCACATATCCCATATTCTTCTTAGGGCTGACGTCACCATAAACATCCTGAAACTCGTCATCAGAATCATCATCGTTGTAACGGTTAGGCGAGAAAAATGACCAAATCAAGTACATGGTGGCGGCAGTAAGAGCGCCGCATCCAACGCCAAAGAGAAGCGCGCCGACGATGCTCATGATATCGAGCGTGCGGTCAAGAATAGAACTGCCAACGGAGGAATCGACGGGGAAGCGAAAGGGCTTCACCGACCGACGATCTTGAAAGAATTGGGTGTCCTTGTAGGAGATAAAGGGTTTAGGGTTGATTTCACGGACTTCTGTAAAATAGAAAGTGAGAAATCTAGGGTTTTGTACAGGAAAATTAGGGTTTTCAGCGGGGGAAGAGGACGAGGTAAAAATAATGGTTTTGCAGGGTCTCGCGGTAGCGGCAATTGCGAAAAACCCTAACAAGATGGAGAGAAAGAAGAACCGGCGGGGGTGAATTGCTGTGGAAGCCATTGACGCAGAGGGAGAGAAAAAAGAGTCGTCGTTGGGGAAGGAAATAAAGTTGTTATGAAGGTGTAATAAGCCAGCTGGGAATTTGAACTTACACATGTGGGTCAATCGGTGATACAGACTAGGAAATTTCCTATTTTTGCATTAGATTTTTTTTATTAAAAAAAAAACTTGCACGCTAATTTTTTGACTTATTATCATATTATATTTATTATATATTTATTACAAATTTATTTATTTATTTCTTTCTTTCTTTCAAACCATGCATATTGTTCCAAAAATACATAAGTTCGCTAAATGATTAGTGGACCCCACAACGGTTTAATATTATTTTCAATTTTTACCGATTAAGAGATATTAAAAGACATAAATTTTTTTACCAAATAAATTGTGCCTCTCACCGAATCAGATGCACGCCTATTAAAAACCTTTAAGACCCAAACAAACACTGTAAGACCCTAACTTTTATAATAAAGATGAATTTTCTATAATTATCATTTTTGAATATTATGGAATGAATTTGATATAATGTTATAGTTGTGGGTAATATTTATAAATTTTGTAAAGTACGCAATTTGTTATATAATATTCGATTGGTCGGAGAATATTCGTTTTAGCAGGTAATATTCGTACGACGGCACAATGATTAGTGGACCCCACAACGGAATTATTATCGGATTGAGAAAATGACAAAAATATTTTATGAAAATAGCGGCGGAAGTTTTATCGTTAACTGTTGAGACACCCGATGTTAAAAGTACAGGAATACGCGTGGTTGTATAGTAGCACACGGTATTGATTATTGATGCTTACGTGAGAAGTCACTCAGTTTTGATTCAATTATTGTCAATATTTTTATATATTATTAAATCAATAATTGAGATAACAGAGTTATTAATATTATTATTTGTAATATTAACGATGTCTAGAAGTTCTGCCAAGGAGAGGTTTGGTCACCTAATTATGCGCCAATAGGGAGAAATCCTTATTGAAAAGCCCCCTCTTTCTTGGGAACGACCTGGTCGATTAATCGTGTGAATAATAATAATGATGATGATGAAGTTTTGTTTTATTAATATTATTAATGTAATAAAACAGAAAAGCTTTTTATATAAAACAGAATACTTTTATAAAGTTATTCGTTTTATTAGGCTAATAGTAAAATCTTTTTATATAAATTAGAATATTTTTATAAAGTTATCTATTTTATTAGACAATAATTAGATTATATTATATTTTATTAAGCATAGTATTTGCATAGTAAAATCTTTTTAAAAGTTATTCGTTTTATTAGATTATGAATAAAATATATTATATTTTATTAAAAACCAATCTGAACCGTCCGTTTAAAGTAAATTGATTTGGACCGTTCATGGATTGGTTACTATTCAGTCCATTCTTCTATAAATAGAAGCTCATTCCTTCATTATTTCTTACGAATTCACTAAAACTCTAGAGAGAGAAACTGTAGAGAGATTTATTCTTCTATAATCTTGAGCGTATTTCTTTAGCGTTTAAGAAAGCTTTGAGCGTAGTGCAAGTTTCTTCAAGTATATCCCCGCTCTAGCGTCGGAGTACTCTTCTTTATAAGGTAAGGGGTATTATTTTTTTCATATTCATGCTTCTGTTATTCTATTCTTTATTATTCTGTTGGAATAACCAGTATACGCGGTCTATCCTATACTTGATAATTTCTGTTGTTATTCCATTCTTTATTATTCTGTTGGAATATCCTGTCTGTGCGTTCTACGCCGGACATGGTTCCGTAATTTATTATTCTGTTGGAATAACCTGTCTTTGCGAAGTACCGCATGCATGATGATTTCTGTTGTCATTACATTCTTTATTATTCTGTTGGAATATACTGTCTGTGCGTTCTACGCCGGACCTGGTTCCGTTATTTATTATTCTGTTGGAATAACCTGTATATGCAAAGTACCGCATGCATGATGATTTCTGTTGTTATTCCATTCTTTATTATTCTGTTGGAACATCCTGTCGGTGCGAATTTCGCTTGACCTGGTTCCGTTATTTATTATTCTGTTGGAATAACCTGTCTATGCGAAATACTGCATGCATGGTGATTTCTTTTGTTATTCCATTCTCTATTATACTCAGTTGGTTAAAGTTTTGATTTCTATACTCTATGAAATTAGTGGAATATCCTTGATATTTGTGCTTCATCCAATATCTTTTCATGAAAATATTCTTCTGAGCATTCTTGAATTTTACTCTACAAAGAAGTATCATGTTGACAATTTGGACGTTATTAGTTCCTGGATAATTTAATTCTTGAACTTGTTTTATTGAATTCTTATATCATTGTCATCATCCTCCTCTTTATATTTTGTTAAAAGTCCTCTGTGACCTGTAGTGCATAGATGGACTTGGTATGATTATGACCAGGAATTATTCGGTATAATCATGACCGTAATGTTACAAATGATGTAGAAAAAGTCCTCATTGGCCCGTAGTGCATTGATAGATAGTTTTTGGTATGATTATGGCTATGGATTCTCTTCGGCCAAGGGTGCAAAGATGAATTGTTTTATGGCATGATCAGGACCGTTGATGAAAACACAATTATCTTTGGCCCGTAGTGCATGGATAATTCGTGGTCGTGATACTAAATAATATCATTGGTCTGTAGTGCAGGGATGAATTGATAATGTGGATTATTTATTAAGATGAGTCCCAGCGATAAAAGTGATGAAAAACTTTTTAAATCATAAAAGATAGTAGATTTTATTCTCTACTTGACTCTTTTAATGGATTGTTTGTTCCGCTGCAGTTAAACTTGATGTCTATTGTATTTTATCAGTTTAACATTATTGAAGGCTAATGATAAATTATTCTGCATTATCTTAGTCATAATATTTCTTACTGGGCTAGTTAAGCTCACCCTGTCTTTCACTGTTCTCTTCAGGAAATAAGAATATAGCTGGGATGAATCAGGGAACGGAGTGACGGTCCAGATGATAACATTAGTAGTCCACACTATTCTGTTAAATAGTGTGACAATAAATGTAATGAGGACTCCTTTGAGTGTGGATATTGTTTAGATGACAATATTCTTATTAAAACTCTCAGTTTATGTTTTGTCGTATTGTTTACACGACAACTGTATTATTAAGTTGTATTTGAATTTTGTACCATGTATTTAGCGACTCAGGATGGGTGATGTATACCTGTTTTCGGGGCGTCACATTTAATCCAAATTGACCATAACCCGACCCATTTATCTTTTACCCGATTCTACTTTTTTTGCACTTCTGTCCCACTAAGGTACCCGATTTTATTTTTTATTTCCAAGGGAAAAATTTTTTTTTAAAAATTAGAAATAAAATATAGATTCAAAAAATTAAAACTTTAATTTTAGAAAAATTAATAATTTCTTTTAAATGAGTAAAATTTAGTAAAATATAGATTCAAAAAATAAAAAAAAAATATTTTTTGAAAAAAATAGAATTTTTTTATTAAAAAATGAGTAAAGTTTTATAAAATATAGTTTAAAAATAATAAATTAAAAAATAAAATTATATTTTCAAAAAAATTTAAAAAATGAATAAAGTTTAATAAAATATAGATTATAAAAAACTTTATTTTCAGAAAAAAATAGAAAATTTCTTTTTTAAAAATGAGTAAAGTTTAATAAAATATAGATTCAAAGAAATAAAAATTTATTTTTAGGGGAAAAAATATTTTTTAAAAAGATGAGTAAAGTTTTATAAAATATAGATTCAAAAAAAGTAAAACAAAAAAATAAATTTTAGTTTTAGAAAAAAATGATTTTTTTAAAAAATATGTAAAATTTCATAAAATATAAATTCAAAGAAATAAAACATTATTTTCAGGAAAAATAAAAAATTATTTTTGTAAAAAAAATGAGTAAAGTTTAATGAAATATAGATTAAAAAAAAGTAAAACAAAATAAAACTTTGTTTTCATAAAAAAACAATTTTTTTAAAAAAATGAGTAAATTTTCATAAAATATAATTTTTTGAAAAAGTATAAATAAAAAAATTAAAACTTTATTTTTAGAAAAAATAGAATTTTTTTAAAAATGAGTAAATTTTCATAAAATATAGATTTAAAAAAATAAATAGAATTTTTTATTTTTAAAAAGATGTGTAGATTTATTTTTTAAAACTTTACTCATTTACTTAGCGAAAAAACATTATATTTTGTATGAAAAAAATAAGTTTTTTTAGTTTTATTTTTTTAATCTATAATTTATGAAACTTTACTCATTTTTAAAAAAATAAAAATTACTACATTTTTGAAAATATAGTTTTATTTTTTTGAATATTTTATGAAACTTTACTCACTTTTTAAAAAATAAAAAATTATATTTTTTGAAAATAAATTTGTATTTTTTTGTTTTATTTTCTGAATTTATATTTCATGAAAATTTACTCGTTTAAAAAAAATTAATATTTTTGTCTCTAAAAATAAATTTTTATTTTTTAATTTATTTTATTTTGAATCTATATTTTATGAAATTTTACTCATTTTTTTAAAAAAAAATTATATTTTTTTTTGAAAGTAAATTATTTTTTTTTGAAACTTTATTCATTTTTTAAAAAAAATAATTTTTTTTTCGTAAGATAAAAAATTAAAATCGGATAACTTAGAGGGAGCAAAAAAAATTCGAATCAGGTTAAAGATAAATGGATCGGTCGGGTAAAAGGGACAGAAATGCCAAAAAATGTCAATTTAAGAACCTAAGTGACAAAAAATAAATTTTAACATTCTTTGAAAGTAAATGACAACTAAAGGGATAGAGTGTCATTCAGCCTTCTTTTTGCCATTTATTAGGAGGGGAAGCCAAAAGGTGGTCACTACTCCCTATAGAAGGGACGTAAAAGCAGCTTTTTCCGATTCCTTTAGGCATTTTAAATTCCAGACTTTGGGTTCTACGTCTTCCCATGGCTACAGAGATGAGGATGATGATAGAACAAGCAAAGGAAGAGTTGCTGATACTGGAAACCCAGCACCCCAGCCGGTTTGACCATCTAAAGCTTGAGCTCAAGTCCTTCATTTCTCAACTCGAATCCCAAAGCTTTGTTCAAGAAAACATGCTACACTCTTTGCCTACTTCTGCTGCCACCACTCCAGGCATATACATTTATTCATCTTCTCATATTATATGCAGTAGTAGTAGTATTTATTAAGCAGTACTTTTTCCTTATTGGTTAATAATTTGATGCATGTATTCTGAACAGCATCATCCACCATCAGGAAGAAAAGGAAGAAGGGTGATGTTAACTTTGAAGCATACAGGCAACAATACTTTCAGCTGTCTGGTTGTGATGATGCTTATATGAAGAGGAGGGATACGAATGTTGAAGCTGTCATTGAGAAAGCTCAAGTTTGTCTCCATAAAATCAAACTTTTTAAAACCGCCTTTTTCTAATCTAGCCATCACTGATAGTTGCTGAAAATGGGGTAGGAAATTTCATCACCTTTCACTTTTTCCTTTTCTTCTTGGATGAATGTCATATTTGGAAAATGACTTTTTTTTTATGTTCTGTAGGTCTAAAATGTTAAGATATGCAACTTGGCCCTTTCTTTTGGGGTTTGATTCTTTGTTGTTAGGGTTTGTAGTTTTCATTTGGACTTCAAAGTTTTAGTTAAAATTTAAGGTTCAATCCCATCTAGAAGAAGCAACTTTCATCCTGTACCTCAAGTATTAACACTACCAACTGCTGCTTTGGTTATAAGGCGTTTGGGTCCCAAACACACAACACGAAGAATGTTGTTGTGCTTTTGGAGGTCCAAACATACCAAAAGCTCCCACCCCAAGCCCTAAAAACACTTGTTAATAACCCAACCCTCAAGTGCTCGGACAAAACAGAAGTGCATATGAAACACCAGCTTGCCTAAAGACTTTTGACTATCACAACCATGCCTGTACAATGAGTTTTATCCAAACTGACATGTGGGATTTATAGAAAGATTATAGAATTTAAAGAACAAACGATTTAAGCTTTGCAGTATGTAAAATTTCATTTGCTAATATTTCTATTTCAGTGCAACTCGGCATTGTGGAGTTATTAGTACGAGTACCACCAACTCACCAAGTACAAAAGAATAAAAGATTGATTAGTTTGATTGTGACTATTGTTAACGCCAAGTTTCGTCAACGCGTCCAATCACAGAATTCACGCGCTAGAACCTGCACAATAACAGATCACACAGAAGCTTGAAGGCTTGTGCCGCCGGGGGATAGCTCCGGTGTGAGAATGAGTACAGGCCGTTACAAGGGTAAACAATGGAAGCTAAGTGTTTAGTGCTCAAAAGTAGGTATTACCTCATAATGTTAACCTAGGCCTTGTATTTATAGAGCTCACCACCTTAGAATCCTTCTCTCAGTCGGATTAAGACTCCTAGTGCATGGTAGTTACCATAACTTGGGTCCAACACAATCTCCTTAAAAGGTACAAGTAGAATCCAATCTTACCACTACCTTTGGAGTTACCGTATTATACATATGAATAGATGCCCGGACTCTGCGCGCAGGAGAGCCCACTGCGCAGGCCCAAACGGTCCTATTATCTGGTCTGGGCTTCGGCCCAAAGGACTCGAAGGCCCGACCCCTCACCATCACAAGAATGGGTTCGGCCCTGACCCCGAAAGACTCATATGCCGACCCGAACACCTATAACACCTTCATGGGCTTCATCCTATCGGTCTATCAAACCCTTCTGCCAGAAAGCCTTCGGCCCAGATGGAGGTCGGTAAAACGCTCCCGAACATTGCCCCCCAGTCTCTGGTTATAACATATTTATGACTAGAGACTTGAAAGGTCACGACAACTAATGATGAGACGTCTAGGGAAGTCCAACGGTCTGTTATAGATATTTTAAACGTTGCACGCCTTTTAACGCCTGGACCCACCTCAACATTTATTAGCCGCCCTGGGGCTCCGTGCCGTACAACTTATAAAAACCCCACTTCCCCTCCCTTATCACCTTTACTGACTCTTCTTTTTCAACCCTCTGATCTCAAATTTTCCGGCAAGGTGATTTTCGGCGAAATACTATTCTCTCGCATTCACCATTTTCCTCATCTCTCCCCACGCTTGAGTACTATTTTTGCTCATTCCTTCCGCTAAACTTCTTGTTTTCTTCATATTCCCCTTGAAATGGCAGATTCCAGCACCAATCCGGCAACTGAGCCTACCATTGTCACCACCGGCGACCTTCTAGAGGTCGAACTACCGCCTGTCCCGGTTGAAATGTCCGTGGAGAACGCCGAGTCCCGAACTCGTCGTCTCTATGCTTCAGAAACCGACTACGCAGTCATCAACACCAAATCATCCATCACACCCTCCCAACTATCCGACATCCGCTCGTTATTCAACATCCCCAAAGAGTATAAACTTCGGGTGGCCGAGGCTAGCGAGAGGATGTATCACAGTCCCGAAGGTGGTTGGGTAGCCGTCCACCTCTACGCCCTGAAGTACGGGGTTCGGTTTCCCCTACACGAGTTCATATCCTCCTTTCTTTGTCTGGTCGGGGTCGGGTTCGCACAATTGGCGCCGAACTCCTATATCCAACTTTTCAGCTTCATAGCCCTCTGCCAAGAGGCCGGTATCACACCCGGGCTGGACTTTTTCTTTGTCCTGTTTTCTGTCTGCCGATCAAAGGAGCCCGGTCTCCGACACCTGAACCGTGTTCCAGGCCGAGAGACTTTCGTGAAGACCCCTTCGAGCAACAAGGGATGGCATTCCCAATGGCTCTTCATGAAAGGTACCGACCTTAACCTTCTGCCAGCCTGGGCTGGTCCCGACGACACCCCAATAAAGGTTACCAAATTCCCGAAGGGTCGTGCTGCTGCTTTCAAAAAGTTTTATGCCATTCTGAAGCAGACCAGCTGGGGTGTGGGGATCGTTTCAAACGAATCGTGGCTTTATGAACACGGTTGTAAGTAATCATACCCGAACCTATGTGTCTGTATTCCCGTCTTTCTACTATTGTTTCTCTTCAATAACCTTTTTGTCTTATGTCGTAGTGACCATCTTCAAGCCCGATGATGCCGAAGCGGCTCTGACCCCACTTCCGATCATAGCCGAGCCCATCCACCCCCCTGCCGCTGATGATACCCCCTCTGACGAGGCTGTCCTCATCACTGAGTTGTCTGTTGGTTCATCAACAGGTCCTCCTCCTGATTCATCTAAAGCTGACGTTTCTACAAAAAACGTGTTCGAGATGAAAGGGGCTGATAAGATGGCCTTGCTGAAAAAGGCCAAGAAGAAGCCTTCCTCTGTCCGAGCTCCGTTCAAGGCAATCCCTGCGGCCGAGCCGAAGCCTGCTCCCAAACCGACTCCTCCCCCGCCTGCCTTAATAACAATGGTCGAGGATTCGGAGGATACCGAGGATCGACCTCTTGTTCGGCCCTCGAAGAAGCCTCGCCTGATCGAGGGACCTGTTGAGGAGGTGACGGGCCCAATCCCTGCTGCGACCCCGACGTCCAGAGCAAGTTCTTCTGAGGGATCGACGACTACCTGTTGGCCGAAGAGTCCCTCCGACAAATTCCCCTTCTACTTGTTTGAACAGTTTAGGCTTTCCGGTGACGATGATCGGTTCAAGAACTATTCATCTGAGGATTTTCTGGTTACTTATCTCAAGGCTCAGACGCAGGTACTCATCCTCCTTTGTATATATTTACTAATCCTTTGTATTTTATCTGACCGATATGTCTTCTATACTTAGGCTAATGCTATCCTTGCTCGGGCGATTGCTCCACTTGCTCGGTCTACGAAGAGAGAGCTTCAACTGGGAACTGATGTGGATCTTCTCCAGGCCGAGCTGAGTGGTCGGGATTCGGAGCTGAAGAGAGAAAGAGATCTTCATGCCGATACCCGAGACAAAGTGACGAAGGCTGAACGTCGAATCGCCGAGCTCGAAGACCAACATTCTTTATTACAACAGGAGTTCGTCGGTCTCGATGGTCACGACAAAAAGTTGGTTCGGGACAAGGAGATTCTGGTTGAGGAGAATAAGACTTTGGTGGGGAACCTCCACGCCGTCGAGGATCATATCAATCGGATGCACGGTCAAGTAAGAACACTGATCGCTGCGAACAGTACCTTGGAGGCAGAACGGGCTGTCATCAAACAAGCGGCCGTCAAGGAATATGAAGAATCGCCTGCCTTGACTGATAAGATTATGGCCCAGTTTGCTGAAGGGGTCGAAGCTTATCGGGAGAAGACGAAAGCGAAGCTTGTTGATGCCGACCTGGATGCTTCGGTATTTGATTCTTCCGACGAGGAGTCCGATGCTGATGAGGGTTCTCCTTAGTTCCTCCCGATATTGTTCTGCCTAAGTGCATTTTTTTTTTGTACTGTTGCCCGACTCGTAAGCGATCGGGTTGTAAAAAATTTTTATAAGTATAAATGAAACTTACTTTTTTGGCCCATGAATGTTTGTTGTCAGTTTTACTTAGAACTAATCTCGATCAGTTATGTTCATCCGAACCTTCTAATCGGATTGCCCTTAGAGTTTATCTGATGATGATGGGTCCAACAGTTATTCCCGGGACTTATCTCGATCAGGGGTATCCTTTTGAACCTCTTGATCGGATAGTACCCGAAATCTGTTTGTTAAAAATGTATTGAACTCTCGGTCAGTTATGTTCGGGACTTATATCGATCAGTGGTGACTTCCCGAACCTCTTGATCAGATAGTGCCCAGAGCATGTTTGTTCGAGTAGTAATGAAACACACGAATATAGATGAAGTTAAATATTGCCAGGAATAAGAACTTTCATTTATATCATTTAAATTGAATCGGTTGCATAAACAAAAGTAAGAATAACACAACTATTACTGGTAAAATTTTCTAAGTCTTCCAGCATGCCATGTATTCGTTACCTCCGAACCGTTCATTGCTCGAAGCCGGTATGTTCCGGGCTTCGGCACTCCTATCACTTCATAAGGACCCTCCCAGTTAGGCATTAACTTGCCAGTGTTCTGGGGGGTTGACGCCTCCGACTCCCGGAGGACTAGATCTCCTACTGCAAACCTCCTAGACTTCACTTTCTGATTATAGTGTCTGGCTGTCCGCTGCTGATAGATTGCCAACCTCATCACAGCCGAATCCCGGACTTCATCCAGTAAATCCAGATTTGTTCTCAAGCCATCGTCATTGTATAATTCTTTATATTGGCTGACCCGAAGGGTGGGTGATCCGATCTCGACAGGAATTAGAGCATCGGTCCCATATGCCAGTCTGAATGGAGAGTCCCCCGTTGTAGTTCGTGGGGTAGTTCGGTACGACCATAAAACAGATAATAGCTCTTCGGGCCACCGACCCTTTAATTCATCCAGCCTACGTTTTATCCCGTTGAGTAGGGTTCGATTGGTTACTTCCACTTGACCGTTTGATTGAGGATGGGCAACCGAAGTCTTTCGGTGTTGGATCCCTAGATCTTTCAGAAAGCCCTCGAATTTTGACCCGACGAACTGTCTGCCATTGTCTGAGACTATTGCCATCGGGATGCCGAACCGGTAGACTATTCCTTCTTTGGCAAACTTTAAACACTCCTGCTCGGTTATCCTTTGCAATGGCTTGGCCTCGACCCACTTGGTCATGTAATCGATGGCCACGATCACAAAACTGACCTGTCCCTTAGCTTTTGGTAGAGGACCTAGGATGTCAATTCCCCATACAGCAAAGGTAATTGGGGATAGAACCGAGTATAACTCTTCTGGAGGTTGATGTGGAATGTTGCTGTTCAGCTGACATTTGGGGCACCTTCTGACGAATTCCTTAGCTTCTGTGTAGATAGTCGGCCAGTAATACCCCTGCCTCAGAATTTTATGTGCCAGTGACTTTGCTCCCATGTGATCCCCACAGATCCCTTCGTGCACCTCTCGAAGTGTGTAGTCTGCTTCTGAAGGAGTCAAGCATTTGAGCAGTGGAGAGCTAAAGGCTCTTAGGTAAAGATCTCCATCAATGAGGACGAAGTTCGAACTTTGATGTTTGACTTGCCTGGCGAGAATTCGGTCCGAGGGTAGGGTCCCGTCGGCCAAATATGAGATGTAAGGCGTGAGCCAGCAATTGAATCGATCCAAAGTTAGGATTTCTGTCTTCGGGACACTGGGTTTTTCCAGAACCTCTAAGTATACCGATCCGTCGAAGGAGCTCGCTTCAGTAGTCGCCAATCGTGCCAGGGCATCTGTTATGGTGTTTTCTGATCGATCCACCCCCAAGCAGCTGTGCGATGCGAAGTATGTGAGCTAATCTCTTAACTCGGCCAGATATTTGGTCATCCTCGCCCCCCGAGCTTCATATTCGCCCGATAACTGCTTGACCACCAGCTGTGAGTCACTGTAAATGATTAACCTTCGCACCTCGAGGCTTCGGGCCAATCGTATCCCTGCTAAGATGGCCTCGTACTCTGCTTCGTTGTTCGTGGCCTTGAAGCCGAATCGAATGGCTTGTTGGACCTTGAACCCTTCTGAACTTGTCAAAATGACCCCTGCTCCACTGATGTCTGAAGTTGATGACCCATCCACGTATAGTGTCCACGAGGTCTGCCCCGGTTGTGCTTCGGCCACTATGTTCGTCTCCGGCTCTGTGAAAGAGCACTCTACTACAAAATCTGCCAACGCCTGCCCTTTGATTGCCGTTCGGGGATGATACTCTATAGCAAATTGTGTCAATTCCATCGCCCATGCGGCCAACCGACCTGACACCTCGGGTTTATGCAGAATTTTTTTCAAAGACTGATTCGTGTAGACCACTATCACCCGACCCTGTAAATAGTGCCTGAGTTTCCTGCTAGCAATTATAAGGGCGTAGGTGAACTTTTCCAGGTTCGGGTATCTCATCTCTGCGTCCCTGAGAACATGGCTGACGTAATACACCGGAAACTGCTTGCCTCCCTTATCCCTCACCAGTGCCGCTCCTACTGCCATCGGGCTGGCAGCTAAATATAAGTATAAGGGTTCAGAGGCAACCGGTTTCATCAGCAATGGTGCCGAACCCAAATACATTTTGATCTCTTGAAACGCGTCTTCGCATTCTGAAGTCCACTGGAAGCTTTTGTCATTTTTCGGACCTTTGAGAGTGTCGAAAAAGGGTAGACACCTTTCTGCTGACTGTGACATGAATCTCCGAAGGGCTGCGATTCGGCCCGTCAGCCTCTGGACATCCTTGTACGTCTTCGGAGATTTCATGTCTAAGATAGCCGAAATTTTTTCGGGATTGGCCTCGATTCCCCTTTTACTGACCAGATATCCCAGGAATTTTCCTGAACCCAACCCGAAGGTGCACTTGGTCGGGTTCAGCCTCAGATTGTGTTGCCTTACCGTCTCGAAGCAATCTGTCAAATCCTCCAGATGATCTCGGGCTGACATGCTTTTGACGATCATGTCATCTACGTACACTTCCATACTCCTTCTCAGCTGTTTTCTGAATACGAAGTTCATCATACGTTGGTAGGTTGCCCCTGCGTTCAGTAGTCCGAAGGTCATTTTCCGATACGCGTATATTGCCCGATGAGTGATGAAGCTAGTCTTTGGGATATCTTCCTTATGCATCGAGATTTGGTGATATCCCGAGAAAGCGTCCATGAAACTTAGCATTCCATACCCTGAAGTGGCATCAATCAGCTGGTCTATGTTGGGTAAGGGATAGAAGTCTTTAGGGCATGCCTTGTTAAGGTCAGTGTAGTCGATACACATCCTCCATTTCCCATTTTGCTTCTGAACCAATACCACATTCGCCAGCCATTCGGGATAGTCGATCTCGAAGATGAATCCTGCCTCTAGCAATTTGGCAACCTCGTCATCTATGATGCTCTGTCTTTCCGGGGCAAAGATCCTTCTTTTCTGTATCACTGGCTTCTTTTTAGGGTCGGTATGAAGCCTATGCAGTGCTACGGATCTGCTTACCCCGGGCATATCACTGGGTTCCCAAGCAAAGATGTCGTCGTATACCCTGAGTAATTCCACCAGACCTGTTCGCAACTGTTCGGTTAACCCGGCCCCAATCTTGATTAGTTTGTCTGGATTTCCCGGTATTAGCTCGACATCCTCTGTTTCTTCGGCTGGGAGAGCCATGGGTTCGGTACTTCCCTCCGTGAATGGCTCTAACTCAATGGTCATCGCCTGTTTATGTTTACTGACCCCAATTCCTGAAGATATTAAAGTGTTCCGATAACACCTTCGGGCGATATCAAGATCTCCTTTTGCTTCCCCTATCCCGTTCGGTGTCGGAAACTTTAGTTTGAAGTGGGGTATAGATGTTACTGCCTGCAACGCTGCTAGAGTAGGCCTCCCCAGGATGGCGTTGTAAGCCGAATCCACTTGTACCACAAAGAATTTTACCATGATTTCTGTCTGCTGTGGGGCCGTGCCAAACCGGACTGGCAGTTCTATCGTGCCCGACACATGAACCGGGTCTCCACTGAAGCCGTATAGGGGGCCTTCGCCCCCCAATTCCATCTTCTTTCCTCCCAAGTCCATCCTCTGGTAGGCATGTGTATAGAGTATGTCGACCGAGGACCCGTTATCAACCATCATTCGCTTCATGTCAACCGGCCCGACCTGAGCTGTTATGACCAGAGCCCCGTCATGCGGTTCAATGTGATCGGTAGGGTAGTCCTCGTCTGAAAAGGAGATAGTCGTGTCTGAGTATGGCCTGTCCTTCCTGGGCGAGGAGCCGGCTAATGATAGTACTGCTTCGAGCTGCCCGCTCCTTTTTCGACCGGTTACACGCCCTACCGACCCGCCCGATATCACATCAATAACTCCTCGGGGTTGGGCGTTCGGTTGCGGCTGTGCTTCCCGGGGAGGTTCTCTGACGTCCTCTTGGGGAGCCTTCGATCCTTCTCTGCCGACTACGTATCGCACCAGCTGTCCATTCTGCACGTTCTTTTCTATCAGATCTTTCAAGTTGATGCATTCGTCTGTCGTGTGCCCTCGACTCTGGTGGTACGCACAGTACTTGTCCCGACCTCTTTTCCCCGGTTTGGTAATTGTTTGGCATGATTCGAAAAAGGGCTTGTTCCGTATCTCCTCCAGTATCTTGGCCCGATCTGTGGTGAGTGCAGTGTACACTTTGTTGACATTTTTGTTTGGGAAGGGCGGCCTTCCACTGCCCGACCCTCCTCCACTATAATTCCTCTTACTATAGCTGTCCGACCTGCCTTGGGTGTCGGGCTTCTGATAATTCTGTTTGTCCCGATCTCTGGATTTGTCGTATGATTGGGACTGTGGTTTGAAGTTCCCCATCGCTTCCTCAACTGCTATATGACCCTCGGCCCTGTGGAATGCCTCCGTTAAATCTGTCGGGGGGTTGATCACCAGATCCTTCATCAGTTTTTTGGATTTCCCGATGTCTAGCCCGGTGGTGAAGAATCCCAAGGCCTGTGGGGAGTTCAACTCTGCCACCGAACCCACAGCTTCTCGGAACCTTTTAACATACTGCCCCAGGTTCTCATCGGGTCTCTGCCTGACCTGCATGAGGGATGCTGTGATCTTTTCCCGTCTCTTGTTACTTCCGAACCGAGCGTGAAACTTTTCTCGAAGGTCCCTCCACGAGCTTATTGACCCTGATGCCAGGGTTCCCATCCATTCTCGGGCACTCTTCTTCAGGGTGGTGGCAAACATGTGACACTTGGCTGCATCAGAATAGTCGTAGTATGTCATTAACCTATCATACCCATCTGAGTGGTCATAAGGATCTCCCAGCCCGTCGTAAGTCTCCATTGGGGGCATCTTCCTTTTGGGGTCGGCGATCTCCCGATTAATTTCCGCAGAAAAGGGAGACCCTATACAGGTCGAAAGTTCCCCCGTCGAGCTTTTTGCCAATAGAAGTTTTTCCAGTTCAGCCACCCTTTGGGCGAGGGGATCGGACTCTCCTTCATGAGGGGGCGATCGGGGTCTGCCCCTCTCACGTTCGGGTATCTCGTTTCCCTTTTTTCCCGAATTGCCTGGGTGTTCTGATCGGCGTCCTGCTGAACGGCTTCTTCTCCGGCTCCGGCCGTCCCTCGAACGACTCCGATGTCTGCTCCTTTCCGTACCAGCCCCTCGCCTTTGGGGAGACCTCGACCGGCTATGGTGCCTACGCCTCTTAGAGGATGCCTCCTGTTCCCCGGCCATGTTAGCCATCTGTAGTTCGAGTTCCTCCTGCTGGAGACGTAGGGCCGTCATGGCATCTTTATTTTGCTGCATCTTTTTCTGCAAGATGAATTCTCTTTGATCTTGACTACCTAATGTACGACTCTTTTCATGCACCTCCAACGCCTGTGGGTTAGCCTCGCCCATCCGACTAGCCTGGTTGGGTGTATGTTGGCTTTCACGAAAGAGACGCCTCCGGGGGGAGCCAGCCGACTCCCTCTGATCGTCCTGGATTCTGGAACCCAGTCTGTCCTTTACCGACCCTCGCACCTGAGTGGTCTGGTGCGACTTGGCATTTTCCCGGTCGGAAACTGCATATTCCACACTCGCCATCGTTTTTCGCCGGAAAAGAATCTGATTGTGATTGTTTAAGCACTAGCCCCTCCTTCTAGCGCCAATGTTAACGCCAAGTTTCGTCAACGCGTCCAATCACAGAATTCACGCGCTAGAACCTGCACAATAACAGATCACACAGAAGCTTGACGGCTTGTGCCGCCGGGGGATAGCTCCGGTGTGAGAATGAGTACAGGCCGTTACAAGGGTAAACAATGGAGGCTAAGTGTTTAGTGCTCAAAAGTAGGTATTACCTCATAATGTTAACCTAGGCCTTGTATTTATAGAGCTCACCACCTTAGAATCCTTCTCCCAGTCGGATTAGGACTCCTAGTGCATGGTAGTTACCATAACTTGGGTCCAACACAATCTCCTTAAAAGGTGCAAGTAGAATCCAATCTTACCACTACCTTTGGAGTTACCGTATTATACATATGAATAGATGCCCGGACTCTGCGCGCAGGAGAGCCCACTGCGCAGGCCCAAACGGTCCTATTATCTGGTCTGGGCTTCGGCCCAAAGGACTCGAAGGCCCGACCCCTCACCATCACAAGAATGGGTTCGGCCCTGACCCCGAAGGACTCATATGCCGACCCGAACACCTATAACACCTTCATGGGCTTCATCCTATCGGTCTATCAAACCCTTCTGCCAGAAATCCTTCGGCCCAGATGGAGGTCGGTAAAACGCTCCCGAACAACTATGTTACAAAATACAAGTCCACTTGAGAAAGACAACTTCGTCAGAAGGTGACAATCTATTCTGTTATTCTTCAACTCCCAGCACCATTTCTCCATGTCATTATTAGCTAGCTGAAATTGATTTGAGGCCATTTATCAAAAATGTTCTTCTAGATTAGTGATTAGGGAACTGTAAAAGGAGAAATAGACGTGAGGTCAGGTCAGGTCAGGTCATTCATGGAGTTACAATGTGTACCTTGACGAGGGCACAGAGTCACACACGTACCACTTTCATAATTCACAGCGTTAGTTTCATTATAAATCAATGTTCTTATCCGCATCCAAGAAGTACAGCTTGTGGCACATGCTGTGACCCAATAATGCCATTATCCTCGACCAAACATAAATTTTGCTCAAGCCATTTGCTTCTAGTTGGGTACAGAAGTCAACTATTTGTTCCTCACCCGCAATCCCATTTTTCTTTCACAAGGTATTCCCCCCAATCAATTGTCTCAGCTCTCTTCCATACTTATTAATTTCTTCTCATCAATTTTAAACAAGTTTACAAATTAAACCATCTTCATCCAGAAAGCCTGTCTCAAGCACGTCAGACAAGTCATCAGATAGATAAAACATAAGGATTAACAACTAAAGATGAATGATTTAATCTTCTTAATAAAGTGAAAAGTAACCCTCCTTAAATTAAGAGAAAATGATAACCTCATGTATGTGCGTGTGCCTGTGTTTTTGATGTTATTTCAAATTTTTCGCTTTGGCATAGCTCATGTTAGATAAATAATTTCTCAAAATAAAGAAATTCTTCCTTTCTACTAACATGGTGAGGTACTGTGGACTTGGCATAGCTGGAGCTTCAAATATTATCAACGTCCATCTAGCAACTTACAACTTGCAACAAATACAAAACATCCATTTGGAATAAATATGAAACGTCCACTTGAATCTCATTCCAAAGTACAATCATCATTGTAGATGGAAAGATACGATCATCATTAAATATGGACTACTGCACCAAATCAAGTTAGAAGTTTTCAACCTACCCCAACTAGTTTGTGATAAAAGGCGTTAGTTAAGTAAAGTTGAATGTTGGCGTACTGAAAATATAAAATCCAAAATTTTACGAATAAAGATTTAAATTTCTCGAATTTTTTTGAATATTATGGTGTGGATTTAATATAATATTATAGTTGTGAATAATATTTATAAATTTTGCAAAGTATGCAAATTGTTATATTATATTCGATTGATCGAGGAATATTCTTTGAGTCGGAGAATATTCGTACGACCCCACAACAGAATTATTGTCGGATTGAGAAAACGACAAAAATATTTTTATAAAAATAACGGCGGAAGTTTTACCGTTAATAGTATTGAACTACTCGGTAGTAAAAGTACAGTAATACGTGTGGTTGCATAGTAGCACACATTATTAATTATTGATGTTTACGTGAGAAATCACTCAGTTTTGTTTTATTAGTATTATTAGTGTAATAAAACAGAAAAGCTTTTTATATAAAACAGAATACTTTTATAAAATTATTCTATAAATAGAATATATTATATTCTATTGTGCATAGTATTTTGCATAGTAAAATCTTTTTAAATAAAACAGAATACTTTAATAAAGTTATTCTATAAATAGAATATAGTATATGTTATTATGCATACTGTTGCATAGTGCCTACATAGTATTTTGCATAGTAAAATCTTTTTATATAAAACAAAATATTTTTATAAAGTTATTCGTTTTATTAGATTATAAATAGAATATATTATATTTTATTTAAAAGATTTTGCTTTAAATATGAACCGTTCGATTAAAAGTAAATCAATCTGGACCATTCATGAATTAGTTACTATGCAGTCCATTCTTATATAAATAGAAGCTCATTCATTCATTATTTCTTACGAATTCACTGAAACTCTAGAGAGAGAAACTATAGAAAGAGTTATTCTTCTATAATCTTGAGCGTATTTCTTTAGAGTTTTAGAAAGCTTTGAGCATAGTACAAGTTTTCTTCGAATATATCCTCGCCCTACCAGTCGGAGTACTTACTCTTCTTTCAAAGGTAAGGGATATTATTTGTTGTACTCGTAAGGGGTATTACTTCTTTCGTATTCATGAAGAGAACTTCTGTTATTCCATTATTTATTATTCTGTTAGAATAACCTGTATACGCGGTCTACCCTATACTTGGTGAAATTCTTCTGTTATTCCATTCTTTGTTATTCTGTTGGAATATCATGTCTGTGCGTTTACGCCGGACATGGTTCCGTCTTTATTATTCTGTTGAAATATCATGTCTGTGCGTTTTACGTCGGACCTGGTTTCGTCTTTATTATTCTGTTGGAATATCATGTCTGTGCGTTTTACGCCGGACCTGGTTCCGTTATTTATTATTCTGTTGGAATAATTTGTCTATGCGACGTACCGCATGCATGGTGATTTCTGTTGTTATTCCATTCTTTATTGTTCTGTTGGAATATCCTATCGGTGCATATTACGCCTAACCTGGTTCCGTTATTTATTAATCTGTTGGAATAACCTGTGTATGCGAAGTACCGCATGCATGGTGATTTTTTTGTTATTCCATTCTTTATTATACTCAGTTGGTTAAAGTTTTGACTTCTATACTCCATGAAATTAGTGGAATATCCTTGATATTTGCGTTTCATCCAGTATCTTTTCATAAAAATATTCTTCTGAGCATTCTTGAATTTTACTCTACAAAGAAGTATCATGTTGACAATTTGGACGTTATTAGTTCCTGAATAATTTAATTCTTGAACTTGTTTTATTAAATTCTTATATCATTGTCATCATCCTCATGTTTATATTTTGTTGAAAGTCATCTGTGGCCTGTAGTGCATAGATGGACTTGGTATGATTATGACCAGGGATTATTCGGTATAATCATGACCGTAATGTTTCAAATGATGTGAAAAAAGTCCTCATTGGCCCGTAGTGCATTGATGGACAGTTTTTGGTATGACTATGGCTATAGATTCTCTTCGGCCAAGGGTGCAAAGATGAATTGTTTTATGGCATGATCAAGACCGTTGATGAAAACACAATTATCTTTGGCCCGTAGTGCATGGATAATTCGTGGTCGTGATACTAAATAATATCCTTGGCCGTAGTACAGGGATGATGTGGATTATTTATTAAGTTGAGTCCCAGCGATAAAAGTGATGGAAAAACCTTTTAAATCATAAAAGATAGTAGATTTTATTCTATACTTGACTCTTTTAATGAATTGCATGTTCCGCTGCAATTAAACTTGATGTCTATTGTATTTTATCAGTTTAACACTGTTGAAGACTAATGATAATTTATTGCTGCATTATCTTAGTCATAATATTTCTTACTGGGCTAGTTGAGCTCACCCTTTTTTTTCACTGTTCTCTTCAGGAAATGAGAACGTAGCCGGGACTAGTCGGAGAACGGAGTAACGGTCCAGATGATAGTATTAGTAGTACTCACTATTCTGTTAAATAGTGTGACAATAAATATAATGAGGACTTATTCTGAGAGTGGATATTGCCTAGATGACAATATTTGTATTAAAACTCACAGCGCTCTTGTTGTATATTAAAGATTGTATTTGTATTCTGTACCATGTATTTGACGACTCAGAATAGGTGATGTATACCTATTTTGGGGGCTGTCACAGAAAATAAGTTCAAATTCAAAAATAAATTTTGAAAGGTTTCTTGCTAAAGATTATCTCACACACATTTACCCCTTTTCATTCGGTATTGATTTTTTTTTTCTTCCCACAAAAACGAGTTGGCTTCACACTGACCAGGGACATTGGCATTTTACAAAGAAATATCTACTAACATGCCACAAATAAGAAGCAAATATGCAGTTGAAGACATCCAAAGTCTCAATGAGCTGAAAAGCAATGATTCAAATTGGAAAAAAAGTGTGATGCTAATGGATAATCTCTGATGATCAATTAAGTGGTACAAAAGGTACCATAGCATGAATCTGATGCATCACTTCAACCATGTATTATAATTTTGTTATATAACACAAAACAAATTCACTTGCTATAAGCTCAATCTGAACTCTGGAGTACAGCTACTTACCAGTGTAAAAAGGTAATGTTGATTTATGTGCGTAAAGAAGGGAAAAGGATTCTCTCACCTTATCTTGGAATCCTGGTTGTGTCCTCCAGATCAGACGAGGTCAACTCGCTGACAGACATATGTTGACTTCATACTTCAAAGAGAGCTCCTCATCCATCAAGCTCTGTGATAAATAAATAAAATAAAAATCAGCAAGCAAATGTATAAATAGCTCAATCATCAGAATAAACATGTTCAACCGTCTCAAGAATACTAAGATTAATACAAGAATGCGATAATATAAGCACTATCACCTCTAACAGACTTCCACTCAACCGTTCTGTACCACTCTACACCTTCCATGCTACATATTCCGGCCAAGGGAAATAGACTGGTTATATATCAGGAGTCTGGACTAAGGACAATACAATCACCACTAAAATACCTTTACTCAATAATCCAGACCAAATCCATTGCAAATAAGCACATAGAGACTAGCCTCATTTGGGCCAAGGACAGTAAAATCACAAATGATCGACAAGTGTCAAAACAACAATTACCATAACTTTATTTTAATGCCAGACCAAGATAACAAAGCGAACAAATTTCTTCTCAGTTGGAAAGTCCTTACCTCGATCGTTCTCCTCAAGCAATACACCCTCTGTCATTCTGATCAGCATTCCTCAAATTAGCATGACTACCAGAGAAACCACAAGATCAAGAAGCTTCCTCATTGCACCATAAACCTGGATTTGTATCAATCAAGCACCCTCTGTCATAAGTTTCCCTTAGAAAAACAGTATGTTTCTTTCCCTTAGTAGACAAATAAAACATCCCAGGATGATCCAAGAACAAATCCCTTATCTTCAAATTTATCCCAAACCAATTCCTAAAATGACTAATATTCTCCACTTCACCATTTTCTCTACAGTTAAACTCAAAAACTCATGCACAAACCCAACTGCCTGCTTTTCCAGACCCTTCATCCCACTATTAGACCTGTGCACCTCTCCAATCTCCTCATAAGGCCCAAAATACCGCAAACTCTGCCATTCCTTAACTTCAGCTCTAAAATTCTTCTTCAGCTTCATCCCTAGATGATAACCATGTTTAAAACTAAACCTATTTACAACACTACAATCCTCTTTACAACATTCCATTACTCTCCAATTTTCAACAGGTTTAGCTGAACTAACAAGTTTTAACATGAGTATTGGGTTCATTAACATTACAAAGTTGAAAAAGCTCAGGATTCTGAGAAATTACCGAGTCCTCAAAGTCATTAGGAAGGACAAGTTCTCTCCAAACCTTAAAGATTGCTCTATGCGGCAGCGTTTTGGAACCCGACATTGAAAGAACCCTAACCAACCGGTTAACTACGAGCGGCAAAGAGGCGTTAATTGCGGCAGATTCTTGTAAAGAGATTTGTACGATGGCGGGGGCTAATAGCCTAATTTGCAGAAAGGTTGTACTTTAGGGGTGGTGGAAGATGTCGAAAATGTGGAGCTACCGGCGGAGGAAGGCGGTGGCAGCCAAGGTTGAAGTGGAGCTTTTGGGAGTCTGTTGAGTAAATCGACGGAAGTGGAAGGTGGTTTGTTTGTGGGGTTTGAGAGGATGAGGTCGAATCGACTTTGAGGAGTGTTTTGTATTTGTCCGTTAATCTCTGAATCTGGAAGCTAGATACAGATGTTGTTTTTGGTGCGGACGGTGGTGAGAAATTTAAAGTTGATTCTTTTGACGATTTGGGTGACCATTGTTGCCGGAAATAAGGTTGCTTCTGTGGAGAAAATAAGTGGGTGATCGACGGGCGAACTGGAATTGAAAGACGGCGGCAATATGTAACGGCTTCTGGTACTCCCATATATACTACAGGAGTGAATTGCTATTTATTTAGCCATAAAAAATAATAAATAAATAAATAAGACTTTCGGTTTCGCGGACTTTACTTTTTGCCTACTCAAATTTAAGCAAGTGACTACTTTATTTTTAATAATTATGATTTTAACTCATTTATTTAGCATGTTTCATTTTTATATTTGATCCCATTACACTTAATAATTGTAAAATAAGATACAATTTTAAAAAATACAGTAAAATGGAATTAAACACTATATATCACTTAGAAAATAAAAAATATATATAAAAAGACTAATAAAACATCATAATTGCTTCCCTATAAACATAAATTCAGTTTTTTAAAAAATTAGACAAAGAAAAAAAAATCATCCTATTTTACAAAAACAATACAAGATAAACTAATTATTTGATATCAAATAGTTTAACTGAATAATGAGTGTCATAGGAATAATAATTTGTTTGATATTATTATCAAAAAATATGATGAATTTTTTTAGGATAATTATTTATAAGACATGCATGAATATCTTATATTTTTCAAAAAACAAAACAAATTTATGATGTCAATTATGTCTTATTTATTAATATACATTATCTATTGTCTAAACATATTATGTATTTTTAAATTATTTTTATTTATATAGTTATTATGTGTAATAGGGTAAAATTAGAACATGATAAATAAATAAATTGGGTTTTATTTATGAAAAACGTATTAGTCACTTATCATGATTTATCTCAAAAAAGTATGGAGAAAATTTGGGAGGAAATTGATCATAGAGTTATATAATATTTTAAAGTATTAAAAATATTGTTGTGATGATTTATCAAAAATAGTGGCATAAATTAAATTTATTTCCTTTCTCATCAAACTTGCAATTGAACAACAAATGGAAACTTAATTTAATATTAAAAAATAATAAAAATGTGTAAGTTTCTTTCATGTCATTATTAAGTTTAGGAAATAAAACTTGAATTTTATATTTAATTTTTATTCTTCTATTATATTAATTAATTTTGTGTTCACAGTAGATAAAATAATCTGAACCATAAAAAAGATTGCTTATTACTCCCTCCGTCCCAAATTAATTGCTCAATTTTGACTTTTTAAGTCAAATTGACTATTTTTAGAATTAATAATTAAGCATATATAAATATATTTTTAAAATTATAAAAATTAGGATTAGTAATAAATTGTATGTACTTTCTTTTGATTATAACCCCTTCACCTATATTTTAGCAAAAATAGTAAAAAGATTAGTTTTAAAAATGATTAATTTGACTTTAAAAAGTCAAAACTGAGCAATTAATTTGGAACGGAGGGAGTATAAGTTGATTCGCTCTTTCATGCTATCCTTGACTCCCTCCTATTTTCCTTGTGACTCTCCCCCTCTCCTTTTCCTTCATCTTCTTCCCGTGACCCCCCCTCCCCTCATTGCCTATATAAGAATTGCTCCTGAAGAAAAAATAAATAAGAAGAATTATCTGAAAAAAATTTCTCTCTTTTCTCTTGCTTATTCTCTTTAAATTTATGTAGCAATTATAAGAATATATTTATACACTTCGCTAAAGTTTTATAATACGTTATCAGCACGAAGCTCTAACCAACTGAGATGGTAAAATTAAATTCTTGCAATTTATTATTATACTGTCGGTTGGGCTATGCCACCAATAATATAATTTTATTCTTATAATTGCATTTAAATTCTTTTATTTACAATGGTACCATCTATCCTTGTTGATCTTACAAGACTTGGTGGGAACCTTTTTACCGCTTATTAAATTGTGGGAATAACCTGTATACGCGGACTACCGTATACATGGTGAAATTCTTCTGTTTTTCCATTCTTTATTATTATGTTGGAATAACTTGTCTATGCGAAGTACCGCATACATGGTGAAATTCTTCTATTATTCCATTCTTTATTATTCTGTCGGAATATCCTGTCTGTGCGTTTACGCATGACCTGGTTCCATTCTTTATTATTCTGTCGGAATATCCTGTCTGTGCATTTACGCATGACCTGGTTCCATTCTTTATTATTCTTTTGGAATATCCTGTCTGTGCGGATTACGCATGACTTGGTTCCATTTTTTATTATTCTGTTGGAATAACCTGTCTACGCGGATTACCGTATGCATGGTGAAATTCTTCTATTATTCCATTATTTATTATTTTGTTGAAATAACTTGTCTATGCTAACTACCGCATGTCGGGTGAAGATCCATTTGCATTATGCTAATAACATAAATATAAGAATATTTATATTTGCATTTTATCACCACTTGAGGTCGTGTCTTAGTTTATTTCTCTATATCATACATGCAATTATTTATTATTTTAATAAATAATAATTGTGTTTTAACCCAGAATAGATGGCAAACTTGGCAAAAATAGATTTTTCTATTTTGAAGATCTCTGGAGACAACCATTTGGCTTGGGCACTTGATGCAGAATTGCACCTTAGTGCAAATGAGTTAGAAAAGACCATTGAATCAGGAAATACAGCTACTTCGGCACAAAATGCAAAAGCCATAATTTTTTTTCGTCACCGCATTGATGAAGGATTAAAGATTGAGTATTTAACAGTCAAAGATTCCTTCTCTTTATGGACACAACTGAAGAAAAGATTTGACTACCAAAAATTAGTTATTCTCCCTAATCCCAAATTTGAGTGGTTTAATTTAAGGCTACAAGATTACAAATCAATTACGGAATATAGTTCCAATATTTATATAATAACCTCTACTTTGGCTTTGTGCGGAGATCCAGTTTTTGAAACTCAAATGTTAGAGAAAAGACTCTCAACTTTTCATCCCACCAACATGATTCTGTCACAACAATATAGACACAGTAAGTTCACAAAATTCAGTGACTTGTTGTCTATCCTCCTTGTTGCAGAAAAAATAATGAATTGTTGTTAAAAACCATCAAGTACGGCCAACGGGTGCTACCCCAGTAAGACCCCAACTTTTTATAAATAAAATAAAATTTTCTTTATTCATTATCTTGAAATAATAAGGAGTTAATTTGATATAATATTTTGGTTATGGGTGAAATGTGTAAATTTTACAAAATAAGCAAGTGGTTGTAAAATATTTATTTCTGTCGGGGAATATTCGTTTGGTCGTGGAATATTCTTTTTGTCGGGGAATATTCGTACGACGGCGCAGCCATTCGTGGGGCTCATAACGAATAACTGTCGGATGAAGAAAAACGACAAAGTATGAGTTTTTATAAATAACAGCGTAGTTGTTATCGTTAACACTGTTGGAATACCCGGTGTGTGAAACCCCAAATTTTATGAATAAAGAATTAATTTTCTCGAAATATTTTTTTAATATTATGGTGTGAATTTGAGATAATATTATAGTTGTGGGTAGTATTTATAAATTTTGCAAAGTATGCAAGTTGTTATATTATATTCGATTGGTCAGAGAATATTCTTTGTGTCGGAAAATATTCGTACGACGGTACAATTATTGGTGGCCCCCACAACGAAATTATTGTCGGATTGAGAGAACGACAAAAATATTTTATTGAAAATAACGGCGGAAGTTTTATCGTTGATACTGTTGAACTACTGGGTAGTAAAAGTACAGTAATACGCGTTGTTGCATAGTAACACACGTTATTGATTATTGATATTTATGTGAGAAGTCGCTCAGTTTGATCCAATTATTGTCGATTAATAATATGAATTATTATAGTGATGATGACGTTTTGTTTTATTCGTATTATTAACGTAATAAAACAGAAACATCTTTTTATATAAAACAGAATACTTTATTAAAGTTATTCTATAAATAGAATATATTATATTTTATTATGCATAGTGTTGCATAGTGTTTGCATAGTAAAAATCTTTTTATATAAATAGAATATATTATATTTTATTTAAAAGATTTTTCTTTAAATATGGACAGTCAGATTAAAGTAAATCAATCTGGACCGTTCATGGATTAGTTACTATGCATTCCATTTTCCTATAAATAGAATCTCATTCCTTCATTATTTTTTTACGAATTCACTGAACTCTAGAGAGAGAAACTATAGAGAGATAGAAGAAAAGCTTTTTGCTATTTAACTTTTCTTTTCCTATATCCAGTTTCTGTTACAGTAAGGGGTGTTATTCTTTCTTATTCATGAAGAGAACAGTTGTTATTCCATTTCTTATTATTCTATTGGAATAACCTGTATACGCGGTCTACCCTATACTTGGTGACATTCTTCTATTATTCTGTTAGAAAATCCTGTCTGTGTGTTTTACACCGGACCTAGTTCCGTCTTTATTATTATTCCGTTGGAACATCCTGTCTGTGTATTTTACACCGGACCTGGTTTCTTCTTTATTACTATTTCGTTGGAACATCCAGTCTGTGTGTTTTACACCGGACCTGGTTCCGTCTTTATTTTTCTGTTGGAACATCCTGTCGGTGCAAATTTTGCCTGACCTAGTTCCGTTATTATTATTCTGTTGGAATAATCTGTCTATGCGAAGTACCGCATGCATGGTGATTTCTGTTGTTATTCCATTCTTTATTATACTCAGTTGGTTAAATTTTTAACTTCTATACTCCATGAAATTAGTAGAATATCCTTGATATTTGCGCTTCATCCAGTATCTTTTCATGGAAATATTCTTCTGATCATTCTTGAATTTTACTCTACAAAGCAGTATCATGAGGGCAATTTGGACATTAGTAGTTCTTGGACAAATTAATTCTTGAACTTGTTTTATTGAATTCTTATATCATTGTCATCATCCTCATGTTTATATTATGTTGAAAGTCATCTGTGGCCTGTAGTGCATAGATGGACTTGTATGATTATGATCGGGGATTATTCGGTATAATCATGACCGTAATGTTACAAATGATGTGAAAATTAAAAATTCTCATTGGCCCGTAGTGCATTGATGGACAGTTTTTGGTATAATTATGACTATGGATTCTCTTCGGCCAAGGGAGCAAAGATGAATTATTTTATGGCATGATCAGGAGCGTTGATGAAAACACGATTATCTTTGGCCCGTAGTGCATGGATAATTCGTGGTCGTGATACTAAAGAATATCCTTGGCCTGTAGTGCAGGAATGATTTAATGATGTGGATTATTCATTAAGCTGAGTCTCAGCGATAAAAGTGATGAAAAACTTTTTAAATCATAAAAAATAGTAGATTCTATTCTCTACTTGACTCTTTTAATGGATTGCTTGTTCCGCTGCAGTTAAACTTGATGTCTATTGTATTTTATCAGTTTAACATTGTTGGAGGCTAACGATAATTTATTCTGCATTATCTTAGTCATAATATTTCTTACTGGGCTAGTTGAGCTCACCATTTCTTTCACTGTTCTCTTCAGGAAATGAGAACATAGCATGGACTAGTCGGGGAACGGAGTGACGGTCCAGAGGATAGCATTAGTAGTTCTCACTATTCTGTGAAACAGTGTATTAATAATTGTAATGATGACTCTTTTTGAGTTTGTATAATCTCTAGTAGATAATAATTGTATTCAAACTCACAGTTATGTTTTGTCGTATTGTACACGACAGTTGTATTAGTAAGTTGTATTTGAATTATGTACCATGTATCTGACGACCCAAGATTGGTGATGTATACCTAATTTTAGGGGCGTCACACGGTGGTTAAAATACAGTAATATGCGTCGTTGCACAGTAGCACACATTATTGCACATCATTGTTGAATTATTGATTCGTACGTAAGAAGGCACTACTCAATAATTGTTACAGTAGTTACTGTTCAATATTTTATTTTACTGATTCAATAATTGCTGCGTTGATATTTTATATTATTGTTATTTCAATAATTATCATTGCACAGTATTTCCCATTATCAGATCAATAATTCATATTATTTGAATAATATTATTAGATAACATTATTGGTAATGTCTAGAAAGTTCTGTCTAAGGAGAGGTTTGATCACCTAATTGCGCGCCAATAAGGAGAAATCCTTATTGGAAAGCCCCCTCTTTCCTGAGAACGGTCTGGTTGTCATTATTGTGATTCTGTAATATTATTTGTGAATAATTAATTATTGATAAGGAAATATTTATTTGATGCGGATATAAATGATGAATTTATTTATTTTATGTGGTTATAATTGAAGGAATTAATGTCGAGGAGTTTTATAAATATTTTTGTCGGAATGGAGGTATTAAAAATCAAATCAGTATTTTTACGATATATTGTGTGAGTTATAATTTTTAATCCGACCGTTGGATCATTATAATTTTTGGATATGTTATACATTTATAAGTTAAGTATATGTCCATAAATTTTGAATCGTTAAAAATGAACAAATGATTTGTTATGAATTTTAAGAGGTGACTGATTCAGAAATTAGGTTTATAAATAATTTTGGTGGAAAATTCTAGAATTGAGTGGGCCCCACTTGTGGTTGGTGAAGAAATGTGCTGAATTTTATTTCAAATGTGGTGGGTGGCAATAGTAGTAGGTAAAACCATCAGGTAGCAAGTAAAATCTGCTTCGGTGTGCTAACATTTTCCTATAAATAGAGGGCTAAGTTAGAATTGAAAATCACACCAGAAACATAAGTTTTCTCTCTTTCTCTCTCTATATTATCGAGCGTATTTTGTGAGTATTTTGATATTTTGAGAGTTGCTGTTCAGTACAAGTTTCATTCAGCATCACTTCCGACCTTTCATTCCGAAGTACTGTTTATTTGAGGTAAGGGATGTTATTTTCTTCTTGAATGATATTATTTTTTTCAAAATCATTATGCTGAGATATTGTTATGAATTGTATTATGGAATTTCTACCTTTTTGTGTCGGAGTTACTATCACGTATACGACACTATTCACGTATACGTCACTATTCATAAATACGATACTATTCACCGAAAAATAAAATTTTCTCTTCTTTGTCCCAGATGTCTTTTATGGTTACTATCTTTGATTGTATCCATGTTTTGATATTTATTTTGGAATTTTACTTCACAATTGGTTATTATGGAGTATTATTGAATCTAGATAAATCGAAATACGAATCCCTAATATTTGTCCTTCTGTCTCACTGGATTCGTTTTCTCTTAAATATTTTTCATCATCCTCAGTCCTTAATGGTGATACTTGATGAATATCTTTGGCCTGTAGTGCAAAGATGAATGATTACCTGATAAATATCTTTGGCCCGTAGTGCAAAGATGAACAGGTGTTGAGAAAAACATGACCAACTGGTGATACAAATGAATATCTTTGGCCCGTAGTGCAAAGATGAATATTTGATTCAAGATGTATATTGATTGATGTTACAGGGATAAAATATTGATGATGGACTTTTAAATTCATAGATGATAGTAGATTTCATTCTCTACTTAACTCCTCTAATGAATTGTTACTTTCGCTGCAGTTGTTGATCTAAAACTTGTTGTCTATTAAATTCTATCAGATTTTTCCCTGTTGAAGACTAAGGATAATTTGTTATATATTATCTTAGTCATAATATTCTTTACTGGGCTAGTTGAGCTCACTTTTTTTCTTTTTGTTCCATTTTTCTTCAGGAGGTGAGAATATAGCAGGATCTAGCCGGGGTATGGAGTGATGTATCTAGAAAGTTATTTTAGCAGTCCTCACTATTTTGTAAAATAGTGTATCAATAATTGTAATGAGGAATTTATCTGAGTGTGGATATTGTCTAGAAGACAATATTTGTATTTAAACTCACAGTATTTGTGTTATCGTATTTTGCACAACAATTGTATTAATGATGTTGTAGTTGTTTCTGTACCATGTATTTGGCGACTCAGAATGGGTTGGATGGAATGGACCTATTTTGGGAGCGTCACAACCCCAATGCCAGATATTAATAGCACGTCATTCCAGCAGAATAAATGTGACAATAGATGGTCATATAAAAAGAATCCTTGGGGACGAAAGAATAAACGAGGCCATCATAACAACAAATTCCATAACCACGACAATTCAGGCCACCAGAAGTGGCAAGTGTCTGGGTCGGGTAAAAATAAAGAAAATGCAGCACCGATAAAGAACAAACCAGATGTTTGTTTTAGGTGTGGGATGAAAGAGCATTGGTCGCGTACCTGTCGTATGCTGAGGCATCTGGCTAATTTATTCCAGGAGTATCAAAAGAACAAAGTAATGGAGGTAGAAACAAACTTTGTTAATCATCAATTGAATATTGTTGATGATCCACCAATGACTAACAATGAGGAAAAGATTGTTGATATTACTGAACCTTCTGAAAGTATCTTTTGGGATATCGTTTAATTTCTTGTTTTAATTAAACATCATGTATGTATAATAATATTAGTTTTCGTTTTATATGTGGTATGTGTTTATCATGAATAAAATTATATATGAAATGTAACTTTTCTTATTTATATTTTTATATGTGTCAGACCATTTTTTTAATGGATATGGAGGATATATGTTTAGCAGACAGTGCAACAACTCATACAATCCTTCGAAATGAGAAATATTTTTCACAACTGATCAAAGCTAAGGGAAATGTAGGAACTATCTCTAGCACATCAAATTTAATCGAGGGATTTGGAAAAGCTAGTTTATTGCTACCAAATGAGACACAAGTTTTTATCAAAAATACTCTATATTCTAGTAAATCAAGAAGAAATTCGCTTAGTTTTAAAGATATTAAACTAAATGGTTTTCACATTGAAACAACCAATAAGAATGATAATGAATATCTTCTCATTACTTCTACTATTTCTGGAAAAAAGAATATCTTAGAAAAACTTCATTCAATTTCTTCTGGATTATATACTATGAAAATTAGAGCAATTGAGTTTCATGTTGTTATGATTCCAAAAATCATAGATCCCAAATCCTTTATGCTTTGGCATGAAAGACTCGGTCATCCAAGTAGTTCTATGTTGCGTCGTATTATTGAAAATTCTACTGGTCATACTCTCAAAGATAAGAAGGTTTTTCCTAGTAGTGAATTTCCTTGTGCTGCGTGTTCTCGAGGAAAATTAATTGTTCGACCATCACCAGTAAAAGTTTATAAAGAAGCCCCAAAATTCTTAGAGAGAATTCAAGGAGACATTTATAGACCTATTCAACCATTATCAGACTCATTTCGATATTTCATGGTTTTAATAGATGCTTCAACTAGATGGTCTCTTGTTTGTCTTCTTTCTTCTCAAAATTTTGCCTTCTCAAAACTTCTTGCTCAAATAATCAAAGTACGGGCTCAGTTTTCGGATCATCCAATCAAGTCAATTCGACTTGATAACGCAGCTGAATTTTCATCAATGACTTTTAATGATTTTTGTATGACTATTGGAATCTCCATTGAGCATTCTGTTCCTCATATTCATACACAAAATGATTAAGCTGGATCTTTAATAAAAAGATTTCAACTAATTGCACGACCATTAATGTTAAGGGCTAACTTACCTACATCAGTTTGGAGTCATACAATTTTTCATGCTGCAGCCATCATTCGAGTAAGACCAACGACTCTTCATAAATTTTCTCCTCTACAATTAGCTCTTGGACAGATACCCAATATATCACACTTTCGAGTTTTTGGAAGTGCAGTATATGTTCCAATTGCACCTCCACAAAGAACTAAGATTGGAGCCCAACGAATAATAGGTATTTATGTTGGTTTTGATTCTCCTTCTATTATCAGATATCTTGAGCCTTTAACTGGAGATGTTTTTACTGCACGTTATGCAGATTGTCATTTTGATGAAACTGTTTTTCCAACATTAGGAGGAGGGAACGTTTTAAATAAAAAACCCTCTAAAATATCATGGAATGCATCAGATTTAAATTCACTTGATCCTCGTATAGGACAATGTGAAATTGAAGTTCAAAGAATCATTCATTTACAAAATATTGCAAATCAAATGCTAGAAGCATTTAATGATGCTAGAAAAGTGATAAAGTTACATACACCTGCAGTGAATACTCCAGCAAGGATAGAAATACCTATTGAAAAATCAATTCCTGCTGAATTAACGAATAAGGTAATAGAATAATCTAAACCACGCTAGAAGCGTGGAAGACTGATTGGTGCAAAAGACATTGTACCACAAAAATCAAAAGCAAATAAGGGAATCCCAGAAGGAATACCCGCTCCAGAAGTTGCACTTATTTCAAGAGTAGGAATAGCCCCAGAAGAGATAGAAATCGCTCCAGAATAAGCACTTATTCCAAGAGTGGGAATAGTCCCAGAAGATGTTCAAAATCTAATTGAAGGGATAAGAGATGAACACCAAAAAATCTCAATAAATTATGTACATGATGAGAAAATATGGGATCGAAGCAAAGTCAAGATTGATGACATATTTGCTTTCTCAATAGCATCAGATATTACTTTGATTCCTGACACGGATCTTGAACCACAAAACGTGGAAAAATGTCGGAAAAGAAAAGATTAGCCAAAATGGAAAGATGTTATTCAAACTGAGCTACAATCTCTATTGAAAAGAGAAGCATTTGTAGCTCAAGGGTTTTCACAAAAACCTAGTATTGATTATCAGTATACATACTCTCCAGTAATGGATGGAATTACTTTTCGCTTTCTGATAGGTATAGCAACCATGGAAGGTTTGGAAACACGTCTGATGGTTGTTGTAACTGCATACCTATATGGCTCACTTGACAATGAGATTTACATAAGAATCCCTGAAGGATTGAAAATGACTGAATCACAAAATCCCCGTCACATATATTCAATCAAGTTACAACGCTCGTTGTATGGGTTGAAATAGTCTGGTCGTATGTGGTATAATCGACTTAGTGATTATTTAATAAAAGATGGATATATAAATGATCAAGTATGTCCATGTGTTATTATTAAGAAATCACAAAGTGGATTTTCCATCATTGCTGTATATGTGGATGATTTGAATCTTGTAGGTACTCCTGAAGAACTCACAAGAACAACTACTTATTTAAAGGATGAATTTGAAATGAAAGATCTTGGAAAGACAAAATTCTGTTTGGGAAAACAATTGGAGCATTTAGCATCTGGAATTTTTGTTCATCAATCCACATATGCTGAAAAGATTCTCAGTCGTTTTCATATGGATAAAACTCATCCTTTGACTACCCCGATGGTTGTTCAATCTTTAAAAGTTGATAAAGATCCATTTCGACCTCTAGAAAGTGGGGAAGAAGTTCTTAAACCTGAAGTTCCATACCTAAGTGCAATAGGTGCTCTTATGTATCTTGCAAACTGTACACGACCTGATATTACTTTTGCTCTCTATAATTTCTCTCTCTATATTTTCAGGGAATTCGTAAGAAATAATGAAGGAATGAGCTTCTATTTATAGAAGAATGGACTGCATAGTAACTAATTAATGAACGGTCTTGATTGATTTACTTTAAACGGACGGTCCATATTTAAAGCAAAATCTTTTAAATAAAATATAATATATTCTATTTATAATCTAATAAAACGAATAACTTTATAAAAGTATTAAGTTTTATATAAAAAGATTTTACTATGTAAAATACTATGCAGACACTATGCAATACTATGCATAATAAAATATAATATATTCTATTTATAGAATAACTTTATAAAAGTATTCTGTTTATATAAAAAGATTTTATTATGCAAAATACTATGCATAATAGAATATAATATATTCTATTTATAGAATAACTTTATAAAAGTATTTTGTTTTATATAAAAAGTTTTTCTGTTTTATTAAATTAATAATACTAATAAAACAAAACTGTGTGACTTATCACGTAAGCATTAATAATCAATACAGTGTGCTACTATGCAACCACGTGTATTACTGTACTTTTACTACCGAATATTTTATAACAACTTGCTTACTTTGAAAAAAATTTCACATATCACCCTTAACTTTAAACTTTTATCAATTTAACTATTTACCAAAATAGAAAAATTGAATACTTTTATTTCATAAAATTCGGGGTCTCACAATCTCACCTCCTTATGAAATTTCGCCCTCGAAATTTACGTACGTACCTGATATTCGAAGAGATGAGAATACCTTGCTTTCTTTTCAGATTGTACCTTCCCGATAATTTCCTTGTTATTATGATTTTTCCATTTTTCATCTCCTGTATTTCAGATATCATTCTATAATATAGTTTCAAAACAAAAGTTAATCGACATATCACAATTTGTCAACTTATCAAGTAAACAATTTCAGCTTAGGTAAGTCACACACTAGCAAAGTATATAACTCGTCTCTCACATCCTAGTTCTAGACTCTTATCTCCGCCAGCGACCATATCCCTAAGCTCTGATACAAATTGTGACGCCCCCAAAATAGGTATACACGACCCATTCTGAGTCGCCAAATATCACATTATAAAAATCAAATACAAACTTCATTTATACAACTGTTGAACTGTCGTATAGAATACGACCACTGTTAACTGTGAGTTTTAATACAATATTATCTTATAGACAGTATCCAAACTCAAATTATTACAATACCATATAAAATACAGCAGCAAATATTTCAAGACCCCAAAGTAGAACGAGAAGATTACTATCTTGTTCATTCTAATGAGGTGCACTTTTGACGCTTCCAAAGTCGGGTTTTCATCACCCTATTGTTGTTCACCAAAATCAATTATTAAGTGACGTATAAAATACGACACCCACATCTTAGGTCCTCAATACAATTATATATTGTATGTCATTTCATTTTATAATATATTGAGAAACTTCGACAGTCTCGGACCATCACACTATTCTCCTGTTATCCCCGCTCGACCCGCCTACACTCTTATTATCTGAAAGGAATTGTGAAGCAAAAGGGTGAGCACAACTAGCCCAGTAAAGAATATCATGACTAAAGATAACTACATTATCAATAGCTTTCATAAATAATAAATTAGAGATTTAGAACATATGGTAGATGATAAAACTTTTCAACTATAGTTGCAGCGGAACGAGCAATCCATTAGAAAAGTCAAATAGACCATCAGATCTATTATCTTCTCTATGTTAAAAGTCCACCGATAATGTTTTATCCTTGTAACATCAATCAACAATTCCTGTCCACAATCGTATGAATAACTCATAATCATAATTGTGATTCTAAATTCCTTTTTGCACCCAGGACGAAGATAATTTTTATCACATATCTTCACCCGAAATATCAAAAATCATGGTTATACCAAATCACAATTCCTGCTCATAATCATACTAATAAATTCATCTTTGCACTACGGCCAAAGATATACAACTGTAAAACCAATAATGCTGAGACTCAGCTTAATAAATAATCCACATTATCGATTCACCCTTGCACTACGAACAAGGATATTCGTTAATATCACATCCATGAATTATCCATGCACTACAGCCAATGATATTCATTATTATCACATCTATGAATTAATATTTCATTACTGAGACTCAGCTCAATAATTAATCCACATCATCGAATCATCCTTGCGCTACAGGCCAAGGATATTGTTTAGTATCACGACCACGAATTATCCATGCACTGCGGGCCAAAGATAATTGTGTTTTCATCAACGGTCTTTATCATGCTATAAAATAATTCATCTTTGCACCCTTGGCCGAAGAGAATCTATAGCCATAATCATACCAAAAACTATTCATTAATGCACTACGGGCCAATGAGGACTTTTTTCACATCATTTGTAACATTACGGTCATGATTATACCGAATAATTCTTGATCATAATCATACCAGGTCCATCTATGCACTACAGGCCACATATGACTTTCAACATAATATAAATGTGAGGATGATGACAATATTATAAGCATTAATCAAACTAAATCAAGGATAAATATTAAAGACTTTAAATTTATCCAAATATTATCTATCACTTAATAAAATTATAATCTAATATTGTTAATATTATAACAATATTTTAATCACTTCTTAAACTTATAAATAATTTCATTTAATTGTTTACACTTTTTTAAATAATGCATTTAATCATTCAAAAATGTCATACTCATAAGATTTCATTACCAATAATTAAATCACTCATCAAAAATCTGTACATACCTTATATAGGACTTTCACGCAATAAAATTCTATTTACAAATTTTTCAACTTCACATAACATATTTAATTCATATGTTCGTAACTAAATCATTTTCATAAAAAATATCAAATCAGTCCCAAAAATTATTCTTTTTTGGGATTTAGCATAATATAATCCCATATTGAACATATATTTTTCTCGACACTTTTAAAATTCATTTACTATTTTTCAAAAATCAATTTTTAATTAATTCTTTAAGAAATTAGTTACCTTAAGTTTAACTCCAGAAATTCTCAAATTTTAACAGGATCTTACACATGTTAACATAAGCTTCCAGTTTAAATTTCATGGGCATCGGAGTTATAGAACTCCGATTATAGCATTTTTTGTCGGAAAAATCTAAATATTGAAACAGTCATAACTTGCTCATTTTAAGTCGGAATGAGCTCATTTTTGGACATGAGGTACTTTATACCATATATTTTCATGTCCCAAAAGGCCAGAATTTTTTTCATAAATTAAGTGGCCGAAAATGCCCTTTTAAAAATCTGGACAATAGCTTTTTCTCATTTTTCACTTTTTCGTGCTTTGCTAAAATCAGTCCACACGAAAATTTACAACACATTTTTCAGTGATTCCACTTGGATAAGTTACAAAACTCATAGACCTAACTCTAGAACTTGACCACACTCAAAAATTCGAAATATAATAGGGGATATGGTCTGTAAGACCCCAACTTATTATTAATGAAATTTAATTTTTTCTATTTATTATTTTGAAATAGTAAGGGTTGATTTGATTAATGTGGATAGTTATGGGTAAAATACGCAAATATTTCAAAATAAGCAAGTGGTTATAGAATATTCTTGCTATCGAAGAATATTCGTACGACGGCGCAGTCTTTTGTGGGCCCCATAACGGAAAGTGATTGGATGAAGAAAACGACAAATATAAGTTGTTTAAAAATAACGGCGTAGTTGTTACCGTTAATACTTTTAAAATAGTCGGTGGTTAAAACACAATAGCAAACAGTATTGCACCAATTATTGATTTTTACGTAAGAAGACACTACTCAATAATTGTTACAGTAGTTACTATTCAGTATTTTATTTTATTGATTCAATAATTGTTGCGTTGATATTTTATATTGTTGTTGTTTCAATAATTGTCATTACATGGTTTTTTTCATTATCGAAGCAATATTTCATATTATCTGAATAATATTATTAGATAACATTATTGGCAATGTCTAGAAAATTCTGTCTAAGGAGAGGTTTGGTCACCTAATTGCCGCCAGTAAGGAGAAATTCTTATTGGAAAGCCCCCTCTTTCCTGGGAACTGCCTGGTTGTCAATATTGTGATTCTGTAATATTATTTATGAATAATTAATTATTGATTCATATGATGAGAAAAATATTGATTTTATGTGGATATAGATGGAAACAAATTTTAATGTGAGAATTGTTGAAAATTGAAATTTTATCTTTTTCCGATAAAATAATTCATTTAAATATATTATTATATTTTAATAATATAATAATGATGATATTTTTACGATGAATATGGGATATATGAGTATATATGGAGGATGAGTATTTTTGTTACCAAAAATATTTAAAGCATGTTTATTGTGTCGGTGGACCCCATTTCTTGATTAAAATTTGATTATAGCCTGTAAAATCGTCCGTTTGTGAATTTCGGTCAATTTCTATTTAGAATTTGGAAAAACTTTCTTCTGCAAAGTTGTAGAGAATTTAATTTTCTATAAAAAATCGCGAGATTCGAATTTTCTGACAAAAGAGCTATTTATTATGAATTATTGAAGTTCTGAAGCTCCAAAATAATTAATTTTTGAAGTTTTAAATATTTTTTTTTACAAAAAACGTTTTTTGCATGTGTGAGGCATGTGTTCAATTGCTGAATTTCAGATTCAAAGGTGTGCATGAAGATTATATATATATATATATATATATATATATATATATATATTAATATTTTAATAAATTTTCTGCTTTGGTGTTCTAGGCATTTTCCTATAAATAGGGTGCTTATGTTAGAATTGAAAATTACACCAGAAATTGAAGTTTTCTCTCTTTATATTATCGAGCGTATTCTTGTGAGTATTTTGAGTATACTTTGAGTATTGTTATACGGTGTAAGTTCAAGTTATAGCCTATATCTAGTATTCCAGTTAGAAGTACTGTCTTTCTGAGGTAAGGGATATTATTTTTTTTAATGATATTATTTATTCTAATATCACTATGCCGAAGTATTGATCTGAATTTTTTAATCAAATTTAAAACTTTTAGTGTCGGAATTACTATTCACGTATACGACACTATTCACGTATACGGTACTATTCACGAATACGACACTATTCATCGAAAAATGAAAATTTTTCTTTTCGTCCAAAATATCTATTCTGGATACTAGCTTTGATTGTATCCATGTTTTGATCATTCTTGAATTTTATACCACTATGATTATTTTTGAGTTATTTTTGGACATGGATAAAACAAAGTACGAATCCTTAATCCTTGTCATTTTGTTTCACTGGATTCGTTTCTTTAAAAATATTTTTCATCATACTCAGTCTTAAATGATGATATTATTTAATATCTTTGGCCTGTAATGCAAAGATGAATGATTTCTGATGAATATCTTTGGCCCGTAGTGCAAAGATGAACATGTGTTTAGATGAACATGACCAACTGATGAATATCTTTGGCCTGTAGTGCAAAGATGAATATTTGATTCCAGATATATATTGATTGATGTTACAGGGATAAAAGATAGACGATGAACTTTAAAATTCATACATAGAAGATAGTAGTTTGTATTCTCTACTTAACTCTTCTAATGAATTATTATTTATGCTGCGAATATTGATTTAAAACTTGTTGTCTATTGTATTCTATTAGATTTTTCCCTATTGAATACTAACGATAATTTTGTTGTATATTATCTTAGCCATAATATTCTTTACTGGGCTAGTTGAGCTCACCCTTTTCCTTTTTGTTCCATTTTTCTTCTCAGGAGGCGAGAATGTAGCGAGTACGAGTCGGGGTATGGGATGATGGTTATAGAGAGAGTTGTTTAGTGGTCCTCACCATTTTTATAAAATAATGTATCAATAAATGTGATGAGGATTTATTTGGGTATAGACATTGTCTAGAAGATAATATTTGTATTCAAACTCACAGTTTTACTATTGTAATAATAAAATTGTAGTTGTTTCTGTACCGTGTATTGACAACTCAGAATGGGTTATATAAACCTATTTTGGGGGCGTCATATGGTCAATTGAATTTCATGTTCTATTTTCACCAAAATCTGATTTTTCAACCCTTTGTGATTTCTAAGAAACTTTCATGTTTTCACATAATAACCAACATAACTCATCTAACACTTACTAATACCACATATACCCATGATTTTCATTAGTCCAATGCTTTTATTATGTCTTTCATCATAATCCATGTAAACAGATCATTTCCACAATTTAACAAGGAATGAAATACAAAGGATCGTTCACCATGCATGTGGTGATCCACATAGACATGTTATTCCAACAGAATAATAAAGAATGGAATAACAGAAGGATTCACCATGCATGCGATAGAGACCGCACATACATGCTATTTTCAATAGAATAATAAAGACGGAACCAGGTCCGGCGTAAAACGCACAGACAGGATATTCCAGCAGAATAGTAAAGACGGAACCAGGTCCGGCGTAAAACGCACAGACAGGATATTCCAACAGAATAATAAAGAATGGAATATCAATAGAAATCACCATGCATGCGATAGACCGCACAGACAGGTTATTCCAACATAATAATTAATGGAACTAGGTCAGGCGTAATACGCACCGACAGGATATTTCAACAGAATCATAAAGAACAGAATAATAGAAGAATTTCACCATGTATGCAGTACTTCGCATAAACATGTTATTCCAACATAATAACAAATAATGGAATAACAGAAGTTCTCTTCATGAATACAAAAGAAATAATACCCTTACGAGTACAACAAATAATATCCCTTACCTTTGAAAGAAGTGTATTCCGACTGGTAGGGCGATGATATACTCGAAGAAAACTTGTACTACGCTCGAAGCTTTCTTAAACTCTAAAGAAATACACTCAAGATTATAGAAGAAGAATTCTCTCTATAGTTTCTCTCTAGAGTTTCAGTGAATTCATAAAAAAATAATGAAGGAATGAGCTTCTATTTATAGAAGAATGGACTGCATAGTAACTAATTCATGAACGGTCCAGATTGATTTACTTTAAACGGACGGTCCATATTTAAAGCAAAATCTTTTAAATAAAATATAACATATTCTATTTATAATCTAATAAAACGAATAACTTTATAAAAGTATTCTGTTTTATATAAAAAGATTTTACTATGCAAAATACTATGCAGACACTATGCAACACTATGCATAATAAAATATAATATTTTTTTATTTATAGAATAACTTTATAAAAGTATTCTGTTTTACATAAAAAGATTTTATTATGCAAAACACTATGCATAATAGAATATAATATATTCTATTTATAGAATAACTTTATAAAAGTATTCTGTATTATATAATTTTTTTTTCTGTTTTATTACATTAACAATACTAATAAAATAAAACTGAGTGACTTATTACGTAAGCATTAATAATAAATACCATGTACTACTATGCAATCACGTGTATTACTGTACTTTTACTGCCGAGTATTTTATGACAACTTGCTTACTTTGAAAAAAATTCCACATATCACCCTTAACTTTAAACTTTTATCAATTTAACTATTTACCAAAATAGAAAAATTGAATATTTTTATTTCATAAAATTTGGGGTCTCACAATTACCATCAATTAAAGACATTCCTACAATTCTGTATGAGGATAACGCTGCATGCATTGCTCAACTTAAAGGAGGGTACATCAAGGGAGATAGAACAAAGCACATTTCACCTAAATTCTTCTTCACACATGAGCTACAAAAGAAGGGTGATATAGATGTGCATCAAATTCGATCATGTGATAATCTAGCCGACTTATTCACAAAGTTGCTACCAAATGTAACGTTTGCAAAACTTCAGAAAAAGATAGGAATGTGTCGACTAAAAGACTTGTGACAACATTTCATCAAGAAGTAATGAATTCTTGTTAAGGGGAAGACTGTACTCTTTTTTCTTAGTCACGATTTTTATTCCAATAAATTTTTCCTGACAAGGTTTTAACGAGGCAGTAAAAGATATGTACTCTTTTCCCTTCGTTAAGTTTTTCCCACTGAATTTTCTTAACAAGTTTTTTAATGAGACATAATCTTCTATCGTAGAAAATCAGGGAAAAGTATTACAAGTTGATTCTCTCCTCATGCTATCCCGTGACTCCCTCCTATTTCCCTTGTGACTCTCCCCCTCTCCTTTTCCTTCATCTTCTTCCCGTGACCCCCCTCCCCTCATTGCCTATATAAGGATTGCTCCTGAAAGGAAAAATAAATAAGAATTCTCTCAAGAATTTCTATCTCTCTTTTCTCTTACTTATTCTCTCTAAATTTATACATCAATTATAAGAGTATATTTATACACTTCTCTAAAATTTTATTAACAATGCTTATGTTATTGAACTTATTTATCAAACAAGTTTGCTATTCCATTAACTATCTTTTAGACAAAGGCTGTACCAAACCGTTAAATAAATTCATAAATAAGCTACAACCTTAAAAGTAAGCCGAGACAAACACTACCCTAGTTATAAATTCATAAATAAGCTTAAATGTAAGACATTGGCCCTAGTACAGTATATTGTTGAGTGGATCGCTGCCGGAATCGGAATTGAATTCTACTTATCATCGGTGTAAAGTATTTAAAAGGAAAAGTCAAGTTATGGTTTGGGGCCTCTTTCCCGTCGAACCTCTTTCAGGTTCAGTAGCTTATTCTTCTTCATTTTTTAACAAATTTATATTTCTGAGGAATTTTATCAAACACCTTAGTCGAGTCGGGTAATAATAATATACACGGAGACATCTAATATAAATGCCCCACAAAATACTATGAACTGTTTAGCAACATGGACCTTTCAGTTTTTCATTTGAGGTTACAAACATAGATTAGCATGCACAAGTACTTTGTAATGGTTGTCATAAAATCTAAGTAAACAGGTGGTTACAAGAATTACAAAGAAGTGTCATAATATCAATTTTTTAATGCTTATTTTTTCTGTGCTCATATATAATATGCTTTAATTAGTTAATATGAATGCAATAGTTTATGCTGATGTTATTTGGTAATTTATGTACAGGTGAAGATAGATATTATGTCTTTCATAAAGGGACATACAAAGTTGGTCGAAAAGGTACTCTAGATTATAGCCAAAAGTTCTTTCATTTAGTAACAGCCTTATGTATTTACAATTCTATTTAGTAGAAGCAGTACATCATATTTATAATCATTTAGTAACTGCGTAATGCCTTGCGGTTCCTTGTATTGATTTCTTTTGTTTGATACGTAAAGCAAGACATGTTGTATTCTACAGTACCATGTGGCTCTAATGCCATCCCGCATCATGTCATGGTTGTTAAATGATTAATATTGGGGCCATGATGAATTAATGTTTGTAGATAATTTCTTTTACTCTTTTGCAATTGCCCCTGTGTGTGAGTGTTGGATTACGTGTTTCTATTAATGAAAGGAAAACCCCCATCAAAGGGAATGGAACCCGTATACAAACTATGCAAAAGGAAATCATAGTTTACCCACAACTTACAACCCTTGACCTTCGTCATATATATATTTTTATGTATTCTGTTGTATAAGTTGATGTTAATATGTATTCATCAAACTTACTTCCTTCTGTTCAATAGGATGTGACATAATCATTAATAAAGATAAAGGAGTTTCGAGAATTCATGCCGAGATAGTGATTAATGCAATGACTTCCTCGGATAATCTACAGAAGAACTCATTCAAATGTAGCTTCTAAAGTTCGGATAAGGGATTGCTCAAAGTATGGAACATTTATTAATAAGGATCTAATCTCTAAGCAAAAAGTCCACGAGTTTCTGAATAGAGAAACAAATCTGCAAGATGGGGATATGATCTCATTTGGAACTGGCAATGCTACTTACAGGTAAAAAAGTTACTTTCCTGTGCTAAACTTATGTTTTTGTAGAATTTTTCGGTTAGAGTTTTGTGGTCTTCAAATTTGAGAGTACCACAATTGACATGATAAGATTACACAGTCATATAATGCACAACAAGAAGTTCTGGTTGGATAATTTGTCCTACATTTGCAGGTTTTCTTTTGTTCCCTTCAAATTTTTTGTTTGCTGTTCCGCGCCTTTACAAGCTAAGCAACTTCAAGAAATGATAACATCAATAGGTAAGTAATTATCTTCATAGCATATAGATGGCTTAAGAGGTTCCTTAAGTTATTCTCCCTCCGTCTTTTAAAGGTTTCATAATTAAGTATTATTTTTATTAAGTTAGTCATTATTTCTAAAGTCAAGTAAACAATACTGCAGTATTGAGTATCTTAAAAGTATAATGAAGGTTGTTTCACAAATTAGCATTTTGGTTTTAAAATTTGACTTCTTTCACTTGCGTGAAATACTAATTGTGATAGTCTTTGTGAAACAGAGGACGTAATAATTTGAACCTTCTTGTTCTTGTTATTTTATGCATAATAATGTTTTTTTTGTTGTGTGTGTTATCTACTGCATTACTTAAATTGTTTCTCTCAATCAAGTAATGTAAAGAGAAGATAAAACAATCATTAATGTATTTTTGTTCATCAATGGGATAATGAATTTCTATGGATGTAAACCTGCTGTCAAACTACTGGTAAGGCTAGAGTTTCTTCATTGCTCTTGTTTTTTCAAACATTAATCATTAATGTTTTTTCTTTTTTTGTAAGCACCTGAATAGGTTAATAATTTTGCATTTTGTTTCTATCAACACCTTATAAGGCTTTACTGCCGTGGTCTTAGACTTTAAACTTCAGTGTCAGATTACAGTTTCCAATAGACACTTTGACAGTGTGTAGTAATGTCGTTGTGTTTATAAAATCTTAGAAACACATATCAGGTCTTACAGGTTTATAGATTATACTTTGCAAATGCATCCAGCTCTTAGTTCTGGGTGGCTAAATTCCTTGGTCTCTATCCTTGGTTGTGCTATTTTTATTTTTTGGGCACGTCTTTAAACTTCCCACCATCATTGACTGGTCTATATTATGAATTCTTTTACTTTGTGTTGTCTAGAGTAGGCTTTTCGTTGTCCCATCATCTAGGCTAACTTCACTCTCATTCTCTTATAAAATGTAATATAATTAGGATGCGGCTTCTATTTATTTATTTATAATACACCACAACCCCCTGAAGCACCAATTGTGGGTGATGGAGGCCCCCTTTTTGGTTTCACATGTTGAAGACATCAAGGAGAGTCTATGAAGATAAAGTTCTTGGAATGGCTTAAATATAGGTGGTAAAGAATCAACTTAGAGATATGATTGGATAGATGAGATAAAGTCTTAAAGATGTGTGAGGTGCTCAACTTGGTTGGAACTTTTACAAGAGCTCTGGAATCCCTTGCCAAGTGGTACAATAATGTGATCTTTTTAGAATTGGTTCAACCAAGTTGGACAGGCTCGTCCTGAATCAGGTTCACCCCCTTTTTGGTGCTTCTTATGGTTTTTACTAGTGTATCAAAATCAAGAGTAAGAGGATATTGAAAGTCTCCTTAATGTCGAAAGAGTACACAAGTCACAACACTCTTCAAAGATAATGAAGGAAAGAGCAATAGGAAAAAAGACACCAAATTCTATCCTGACGTTTCCTTCAATATTTTATATATATAGTATTCTTATATGCTTCTTGTAAAGATTTCATATTCCAGGAGTCTTAGTAAAGGGATCTAACCAGCGTCATGGTCATAGAAGATGAGATTATACAATTGTATATGCTATTATTCAGGTGCATCTGTTATTCATAATTGGAGTATGGAGTGCACACATGTGCTCGTGGATGACATCACACCATTAAAAGAAGATTTAGTTGATGCTATTGTGGCTAAAAGGCCTTTAGCCTGTTATAAATGGGTCGAGGTACATCCACATCTTTACCCTGTTTTGCTTCTAGTTTATATTTCCATTAATTTGTATCTCTTTTTCTTTAAGGTAAATGACGCTAAAAACTAAAGAACTTCCACGTTTTTTTCTGTTTTTAACAACCAACTAAAATTTTTCCACTTTAAATTGTAAACTTTAGAGAGAGTTTCTGATTTTCCTTTAGAATTGAACGGGCATTAGTCAAACACGTTTGACCGCTAGAAAAAGATTATGTGGCAATTTTATATATTTTTTGATATCAAACTTTGATAGACCAGAGGTGTAATGTAAGCAAAGCACTGTGTGATCTCGTATCCTAGAAAATTCATGATTTATTCGAGAAAAAAATTCCAACAATTAATAAGAGCAAATAAGTCGGATTTTTCATCTCCAAGGAAAAACACCCCTATCTCCTATCAGAAAAATCCAAATTCTCCCTTGGGACTTCGACTCTCACATAAAGTTCTATGGCTAAAATTTATTTAATTCCCTCTCATTTAATCCTAATCCCCATATCTTCTCTCTCTCTCTCCTTTTCTTTCCCCAACCCTAACCCCTGATATTCAGAAAACCAAAATTAGAATGAATGTCCAGAAATTTGTTGAATCTCAATAATTCTTTAAATCTGCGGGGTTTGAGCTTCAGTGGTGGGTTTAGTGCTCGGATGGACTATGGAGTAGCTAATTTGAAGATGCAAATCATGCAATCATGGTGGTTTCAGACTAGATCCTTCCCTTATTTTTTCTTTTTCTTTTTTTGTAATGATAACAATCAGAATTGGAGTTTTTGTTATAGGCTATGGTTAAGGACTTGAAGCCGGATGTGGTTTGATCGTAGATTCAGGTTTCACGTTTGTTTATACCAAATGAAGCTACATAAAATTTGTATATATTTAAATATAAAAATTATGCTCTACCATTATAATTACAGTCCACTACTATAGTAGTTGTTCGATGTTTCTTATTTGGGTGGACTCCATTAGGTCTGTTTTTATGTTTTTGGCTTTCAGGATAAACTAGTATGCAGTTGAGATCTGCTTACTTGGAGGTTAAGTGGATACGTAGGTAGGATATTGGTATTTTTTGATGAGAGGCATTCATGGGCAATGCAGATTTTTTCACTTCTTCTGATGCATGTCTTTTATTTTACTACATAGCAATTTTTGAATTTTGAGAAACAGTATAAAATGTATGCTATTAAGAGTTATGTATGAATGAGTAAATGGTTTCTTCATATTATCAATAACTGGCAAACTTGTATATTCAGTTTATTGCAGAAAAGAATATTTGCACTGAAATTCCGAACTGCAGTGCGTAAGTATTGTTTCCCAACTCACTCCTGGTGGAACCACTTACAGATTAGTTAATATTGAAACTTTGATTTTACGTGGAAAATAATGTGTTATTTTCTTCCTCAGTCATGCTCCAACTTTGAAGGTGGAAGGTTTATCAGTCAAACTTGCAGATTCTAAGTCTCGAGAAAATTGTTTGAGAGGATACAGTTTTCTGTTGGAATCAGCACACAAGGTAATAAATTTTAATCACTTTGAAAAATCATGTTTATGCTTATTTCTCAAAATCCTAATCTCTCTTTTGTTTCCTGTAGCTGGGAACAGGATTAAAATATTATAACCTCTTATGCTATTAGAATATAAAAATATTATGAGTCCTTTGTTTTGTAGAGATGAAAAGTGGAGGGGTGAAGTAAAAGTAAAAGGGTTACTCCTTTAGACAAAACTGCAAAGGTTACCACACTACCCCTCCCAAGTTCTCAAATCCATTGATTAATGGTTACCAACAATTTATAATGGCCGTTTCACATATATTAAATATATATATATATATATATATATGTGTGTGTGTGTGTGTGTGTGTGTGTATCTTAGTCCTCTGAGCGTACCATAAACATTTAAGTTTAACTATTATCTTATTGATTAGCTAATATTCTTGTTCTCAACTTTAAGAAAAGAGTTTGACAAGTTTTTCTTCTGTTGCTAAATTTGCACATGGCTTGAGTTTAGAAACATTTTGGATGATTCATTACCTTCAATTATATCATTGCTGCAGTATCAGTTGAAGGACAGGTTACAGGCTTTATTGGAAGTTACTGGTGCCAAAATTATTGCTGTTGAGGAGTTCTATCAAAGTAGCCAAGTATGTTTTCCCATTTGTAGTTTTATTTTATTTACATTTCCTTTTACTCTCTTCTTTATTCTTCCTCCTCTCCTTTTATTTATTTTCTCTCTCTCTGCTCCCTTGCCTATATATATATGTATATATATATATATATTTATACTTATCATCTTTCCTTATCATTATAAACATTGTGGGAAGGACTGAGGAGAAAGTGGAAGTCAATAAATTGAATCTGAAAATCACCAAATAATTGCAAGAAGTCCTTTCTGAACTGAGTTGAAAATTTGAAACTACCACTTGTACAGTAGTGCTGTACGGACAGCGAAAGACGCTAACCTGTCCAAGTTTTTCCAGTCATCTGCATTGGCAACATGGTAATTCTTCGTCGGATAAGTAGCTATGCAGAACTACTCTGTTCACCTAATGACATCACTTGCTTAAAACTAGAAATTCTGGTTCCACTTGGAATTCATTTCATTTAGGGTTTCTTCTCATCAATATTCCATATTCATTATAATTTAAGTAACAAATTTTCTGGTTGAAGGGATTTAAATTCTTCTGTAACCTGTTGAGAAAACATGAGATTTAGATTTCCACGGAAGTTGGTTGCCCTGTAGTGCTCATTCAAACACACCACTGAGATTCAGAAATAGGTGTCTATGAAACAGTAATTTTCCTAAGCACGTTGAATAGGAATCAAGAGAAATCAAACTTTCTTTGATGTCTCATAAACAGCTTCTAGTGGGATTCACCCTATTCATTTTTCTTGGTATCCATAACAAAAAGTTTATTGAATTTCCAAGCACTTGCTGGTTGGACATATACTAATTCGAAATGGGATATCAATATACATGATCTGCAATTTCCCTTGTATGGTCATACTCAACAGCCTTAAGATTTAAAGGATCCGTTAGAAGATCAACAAGGTTTAAAAAACCAAGATTGCGTTCCCTCCATTCACACCGGATGCTCTGCTCTGTTTAAATATATCAATCAATAGAGTGCTCTGATTTTCGAGTGCTATAGTAGTTGGGAACAATATATGCATATTATTGAATATTACATTTGTTCTTGAACCTCCTAATATGTTTTAGGTGAATATTTGCAGGGTTTGGAGGGGAAAGGGAATGACCACATTGCCCTTGTAATCCCTGCAGGATTAGCTGATGGCTCTGAATGCTTCCGTCGCCTTAGTTCTCTATCGAGAATAAATGAGACACATTTGATTTGTGCTACTTTATCTGGACACCTTGATCCTTCTGTTTTGGTATCGCCACCTGGTAAGATTTCATAATTCATATCATCTTTTCTTTATTTACTTGAATGTTCTATATGGGGTTTGTTCTGTATTCATAATTAATGTTATAATCTTTTCCTTTCTCTTTGACTTTGGAAAATTCAAAATTTTCATATATACTTAATAATATTTTATAATTTTTGGCATACCAAGTAGTAAGTAGGGTTCTTAATCTAGTCAAATATTCACATTTATAGTGCTCAGTATTCCTTTCTTCGTTTTCATTTTCTTTTTCTCGTTGAAACACTCTTCAGTCCCCAATTGTAGAGTATACACTATAGATCATGAATTAGTGCATATCTTATAGGAAAACATATTAATACTAGGTACAGAATTGGTCTAATGCATTTGACCATCTCCTCTGGAAATATGTTCCAACTTATTGCATCAGTAAGGTTCCCATAATATATACACTGTTTTTCAGTGTGTAAAAGAATAAGTTCGAATTTTATGAATATTTCAACATCAAGCAAGCGAAATTTCGGCCTTTGTTTGAATGATATTAGTTGTTTAAACAAATTCAGTGTCATTTTTGAGCTTACTCCATCGGTAATTATTTTGCATGCTGAAATTTGCATCTGTAATTGAAGGAAATCCTGGAAGTTTTGTAGACTTCATTTAAATGATTGATCTTTATCCTGCCTATTATTAAAAACATAAAAAAAGATTTTGGAGGTTAAACGAAATTGATATATTGCTCTTTCCATAACATGCATTTCTTAAAGTATTGAAAAAATTGAAGTATATTAACTCTCTTTTTTTTGGTATCATTGTATTTTATCTAAATTGATATCCTTTGGCAGTGGTTATCACATCTTCATGCTCCACGGACGAGACAGTGGTAGCAGATTCTGATACAGAAATAGAGACAGCCACATCGGTTCATGCTTCTGTTACTTTGGACACAATGAAATCTGCTGAACATGAAAGCAAAGAGAAGACAGAGATTTGTGCATTAAGTTCTGATGATCAAGATGGCAAAGAGCACACAACTGTCACCAAAATAGAGTCTCCGGATAATGAAAGCAAAGGGGATATATCAACATATCTGGCTGTTGAAAAATCAAAAAGAATTGGTCAGGCACCATGCGTAAAGGACATACACCACAGCAAAATGGCTAGAGGACGTGACATTGAAGAGTCTGATAGCAAAAATTCAGATATTATATACAGCCAAGATTTGATTATCAGAGATACCAACTTACCAGCAGAAGCCCATTTTTCAATGAACAGTAAAGTTTTAAACTTTAAACGTTTCAGAAAGGTGAATGAATTTTACTGCTTGTTTTCCTTTTAATATTCAGCTGTATATATGAATCTTGGTTTGCTACAAAATTCCAAAAAGATTTGCCTTTTCAAAATGTTTATATGCTTTTTGCTGCATCATATTTCCGTCATCCACTATGTCTATTCTCTAATCCCTTGGAGCCAAGGAGGCTTATTCTTCTTGTGCTGGTGAGGTAAACAGTAAAATATTTACATGCATTGATGAAGCTTTTGCTTGCTGATCTTGATATTTTCTGGCCCATGATTAATTTGTTGACTCGTGATGCTAAATATTGCTTGTAAGACCTTGTTTACATAACAAGTTATGGATCCACTTGTGATCATTTTCTGCAAAGTTTTTCGTTTCTACTGCAGCAATCTCTCTCCGCTTATAACCTAAATCATAAGAAATTCTCTCTTTTTTTAGATAATAAAAAGAAAACATCTCTTACAAACATATATACATATATTTTTGCATACAGTACTGTTTGGGTCTGCAGTATTTCAATATATTTGTTTATATTTTGGTACTAACCATGAAATGGATATCTAGACGGGGATGCAATCAGGGAATAGCTTCAACAATCTTATTCCATTTGCAAAATATCCTTACAAGTAGGGGCCTTGTTTTTTCAAAATATATTTCTTTTTGTCGCAATTCATATTAATTGCATGGAAAATTACAGTTAAATTCATTTTTTAACTTTCTTGATCGCAGAGACTCCGACTATGGGAGTGAGGAAGTAGCTGAGGCTGTTAAAGAAGAGAAAAGAAGAAAACAAATGGAGGCTGTTGCGGAGGACTTATTCAACAATGAGAAGGTCTTATTTTCATTTTATAGTTTTGTTTTTTTAACTATTACATTAACTGTAATCAAATGATGACTTGTATGAAAAGTTGTATCCTTTGATATTGTTCTAGGGGAAAAGGCGTGGTACAGCTGGTTCTCTTCCTGGACTTTTTACTCGTAGATGATGGATGGAGGTATTACTTTGCTTGCACATCAAATAAAGAGAATTAGTGAAGGTACCTACTACCGACAAATAATACTGGGTTTAATATATCATAAAAGACTTGAATTAAAAGCCTTTATAATTCCCATGTCCTTTGAGAAGATACAAGTGCTTGTCATGAAATATCTTTACAGATGTTGCAGAGGCATACATTCTTTATAAAAAGAAAATAGAATTGACTATTTAGAAAAGAAGGAAACACTTGATATGCCTTTCAAGGGTATTTTTTCGTTTCCAACTAGATGGACCGACCAGTTACCACGTTAATGACTGCTTGAGTAGTTGAGTGTAATATCAAATTATTCTCAAGAAAACATGATTATTTCTTGGCTTTATGCTTTTTTTTCTTCTTTCTAACCTAAATCTGAACTCAACTGTGAAATTTATACGAGAGCAGTATGAAATTGAAGGAATATTTAATATTCTGCTTATGGGTATTAGCACTATAGGATAGTGTAGAGTAAATGAACACGAAAGTAGATAAAAGAAAAAATAGAAGGAAAGGAGTGTCCTATCATGCCGACGACACTATATTTCTTTTTTGTTTGTTTGTTTAGCAGTGTTTTCTGTCGATGGTGGTGATCGGTGGAGGTAAACCTCTTAATGGGTCAAATTAGAGCAAATCATGCTTTAATCCTGTCCCATGATCCACTTGATCCAATAATATGGATCATGATCCAAATCGATCCATTTTAAAAGAATAAAATTATTTGTACAATTATATTTTTTTATAAAAGGTAATCTGAGCTAGCATTATACCATTAATAGTTAGATAGCTAGGGATTTTTTCCCTATAGTAGCACAACTATCTGGGTCAAACAGCGACAGAAGATCAAAAAAGCTATTATCTATAAATAGTAATCACTTAATCTCTCTAAGTTTTTTATTTTCTCACTTTAATTTTTTTAACTTTCTCTCATTAAGTTTTTTCACTCTAAAAAATTCATGTTCAAAAATCATTTTCTTAAAAATTTCATTTAATATAAATATAACATACCGATATAAATTCACTTAAAGTAAACCAAGATTTATATAAATATTTTACCAAAGATGAAACAGTTAAAATAAACTGTCGTTATATGTTTATCCTTTTCTTTTCACCGTTTCTTTTTTTTCCTTTCTCTATCTCTTTTTCTCTTCGCTCCTTTCCATCTGCAATTTTTCAATCTTTTTCTTTGATACATATGTATTTGTATAAATATGCCCATTCACCACCACTATAGTTAACACACTAATTTTTTTTTACTCCCAAACACTTTAATTTTTAAGAATTGATGATGAACTGATGATAGTGACATTGATTAGATAACTTGATTTTGGTATTAATATTCCAAATTTAAACTCCATGGATGAATCTGTGAAAGAAAAAAAGAAAAGAAGAACGAACTATGAGTATGCAACTGTTGCAATTTGCAAGTATGTTAAAAGTTAAGATCATGTATTAGCTTGATTGGTCAAACCCTTGGTTGGGGCTGTATACATGTCCAATTTTTGAAGCAATTGGTTCACCTGCTCCGAAAGAAAAAGTTGAAGAGGAACGGACAAAAAAAATTGACGGAGGGAAGGATTTTTTTGTTTGTTTTAGTGGATCAGTAGGTCAATTTGTTTTTTGGGTACTATTAAGACTTGATGATGTTTTGTCCTTCGGGGTAGTGACTCTAGTTGTCCACGGGACCCACCAGTCCAGCACGCCACAACACGTTCTCATGGTGGACAATGGGGTTGTGCCGCCGTGGAACGCCTCCGACGTGGGTATTAGTGTGTAATGTAGAAAGATAAATATCAACTAATATTAAGAGTGAGTGTAATTTTCTCAATGTTGCAGGATGATTCTTTTTAGAAAACTGATAAATTCACAATAGAAAATGATATTTCCACATGAAAACTGTCGCTATAGATCCTATAGTGACACTTTTCATGTAGAAATATTAAAAAGTTGTGAAAATATCAATTTCCTTCTTTTTATAGACTCATTTAGATAGTGAGATATGTCCATTTGGCACGTCCCATCCGTTGGTGGTAGCCAGGGGACCAGCACACGTGAGCAAGACGACCTTAATCCCGTCAGCCGGTAGAAACTGCATGTAGCTCGCAGGGATCAAAATTAACACTCGGGTGCCCGGTTTGTTGACTTGTGCGTGGACCTCTCCCAACCCATGTACCTTGTGTCTTTATAGTTTGGACCTTAGATCCACTCCCTAGCAAGACCTATTTTATTATAATTTTTATGAGGTGAAAACCGAATTCCAATCACTGGATCCTCGACTTAATATAATATCTAGTTTTCTCATATCCACTCTTTGGCTCAATGGGATAGTTTGCTGTTTTTTGCACTGCTCCTCAGTGATTTCTACATCTTATTAAGTTTTTTTTTCACATTTTTTGTGTAATTAAATCATGAATGCATATATAAGTTGACGAATAATGGTAGATAACTAGACAAATGCTGCATTAATATATTGTACAATACAACACATCAATAAATATTTTTACCTATTACCTAACATTACTTTATTAATTATATACGATTTCAGGTACCAAATGGGGGTCGGAGGCACCATCCAGCTTCTGTTATACTATTTTATTTACAGGGAATCTACGCCATCTAAATCATCAACAATTATGGTAGCAGAAGACTGCTCGACTGACATATCTAAAGAAGGCATTTTCTGGATTTGTAGGCATGTAGAAATTGCTATATGATACTAACATTTGCTGGTCTACATGACCACCTCTATCTCTATGACTATGAGATGATCCACATGATTCATCCGTCTGGCTGCAAACATTTACTCAGCTTCTATCGAGTGGGACAGAAAAACTGAAGAAATGTTTAATATATTATGTGTTCTCTTAGCTTCTTATCCATTTTCTGAGTTCCTCTATGAAATCATTTTTGGCTGCAAAATATTAAGTCTTTTTTTCTTTATCTTCTTTATTTTATTGTTCTAAGAAAGGGTTGAAGTTGGGATAAAAAAAATAAAAAAAAGAAGTAATTAAGATGGATAATTTAGAGATAAATATGCTTTCAAATTAGAAGAAGTAATGTTGGACGATATTTTAATTTTCTTTGATAGACATAAATTTAATTATTACTAAAACACTTTTTAAAGAGAGAGCTAGCTAGCTTTTCTCATTTTATTTTATTTATTTTAAAGAGGACTATAATTTAATTACAATTAAAGCACTCTTTAATATCTAAAGAAAAAGGAGAAAAGAACGAAGGAAAAGTATTTTATGATAATTGCACACCTCCCTCGTACAATAAATTTTATTCTATATAATAATTAGACAATTATATACGATATATGTTGGAGCTACGATATATCAATTTTATTTTATATAATAATTTTTTAGTTATTTAGTCATATAATAAATTTTTATTTTTTTTAATTATAAATATGTTTAGTATTTTATTTTACTCAACTTTATACTCTAAATAACTAAATATTAAACATATAGAAAAAAATTATGATTACATAATAAGTAATATTAATAGCTATATTATATATTATAAAGTATATTAATGATTAAACTTTAATTACTAATTTTATTTTATATTTGAGACATTTAGTTAATTAATGTTAAAAATAATTATGACTTATATATTAGTGAATAAAATTTAGTTTCTTTTAAAACTAAAAATCATAATAGTAACTTATTATGATGTAAATTTTTTATTCCTAAATAACCATATACTCAAAATATTATGAGGAAATAATAATTACTATTAAAAAGCACAATATTATAAAATATATTAATGATTAAATTTTAGTTCATTAATATTTTTAAAAAATTGCTACTTATATATTAGTTATTAAAATTTAGTTGCCTTTTAAAACTGAAAACCATGATGAAAAATTATGATTCTATAATAATTATATCTCATATAGAAATTCTTAAACATTAAGTTTAGATTTTTCAGGTTCTCCACATATTTGAACTCTAAAAATATATATACAATTTACATAGTAAGGATGGACTTTTACATGGGGAGTGGCGGCACTAGGTGGGACCAACGTGTGCATCCGCAACACCACCTCACAGAAATGTACTCGGCCACTACACCATCCTCCTGGAGGCAAAACCCCAAGACCGCTGCAACACTAGCACCCCAGTGAACGTACTCACAGGAAGGCTCCACCCAGTGGCGGAACCAGAACCTTTTTGTAGGGGGGTCAAAAATTTTAAATCAAGCGAGCCAAAATTATTAATACCACCACAGCACCACTTGCAAGTTTAATCCTTTTTCCAAGGTAGATTAGAGAAAAACTAACACCATTAACTTTGACATAAACCATTCACAAACATGAAAATACAAGCCAAGACACAAAAAAGAAGAAAAAGAATCAAATAAGTATACAAATTATAGAGTAAGTCGGAAATCTCGTGTGGTAAGTGCTGCTCACTACACCAATTATAATGCTGCTTGTGCACAATGATTTAATCATTCTAACTGTAAATTGAACATATTCCCAATAGTTTTATATAAGTACCTAAGTATAGACACATTTCTACTCGTTTACATGTTTGTGACCAAACTGGGAGATCAAATCTCCTACCAAAACAAAAGCATTCCTAGTTAGGAATAATTTGAGAAGGTAATCCTGGAGTACAAACAACTCAACCCCTTTTCAAATTGTCAAAGTCAGTCTAGCTCCCATCTTATTTCATATTTGTTTTTAATGTCTTTCTAATTGAAAGTATTATGTGAACTTCAACCAATCAAATTGTCAAAGTAAGTATACATTTACAAAATTATAAAAACAACTTGCAAAAAAAATCAAATAAACTAAGAGTTGTACTCAACAAAATAGAATAAGACATTGCTATAAGTTTTGTAGCTGGAAAATGCTGAAAAATAACAAAGAGAACAACCTATTTTTACAAGTGATTCATAGAGACCCATAAAGCAAATGCCATTGATCTGATGGATTAACTCTGTGGTCTCGAAATGACAAGCCAATTAGATTTACTTGACTCATTCAATTATACCAGACAGCTAGAAATAAGAGATTTACTAAGATCATTTCATCACATCTGCCATAGAACAAAATGAGGATAGAAAATTAACAAAAAGACCCAAACAGGTGAAAGTTAAGATTTACAGAGAGAGAAATATTAAAGATGAGGATAGAAAATTAATAAAAAGACCCAAACAGATTTACAAATGAAAGTTAAAATTAACAAAATTAGTGATTAGCTGAAAAAATTGAGGAGAAATACTCACCATGATTGCGAAGAAGAGACCGAAGAAGAAGACCGGAGTGGCGGCGCGGCAGAGCAGATCTGTTGTTGGCGCCTGGCGGCTGGTTGACTGCCCCCGCCCCCGCCCCCAGGCCCCCCACCCCCACCCTAGTTTTGCCTGAACCGCCGATCTACCGGGGTCGAATGCCCCCGCCCCGCCACCTCTAGTTCCGCCTCTGCTCCCTGCCCCTGGCCTGCTCCCCGCCTGCCGCCACCCTACCGGGGGCAGCTGCCCCCCTGGCCCCCCCCTGGTTCCGCCACTGGCTCCACCACCAGCGCCCCTCTTGGAGAAGATGGAACAGGTCAGGTTCCATGTCATGCACGCCAGTGGCCTCACTGAGGCCACAGATCCTGCCCTGGTCTGCGAGTGAAAAGCCAAGTGGAACAACCTGCCACAAGAAGATCAGGCAAAACTCAAGGCTCGTTAGGGTGTCAGTATACTCACCTTGGCTGATGTTGATGTCGAGGACTTGAACACAATGAAAAGCGTGCCACGTGATGGGAAGACAATGGGGGAAATAGTGCTCCGAGGTAGTAGTATCATGAAAGGGTATTGGTTCTTAAATCTTAACAGGCGACAACAGATTCCTAGAAATCAAGGACAGGTCTAAAGACGTAATTATATCCGGTGGCAAAAACATCAGCAACGTTGAACTGAATGAGCTGCCCAAGACTTCAACTGGGAAGCCTAAAAAGTTTGAACTGAGGGACAGACACTTGAAAAAGCAGCTTTGACGTGCGTGACCAATGATATAGTAGGTAATGCACTATTATGTTAGATATGTGTGTGCTAAAATTGTAATTAATAGAAATTAACTATAGTAAATTTGAACACCTGACGACAGAGGAGTCGACGCTTTTCATATGTGTGCGCTAAAATTGTTTGAAATTTCTTGTGACCAATGCTATAGTAGGTAATATGCCATAATGTTAGATATGTGCGTGTTAAATTTGAAATTTATAGATATTTGACAGATACAGTATTTCAATTTCCTCAATCCTCTTTCTTGTTTTTCTCTTTGCTCTTGGGAGCCCTTTCAAATTTATATAAGCCAGAGTATTAACCAGACTAAGGCACTTGATCGAGAATGTTCTTGCTGTTTCCTATGGAGAGAAAGGGTTGCAGCAGCACTTACTGGGAAAACAATCGAGAAGGTCCAATTAACAACATTATTAACTCCTAGTTGAATATGTCAATGCAATTGAGTCTGGCTGTGTGCCTTTTCCTTGCTATGTTACTTCGTTTGAAAGTAATGCAGCTGATTTCGCTCTCTGTAAAAGTCGGAGCCCAAGGGAAATACAAACTGGTTCTAGTAAGGAAAGAATGCCAATGGAATCAGATCAACAAAGGCGAAGGGGAATAGCTAATAGCTCGGACAGAAGAGTAGCACAGGTGAATGTTTTACTGCCTGCTAAGTAGATAAGCTTGACACCCGATTCTACCGTCCGCTTAGGTATCAATAGGAGCTGACTTAAATTTGAATTACCTGCACAAAAATAATGGTAACTTAATTTGGTGTTTTACTTGTGGCACATTAACTTAACATGAGATCTACCAAAATAATAAAATATATCCTCTAACCATTGCCATGTATTTTGACTACACTTAATTCTTTCTAACTATTCTTTTTTAATGATAATCTCAACTTATTTTTACATGAATAATTTTATGAGTACTTGTATGTGCACAAACTGTGCTCAAATAGGAAGAGAAAATAGTAAGAGTATTTCCCAGTTAAATATTGATAAGGTTTATAAATCTTTTAATTACATCATTTTTTTACTATTTAATAGTAGTACATGGGTAATATTGTTTGTGCACAACTATTTATAATACTACAAAGTTGCTGATATCCTTACTTGATTCTAGCTAATTCCTGGTGACTTAGATATAAAGTCTTGTGTTAAAGTTTTGCTTCTTGGATTTCTTAGTAATTAAGTTGAAAGATAGAAATGAGAGTCGGGGTGTTTCTGGAGGTTAGGTTCAGTCTGTAACAGATTTGTAAGCCTTTTTTTTGCAGCTTCTAAGCCGAACTGCAATGGGATTGGGTCAGCCTGTTACGACTCAAAACTCGTCGGAGGAGATGGAGTCGTGTTTTACTTCCATGGCAAGACAAACGAGCATTTCAGCCTAGTGTCCGACACCAACCTTCAAATAAATGCCGGTTCATTGGACGCCGCTCACAGGGAAGATCACGGGACAACACGTGGATCCAAGCACTCGGCCTCATGTTCAATCCTCACGTCTCGACGAAGTTGCAAACAAAGTAGCACAGGTGAATGTGCTGCCAATGTCAAGGCGTGAGAATTGAACATGATAATAATAATAAAAAGGTATGAACGTGATGTAAATTGAAGTCGAAAGAAAAAATAACTTTAAATAAAGAAAATTACTCGTGATCATAAAGAAAAGTTAAAATGGAGAAAAGAAGAAAAAGGCAGAGTGATAAATCCTATTAAAATGGGAGAAAAGTAAAATCCTTGAAAAACTGGGAAGAAAGAGGGGTAAAACAGAATCACGGACTCTCTCTCTCTCTCTTTTAAATTCTAAAAATAACGCGTATGGCCATTGTTAAAGCATATAAATACCTACGTAAATTTTACTCTGCTCTCGAGCTTTACATGTACCATTTTTGTTTCTTTTTATACTCCGTGTATATATCATGCAGAAAAGTGCGTATATTTTCTCATTTTAACGATAGTTGGGTCAAATACTTCTGCGACTAATGGCCACTACGATATTAGTAGTTGGGTCTTGATTTTTATTAATGTATTAAGTCTCAAGAGTTTGAGCTCATGTTATAACAGATAGGGTTTTCTAATTACTGTAAAAAAAATTATTTGATGTGTGGATTATAGTAGAGAGTGTGAGAGATCTTATAAATACATTATATAAGAAAGACTAGCCAAATTGATGAACCTCAATATTCTGTTTTCTAACATCATTTCTTAAACATATTATATTGATTTTAATCAAATTGTCAAGACCCGCATTTGGCGCAGCATTTTAGGGCCGACCGGGGATGAGCCGTAAACCCGAACAACCTCAGTTCGACTCCCGCTTGCAACATTTGTTAAGTCAGTGCTCTGTTCATGGTGGTCACGGTACCCCTGACGCAAGTCGGGTAGTAAACCGCTCTGATATCGAGTTGAAGAGATTAGTCGACCCGTGGGTCGGATACTCCACATTATCAAAAAAAAGAAGAAAAAAGACCAGCATATATTCTTTAATTTTACTTTGTAATAAAACATGTTAAAAGTTTAAACAAGTGAAGTATTCAAACAACTTTTATTAATAAAACATATTTAAAGTAAAACTTATAGCATATATTTTGTGTAGAGGTGAAAACGAATCGAATCTCAGCGAACACTCTACTGCTCAGATTCGGCTCGACACTAAAAAATTGAGCTCGAATTTGACTCGAATTCAATAATGAATTTCTAATTTTGCGCCAGATTCGACTCAGATCATTACTCGGACCTACTCGGCTCGTAAATACTCGACTCGTTTACAAAACGAATTACTCACGAGCCTTCAAATCGAATTTCGAATATGAACCATTTCGCTTAATACTGAACCACTACATACTAAATTGATTATTGAACTAATGTTTATATATAAAAGTCTTTTACTTTAATGTAAAGAAATTACAAAGAATGTAATACAATTTGACAATCAATTCACTGATTTATTCAAGTACAAGCTTACACAATTTAATACTACACTTTATAAATTATAAAGATTGATACAAATATCACATATTTAGCTTATTAGTATGGATCAAACCAGTATTCGAATATGATCCATCGAGCAGGTATCAAGTATGGTTCGATAAAAAGTAAAATACTCGAACCCTAATCTGAGCGAATATTAGTATACTCGAATTCGACCCGTGTATCATTAAACAGAAAACGAGTATGGATCATATTCGACTCGAATCAACTTCGAATTCGAGCTTTGGATCATATTTTTGAACCGATCTTGAGTCCAGTATCAAGCTACTCTGCTCGGCTAACACCCCTAATTTTGTGTTTACTCATCTCAAAAGAAGTCCGTCAATTTGAGTAATTTTATGTGCACAAATTATGCACAAACAGAGAGAAAATAGTATGTGAATATTGCCATTTAAATTACTGATAAAATTTATTTATTTCTGACATCATTTTTTTATTATTCAATACATGGGTAATAAAATTTTGCGCACACATAGAATTATTGCGCAACACAATAATTGACATGGAAATGTTGAGAGATCAAAATCTTGCAATAGTAGCTAAAGCATTGACAATCTAGATGCACTCAAGAAATGTGAATATAAAACCTCCAAGAAAGATACCTTTCAACCTCCTCCATGATCTAAAGTCGAAGCAAGGAAGCTTCAAAAGTCTACATTGCATGTGTTTACATTGCACTTCATCAAATTCAAACTTGTACAATCTCAACTCAGCCCCTATATATGATAAGTTAAGCTCCAAACACAGAAAGAAAGAAAGAAAGAAAGAAACAGAGTTGTTCTGCTTCAAATAAATGGCAGATCACCAGAAAATTCATCCGGTTCAAGACCCCGAGGCCGCACAAAAACCCTCAGCTCCATTAGTCCCCAAAGGAACTTCGCAGTCCGAACAAGGTGATCCTGTGGAGTACTCCTCACCATATGCCCCTACAACTCCTTTAACACCCTCAAAACTACCAAAAAAGAGAAGCAGAAGCTGCTGCTGCAGGTGATTATACTGGACAGCATGCCTATTGCTTCTACTCTTAACCACCCTCGGAATATTAACTGCAATCATTTACTTAGTTTTCCAGCCAAAAGCACCAAAATATTCAATTGACAGTTTGAGAATATCTCAATTTAATCTCAATACTGACTTGAGCTTATATGCCACATTCAATGTGTACATAACAGCTAGAAATCCCAACAAGAGAATTGGTATTTATTATGAAGGTGGGAGTCGAATAAGTGTATGGTACACTGGGACTAAACTTTGTGAAGGCTCATGGCCAAAGTTTTATCAAGGTCATAAAAATACCACAGTGCTGGACCTGACTTTGACAGGGCAATCTATAAATGTGGGCGATCTTTCAGGGAGGCTGCAGGAGCAACAATTGACCGGAAGGATTCCTTTGAATGTTAGGGTGAAAGTGCCGGTTAGGATTAAGCTTGGGAAGTTGAAGCTTATGAAGTGGAAGTTCTTGGTTAAGTGTAGGGTGGTGGTGGATAGTTTGGCTGCTGATAATGTTATCAGGATTAGAGATAGAAGTTGTAAGTTTAGGTTTAGGTTCTAGTTTCATTTTCTTATTCAATTTTTTCTCGTTTAAAGTTTCATTTTCATTTTATTTTTCTGTTGAGATTTTTGTACTTCATATGTTTGGCTTTCCTGCATTTTATTCTTGATGATGATACACTTATTATACTTGCCAGCTGTATCCTGCTCTTTCAGCTAGACTTTGTTGTAGCATGGATGATATTTATGTAAAATTCATTTTCTTGGGACTAACCTTTAGCCTCTCAATTTCCAATAATTTGGGTTACTTGAAAGAAATTCAAGAAGATGTATTCTGACAATGAAGAAAAAGAAAAATGGAGTAAACTATATTATGTTGAAAAGTCACATGGAGTCGTGTCAACATGAAAGAAAATATGGGAAAACACATATTTTGTTCTGAGAAACAACAGTTCAAACCTTGGAGAGTAAACACATTCATGAGATTCATGCATCCCTGATACTGATACATCATTATCAAATTTCATCAAAAATCTGCAACTCATTCTAGTTTGGTTAAATATATGCTTATTTGAACAAAACATCTACTCGTTGTCAAAGGTCAAATAATGCAATAGTTTGGCTCAAGTAACAATTAGCTTTGTGGGATCAGCTTTTCCACATGTTTTTGAAAATAGAATGCCCTCAAGCCAATCACATTGGGTGTGATCTGCAAACCAATAGTTTTACCTTTGAATCCCAACATTCTAAAATCAGACAACCATACTATTTCAGTCAAGGCTCAAGAATGGCTATTACTATGTGAAATTATCCATGTGCTACTTTTCAATAAAGAACAAGATAAAAAATTGGTCCAACAAAACAGTTCTGTGAGCATTACAATGAAGGTTGCAAGTTTGCAACCAAAGTAGAAATACAAGTACGTAAACAAGATAATACTGACTGCATTTAGTTCATAAATTCAAGTCGAAGCAGCTGCAGTGGTGGGCATAGAGTAAAGTCCAGCGGAACTTACTCTTCCACGCCCTATTCCATTCTGTTGATTCTCAGATATCCTCTTCTTTTCACTCAACCTTCTTTGGGGCTCATTCATATCAAGGCCCATCTCTGAGAAGGCCTGCCTTTGAAATCCCAGTGGACTCAAATCTCTCTCCCTGGAATATGTTCTTGAAGAAGTGTAGCAGTCGGTTGAATCAGCTGAATTGGGTTCCCAAGAAGAGGATGAGAGCCAGTGCTGTTGACCACCTACAAAGCTGTTGCTACCGGATGATTCTTGCTCTTCCATATCTCCTCCCTCCTCAGCTGCATCCCTTCTCACAGTAACATACTTGTGAAAACTCGGCTCCATTAAATCATTACTGACAACTAACTCTGATTCCATTATAGGGTCTTCGGTGCCTGATCCCTTCTTACTAGCTGGATTGGCTCCAAGAGAAGAACTTTTCTCATTCGTGTTAAATTTGTCAGCTGGGAGTTTTCTTATTCTGTCCTCCGGTAAGGCACAAGTCAAATTGGAGCTGGTAGTGGAGTTTAGATCAGCAACTGCCTCAAGAATTGAGCAGGCCTTGGTGACACAAGGCGGGAGCGAGAATGCAGGGGTAGGGGCACTCTTTTGGTGGAAGTTGTGGATATCTTCAAGTAACAATGAAGCATAGGATGGGTTGGGGTTTGACAGAGTTTCAGGATTGATATCGAGGTCTCGAGAAAACCTAGATGACTTGCTTTTTGTTAGTGGTTGAGGCTTGAGGCTTTCGGTTCCTGAGGGTATCACCGTCATTGCAACATTTCCAGTCATTGGTTGCGATCCTTTACCCTCTTCCAGTAGCTGCTTGTGCTGCTCCTTTGTACCTCTGTTGCTGCTGCCTTTGTTATCAGTTCCTAGCACAACTTTATTATTGTTTGAATTCTCAGCACTTGGTTTCTGCATTGCAGCCAAGAATTTCCAGAAGGTCTTAAACTTTAAAGAAAATAAAGGTGTGAAACCAAATTCATATTCTGCCAATTGATGTTTTCTAACAGCTAACAAAATCAAAAGTAATCAAGAATATAGTCCCAATAATTTTTGGTCCTAATGGATGATGGACAAAGAATATACTAGTGGAATTACAGAGCTTATAATTAAGTGATGTATACCTGGTGCAGAGTGTTGTTAATGGTGGCCTTATTGATTGGTAGGGCTGCTTGTTCATATCCAATGACATTGGTGTCGATTTCACTCAAAGGGTTTCCTCTGCAAGGAGAATGTTCAGCCTTCCTAGAATTGCTGCGACTGAGGGACAATGGCTGCTGGTGGTGGTGGTAGTGTTGATTTGTCATTGCTGGAGAACGAGAACGAGGCGATGCTGCAGTCCTGGTACCTGTCGGAGCAGCTTCACCAACAGTACTTCTCTTCACTTGAACCCTCTTAATGGCAGCTACCGAAGGCGGCTCCACCACCCCACCACCGCCATAATTGCTCTTATCAATAGCCAAAGAATTCACAGTTGCAGGAACTGAGACCATTTTTCCAGGCCTACCATTAGTACTATTAGCATTCCCTGATAATGTACTACCATTAGAAATGGTATTGGGTGATTCAGATCTTCTACCAGGGGATTTACTCACCCTCCTCCCACCGCCACCACTGCCGCCCCTTTCTCTGCTACCGGACGTCTGCTGCTGTTGGTCTCTTTCTCTACTCGGAGTCCTCCTCCTTCCATGGGGAGAAGAATTATCCGTCCTAGAATCACTGGTGGCGCTGCCTATGGCGATGGATTCTATCAACTACGGCCTCATCGCCATCAACAACAACAATGTCATCACTGTCCTTATCACCAATCTCACGGTCAAAATCAAAACTCCTTTTAGAACCAGAATACTTTCTGCCCCTTTGTAGACTGCTTGTATCATCACATGACCCGCCGGATCCCGAAACCGCAGCTTTTCCGGTGGAGCTCCGGCTGAGCCTACCGCACTGAATCAGAATCGCATCGACCTCTTCTTTAGTACAACTGGAGGTTCTAACGGGTGTAGATACTACAATCCCATTACCATTTGGTAATGCAAAATTCATGCCTTTGTTACTGGGATTACTGTTTCCGGGTTCAGCAACTTGGGCGTGATTTTCTTTTGGTTTTTCTTCCTCAGATCGCCTATCAATTTCATGGCTTTTTCTGTGCTTTATGATGAAAATTTCCTTCTTGAAAGATTCTTGTTCTGGTTTCTTTTTTACTGGTTCGATTTTGGATTGGATTTGAACGGGTGGGTCTGGAAGTGAAGAGGGAGAAGAAGAACTAATGCTCCTCTTGCTGAAACAACTACCCATTTTCCTCTACAGTGAGATGGAGTAAATATCAGATTGAAAAATGGAAAGAGAAAAGATTTTTGGTAAGGGGAGAAGGAAAGGGTTCGGTAACCGAGAAATCCAAAATGGGGGAAAGTTTGAGTAGAGAGAAAGGAAGAGAGAATTCAAAATTTAACGGAAGGGCTGGCAAACCGTCAATAGCCGTTAAAGGGGGGGCTTTTTTGAAAAAAAGATGTCAGTCTCAGACAGGGCCAAGTAGTACCAGTAATGTTACAGAACTCCTCCACTCATTACTAGGCAACACAATAAGATAATGGATGACGGATCTGGGACAGATGAGATAGATCATGCTCTGGTCTGTCTGATCATGGTTCCAATCTAGCTACTATGGAATATATAATTATTTTGCATCTGAATCTATATTATTGTTCTTCGTATGAACTAAATTGACGAGTTATTTAGCATAAAATAAATAAATTGGCGGGGTCTGAAAATTTTGACCAGCTTTACCAAATGAGACCTGTATCATTTCATTAGTACTCAGTAACCCTAGTCAAATCTCAAATATGACTATTATCATGTTAATTTATTTTTAGAGCGAGTTCTTTTATGCGGATATGATAATTTAATATGAGTTTTTTTTATTTTTATAACATTGTGAGTAATTACTATGTAATTTGTCAAGCTCAATGTGGTGACAAATTTATAATATAAAACAGAGCATAGAGAGAAAATAAACAAATGTTCCGTCCAAGTTCATGTCAGCACCTCTCTCTCACTTATTCAAATTTCAAACCTTCTCTCTCTCTCTCTCTCTCTCTCCTACCACACAGAGCTCTTTCGTTCCCTCAAACAACTCGATCCCTCAAAACTCTCTTAAATCTCTTATACCCAATATCCAGCCCTAATTTCACCCCCAAATCTCTCATACCCAACCCTAAATCTCATACCCAGCCCCTAATCTACCAGCCAGAGCATACGCAAAGCAGAACGAAGCAAACACCACCAGTCGCAGTCATCTCTCTCTCTTCTACTCTCCCGTCGACGTATCAACGATTCGCCAGTGCGATAACGGCAGCGTGGCATACACAGTCGCTATTTTAGCCCAATCTCTCTCTTCCTCTTTGAATTCGGTACTATTAGATAGCAAAAAAGTTTGAAGTGCAACCGAACATGAATGAGAAAACCAGAGTCTCTGACGACCGAAAGGTTTTATCCTTTTTTCTGTTTTACAGCTTGATTTTTTATCATATTTTCCATGATTTTCAGAATGAAATTTTATTACCCTTTTCTTTGGTTTACTGATATGCTTAATTTGAGCTTAGTTTGAATATACCCGTTTTTTTTCTGGATCATTATTAGGCATTTATTTCGATTTTATTGATGGTTATTTTGTTCTGGGTATTTTTTTTATAGCTGTTATATGTTTATGTTCTTTTTCTTTTTGTTGTTGTTGTTGTTGTTGTTTAAGCCATGATACTTGGGCTAACTGAATGGCCTATGATTGTGATTATATTGTACAAATTCAAATATTCATGATTTTTTTATTATGTTTGGAGTTAATGGTGTACTTTCCAAGCCATTACAATCCGACAATACATATAACATTGTTTTGTGATCGCTCTTCTTTTACAGTATCAATTAGATTCTACGTTATTAACATGTTTTTATGCCATAATATATCTATAGTGTCAATTTATTCGTATTGAAGTTGTAGAATCTATATAGACAGAGTCGATATCATGATTTTGTAGCAAAGTATAGCTGTATGATGTATAAAGGCTGTTTTTGGTACTTTTGAGTCTGTTTTTGGAATTCAATTTTTTAAAAAATTGACTGGTGAAAATCACAAAATATAGTGAACTTAGGGTTTGAAGATCTGCTCAAGAGCTATTTGAAGAACTATAGAGCTTTTTTAGCCATGTATAAGTTGACAATTTTTTTTTGGGTGCTAAATATAAGTTAACAAAGATTTATTTTAAATTGTGACCATCTAAAATCTTATTACTTGAATATAAGGCTGGTTCCTGATTAATTGAAGTAATAGGCTAATATGTGTGTATATATAACTTTATGCGTATGCGCACAAGCCTGGATTTATTGAATATGAATAGCATATGGATTGGATATGCTTGTTTTTGTTTTTATGATCGAGGAGGATTTGAAGTTAGGGTATTGTCCTTATATCATTATAGTGAACCTTTATACACAAGCATGTTTGAGGCTTGAGTTATAGTTATTCAACCTTCTGGTGTTCCTTTTGATCAAGATTTTTGATGTAATTGCTTTGGTATATTGCAATTTGATATTAGGATTGTGATTGTTAAATTACACCAATTGCAAATCGTGGTTATTAGGAATCTGAGTAAATATAATGAGGGGTCAGATTACTATTAAGCTGGAGGATGGATGGTCGTTCATGCAGGGTGGAATTTTAAAGCTGAAGAACATTCTTGAAGGGCTCCCAGAGCCCCAGTTCAGCTCAGAAGAGTACATGATGTTGTACACGTATCATTCTTCACTTTTATTTTTAATGTTATGCTTTTTTCTTCTCTCTCTCTGTCTCTTATTCCTTTCCACCTCCCCTTTGGGTAATAAGTTGTAGTTCTTTTTCACTTTCATTTTTAATCTGTCGAATAACCAATATGACGTTAATTGTGTTTTATCTTATTTTCATTTTTTCCTGTCATGTATTCAGTTAATTTTTAATTTCTAGGATTAATATTATTGTTGTTTGAACTTGTTTTTCTCCTTAATTCCGAAATATAGAAATATTTATAATATGTGCATCCAGAAGACCCCAAATGATTATTCTAAACATCTATATGAGAAGTACAAGGATGCATTTGTAAAATACCTTAAATCATTGGTGAGGCAACTTAATGGTTAAATGAATATGTAAACTGCCTACTGCACTGGATATCTTTCTATCCATAAATGTATATAACAGTATTTATGTCTTAATAGTTTCTTTCAAGATGCAATTATTTATGTACCATATGGTTGTGCATTAGGAATTGCGTAGTGAATCTTAGGTCAAAAATATTCTTCATGGGAGTTAAGTGTTGCACTATTTTTTACTATCCAAATATTCGTGCTTTTCCCCATCGAATGAATTTTTATCTTTTTCCTTACTCACTAAAAGAATGAAAGTCATTATATTGGCTTGTTAGTCTTGTAAAAGTTCAAAGCTCTGATAACGGCAAAAATAATAACTTTCTTGTAGGTTATACCTGATTTTATACTGAAATTGCACAATTTTTTTAAAGATTGTTGTACAAGATTTATGTATCATGTCTCCTAAACTCTGATATATATATATAGAAGCAAAATTATGTTCCAACATACCAAATACCAATTAGAGGGAGCAAGCGGAGATTAAGAACAAGAAGTTCTAGCTAGAGAGCAAGTAGAGGGTTCCAATATTTATACTGAATAAATAGTGATAAAATATAAGAGTGTTTATGAGTTCCTTTCAGCACAGTTTTTTGTGCCAAAGAGGATTTTTTTTATTTTGTTATACCTCAAATTTTACACCAAAACTTTGATAAAATATTTATATACCCATTTTTATAGTGAGATGATTCCAGAGTTTGACCCGTGATTTTTCTTTCTTTCATTTGAGAGTTTTTTCGAGCTAAACTTGATGTCTCTGTGTTGATGGTATTCCCTCTATTCCAATAAAGAGTCTCATTCACATAAAGAGTCCTTTTTTAACTGAATAATTTCATTATCAGTTAAAAAAATATATGGGCATTGATATTGTGTCCAAAAATATCCCAACACCTACACCATGTTCCACTTATTATACATCCTCAAAAGGTTCAATTTTTACTAATTTTTTTACTATGTTTGGAGTTAATGGTGTATTCATAGTACCAATCTTTGTTTAGGAAAATAAGTGGTAAAATAAATATTTGCGTTTCTTGAATACCAGATATTTGACTTTGTGTGCTATAACTCATAAGTGGTAAAAAATATATTTGAGTTTCTTTGTAAATTCATTTTCTTTAATTTAACTTGTGGTTACTGCTTAGTAAGTAGTTAGTGGTTTTCCAAATTTCATCTCATATAACTTACTGACAAAATAAAGAACGAGAGTTACGCTAACATGATTAGTTTTCAAATTGGCTTAACTAATTAAGGATAGAAGGAATCAGTTATCATTCACAATTATAAGTTGTTTGTCTTATGTTTGTGTGCTCTTCATATCATAGCTGTCAAAGGTGTTTGTTGATATGCCAGGAGGTCTTGCTTTAGTCCCAACATTGTGAGTTGTAACTCCTGATAATGCATGGTAGCAAATTAACATATAGATATTCTGTAATTATTTAATACCTAAAGATGAATGTACAACATGGGTAAGAGTTCTTGAGAGTATGCTAAGTGGTTGCAGGTTCATGTGAGTGAGAGTGACTCTATGCATTTGGATATTCAAGTATTTTACTACAATCACGGGGTTATATGTAGACTTACAAATTTAATTTTGCGATGGAGGAAGGGGTTAGTAAGTTAAAGAGGATCGTTTACATTCTAATTTATGGAATCTATTTTCATTCTACTTTCATTTTCTCCTTTTCAATATGACACATCTTATTTTTGTTTTGAACTTTCACTCTTATCTTTTAGCTTGGCAATGAACTGGTACTGCACATTTGTTTAGTTTAAGATTTTTATTTGTATTTCATTTGTCGTACAGGAGCTCATTATTTCCTTTCCAAGTAATGGGATTAAGTACCCTTCCGTTATGTGGCTGATGATGTGTTCATATCTGTCATGTTACTTGGAATTTTGGTTGCCACAATATTTTTTTGTTGGTCTCACCTATTAGTATCATTGCTCTCACTATATCTTTCAACTTCTATGCTTATTAGACAATTTTTTTGGTATTACGCGGATAGTTCGTATCTGTGTATATTGTATAATTAATTTGTTATTTATCCATGTAATTGATGCTATAATTTCCTTATTATATCCGCAGCTCTTACATGTTCATAGATGTGTATAGCTATGTATCTACTTTCCTATGTATTTGGAACTATATCTTGGTATAAAATCATTATTTATAGATATTAGTTTTGATAAGTATTAGTTGATTCAATGTTTATTAATGATGAAAAAATAAACTATATTTACAAATGATAAATAATAAACATCACGGACACTAATCTCTACAACACATTTAAATTATTGTTTATACAAACATCCATAAGTGTAGTTCATAAATATTCTTTTACTAAAGCAATAACCAATTTACAATATGTTGCTCATCAATTATTATTTCATGTCCGTGTTTGCAGGAGGTGGTGGATATCAAGGAGGGGGTCATGGTGGTATAGGAGGGGGGGAGAAGGATACCAAGTAGGAGGTGGTCGTGGCAGTGGTGGTGGCAGGGATGGCGATTGACGTTGTTATAATCCAAGGTAATCCTTTTATTCAGTGGATCTTTTGTTCTTCTGGTGTTTATTCTTGGGTGGTAATTAGTTGGATAACTTGGAAATTATATTGACTGCTATGTTGATTTTTAAGGTGGTGTTTATATTTGATTAAAGATTATCATTGTGGCTATTTTGATAATATAAAGTGGCTGCTTTGGTTATGATTTTAATGCCATAAGGCTGGTGTGAGACCCCAGATTTTATGAATAAATATTTTTCTCGAAATATTTTTATATTACGGTGTGAATTTGATATAATGTTATAGTTGTGGGTAATATTTATAAATTTTGTAAAGTATGCAAGTTGTTATATTATATTCGATTAGTCAGGGAATATTTTTTGTGTCAGGAAATATTCGTACGACTACACAATCATTGGTGGACCCCACAATGGAATTATTATCGGATTGAGAAAACGATAAAAATATTTTTATAAAAATAACGGCGAAAGTTTTACCGTTAATACTGTTGAACTACTCGGTAGTAAAAGTACAGTAATACGCGTGGTTGCATAGTAGCACACGGTATTGATTATTAATGCTTACGTGAGAAGTCAGTCAGTTTTGTTCAATTATTGCTATATTAATTGTTGCATAGTATCTCACGTTATTTGATTCAATTATTGTCGATATTTTATATATTATTAAATCAATAATTGAAATGACAGAGTTAGTAATATTATAAATTACAATATTAACGATGTCTAGAAGTTCTGCCAAGGAGAGGTTTGGTCACCTAATTGCGCGCCAATATGGAGAAATCCTTATTGAAAAGGCCCCTCTTTCCTGAAAACGACCTGGTCGATTAATATTGTGAATTATAATAATGATGACAAATGTTGTTAAAAATATTGAAAGGATTTTTATGAGGTAGTTGTTGTAAATTTAACGTATTATTTAGACCCTCATTTACCTATTTTTCAACATTATTGATAGAAAATTATTTAAATATAATGGGACTCCTATGATTATGACATGTTGGGGGGAGGGGAACATGTGGGGCCCACGGTTTGAAAATTGAATAGGTGGGAGGTTTTGATTTTTGGTTTATACGGAGGGAGTATTATTGTTATCATTATATATATATTATATATATATAATATATTTTATTTAAAAGATTTTGCTTTAAATATGAACCGTCCGATTAAAAGTAAACCAATCTGGGCCGTTCATGAATTAGTTACTATGCAGTCCATTCTTCTATAAATAGAAGCTCATTCCTTCATTATTTTTTTACGAATTCACTGAACTCTAGAGAGGGAAAGTTATAGAGAGAAATAAGAAGAGAAGTCTGCTAACTTTCTTTTCCTTTATCCAGTTTCTTTTACGCTAAGGGATATTACTCTTTTGTATTCAAGAAGTGAACTTCTGTTATTCCATTTCTTTATTATTCTGTTAGAATAACTTGTATACGCGAAATACCCTATACTTGGTGACATTCTTCTATTATTCTGTCTTTATTATTCCGTTGGAACATCCTGTATGTGCTTTACGCCGTACTTGGTTCCGTCTTTATTATTCTGTTGGAATATCCTGTCTGTGTGTTTTACACCGGACCTGATTCCGTCTTTATTATTCTGTATTTATTATTCTGTTGGAATAACCTGTCTATGCGAAGTACCGCATGCATGGTGATTTCTGCTATTCCATTCTTTATTATTCTGTTGGAACATCCTATCGGTGTGATTTTCACCTGACCTGGTTCCGTTATTATTATTCTGTTGGAATAACCTGTCTATGCGAAGTACCGTATGCATGGTGATTTCTGTTGTTATTCCATTCCTTATTATTCTCAGTTGGTTAAAATTTTGACTTCTATACTCCATGAAATTAGTGGAATATCCTTGATATTTGCGCTTCATCCAGTATTTTTTTATGAAAATATTCTTATGAGCATTCTTGAATTTTACTCTACAAAGCAATATCATGTTGACAATTTGGACGTTATTAGTTCATGCATAATTTAATTCTTGAACTTGTTTTATTGAATTCTTATATCATTGTCATCATCCTCATGTTTATATTTTTTAAAGTCATCTGTGGCGTGTAAAGCATGGATGGACTTGGTATGATTATGACCAAGAATTATTCGGTGTAATCATGACCGTAATGTTATAAATGATGTGATAAAAGTCCTCATTGGCCCGTAGTACATTGATGGACAGTTGTTGGCATGATCATGACCATTGATAAATACACAAATATCTTTGGCCCGTAGTGCATAGAATTTGTGGTCGTGACCTTAATGAATATCCTTGGCCGTAGTGCAGGGATGATGTTGATTATTTATTAAGCTGAGTCCCAGCGATAAAAGTAATGAATAACCTTATAAAAACATAAAAGAAAGTAGATTTTATTCTCTACTTGACTCTTTTAATGGATTGCTTGATCCGCTGCAGTTAAACTTGATGTCTATTGTATTTTATCAGTTTAACATTGTTGAAGGCTAATGATAATTTATTCTGCATTATCTTAGTCATAATATTTCTTGCTGGGCTAGTTGAGCTCACCCTTTCTTTCACTGTTCTCTTCAGGAAATGAGAATGTAGCTGGAACTAGTCGGGGGACGGAGTGATGGTCCGAGATGGTGTCTTAGTAGTCCTCACTATTCTATAAAATAGTGTGATAATAAATGTAATGAGGACATTTTCTGAGAGTGGATATTGTCTAGAAGACAATATTTGTATTAAAACTCATAGCTTGTATTTTGTCGTACTTTACACGACTGTTGTATAATTAAGTTGTATTTGAATTTTGTACCATGTATTTGGCGACTCAAGATGGGTGATGTATACCTATTTTGGGGGCGTCACAGCTGGGATCAAAGAGTTAGGAATACATGTATTATGTGTGAATATGCCAAGATGAGGGTCTTTTTGGTGTAATGTTGCTAACACATGCTTTATATGCCTAAGTATAATGACTGTTTTGGGATGTTTGTATGCTAGACAAATAACTTGGTGACGGTTTGCTAGATGTTATCTATTAAGTCTTCCGGATATATATATGATGGAAATAAAACTCATTCATGCACACTATGTCAAAATCAGTCCATGTTCATCATGGTATTATGTGTTATCTATATTGTTATTCCATGTTTTCTTTAAGACAAAGAAAGCTTAGAAGTGGATTGTTTTGGTGCCAAAAAACAAATTGACTGTGCAAGCTTATTAAAGTCACGATGATAAAATTTAATGTTTTTTTGAAGTATATTTGAATGCCTAGAGGTTCCTTCAGACATAACTTGGGACTGTTTATAAGTATAGCCAAAATTGTGAACTGTTATAGCAAAAAATAACATTGCTTGAATTCCCTTCAAAAGATCACAATTGTCCCCCTTTTTTAGCAACTCAAATCAATAAACAATCCCCTTTGTATGAGGTTGAATGTGTTTTTATAAGTCACAAAGAAAAAGGAACAGACACAGAGATTTATCAACTCACTTAGACCCAACAACCAAAACACACTACTTGAATTCAGTTATAATCTCACAAATTCCGTATGGAGTATATGAAAATTATTTCCATTCTACAACTTTTTTATAATAAAAAAATATCCTTTAATCGAATCCCAAAATTCAACCAGTGTCACTAACTACTACTACAACACTCATATGTATGAGTTTCAATCTATAATATAAAACAAAGCAGAGAGAGAAAATACATACATGTCCCATCAAATTCCATGTCATCAGCTCTCTCATTCTCCCTGTTCAAATTTCAAACCCCTCTGTCTCTCTCTTCTTACACACACAGAGAACTGAGAAACCGTAGCATACAAGGGAGAAATAGAGGCCCAACAGTCACAAAGGCAACGGATCTGTCTGGTTCGTATGGTCACGAAGGCAATATATCTGCTCCACCGCCAAGCGTCGGAGGTTACAGAGGTGAAGGTGGAGGCGGAGGTAATTATAGAGGTGAAATGAAAGCCAAGCCCTCTTGCACTTCACCAATCGTCGCATATATATACAACCATTTTTAAACTGTTCATCAGTCTCATGACCCTTCGGCCCTAGCTAGGGCCAACACGCCAATAATTTATTCTGTACGTCTCCAACTTCATTTACATAATGTCATCAGGTCCGACCCCTTTCTCTTTATATTTAAACCCTTTTTACTCTATCATTAAGCGCTAATTCTTATACATATATTGGTTGAGAAGTTACAGTTCGTAAATTATTGGCGAATTCGTTGACAATTAAGCACGGGCTTTCATTTTGGTGTCCTCAATCTTCTTCTCTCAATCGTATTCCTCAGCCTTCTTCTTCTTCTGTTCCTTCTACAAGCTTTTGGAGAAGCTACATCGCTGCGTCGTCCTCTTTTGCCAATGATAATCGAGAGTTCGTGGCTTTTTCTGAGTTCAGATCAATATTGGTAGATGTATTTTATCATTTCAGTTGAATTGAGAGTTTTGTATGCAATTTGTTGCAGATTTGTGATAGTTGGAGGTGGAAATGCTGCTGGGTACGCAACTTGAACTTTTGTCGAACATGGAATGGCCAATGGAAAGCTTTGTATTGTATCCAAAGAAGTAATCTTTTCTCCCCTTATACACTCAATTTCAATCTGTTGTTTGATTGGGTGATGTATGAAATTGAATGATGGTATAGTTTTGAACTATTTACATAATTCGCCCCCCAAATAATGCAAAATGGAATGGAGATTGTTTAAATTTTGATGAAAGTTATGTTTTTTATTTTATTAATCTACTATATGCAGGCGTATGCGCCTTATGAACGACCTGCTTTGACAAAAGCTTATCTGTTTCCTCCTGATAAAAAGCCAGCACGTTTGCCCATAAGTTCAATTTACTCCTTCTATTCAGTGAACTCAATTTGTGAACTTTATTTGCTTCCTCCTCGAAAGGAATCTGACAATGCACATTACTCATGCTTTATTATCTCATTAAGCATGAATAATTTTGTATGATATGGAATATGGATGTGATATGTAGGCAAGTGTTTTAGGCTTAATGAGTGTTTGAGACCTTGCTTTACTGAAATATCTATTTCTCTTATTAATGTCCAATGCCATAGATTATTACTAACTTCAATGCGAATATGATATGCTAGGGTTTCCATACTTGTGTTGGCTCAGGTGGGGAACGACAGACTCCTGAGTGGTATAAGTGTGACGCCCTCAAAATAAGTATACATCACCCATCTTGAGTCGCCAAATACATGGTACAAAATTCAAATACAAGCTAATAATACAGCAGTCGTGTAAAATACGACAAAACACATGCTGTGAGTTTATGTAACACCCCAGTCCCACATCGAAAGATAGGGGAAAAATTTGTTTGCATATAAGGAAATAAGTTACTACCAATAGTACCTTCAAGTCATGACATTTTGGGAGCCTGTGGTGGGCTAGATGACCCAAGAAGATACTATTGGGCCAGTGGTTTGAGGCCTTATTTGGATGGATTTGATTCGATTCGGACTTGGGATTTGACCCAAGATTTGTTCTGGACTCGGGATTTGACCCGGGTTGTTTCAGATGGTATCAGAGCTTAGGTTCTTTTTTGTAGAAAACCTATTTAGGTTTGACCTGTGAGTTGTGGGTAAACCATTGGGTAGATGTAGGAGTTTGATTCGATTTTGTTCTTTATTTGGTTGGTCTCTATTTTGACCAACCGCCGATTTCATTTCGATTTGTAGTTGATTTGAGGAAGGTGAAATAATTTGTTAAGGTGATTGAGTAATGATATTAGTTAAGAATTGTGATTCAATCATTAAGGTGAATAAAGTTATACTTTGTACAGATAAGAAGTGATCTTATATGAGACGTGATTATGATGTGAGTATTTGTATCGACGAGTATTTAATTTTGGAAAATTATTTGTTAATCATTTTTTTGTGGCAATTATTATGATCGTTGAATTGAGGAATTAATTTGAGTTAAGTTTTGATTTATGTTAAGCTTGTGGATGATTTGAGGTATGCGTATTGATGACATATTATGATAAAGTGAAAATTATTAAGTATAGAGGATTTCTTGAAATTGAGTTGTTGATATTCGAGGTAATTAGATTAATCATTTAGAGTTAATGATCAATTTTGTGGCTATTTTTTTTTAGTAGGATATTGGAGTAAATAAATATTGCGGTTATTTTCTAGTAGAATATTGGAGTTATCTTATATGAAATTTTGAGTGATAGTAGGAGGAGATCTAGAAATTTGTTGGGTTAATATTTGCATTAAGAGAACGATTTATTCATTGAATGATTAGATAGTAAGTGATGAAATTCAATTGATTTTGAGAGATCTTGAATAATTGTAGTTTGCTTATACAGATGGTAAAATATGTGACTTGGAGTTTGATATGGTGATAAGGAGATCTTGGTAGTATATTTTGGTGTAATAATATATGAGAACTAATTTGATTGGAGGTTATGATATTTTGAAATTTTTGAGGACTTAGTGAGAGTTGGTGATATAATTTAAGTTGTTTTGTTTATCTGAAGTCTTTGGAGTTTTGTATGAATTTATGTAAAATAAAACAAAAATAATTTGTTAAATCCTTGTCATGTGTGGAACATAAACATTTTACGAATTAAAAATAATTTTAAATATTTTGGGTATTCGAATCGTATTTAGATGAAGAGAAATGTTTGTGATTTCGAATTATGTTCCGAAGAGTATGTACATTTGCAAGAATGAAACTCAAAGATATTAATGGGGGCCCGCAACAACAGTGGATCATGTGATTTAACGCGAGGAACCTTACCGGCCAAGGCTTGACACGATAGCTGACGAAAATTTTACGAGTACATGGATAATTGTGTGGACCTATGGACTTACCAGGCTTGATCGTTACAAAAGGCGGCGCTACGTCGTAACTAAATTATTATTTTTTGTAGCTTATTTGAATTCCGAGAACGGAATTATTTTTAAGGGGTGAAAAATGTAATAACTTATTTTTTCTTAATTATTAAATATTAATTGATTTTTTTTATTTTATACAATTGTGTTTAAATTGGAAAAGGTAAATGATTTTGTTTCCCTCTTTTCTTCCTTGTTTTATTCGAAAAATTAAATTCTTTTAGTTGGTAAGTAAATAACTGATTAAATTAAAATGGAGAAAGATAATTCCTCTTGTTAAAGTCTTGTGGTAAAATCATTCGGAGCGAGAAGCTACTTGGGAGATAGAGAAGACAATTCGGGCTGAGTATCCGCATCTTTTGATAATTAGGTACGTTCATTCTTTTGATTCCGGGGACGGAATCCTTTTTAAGGGGTAGGTGATGTAATACCCGGTAAAAAGATAATAATAATAATAATAATAATAATAATAATAATAATAAATAAAGTAAATAGCATTTAAATCTATGTTTTAAATAGAATAATTGGGCTTGTCTTTTATTTCGGTGAATTTGAAAATAATGTTTGTGGGCTATAACAATAAGTGACAGAAAATATTAATCTTGTAAATTTGGGCTTTAAAACTAATTAAGTTCAATGTTATAAATCCTATTAGGACAAGGAAGATTAATTATATATATGACTCAAACCTAATTGTATTGGATTCCATCTATTATGAAGTGAAGAGAAAGGTGGCTAGGAGTATAGAAAATAGAAAGAGAAAAATTCTTCCAACCAAGGTAATACCATTATTTTTATTATTGGGTATTTTTTTTAGTTATTTTATGATCGGATCTTGCAAGCTTAATTAATTTGATTGTTTATTGTTATAAGTCATGCCTGGAGGGAATCTCAATTAAAACTAGCAAATAAATAAAGTATAAATTAGATTAGCTTGTTTGGAACATGTAGTTAAATTTCAAAGTATTGTTCTATATATTATATTGTGGTATCATGTTAGAAATTTTTTTTATATATTAGAACGGAGTTGGGAATTATGATTAAGTTTGTAATTAATTCGAATTTACTTCAGGATATCAGTTAATGAGTATTTCTTATGAAACAGAGGTAGAATAAATATAAGTATGTAGTTAGTACAATGGTATTAAAAAGAAAATATATGGAGTGTAATAATAATAATAATAATAAAATGAATTTATCAATGGGTTAAAGATGAAAGAATATTTTTATAAGTGTACTTATATTTATTATTATTTTGTTTAGTTAGTTTGAACGAAAAGGCGACGATTAAAGGCATATTAAATAGATTATGAATTATTTTGAAATTATTGAATTGGATTATATTTAATTTGAGGTGAATATGTTTAGGTGATGAATAACGTTTCGTATTTAATATCGTTGGCATTTGAGGGAGTCTAACGGGTGATATTTGGCTTCAGTGAATTATTTTGGTACTATATTAAGGTACGGATTCCGTACTCTTTCTGCGATACTCTTGATAAATTTGATTTGTTCATTTTGTCGCTTGTTCGAATTTCGTTATTATTTCACATAATTGTTTCCTGTGAAATAAATATATTAGTTTCATTTTAGAGTTGATACATATGACTCGTATTTGTACTCTTTGAATTAGGTTATCATGTTTAATATTTATTTTTGATAATTGTAGAGCGGTACATGTTGTTACCTTCTTTTGAGACATTGTGACCATAATTTGATTTGGTTCAACATGTACATATAGAACCCTTTTGTTGGTATTATGTCGCATGTGTTGTGACATGATATTTTTGTTAGAATATACCGTAGGGTATACCTGAGCTATAACCACCTGTGGGGGTACCACAGGCATGTCGTCTTGGCACGAGAGGCATGACACTTTCCGTGGCGGTGTGATTAGTCCACGGCGTCTCCGTTTTGGGCTCCGGAGTAAGTGGGCCATTTGGTGTTTCGTTGTGGGAGGCGTATGGGTTAACCCTAGTTTTCTGTTCTGCGGATTGGTGATGTTGTGCCAAACACACCTATCTGATTTCCATACATTTGGATTCGCGGTCCAATGTGTGATTGCCTGTGTGGCATTATATATTTTGACTTGCCTGTGTGGCATTGTTTTGATGTGCCTGTGTGACATTATTTTGGTTGCCTATGTGGCATCATTTGACTTGCCTGTGTGGCATTAGTTTGACTTGCCTATGTGGCAAGGTATATTTCTGAGCTCATTCGGTATGAAATAACTCCAGCCGTTTGTTTCAGCCTATTATTTTATTGAATTAGTTTTATTGGTTTTTGTTCAGTTCAAGTCATTGAGTTAGTCACTTCAGTTTGCTATTTCTTTATTCTTTTATTGGTTTCATCAATTATGTTGATTCATATATATTCCATTCAGATCCTTGGATATTATATTTTCGTTCGTACTTGCACTTGAGGCTTTTTTAGTAATTTGTCTCAACTATTTTCGTATATCAGTTGTATATCTTTTGTATATCTGTATCCGTACTGGGCAATTGGCTCATGCTGTGTTTTTCTTCCGGCAGGTTTGCAGGGGTGATTCAGGGCTAGCTAGTGTGATAAGAGAGTTGCCCTTGACCATCTAGGTTGTTTTAAATTTTAAGTTTGAATATTTTGACTCTATTTGGAGAATTGTATTTAGTACGCTATTAATGGATCACCACTATTACATATTTTGAGGTTGTTAGTGCTCTGTTTTCTTATTTTGAGGTTTGTTGTGCTTTACACGTGACCTCCCATTCCTTTTCGGGAAGGGGGTGTTACAGAGAGTGTCAGCCTTGGTAAGGTTGTTCGTGTTGCATCAAATTAGATCACATATATTATTACACCAAAATATACTACCAAGATCTCCTTATCACCATATCAAACTCCAAGTCACATATTTTACCATCTGTATAAGCAAACTACAATTATTCAAGATCTCTCAAAATCAATTGAATTTCATCACTTACTATCTAATCATTCAATGAATAAATCGTTCTCTTAATGCAAATATTAACCCAACAAATTTCTAGATCTCCTCCTACTATCACTCAAAATTTCATATAAGATAACTCCAATATTCTACTAGAAAATAACCGCAATATTTATTTACTCCAATATCCTACTAAAAAAAATACCCAATAATAAAAATAATGGTATTACCTTGGTTGGAAGAATTTTTCTCTTTCTATTTTCTATACTCCTAGCCACCTTTCTCTTCACTTCATAATAGATGGAATCCAATACAATTAGGTTTGAGTCATATATATAATTAATCTTCCTTGTCCTAATAGGATTTATAATACCTCTCTAGCCATTGTGGGATAATACCGGCTGGCTTCGTGTCCCCACCTCCGGACCTTCATCCATTGTGGGATAATACCACCAGCCTTCGTGTCCCCACCTCCGGCAACCCGATCGGATAACCCGACCCGAGCTTTTGAGAGTCGGCTCTGATACCACAATATAATATATAGAACAATACTTTGAAATTTAACTACATGTTCCAAACAAGCTAATCTAATTTATACTTTATTTATTTGCTAGTTTTAATTGAGATTCCCTCCAGGCATGACTTATAACAATAAACAATCAAATTAATTAAGCTTGCAAGATCCGATCATAAAATAACTAAAAAAAATACCCAATAATAAAAATAATGGTATTACCTTGGTTGGAAGAATTTTTCTCTTTCTATTTTCTATACTCCTAGCCACCTTTCTCTTCACTTCATAATAGATGGAATCCAATACAATTAGGTTTGAGTCATATATATAATTAATCTTCCTTGTCCTAATAGGATTTATAACATTGAACTTAATTAGTTTTAAAGCCCAAATTTACAAGATTAATATTTTCTGTCACTTATTGTTATAGCCCACAAACATTATTTTCAAATTCACCGAAATAAAAGACAAGCCCAATTATTCTATTTAAAACATAGATTTAAATGCTATTTACTTTATTTATTATTATTATTATTATTATTATTATTATTATTATTATTATCTTTTTACCGGGTATTACATCACCTACCCCTTAAAAAGGATTCCGTCCCCGGAATCAAAAGAATGAACGTACCTAATTATCAAAAGATGCGGATACTCAGCCCGAATTGTCTTCTCTATCTCCCAAGTAGCTTCTCGCTCCGAATGATTTTACCACAAGACTTTAACAAGAGGAATTATCTTTCTCCATTTTAATTTAATCAGTTATTTACTTACCAACTAAAAGAATTTAATTTTTCGAATAAAACAAGGAAGAAAAGAGGGAAACAAAATCATTTACCTTTTCCAATTTAAACACAATTGTATAAAATAAAAAAAATCAATTAATATTTAATAATTAAGAAAAAATAAGTTATTACATTTTCTCTGTAACACCCCCTTCCCGAAAAGGGAAGGGAGGTCACGTGCAAAGCACAACAAACCTCAAAATAAATAAACAGAGCACTAACAACCTCAAAATATTTATAGTGGTGATCCATCAATAAAGTAATAAGTACAATTCTCCAAATAGAGTCAAAATATTCAAACTTAAAATTTAAAACAACCTAGATGGTCAAGGGCAACTCTCTTATCACACTAGCTAGCCCTGAATCACCCCTGCAAACCTGCCGGAAGAAAAACACAGCATGAGCCAATTGCCCAGTACGGATACAGATATACAAAAGATATACAACTGATATACGAAAATAGTTGAGACAAATTACTGAAAAAGCCTCAAGTGCAAGTACGAACGAAAATATAATATCCAAGGATCTGAATGGAATATATATGAATCAACATAATTGATGAAACCAATAAAAGAATAAAGAAATAGCAAACTGAAGTGACTAACTCAATGACTTGAACTGAACAAAAAACAATAAAACTAATTCAATAAAATAATAGGCTGAAACAAACGGCTGGAGTTATTTCATACCGAATGAGCTCAGAAATATACCTTGCCACATAGGCAAGTCAAACTAATGCCACACAGGCAAGTCAAATGATGCCACATAGGCAACCAAAATAATGTCACACAGGCACATCAAAACAATGCCACACAGGCAAGTCAAAATATATAATGCCACACAGGCAATCACACATTGGACCGCGAATCCAAATGTATGGAAATCAGATAGGTGTGTTTGGCACAACATCACCAATCCGCAGAACAGAAAACTAGGGTTAACCCATACGCCTCCCACAACGAAACACCAAATGGCCCACTTACTCCGGAGCCCAAAACGGAGACGCCGTGGACTAATCACACCGCCACGGAAAGTGTCATGCCTCTCGTGCCAAGACGACATGCCTGTGGTACCCCCACAGGTGGTTATAGCTCAGGTATACCCTACGGTATATTCTAACAAAAATATCATGTCACAACACATGCGACATAATACCAACAAAAGGGTTCTATATGTACATGTTGAACCAAATCAAATTATGGTCACAATGTCTCAAAAGAAGGTAACAACATGTACCGCTCTACAATTATCAAAAATAAATATTAAACATGATAACCTAATTCAAAGAGTACAAATACGAGTCATATGTATCAACTCTAAAATGAAACTAATATATTTATTTCACAGGAAACAATTATGTGAAATAATAACGAAATTCGAACAAGCGACAAAATGAACAAATCAAATTTATCAAGAGTATCGCAGAAAGAGTACGGAATCCGTACCTTAATATAGTACCAAAATAATTCACTGAAGCCAAATATCACCCGTTAGACTCCCTCAAATGCCAACGATATTAAATACGAAACGTTATTCATCACCTAAACATATTCACCTCAAATTAAATATAATCTAATTCAATAATTTCAAAATAATTCATAATCTATTTAATATGCCTTTAATCGTCGCCTTTTCGTTCAAACTAACTAAACAAAATAATAATAAATATAAGTACACTTATAAAAATATTCTTTCATCTTTAACCCATTGTTAAATTCATTTTATTATTATTATTATTATTACACTCCATATATTTTCTTTTTAATACCATTGTACTAACTACATACTTATATTTATTCTACCTCTGTTTCATAAGAAATACTCATTAACTGATATCCTGAAGTAAATTCGAATTAATTACAAACTTAATCATAATTCCCAACTCCGTTCTAATATATAAAAAAAATTTCTAACATGATACCACAATATAATATATAGAACAATACTTTGAAATTTAACTACATGTTCCAAACAAGCTAATCTAATTTATACTTTATTTATTTGCTAGTTTTAATTGAGATTCCCTCCAGGCATGACTTATAACAATAAACAATCAAATTAATTAAACTTGCAAGATCCGATCATAAAATAACTAAAAAAAATACCCAATAATAAAAATAATGGTATTACCTTGGTTGGAAGAATTTTTCTCTTTCTATTTTCTATACTCCTAGCCACCTTTCTCTTCACTTCATAATAGATGGAATCCAATACAATTAGGTTTGAGTCATATATATAATTAATCTTCCTTGTCCTAATAGGATTTATAACATTGAACTTAATTAGTTTTAAAGCCCAAATTTACAAGATTAATATTTTCTGTCACTTATTGTTATAGCCCACAAACATTATTTTCAAATTCACCGAAATAAAAGACAAGCCCAATTATTCTATTTAAAACATAGATTTAAATGCTATTTACTTTATTTATTATTATTATTATTATTATTATTATTATTATTATTATTATTATTATTATTATCTTTTTACCGGGTATTACAGTTTAAATACAAATATTGTCTTCTAGACAATATCCATTCTCAAATAGAGTCCTCATTACATTTATTGTCACACTTTTTAACAGAATAGTGAGAACTACTAATACTATCATCTGGACCGTCACTCCATTCCCCGACTAGTCCCGGCTACGTTCTCATTTCTTGAAGAGAACAGTGAAAGAAAGGGTGAGCTCAACTAACCCAGTAAGAAATATTATGACTAAGTTAATGCAAAATAAATTATCATTAGTCTTCAACAATGTTAAACTGATAAAATATAATAGACTTTAAGTTTAACTGCAGCAGAACAAGCAATCCATTAAAAGAGTCAAGTAGAGAATAAAATCTACTATCTTTTATGATTTAAGAAGTTTTTCATCACTTTTATCGCTGAGACTCAGCTTAATAAATAACCCACATCATCCTTGCACTACGGTCAAGGATATTCATTAGGGTCACAACCACAAATTCCATGCATTACGGGCCAAGAATATTTGTGTATTCATCAATGGTCATGATTATGCCAACAACAGTCCATCAATGCACTACGGGCCAATAAGGACTCTTACCACATCATTTGTAACATTACGGTCATGATTACACCGAATAATTCCTAGTCATAATCATACCAAGTCCATCCATGCTTTACACGCCACAGATGACTTTAAAAAATATAAAAATGAGGATGATGACAATGATATACGAATTCAATAAAACAAGTTCACGAATTAATTTATTCAGGAACTAATATCGTCCAAATTGTCAACATGATACTGCTTTATAGAGTAAAATTCAAGAATGCTCAGAAGAATATTTTCATGAAAAATACTGGATGAAGCGCAAATATCAAGGATATTCCACTAATTTCATGGAGTATAGAAGTCAAAATTTTAACCAACTAAGTATAATAACGAATGGAATAACAAAAGAAATCACCATGCATGCGGTACTTCGCATAGACAGGTTATTCCAACAGAATAATAATAACGGAACCAGGTCAGGTAAAAATCACACCGACAGGATGTTCCAACAGAATAATAAAGAATGGAATAACAACAGAAATTACCATGCATGCGATACTTCGCATAGACATGTTATTCCAATAGAATAATAAATACATAATAATAAAGACGGAACCAGGTCCGGTGTAAAACACAGACAGGATATTCCGATAGAATAATAAAGACTGAATAATAAATAATAGAACCAGGTCCGGTGTAAAACACACAGACATGATATTCCAACAGAATAATAAAGACAGAATAATAGAAGAATGTCACCAAGTATAGGGTAGACCGCGTATACAGGTTATTCCAACAGAATAATAAGAAATGGAATAACAGTTCTCTTCATGAATAAGAAAGAATAACACCCCTTACCGTAAAAGAACTGAATGTAAGAGTAGTTAAGTAGCATAAACCTTTTCTTCTTTCTCTCTATAATTTTCTCTCTATAGAGTTTCAGTGAATTAGTAAGAAATAATGAAGGAATGAGCTTCTATTTATAGGAGAATGGAAGTGTACTGTGCAAGGAAAAATAATTCTGCAGATTTATTTCTTCAACCAAATACAATAAAGTCAATCAACTAATCAATAAAATCACAACAAAAATTAAAATATAATACATATATATAAACACATGTTTTCAACTTATATATATCAATATTATATATACACCACTTAATTTTTCTTCCCCCATAACCAACATCAATCCCCCACCCACCCAACCAATAATCAAATTCACTACACTCTTACACATCACTATCACACTACTACTTTTCCACCATTTTCCACTCACACACACATCACACACCTATCACTTTCAATATCATTTTCTTCCACTATATACTCAAAACACACATATACTTCCATACGTATACTCTTTCATTTCTAAAATCATTTCCCAACACATATGGGCCCCACATGTGGCCCCCACATATGGGCCCCACCTTTAAATAATTTTCTACCGATTATTTTGAAAATGGGTAAATAGGAATCCATAAAATAAGCAAAACTTCATAAAAAATACCTTAATAATTTTAAAAACATTTATCATCTTTATTATAATTCACAATATTAATTGACCAGGTCGTTCTCAAGAAAGATGGGGCTTTCCAATAAGGATTTCTCCCTATTGGCGCCCAATTAGGTGACCAAACCTCTCATTGGCAGAACTTCTAGACATCGTTAATATTGTAATTTATAATATTAATAACTTTGTCATTTCAATTATTGATTTAATATTATATAAAATATCGACAATAATTAAATCAAATAATGTGAGATACAATGCAACAATTACTATAGCAATAATTGAATAAAACTGAGTGACTTCTCATGTAAGGATTAATAATCAATACCGTGTGTTACTATGCAACAACACGTATTACTGTACTTTTACTACCGAGTAGGTCAACAGTATCAACGGTAAAACTTCCGCCGTTATTTTCAATAAAATATTTTTGTCGTTTTCTAAATCCGACAATAATTCTATTGTGGGGTTCACCAATGATTGTGCCGTCGTACGAATATTCCCCGACACAAAGAATATTCCCCGACCCATCGAATATTATATGACAACTTGCATACTTTGCAAAAATTTCAAATACTACCCACAACTATAACATTATCTCAAATCCACACCTTAATATTCAAAAAAATATTTCGAGATATTTAAATATTTATTTATAAAATTTGGGGTCTCACAATAAGGACCAATGCATTGAGGTATTTTTTATTTTTAAGACATGATATTGACATTACAGTTTTTGCTATCATTTAAGTACAAGTTTCAACCCAGTGTACTAGCTGAACTTGCTTTAATATTAATTAATATTGCTCTTTACATTTTTGTTGGCATTAGTTTTTTCAAATTGTTTTTGTTCCTGTTTTCATGACATTCAATTTTTTTGAATAATTTGGAATCAGTACAAAGTCAATTACTTCTAAACATATAGTTTGAATGTCATCCATTACTTATGAAAGCTTTTATTATAGTCTTGATATAACACTACACTTTCCTCTCCCCCAAACCTCCCCCACCCTACCCCACCCTACCCCACCCCACCCCACCCCATCCTTCTTTATTGTACTTGGAGATAATTATTTTTCGTTTTAAATAAAGCCCATTCTAGCATATGGTTATTCTCCTTCAAATCAACGTGGATGACAACTGGACGAAATTTGGAGTTACCTCATCATAAGGACTCAGATTCTCTTTTGAAACCATGAGAATTAGGTAAGACGATTAGTTTTGAGATATGAGTTGCTAATCAGCTATTCAGAAAATAAAATAAAAGGAAAAGTTGCTAATTTAAGTTATAGAGCTTTGTTTTTTAATCTTTCCGGCACTATTTAATCAAGAAATAAATAGAAAAGCCAATAAAAATGGCTGTAGCTTAAAATTATGGCTGAATGCTTTTAAAATATATTATTCTTTTTCTAGGAAAGTTTGGCCCTAGATTGCACAATATCTTGCTTATAGTGTGTACGAGAAGACAGATAGTTTGGATTGAATATTTACTTATGGCTAGCCTAATTAGAAATGCAACTACTTGATCATTTTTTTCCTCATCGACCCCCTCCCCCACTGCCAACACTTTTAATACAAAAGTACCCCCATCCACTGAGCGGAAGCGAGCACATCTTAGCAAACGGTAGTTTAGATTTCTACTTGTGAATTTAATTTTTCTGTTGTGCAGATGTTGTATGAAGATCCAGTTACAGGTATTGATATTGAAAAGCAAACTTTGATGACAAATTCAGGAAAACTCCTCAAGTATGGCTCCCTTATAATTAGTACCGGATGTACAGCCTCCAGGTACAATCATTCTATCAGTAATTAGTTACAAATAATTATGTGCCGTCTCTGGATTATGCAAACTTCCAGTCCTACTTGTCTCTGTTGGAATCAAGAATGATTATTTGGAAAACTAAGTCATAAGCAATTGCATTGATGATCATAAATTTTCAACATGTGTATCTTTATTGTATATAGGAGCCATTCACTTGGTACTTTTTTCAATATGTTCTTACAAAAAAAATAAAAATAAAATAGGGTATCCATATCATAGTCTCAACAGTTGCAAAAACATGTTTGTTGTCCTATGGCTATAATCATTAATCAATCATCTTTCATTGGTCTATTAGCTTAGAGCTAATACTTCGGTTGTGTATTATTATTACCTACTACTCATAGCTATATTTGCATTCAAAGCCACCAACACATTTTAAAATTTTTAGAAGACTGATTAAAATCTACACAAATGAAGGAAGATAAAAACTTATCTCCCTTGCCTTTAGATTCCCAGAAAAAATTGGAGGGAACTTACCTGGAGTTCATTATATCCGAAATGTTGCTGATGCTGATTCATTGATTTCATCACTGGTATTTATTTTTTCATTGTAATTCCACTTTCATTTAGTATTGACTACTCATCACTGCATAAGACTGAATGTATTGAAATTTGTATGTTTGGTTTCAATTGGTTTAGAGAGTGGAGTTGTTGTGCATATACTGGTTGTAAAGTAATATTTGTTTCAATTTGTAGGGGAAATCATAAAAGGTGGTATTGGTTGGTGGTGGTTATATTGGTATGGAAGTTGCACTAGCTGCTCTGGGTTGGAAACTTGATACAACAGTAAGAATATAAACAATTTATAAACGTCTTTTGTAATATTTCTTGTAAGTTTATATGTCGGGCACTGTGATTGTTGATAAGTTTAGCTTATATGGTATTTGGGAAAACATAGGTTGTATTTTCAGATAACCATCTTCTGCAAAGACTATTTACTCCTTCACTTGCCCGGAGATATGAAGAACTCTTCGAAAACAACGGTGTCAAATTTGTTAAGGTTCTCTCTCTCTCTCTCTATAAGTTACTATGTTTTACTTTACTAAGAACTTGCAGCATATGTGACAACCCGAGAAATTAGACAATTTATGAGAATCTTAAATGATTGATTTAAGGTCAAATATTAGACCTAGACAGAAAATAAGTGTATGCGTTTGATGTTATTAGGATTTAATTTTGAGGATTTCAAAATTCGGTGAAGGATATAGGTGAATTATTCAGGATTAAGTGTATATGTGACTATGTTCTGTGTTTATGATTATGTATGTGTTCAGAAGGTGGTTAAGGGTCAAGGGTTGACCAGATTAATTATATATGTGTCAAACCCTAAGTATATATTAAGAACGCCAACGTTCAGTTAGAAAACCCCAGATTGGGAATGCAAATGCTAAGTATAAGGTTAAACGATATTAATTATAATTTAATTAGGAAAAACCCTAATGACTCACTTGAAATCTTAATTGATTAAATAAAGGTTAAATAATAAGACCTAGATTGGAAATAGAGTTTGGATTTAAAATTTTTATGAAGTACTTATGTGATTGTTTATACTTGTTTATTATATAAACAAATAAAAGAAAATTATTTAACCTAATGTTATATATTAGGAATGAGAATTAAATAACCTAAGGGTTATAACAAGTGTAAGTGCTAGTATTTAAATTTTATACTAGTATACTAACCTAAGAGATTAATTTTATTATCTCAAGTTATTGATTTTTTTTTAAAACCTAGCTTAATTGGGTTACATAATTAAATTATCTAGGTATTTAAATTTTATAATGAGTGAGTTAGAAACTCTAATGAAATATATAGGGTTATGTGAAATTTATGTGTTGGATCCATGATAATTTTAGTGGTCCAAACAATTTAATTTGAGAGCCCAAAACAAGAAATCAATTGGCCCAAGTTATGGCTCAATTTGTATGGACATTCTAGATGGTTATTAACAAATACATCAACAAATAGAATTGGCCAAGTTAGAGTGTAGATCCGGCTATGCAGGGGGGAAAACACATGATTCATTGTATTAATCTTCCATTTTAGTTGGTCAAGAGTTGTTTACCAACCCACCTAAATATAGCCCACTAGCCTTTTTAGCTTAATAAATATTTTTCATCCAAGGCAAGCTAGATATTGGAAGATTGATATATATATATATATATACAAGTTATATATATACATTTTTCTCCTACTATAAATACTCCCACATTTCATTTCAACTAAAATGTTTATTTCATTTTTCCAAAAGGGCTAAGAGAAGAAAAAAAATAAAGAAAAGAATGAAGAGAGAATCCGTGGATATCAAGGAGAGAGAAAGAAGAAAATTTTCTTCACACCATCTAGCTTGGTAGGAGAAGGAGAGATCATCCAACCAAAAAGGTATAAAAATTTCCAAAACTAAAAATCTAGTTAGCTTTAAATGTATTCCCTTGTGGTTATTTTTGATAAGATCATGAGCTTATAATTCTAAACTCAAAAATCTTAGATCTTCATGTTTAATGGTGTGTTATGTGTAGATCTAATCATTTTGGATGCTAACAAGCTTGATCAAGAGAAAGAAAAGTAAAACAATTTTTAAAACTTAAAAAAAAAAATCTAGTGGACTGCTGTCCCTAAAAGGAAAATTCGGGATTAGTTAGGATGTTCAGAAAATTCTGAGCTTTTGATATGTTGTAGTACACTGAATAACTTTCCATAGACTCCGAAACGGACTAAATCTGACATCGGAGGAGAGCGTTATGACATTTCAAAGTATTAGAGTCAAAACTGTCCAACAAGTGCGGTTCAGTTCACTTGAATGGAATTTCTGGCTTGATGTGTTTGGAATTTGGAAACAAGTCAGTAGGGAAGAGTTGTAGTCCCGGAAGTTAGCTTCGCATAGGCTCAAGAATCGCCTAAAAATGTTTTAAAACGAAAAAGTTACGACTGTTTTAGCGAAAGAGGGTAAATTTGGGAAAAATGTTAAAATCGTTATGAACGTCCATTTTGACGAATTATTTGGACTGCTTAAAAGACCCAAAATGGGGGTTTCATATTTTTTAAAAATAGTCTCATATGATACGAAAAATATATCCAAATTTGGAATCAATTCGATTAACGAGCAATGTGTAAGAAATTTGTGAAGTAGCTAGTTTGATAAGCGGGCAACAGAGCGGAGTTAGCAAGGCTGGGCAGCAGCGCGCACGCGCTAAGCGTGCGACGCCGCGCTGCTGAATAACTGCTTGACCTGCTTTTTGCTCAACGTTTTGATGGATTTCAGTAATTGGTTTTTGTGGGTAGAAATTTTTCTAAAATAATATGACATGAAATCTATAACATGCCCAGAAATTTACTGTTATAGGACCTATGGTTTGAAAGTTAAAAATAGGCAAACAAGCATGTCAGGATTAAAATTTGAGCAAACGCCGAGCGTCGGCGCGTCGAGCGATTTTGACGTTCGCCGTTCCGAATCGCGTTCCGGCGTAATAATAAGTCATAATAAATCTAATATAGTACTACGAGGCGAGGTTTGGTTATATGTAATATTTTACGCCAATAAACTTCTTTTCGGGCATAAATGAAGCAATAAAATATGTAATAAATATATATTACATATTTAAGTGGAATAAAAACTACAATTGCCTATAAAAATTAATTTATGGTGCAACGAAGAACGTAAAATCTTTTAAAAATTGTATTGATCATAAAAATGATATTTTGAGATTTTCGTTGCTCAAAATGTGGTTTTTGAGTTGAGATCTACGTAACGAAATATATAAGTTTAATATATAAAGCAAAAATGTGAATTTATTATTAAACAAAATATAAAGCGAAAGTGCTAGCGGAATTAAATATGTATATATGAGAAAACGGTCTGTGTTGACTCATGAATGGACAAAATAATAAAAAAAATTTATTAAAGAAATATTATAGTAAATTGATTTTTAGTATAAAAGTTATGTGTTACCTGTTTTAACACCGAAATTCCGAGTTTAGGTAAAAGATTTTTCTAAAAAGGAAATAAGCTTCAAGATGTAAAATATTTAATATTTTTGGAATATAAAGGGTATTTATAATATTAAATAAATTATTAAAAAATAGTTTTAATTCATGAAAAATCATGAAAAATTATTTTATGGTATAAGAAAATATTTAAGTTATTTTCCATGACTTTTAATAGTTTGTGATGAATTTCATTAATAAATTATTATTAATGGTAATTAGTTTATTTAATGAATATATTAAATAAATTATAGAAAAATAGAATTAATGCTTTATAAATCATATAAAAATGATTTAAGTGTTATAAAAATATTTTAAGTTATAAAATATAACTTTTGATATTTTGGCATGAAAATATTAATATTTTTATATTAATATCAATTATCGGATAATGAATTTAAATGTTTAAAAATCATATAATTATGATTTTAAGGTAGTAAAAATACTTTGATATATTATAATTATATTATAATATTATGTAATGATTTTTATTAATATTTTATATTAAATGAATATTAATGATTAAGGAATTATTTAGTATTTATTTCATTTAAATATGGTTTTCATGATTGAAAAATGGTGATAAATGGTAATAATTATCTGAAAATTATTATAAGTTTTTGAAAATTATTTTGGCTGCTAAGAAATTATCTGTGATAATTGTTAAGCGTTTAAGCAGAGTTTAACTGAACTTAAACTCGAGTATTGACCGACTAGACCGTCGGGATGTTAGAATTGTATCGGTTCCGAGTCAGATTGAAATAGTTTGACCTGAGACTAAGTCTTATATGCTGTATAGACTTATAGGCTTATGTGTTATGTGTTTAGGTTATTTTGTGAATATAAACATAATAGTATTATACTGTGATGATATTATTCTAATATTGGAGATCTATATTACTAATATTAGGTCTTCGGCTAAAGCGTTATAAATTGCGTTGCGGTAATCAATAGTTCAGGCAAGTTTCTTTTTACTTAACTCTACTAAGATTGTTTTATTCAAGCTTATGGTTAATCATTGCTGATTGCCATGAAAAATTGTACTCTGTACATTTTGTATGTATAAGTCAGGTATGAAAGGCTGATCACCTTCATTACCAGTTGGTTCAGAAATGTTTGTTCATGTTTAAAACTTGTTCAGTCAAAAGTTTGTTCGTGATAATTCTCAACTATATTGATGAATTATAGCCAACTTATTATTCATACTCTTCAATCATGATATATCGTTATATTGTTGTATTTAAACTTGCTGGACAACTTTCATGCTCACCCTTGCTATATCATGATAAAACATTGCAGATAAGGCGAATGCATTCGGATACAGGAAAAGGTTAATGCCAAGTTCAGCTTGGGATAAATGTGAGCAATTTTGTAATAGTATAGTTTGATAAACTGTTATATGTTAGAAAGTTTATGAATTGTGTTTAAGTTAAGGTTACTCGATTTTGGGGAAAATAGTGTGTAATGTAATGTATAAACAATTTATGTTTATATCTTCCGCAAATAATTATAGAAATAGTATACCGGATCCGCGGCGATTTGGGACCCGGATTCGGGGATGCTACAGCATATGTAGTTCTGAATATCGTTATTTATTCTTAGGGTGTCTCTATAAAAACATTGGAAGTTGGTTCTGATGGATAAGTTGCTGCTGTTAAGCTTGAAAATCTATAATATATGTTGATGATTAGTAGCGACTAGCTTGATATTTTGGTGGTTAGATATGTGTTGATGATTGTTTGTATTTTATGTGTTTCATATTTTGTAAAGTTAACTAATTATACATGATTATGATGATTTTGGGTATGGAATGATGGTTTTTTTAGTGGTTTGAATATATATTGATGATTGTAAGATTTATAGACAAGTTTAGAATTTTCTGGATATCTATTTTTAAAGAAAATTATGCCAATTTTTTTTGAAATTAGTACCGACTAGCTCGATGTTTTGGTGGTTGGATATATATTGAAGATCGAGTATGTATTAATTATTGTGGTAGTATGTGTCTTTAGATAATGTAATATTTATTGAATTTTAATTTAATTTTTCGTTACGTCGTGCTTTCAGGAACGGGTTATAGTTAGTTTACACATAAAATAATGGAATTCACATTTTTAAAGCTTTCATCTATACATGTGCTCTCTGATGTGTTAAAAATATGTACTGCAAGTGCACAGTGTCGAATTGAAGAACTGGCAAGTACAGGTCGAACCCACAGAGACTAGATTAATTCTTTAATATATCCTTAATTAATATTTTAGGCAAATTAGAAATAAAAATGGTAGAGAAGATTTTTTTTACTAAATTATGCAAACTATTAATTAATAATGAAAACTATTAATGAGAAAAGATACCAAGGAATTAGAATCCACCAAATATTAACATAATAAATAATTTCTTATTTCCTAAATCAATTCCCTAATTATTTCCCCTTCCCTTTAAAAATAATGATTCATATAATTAATATGGGCAAGCATAAGTTATGAAAAATTCACAGATTAACTATAACTTATCAAAACCTCGCAATCAATATAAAAATCATATGCAATTTATGCGGAGGAAAATATGAAGGTGAAAATAATTAGGCATTAATTTAGGAACGGAAAGAAAATATAGTTATGAAATATTTAGCTTCATCATAATCCTAGGTATTAGAAATTTAGTTAGCCATGGAATTAAAAACAAAAACAAATAATATTAGTACTACTATTTGCATGAAATAAGAACAATAATTAAAAAGAGAATTTCTATAATATAAATAAAAGAAAGTTACAAATACTCCCTGACAGTATGTTCCACACGTGATTGGAATAAGAGAAAGGACAAACTCACAATATCTTACTCCTTCCTACACTAGTGAAAATCTGAGAAAAAGAAAATAATAAGTGGTGCCTTTTTCTCTCAAACAAGAGGTCTATTTATAGGGAAAATAACTTTGAACCCTAATTTAGATTCATTGAACTTGGACACTTTGATCATTCCCTTTCCATGTAGAATTCAACTTCCTAGTAGCAATCAACTTCAAAAAGATCTTCTAGATAGACTTTTCTTTCTTTTGTTGGATTTGAATTGCACTAAGATTGTTCCACCTCTTTCCTTCTCCTTGTCAGATTCTTCTTGGACAATCCTTATATGAATAAGAGCATTAAATATAGCTTGATCACCAAGATTTTTACTTTATTGCAACAACTATTAAATCCTACAAAATAAAATAAAACATATTAATTTAATAAACTAATATAATTAAAAGGACAAAATTAGGGATAATAAAATATATGAATTACGTGTCTATCAAATACCCCCATACCTAGCTTTTGCTCGTCCTCGAGTAAAAAAAAAAAAAATAAAAAAAAAAAACAAAAATTACAATACCCCATTTTCGTAGGAAACACGATTGCACTTAGCAAGTGCAACAAGCCTTTAAACCCTAAGGTTACCCCAAGTGGACGAGTTGTGTCTCGTGAGGGTTTGCAGTGAATATACCCACAAAATTTAAAAATATTTTTTTGGTTCAACAAATTATGAAATTGAAAGAAAACTTTTAAATATTTATGGGCATTATACATAAGCAAGATTAAATTCAAAATCACACTTTCACCTTATCAAAAATACTCGATCTTCATTTTAGACACCATCCTTCATTAAATCAATTTCATGTAATGCATGCATGTGTATGTGATGTAACTCTTAGTAGGGATTTTATATCATGAAAATCAAGCAAACTCTTTTTTTTTCTTTGTCTTTTTTTTTTCTTCTTTTTCTCCATTTTTTTTTATTCTTGACTTGTGCAATGTCTCATTTTCTTAGGCTTTTCAGAGTTACCCTTGTAGAGCGAGCGTAGGACCAATGACTCCCAAACCAGATGGCTTTAGGGCACTAGGTGTAGAGACACCCCTAAGGATTTACTAACTCGAGTAACAAAGGCCACAAAATTAGACTAGTCAAGCTGCTTTTATCCATTATACTTTTCAGCGTGAATATCGATGCTTCCCAAGGCTTGGATACCCAGTTATTTCGTTTAATGGACATTGAAACAGTTATGTATTTATTTTTATTTTATTTTTTTCAACTTTTTTCAACTTTTTTCCATTCTTTCTTCTTTTCTTTTCTTTTGAAATTACTCGAATCATGGTTTATACCCCACAACTAAGAATTAGTGCAAACGTGAAGTGCAAAAATGCTTGTGAAATCAATTTTAAATCCAGATGGTGTTTTGAACTAAGATTTTGTATCTTATCAACAATTCAAGAGTTCTAAATCTTTCAATCTCACTCATGCGTTTTGCTCCACCAACACTTATTAGAATTAATTCAATTCATAAAAAGTCAAACAATTTTTATTTATTATTTTTTTTAAAAAAAAAAAAATCTAATACAAACAAACTCCCCCATACCTAAATCATGCATTGTCCTCAATGTATGCAAATGAAGAAAAGAGAACAAAGATATGAAAGAATTATACCTTGGACGATGAGGCAGAAACTGGATGACAATATTGTACAAAAGAAGAATATACGTACAAACTTACAAAAATAAGTGCAGTATCAGTCATGCTGAATCAGGTGGGTCAACAAGGTATACCACCTCATCCGGTTCGGTCGGCATTTCTAAAAAAAGTTTGAGTCGTTGACCATTCACTTTGAAAATTTCTCCACTCTTTGGATTTTCAATATCTACTGCCCCATGAGAGTAAACTACCTTCACTACAAAAGGTCCATCCCATCTAGAACGCAATTTTCCAGGAAATAAATGTAGCCTAGAATTATACAAGAGAACTTTTTGACCAGGGGAAAATGATTTTCTCAAAATTGATTTATCATGAAACACTTTTGTTCTTTCTTTGTAAATTCTAGCATTTTCATAAGCATCGTTCCTAATCTCATCTAACTCAGCTAATTGCAATTGTCTATGACTCCCACCAGTGGACATATCAAAATTCAACTGTTTTATGGCCCATAAAGCACGATGTTCAAGTTCAACAGGTAAGTGACAAGCTTTGCCAAACACAAGTCTATACGGTGACATTCCTAAATTAGTCTTAAAGGCAGTACGGTAAGCCCACAAAGCATCTGGCAATTTTAGAGACCAATCTTTTCTATTAGAACTCACCGTTTTTTCCAAGATTTGTTTTATTTGCCTATTTGAGACTTCTACCTGACCACTTGTTTGGGGATGATATGATGTTGCAAGCTTGTGGGTGATGGAGTACTTTTTTAGCAAGGATGCAAAAGGCTGATTGCGAAAATGTTTTCCTTGATCACTGATTATGGCCCTAGGGGTACCAAAGCGAGAGAAAATGTTCTCTTTCAAAAATTTGACAACAACTTTGTTGTCATTGGTCTTGGTTGGTATAGCTTCTACCCACTTAGACACGTAATCCACTGCGAGTAAAATGTACAAATTTCCAAAAGAATTTGGAAATGGACCCATGAAATCGATTCCCCATACATCAAACAATTCAATGACCAAAATGGGGTGCATTGGCATCATATTCCTCCTAGTGATCCTCCCTAATTGTTGACACCTATTACAATTGGCACAAAAGGATGTGGCATCCTTGAATAGACTAGGCCAATAGAAACCACACTGGAGAACTTTGGCGGCCGTCTTTTTGCCTCCAAAATGTCCTCCACAAGCTTGGTCATGACAAAATGACAGAACACTTCTAAACTCGTGGTCGGGGACACACCTCCTAATGATTTGATCAGGGCAATATTTGAACAAATAGGGGTCATCCCAATAAAAGTGTTTAACTTGTGAAAGAAACTTGGATCGGTCTTGTTTGGACCAATGGGAAGGAATCTCACTAGTCACTAGGTAATTCACAATATCAGCAAACCAAGGTGTAGCAGATATAGAGAAAAGTTGCTCATCTGGGAACGATTCATTTAAGGGCAGGTCAGAGTTGGACTCCACTACTAAACGTGACAAATGATCAGCTACCACGTTTTCAGACCCTTTTTTATCTCGTATCTCTAGGTCAAATTCTTGGAGCAATAATACCCAACGAATTAAACGGGCTTTTGAATCTTTTTTGGAAAGAAGATGTTTGAGAGCAGCATGGTCAGTGTAAACAATTATTTTAGACCCAATAAGATAAGATCGAAACTTTTCTAGGGCAAAAACTACAGCTAGAAGTTCTTTTTCAGTAGTTGAATAGTTCAATTGAGCATCATTCAAAGTCCTACTAGCATAGTATATGACATAGGGAATCTTGTTGATTCTTTGCCCTAGAACAGCACCAACTGCATAGTCAGATGCATCGCACATTAACTCAAATGGTTGTCTCCAATCAGGTGATTTGATGATAGGAGCTGAAGTTAACTCTTTTTTGAGTTGTTCAAAGGATTGAAGACATTTTTTATTAAATTCAAATTTTGCATCTTTACCTAGAAGATTGGTCAAGGGTCGTGCTTTCTTACTAAAATCTTTGATGAATCGCCTATAAAAGCCTGCATGCCCTAGGAAAGAACGAATTTCTTTGACTGTCCTAGGTGGTGGAAGATTGGAAATGAGGTCAATTTTGGCTTTATCTACTTCAATTCCCTTTTCAGATATGATGTGACCAAGAACAATTCCTTTTTTTACCATGAAATGACATTTTTCCCAATTTAGGATTAAGTTTGTCTCCTTACATCTCCTTAGAACTAAGTCAAGGTGGTGAAGGCACTCATGAAATGTCGACCCAAATATGGAAAAATCATCTATGAAAATTTCTAGGAATTTCTCTACCATATCAGAAAAAATGCTCATCATGCATCTTTGAAAGGTGGCAGGGGCACTACATAGCCCAAAGGGTAGACGACGATATGCAAAGGTTCCATACGGACAAGTGAATGTGGTCTTTTCTTGGTCTTCTAGGGCTATGGGAATTTGAAAGTAGCCCGAGTAACCATCAAGGAAACAATAATAAGCATGACCAGCTAATCTTTCTAGAATTTGGTCTATGAAGGGTAAAGGAAAATGATCCTTTCTTGTGGCAGCATTGAGTTTCCTATAGTCTATGCAAACCCTCCAACCAGATTGGACACGAGTGGGAACTAACTCATTAGCTTCATTTTGAACCACCGTTAAGCCAGACTTTTTAGGTACCACCTGAACAGGACTTACCCACGAGCTATCAGAAATGGGATAAATGATCCCGTTATCTAGACATTTAAGAATTTCTTTCTTAACAACCTCTTTTAGAACTGGGTTTAACCGCCTTTGTGGGTCTCTCACAGGTTTAGCATCATCTATTAAGTGGATCCTATGTTGGACAATGGTTGGACTGATCCCCTTAATATCAGTTATACTCCATCCTATGGCTTCCTTATTTTTTCTCAAGATGGTCAATAACTCTTCCTCCTGTGTGTTTGTTAAATCGGAAGCAATGATTACAGGAAGAGTTTTGGAGGGGCCTAAAAAGGCATATTTAAGATTATCAGGCAGAGGTTTGAGTTCTAACTCTGGAGGACTCTTTTCAAGAGGTTCTGAAGATTGCAAGAATGGCTCAGTCTCGGGTTCCCATTTAGAGTAAGACATTGATGTTGATGACTCTAGCATTTCATTAACCTCATTTACATATTTTGTTTCATCCCAATTTTGACCAAAATGATTTAGACAAAAATTAAAAATTTCGTCTTCAACTGTAAGTTCATTGTCGGACATGTCCTGAATCATGTTCACCTCAACGGGTAGGTCAGAAAAATCACAAGGTTGCTTTCCCACATTAAATACATTTAAATCAATTGTCATGTTCCCAAATGTCAATTTCATTAGTCCATTTCTACAGTTGATTAACGCATTAGAAGTTGCTAGAAATGGTCTACCTAAAATTAGAGGAATTTGACCCTTGGGATTGACAACAGGCTGGGTTTCAAGGACAACAAAGTCAACAGGGAAGACAAAATCACCAACCTTAATAAGTACATCTTCAACTATTCCTTTTGGCACTTTAATGGAACGGTCAGCTAATTGAAGTGTGACACTTGTCTTTTTCAACTCTCCTAAGCCTAAGGTTTCATACACAGAAAATGGTAACAGGTTCACACTAGCTCCTAAATCAAGCAAAGCCTTTTCAATTAATGTGTCACCTATGATGCATGAAATAGTAGGACAACCGGGGTCCTTATATTTCACAGGGACTTGACATGACAAGATAGAACTCACATGGGCTGTTAGAAAAGCTTTCTTAGGAACATGAGTGGTTCTTTTATGTGTGCACAAATCTTTTAGACATTTAGCATATGAGGGAACTTGTTGAATGGCATCTAGAAGGGGAATGTTAATTTTCACTTGTTTGAATACTTCTAGAATTTTGTCCAATTGGGCTGACTGCTTGTTTGAAATAAGTCTTTGAGGGAATGGGGCTTTTGGTTTGAAGACTTTTTCAGTTGACTCATAAGGTGTGGTTGAATCATGTTTTGAAACATGATTAGAGGATGGGCCTACTGACTCAGAGTTTGTGGGACTTTCAGGCTGGGTTGACTTTGAAGATGGATCGTTAGATTCAACATTTAATTTTTTCTCTTCTTCATTATCAATTCTAGCATGATTGTTAAAATAATTTCCAGACCCTAAAGAGATTACAGAATTCACATGATTGACTTGGTTGTTTTCAAGGGAATTAACATGATATGGTTTTTGAGTAGGGACTGGAAATTTTGGGTTGGTCTCGGGTTGACTAGGAAGTTTACCCTTCTCTCTTTCACTAACTGTAGTGGCCAATTGACTCATTTGGATCTCTAAGCGAGAAACGGATTTTATTAAAGTTTCCATACTCTTCTCTAAGGTGCTAAATCTCCTCTCACTTTCATTAGAAAAACCTGGTGGATATTGAGGTGATGGATTTGAATTTTGGTACGGACCAGGATTTGACTTTTGGTAAGGTTGAAAAGATTGATTTACAGACTGATTGACCTGATTTGAAGAATTATTTGGGTAGGGTCCTTGGTTCCATGCAAAATTAGGATGATTCCTCCAACCAGGATTATAAGTGGGTGCAAATGGGTCATTCCTAGGTCGTTGAAACATTGCATTGACTTGTTCATATTCTTCAAATTGGGGCACGACTCTAGGACATTCCTCAATCACATGGCTTGGTGAATTACACTTTAGACACAAAGGTGTTGGTGTTGAGACTTGGTTCACGTGTGATTGTCCCCTAGTTTCTAAATCTTCAAGTCTTTTAAGTACACCAGCCAACTTAACTTCTGTAGCAATTGAATTGTCAATTGTATGAACACCCCTAGATGAACTAGGTTTATCTGTCTCTCGGGTGGTTTCCCATTGCATGGTTTTTTCTGCTAAGTCTTCTAAAAACTCCCAAGCTTTTTCCTCATCATTATTCAAAAAATCCCCTTGACACATTGACTCTAACATTGTTTTAGTGGGATAGTCTAAACCTTCGTAAGCTATTTGACACAATCTCCATTTCTCAATTCCGTGGTGTGGGCACTGGGATAACAAATTTTTAAATCTATCAAAATATTTCCAAAAGGACTCTTTTTCAAGTTGGCAAAATTGATGAATTGCAGTCCGAATTTTAGCAGTTTTATGATTTGGAAAATATTTTTTTAGAAATGTAACAACAAATCCCTCCCAGGTTGATATGGAATTATTTGGTAGGCTATATAACCATTTTTTTGCATTATCTTTTAAAGCAAATGTTATAAATCTTAGCCTAATTGAGTCATCAGACAGTTGTTGAATTTTCATTAAGGCACAAACTTCCTCAAATTCCTGAATAAATAAATATGCATCTTCTATCCCCGTAAACTTAGGTAACATATTTATAAAATGTGGCTTAAGTTCAAAATTATTACCAGTTACCGGTGGTAGACTAATACATGAAGGTTGGGCAGAGCGGGAAGGATAACATCGATCCCTTAAAGAAACAGTTTGGGCACCCTCCATTTTTGTTAAAGTGAGATCTTTTAAAGTGAAATCCGAAAAATTAAGTTTTCTCACTAATCGTGATGTTTCGTCCCTAATCCACACTTTTTGCATACACTACTCAACAAATAAGCAGATAAACAAAAAAAGCAAAAAAAAAAAAAATTTACTTCTAAGGTCAACCTAAATAAAATCTAGACAGCTCCTAACTGTTCCAAGTTACACCGCAAGGTCCACCAAATTCGAAATTAATCACACCACTAGCCAGGTAAGTGTAAGAAAGGCGGGAGTCTCTCCGTAGAAACGGTGACTAATTGAATAACCGCACAATCTTTAGGCGTATACCTTTTGAACCACTTGCCTAGACACCAGTAGTTTGATTAATTTAAAATTCAGACTCCTCTTGGAGTTTCTTGTCCTAATTGAGCTCGAGAGTCCTAGGGGCCAACGTCTACTTGATTTTATTAGGTCACGGTCATGCAAAATGTAAATTGGGTTATTTGTGGGCCAAGGAAGGGTGATGAAATCCCCACCTTATCTTGTTACAGGTTGTGCCCTTAATGTTAGATTAAAGATGAAAATGCACAAATAAAAAAAACTATAAACAAATAAAATGTCCTAAAACTATGTGAATTACGAAAGAAGGAGAAATTTTGACGTACCTCAATCCTCCAGCAATCACCACAGTTTATATTTGACAAAAAAAATAAAAAATAAAACCTAACAGGATGTGCTCTACGTGAGTGAATGCATGAATGCGACAAATAAAAAAATATATATATATAAAAAAAACTAAACTACTATTTTTTTTATTTTTTTTTTAAAAAAATATGGAGATACGAAGTACCGAAGAAAGCACAGCAACAAAATCTTTATCTTTTCGCTTCTTCGATCCGCTTCAATAATCCTGAAAAAAAAATGAGTTAAAACTAATTCGAATAAATAAAAATTAAAGAATAAATAAAAATTAATTCTAGGCCCCGGCAACGGCGCCAAAAACTTGATGTGTTAAAAATATGTACTGCAAGTGCACAGTGTCGAATTGAAGAACTGGCAAGTACAGGTCGAACCCACAGAGACTAGATTAATTCTTTAATATATCCTTAATTAATATTTTAGGCAAATTAGAAATAAAAATGGTAGAGAAGATTTTTTTTACTAAATTATGCAAACTATTAATTAATAATGAAAACTATTAATGAGAAAAGATACCAAGGAATTAGAATCCACCAAATATTAACATAATAAATAATTTCTTATTTCCTAAATCAATTCCCTAATTATTTCCCCTTCCCTTTAAAAATAATGATTCATATAATTAATATGGGCAAGCATAAGTTATGAAAAATTCACAGATTAACTATAACTTATCAAAACCTCGCAATCAATATAAAAATCATATGCAATTTATGCGGAGGAAAATATGAAGGTGAAAATAATTAGGCATTAATTTAGGAACGGAAAGAAAATATAGTTATGAAATATTTAGCTTCATCATAATCCTAGGTATTAGAAATTTAGTTAGCCATGGAATTAAAAACAAAAACAAATAATATTAGTACTACTATTTGCATGAAATAAGAACAATAATTAAAAAGAGAATTTCTATAATATAAATAAAAGAAAGTTACAAATACTCCCTGACAGTATGTTCCACACGTGATTGGAATAAGAGAAAGGACAAACTCACAATATCTTACTCCTTCCTACACTAGTGAAAATCTGAGAAAAAGAAAATAATAAGTAGTGCCTTTTTCTCTCAAACAAGAGGTCTATTTATAGGGAAAATAACTTTGAACCCTAATTTAGATTCATTGAACTTGGACACTTTGATCATTCCCTTTCCATGTAGAATTCAACTTCCTAGTAGCAATCAACTTCAAAAAGATCTTCTAGATAGACTTTTCTTTCTTTTGTTGGATTTGAATTGCACTAAGATTGTTCCACCTCTTTCCTTCTCCTTGTCAGATTCTTCTTGGACAATCCTTATATGAATAAGAGCATTAAATATAGCTTGATCACCAAGATTTTTACTTTATTGCAACAACTATTAAATCCTACAAAATAAAATAAAACATATTAATTTAATAAACTAATATAATTAAAAGGACAAAATTAGGGATAATAAAATATATGAATTACGTGTCTATCACTCTCTCTTGTCAAGATTGGTCCTTGGCAAAAAGAATAAAGTTGGGTCCTTGTGAGCCAATTGGGCTGCAGCAGCTACACAATTTAATGGCAAAAAGTTTGAGGTTGCTACTTCTTCGAGTGCTCTTAAAACCAGGCCGCAATTAAAATTTCTAAATTTTACTACTCCCTCCGTTCCTAAAAGATTGTCGTTTTAGAAAAAAATATTTTTTCTAAAATATTTGTCGTTTACAACTTTTAAGGAGAATAAATTATTTATTTTCCTATATTACCCCTACCTTCTCTCATTGTCCCAAGAAATTACATCTCTTGTATTAATAGTTTTCAACTTCCCATAAAGGAGTACCGATGAAATTTTAAATAAATTTTACTTGGTAAATGATACTTTCTTAATTCATGTGTCAAAACCTTAAACTATAATCTTTTAGGAACAGAGGTAGTATAATATTTTGAGGCCGCAAGTCTAACAGAAAGCTCGAGACTTTCACCTCAATTTAGAAAATCATACAAAGCGCAGAAGTAGTATTTTCTTGTTCCTTCCGTCAAGAAGCAAGACTCTTGTTTCTTTGTTAACCGTATAATATTAAGATTTCCATTTAATTAATATTAAACTTCAAAGTGTATAACATATTATTAAATAAAACTATTGAAAAAAAAACTATGTTTGTCTACATGTATCAAAAATTGAACAAATTCACATGTTCGAAAGCATTCATACACATTAATCACAAAAGAAATCCGAAGAGTTCAGCTTTACGGGAAAAAAGGGATAAAGAAGATTGACACCATACATCTACGGGAACCGATACTTTCACATATATTTTTGATATTTTCATATCAACATGCGTCTGCCGTGTAGACACGAGAAGGGATGATGTGAAAATGCATCTATACAAAGATACAGCAGTCAAAGTGTATTTATTTGCTGCCATATTCTTTTAGCAGTTCATACTTTCACTGCCAAAAAGATTCACTCCCTTACTTTTTAGCTGACAACAGCAATAGCTCCCCTTTTACCCCGACTCAACATATTGTATTATTGGCAAATGCCAAGCAAAAGAGAGTGCACAAATTGACAATAACATACTAAATCCAAAATGTAGATGATATTAATAATTCCACTTGATACATACTCCCGACAAAAGTATCCTCAATCACAATATTCATAGAAAAATTAGCATCTACCTAAAAACTCACTAATCATCAAAGTAAATAGGAGTAACATCTGAAGCAAATAGGAGTAGCATTCTGTTGTAGAACAAGCTTCTTTCATGAAATGAGCAATTTGATTCCGCATGAAATTGTGCAAACTATAAGGCCCACCAGTGCCAAGAAACTATACTTTCTGCACATGAAGAAATCATTCCAAAACAAAACATGACTTTCTATAGAAATGCATTTCACATAAAAAAAAAAAATCTCACTAAAATCTGGACGCGAATATGCTCAGAAAGTTGAATGAAAAAGTAAAGATACTATAAAATAAAATAAAAAAGAAGAAGAAACACATGAAAAGTTAAGAATATGCAACCATAAAAAGAAATCATATAGAAAGCACCAATCACGTTGAGTGATCACTCCTGTTAGACTTAAGTTACTTACAAAGCACAAATAGAGATCATCAACATGACTTACAATACACAAGCTAAAGATATAACAAATTTTAACAAGTAAAATCCGTCCAAATGATGCAAATATGCATCATAACTAAAAGCTCCCTGATTATCTTTCTCATTTATCCATCTTATGACACCATAGACACAAAATCAAAATATCATAGTACATCATTCCGGGTGAAACTTGATGTGAGATTTTTGCTTCATCACAAAAGTCATAAACAAGACGACCATTCTCTTTTGACTTTTTACTCCAAAACACTTGGCTAAAAATGTGACAGGTCTGACTCAGCAAGAAGTGGCCATTATATCAAGTGTACCTTTCTGAATTTTTATAAAACCCAGGACCTTGCTTTAAAAAATAAATACATGTGTGTGGTTGGTTTCTTTCACATAACTTCTCCATCAGAACCTTCTCCACCAAATACCACAAATGGTCTAACTTAGTAGAATTGATGTAAAACACAATTCAATTCACTTATTATTATTTAGAAAGGAAAAAAAATCAATTCACTGAACCACGACATGACCTCTAGAACCAACGGAAACCTATTTCTGGCAACCTCCACCACCCTTTTCAGATCAAAACCAATTAACCAGCAGAAACCTGAAATCCACCTTATTTTCCTTTCACCACAACCACGCCATCAACTCCCAACTCTTTCATTTTTTTTTATTTAACATTCTGTTTGATGAACTAAAGCAAATAATTATAAGAATGAAATAAATGGCTAATAAATTTGCAGTAAAACGACTTAGTCTTGTTTCCTCTTCTAAGCGTAAACATAAGCATTATAGACTTGTTACCCCAAGCTTAATTGATTAATCATTTATTCATCAGGTCTTAACTGACGCCCTCATATATATATATATATGTGTGTGTGTGTGTGTGTGTGTGTGTGTGTGTGTACACTATAGGACCTCTATAACTTAGGGGATGGAGTTGAGCCTTCTTTAACTAGAAAGAGCTCGGTTCACATGCATGATAACTATCAACTCAATATGATAAAAGTTTTGATCTATTCAAAGTTTACCTACAATACAGTCCCTGCTCAATTCCAACACCAGCAGAACCTAATTCCCTATGAAAATTTTATAATTTATTACTTTTTGGATCATTATTATTGAAAAATAAATAGAAGAATAAAAGTACCGACCAACTCCAGCAGCACCTAATTCCATATGAATATTTTATAATGTATTACATTTTGGATCATTATTATTGAAAAATAAATAGAAGTACCGCCTCATACTTTGGCAATAAATTTTATATATGAATAATCCATTTGAAACACTTTCCATGTAAAACATTACTGAAAGAGTGAAAAATCCCATTTGCCTATTCTAGCTTATGTGCAGAGTTGCAAAATAAACACAAACAGAAAGTAAAGAAATAAATTGAATGAATGAAATGAAACATAAGGAGAGACATACCCAACAGTGAGACGCATCTGGGGAACGCCAGTGGCGTAGCCGATGAAATAGAAATATCGAGTAACAATGTACACAGAACCAAGGGCTGCCGAAATAATTGGGTGCCTAATCCCTCCCAAAATCATGAACGTCAAAAACAGTGGCATCCACTCCAGCGAGTTCTGGTGACCTCTCTGCACCATTCAACACAAACTTCTCAATTTCAGAAACATAACAGCAGATCCCCAAAATTGAATATTAGTATTAAAAACACCTCCCCAGCAGAGTCGTCAATTAAATTTGGGCAAGAAATCGTACCTTGTTAGGGTTAGGGTTTCGTGTTGGCTGAGGAGGAGAGAAATCCACAAAGAGCACGGAATTGATTGGTTGATTGAAGAGGGGAGAACGACAGGTGGGCTATTACTCCAACAACGCGTGGCAGAACCCCTAGAATCCGGGAACCGTGTTAGGGTAGCAGGGATTTCAAGAGCCTTCTTGAATTCTTCGAGTTGAGAGAATGTTCAAACCCCTTTAGTGCTTTTAGGTGGAATTCCCAAGCCTTTAAGTCACCAAAAGGGTCCCTTGATCTTTCAAGAATCCAAGTCTTGAGTCTGAAGAGAAGTCCCCTTCCCAATGGAATGGAAAAGATATTTATAGGGTTTTCTGGAAAGTAGTCATGGGTGAGGCACATGCTTTTAGGAAAATTCCAAAAATGCCCTTTAATCATTAGAATAATGCCCATATTGCCCTGTCCTTCTAGCCACCAATCCAATCCCTCAATCAATTCCCAAAACGAGTTGCCTCCACGAGCCTTCTTCTTCGGGACCCGTGGAGGCTTCTCCCAGGTCTCGCCTATTTATTTTCGGCTTTTCCGTCTTCATTCCATTAGGTTATGCGAACCTTAATTTGTACATTTAATGAGGTTGTGGAACACTAATTACGCATTTAATTCAATTAGGTCATGTGAACCCTAATTTTACACTTGGGCCCACAGTAGGCAACTCTGTTTCTGTGATATGCCTTTGCATTTAATAATAAATAGGAGTACCTCTTTTGATTCCATTGTTACATTGAAAATGCAACAGGCCAGGTGTTGACATTGATGCTGGAATTCTATACATACCGGAATAAGAATCAGAAACCGAACAAATACCCTCTTTTACTTGAAATTTAGGTAGGAGTTTTAGTGTGCAGATGAAAAGATTACCACTAGCAAGGTTCAAGGAGAATATACTATCTTTTTTCATTGGCAAAGCTGGCTGGTTAGCATAAGAGCAGATCTTCTGTCTCTCTTGTGTCCCCAACATTTTACTTAATACTAATTAACTCTAAAATTAAATAAAAGGTCAGATGTCAAAATTTAAATAAAGGGACACAATGAGACAGAGAAAATGGGGACATAAGATCTGCTCTCTCAAATTATCTTTAGTCAATTGATTAATACAATTTCGACACGCACGCAGATATCTACTTTATTCATTTCATTACAAGACAAGATCTAATCTTCAAGACTTCAAGTTTTCAACTTTTTAAATTTCGTGCTTGCACAAAAGTATTTATCTTTATAACTAGAGTTTTTTCTTTATTTGTTGGTAGTTAACCGTTATTCTTTTTCAATACTTTTTATTATCACTCAAAATATTATTAAATATTATGCTTCAAATAAATTACACTTCAATTTTGTGTCTAATATTCATGTTAATGAAAATAAAAAAATTAGGCAAAAAGCTTAATCATTTTTTTTATCAAAATTTTTATTTAAAGATGAACAAATTTAAACAAAAATTTAAATAATATAAATAAATTTTTATACTTGGCATTTATAAACTCTACATTAATTACAAACACTAACAAAATTAGAGTAAGAGTAAAATAATAAATGTAAATGTAAACTTAATTATTTTTTTTCTTTACAGGTTTAGTAGCAACATGAAAGAAAATTTATAATTTTTTTTTTATTTATATCCTAATTTAAGTTTGTAGTACGGAAGTTATACGTCATCAAGTTACACGTCATCTAGTGACATGCACTTACGTACGTATTCTATGCAGTCTGTGAATGATTTTCTCTTCGATTTCAATAACAGTCCTCTTACTTTCTCTCTTTCAAAATGCACCAAATACTTTGATGTTCCAAAGGGATAAATTAAGTACTCCATTCGTAACATAATTTATACAACAAGTATCCTGAAGCATTGTTACAACATTTTTTGACTGTTAAAAAATATATAATATTTTTTTAATTGAAATTTTTATAAAATTTAGTGATTTTGGTGTAATTTGAATACATATAAAAATCAGTATTTTAAAGTCTGTACAAAAATATTTTTTATATATATTCAAATTACACCTAAATCACTGGATTATGTAAAAATTTCAATTGAGAAAAATATTATACGGGCAGGAATTGGATCAGTGTAAAAAGTTTGTTTATACAAATATTAAAAAAAATAAAAAGTAAAGAAAAAAAAATAAAAAAACTTATACAGTAAAACCTCTATTTATGAATAGACATGGGATCAAATTATTTGTATTCTAATTAAGAGGTTATTACTAAATAGAGATATTGGTATAAAATATTTTACGAACACCCAAAAATATTCACTTTAACAAAAATATAGATTTTATAACAAAAATTAAATAAAACATAAATTATTTAGATTTTCAAACTAGGAAAATGTAATCTTTTATAGGAAAATGTAGTCTTTTATAGGAAATGTGGTCTTTTATAGGAAAATATAGTCTTTATAGGAAAATAGTCTTTTATATGAAAATGTAGTCCTTTATAGAAAATATTGTCTTTTATAGAAAAGTATAGTTCTTTATATAAAATATAATCTTTTATAAAAAAATGTAGTTTTTTAAAATTAATATTGTCTCTCTCTCTCTCATATATATATATATATACATATGAAATTATTACTTTATAGAGGTATAATTTTTTAATACGGGACTTAAAAAATATATAATATATTACAATTTAGATGTAATTCCTATTTATAACTAGTCCAAATTGGGACCAATTTTTTTTTATAATATTGTAGAGGTTATTCTTATATAAAATATTTCTATTTAAATAGGGGTTTTACTGTAACTTTATTTTCTTGGACTTGGCGTCAACCCCAGGATTCTTTTCTTGGACTTGGCGTCAATCCCAGGATTCTTTTCTCGGACTTGGGCATTTTTCGTATTGCATTAAGTAGGAGTATTTAAATTCGTACGACCATTACTTTATCTATGGCCTTTTATTCATTGGAGCATTAAGAACCTAGTAAAAAGCAGACTGTTGGGTTGGGTGTTCATCTTTTACTTTTCAAAATAGACATGCACTACCAGCTCAACTACTACTATTAGTGAGCTTCCTTCGTCTTCAATCTGATTTCATTTAACTTAGTTGGTAAGAATAATACTCTGTTTATTTAGTTCTCTGTTTCTTCTTCTTCTTCTTCTTCTTCTTCTTCTTCTTTTTTAGTTATTTACATAATTAATTTATTAGGAAAGTTCAAAATCATTGATGATGGCAAGTAGTAGTGGTGTGCAGAAGGGGGAAAAATCCAAGGAATTGATTGATGTGGTTTTTTCTTGGTCTATGGAAGATGCACTCAACAAAGATCTTCACCAGAACAAGGTTAGAATTCGCTTAACTCGTCAATTATTAATTTATTTATTTTTGTATTCACTTAACATGGTGTTATGCCTAGTTTTTTTTAATGCATATTTTCGTTTGTCTATAAATTTGAAAACGTGATATGCAAGCATATGTACATACCCATGTAAATTTGTCTCGCATTGAGAAAATATGTCTGGTATATATTGACCAGGACAAACTCTTCTTGTAGCCAAATGATTTTGAGCTAGAGGGTTTTTGGGTCCATTCATAAATCTAACAATATAATACTAAATATGTTGCCATATATATCTGGACAAAGGGAGTATGATACTTGCAAAGTATTGTTGATTGCTAGTTACGGCAGTAATGATTTTGATTGTTTAAAATCTTTTAATAATAAGAGAACCCGTTCCTCATTCTGACGAACCATTAATGGGCAAAATAGAGTTTGTAGATTCCCTCTTCAATATTTTCCTTTTTGTTTCTTTTACCATCGTATTGTATTTTGTTGGATGAATTCATGAATTGTATGAAGCTATCCTTGCATTGTTTTAGACTTCATAAGCAACTGATTATTTTCTGAAATTTTTTACTCATGCTCATGATGATGATGATGATACTAATTTGATTAACAGGTGGGTAAAATTCCTAAAACTTTCTCATCAACAGCTGAGTACATGAAGTCATTTATCAATCCTCTTATTGAGGAGACGCATGCTGATTTGCTCTCAAACATGACAATGGTGTCCCATCCACCTACATGTGAAATATTTGATGTAAAAGTTGAGCCCCCCAAAGATTCGTGCAGCTACCATATTTCATTGAAGAGGACTGGGGATGGTGATAGTAATTATGAGGCATACAATCCTCAGGTGGGAGATCTCATTGCCTTGACAGATGTAAGGCCAAAATATACAGCTGATCTTAACAGGCCTAAATGGCCATATAATATTGCTCTAGTTCAAGGGTTGAAGAACGAAAATACCTATAAACTCCCAATCTTATCATCAAAGCCCATCATATTTGATAAAAAAGACAGGAGAAAAGACAAGAATAGAGGGAGACTTTTCGCTGTTTACCTAACGAACTTGACAACAAATATTCGTATATGGAATTCCTTGCACTTGGGAAGGGGAAACATGAACATTATACAAAAAGTTCTGCTGTAAGATTTGCATTTCGTTTCTTACTTAATAAACTATTTTCCTAATGTTTAGTATGACTAAAATTCTTCTTACTATATTCAGGCTAGTGAAAGATGTACACTTTGCCCCTTTGAGGAAATTAACAGTTCGATTCTATCAAAACATGGAGAAGCCATTCGCTCCTTTAAGCTAGATTATTCCCAAGAAGCTGCTGTTTTAAGTTGTATTGCTGTAAGAGCATGTCATCATAATCCTTCTATCACATTGCTATGGGGTCCTCCTGGAACTGGGAAAACTAAGACTGTTGCTTCATTACTCTTTGTGCTATTACGAATGAAATGCAGAACTCTAACCTGTGCCCCAACTAATATTGCAGTTATAGGAGTTGCAACACGGCTTATGAGCTTAGTAAGGGATGGACAAGAATATGATACTTATGGACTAGGAGATATTGTTTTATATGGTAATGGTGAGAGAATGAAGATTGATGATCATGGAGATCTTCATGATATATTTCTTGATAACCGCATTGAGTGTCTTTCCCAATTGTCTGGATGGGCAAGCATTGTAGAATTAATGATATGTCATCTTAAAGATCCTGAAGAACAGTATCGCACATACTTGAAAAAACAAGATAATGAAAGAAGCCAATTAAACCGCGACAAAAGAGAAGAAGCTGAAGAGAATTTTTTGACTTATGAAGAGTTCACTAAAGAGAGATTCAATTTCATTGGAAAGCAGTTGATGTCTTGTTTTACAGATTTGTACACTCATTTGCCTACATCTTTTATTTCAGTGGAATTAGTAAAGAAAATTATTCGAGTCCTTGAATTGATTCGGACTATCAAAACTCTGATGAATAATGTTTCTGTTGCAAAGAAAGGGTTGAGAGAAGTTCTCAATGGAATTCAAGAAGCAGGAAAAAAATTGAGATGCTTTACTAAGTTGTGCCAGTCAAGGAAAGAGTGCCTTCAAATACTAAAATTCTTCCGCGATAATTTTTCTCTTCCAAATTTAACTAAACATAAAATTAGAAGTTTTTGCTTGAAAAATGCAACTTTAGTTTTTTGCACTGCTTCAAGCTCTATCAAAATGCAGACCAAAAAAATGACACCATTGGAATTTTTGGTAGTTGATGAGGCTGCTCAGCTAAAAGAATGTGAATCCACCATTCCTTTGCAGCTGAATGGTCTTTGCCACGCTGTACTTATCGGGGATGAGAGGCAACTTCCTGCAATGGTTCATAGCAAGGTTTCAAAATGAAATCTTTTTTTTTTATATATAAATTGTGACAGCTTTGCTTTTCCTAACTTTCGTAAATTTGTCATAGATTTGTGACAAGGCTGCATTTGGACGGAGCTTATTTGAAAGGCTGGTGCAATTAGGACACACAAAGCACCTCCTCAAAGTACAGTACAGAATGCATCCATCAATAAGCTTATTTCCTAATAAGACTTTCTATAACAAACAGATTTTGAATGGTCCAAATGTCAAAGAAAGAACCTATGAAAAACGTTTCATTGAAGGAGACATGTTTGGTTCCTACTCTTTTATAAATGTAACCTATGGGCAGGAGGAGTTGGATAATCGTAGTCAGAAAAATATAGCAGAAGTCGCTATGGTTGCTGAGATAGTTGCAAGCCTATTCAAAGGTTCATATCCACATTTTTGGTGAATATTTTAAAGAAAAGATGTCATTCAGTCATTCTATTTTGTGAATATCTGAACATGCTTTCCTATCACAGAATCTATTGCCAGAAAGCAGAGGGTCAGTGTTGGTTGCATATCACCATACAAGGCTCAAGTATATGCCATTCAGGAGAAACTTGGAAACAAATACAGTACAGAAGCACAGTGATTTCTCTGTGAATGTTAAGTCTGTTGATGGATTCCAAGGCTGTGAAGCAGACGTGATAATTATCTCAACGGTGAGATGCAATGGGAATGGATCGGTTGGTTTTCTTTCAAGTCTTCAAAGAGCAAATGTAGCTCTTACCCGTGCAAGGTGCTACTTTTGTGCAACAAAATAGACTTTGTCAAACATATTAATGTATTTTTGTTGGATTAGCAAATGAATGAATCCTATTTCTTACTTTGTGTGTGTAGACATTGCCTCTGGATATTGGGAAATGCACCAACTTTGGTAAATAGTGGCTCAGTTTGGAAGAAACTTGTTGTAGATGCAAAATCTCGGGGTTGTTTCTATAATGCCACTGAGGAGAAGCATTTAGTTCAAGCACTTGTAGGTGGCTTGATTGAACTTGGTGAACTTGATACCTTACTTAGAATGGATTCTCTACTTTTCAAAGAGGCAAGATGGAAGGTATGTAGCCTTTATGTATTCATGTTTATTTCGAGTCTCACAATAAAGTATCATAACCTTATCAAGCCTACCAATCTCCAAATTCCCTAGCTATCATATTCAAGGTTTTCCCTTTATGCTTATAGATTTCTATTTATTATTGACTGCTAAACAATTGTTCTTCACTTTATGATAGGTTTGCTTTGATGATAATTTCTTGAAATCCATGGCTAAAATCAAGAACTTAGAGATTCATTCGGAAGTGCTTTCTCTTTTGGTGAGGCTTTCTATTGGTTGGCGTCCGCCTCAAAAGAATAAAATTCCCGTAACTTTTTCTCCACTGTTGGAGCAGTACAATGTCCATGGAGTCCTACATCTCATTTGGAATGTAGACATTCTTGAGGAAAACAAGAAATACATCCAGGTTTTAAAGGTTTGGGATGTTCTGAAGGAATCCAAGATACCAGAACTAAGAAAGAATCTTGACTTCTTCTTTGGAAACTATACAGTGGATACTATAAGTCGTTGCAAATGCAAATGTGTTGAAAGGTATGCGCATGCTACATTATGTTTCCCAAAATGTTTTATTGCTAATCACTTTCTGTTCATATCTGTCGGAATTTAAAAAAAAATCAGTTAAAATATTTTTACTTAATTTTATTCTAACGTTCTAGTTCGATAACAGTCAAGAACTTTTGGTTTCCGATTCCTACAGGAATTTCGTAGTTCCAATGACATGCCCAATGCACTCAAAACCTGTTACTAGAAAAGCTACCATTCCAAGCTCTGATCCGAGCCAGTCCTTAGCAAGTCAATTAGGTGCACTTAGTCTAAGCAATGAAGCAGGAGGACCTTCAACTACAAGGTTAGTCTTTTTCAATACATACCAAAATAACAAACCACAAAAAAAATAAAAACCTCTTGCTGTAGGATTCAAAATGCTCAAAATATTTCATTGAAATCTTTAACATTCCTATTTGAGACAAGTACAATAGGAAAGAACATTTAGCCCGAAAATGCAAGGAGACATGAGACTTTTTATTATTCTTGTTTCTGCAACCTCTGTATGTATGTGCTGAAGAATTGCAGGACAAAAACTAGATGATTGCTAAAGCAAATTTTTGTAAGAAACTGGCCGATTTTATTATTTTTATTTTTCCAATGATGAATGTTAGGAACCATTTAAAGCCTTCTAATAAAGGTGGAGCTAAAATTCCCGGAGTGAAGAAGGAATGGCAAAGGAGGGTTGCATAGTTTAGGTAACTTACATACCAATGACTAAACCATTTGCAGTGAGATGCATACCAATGACTAAACTTTACATTCTGCTGTCTCTATTTTGATGCAGGTTGAGAGATGCATAGGAATACTTCTGTCCACCTTAAGGCCTTTTTTCTTTTTCTTTTTTGTGGTACAAATGATACAAGACCTAAGTAGGGTATATTGATGCGATTGTGCATGTACTGGAAAGATTTAATAATTGGTGATATTTAAATTGCTATGATTATTAATAGTTTTATTAATTATGTGTCAAATAGAATTGGTTTTATTAATAAGCATCTTGTTTACATTTCCATTAATAGAAATGCTTCACTAAACAGGCTCTAAAGGGAGTAATTATTGACGTCAAAATTGAATTATAATGTCCAAAAAAAAAATTACAATATTTATTTTTTACACAGCAGGAGGAATCACGGTTTATAAAATATACGTACAAGTAGCCATGCAATGTATGTACCTCTAGGTACACTGTATCTGCTATGCAGTATTCCTATTTCATGTTCATAATATTGCTATTTTTATGTTTGGGGTTTTCAAAAATAAATAAATAAAAATAATATTTCTATTTTCACAATACCTTTGAGTGGAAAAATGATTTTTCCAATGTTGTCTTTAATTTTCAACACAAATGATAAAGTTCATAGTTTTATTAATTACGTGTATTTAAAATTTTACGTTGCACCAAAATATTTAATACTCTAAAACTACTCTAAAACTACTTATATTAAAGGAGGGAGGAAATACATTACTTCCTAAATTACTCCTAAATATTTAATACTCTCCCTAATTCTCTCCTTCTTTTACTAAATTTTGTATCTCACCTTTATCATCTGTACAATTTAACTTTTCATTTATTTGATAATACATAATAATTTTAGTGGAGTAATTACTTTCTTAATACTATAATTATAAATTTTACAAAATATGTAAAACGTCATAGTAATTGTAATACTTAATATTTTTAAAACTAAATGCTCATAATAAATTTAAATTAAAGTACGGAGTAAAAATTGAATTGGGTGGGAACTGGGAATGAAGGGAGGGATTTATTTCATTACATAGGAAACTTAAGAAAGGAAACCAAAAGTCACGTATTCATGAATTCTCTCTGCTCCACACTCTCTTTTCGGCTTCTCTTTACTCTATCTATCTATGTATGGCTTTTTAAGGATTAATAATCGGAGCTTTAGAACCTAAAAAGCAGAGCAGACTGCATGTATTTGGGGTATACTTTTCAAAATAGACATGCACTACCAGCTCCACCACTACTATTAGTAAGCAGACTACATTCATGTTGAGCTTATTCTTCAATCTGGTATCATTTAACTTAATTGGTAAGTGCACGACCTTTGTTTATTCAGTTCTCTGTTTTTTATGGGTTTTATTTATTAATGTGGGTGTGATATATAAGTAATGCCTCCTTTTTATTTTTAATTTTTTGTTGACAATTGATGATATTATATATATATATATATATATATATAGTGAAGAAGAAGGAGAGTTCAAAATCTTTGATGATGGCAAGTAGTAGTGGTGTGAAGAAGGAGGATCAAGGATTGATTGATGTGATTTTTTCTTGGTCTTTGGAAGATGTACTCAACAAAGATCTTTACCAGGACAAGGTTAGAATTCACTTAGCAAACTGACTAGTTTTAATTTATTTATTGTATTTATTTTACATCCATATATGCAATAATTTTTTAAGGCAACACAACACATGCATTTCCATAACATCGATCGATCTAAGATGCAACAGCCAACACCCTGAATGAGTGGGTATTGGTTTGAATTATTAATTCTTTGACATGCAGGTAAAGGAAATTCCAATAACATTCCATTCAACAGATGATTACATGAAGTCATTTATTTATCCGCTTATTGAGGAAACGCATGCTGATTTGCTCTCGAGCATGACAACATTGTTGCATGCACCCAAGCGTGAAATATTTGATGTTAGTGTATCTCAAGAATTTAAGCTTCCCTACGACCTGTACTACAATATTACATTGAAGAGACTGAGAGGGGGTGACGATAATGATGAAATTTACCAACCTGTGGATGGAGATCTCATTGCCCTGACAGATGTAAGGCCAAAATGCATAGCTGATCTGAACAGGCCTGAGAGATCCTATCTCATTGCTTTGGTTGGAGGAATGAGTAGTGAAAGTACTGATAGACTTCCAATATTTTCATCGAAGCCAATCGTGTTTGAGAAAGAAAACAAGAGAGAAGACAAGAATAGAGGGAGACTTTTTGCTGTTTACCTTACAAATTTGACAACAAATACTCGTATATGGAACTCATTGCACTCAGGACGGGGAAACTTGAACATTATTGAAAAAGTTCTGCAAATTGATTCAGCTGTAAGATTGGCATTTCATTTCATTTCTTACTTGATGATTTCGTTTCTTGATGTTTAGAATGTCTGAGATTCTTCTTAATTTACTATGTTCAGGTTGGCACAAAATGTACTCACTGCCCCTTTGACGAAATTAATAGTGCCATTTTATCAAAACATGGAGAAATCATTCGCTCCTTTAAGCTGGATGATTCCCAAGAAGCTGCTGTCGTAAGTTGCATTGCTACAAGAGAATGCCATCATAATCATTCTGTCAAATTACTATGGGGTCCTCCCGGGACTGGGAAAACAAAGACGGTTGCTTCATTACTCTTTATGCTATTAAGAATGAACTGCAGAACTCTGACCTGTGCCCCAACTAATATCGCAGTTATAGGAGTTACAAAACGGCTTGTGAGCTTAGTTAGGGATGCTCTTGAGCATGATGCTTATGGATTAGGAGATATTGTTTTGTTTGGTAATGGCGAGAGAATGAAGATTGATGATCACGAAGATCTTCTTGATATATTTCTTAACAACCGCATTTATTGTCTTTCAAAATGTTTTGCTCCTTTGTCTGGTTGGAAAAGCAGTCTAGAGTCAATGATATGTCTTCTTGAAAATCCTAAAAAGCAGTATCGTCTATACTTGGAAACAACTAAAGAGGCAATTGAAGACAAGGATAAAGACGGTGATAATGATGGGGACAATACCAGCAATAGAGTTGATGATCTTCTGACATTTGAGGAGTTTTTTGTTACGAGATTCAATTTATTTGGAAATCGCCTGATGTTCTGTATTCCAAATTTGTACACACATTTGCCTACTTCTTTCATTTCACTAGAAGTCGTAAGGAACATGATGAGAGTTCTTGATTTGCTTCGAGCTGTTGAAATTTTGAAGAAATATGTTTCTGCAGATCCGGTTGTAAATCAAGATATTGGAAATCGACTGACGTACTTTACTAGCTTGCCGATGTCCAGACCCAAATTCCTTTTTATTCTTAGACTCCTCCGTGAAACATTTTCCGTTCCAAACTTGAATTATTCGATTAAGAACTTTTGCCTGGAAAATGCAACCTTAGTTTTCTGTACTGCTTCCAGCTCTATTAAATTACAAACAGAAAGAATGGCACCATTTCAATTGTTAATAGTTGATGAGGCAGCTCAGCTTAAAGAATGTGAATCCACCATTCCCTTGCAGCTATGTGGTCTCCGTCATGCTATACTTGTTGGAGATGAGCAACAACTTCCTGCAATGGTTCAAAGCAAGGTTTGTAACTTAGTGTTGCTTTATTTATTATTGTCATCATGAAAAGTTTTTCTGTGCTTATCTCTCGTGAGCTTGTCGTTTGTAGATTTGTGAGAAGGCTGAATTTGGACGGAGCTTATTTGAGAGGATGGTTCTTTTAGGACACGAAAAGCACCTTCTCAATATTCAGTACAGAATGCATCCATCGATAAGCTTATTTCCTAATAAGGAGTTCTATGGTAAACAGATTTTGGATGGTCCAAATGTCAAAGAGAGAAGTTTTGAAAGGCGATTTCTTAAAGGAGACATGTTTGGCACCTACTCTTTTATAACTGTAGTGAATGGGAAGGAAGAGTTTGATAATTGTCATAGCCGGAAAAATATGGTAGAAGTGGCTGTGGTTGCTGAAATAGTTGCAAATCTTTTCAAAGGTACCTTTTCAATCTCAAGCTTATTAAAAAAAAATAAAAATTAAAGATAATTTTAAAAAATATACGTTCTGTGCTAAAAGTTTAGTTTGCTACATAAATTTCAATCTATTCGTTCTGTGATCATTGAAAACACTTTAATTTCGCAGAATCTGTTGCCAGAAAGCAGAGGGTTAGTGTTGGTTGCATTTCACCATACAAGGCTCAAGTCTATGCCATTCAGCAGAAAGTTGGGAATAAATACAGTTCAGAAGCAGATAGTGATTTCTCTGTGAATGTTAGGTCTGTTGATGGCTTCCAAGGTGGTGAAGAGGATGTGATAATTATTTCTACAGTACGCTGCAATGGAAAAGGATCGGTGGGTTTCCTATCCAATCTTCAAAGAACAAATGTGGCTCTTACGCGCGCTAGGTAATTCTGTCGCATTCCTGAGTTAATTCCTAACATTTCAACTCTTTTTTGGGGTTTTAAAGCACGAGAAATCTTCTTTGTCTTATACTTAGGTATTGCCTTTTGATAGTGGGAAATGATTCAACTCTGGTAAACAGTGGCTGCGTTTGGAAGAAACTAGTCACTGATGCTAAATCTCGGGGTTGTTTCTATAGTGCTAAGCGACGACAAGAACTTGGCCCAAGCTATTGCATATGCCTTGATTGATATTGGCCAACTTAATACATTGTTCAATATGAATTCTCTACTACTCAAAGAGGCTAGGCGGAAGGTATACGCGTGCCATTGCTTGTTTAGAACATAAAAATAATTCTTTCACATAGTATATATATATATATATAGCTCATAATCGAGTCATTTGTAGTGAAGTGAGAGTTATCATGAAGATCATTATCTTTTCTTGAATATTAAAAAAGTTGTTCCTTACTAATGCTAGGTATGCTTCAGCGATTATTTCTTGGAATCGATTAACAGAATTAGGAACTTAGAGATTCGTAAGGAAGTCATATCTCTTTTGATGAAGCTCTCAAGCGGCTGGCGTCCACCTCAAAAAGATAAAAATTGACACAGACATGGCTGGGACTTCTTCTCAGCTGTTGGAGCAGTATAATTTTTATGGAGTACTATATCTGGTTTGGACTGTTGATATTCTTAGGGAACAATCAAGCTGCATCCAGGTATTACAAATTTGGGATGTAGTAATGGAGTCTAAGATACCAGAATTGACCAGGCATCTCGACTTGGTGTTTGGGAATTATACGGTGGATAAAATGAATCGATGCAAACATAGATGTGTTGAAGGGTATGTGCAGTTTTCTTTCTATTCGCCGCTTTAATTTTACAGCAGGATTTCTTTAGTTAAATTGTATTACTATTTTCTAGTAACAATTGCGAGATTTTTCTTCACTTCCTAATTCTTGCAGGAATATGGTGGTTCCAAAGAAATGGTCAATGGATTCAGAAAGAAATAGTAGCACCCATGTCAGTGTTGATCCAAGCCAGTACTTAGCAAGTCAATTTTCGGCACTCAGGCTACGTAATGAACCAAGTTTTTCAGCTACAAATTTTAGGTGACTGCTTTGTGTAGTCATATTAGTATTACTGTATTAGGTAAAGAAATCATTTTGGTAATTGTATTATTAGAGCTGTTCTTTAGCACGGACGGGAAGGTCGAAGGCTCTGGCCCCTGATTAGAGGGACTCCAATTTATATATATATATAATATTTTGAACATTTGATTGAAGATTTTGACTTTAGGAATACTTGAACAAGTATCTTTTCAATGAATGTATTCTCATATATTTTGTTATAGTCGAACTATTTAGTCGAACTTCACATATATTTTGTTATAGTCGAAGTTCTTATATATTTTGTTGTAGTGGATCTATTATGTTTTAAGCTCTAGAAATTGAAGAAAGTTAGTTTAGAATATATACTAATGTAATATGTCAATACTACTGTATTTCTGTATTTAGTTTGTTTGTTGGTACTGATAGTTTGTTTCTCTTAGAAATATCTGAGCTTTTCTCTCTGCTTCTTGAGGTTGATACCTGAATTTTGTCTCTTTATTAGAAACCATAAGAAGAAGTCTTATCACTGAAGTGGATCAAAAGCTTCTGTAACAAAGAAGTGATGGCAAAATCAGCTTAAATAGCACAGGTAAATTACTAGTTTATTTATTTATTATTTTGAGAATAATACATACATACATATATATATATATATATAGAGAGAGAGAGAGAGAGAGAATATGTGAACTCTATTGAATTACAAGTAACTTTATACATCTGGTTTCTATTTGGATGCAGGTAGCGAAGCAAGCTCCTCTGGAATAGAAATATGTTAATGCTTTTCTGGATGGCTGAAGACAAATATATAACTTACGAGGGTTGTATATTATATATACCGGATCTCTATAATATTTTCACATGTATTTTTGATATTTTCATGTGGTCTTCTTTCACATAAACATACAGTGGGTGAGAAAAAATCACGTTAAAATATAAAAAATACACATGAAAATAATATTCCCTTTTATTTCTAATGTACTTCTTTGGAAGTGAACAAAATGATATATTCAATGGGACTCGTATTTTCAAGTTTACTATATTTTTTTGTCACTCTAGTTATTTCAATGGTATACATGAAATAAAAATAATAGCATCTCAATTCTCATCAGTTGTTTCAAAATAATGGGGAAGAAAAAGAAAGAAAAAAAAATGAACAAAACAAAGCAGCCAGCTAAGATGACTACGGCATTGGCAATCTTTTAGGAGGTGGTTAGTATGAAATTTATTTTGGAGTAGGTTAGTCAATTGATCAAATAGAATATTGACAGACAGACAAGGTTTTATATATGTCAGTATTTTATTGGCATTGATTAACTTACCAAAAAAATAACTTCATACTAACCGGATCGGATCCAATCTTTTAAATTAAAAATAGAAAAGAATTTGATTAACTTACCAAGAAAATAACTTCTTACTAACCGGATCCAATCTTTTAAATTAAAAATGGAAAAGAATTACACTAGTTTGTATTATAGAAATTGGACAAACAAATGAAATGATACAATTAGTTAGACTTCTCTAAGATTTACAACTAGGTCAGAAAATTAAAAATAAAATGGACAAACAAATTACACAATTAGTTAGAAATTAGTTAGGCTTTTCTAAGATAGAAACGAAAAAAATTAAAATAAGAGTTGTTACGAAATTAAAATAAATTTTATTAAATTCATTTTTCTTTTCTTTAATTTTTCTACTATTTTTGTAACACCCCAGTCCCACATCGAAAGATAGGGGGAAAATTTGTCTGCATATAAGGAATTAAGTAACTACCAATAGTACCTTCAAGTCATGACCTTTTGGGAGCCTGTGGTGGGCTAGATGACCCAAGAAGATATTATTGGGCCAGTGGTTTGAGGCCTTATTTGGATGGACTTGATTCGATTCGGACTTGAGATTTGACCCAAGATTTGTTCCGGACTCGGGATTTGACCCGGGTTGTTTCATATCGGGTTGCCGGAGGTGGGGACACGAAGGCTGGTGGTATTATCCCACAATGGTTTGGGCTAGAGAGGCAAAGATCTTTGGGCCAGTGGTTTGAGGCCTTATTTGGATGGATTTGATTCGATTCGGACTTGGGATTTGACCCAAGATTTGTTCCGGACTCGGGATTTGACCCGGGTTGTTTCAATTTTGATCAGAAAAATATATAAAAAAATTGAGTCTAATTTTATTTTATTTTTTATTTTTTTTTTAACTTTCTTTACCTTGAAAAACACTCACAAACAAACATAAGATTATTAAGAAAAATTACAATTTTCCTTAACTTACCTATCGTTCCCTTAATTTTAAAAACTCACAAACAGGGTGCAAGAACTGCACACGTCTGACTTGTTTTTCCAGTAAATTTCAGCACAAAACAGGGGCTTTTCCGCCAGTTCAATGGAATACGTCGTGCGAACCGAACCTTCGACAAGGTTTCTTGTTTATAGCTCAGCTATGCCGATGATTAGTGAAGATTGAAGTAGATTCACAGACTCCCAATCTCAAATTCCGAGGTCAAATTAAGAAGCTCCATTCCATTTGAGCTCATAAAAATGGCGAATTCGAGTCCTCAGAAGAGAATCCTCGTTCTATGCGGCGATTACATGGAAGATTTAGAAGTAATCTGCTACTAATTTTAATACTCTCCCTCCCTCTCTTTGTCTATAATTAAGTATTTATATGATAAGTTGTGTTTGAGTTGGTTTTTCAGGTGATGGTTCCGTTTCAAGCGTTGCAAGCTTACGGTTTATCCGTTGATGCTGTTTGCCCAGGCAAGAAAGCTGGTGAATCCTGTCCTACTGCTATTCATCAGGCTTCCCCTTTTCAGGTTCTCTCTCGTACATATATTCAATATAAAACTCAAAATCTGTGGGGATGTCTTCAAATTGAATTTTACTTTACTTTTGGATTATCAGTTACTGAATTGCTCGCTACTATATATGATGTTGAGTACTGATAAAAGCATAAAAATCTTTCTAATAGTTTGATGTTACTTTTAGATTATCTCACGATTTCTTCCTCCGCGTAATCAAGATACATATATAAAAAAAGGAAAATAACATTAAACAGTGGTGGTAATGATAGTACTCAATAGTGATGACATATTAGAAATTTCATGCCACTTTCTAAAATTAGAAATGTATCAACTAGTAAAAAAGGAAAATGTATCACTAATTTTGAAATGGATGGAGGTTTAAAATTACCTCTATCTTCAATTAGCATGCAATAGATAATGCCTGTGCAAGTTGTTTGATATGGGAGCTAAGGTAGATGCTTAGTTGATGGTTATAGGAAAATCACTTGGACTGAATTCTGAATATTTTTGAATTTTTGACTTTCAGTTGCATCAAAGAATCTTTCAATCTCATGATTCTGTGAAATCAATTTATTTTATTACAATAATTTTGGGAATACTGAAAATGTAAGTGGCTAGGTTTTATAATTTAACTATTTTTTTATTCCTCCAAAAATCATTTAATTCAAGGTTCTATGCAAAATTATTCTTGTCCACAAGATCAAGTTACTCAAAATGATCAAATTTATATTTTTATGTTCCTCTTATCCTTCACCAATGATCAGTCATCACTGCTACAGCCTCAAGCCCCCAAACCATCTTCCTGCCTCTAACCAAACAATATAAATAATAGATAGAGAAAGAGAATGGAGTGATATTTTAATCTTCACATCCAAGACCATAATGTGTTTCTTTCCATTTACTTTATTTAGGCTCTTCCTGCTAAAGTTTTCTCAACTCTCCGAATGTTTGCAGACCTACTCTGAGTCGAGGGGTCACAACTTCATTCTAAATGCAACTTTTGATGAGATTGAAGCCAGCAAATATGATGGACTGGTAATTCCAGGGGGACGTGCTCCTGAATATCTTGCGATGGATAAATCTGTTTTAGAGTTGGTGAACAAATTTTCAAACTCCGGAAAGCCAATCACTTCTATCTGCCATGGACCGTTGATCTTGGCAGCTGCAGATTCACTTAAAGGTCGGAAGTGCACCGCATACCCTGCTTTGAAACCTGTTCTTGTCGCTGCTGGTGCTCATTGGGTTGAAGCAGAGACCTTGGCTTCATGCCATGCTGATGGCAATCTCATAACAGCCGCCACATATATAGGACATCCTGAGTTCATCCGCCATTTTATCAAGGCACTTGGAGGCACCATAACTGGCTCTGATAAACGAATTCTATTCCTTTGTGGGGTAAGTTTGACTCACCTTTGTTTCATTCAAGCTAAGAAAGAGTATGCTTGGAGAACTATGCTAATAACTTTTATCTCTCTTCCATGAATTTTTTGGTGCTTCACTGGAAACTTTGAATTCATTCACTAGTGATAAATAATCATCTGAAACTCAAATTTGTGAAATTTAAAGTTGTACCAAGTGAATTCATTCATTAGTCAATTTGTATCTAGTGCAACTTAATTTTATAAGGAACAAATGCCATTTATGTTAATGAAGCACCTTCTCCTCATCAAACTCCTCGTATTAGTTAGCTCCTAAGTCTTCAAGTTATTCTCATCTTTGAGATGTATTATCCTGTATTTATATTGTTGGATTGGCTACTTGTTATAGTATTCAAATTTATTTTAAACTTAAATGGTCTGGTGTAGAGCCAGTTTCCTTAACAATATTGTGAAGTTTCTCAATTGGCACCTCATTTTGGATCAAAAATGTGCTTATTTTTTTTTATCTTTTTTTAATAACTATTTTTGAAAAGGAGGTTGTAAATGCTTGTTATGGTAGCTTACCCTATTATAATAAATTGATACTGCCTTGTTATTTTTTTCTGCAGGATTACATGGAAGACTATGAGGTTGTAGTTCCTTTTCAGTCCCTTCAAGCTCTTGACTGTCATGTTGATGCAGTTTGTCCCAAGAAGGGTGCAGGTGATATATGTGCAACAGCTGTCCATGATTTTGAGGGTGACCAAACTTATAGTGAGAAACCAGGACATGATTTCACATTAACAGCTAATTTTGAAGGTTTAGATGCTTCAAGATATGATGCTCTTGTGATCCCTGGGGGCCGAGCTCCGGAATACTTGGCTTTGGATGAGACTGTCATTAAACTGGTGAAAGAATTTATGGAGGCTGGAAAGCCAGTAGCATCCATCTGCCATGGACAACAGATTTTGTCTGCTGCTGGTGTCCTCAAGGTAGTCTATTTACATTTTTGCTATTATAATGCGGATATTCTTACTTTTAATATGCATCTTTTCTGTGTAACCTACTAAGTGTTGTTGTCACAAGTTATTAAATTAGTGCCAGTATTAGTTAGTGCTATTAGGATATTGTGTGAAGTGATACCTGGAGGTTGGACAGTTTTAGTTATGATATGAGGTACTTTTAGAGTTACCATAGAGCTGTTGAATAAATTATACAGGAACGTGTTATTGCATAGAATAAAATCAAATCAATAATAATAATATTAAGTACTTACATGAATTGAGAGAAGCCATCTTGTATGTATCACACTTCCGCCGCGCTTAAGGGTGAAGGTCTTCAATTGTCCTCTCTCAATCTTAGGATGGATGTATAAGTGTGTATAAAATTCTTGAGACCACAATTGGGACCAAATCCTAACTGTTTTATTTATAGAATAGCTAAGGATCAAAATCGTCCATCAAGATTATGATACCCTAGGGCCCTATTATGCCAAATACTATTAGGAATATTATTTATAGGCCACATAATTAATTATCAAACTCATAAATAAAGTGTATTAAATTAATACAATATGTAAGCCCAATAATTACATAAATAGTAGAGGCCACATAAGGAAATAAAATATTCTAACATTCTCCCACTTGGCCGAAATACTATTTATATACAAAACATAACGCTTACAATCATTAATTTGGCCAAGTATTAATTTAATGTCTACATCTTATTTAAATAAAAACACCAATGTGAATTAATACAATCTTTGTGTCACTATTAACACAAGATCCCCATTAGTTACACAATTAGTACTTTTATTAAAACAAAGATTAACATTAAGCATAACAAGTATGAATAGAGTTTACATAAGTGGTAATAGATTAAACTCATTCATATGGTCCAAAACATTACCATACTGTTTGCTCATAAGTTCTCAAGTGTGCACAATAAAGAGAATAGCAAACCATAAACATAATGTGAAGTTCAAAATAACGAGCTCAAAATTGTTGTCTTACATCAAAATAACTCACTAATTAAGACTACCAGTTAAACCCATGCCGGCAACATGCTCTAATAAGAGCTTGGGTGGTAAGCCTTTCGTAAGTGGATCCGCTAACATATCATGCGTACTAATATACTTAATGACAACGTTTTGATCTTCAACTCTTTCCCTGACAAATAAGTACTTAGTGTCGAGGTATAGTCCAGCACCACTCGAACTAGTGCTGTTAGAAAAACTAACAGCAGAATCATTATCACAAAATATTTTCAATGGCATGGAATCTACAACCTTAAGTCCTGAAATAAGACTCCTCAATAACACGGCGTGACAAGTAGCATGATCACAAGCCACATATTCTGCCATCATCGTGGTAGTGGTAGTTAACTCCTGCTTATGAGTTCTCCACGAAATAGGGCCTCCTGAAAGCATAAAAATGTACCCTGATGTAGATTTCTTTTTGTCTTTACACTTAGCAAAATTAGAATCAGAATAACCAACAACTTCAAGGTTATCTGTTTTTCTGAATGTAAGTATAAAATCCTTAGTACCCTGTAAGTAGCGTAAAACCTTTTTGGCTGCTTTCCAGTGATCCAAACCTGGATTTGACTGGTAACATCCAAGCATGTCAGTTACATACGCTATATCTGGACGTGTACAAACTTGAGCATAAATAAGACTCCCAACTACAGAAGCATTAGGAATAAGATTCATTTGATCACGTTCAAGTTGATCCTTAGGGCATTGATATGAGCCAAATTTGTCACCCTTAACAACAGGGGCGACAGTAGGGAGCAATTTTGCATGTTGTATTTGTTAAGAACTTTGTCAATATACTTATCTCGATGAATTTCAATACCTATAACATAAAAGGTTGCACCGAGATCCTTCATATCAAAATTTCTAAAAAGAAAACGTTTGGTCTCATGCAACATGTCTAAGTTATTACTTGCAAGTAGTATATCATCAACATACAAAACAAGAATAACAAATTTACTCCCACTGACCTTCAAGTATATGCATTGATCCACTATATTTTTCTTAAAATCAAAATTACTCATCACCTCATGAAACTTAAGATACCATTGTCGAGAAGCCTGTTTTAACCCATATATGGACTTCTTAAGTCTACATACCATATGTTCCTTGCCTTTAACCAAAAAACATTCTGGTTGTGTCATATAGACATTCTCATGCAAGTTACCATTAAGGAATGGAGTTTTAACATCCATTTGATGTAACTCTAAATCATAATAAGCTACAAAAGCCATGACTATTCTAAATGAATCTTTCCTGGATACTGGAGAGAAAGTTTCATTATAATCCACACCTTCCTTTTGAGTGAAACCCTTAGCAACCAAAGCTTTATACCTTTCAACGTTCCCTTTAGGATCTAATTTGGTCTTATAGACCCACTTACAACCAACAGGTTTAAAATCTTTTGGTAATTCCTCAAGATCCCAAACGTTATTAAGCTCCATTGATTTTAACTCATCGTTCATGGTTTCAAGCCATCGAGTTGATTGAGCACTCGTAATGGCCTCTTTATAGGAGATAGGATCATTAATCTTACTTGAATCATAGTCAATCTCATTAAGATATGTTATAAAATCATCAAAATTAATAGGCTTTCTAGGCCTTTCGGACCTACGTAAAGGCTGCACAATTTCAAGAATATGATTTTCAATAATATATAATGTGAGGTTCAACATTAGGTGGTGGCTCAGCTATCTCAGGGCATCATTCGCCTCAATAGGAGGTTGTTGTGCCTCACCCTCTTGGATTACAAGATTAGAAACATAAAACTTGTTTTCTTCAAGATCAATTTTTCTAGGCTCACCACTCCCACTTAAATCACCATTCTCTAAAAACTTTGCATGTCTAGTCTCAACAATTCTAGTGGTATGAGAGGGACAGTAAAATCAAAAACCCTTAGATCTCTTAGGATATCCAATGAAATAACAACTAATGGTTTTAGAGTCAAGTTTTTTTATTTGTGGATTAAAAATCTTAGCCTCGACCAGACAGCCCTACACCCGTAAGTATTTTAAACTAGATTTTCTACCTGTCCAAATTTCATAAGGAGTGTTAGGGACATATTTGCTAGGAACCCGGTTTAAAATATGAATAGCTGTCTATAATGCCTCAGTCCACAAAAACACAAGTAAGCTAAAATTGCATAAGATACTATGTACCATATCCATAAGGGTACGATTTCGTCTCTCAGCTTCACCATTCTGCTGCGGTGTACCAGTCATTTTATACTGAGTGACGAATCCATTTTCTTGACAAAATAAGGCAAATGGACCAGGACTATGACCTGTATCGGAGTGTTTACCATAATACTCTCCGCCTCTATCTGATCTCACTACTTTAATTTTTCGGTCAAGTTTATTTTCAACTTCAGCCTTGAAAACTTTAAACATATTTAGTGATTCAGATTTTTCATTAATCAGGTTGACATAAGTATAATGAGAATAGTCATCAATGAACGTAATGAAAGATTTGTGTCCACCAATTTCTGGAGAAAATGGTTCACATATATCAGTGTGAATCACCTCAAGAAGTGCACTACTTCTTGTTGTTCCTTTCTTATTACCTTTCACAAATTTTCCTTTTATACATTCAATACAATGGTCAAGATCAGAAAAATCTAGTGAATGAAGAATTCCATCCTTTACAAAACGTTGCATTCTGTTTTTTGAAATATGGCCTAAGCGTTGATGCCACAATTTTGAAGAATTCTCATTATCTAGTTTTCTCTTATTTCCACTTTTAGAGGTACTTTCTGTCACATTCATTGTTAACAAGGATTCAGAAAAGACATTATCCAAATTTATCTCATAGAGGTTTTCCTCTAAAGAGCCAGAACCAATAACATGAGAGTAATGTTAAATATTTATTTTATTATTCCCGAACTTAAACGAAAATCCATCAACGTCAAGTTTAGATACAGAAATTAAATTCCGTGTCATACTGGGAACATAAAGTGTATCATATAAATACAAGATGAAATCACTCTCCAAAACTAAAGGAAGAGTTCCTACAACTTCAACTTGTATAGACTCTACATTGTCAACTTTAATGGTTCTTTCCCCTTTTTGGAGTGTCTTCTTTGAAAAGAATCCATGCAACGAATTAGTAATGTGAACCATAGCATCAGTGTCAAGCCACCGTGTATTAGAAGGAATATAATTAGAAAGGATTCATAAGTTACATAATTGAAGGACGATATACCTTTCTTTTCAAGTCATTCTCTTAATTTAGGGCATTCTTTCTGAATATGTCATTGTTTCTTAGAGTGACATTTAGGGCATGTCTCAGAGTTGTTACCTGAATAATTTGTCTTATTTGTTTTGATAGAAATTGGTTTATCCTTATTCTTAAAACCTTTGCCATTTTTTATAAGCCTTCTTCTTATAGGATCCAGTGGTAGTCAAATGAGCAACATTAGGATTTTCAACCTTAAGCCTTTCTTCATCTTGTACGCATATGAGATTAACTTGCTCATCTTCCACTTTTCTTTCTGCGTGTTATAATTGTTCTTAAATGGATCAAACTGTGCATGAAGAGAAGTCATAATGAAGTGAATAAGAAAACCCTCAGAAATCGCCATGTCCATACCCTTTAATTTAAAGGCCATGTCGTTCATCATCATAATGTGCTCGCGCACTCCACTAAACCCATCATACCTGTTAGTGAGCATTTTCAAAATAAGGATACTTGCATGAGTTTTAAAAGAACCCTTGAATTGTTCCTCGACTAAAGTTAAGTACTCTTTAGCATTCTCAGAGTCGGGAATGGCTCCTCGAATGGCTGTCATGATAGAGTTTTTCATAATCATAAGGGACATGCGGTTGGATCGCTCCCACTTTTCATAAATAGATTTTTGCTCAATTGAGCTTGTATCTGTAAATGGAGCTGGAGGATCAACTCGTAATGCATAGTCCAAATCCATAACGCCGAGAACAATTCTTGCTCTTTTCAAACAGTAAAATTAGTTCCATTCAAGGCTTCAATTCCAGAAAGATATCCAGAAATACTAGTTAGAGTCAATGCTGAAATACAATCAAGCTTATAAGCATGCTTACAAAAAACTAAAAGAAATCCACAATGTACAACAATAATTAATAATTAATCATAATAAAAACCAACTGTAGGGCAAGCAGTTAGTTACATAAAATCTATTTACAATACCCAAAAAATAGATTTTAATGAGATGTTGATGCATAATTATTAATTTTTCTTTGGTCCAATTAATAATATACTAATAACATCCCCATAAAATGATGCAAAACACATTTATCCACGCATCACCGTTGGGCAGAAACGAAATAAACATGTTACTTATGCAATAAAATTTCATTTAATAAATTCTAATTCTAATTTTTCCGTTGGGTAAAATTAAAATATTTATTTATTAAATGTAACATTATGTGATTTTCTTAATCTTTAATTGTTTCAATTAATAATCCTTCGTTGGGCTGATTATTAATTTTAACAATAAAAGAGTCACGCATACACGTAAATTATTATGATCAAACTCAATTTTCTTTAAACACATTAATCAAGTTTGAAAATTAACATTATTTAAAATTTACATGTAACAACTTAAAAGCCCTAATAATATATTACACCATGTTCAAAATTTTAAATTAAAATATATAATTATGAACATGAATTGATTATAAAATAATCACGTTAATTTTAACACGAATACATGAGGGCATAAGAATATCATAATATTTTCTAAACATAATAAATAATAAATTTAACATATATTATTTTAATATTCATGTCCTGTTCACGCATAACATTATGAACAATAAAACTTCAAACGAAAATAATTATATATACTGCAATGAATTTATATAATATACTGCATATATATATATATATATTAATTTACGGTCAATAAATAAATTAATAACAGCAACATACACGTATATTTGATATATATATGAATGACGCCAGCTGCCAGGGACATTAACATATTGATAAGGTACAGGGACATCAACATTAACATATTGATAAGGTACAGGAACATGAATATATATATATATATATATATATATGCTATATATCCTAATCAGAATACTTTTGGCAGACTAGGCTTACCTACACCACGTATCTGCTAATTAGCATATACGAATTCTGATTAGCAGATTCACGTTACTTTCAGAAATTGCTTTTCATGAAACATACGGTATAATTTTATATTATACCAATAAATAGGTTATGTAGAATTAAAATTTATAGCATGACAACATAATTAATTTATTCTATACAATAACGTAACCTTAGCTCTGATACCAGATGTTGAATAAATTATACATGAACGTGTTATTGCATAGAATAAAATAAAATCAATAATAATAATATTAAGTAATTACATGAATTGAGAGAAGTCATTTTGTATGTATCACACTTCCGCCGCGTTTAACTCAATCTTAGGATGGATGTATAGGTGTGTATATAAAATTCTTGAGACGACAATTGGGACCAAACCCTAACTGTTTTATTTATAGAATAGTTAATGGTCAAAATCGTCCATCAAGATTATGAAATCCTAGGGTCCATTATGCCTAATACTATTAGGAATATTATTTATAAGCCACATAATTAATTACCGAACCCATAAATAAAGTGATTAAATTAAGATAATATGTAAGCCCAATAATTACATAAATAGTAGAGGCCACATAAGGAAATAAAATATTCTAACAAGAGCTTCAAACACTTCCTGTTCATATTTTATTTTTCCTCTGTAATCCTGTTTTTTTCCAATAGAAAATAGACGTCGGCGGTGATTTAAATTTATGAACCTACTATACTAAAAAATATGTGCAATTGCTTGTCCTGATGAAAACTAAAAAACATCTCAGCTACGTCTGCTTATAAGTATCTAGGTTGTAGTCAAATGGGATGGTCCTTGACTTCGTCTATTTGATAATAATGAAAATGGTTGTTATTTAGGAAAAGATAACTGAAAATGGTAGATAATCCTGAAGTGGGTCAATTACATGTGTTTTATTCACATGTATATTTTTATAGAATTAAACGGTTATCACATTTTTTACTAACATATTCTAATTAAAAATAATGGGTTGCATCGCAGGGTAAGAAATGCACTGCATACCCTGCTGTGAAACTGAATGTGGTCTTGGCTGGAGCAACATGGTTAGAACCTGACCCAATAGAAGCGTTGCTACACAGATGGGAATCTGGTGACAGGAGCGGCTTGGCCAGCTCACCCCGAGTTTGTTTCTCAGCTCATGTCACTTCTCGGTATCCGAGTATCATTCTAGTTGTTTATCATGTTTCTTGCTTGTGTATCTGTAACACAATACAAAAGATAAATATCTATGTCTATGTTCCTATGAAATAATAATAGCCATCTGTGTTGCGTTGAAATAGATGGAGTTTTCATTTCAATGCATTCATGTATCTTTGATCTTTTCCATAATGCTGTTTTGGTTGGTTTAGATTCTTCTTGTCATCAATTTGATTATGCACTTTCGAGATAGTTTTTGTTTTCCTGTCTATGCATATGTTGAGTCATGTATAGATAGGTGTATGGTTAGATGAGATCTCACAAAATGGATTAAAATTAGTTTGTCCCTCCATTCCAATTTGTGCATCCCACTTTCCATTTTGTAATGTCCCAGATAGTCTCATTCACAAAACAATGCACTTTCAGTAGGAATGTACTATGGCCCACTCAGAAGCTATATAAAAAAGATTTGTGGAGCTGAGCTGACCATGTATTTTTAGGGAGGGAGGGAAATATTTTGAACGAGATGGTCAAACTCCTTCCTTAAACTATTGATTATATCTATGCATACACCCAAAGCCTAAATCCAAAGACACGCTCGAGTGTAAAATGCTAGTAAAACATAATCTTACTCAGCAAGGCAACCTTTTCTATTTGGGGTAGTGGGTTTGGCCTGGGGGAAGGCATAACCTTAGAATGAAACAGAATGGGTTATTGTTTGTATCAGTCATGCTTTTTATCTGCCTTGTCAACCATTAAAACCAAGAATCATCTTATTAGTCCTTTGCAGATCCTATTTATTCCAAAAGGAAGATTGGTGTTGATTATTGATTTTTCTATTTGTATAAAGAGGAAAGATTGGATTTGATTATTGATTTTTCTATTTGTTTGATTTGCATACTTGGTCATTGGTTCAGCATAATGCTGCTTCTTCCCTCTAAAATTTATATCTACTTCTTTCTTGGCTAGTTAATTCAGTCACATTAATGACCTTAGAATGGTGCCTTTCTTGGTTGTTAAACTAATGAATCTGGGATTACCCTTGATGGTAGTGTTTAAATTTCTACTGGACTTAAAGATGTATTTGGGTGTTTATGAAACTGATCTAAGTACATCTTCTTAATGCTCTATCCAAATTTCCCTTCCAAGTTCATTTCCCTATTTATTGTTATGCTTCTGATTAAGTAATACTTTTCCAATGTATGGAGTATTAGTATATGCTTACACTTGTCACCGCATTGCATTGTGCGCATGTGCGCTTGTGCGGTGCGGTGCCGAGCCTGGCAGTTGCCTTCCAACATCTTGTTTCTATTATTAGATGTTATGAAAAGACATTTATGGTAGTCAATGCATAAATTGAGGAACATCGACTAGATCTTCCTCATTTCCAAATCTAATTGAAATCATTGAACCATAATGTGGTAGTGTAATTAGTGGACATAGATCTATAGTAATCGACCACAACCGACCAGTTACATCATTTTTTAAGTATTATTATAATACAATATACATTATTTTAGTCAATTGATTAATACAGTGTCTATTCAGAGATTAAGATGTGATCTCTCTTGTTGTATATTTATTTTATTAATTAATTAATTAGCCAATTTAGTATGAAATTAATTTTAATTATTTAATTGGATCTCTTCCTTTCGGTCTCTTTCATGTGGATGGATAAGTATAAAGCAGAACGTGTGAGGAGATTTTGATGGTATTTGTTGGGTGCTGATTCATCCAATTAAAACGTTTCTCCCTCTTTTCATTGTACGGAGTATTAAGTGTCTCCATTATTGGTTGAATACCTAAAATTAAATAATCCTTATCACAAGTGTGTAAGGTGTACGATTTGCTATTGCTATTGCTATTGCTACTGCTTCCTAACATTCCACCTATATAACTGGACTTTATTTATTAACATGCTGCCACTATATGACTAGCTAGGTCCACAGCTCAACTAGACTGCAATGTCTTTTTTAATAATAATAATAATAATAAAACTTTACCTTTCGATGTTTGCTTTTTCTGAATTTTAATTTTGGTGTATATTAATATATTTTGTAATTTTAATTTAGCACGAATTTAACGTAATAACAACTCTAAATTAAAATACAGTCAGATTCTTAAAATATATACACAAATTTTAATAGTTTTTCAAGGGATACGCATACTAAGCTGTTGTGAAAACTATACATTTTAATGTAAAAAAGTCTATGAATATTGCCCATCTCATTAGACTGAAAAATATTGCTTATTAACACAAATAAATAAATAAAATTAATTATTTTCAAAAGCACTCCTACAAAAACTGGGGCGGACATCAAAATATTTTAATATTTTTTTTAAAAAAAATTGTAATTATATAGCCAAAAATGTTTCAAAATAAATATGAAAGGTCAAAACATATAAATTACGTTTATATAAATTTGAATTTGTACTCTCGTGTATGACATGTCTTGATTCAACTAAATCTTTCTCAACAATTGAAAAGGAGCGATTGATTCAATTTATAAAAATATTATCCATTAAAATTTCAAGATGAGAATCTTTGGGACTTGATAAACTTTAGACTTTAAATGTGAAAAAGAAGTTTGAGTTTTATAATGTGAAAAGGGATGGGTGAATTGCTCAAAAATTGGTTAATAAGAATAAGGTTGATTCGTATCATTGAGCTTATTTGTTGTTGAAATTGATTTTATTTTGCCCGTTACTGTCACGGTGGAAAAAATATTTTGAGCAACGCATATTGTTAAATCTAATACTCTCTGTTCGGGAGTATTTTTCCGACCTTTATATGGGTCGAAGGCCTGACATTAGAAGGGTTTTGGGAGTCCACTGGGCCGAAGCCCAGGGAAGAATTGGAGGTGTTCGGGTCGGCGTCCGATTCCTTCTGTGCTGGAGCCTCATCTCAGTGGATGTATTCGGGTTCGGCATCCGAGCCCCTTGGGCCGGAGCCTTACTTTGTTGTGGGGTGTTCGGGGTCGGGCCTTCGAGTCTTCTGGGCCGAAACCCAGACCTGATGGTGAGATTGTTTGGACCTGCACAATGGGCTCTCCTGCGTGTAGAGTTCAGGATCCTAATCATAATTGAATAAAGTAACTCCAAAGGTAGTGGTTAGATTGGATTCCACCTGCACCTTTTAAAGAGATTGTGTTGAACCCAAATTATGATAACTAGCATGACTAAGAGTCCTAATCCGACTCGGAGAAAGATTCTAAAGGTGGTGAACACTATAAATATAAGGTCAAGGTCACAATTAACAGGTAATACTTATTTTGAGCACTAAACACATAGCCTCCATTGTTAAACCTTGTAACGGCTTGTACTTCCGGTGGCACAATCCCCTGGCGGCACAAGTCGTCAAGCTTCTGTGTGATCTGTTATTGTGCAGGTTTCAGCGCGTGAATTCTGTGATTGGACGCGCCGGCGAAACTTGGCGTTAACACTCTCCGAAATCAAATGAGAGATAAATAATTGAATAATTGTTTTGTTTTTTACATCAAAAAAAATGTATTTAAAACTATTGATAATAAAATTATATTGAAACATTTTTAAGTGTTGGGATTTAGAAAGATAATATCTAATTTGTAAATATTATTATAATTAATTAATATTTGAAAGTTTTATAATTTTTGAATTTATCACATTTAAGTCTTATTTATTTTATCAAAAAAAATAATTAAAATCGGCCATGCTAGAAAACAATCATGGTCCCGCCCCCCCATTTCTGTACAAAAAGGGGATCCGATTATCATGAAAATATTTTTTCTGATGCCCGCAACGCGTGCGTGGAGACTAAGAAATGAATAAAGAATTTAAACATTTATGAAAGGAATAGATAATGATAGGATTGAATTAATAATGTAATTTTGGTGGTATGAAAATAGGTGATCATTTCTACGTTTCAGGTCCAAACGGTGAGCGCCCCGGGAAGAAGGGAGTTGGAATTCGGAAGAGTTTTACGATACTTATCCAATCCATCTCGCTATCACTTTAAGTATAATAATATTTGTAATTATCTATAATTACAAAGTTTTAATGTATATAATTTGTGTATATATATATATATGTATTCTCCACGTCCCTTAATATAAGACATTTTATATAAAAAATTTTGTCCTTTAATATACATATAACGTTTGAGAATTTCAAGTAAGTATTAATTGCTTAGTTTTGAATATTACCTCAAGTATTAAATATAACTTTGGTTCTCTCACTATTTTTTATTTAAATAATAATCTATTTTTTTTAATATAAAAATAATATATATATTTGATATTATATAATTATTTTTTTAATATTTGGCACAACTCTAAAAAATTGTATAGTCCATTAAGGACGGAAGGACGGACGGAATATATAAAGTGTACGCGCGCGCTGATTATGCGGCTAAAATGTTGATTATGTCGAGATCATTGTCGGATAAAATTGGGGAGTTAAAAGCAAATACCATCCTTAATCAGAGACGAATGGGGATGGGGTCTCCAGAAAAATTGTCATGCCTATTTATAAAAAGAAAATACTTAATTTATATATATATATATTTGAATTAAATTTAGTCAGAGATTGACAGCACCTCAAATTATATTCCAAAAAAACAAGAATGAATCGGGAAAATTGATTATTTGTTTGATTTAATTTAGGCGATTTAAATTAAATTTAGTTGAATTGGATCAGACGTCAAATTTATTTAATGAATAATTTTTGTATACTAAAAATTATATATAAATTGAAAATTTTTAATTGGTGGCTCCAGTCACGCGCTTTCCATTTATAGGGGTGTGTAGGGACAGCACAAGAAATGAGACAAAAAGTGGAAAGTGGATAACGCCGAATCTTTTACCTAATCTTCTCTCTCTCTACTCTTCTTAAGTCATGGATGGATAACCTCTCCGCCTTACTCCTTATCCCTATCACAATTCTTCTCTTTCTCTCTCTAGATATATCTCCCTCCACACAGTGTATATATATATAATTATAACCCGAACTTCTTCGTTTTATACCTTCTCTATATCTTTTTCTGGTACCCAACCCAACTGCATGCTATTGTATTTTAGTACTGGATCGGAAATTAAAATGGGTTTTACTTCATTTGATGAACAAGGCAACCGTAGTGTAATGGATGAGCAAGGGCTTAATGATACAGTCTCTCCCTCTTCTTCTGAGGTTGATTCAAGTCTTGGATCTGAGGAATCTGATGATAATTCAATGGAAGATCATGAAGTCAATTCTTCTTCTCTCTCTTCTTCACCCAACTCCCCTTTTTCTTATTCTACTGCTTCGCCCTCCGGCAAGCTTGCCGCCGGCGATTCATTGAGTGATATGTCCTCACTCCTTCAACAACTCCCTTTCAAGTAAGCCGCGCGCCCCATATATAATTAATTTGTTCCAGATATATACAAACTAAATAATTAGTGGATAGGAAAATCATTACTTATATATGTTTGTTTGTTTTTTGGTTAATTTTCAGGAGAGGATTGTCAAAGCACTTTCAAGGAAAATCACAATCCTTCACTTGTTTATCAAACGTGAGGTGTTTGGAGGATTTGGCCAAGCCAGAAAACCCTTGCAATAAGAAGCTCAAGTCCTGCAAAAGCTATGTGGGATTTGGATTTTCTGCAGAAACCCAAAACAGATCATCCAATGATCAGAAGCTTCTTCCTTCCTCAAGGCAGATCTCGAAGAAAACATCAAGGGGTTCTTGTTCTTCCCTCGTTAATTATGCAAAGAGGAGCAACTATTGTATCGGTGGTAGTTTACTTGGGCATAGGGATAGGGATAGGCCCCCAATCCATCCTCTTAAATCAACTAATAGCACAACCAACATTTCTAATCAAACCCAAACCCATACCTCTTTGTTTGTTTGATCCTACTAGCGTACTACTGGTTGGTTAGGATCTTTGTGGTGAGTTATGTATCTCGTATAATTTAACAAATATTTTTTTTAACATCAAGAAAGGATTTTTTTTTTTTTGGAGATTTTCGGAATGGTATTTTATGTTTACGTACGCAGAACAATAACATAAATATAGATTCCATTAGTATGAAATTTATTTTTTAGTAAGTTGGTTAATTGATTGGCCAATAGAATATTGATATACATAAAATATTGTCTGCGTGTCAGTATTTTATTGATTAATTGATCAACTTATCTAAAAATAAACTTTATGCTAATCACTTATCTTATTTATGTTTTTTTTGACTTTAACTTTGTAGGTCAAAATGTTATCTGGTTAGCATCAAGTTAGGAGTGCTCATGAGTAAAAAATCGAACCGGTACTGAAAAAACTAAATCGGTACCGATCCGAAATTACCGAAAAAATAAGAACCGGAACCGGTATCGAATTATCGGTTTCGGTACCGGTTCGGTACGAAATCGGTATCGGTTTTTTCGGTTCGTTTTCGGTTATACCGCATGCACGGTGATATATATAATTATTAATAAATAATAATAATTAAATAATTTTTTTTAATATATTAACAAAGTTTTTTTAAAATTAAAAAAAAAGAAATCATCAACAATTATATAAGACCTGTTATTTTCTGTTATTATAAAAGTACTCTCTTTTGTGATATTAATTCTTTTTTTCATCTCTTTATTTAATTGTTCTAGTCTTATTTATTGGTGCAAGCCTGTAATCCAAATCACATATTGAGGTGCACAGTGAAGAGAACATTATAAATTTATTATTAATAAAAAGAACGCGAATATGAGAATTATTTATGAGAGAGAGGACTACTTTGTGAATAACAGTTCTTCGTTTTTTTTTTGGGTATTTCGGTTTTAACCGAAATCAAAAAATTCAGTACGTTACCGAAACCGAAAACTTAAAAAAATCGAAAAATCGGTACCAAAAAAATCCGTTACCAAAAAAAAAACGGTACCGCCGATTTCGGTACCAACTGGTTCGGTAAAAACCCGAATTTTTTGATCATCCCTACATCAAGTTATTTTTTTTTGATAAGTTGGTCAATTGATCAATAGAATATTGACATACATAAATGGTTATATATTATTAAAATTTTTTATCGAATTACAATTGCGACGTATATCAATATATGTGATTGAATATGATAACTGGTTGCTTATTCATATAGGTTGGGCCACCAAATATTTCTCTGGGCTGGGATTAAAAAGGAGTGCAGCCTAGTAATATTTCATGTGCCACCTGAAAATTAAGGCTTCTGGTACAAAATGAAATATGATAGTATTATTTTCTTTTAATTTTATCAACAAAAATTATTAACAAAATAATGTCGATGTTTGTCCTATTAAAATATGAAAATATTTTAATTTTCGTTAATTTTTATTTCAAAGCTTACAATATTGTCCACATTTCTTGTGAGAAAATTTTGTATATAATACTAATAACTACTTAAAACAGTGATATATATATATATATATATATATATATATATATATATATATATATATATATATATATATATATATAGAGTCCGGATCAGGTCCGGACTCCCGGATTTTATAAAATCCGGACCTTTTTTTTTTTTGCTTTTTTTGCTTTTTTTTTTTGAAACAACTAAAAAAAAAAAAAAAATTTATGGAACTGAAATTTTTCCATAATACAGTGTTTTGGGTGTGATTTGGATGCATATACCAAAACATTTCTGTACAGTCTGGGCAGACTGTACATACATTGGTTGGTGTGGGTGTTAAAAACACACCCAAAACACTGTATTATTGAAAAATTTCAGTTCCATAAATTTATTTATTTTTTTTAGTTGTTTCAAAAAAAAAAAAGCAAAAAAAAAAAAATTTTGGGGTCCGTATTTTAAGTCCAGTCCGGGAGACCGGACTGGATCCGTGGTGTATATATATATATATATAATTTAAATTTTCAAAGACAAGACATAGCAAGAACTTGCTCATGAGATTCATGCTTATTGTTGTATTGAGGTGTTTCCATGTTGACTTGGCTACTTTGCTTTTTGTTGGTGCTGCCCGTTTGTTTCTCTGAAATTACTAGCATCTTTGCAATCGCCCTCAGTTCAAACTTTTTAGGCTTCCCAGTTGAAGTCTTGGGCAGCTCATTCAAGAAATGAACCTTTTTTGGCACCATATATTTTGGCAAATTTTCTAGACAATGCGCCATAATATCAGCCTCCTTTATTATATTCTTAACTGATTTTTTCACGGCCACGAAGGCGCAAGGGCTCTCTCCCCACCGTGGATGTGGCATTGCCACCACCGCAGCTTCTAGAACGCTAGGGTGTTTGTAGAGTACGGATTCCAATTCAACGCTGCTGATGTTTTCGCCGCCGGATATAATCACGTCTTTGGACCGATCTTTGATTTCTAAGTACCCGTCGGGGTAAATTACCCCGACGTCTCCAGTTAAGAACCAACCCTGGTGGAATGCCTTTTGTGTGGCTGCTTTATCTTTTAAGTACCCTTTCATGATACTACTACACGATTTCCCCCATTGTCTTGCCATCACGGGGCACACTTTTCATTGTGTTTAAGTCCTTGACGACATCAACATCAGCAAGGGTGAGTATACTGACACCCTGGCGGGCCTTGAGCCTTGTCTGGTCTTCTCGCGGCAGGTTGTTCCACTTGGTCTGCCACTCGCAGACTAGGGCGGGACCTGTGGCCTCAGTGAGGCCATACGCGTGCATGACATGGAACCCGAGTTGTTCCATTTTTTCCAGGAGGGTTGCTGGTGGTGGAGCCCCTCATGTGAGTACGTTCACCGGGGTGGTGATGTTGCAACGTTCATGGGGTTTTGCCTCCATAAGGATGGTGAAGACGATTGGAGCGCAACACATGTGTGTGACTTTATGTTGTGCAATGGCAGAATACATTTCTTGTGCAGTGGTGTTGCGGATGCACACGTTGGTCCCACCTCGTGCCGCCACTCCCCATGTAAAAGTCCATCCGTTACAATGGAACATAGGTAGTGACCATAAATACACAGGCTCAGTCCCCATTTCCCAACCCTGAATCAAACTCATAGTACTCAAAAACGACCCTCTATGACTATACACCACTCCCTTCGGAGCCGAAGTGGTCCCCGACGTATAATTCAGTGCAATCGGGTCCCACTCGTCCTCGAGCTCATCCGGTACGTAACCCGGATTACCATGTCCAACTAGTTGCTCATATTCCAACTCCCCCAGCTGGATACCAGTAGGCGAGTCAATATCATCAATAACAATCACCAAAGGAATTTCTGACTCCGAGACGGAAGCCTCGGACATGAACAACCAGAGTGAATCTCGTGCAAGAGGCACATATTCGTAGTCAACAAAAAACACCTTTGCTTCCGAGTGGCTGAGAATTGTAGCGATGTTCTTAGCATCAAACCTTGTGTTGATAGTGTTAAGCACCGCACCAGCCATGGGCACTGCAAAGTGCATCTCATACAGTGCCGAAGTGTTTGGAGATAGAACTGACACCTACAGTAACAACCAAACAATATTTTATTACTCAACTCCAAAATTTAAGTAGATATGTTTATTACAGGCCACAACCAACCAAATTTTTTTAGCGAAAGAAACAGGCATACCACATCGTTCTTGGCAATGTTGAAGGATCGAAGGGAGGAAGCGAGTCGACAGCAACGCTGATAAGTTTGCTGTCAGGTGAATCTAGCTCGGGCATATACAACAGAGGTGCGATTAGCATAAACCTCAGAAGCTCTCTTTAAGAAGGTGACAGGAGTTAGCGGTACATAATTTGCTGCACATTTTGGTAGTCTATCCATTGGGGAAAAAAATGTTTATATGTTACAAATATGCAAGGAGTAGAGAGAAAAATAGAGGGATATATTATCTGATAGAGCTTGAAGTGAGGGTGTTGGGATGTGATTATTTGGGTCTAGCCATGGTGCAACCCAGTCTATTTAATGGTGATGGCCCATATGTAATTTATTGTGACAGTGGAGAGTCCTTATTAAAATTGGATTGTATTTCCTTATTTGGTGGGATAAGGAGGTTTAATTAGGATTCCTACTGGATTCAGTAGTTATAAGGTGATTCTACAAAAGGAGTCCTTCTCCTAGTTGGATGCGGATGGAGGTGGCTTTTATATATACGGCAACAAGCTAGAATTTGGAGAGGACAAGATACAAGGACACAAGAGATACAACATAAATATACAACTTGTACTCTCAATATTATTATAGTGGATTACTCTCTCTCTCCGTGGTTTTTTCTCAATTGGGTTTTCACGTAAATTCTTGTGTTCATACTTTATATTTCTTTATTTGTGTTTGTGTAAATGTATTTTGTGAGTTTGATATAATCAATTACTCCATCAACCGTTGGCGCTATTTTGGCCTGTCCTTTTGGGTGATTTCGTCAGGCGTACATAATCAGGCGTTAACATTAGCGCCGTCTGTGGAAAAAAGACACTTGTTCTAGTGTCGATTTAAAATCACCGATTCACCGAAGGAGATAAGTGATTCTTTTTTATTAAAGTAAATATATACTTGTACGTGTGTATATATATACTATGTCAATAGAAATTGAAGCATGGTTGTAATTGATTATTAATACACTTTACATATTATCTCTTATATTATGCATGTAGTGGTAGTATTCATATGATGCATGTAAAATCTAAACATTAACACTTTGGTCCAGGTGATGATAAATTGATGCTAAGTTACCGCACTAGTAACGAATTCAGCCAGCGCAGAAATAAAAGTTTAAGCTTTTATATCATTGAAGTGCTTTAAAGGTGGCTTCGGTTTCATCATCAACCACAGACTGAAGGAAATTCGGAGGATAAAAATCCCGCGGATAAAAATCCATCGGATATAAATCCAGCGGATAAAAATTCAACGGATAAAAATTCCGAGGATAAAAATCCTGAGGATAATAATCCCACGAAGACTTTTTGAATACTCTCTCATTTGTAAGTTCCTTATAAATAAGAGACTGGGGGCAATGTTGGGATGTGATTATTTGGGTCTAGCCATGGTGCAACCCAGTCTATTTAATGGTGATGGCCCATATATAATTTATTGTGACAGTGGAGAGTCCTTATTAAAATAGGATTGTGTTTCCTTATTTGGTGGGATAAGGAGGTTTAATTAGGATTCCTACTGGATTCAGTAGTTATAAGGTGATTCTACAAAAGGAGCCCTTCTCCTAGTTGGATGCGGATGGAGGTGACTTTTATATATACGGCTACAAGCTATGATTTGGAGAGGACAAGATACAAGGACACAAGAGATACAACACAAATATACAACTTGTACTCTCAATATTATTATAGTGGATTACTCTCTCTCTCTCCGTGATTTTTTCTCAATTGGATTTTCACATAAATTCTTGTGTTCATACTTTATATTTCTTTATTTATGTTTGTGTAAATGTATTTTGTGAGTTTGATATAATCAATTACTCCATCAACCGTTGGCGCTATTTTGGCCTGTCCTTTTGGGTGATTTCGTCAGGCGTACAAAATCAGGCGTTAATAGAGGGTAAAGAGTGGAGTAAGGGGCATGTATATATATATATATATATATATATATATATATATATATATATATATATATATATAGGGGGAAAGGGTGATATGAAATGCATAGAAAGAAAGGAAGGGGCCACAGGTTGTTATGGCGGGGGAGAGGAATACCTAATTGGTAATTAATTGGGAAATTGCTCGATCTGTTTTTACACTATATAGAGTAGAATGAATAAGGACCTTTTGACTTAAAAACTCATGTGACTTTACATGGAATTCACACTATTTTAGGTTGCCTGACTTCATCACTTCAGCCTGTCTTCTTCCTCACACATAACCATCTCCTTTGTGACAAAGTAGGGCCGTAAATGGTAACCGGAAAATTCGTATTCGTCCGCATCCGTATTCGAAAAAAGCGGATATTATTCGTATTCGAAAAAAAACGGATATATTCGTATTCGGTTTAAAGGTATCCGTAAATAAACAGATACGAATACGGATATAGGCGTATTCGTATTCGATTAACATCCGTCCGTAAATATATCCGGCGGATACGAATATCCGGATTCCGATATCTGGAATTCGTATCTCAATAACTTATATATATATATATATATATATATATATATATATATATATATATATATATATATATACACACACACACACACACTTAATATTTACATTAATTAAGTTATTAATTAATGTAAATTATTAATTAATAATTTACCTATATAAGTTGTTAATAATTTAATATATACATATATATAATATATATATATATATATATGTATTTATTAATAACTTAGATTAATTACTTACATTCATTTATATAAGTTATTAATATATACGTGTGTGTGTGTATATATATTAATAAATCATAACTTAGATTCATTAATTAATCACTTTAACTTATATTCATTAATTAATAACTTACATATACATTTATATATATAAGTTATTATATATATACACACACATATATATTAATAACTTGCATTAATTAATTAATAACTTACATATATATATATATATATAGTAACTTACATTTACATATATATATATATATATATATATATATATATATAAGTTGTTATTATTATTATTATATATATATATATATACAATATACACACACATATATATTAATAACTTTCATTCATTAATTAATCACATACATTCATTTATATAAGCTATTAATATATATTTATATATATATATACACACACGTTTAAGGGCAACGGTCGAGAGGCGGGAGCAATGGACAATATAATTTTATTGTTAAAATGTGTTAAGTCTGAATTAATTTAAAATTAATCTAGAAGGGAGAGTTAAATAAATTAATTCACATTTATGAATTTTTGGGTGGAGAGAGTATTTATCACTTTTATTTGCCTAATTATTTAGAAACTAGAAGTTCAAATATGTTAAATAAGTTCAATGTCAATTTTGAATCAAGTTAGGTTAACTAGTTGTCACACATACATTATAACTCGTATTCTCCATAAATATAATGAAATCAAATAATTTCTTATAACCATGTAATTTATTTATTGAGGATAAATAATAAATAAATCTCCCATAAATATTATTATTCATTTATTAAATATTAATTTATTTCTCTTTTTTATTATTTAATAAAATTTGAAAGAATAATATTGAGATTTTAATTTCAATTTGATCCATCAAACAAAGTATCGGTTACATTATTGAATTTTTTTATTTTCACCCAAAACATCAATTAGCATGTTCCTCCCTTTATGATTAGGATGTTTAATTAATATGTATGGTTTAAATATTAAATTGTGTTTAATTAATATGTATGATTTAAACTTTAATTTTTTTTTTCGTAAATATTTTGAATGAATTTTATATTAGGTTACTGATAAACGAATTCGAATATTCGGATATCTGAATAATTTGTCTATTCGGATAAAATAAACGGTAACAGATATTATCCGTATTCGAATATTTTTTCGAATACCGGATATGGATAATATTTTTAAAATCCGCCAGATACCGGATACGGATAGCGAATTAGTTTTTCGAATACGGATACGGATATACCCGTATCCGTTTAATACCGTTTACACCCCTAGGGAGAGGGGAAGGGAAAGGGGAAAGGGAAGGGAGAGGGAGAGTAATTGGGGGGGCGTCCGGTTCCTTAACAACCGGTACGTCCGGTGCCCCCTTTTTTTTCACAATTATGAGAAAAAAAATAAAAAATAATAGAGCAAGTTTGAACAAAAAATTATAAAAAGAAGTACGTTTTTTATTGAAAAAACACTGTAAACTGTTTACAGTGTTTTTTCAATAAAAAACGTACTTTCTTTTATAATTTTTTGTTCAAACTTATTCTATTATTTTTTATTTTTTTTCTCATAATTATAGAGAAAAAAAAAATTAACACTGTGTATATTTGCACCGGACGCCCCCCAACCCGAGGGAGAGGGAGAGGGAGAGGGAGAGGGGGACGGATCGACATGTTTTTGACTTATTATTATTCTGATCATCACTAATTGATAAGTCCGTGAAATTGAGTAGTGTTCGTGGACCGTAACGCTGACAAGACACTAAAATTGGTGGAAAAGCGTGACGTGTCCAACAGCTGACGCCTGGACACCGTCGCAAGCCAACATGTGGACAATCACTCTTTTCCGACACACTTTCCACTTGTACCCAAAATTAGCTGCCTCCGCGGCCCACCAATACCGCGGATTCTGTAGTATTTTAAACCAACCAATACCGATATGCCATGTGTAATCTCTCACCAGTCTTTCCACTTCTAGTTTGATAAACGTTATCTTCTCATTCATTGGCTCTTTATCTCCACGTGTAGATTTGGTTGGATACTACTAATCCTTAAATTAAGCTGTCGAAATCGGACCCTATCTCGGTGAGATTTGGGTCGGTCGAAAAGTATTTTACCCGACTTTTTATTTTGTTTTTTTAACAGATCAATCGCCCTCCTACCGAAAAAAAAATAAAAATAATATAGATATCGATATCGATAAATATATTATGAACAATTTGAATAATTAAAAATTTATGTGATAAAATAAAATATATTATGATAAAATTATTATTATTATTTTATTATCTCATATATACGTCGCAATTATAATTTTGTTAAAAAAATTTGCTTAGTAATAAATATAATTACTAGAAAATCATGATCTTTGAATTAAATAAACAGTGTATTTTATAAGTCATTAATACTACTAAATTACTAATATAAAATTAGTTTTTTCTTGATATTATTAAGAATATATCTATTACATTAAAGGACACTTGATCTCCACTAAATATGGGGCATGCTATTGTTAACAAACTACCATTTGATTCTCAAATTAATTCATTTTGGTAACGACTAATAATATATAAAGTATTTTTTTATCATTAAATATAAAGAAATCAAAAGTTTTAGGCAAAAAGTTAAATAAATCATGAAATGAGAACATATGTTTTTTAAAAAAAATACTTTTTAGTCATTTTTTTTATCCAATTTACTTGAAGGGAGAAATTGAAAACGGTTGCATTTCGGGTCCCGAACCAACTTAAATATAGCGGGTTGTAAAAAGCAACCTTTTGAAGTCCAAAAAAATGGCCATTTTGAAGAGAACAATATATACACAAACACCACATCCCAATCTGCAGAATTAAACAAGAAAAACGGAATTTTTCTTGGCGGAGAAACTAGAAAAGCCGTAAGGATTCTGAAAGAGTTTAGACTTTTAGTGGGTCATATTATTGTGAAGGTGAGTGTTCTTTTGGTGGCCATTGTTTGTTTGTTTTTTGTATGAGATGATGATGATGCCTTAAAATCCTGCTTCAACCACAATTGGAGCTTCTTTTGAATGGGTAAGGCCACTACACCAAGGTTGGTTGTTTCTTATTCCTCTGTTGCTTTCCATTATCTATTGTTAATTTTTTTTAATTGAACTTTTGTATATGCATCAATTATGGTGCTTTCTGAAGATAACATTTACGTGTGCTAGTTGAGTATATTATAATCCAGTTGACTAAAAATAGTAAGCACCCATTACCCAAAGAAGATTGATAAACTGTTTAGTCTTATTCTATTTTGTATGCTCTTGATATACACTACTAGTTTTTAATAGATTCGAAGACACTCCATTTTAGAGATACAAAGTAGTTCTGTTAATGATAAACGCTTTTTGTTTCTTTAGTTTGATTTTGGGTTTATATTGCTGAATGCCCAGAAAAAAAGCTTCATTTGCTGGTCAAAAGCTCAAGAATTCAGCTTCGATTGGTTTGATTATATAAGCTATTTGACTTGGTAGTGGGCTATTTATCATCTTTTCCCAATAAGGTGAAGTGGGCTTTGTTTAAAAGCACCTAGACTTTAGTGGGTTTGTGTTATTTAAATCGGAACTGAAGAAAGAAACCAAAAGGAGGAGGGCAATATTTTAAAGTTGTTTACAACACCGAAGAACCGATTCCAACATGTCAGTTGCTCTGCTGGGGGTTGTTTCGCACAATTATGAGATTTCCAATGTTTTTGGGTCCTTGGAAAATGCCCGAGAGGGAAGCCGGCTACTAGATTCATCAAGGTTGATTTCCCGGAATAAGAATTTGTTGTATACTGGTAGACTCAAGAAGGGTGAGATACATAAGTGGAGTTCTTGTTCTCTCAATGCTGAATTAAGGTATTCATGCTTGGGTTGCTCAGGGTTAGAGAATGGTAGTAAATATCCTATACATTCGAGTATGGTAGTGAATCCGGCTGGAGAAATGACAGTGTCATCAGAGCAAAAGGTTTATGATGTGGTTCTAAAGCAAGCGGCGTTGGTTAAAAAGCAGTTGAGATCTAAAGAGGATTTAGATGTCAAACCGGATATCATTCTTCCAGGGACCCTGAGCTTGTTGAGTGAAGCTTATGACCGCTGTGGTGAAGTCTGTGCTGAGTACGCCAAGACATTTTACTTGGGTTAGACTTCTATACCCATTCTTTAATTATAGAGAATTTATGGAGGTACAAATTGTTGGAAATATACTTTAATATTTGTTTCCTTTTTTTCAGGTACACTACTGATGACACCTGAGAGGCGGAGAGCAATCTGGGCAATATATGGTAAGTCAATGGCTTACCAATTTACTCTGAGCAAGTTTTCTTTGCAGCACATTTGAGTAGAAATGAAATTTTAGAGGGGTTTGATTATATACCGTTGGCTTATATGTAGGGTGTTATGATAACTCCAGGTTATGAAGGAAACTGATAAATTTAGTGAGCTTAATGAACAATATTATGCATTAACCTTCTCTATGATAAACACAGTAGTCATGGTTTCCAAACTTACTGGTTCTTGCCTATGTGAAGAACAGCTGCTAGTTTGTAGTCTTCTCTGAGATCCACATATTATTTGATGATTAGCAGCATAAATTGAGAATAACCCTGTTGAAATCATGAGAATTTGTAAGTTACCTTGTCTAGATTGGGCATGCTGAATCATCCAATTTGATATCAAAAATCTTTCTTGTTGTTAAGGTATAAAGTCTGAATTGTTTCATATTCATTTTTTCCATATGTAGCCTGTCCTTTAAATGTAGTACTATTTACTTTCCCAAAATCAAGTATTTTGTTCAAATTTAATATTATTATGCTGGTACACCGGTTCCACTAATTGGTTCACTAATCGGTTTCTTCCAGAGTTCATACTTGAGGAGTATTTGTATTTAACTTTGACTTTTGATTATAATTTTCCAATTCATTAAATCTAAAATGGAAATTGAAAAGTTAGGTAGACAGTTTTCTTTTTCTCTTTTTGTTTTTATATATTTGTAGCATTTGGGGAACCACTTCTGGAGTTTCTGGCCTTCTGGGAACAGCAATCAATTTTTCTTTAATCCATTTCAAGCACACCAGAACGGGATTATCTTGCTAGTTAAATGATTTTATACATAGGAGTACATAAGACCATATTTTGAAGTATCATTACATCCACACAATAATTTTTTGCAAAATTGAACTGCTCCTTCTGAAAAATAATTTTATCTTGATTCTTGAAGTAGTATCAGAATATAATGAGAAACTTACATACATAGGAAATGGCCCTAGATCGCAACTCCAATTATTGGCTAGACTGCTGGGTAATACTTTGAAGAAAAAAACGAGCTATTTGACAGTACTCCCTATGGTTTGATGCACAGTGTCCCTGATGATGGGTTGAATTCAAATTCACTTTATATCATGGTATCATTTGGCCTTTGTGGTGAGATTGATTTTGGCTACCATCAAGATTATTTTCTAAAATAATCTTAAACATAAATGGAATATATGACTATGATGCCGTATATATAATTGTATATAGAACCCCCTACTTATCAATTAAAAAATAGAAGATAGAAATGAATACTGAAATCCCTACACTGACACAGAAATCCGTACCTCGTCACATAAATTTCATCATTCTAAGTATGGTTTGTCATGGTATGCTTTCTTTCATCTACATATATTCTTGGTGTCTATTTTCTAGCCTGAAATAATTATTGCTAGTATCATAATATTCTACCATGCATGGATACAATACACATAAAAAAAGAAGTCTACTTGTTTAATCCTCCATTTCTCACTTTTCCCTGTTCATACAGTGTGGTGTAGGAGAACGGATGAACTGGTTGATGGACCTAATGCATCACATATCACTCCTTCAGCTTTGGACAGATGGGAATCAAGACTGGACAATCTTTTCAAGGGGCGTCCATTTGATATGCTCGATGCTGCTTTATCAGATACAGTTACCAAGTTTCCTGTTGACATTCAGGTTAGTGTATTGATATTTATTAACAGTCCTATAAATTTTCATTTCATGGATTTATACTAACACTAAAGTTGCTTGAGGTTAATCCTGAATCAACTTACAGAACCATTAAGTTCGGAGTAATGTTTGCGATTCTCTTTGTCTAATCTCAACATAGGGGAATCATAGCCAACTTTAATTCATTTCTACTTCAACTTCAGATTATAATCCTGCCGTATTATAACATCTTTATTATCAACATTTCTCCTTATCCTGATACAGAGCCTTCACCACCAAGCCTGCATAATAATGTCGAGGCATCTAGAGATTTAAGTGGGGCAACATGTTCCATACTAGTGAGGCATGTGCCTCATGAACAATACCCTTTTTAGCCTTGCTCTTTGTGTTAGCCTCAATAAGTGGTGAAATTTTATTGTAGTTTTTATTAGTCATTATCCCTATTAACTCGAATACAAGCCTTGAGCTGAATCAGATAGATTTTTCCGGGTTTTCTGTACTTCTCCTGATGATTTTTAGCTATTTATGCTCTAGTTTAAGGTTTAAGGATTGGGGTCTTGAAAATATAGACTGATTTTGTATATCTCATTAATCTGAACTGCTTACAAATCCTGCACCTCTTTGTCTTCTTTTCAGCCATTCAAAGATATGATTGATGGAATGAGGATGGACCTTAAGAAGTCGAGATACAAAAACTTTGATGAGCTATATCTTTATTGTTATTATGTTGCTGGTACTGTTGGATTGATGAGTGTTCCAATTATGGGTATTGCACCTGATTCACAGGCTACTACGGAGAGTGTTTATAATGCTGCTTTGGCATTGGGGCTTGCTAATCAGTTGACTAACATACTAAGGGATGTTGGAGAAGAGTAAGTACTGCAAAAAACTAAAAACTGATCCCGCAAGTCTTTTAAGTGTTAGTTTCATTGTCTTTCACTTGCTGCTTGACAAAGCAAGAAAAGAGGGCAGCTCATGAGTTATATGGAAGTCTAACGATCATCTACCCGCAAGTACCAAGTAGCATACATACTCTAGTGACGTGATTCAATCTTTCAAATCATAATCCCTTAAGATTTTCAAGATATATAATTACTGTTGATATGTCTTGTCCCACGTTGGGTACCTTGAGAAAATATGTCTAGTATATAATGACTTGGGCCAACTCTTCTCATAACCAATTGGTTTTGACTTGGAGGGTTTGATGTCTTTATATATTAGACTTTTTATTAATTTAACATGGTATCAGATCAGGTCTAATTAAACACTCTTCTTATATACTAACTAGCTGACACCAACATGCTTTTTTGTCTTATTTCATATAATATTTTTGTTTTGCTGCAGTGCCAGAAGAGGAAGGGTTTATCTACCACAAGATGAACTGGAGCAAGCAGGTCTTTCTAATGAGGATATATTTGCTGGAAAAGTGACAGATAAATGGAGGAACTTCATGAAGAAGCAAATTAAGAGGGCAAGGATGTTTTTTGATGAGGCAGAAAAAGGTGTCACAGAGCTCAGCTCAGCTAGTAGATGGCCAGTAAGTAGTTCACAATCTCTATTTATTTGCAACAGCTAAAATTGAAGACTTATCCTTGGCTATAATGAAAATCGAGAAAATAAAAGATAACACTGGGTTGAAGTTCTCATTGCAGTAACAGTTATTTGTTCATAAAAGAAATAATATTTGTGTCTTAGCTAGCTATGTATGCATGCTGATCCTCGTCTCTTGCAGGTATGGGCATCACTGCTGTTGTATCGCCAAATATTAGACGAGATTGAAGCCAACGACTACAATAATTTTACGAAGAGGGCTTATGTGAGCAAACCCAAGAAAATACTTGCTTTGCCGGTTGCATATGCGAAGGCATCCAGAGCCACTGGTAAAGGCACCATGAACATCAAATTCTAAATATAAAACAAATATATAATTGTAGAAAAAGGCAGGCAGACAAATTACTCTAGGTTGGTTTCATTTCATCTCTCTTTTATTGTCATGGCTGGCAAGTTAAAGTTGACGTTAGGGGTGTAAACGGTATTAAACGGATACGGATACAGGTATATCCGTATCCGTATCCGAAAAACTAATTCGTTATCCGTATCCGGTATCCGGTATCCGGCGGATTTTAAAAATATTATCCGTATCCGGTATTCGGAAAAATATTCGAATACGGATAATATCCGTTACCGTTTATTTTATCCGAATAGACAAATTATTCGGATATCCGAATATCCGAATTCGTTTATCAGTAACCTAATATAAAATTCATTCAAAATATTTACGAAAAAAAAAATTAAAGTTTAAATCATACATATTAATTAAACACAATTTAATATTTAAACCATACATATTAATTAAACATCCTAATCATAAAGGGAGGAACATGCTAATTGACGTTTTGGGTGAAAATAAAAAAATTCAATAATGTAACCGATACTTTGTTTGATGGATCAAATTGAAATTAAAATCTCAATATTATTCTTTCAAATTTTATTAAATAATAAAAAAGAGAAATAAATTAATATTTAATAAATGAATAGTACTCCCTCCGTCCCAAATTAACTGCTCAGTTTTGACTTTTTAAAGTCAAATTGACTATTTTTAAAACTAATCTTTTTACTATTTTTGCTAAAATATAGGTGAAGATATTATAACTAAAAGAAAGTATATACAATTTATTACTAATCCTAATTTTTATAATTTTAGAAATATATTTATATATGCTTAATTATTAATTCTAAAAATAGTCAATTTGACTTAAAAAAGTCAAAACTGAGCAGTTAATTTGGGACGGAGGGAATAATATTTATGGGAGATTTATTTATTATTTATCCTCAATAAATAAATTACATGGTTATAAGAAATTATTTGATTTCATTATATTTATGGAGAGTACGAGTTATAATGTATGTGTGACGACTAGTTAATCTAACTTGATTCAAAATTGACATTGAACTAATTTTACATATTTGGACTTCTAGTTTCTAAATAATTAGGCAAATGAAAGTGATAAATACTCTCTCCACCCAAAAATTCATAAATGTGAATTAATTTATTTAACTCTCCCTTCTAGATTAATTTTAAATTAATTCAGACTTAACACATTTTAACAATAAAATTATATTGTCTATTGCTCCCGCCTCTCGACCGTTGTCCTTAAACGTGTTTGTATATATATATATAAATATATATTAATAGCTTATATAAATGAATGTATGTGATTAATTAATGAATGAAAGTTATTAATATATATGTGTGTGTATATTGTATATATATATATATATATATATATATATATATATATATATATATATATATATATATGTAAGTTATTAATTAATTAATGCAAGTTATTAATATATATGTGTGTATATATATATAATAACTTATATATATAAATGTATATGTATGTTATTAATTAATGAATATAAGTTAAAGTGATTAATTAATGAATCTATGTTATGATTTATTAATATATATATATATACACACGTATATATTAATAACTTATATAAATGAATGTAAGTAATTAATCTAAGTTATTAATAAATACATATATATTATATATATATATATATTAAATTATTAACAACTTATATAGGTAAATTATTAATTAATAATTTACATTAATTAATAACTTAATTAATGTAAATATTAAGTGTGTGTGTGTGTGTATAAATATATATATATATATAAGTTATTCAGATACGTATTCCAGATATCGGAATCCGGATATTCTTATCCGCCGGATATATTTACGGACGGATGTTAATCGAATACGAATACGCCTATATCCGTATTCGTATTCGTTTATTTACGGATACCTTTAAACCGAATACGAATATATCCGTTTTTTTCGAATACGAATAATATCCGCTTTTTTCGAATACGGATGCGGACGAATACGAATTTTTCGGTTACCATTTACAGCCATACCTTTCCCCTTATGACTCTTAAAAAATATATATTCTTCCGTTTTAGTGAATTATTTTTGTTTCTTAATATAAATTATTTGAAAATTTTAAATAATTATTAATTATTTATTTTTAATATTAAATATAATTTTGGTTCTCTCATTATTTTTTGTCTAATAAATAATATTTTATTTTTTTAATACAAGGACAATATAGACAATTGATGTGACGCTCTCAAAATAGGCATACACAACCCATTATGAATCGTCAAATACATGGTACATAAAATAATTACAATTTTATTATTATAATTGGTGTGCAAAATACGATAACACATATACTGTGAATTTAAATACAAATATTATTTTTTAGACATTATTCACACTCAAATAAATTCTTATTATAATTATTTATATATTATTTTATAAAATAGTTAGAACGACTAAAATAACTGACTTAAAACATCACTCCACACCCCGACTAGTTCCCGCTATATTCTCACCTCCTAAGAAAAAAGATGGAACAAAAAGAAAAAGGGTGAGCTCAACTAGCCCAGTAAAAAATATTATGACTAAGATAATGTAAAATAAAGAATCGTTAGCCTTCAATAAATCAGATAAAATATAATGATCAACAAGTTTTAGATCAATATTCGCAGCGGAAATAACAATTCATTAGAAGAGTTAAGTAGAGAATGAAATCTACTATCTTCTATCATTTAAAAGTCAATCATCAATATTTTATTCCTGTAACATCAATCAATATACATCTTGAACCAAATATTCATCTTTGCTTTACGGAGCAAAGATATTCATTTGTATCACCAGTTGATCATGTTCATTTCAACACCTATCCATCGTTGAACCACGGCCAAAGATATTCATCAGGTAATTATTTATCTTTACACTACATGCCAAAGATATTCAGTTATATCATTATTTAGGACTGAGGATGATGAAAAATATCTTTAAAAAAATGAATTCAGTGAGATAGAAGGACAAATGTAAGACCCCAAATTATTATAATTGAAATTTAATTTCCTCTATTTATCATTTTAAAATAGTAAGGGTTGATTTGATTAATGTGGTTAGTTATGGGTAAAACGCGCAAATATTTCAAATAAGCAGGTGGTTATAAAATATTCATTGTTGTCGGAGAATATTCGTTTGGTCGTTAAATATTCTTGCGGTCGGGGAATATTAGTACGACGGCGCAGTCTTTTGTGCGCCCATAACGGAAAGCGATTGGATGAAGAAAACGACAAGTATAAGTTGTTTATAAATAACGGCACAGTTGTCATCGTTAATACTGTTGGAATACCCGGTGGTTAAAACACAGTAATACGCGTTGTTGCACAGTAGCACACGGTATTGCACCAATTATTGATTCTTACGTAAGAAAGCACTACTCAATAATTGTTACAGTAATTACTGTTCAGTATTTTATTTTATTGATTCAATAATTGCGACGTTGATATTTTATATTACTGTTGTTTCAATAATTATCACTACACAGTATTTCCCATTATCGAAGCAATAATTCATATTATCTGAATAATATTATTAGAAAACATTATTGGCAATGTTTAAAAAGTTCTGTCTAAGGAGAGATTTGGTCACCTAATTGCGCGCCAGTAAGGAGAAATTCTTATTGAAAAGCCCCCTTTTTCCTGGGAACTACCTGGTTGTCAGTATTGTAATTCTGTAATATTATTCGTGAATAATTAATTATTGATTTATATGATGAGGAAAATATTGATTTTATGTGGATATAAATGGAGAAAATTTTTAATGTGACAATTGTTGAAAATTAAAATTTTATCTTTTTCTGATAAAATAATTCATTTAAATATATTATTATATTTTAATAATATAATAATGGTGATATTTTTATAATGAATGTGGAATATATGAGTATATGAGGAGGAAGAGTATTTTTGTTGCAAAAGTTGTTTAAAACATATTAAATGTGACAACCCCAAAATTAGGTATACATCACCCATCTTGGGTCGCCAGATACATGATACAGAATTCAAATACAACTTACTAATACAACTGTCGTGTACAATACGACAAAACATAAACTGTGAGTTTGAATATAAATATAGTCTACTAGAGATTATACAAACTCAAAAGAAGTCCTCATTACAATTATTATCACACTATTTCACAGAATAGTGAGGACTACTAATGCTATCCTCTAGACCATTACTCCGTTCCCCGACTCGTCCCAACTATATTCTCATTTTCTAAAGAGAACAGTGAAAGAAAGGGTGAGCTCAACTAGCCCAGTAAGAAATATTATGACTAAGATAATGCAGAATAAATTATCATTAGCCTTCAACAGTGTTAAACTGATAAAATATAGTAAACATCACGTTTAACTGCAGCGGAACAAGCAATCCATTAAAAGAGTCAAGTAGAATATAAAATCTACTATCTTTTATGATTTAAAAGGTTTTTCATCACTGTTATAGCTGAGACTCAGCTTAATAAATATTCCACATCATCGAATCATCCCTGCACTACGGCCAAGGATATTATTTAGTATCACGACCACAATTATTCATGCACTACGGCCAAGAATATTTGTATATTCATTAATGGTCATGATCATGCCAACAACTATCCATCAATGCACTACGGACCAATGAGAACTTTTAACTTTTACATCATTTGTAATATTACGGTCATGATTACACCGAATAATCCCTGGTCATAATCATACTAAGTCCATCTATGCACTACAGGCCACAGATGACTTTCAACAAAATATAAACATAAGGATGATGACAATGATATAAGAATTCAATAAAACAAGTTCAAGAATTATTTTATCCAGAAATTATTAACGTCCTAAATTGTCAACATGAGACTGTTTTGTAAAGTAAAATTCAAGAATGATCAGAAGAATATTTCCATGAAAGGATACTGGATGAAGCGCAAATATCAAGGATATTCCACTAATTTCATAGAGTATAGAAGTCAAAATTTTAATCAACTGAGTAATACCGAATACAATAACAAAAGGTATCACCATGCATGCGATAGAGACCGCACAGACAGGTTATTCCAGCAGAATAATAATAACGGAACCAGGTCAGGTGAAATTCACACCGACAGGATGTTCCAACGGAATAATAAATGCGGAATAATAAATGATGGAACCAGGTCTGACGTATAGCACAGACAGGATATTCCGACAGAAATATAAAGACAGAATAGTAAATGGATGTCACCAAGTATAGGGTATTCCGCGTATACATGTTATTCCAACAGAATAACAATGAATGGAATAACGTAAGGATTTCACCAAGTATAGGGTATACCGCGTATACAGGTCATGTATAGGGTATGCCACTTTTACAGGTTATTCCAACAGAATAACAAAGAATGAAATAACATAAGTTCTCTTCAAGAAGAAAGAATAACACCCCTTACTTTATTAGGAGATTGAATACTACAGTAGTGTAGTAATCGAATTCTCTTCTTCTTTCTCTCTTATTCTCTCTATACTTTCTCTCTCTATAGATTGAATGAATTCGTGAAAAATAATGAAGCACTAGGCCTCTATTTATAGAAGATTTCTAGCTTAGCACTTGCCACGTGAAAAGGCAAGTGGCTTGACGACTGGTGATGTGAAAAGAAAAGTGGTTTGACGCCTGTAATGTGAAACGACAATTGGTTCGACGCCTGTAATGTGAAACGACAAGTGGTTCGACCCCTGTAATATGAAACGACAAGTGGTTTGACGTCTGGTAAAAGTAATTACTATTGACGAAAATAATTACTATTGACGAAGGTAATTACTATTGACGAAGGTAATTACTATTGACGAAGGTAATTACTATTGACGAAAATAATTACTATTGACGAAAGAGACTCTTAGATGACGACATATGGGCCCCCCCCATAAAATAACCAAACTTACCACAAACGTCACATAACAGACTCTTTATCAAAGATTGAATAAATATTACCATAAATTATTTTATTTTTAATCAACACATAATTAATCTTTCAACAATTATTAGTCATTTATAACTTGTCGTCTCAATTATTGATTTAATAATATAACATATTATACAGATGATACTGTGACAATAATTGAATCAATAATATAAAAGATATGATGCAGCAATTACTGTAGCCATAATTGAGTATAGCTAAGTGACTTCTCACGTAAGCATCAATAATCAATACCGTGTGCTACTATGCAACCACGTGTATTACTGTACTTTTACTACCGAGTAGTTCAACAGTTTTAACGGTAACACCTCCGCCGTTATTTTTATAGAAAGATAATTTTGTCATTTTCTAACTATGACAATACTTTCGTTGCGGGGTCCCACCAATGATTGTGTCGTCGTACGAATATTCCCCGACAAAAAGAATATTCTCCGACCAAACGAATATTTTATAACAACTTGCGTACTTTGCAAAATTTATAAATATTACCCACAACTATTATATCAAATTTATTCCATAATATTCAAAAATAATAATTATAGAAAATTCATCTTTATTTATAAAAACTGGGGTCTTACATTAAACATGTTATTTCTTGACTGAAATTTGATTATAGCTTGTAAAATCGCCCGTTTATGGATTTCGGTGAATTTCTGTTTAGAATTTGGAAAAACTTCCTTCTGCAAAGTTGTAGATAATGGAATTTTCTATGGAAAGTCTTGAGTTTTGAATTTTTCTGACAAAAGAGCTATTTATTATGAATTATTGAAGTTCTGAAGCTCCGAAATAATTAATTTTTGAAGTTTAAAATATTTTAATTAGGAAAAACGTTTTTTTTATGTTTTGGCATGTGTGGCTGATGTTGTGGGCTGATAAGTGGGCGTAGGAAGTTGTGGAAAAAAATATTATTAAATTAAATTTTTGTTTTGGTGTTCTAAGCATATTCTTATAAATAGGGTGCTTAGGTTAGAATTGAAAATTACATCAGAAACTGAAGTTTTCTCTCTATTTTTCTCTCTATACATTGAGCGTATTCTTGTGAGGATTTCAATACTTGGAGTATTGTTATACGGTGCAAGTTCCCTTCAGTACTATACACAGTATTCCAGCTAGAAGTACAAATCTTTCGAGGTAAGGGATGTTATTTTCTTCTTAAATGATATTACTTCTTCAATATCATTATGCTGAAATATTGGTTGGATCTTTTTATCAAATTTAGAACTTTTTCATGTCGGAGTTACTATTCATGAATTACTATTCATGAGTACTATTCACGAAGCATGATGATGTTTTTGTGAAATTTCTATCTTTTGGTGTTAGAGTTACTATTCACGTATACGACACTATTCACGAATACAACACTATTCACAGAAAAATTGAATTTTTATTTTTCGTCCAAAATATCTATTATGGATACTAGATTTGATTGTATCCATGTTTTGATTATTCTTGAATTTTACTACACTCTGGTTATTTATGAAGTATTTTTGAACTTGAATTGTTTAAAGTACGAATCCTTAATATTTGTTCTTTTGTTTCACTGGATTCGTTTTCTTTAAAATATTTTTTATCATCCTCAGTCCTAAATGATGATATAATTGAATATCTTTGGTCTGTAGTGCAAAGATGAATGATTTCTGATGAATATCTTTGGCCTGTAGTGCAAAGATGAACATGTGTTTTGATGAACATGACCAACTGATGAATATCTTTGGCCTGTAGTGCAAAGATGAAGATTTGATTACAAATATATATTGATTGATGTTACAGGGATAAAATAATGATGATAGACTGTTAAATTCATAGTTATTAGTAGATTTCATTCTCTACGTAACTCTTCTATGAATTATTATTTTCCGCTGCGAATATTGATCTAAAACTTGTTGTTTAGTGTATTATCTCAGATTTTTCCCTGTTGAATATTAACGATAATTTATTGTTTATTATCTTAGTCATAATATTCTTTACTGGGCTAGTTGAACTCACTCTTTTTCTTTTTGTTTCATTTTTCTTCTCAGGAGGCGAGAATGTAGCGAGTACGAGTCAGGGGATGTAATGATGGTTCTAGTGAGAGTTGTTTAGTAGTCCTCACCATTTTTGTAAAATAATGTATCAATAATTATGATGAGGATTTATTTGTATGTGGATATTGTCTAGATAGCAATATATGTATTTAAACTCTCAGTTTATATGTTGTAATAATAAAGTTATAGTTATTTCTGTACCATGTATTTGATAACTCAGAATGGGTGATGTATACTTGTTTTGGGGGTGTCACAGTTGGTATCAGAGCTTAGGGATATGATCTCTGGCGGAGATCAGGGAATAGAACAAGGAGGGGAGAGACGAGTAAATCATTCGCTAGTGTGTCCTACCTAAGCTTATTTGTTAGTTGGTCAGTATATAGGGATATTATGTGATATATTTATTTCCTTAATTAACCCTTGTTTTATGGTAGTATTTAAGAATGACAACCGAGAATGTTAACAGTGGAGTAAATGAGACCGTGAAGATGTCTGTACTTACCAACGAGGAGAACGTGCAACAGGCTGGCAACGTTCCTCCTGTGAACAACACTACTGATCAGACAATGAACGACGCAATGTTTAGAAGCTTTTGCAGTTCATACAAAATCAGACGAGGGAGACTCGTTTTTAAAATACAGGAGGAAATGATAGCAATTCACGGGTTGTCACAGCCAAGCAATTCAAAGAGTTGGGACCACCAGAATTCTGGGGAAAGCCGGACCCGATATTCGATGTTTTGGGATGCACGGAGGAGCAGAAGGTGCCATTCACCACCTTTATGTTCCGTAATGAGGTAGATTACTGGTGGGAGTCTGTGAAGCGCACCCATCCAGCCGCGCTCAGCATGTCTTGGGAGACAGTTCAGAAACTATTTAATGACAAATACTTTCCTGAAAGTGTTCATCATATGAAGGAAGTGGAGTTTATTAGACTGGAGCAGAATAACATGACGGTGTCCCAATACGAGGCGAAGTTCGCGGAGTTATCCAGGTTTGCACCTCATTTGGTGGAGAATAAGGAACGTATGATGCGGATGTTTCTGAGAGGTTTGAAACCCGGCATACGTCAGTATCTCATTTCTCATAAATTTTTTCTCTATTCAGATGTTGTCAACAGGGCTCAGTTGTTAAAACTAGATAACGAGTACGTTCAACCGAGGGACCATAACCAGGATCATACCAGAGATAGCAGTCAATAGAATAACGATAACCAGAGAAGAAAGAAAAAGATGGACAAAAATGGTAACCATTCTGGTGGTAGTCATGACCATGAAAATAGAAGAAGCGACTCGGGGGTAGATTTTAAAAAGAGGAGATTCAACAATGATAATGTGAAGACGTCAGCACCAGCAGCAACTGGCTCCAAGGGAGGAGAACGACCACCGGTCATATGCTATAAGTGCGGAAAAGAAAGACATATCAGTCCAAACTGCCCACAACAGTTTAAGGTATGTTATAAATACGGAACGGAAGGACATATCGCTCGAGATTGCACTGTAGCGAAACCTAGTTCAGCGTGGACGGTGACTCAAAAGGTTGTACCAGAAAAGTCAAAGTCCACGGTTCCTGGAAGTGCGTTTATTGTGATTGGTCAAAATGCGAGGAACCCAAACGAAGTGATTACAGGTAAGCTAATCATAAATTCTTACGAAGTTTATACCTTACTAGGTATTGGTGCTACCCATTCATTTATCTCTCCTGCTTGTGCTCAACGTTTAAACTTGACTCCGGAGAAATTAGACTTTGACCTATCTGTGGAAACTCCGTTAGGAGAAACTTTCATCACATCCACTGTTTATAAATCTTGTTTGATCCAAGTTGGCACCATCACCTTACCTGTTGACCTTATCTCTTTAAAGATGACTTTCATCACAATATATGCATGAGGATGATGACAATGATATAATAATTCAATAAAACAAGTTCAATAATAAATTTTAAAGATTTATAAGTTAATTTATCCTGAACTCAATAATGTCCAAATTATCAACATGATACTGCTTTGTGGAGTAAAATTCAAGAATGCTCAGAAGAATATTTCCATAAAAAGATACTGGATGAAGCACAAATATCAAGGATATTTAACTAATTTCATGGAGTATAGAAGTCAAAATTTTAACCAAATGAGTATCATAGAATATATGAAACTGCAATGGATTTTCACCAGCCATACGGTAATCCACGTAGACAGATCATTTCCACAATTTAATAAGAAATGAATACGAAGGGTCATTCACCATGCATGTGGTAATCCAGACAGACATGTTATTTCAACAGAATAATAAAGAATGGAATAACAGAAGAATTCACCATGTATGCGATAGACCGCACAGACAGGTTATTCCAACATAATAATAAATAATAGAACCAGGTCATACGTAAACGCACAGACAGGATATTCCAACAAAATAATAAATAATGAAACCAGGTCATGCGTAAACGCACAGACATGATATTCTAACAGAATAATAGAGAATGGAATAACAAAAGACTTCACCAGGCACTCGATAGACCGCACAGACAGGTTATTCCAACAGAATAATAAATAATGGAACAAGGTCATTTGTAATACACACAGATAGGATATTCCAACAGAATAATAAAGAATGGAATAACAGAAGAATTCCATCATGTATGCGATACTTCGCATAAACAGGTTATTCCAACAGAATAATAAGGAATGGAATAACAGAAGAATTTCACCATGTATGCGGTACTTCGCATTTACAGGTTATTCCAACATAATAATAAAGAATGTAATAACAAAAGTTCTTTTCATGAATACGAAAGAAATAATACCCTTTACCTTATAAAGAAGAGTACTCCGACGGGTAGGGCGGGGATATACTTGAAGAAAACTTGCACTACGCTCAAAGTTTCTTAAAACTTTAAACAAATACGCTCATGATTATAGAAGACAATTCTCTGAATTTCTGGTGTGATTTAAATTCTAACTAAGCATCCTATTTATAAAAAAAATATAGAGGATACTATGCAATAAAATATAATATATATATATATATATATATATATATATATTATTTAAACTCTAATAAAACAATTAACTTTATAAAAGTATTCTGTTTTATATAAAAAGATTTTACTATACAAATACTATGCACGTACTATGCAAATACTATGCATAATAAAATATATTATATTTTAATTATTGTCTAATAAAATAAATAACTTTATAAAAGTATTCTATTTTATATAAAAAGCTTTTTTGTTTTATTAAATTAATAATACTAATAAAACAAAATTTATAATATATATATATATATATATATATATATATATATATATATATATGAATTTCATGACTTCATAAAAAGACACCTCGATATATTTAACAACATTATTATAATTCACAATATTAATCGACTAGGTCGATCCCAAGAAAGAGAGGGCTTTCCAATAAGGATTTCTCCCTATTGGCGCGCAATTAGGTGACCAAATCTCTCCTTGGCAGAACTTCTAGACATCGTTAATATTGTAAATAATAATATTAATAACTTTGTTATCTCAATTATTAATAATATATAAAATATTGACAATAATTGAATCAAATAACGTGAGATTCTATACAACAATTACTGTAGCAATAATTGAACAAAACTGTGCGACTTCTCACGTAAGCATCAGTAATCAATACCGTGTGCTACTATGCAACCACGCGTATTACTGTACCTTTAACACCCGGTGTTTCAACAGTTAATGATAAAACTTCCGCCGTTATTTTCATAAAAATATTTTTGTCGTTTTCTCAATCCGACAATAATTCCATTGTGGGGTCCACCAATGATTGTGCCGTCGTACAAATATTCCCTGTTAAAACGAATATTTTCCGAACAATCGAATATTATATAACAACTTGCATACTTTTAAAAATTTCTAAATATTACCCACAACTATAACATTATATCAAATTTACTCCATAATATTTAAAAATGATATTTATTGAAAATTCATCTTTATTCATAAAAGTTGGGGTCATACAATAATACTCACAAAAATACGCTCGTTATTATAGAGAGAGAGAAAACTTCAGATTCTGGTGTGATTTTCAATTCTAACTAAGCACCATTTTTATAAAAAATGCCAGAACGCCAAAGCAGACTAAATTTAATAAAATAATATTTTCAAAAATTTTCACACACACCTCCTTGACCAAATTATTAGCACATCACTAGTGGGGTCCACTAATTTTAAAAAATTCTACAACAATAAAAAGTGGGGCCCACCCATATTTTTTATAAAAATATTTATTTTTAAAACTTCAATAATTCATAATAAATAGTCTTTTATCAAAAATAATACAAATTCTATGTCCATTTCATAGAAAATTTAATTCTCTACAATTTTGTAAAAGAAAGTTTTTCTAAATTCAAACAGAAAATGACCGAAATCAACATACGGATGATTTTTAATACATCTATTCTGATAAAATACTGATAAAATATCTCAACATTAATTTCTTTATTTATATTCACATAAAATAAATATTTTCTTATGATATAAATCAATAATTAATCATTCATAAATAATATTACAGAATCACAATAATGACAACAGGTCGTTCTCAAGAAAGAAAGGGATTTTTCGATAAGAATTTTTTCTTACTAGGTGCGCAATTAGGTGACCAAACCCCTTTTCTAAATAAAACTTTCTTAGACATTACCAATAATGCTATCTAATAATATTATTCAAATAATATGAATTATTGATATGATAATGGGAAATATTATGCAGTAAAAATTATTGAATTAACAATAATATAAAATATCAACGTAGCAATTATTGAATCAATAAAATAAAATATTGAACAATAATTACTGTAACAATTATTGAGTGGTGTCTTCTTACGTAAGAATCAATAATTCAAAAATACTATGCAATACCGTGTGATACTGTGCAACCACGCGTATTATTGTATTTTAACCATCAGGTATTCAACAGTGTTAACGGTAATAATTACGCCGTTACTTATAAAAACTCAAACTTGTCGTTTTTTTCATCTAACCGTTTTTCGTTATGGAGCCCACAAATGACTGCGCCGTCGCACGAATATTTTCCGACAACAAGAATATTCTACGACCAAACGAATATTCTCCGACAATAATGAATATTTTATAATCACTTGTTTATTTTGTAAAATTTGCACATGTCACCCATAACTAACCACATTATATCAAATTAAAACCTTACTATTTCAAAATAAATAATAGACGAAATTCAATTTTATTTATAAAAAGTTGGGGTCTTACAATTGATATTATATTTAATGTTATCAATCATTTCCTTAATACTTGTGCACAACTCTAAAATGACTTATATTAAGGAACAAAGGGAGTATTATTTATTTCAACTGTAATTTTAACATAATATAGTGTTTTAAGTATAATTTGGATACATATAAAAAACAGAGTTATACGTCTACTATAAAAATTACACTTGAAATAAATATTATACATTTTTTGGAATTCAAAAAAAAAATTGGACATATCTAATAATTCGGTCCCAAAAAAATGTCCCAGCACAAAGACCAGGAATAAAAGACACCCAATTGAAGAACTAAAGTTTTTAAATATTTTTTAATTATAATAATTAAATATTTATTTTTTATTATAAATAAAGAAACTCGAACTCAATTAAGTAAAACTCATGAATAATTTGTTTATTAATTTAACATATTTATAAATAATGGTATATGTAGATTTCTCATATTCTCTTTAAAATATATATATTTTTTTGATTTCTCTCTCTAAAATAATAAGTAAATAATTCCGTTTCCTCAAATCAAAATAATTGTTGTGTTTCTAATCCCGTTTCCATTTTCCGTTTCATCATGTTTATTAATTTAGAGTGCTTACTATTTAAGTCCAAGGAGAGCCGTAAAGGCTACAAAGTATTCATAGATCCCCAACCCATGAAATTTCTCTAGTTTGATGTAACGTGGTGTAAATGAAATAATTCAGTTCAATTTATACCATTTTCAATTTAACAACAAGTCTTACAAGTTAAAAAATATTATATTTACTAAAGGGTTTATTGAGAAAGTGAATATTTCAAAAATAGAAAATATAAAATTTTAAAGAGCGTGAAATCCTTTAAAAGTATAATAAATAAATTTTTAAATGATTACATTTTTTAAAATAAGTATATAATTGGGACTCAAGGGGTGTTTGATAAAACTTGATGAAATAGTTCTAAATGTTTAAGTAGTCTGAATGAAGCAGAATTTTGAATACTGAATGAAAAATATTGTTTGATAATTGACATGTCTGAAACATCTTAATAACAAGATTTTATTATTTTACCCCTCTAAAAAAAATTCAAAAATTATTGTAAATTTATTTAATATAATAATTAATATTATAAAAAATTAAATATAAATACTTAATTCAACAGCCATTCAGTCAAAAAAAAATTTAAAATTGACCATTCAACCCAAAAATCTGACCGATATAACTATTCAGACGATTTTTATTCAAAACAAAAGCATTGAATAACTGACCGATTCAGCCATTCAACTCTAAACAAACACCCTCTCAATTAAGGCCGTAAAATGAACAAACAGGTCAGGCTTATTTCGTACTCGCTCGACTAAAAGTTCGATTCGAGCTCGACTCGAAATATAAGTGAGTCAAGTATGAGCAAAGTTTAGAGTTCGATAAATTACTCAAATATTCTCAAATTGTAATTTTCTATTGATACTCGAATCATATTTGTTCGAAAAGTTCAAAATGCTCGAGCTCGACTTGGTAGGTAAATGAGTTTCAATCAAATTTTATTTTATACTCAATATATTTTTGGAACAAAATTTGAATAACTCAATATTCAACCCGATTCGTTTCATTTACACCCTTATCCTCAATGTGAATCTCATATCCACCCACTTATTAAGTAGGTGAATATGGCCCGGCCCATTTAGTAGTTTCCTATCATAAGCGTCAACTCAAACCTATTTAACATAGGTGAATATGAGTTATCCATTGACATTGGGTTTACAACCATTTTGCTGGTGTGGGTGAATATTAGTTATCCATTGGGTACACTCATTTTGCCGGATCTAGAACTAACTATTAGTCGTACATTTTAAAGCAAATGATATTTACATGTATATATTATATTAATAAATGTGTATATTATACTCCCTCCGTCCTATAGTTATAGGCTGATTTCTTTTGACACATAATTTAAGAAAATCAATTTAAGTGATAATTTTTAACAAAAATCTTCCACATATACCCCTTAATATGAAATTAATGAATAAATTAATTACTCCTTACTTACACTGAAACTCTCAACTTAATTAATCAACGTGTACTGACCATTAAAATAAAATTTTAACCAAAGATGAATTTTTAATCTACATAAACTTTCAATCAATCACAAAACGTTTATGTTATTCCAAATTCATTTATTGAGCCAAAAAAGTTAAATTCTTTTATTGAGAATACAACAACATTAAATGTGGTGATAAAAATGACATTGAATGTTGTTTCTTTAAAAAAAAATACTTATTGAATATTTATTATAAGGACATAAAAATAAAACAATGAACCAACTAAATTTTATAAATATTAAGTAGCCTGTATTTATGAATGGGGAATGATGATTCCAGTCAAATCTTCCACTTTTAAAGCAAATGTTGCATTACATGTGTACGGAATAAATAAATTATTAATTTTTTCTGCTAGTCTAATTTTTCTTGACAAGTAAGAAATTGCTTGCATTTTCGCCTGAGTGAGGCCACGTATAGCTGATGTGTCTTTAAAAAAAATCTTCAATATTTTGTTAATTTAAATTGTTTAAGGATAGAGTTGACAAAACATAAATAAAGATAAATCACTGTGTTCCGTCGAGAAATCCAACGAGTCCGCAATCCTTTCCCCTTCAATCTTTCATGACCTCCCAGAAAGGATAAACTTTTGGCCAATGTATTAGAACCCAATTTTTATTGTGGTTATTGTATTTTTTACCTGACACTATCGCAAAATTATATTTTAAAATAATTATCAAATAATCATTACTTTAATAACTTGATTATTCATATAAAAATATTTTTATAATTAATATATATATTTTTAAAACTGTTATTATTATTATTATTTAAAAATTACACTAGTACGGTGACCAAAAAGTTAACCAGCTCCCAAAACAAGCTCACCACACTTCATTTCTTTTTCTCTCTACTTAATTACTTGGAGCTGCAATATAAATATAAATAAAAGAGAATCTAGAGAGTCCATATTGACAAGAAAATTAATAAAAATTCTTCTTTCCTGGAAATATGCATTATTTTCCTGGGCAAGTGTTTGATAACTTGTTTGTGCATTGCGTATGGAGTCCATCTTCAACCTTCCAAATGAAATAATTTTATGGTGGTAAAGTGAGTAAACAAATTCATTGTGAATAAATAAATTTGTAAACATTGATTAAACAATGGTCAAAGAATTGGTGCATTTTCTATTGCCAAATCCAAGTATAAACCACATCTTGTAAACAAAAGAAATTATACTGGTGTCCAAGAATACAGCTTGTAAACAAGAAAATTTCCTGCAATAAAAGATAATTTAATGAACAAAGAAAAATGGATCAGATTTCTGAAGCAAATATATAACATAAACCCAAACACTTATAACTAAAGTATTAACAATTTGCATAATCGTTGAGAAACAGACAAGGATCAGATTTCTGGCTTGAATTTCTCAAAAAGAGAAAAATAGTAGCTCAGTAATTTCAGCTTCGATCATCTGGGGAAATAATCATCATATCCATCTCCGATATATTCACAAGCAAATTGCCACAAAATAACAAAAAAGAAAATAATAATATCACTGGAAATGGAATATCAAAAACTTATTTCAGCCAAATTTAATTAATTTATATATAAAAAAAAGCACTTTGAAAAATGGTATAAGATCTCGAGTAAAAAATTCAACCAGTGACAGTAGAATAAAAATACAACTTTTTTGGGAAAATAAGATGGATCAGAAATCTGGCTTGGATTTTCTCGAAGAGAAAAACAAAAGAGCGCTCAGTAATTTCAGCTTCGATCATCTGGGGAAATAATCATCACTTCCATCTTAATCATTACTATTGACAAATGAAAATAAAATTAAAAAAGAAAGAAAAAGGGATCAAATTTCTCCAGATCTGATAAAAACTACCACTCTAATAAGAGGGTTAATTAGTGAAAAAGATACAGAAACGGAGTACAGATATCGCGCCGACTCATACGTAACGCCCATTAATAAGGAACGCCAGTAATCAGTATTTCGACGCATGAGGACGAATTGAATTTATACAACAAAAAAGGGGTTTTGCTTAAAGTAATTCTAAAACCCTAAACCGATATCGCATATGTTCGGCTGATTTACGAAGGAGAATAAGGGTAGAGGGTTTAATATATAGCTGTATAAACCCTAATTCTAAGAGTGGCAGGCAGCTACAGATGGAAGGTCACGTGGTCGGGAGTCTCTCAGACACGTGATTTCCGCATGATTAAAAATGCTTTTCAGCCCACCTGGAGGCCCGAAATTAACATAAGGGCCAAGCCCACAGGGATTATGGCCTACGTTATAAATAATTTTTTGGGTAAATTACATATATTAGTACATTTTTAGAAATAATTATAAAAATCATACATCTATAAAATAATTACAAAAATATTATATTTTTCCATATTTATTTATAATATTAGTGCAATTAGGATTCCTTAATTTAAGGAATTAGTATTAATGGGCTGATATGGCAAATCGGGTGATTTTTTTTTTAAACGCGTGTTCCTATGTTGTTAAACCTTCTTTTTCTCTCAACTTCCATAATTTTCGTACTGGTATTTCTCTCTCTAAAATCTTTTTCTTCTTCTTCTTCTTCTTCATCTTCATCTTCATAGTTGTTAGACTAATTAACTAGATCTGCATACAAGGTTAATGAATATATTTCTTCTTCTTCTTCTTCTTCATCATAGTTGTTCGTACTGGGTGGCGTAATTTGGTTAATGAATATTGATCTCCTTCCATGATCTCTTTCCTTTATTTTTTTGATTGTTTTTTAATTTACTTTTGCTGCATTTGTTGATTCACAGGTTGTTCAAGTTAATGAAAAGAAGGTTTTGGATCAGAAAGCATACATGTTCTATTATCGAGATAATAGAAATTTTGCTTCAAACTTGCCTCTTGATGTTATTCGAAAAAAGATCATGGCGACAAATGTCATGGGAAGAAGCTCAAGTTCATAGCCATAAGATATTTTCAAACAATTTTTTTTAAAGGTGTGTCAATTTAAATTTTGTTGTTTTTACCATCATATAACTGTTTGGTTACTTCTGCATATATTCTGTTTACTGTTAACTTGGGATTCAGATACCATTTTTTTTTACCTTGATTTGATATTTTGGTTACTTTTTTATGTTGTTATGTTTACCATGTATTTGCTTAGTATACATGGTTGACTAAACTGGTTTTGGTGTACATGTTGTTTATGTATTGGTTACCATTAATATATGTTTTGGTTACTAACATATAACTGTTTGGTTACTTCATTAGTATATTTTTTGTTACTGTTAGCTTATAATTTGGATACCATTTTTTCCCCCTCAATTGGGATTTTGTTTACTTTTATATGTTATTTTGGTTACAATGTATTTGCTTAGTATACATTGGTTGACTAAACTGAGTTTGGTCTACATGTTGTTTAGTATACTAGACCAATTTCTGGGGGCTTGATGTAATGCTTCCATTGTAGCTACATTAAGCAATAAAAAATAGATACTATCATATAACTGTTTGGTTACTTCTGTATTATGTTTTGGTTACTGTTAGCTTGAGATTCGGATACCATGTTTGTTACTTTGAATTGGTATTTTGGTTACTTTTTTATGTTGTTATGGTTACCATGTATTTACTTAGTATACATGGTTGACTAAACTGGTTTTGGTGTACATGTAATTTATGTATTGGTTACCATTAAAACATGTTTTGGTTACTATCATATAAATATTTGTTTACTTCTTTAGTATGTTTTTGGTTACTGTTAGTTTCTGATTTGGATTCCATTTTTATTTCCTTGAGTTGGGATTTTGCTTACTGTTTTTTGTTGTTCTGGTTACCATATATTTGCTTAATATATGGGTTGACTAAACTTTGTTTGGTCTATATGTTATTTTTGTATTGGTTACCATTAATATATATTTTGGTTACTAACATATAACTGTTTGGTTACTCCATTAGTATATTTTTTGTTACTGTTAGCTTATGATTTGGATACCATTCTTTTTCTCTCAATTGAGATTTTGGTTACTTTCATATATTGTTTTGGTTACAATGTATTTGTTTTGTAAACTGTTTATGATATAAATATTGTTGATATCTGGTTACTAATGACTGTGTAAATCTAATTTTTTTTATTTGCAGTCATGGAATCTTTACTATGAGGAATGCAATAGAAAATTCATTAGAAAAGTTATATATTGGTGCGACATGGAAGTCCCCGACATTATTACCAAGAAATTGAACCCAAGACAGTTGAAGAAGTTTAAGGCATCATTAGTTTGTGGATGTATTATTTTTGTAAATAATAAACTCAAATCATAATAAACCATGTATTTACTTAGTATACATTGATGTATTATTTTTGTAAATTCCTTCAAATATATTCTACAAGGTTTATGCTATTCTATTTCTACTTTCATATCCACAAACACATCTTACATGTTCTGGTTACTTTCATATAACTATTTGGTTACTTCTTTATTATGTTTTGGTTACTGTTACCTTATGGTTTGGCTACTATTATTGTGTCCTCAATGTGGGATTTCAGATATTTTTATTTTTTTTATTCTGGCTAATATGTAATTGTTTAGTATACATGGATTGCCTAAACTGGGTTTCATTACATGATATTTCTGTTTTGGTTACCATTAAAACCTGTTCTGGTTACTATCATATAATTATATGGTTACTGTTTTATTATGTTACATTATGGTTACTGTTATTAGTAACCAGATAGTTACAAGTTTGTATCAGGACAAACATCAATTGTTAAATGTATATGTGTGAGTGTCCTATTTATCTACAAGCTTGTTAATAACCAGATAATTATCATAGATAGTTACAAGCTTGTATCAAAACTGTTATAAGCTTGTATCAAGACTGTTATAAAGTTTGTATATGTTTACTTTATATTAATAACTCATGATGGAATCAAAAATAAAAATATTAATCAACATCAATTTTGGTTACTGTACACCATAAAAAATGTTACCAACCATGTGGTTAATAGTTATTAGCAGTAAACAATTATATATTCCTGTAAATAATTAAATTTATTGTATTGGTTACTGTCAATCTCCATTGTCTAACAACTGAATAAACATTGTAAAGTAACCAAACCAATATTAGTCAGTAACCAAATTATATAATCTTAGTAATCAGAAAATAAACCAAATTTTTACATGCAATTTTGAATGCATAAATGATGGAATTTGACCAAAAAACCCTGCAGTTCACCAGCAAAGCTGGTGATTTTTGATTGTTGACCATTTTAAGTGCAAAAAATTTAAGAAAGGTAACCAATATAGTAATTCGTAGTAAACATAGATAACTATATGATTATAAATTTTAAACTCACATACCTCAGTATTTTATATCGAAGTTGATGTTGATCTTGTATTCAACAATCACTGTAGTATTTGGTTACTGAACTTGAAGGCGTTGTTGATTTTGTATGCTATAATTTCGATCTTAGAGATGCATCGTGACAACAGACTTTGTCTTCTCCGATTACGAGTTTAGTCGCGACAGGAGGCTTCGTCTTCTCCGATATCAGAGTTGTGTCGCGACAGAAGATCTTGACTTCTCCGATTGATTTGGCATTGACCTGTCTTCTCCGATTGATTTTGTCTTCTTCGATTGATTTTCTCAATTGCTTGAATTTAGGTGCAACTGGTTACAAATATGAAAGGAAAATAACTGACGTGTAGGAGTTAATGATACGTGATTTTAGGAATCCTAATATATTGTGTTTTGTTATTTTTATAATTATTTTGTGTGTGTTCTATTTTTGTAAATACTTTCTAATTGTTGTATATTAGTGTTAAGGACCCAAATTTTTTTAACTCAAACAATTTGTTACTATCTGTCCTATGAAAAAAGAGTTCCGGCGCAAATGTTTATGTTTCACAAAAATAGTACTCCTTATTAAGATTAAGACTGATTGTGGAAAAGAAGTCCTTTTAAGTGAGAGCAGGTCCTATGTTCCTAAATTCTCTGTCTTTCTTGTGTCTTCTTATTTAAATTTGGACACATGTCCTTTTATTTAATTTTAAAATTAATTAGTGTTAAGTAAGAAATTAGGTATCAAAATTTAAGTGGAGGGACACAGTGGGACAGAAAAATTGGGGACAGAGGATCTGCTCTCCCTTTAAGTAGATAGATTGATGAGGGGGGCACTTGATTATTTTTTCAAATATTAAGCTTTAAATAAGACTTTTTTTTAGACACAATAATATTTTGAATGATTTTAGGAGTCCTAAATTTTACCTAAATGCATATCTCAAATGTATATCTTGACACCGAATGTGATAAATTTTTGAAAGAATATGTTTAACCATGCTATTAGTAGTGTACATACTGCAGTTTGGTGCGGTTATAAGGTATAACTGTAATCAAAACGTATATTGTTATTATTATTAAAATAATCATAATCGCGGTTAATGAAATTGTTCGGTTACTAACGATTTCTGTTAATATTTTGTCGTTACGATTTTTTTTGGGTTACTACTATAAGACCCCAAATTTTATGAATAAAGATGATTTTTCTATAATTATCATTTTTGAATATTATGGAATGAATTTGTTATAATGTTATAGTTATGGGTAATATTTATAAATTTTGCTAAGTATGCAAGTTGTTATATTATATTCGATTGGTCGGAGAATATTCATTTTAGCAGAGAATATTCGTACAACGGCGCAATCATTGGTGGACCTCACAACAGAATTATTGTCGGATTGAGAAAACGACAAAAATATTTTTATGAAAATAACATTGGAAGTTTTACCGTTAATACTGTTGAATTACTCGGGATGTAAAAGTACAGTAGTATGCGTGGTTGAATAGTAGCATACGGTATTGATTATTGATGCTTACGTGAAAAGTCACTCAGTTATACTCAATTATTGCTACAGTAATTGCTGCATCATATCTCTCATATTATTGATTCGATTATTGTCATAGTATCATCTGCATAATATGTTATTTTATTAAATCAATAATGGAGACGGCAAAGTTATTCATATTTTTAAATTGCAGTATTTACAATGTCTAGAAGTTCTGTCAAAGAGAGGTATGGTCACCTAATTGCGCGCCAATAGGGAGAAATCCTTATTGGAAAGCTCCCTCTTTCCTAGGAACAACCTGGTTCATAAATATTATGAGTTATAATATTAATGATGAATGTTATTAAAATTGAAGTTGTGTTTGGAGTTGAATTTGGAGATGCGGACGTGATATTTAATTCCGGAATGATGAAATTAGTAAAAATAGTCTATAAACACAAAATTTTCTAGGATTAACTTTTTGGTCAAAAAGTCAACAGTTGACTTTTTCGGGAAAAGTCAAACTTTGAATTTTCAAAATTTATATTGTTGATAAAAATAGTTTCATTATGTTGGAATTATTTGTGTTAGTGAAAATTGACATTTATTTCGGTAAAAATTGATGTATGGAGGTTATATTGACCAATCGGGTATTTAACCGGATAAATGAGCAATTGATTGCTATTATTTCATATGATTATAACTATTTGTTCACATGTGTATACTATTGTTTCACATTCTTGTTACTATTAGGGGAGTTAGCGCAAGATTGATAATACTTGCATGACTAAGTTAAAAATGGAGGTATAGATGGAGGTACTATACTGTAATTCATATTTTCACATTTCTAGAACTATTGATTCACATAATTTACTATTGAATCACATTATTTACTATTAGAGGAGGTGGTGCAAGTTTGATAATACTTGCATGAGTAAATTAAAAATAAAGAAAAAGTTGGAGGTATTGTACTGTAATTTTTCGAGCCCCAAAACGTGCAATTATTGAAACTATATTTTTCTATAAATAGAAGCTCATTCTTTCTTCATTTCTCACCAATTCACTAAAGCTATAGAGCAATTATTAGAGAGAGAAATTGTAGAGAGAAAATCTGTAGAATAAGAGAAGTCTGCTACCTCACTACTCCTATATCCAGTTTCTTTCAAAGGTAAGTGGTATTATTTCTTTCTTTCGTCTTCATGAAGAGAACTTCTGTTATTCCATTCTTTATTATTATATTGGAATAACCTGTCTATGCGAAGTACTACATACTTGGTGAAATTCTTCTGTTATTCCATTCTTTATTATTCTGTTGGAATATCCTGTTTGTACGTTTTACGCCGGACATGGTTCCGTCTTTATTATTCTGTTGGAACATCCTGTATGTGCTTTACGCATGACCTGGTTCCGTCTTTATTATTCTATTGGAATATCCTGTCTGAGCGTTTTATGTCAGACCTGGTTTCGTATTTATTATTCTGTTGGAATATCTTATCTGTGCGTTTTACGCCGGACCTAGTTCCGTCTTTATTATTCTGTTGGAATAACCTGTTTGTACGGTCTGCCGCATGCTTGGTGATTTCTTTTGTTATTCCATTCCTTTATACTCAGTTGGTTAAAGTTTTGACTTCTATACTCCATGAAATTAGTGGAATATCCTTGATATTTGCACTTCATCCTGTATCTTTTCATGAAAATATTCTTTTGAGCATTCTTGAATTTGACTATACAATGACGTATCATGTTGACAATTTAGACGTTATTAGTTCTGGGATAAATTAATTCTTGAACTTGTTTTATTGTATTTTTATATCATTGTCATCATCCTCATGTTTATATTTTATTGAAAGTCATCTGTGGCATGTAGTGCATAGATGGAGTTGGTATGATTATGACTAGGGATTATTCGGTGCAATCATGACCGTAATGTTATAAATGATGTGGTAAAAGTCCTCATTGGCCCGTAGTGCATTGATGGACAGTTATTGGCATGATCATGACCATTAATGAATACACGAATGTCTTTGGCCCGTAGTGCATTGATGGACAGTTATTGGCATGATCATGACCATTAATGAATACACGAATGTCTTTGGCCCGTAGTGCATGGATAATTTATGGTCGTGATACTAAAGAATATCCTTGGCCGTAGTGCAGGAGTGATTCGATGATGTGGATTATTTATTAAGCTGAGTCTCAGCGATAAAAGTGATAAAAGTGATGAAAACCTTTTAAATCATAAAAGATAGTAGATTTTATTCTCTACTTGACTCTTTTAATAGATTGCTTGTTCCGCTGCAGTTAAACTTGATGTCTATTGTATTTTATCAGTTTAACATTGTTGTAGACTAATGATAATTTATTCTGCATAATCTTAGTCATAATATTTCTTGCTGGGCTAGTTGAGCTCACCCTTTCTTTCACTGTTATCTTCAGGAAACGAGAATATAGCTGGGACGAGTCGGGGAACAGAGTGATGGACCAGATGATAGTATTAGTAGTCCTCACTATTCTGTTAAATAGTGTGACAATAAATATAATGAGGACTTATTCTGAGAGTGGATATTATCTAGAAGACAGTATTTGTATTCAAACTCACAGTTTGTATTTTGTCGTATTTTACACGACAGTTGTATTATTAAGTTGTATTTGAATTTTGTATCATGTATTTGGCGACTCAAGATGGGTGATGTATACCTATTTTGGGGGCGTCACAACTACGCTACTCAAAGAATGAAATAAGTAAATAAGTAAACTAATAAAAAAAAAAGTTTAAAAGTACAAACCACAACTGTTATCCACAATTAATATCGTTACTAATGTATCTATGAAATTATTAGAGCTTATTTGACGCCCCCAAAATAGGTCCATTCCATCCAACCCATTCTGAGTCCTCAAATACATGGTACAGAAATAACTAAAACTTTATTATTACAACATATAAACTATCGTCGTCTAGACAATATCCACATACAAATAAATTCCCATCATAATTATTGATACATTATTTTATAAAAATGGTGAGGACTACTAAACAACTCTCTCTAGAACCATCATTACATCCCCCGACTAGTACTCGCTACATTCTCTTCTCCTGAGAAGAAAAAAAATAGAACAAGAAAAAGGGTGAGCTCAACTAGCCCAGTAAAGAATATTATGACTAAGATAATGTACAACAAATTATCCTTAGTCTTCAACAGAGAAAAATCTGATAGAATACAATAGACAACAAGTTTTAGATCAACAACTGCAGCAGAAACAACAATTCATTAGAAGAGTTAAGTAGAGAATAAAATCTACTAACATCTATCAATTTAAAAGTCCATCATCAATATTTTATCCCTGTAACATCAATCAATATATATCTTAAATCAAATCAAATATTCATCTTTGCACTACAGGCCAAAGATATTCATTAGTCGGTCATGTTCATCTCAACATCTGTTCATCTTTGCACTACGGGCCAAAGATATTCATCAATTGTACTCATGTTCATCTCAACACCTGTACATCTTTGCACTACGGGCCAAAGATATTCATAATAAAATCAATCATCTTTGCACTACAGGCCAAAGATATTCAGTAACACCATCATTTAGGACTGAGGATGATGAAAAATATTTTAAAGGAAACGAATCCAGTGAAACAAAATAACAAGTATTAAGGATTCGTACTTTAAACAATCTGAGTTCAAAAATACTTCATAAATAATCATACTAAAGTAAAATTCAAGAATGATCAAAACATGGATACAATCAAAGCTAGTATCCAGAATAGATATTTTGGATAAAAAGAAGAAATTTTATTTTTTCGGTGAATAGTGCCGTATTCGTGAATAGTGTCGTATACGTGAATAGTGCCGTATACGTAAATAGTAACTCCGACACCAAAAGTTCCAAATTTGATAAAAACTTCATATCAATATTTCAGCATAATGATATTGAAGAAATAATATCATTATAAAAAAATATCCCTTACCTCGAAAGACAGTACTTCTAGTTGAAACACCGGATATAGGCTATGACTTGAACTTGCACCGTATAGCAATACTCAAAGTATACTCAAAATACTTACAAGAATACGCTCGATAATATATAGAGAGAAAACTTCAGTTTCTGGTGTGATTTTCAATTCTAACCTAAGCACCTATTTATAGGAAATTGCTTAGAACACCAAAGCAGAAAATTTAATATAATAATAATATATATTTTCCAAAACCTCATACGTACACTTGCCAACTGAATTCAGCTCCTAATCACATGTTAAATGAGTTTCAAAAGTGAAAAAAATGTTTTTGTAATTAAAAATATTTTAAACTTCCAAAAATCAATTATTTTGGAACTTCAGAACTTCAATAATTCACAATAAATAGCTCTTTTGTCAGAAAATTTGAATCTCGCGTGTTTATATAGGAAATTTAATTTTCTACAACTTTGTAGAAGAAAGTTTTTTCAAATTCCAAACAGAAATTGACCAAAATCCACAAACGGACGATTTTATAGGCTATAATCAAATTTCGGTCAATAATTGTGTCTACCAACACACAAAATATGTGTTAAACATTTAATACCACAAAAATATTCTTCCTCCTCATATACTCATATATCCCACATTCATTATAAAAATATCACCGTTAATATATTATTAAAATAATATATTTAAATGAATTAATTTATCAGAAAAAGATAAAATATTAATTTTCAACAATTGTCACATCAAAAATTTTCTCCATCTATATCCACATAAAATCAATATTTTCCTCATCATATGAATCAATAATTAATTATTCACAAATAATATTACAGAATCACAATATTGACAACCAGGCAGTTCATAGGAAAGAGGGGGCTTTCCAATAAGGATCTCTCCTTACTGGCGCGCAATTAGGTGACCAAACCTCTCTTTAGACAGAACTTTCTAGACATTGCCAATAATGTTATCAAATAATATTATTCAGATAATATGAATTATTGCTTCGATAATGGAAATTACTGTGTAATGACAATTTATTGAAACAACAGTAATATAAAATATCAATGCAGCAATTATTGAATCAATAAAATAAAATACTGAATAGTAATTACTGTAATAATTATTGAGTAGTGCCTTCTTACGTAAGAATCAATAATTGGTGCAATATCGTGTGCTACTGTGCAACAACGCGTATTATTGTGTTTTAACCTCCGGGTATTCCAACAGTATTATCGGTAACAACTACGCCGTTATTTTATAAACAACTTATATTTGTCATTTTCTTCATCCAATCGCTTTCCGTTATGGGACCCACAAAAGACTGCGCCGTCGTACGAATATTTCCCGACAGTACGAATATTCCACGACCAAACGAATATTCCCCGACAACAATGAATAATTTATAACCACTTGCTTATTTGAAATATTTGCGTATTTTACCCATAACTAACCACATTAATCAAATTCACCCTTACTATTTCAAAAAAAATTAAATAAAGGAAATTCCTTTTCATTTAAAAAAATTTTCGGGGTCTTATAACCTCCTCTCCTTATGAAATTTCGTCCTCGAAATTGACGTACGTAACTGGTGTTTCAAAAAGATGAGAATACCTCACTTTTCTTTCCGTTTCTAACTCCCAGGTCATTTCCTCAATAGCATGGTTTCTCCACAAAACTTTAATTTGTGGTATAACCTCGGTACATAGGACATGTTCTTTCCTATCCAAGATCTTGACAGGTACCTCCTCGTACGTTAAGTCTTCAGCTATCTCGTCCGTTTCTAACTTATTGACGTGGTTCGGGTCATCCACATATTTACGAAACATCGATACGTGAAAAACGTTATAAAAACGCGTCATACTTGGCGGTAAAACGAGTCTATAGGCTATAGTTCCTATTCTAACGAGAATTTCAAATGGATTAATAAATCGAAGGTTTGAGATTTCCCCACCTCACCTCACCGATTCTCGCTTTTGAAATAACAACTTCTTGCACCTCCTTCTTCAAATTCACCAGCTCCGGTGTGTAGCTTGAACAACTTTAACTTTATCGATTAAAGTCGATTATACTCGTATATCATCACGTGGGTACCTAGAGTTTTCATCTACATCTCTATTATTTTTAAATTATACGAAATTAGTCTTTGACAATATCGTACTCGTACGTGTATACGATATTCTACTCAACACGTCAGCTACCACGTTCGCTTTTCCAGGATGGCATGGTCAGAACATGTGCTGAAATGAGTGTCCTCTTGAGTTCTTTGAAGCTCTTCACACATTCCTTGCTCCATTCGAATTTTGTATCTCTACGAGTCAGCTGCGTTAATGGAATAGCGATTCGAGAATATCCTTCAACGAATCTCTGATAATAACCAACTAAGCATAGAAAGCTACATATTTTGATTACCGACTTAGGTTGTTCTCAACTGTGACTCATATCCCAACCTTGGATAGCACATTACAATGACACCTATCAATTTACTATCGCACAAATATGGCATCCCCTACGGAGAGTCTGGCTTCGGTGCATTCCACAAAGGAAGTCACCAGATAAAGGCTCGGGTACAAACTTCTACAGTTGAATTTTTAACTCCTGAAGTTCAATAGGAGCCATTCGATATGAGATTTTAGAAATGAGTTTTGTACCGGGTTCAAAGTCGATACAAAATTTAATATCACGCTCTGGGAATAGGCCAAGAAATTCTTCAGAAAATACGTCAGAAAATTCACTAACAACAGAAATATCATTCAAATCTGATGTACTTTTGTTCAAGTCCATGACATGGGCTAAGAAAACATGACATCCATTTTTCAATAAACGAATGACTTCATGGCTTGATATAAAAATGTTTGACTTCAATGGTTTGATTGCTTGAGTTCGAATATCAGGTTGCTTAGGAATATGAAAACTAACAACCTTACAAAAGCAATTAATTTTGGCATGATGAGTAGTTAACCTTAAAATCACATCAAAAGTAAATATCTCTATAGAAATAAGGTTAACAGGTAATGTGATAGTGCCAACTTGAATCAAGCAAGATTTCTAAACAACGGATGTAATAAAAGTTTCTACTAACGGAGTCTCCATAAATAGGTCAAAGTCTAATTTCTCCGTAGTCAAGTTCAAACGTTGAGCGCAAGTAAGAGATATAAAAGAATGGGTAGAACCGGTATCTAGTAAGGTATAAACTTCGCAAGAATTTATAATTAACTAACCCGTGCTAACTTCGTTCGGGTTCCTCGCATTTTGACCGGTCACGACAAATGCTCTTCCATGAACCGTTGACTTTGACTTTTCTGGGACATCCTTTTGAGTCACCATTCCCGCTGGACTGGGTTTCGATACCGTACAATCTCGAGCGATATGCCCTTCTTTTCCACAATTATAGCATACCTTAAACTGTTGTGGGCAGTTTGGGTTGATATGTCCCTCTTTCCCGCATTTGTAACATACGACCGGTGGTCTTTCTCCTCCCTTGGAACCAGTTGCTACTGGCACTGTCATCTTCATATGGTCGTTGTTAAATCTCCTCTTTTTAAAATCTCCTCCTGACTCGCTTCTTCTATTTTCATGGCCACGATTACCACCAGAGTGGTTACCGCCTTTGTCCATATTCTTCTTTCTCCGCTGGTTATCGTTATTCTGATGACTGCTATCTTCGGTATGATCCTTGTTATAGTCCATCGGTTGAACGTACTCGTTATCTCGCTCTAACAACTGAGCCCTGTTGACAACATCTGAATAGATAAAAAATTTATGAGAAATGAGATACTGACGTATGCCGGGTTTCAAACCTCTCAAAAACATTCGCGTCATACGTTCCTCATTCTCCACCAAATGAGGTGCAAACCTGGATAACTCCGCGAACTTCGCCTCGTACTGGGACACCGTCATGTTATTCTGCTCCAGTCTAATAAACTCCACTTCCTTCATATGACGAATACTTTCAGGGAAGTACTTGTCATTGAACTGTTTCTGAAATGTCTCCCATGACATGCTGAGTGCAGCTGGATGGGTACGCTTCACAGATTCCCACCAGTAATCTGCCTCGTTACGGAACATAAAAGTAGTGAATAGAACTTTCTGTTCCTCCGTACATCCCAAGACATCGAATATCTTGATAATTTGTTTGACCCACGTCTCCGCCTTAATCAGATCTGGCTTTCCCCAGAATTCTGGTGGTCCCAACTCTTTGAACTGCTTGGCTGTGACCACACGTGAATTGCTATCATTTCCTCCTGTATTTTGAACACGAGTCTCCCTCGTCTGGTTTTGCATGAACTGCAAAAAGCTCCTAAACATCCCGTCGTTCATCGTCTGCTCAGTGGTGTTGTTCACAGGAGGTACATTGCCAGCCTGTTGCACGTTTTCCTCATTGGTGAGTACAGAAGTCTCTACGGTCTCATTTACTCCACTGTTAACATTCTCAGTCGACATTCTCAAATACTGTCATAAAACAAGGGTTAATTAAGAAAATCAATATATCACATAATATCCCTATATAGTGACCAACTAACAAATAAGCTTAGGTAGGACACACTAGCGAAGGATTTACTCGTCTCTCCCCTCTTAGTTCTATTCCCCGATCTCCGCCAGAGATCAGATCCCTAAGCTCTGATACCAACTGTGACGCCCCCAAAATAGGTCCATTCCATCCAACCCATTCTGAGTCGCCAAATACATGGTACAGAAATAACTACAACTTTATTATTACAACATATAAACTATCGCCGTCTAGACAATATCCACATACAAATAAATTTCCATCATAATTATTGATACATTATTCTAAAAAAATGGTGAGGACTACTAAACAATTCTCTCTAGAACCATCATTACATCCCCCGACTCGTACTCGCTACATTCTCGTCTCCTGAGAAGAAAAAAAATAAAACAACAAGAAAAAGGGTGAGCCGTATAGTGCCGTATTCGTTAATAGTGCCGTATACGTGAATAGTGCCGTATACGTAAATAGTAACTCCGACACCAAAAGTTCCAAATTTGATAAAAACTTCAGATCAATATTTCAGCATAATGATATTGAAGAAATAATATCATTATAAAAAAAATATCTCTTACCTCGAAAGACAGTACTTCTAGTTGAAACACCGGATATAGGCTATGACTTGAACTTGCACCGTATAGCAATACTCAAAGTATACTCAAAATACTCACAAGAATACGCTCGATAATATAGAGAGAGAAAACTTCAGTTTCTGGTGTGATTTTCAATTCTAACCTAATCATCTATTTATAGGAAATTGCTTAGAACACCAAAGCAGAAAATTTAATATAATAATAATATATATTTTCCAAAACCTCATACGTACACTTGCCAACTGAATTCAGCTCCTAATCACATGTTAAATTAGTTTCAAAAATGAAAAAAAAAACATTTTTGTAATTAAAAATATTTTAAACTTCCAAAAATCAATTATTTTGGAACTTCAGAACTTCAATAATTCACAATAAATAGCTCTTTTGTCAGAAAATTTGAATCTCGCGTGTTTTTATAGGAAATTTAATTTTCTACAACTTTGTAGAAGAAAGTTTTTCCAAATTCCAAACAGAAATTTACCAAAATCCACAAACGGACGATTTTACAAGCTATAATCAAATTTCGGTTAATAATTGTGTCCACCAACACACAAAATATGTGTTAAACATTTAATACCACAAAAATTTTCTTCCTCCTCATATACTCATATATCCCATATTCATTATAAAAATATCACCGTTAATATATTATTAAAATAATATATTTAAATGAATTAATTTATTCAGAAAAAGATAAAATATTAATTTTCAACAATTGTCACATTAAAAATTTTCTCCATCTATATCCACATAAAATTAATATTTTCCTCATCATATAAATCAATAATTAATTATTCACAAATAATATTACAGAATCACAATATTGACAACCAGGCAGTTCCCAGGAAAGAGGGGGCTTTCCAATAAGGATCTCTCCTTACTGGCGCGCAATTAGGTGACCAAACCTCTCCTTAGATAGAACTTTCTAGACATTGCCAATAATGTTATCAAATAATATTATTCAGATAATATGAATTATTGCTTCGATAATGGAAAATACTGTGTAATGACAATTTATTGAAACAACAGTAATATAAAATATCAATGCAGCAATTATTGAATCAATAAAATAAAATACTGAATAGTAATTACTGTAACAATTATTGAGTAGTGTCTTCTTACGTAAGAATCAATAATTGGTGCAATACCGTGTGCTACTGTGCAACAACGCGTATTATTGTGTTTAAACCTCCGGATATTCCAACAGTATTAACGGTAACAACTACGCCGTTATTTTATAAATAACTTATATTTGTCGTTTTCTTCATCCAATCGCTTTCCGTTATGGGACCCACAAAAGACTGCGCCGTCGTACGAATATTCCCCGACAGTACGAATATTCCACGACCAAACGAATATTCCCCGACAACAATGAATATTTTATAACCATTTGCTTATTTGAAATATTTACGTATTTTACCCATAACTAACCACATTAATCAAATTCACCCTTACTATTTCAAAAAATAAATAAAGGAATTCCTTTTCATTTAAAAAAATTTTCGGGGTCTTACAGCTAACAAACATTTTTCTATATAAAAAAAATTATGAATACTCTTCAAAAATTTATTATACATGTATGATATGAATGAAAGAAAAGTTACATATACAAATAAAAAGTTAGCAAACACGTGGACAATTAATTTTTTTATGAAATTACAGTGACACCCCCAAAATAGGTCCATTCCATCCAACCCATTCTGAGTCGCAAAATACATGGTACAGAAATAACTACAACTTTATTAATACATTTGTCGTGGAAAATACGACAACACATAAACTGTGAGTTTAAATACAAATATTGTCATCTAGACAATATTCACACCCAAATAAATTCTCATTATAATTATTGATACACTATTTTATAGAATAGTGAGGACTACTAAACAACTATCTTGAACCATCACTCCACACCCCAACTAGTTCCCGCTATATTCTCGACTCCTGAGAAGAAAAAACGGAATAAAAAGAAAAAGAGTGAGCTCAACTAGCCCAGTAAAGAATATTATGACTAAGATAATGTACAACAAATTATCCTTAGTCTTCAATATGAAAAAATCTGATAGAATACAATAGACAACAAGTTTTAGATCAACAACTGCAGCGGAAACAACAATTCATTAGAAGAGTTAAGTAGAGAATGAAATCTAAATCTATGAATTTAAAAGTCTATCATCGATATTTTATCCCTGTAACATCAATCAATATATATCTTGAATCAAATAGTCATCTTTGCACTACAGGCCAAAGATATTAATCAGTCGGTCATGTTCATCTCAACACCTGTTCATCTTTGCACTACGAGCCAAAGATATTCATCAAGAAATCATTTATCTTTGCACTACAGGCCAAAGATATTCAGTTATATCATCATTTAGGACTGAGAATAATGAAAAAAATATTTTAAAGAAAATGAATCTAGTGAAACAAAAGAACAATATTAAGGATTCATATTTTAAACAATCCAAGTTCAAAAATACTCCATAATAAACTATTGTGGAGCAGAATTCAAAAAACTGAAGATCAAAACATAGATTCAATCAAAGATAGGAACCAAAATAGACAATCTTGAACACAGAAAAGAAAATTTAATTTTTCTGTGAATAGTATCGTATACGTGAATAGTAACTCCGACACTAAAAGGTAGAAATTCCATAAAAAAATCATCATGCTTCGTGAATAGTAACTCGTGAATAGTAACTCATGAATAGTAACCCCGACATAAAAAGATAAGAATTTCATAAGAACAATCTTACCAATATTCCGGTATAATGACACTGAAAGAAATAATATCATTTATAAAAAAAATAATATCCCTTACCTCAAAAGAATATTACTTCTGACTGGAATATCAGATGTAACGCTGAAGGAAACTTGCACCGTATAGCAACACTCAAGATATCAAAATACTCACAAGAATACGCTCGATAATATAGAGAGATAAAACTTCAGTTTCTGGTGTGATTTTTAATTCTAACATAAGCACCCTATTTATAGGAAAATGCTTAGAACACCAAAGCAGAAAATTTAATAAAATAATATATTTTTGATCAAATTTTCCTTAGCCCACCACATCAAAAACACATTTTCCCACACAAATTCACCAAAAATGAAAAACATATTTTAAACAATTTTGGTAACAAAATCAATTCAGACCCAATATTTCGGAATTTCAATAATTCATAATAAATAGCCCTTTTATCAGAAAAATTCAAATCCTATATCCATTCTATAGCAAATTTAATTCTCTACAACTTTGCGGAAGAAAGTTTTTCCAAATTCCAAACAGAAATTGACCGAAATTCACATACGGACGATTTTACATGCTATAATCAAATTTCAGTCAAAATAGGGTCCACCGACACACAAAACATGTGTTAAACATTTTTGTAACACACAAAATATGTGTTAAATATTTTTTGTAACAAAAATACTCTTCCTCCTCATTTATTCACATATTACACATTCATTGTAAAAATATCACTATTATTATATTATTAAAATATAATAATAATTTAAATAAATTATTTTATCAGAAAAGATAAAATATTAATTTTTAACAATTGTCACATTAAAAATTTTCTCCATCTATATCCATATAAAATGAATATTTTTCTTATCATATAAATCAATAATTAATTATTCACAAATAATATTACAGAATCATAATACTGACAACCAGGCAGTTCCCAGGAAAGAGAGGGATTTCCAATAAGGATTTCTCCTTACTGACGCGCAATTAGGTGACCAAACCTCTCCTTAGACAGAACTTTCTAGACATTGCCAATAATGTTATCTAATAATATTATTCCAATAATATGAATTATTGATCTGATAATGAAAAATACCGTGCAGTGACAATTATTGAAACAACAATAATATAAAATATCAATGTAGCAATTATTGAATCAATAATATAAAATATTGAATAGTAATTACTGTAACAATTATTGAGTAGTGCCTTCTTACGTAAGAATCAATAATTGGTGCAATACCGTGTGCTACTGTGTTTTAACCACCGAGTATTCCAACAGTATTAACGGTAACAACTACGTCGTTATTTATAAACAATTTATACTTGTCGTTTCTTTATCCAATCGCTTTCCGTTATGGAGCCCACACAAGGCTGCGTCGTCGTACGAATATTTCCCGACAACAAGAATATTCCACGACCAAACGAATATTCTCCAACAACAATGAATATTTTATAACCACTTGCTTATTTAAGATATTTGCGCATTTTACCCATAACTGACTACATTAATCAAATAAACCCTTACTATTTCAAAATAATAAATAAAGAAAATTCTATTTTTTTTAAAAAAAATTCGGGGTCTTACAATTACTTTATAGTATTAAGTTAGTAATCATATACTAAAGTTTATCATAATATATATATGACAATTATCCATAACATCTATTTGTTATGGATCAAAAATGAGTAAATATCATCTTTATCTTCCATTACATTTATGAGCAGATGAGATTAAAAAGCGCTCCCGTCCGTTAGTTATTCTAGCGGACTGGATTAAAATCATTTTTGGTCTATAATACCTCCATCTCAATGAGTTATGGTGGCAAAAAACTTAATCCATCCGCTAGAATCTAGCGGATGTAATGTAACACTGTAAATATTATGATGCAAAAAGCCAATCATTAGAAATCGGAACCAATTTTCTTTTACTATTTTTATAGAAAGAATTTGATAATTCAAAAATATCTGTGGAAAAGAAAGAGACAACTAACAAACACAAAAGAGTTGTCCACAGCTCTAACCCCCTAAGATTTCGAACACATTCACACAACTCAAACTAACATGCAAGAAGTTAATGCTTCACCACCATATAAATTTTCAAATAATATTAGAATACGTGACAACGAAAAAATGAATTTGCATTGACCACATTGTGTTTGCCAAAACCCGCTAAAAAGCAAAATTACGAAGTTATATATCACACCGCGATCTCAACCTCTCCAACTCTTATGACTGTTCAATTACCATCAACTGTTGAAGAATACATGAATCTAGTAACGTACACGAAAAGAATATAACAAAAGATGTCATTTTACAGCACTTGGCAAAGGAATATAAGGCATCAACTTGAAAATTGTTCGGAATATATGCCTTGGTTATAGACTAGAAACTACAGTCAACAACACTGTGTTGATGAGGGTGAGCTCAATGAGCACTCCCGTAGTCAGAGCCCTTGGTGGGATGCTTGCTTGAGCCCAAGAAACAACCACCTTTGGGATATCAAAGGCTTGAAGGAAAAACTCATTGAGCTTCCCATGATAACAGCTTCCCATTCAAGTTTCAAGTGGCATGCTCACATGGAAATAAAAAATCAAAATAAGTAAATCACAATACTAAGCCTAAGGTAGAAAACAAAAGGTAGAAACACAATTAAATGGGGTAGCTAGGGATTGAAAGGATGCTCTTTTTCACGTCCCTGCATTTTGACAAGGATAAGCCCCCACCATATAAACCTTTTAAAGTATTCATGTTGTTCATGTGTAAAGAGTTAAGATTAAAGATAAGATGGTTCAAATAGCATATAATGGGTAGCCATAGCATCCAAGTTGGAATAACATGCACTTTTAAACAAAGACAGAGAGAATAAATTAATTCATAAAAGAAAATTAGAAAATCATTAGACCAGAAATAAAAAGACTTTTCAAGTATCAATCAAGAAAAAACTAGCTCAAAACATGTCATTACAAAAACAAGAAGCAACACAAGTCGGATAACAACTTATAAGTCGACTTATATTTTAACTTATAAATCATATAAAATAGTCATTCCCTAACATGCCCATATTAGAAGTCAAAGAATTGAGATAGGACTCCCACTTTTGGACGGGGGAAGGAGAATAACTAAATCACATGGTACAGATAGAGATCCTAGTTTTGCAGGAAAGATGGAAGGAAAGAGAAAGGAATGTTCATTTGGGAGAAAGAAAGATGACATTTGCTTGCTTCCGACCGGGATATCTTCTTTTTCCCTATTTCAAATTCCTTTCTTTACCTCTTTCCTCACAAGAAAGAATGTTCTTTTTCCTCTTCTCACACTTGCACCCACCCTCCATCATTTCCTCTTAAACAAAGACGATATATTAGCCACCCCCCATTCCTATAAATGCCATGGACTATATCAGCATTTCTCAACAAGTTTACAGCTTTAGTTCTTCGGTTTATATACATCTTTCTTACTTTGCGAAAACACTCAAATTAATGGCTTCTACGCCAGTCTTAAAGCGGTCCGAGTCAGTGGTAGATACAATGCCGGAGGCCTTAAGGCAGAGCCGGTATCATATGAAGAGGAGCTTCAATAAGTACGTTGAACAGGGAAAGCGTTTGATGAAACTTCAGCATTTGATGTCTGAAATGGAGATAGTCATAGACGATAATGCCGAAAGAACTCAACTCATGGAGGGCTTGTTAGGCTACATTTTGTGCACCACTCAGGTCTAATTTCATTTTTTTTAATATTCAAATTTTATATGAAGATGATAGGTTTTAATGCTTGGTAAATGTTTGATTTTTATGTGAAATTTATAGGAGGCTGCTGTAGTGCCTCCACATGTTGCATTTGCCATTAGGCCAAATCCGGGGTTCTGGGAGTTTGTCAAAGTGAGCTCCATTGATCTATCTGTTGAGGGTATCACTGCTACGGACTACTTGAAATTCAAAGAAATGATCATTGATGAGAATTGGTATGTGATCAAATCAAAATCTAGCTCTTTCGGAATACCATTTGTTTACCTTTTTAAGCCTGATATATATATATATATATAAAACTGAAAATGCATTGGAACTTGATTTTGGAGCAATGGATTTGTATTCCAGGGCGAATGATGAAAATGCATTGGAACTTGATTTTGGAGCAATGGATTTCTCTACACCTCACCTGACTTTATCTTCATCAATTGGAAATGGGTTAAATTACATTACAAAGTTCCTAACTTCCAGGCTGAATGGTCAGATTGAGAAAGCACAACCTCTTGTGGATTACTTACTTTCACTAAATCATCAAGGACAAGTATGGGAACCAATTAAGAATATGCCTGCCAATGGAATTCATTTGATACATTAGACTTACAAAAGAACTCGATTTTAAATGGTTTTTTTGGTTCCAAATTTTGCAGAAACTCATGATTAATGATACCCTCAACACACCTCAAAAACTTCAAGGGGCACTAATAGTAGCTGAAGCAGCCCTCTCTTTACTACCCAATGATACACTTTATCCAAGCTTTGAGCCAAAGTGAATTTTCTTTTCTCTACATTTGTAAAGGCTGTTAAGTTGGACATCTAATACTTTTATACCAAAATTTTCACAGCTTTAAAGAATGGGGTTTTGAGAAGGGATGGGGGGATACTGCTGAAAGAGTTAAGGAGACGATGAGGTATCTTTCAGAGGTATTTCAAGCACCGGATTCATCAAGTATGGAGAAGTTCTTTAGCAGGGTTCCAACGACATTCAATGTTGTACTTTTCTCTGTCCATGGATATTTTGGCCAAGCAGATGTGCTCGGCTTGCCAGACACTGGAGGGCAGGTATATATGTCCTACAAACTCTTGATCATTGATGAAACAAAATGTCATTTTTGAGTAATAGATAAAACTATTTTTCCACAGGTGGTCTATGTTTTGGATCAAGTGGTAGCTTTGGAAGAGGAATTGCTCCTCAGAATTAAGCAACAAGGTCTTAATGTGAAGCCTCAGATTCTTGTGGTGAGTTTCATTTATATGACAGTGGAGTAGCAATAAGTTGAGGAAGATAATTGGACTGAAAATTTTAACTCGTACTTTTCTTGATTGCAACAGGTGACTCGACTTATCCCCGATGCTCAGGGGAATAAATGCAATCAAGAACTGGAGCCTGTGATCAAAACAAAGCATTCCCACATCCTTCGAGTGCCATTTAAGACAGAAAATGGAATCGTTCGTCAATGGATTTCTCGTTTTGACATTTATCCCTACCTTGAAAGGTTTACTCAGGTATGTGCTAATTAACCACCAAAGTTTGTTCCTTCAGGTACTTTTTTAAACAACTTATTCCCTAATGAATGTTATTTAAACTCAAAGTTCTGATGCTGTTAAATCAATAGGATGCCACAGAGAAAATCCTTGAACTAATGGAAGGGAAACCAGATCTTATCATTGGAAACTATACTGATGGAAATTTGGTGGCATCACTGATGGCCAACAAACTTGGAATAACCCTGGTAATTTAGGTCATCAGTTTGAGATAGTTTCCAGCACTGAAATAGTGAAATATGTTTCTTTTTTAAAAAAAGTTTCTAACCAAGAATGCCTTATAATATGAACCAGGGAACTATTGCACATGCTTTAGAGAAGACTAAGTATGAAGATTCAGATTTGAAATGGAAGGAATTAGACCCCAAGTATCACTTTTCATGCCAATTCACAGCTGATACAATTGCAATGAATGCTGCAGATTTCATCATCACTAGTACATACCAGGAAATTGCTGGAAGGTTCAAACATCTACTTTTACATTCCGTCCGCTCGCTCATAACCATAAGAGCAAGAAAAACTATTAAACACATTATAACATAAAGTACTCAACTAAATGTTCTTGAATTCATATGTTTCATATTTGCAGCAAAGATAGGCCAGGACAGTACGAAAGCCACACTGCATTTACGCTTCCGGGGATATATAGGGTTGTTTCTGGCATCAACATCTTTGATCCCAAATTCAACATTGCTTCTCCTGGGGCAGATCAATCAGTTTACTTCCCTTACACTGAGAAACAGAAGCGGTTCACAGCATTTCGTCCTGCCATCGAAGAACTACTTTTCAGTAAAGTTGAAAATGATCAGCACATGTAAGTGTTAGCCAGGACTTTCAAAAAACCAATCTTCCTTCTTTTTTTTTTGTCAAAATAATTTAACTTATTACCTTATAAATGTTTTCTGAAAACAGTGGATACCTAGAGGATAAAAGGAAACCTATAATCTTCTCAATGGCAAGGCTTGATACTGTCAAAAACATCAGTGGACTAACTGAGTGGTTTGGAAAGAACAAGAGGCTGAGAAACTTGGTTAATCTTGTCGTTGTCGCGGGTTTCTTTGACCCTTCAAAATCAAAAGATAGAGAAGAAATTGCTGAAATAAAGAAGATGCACATGTTGATAGAAAAATACCAACTTAAGGGTCAGCTCAGATACAAACAGACAAGAACCGAAACAGTGAGCTATACCGGTACATTGCTGATACAAAGGGAGCATTTGTGCAGCCTGCACTTTATGAAGCATTTGGGCTTACTGTCATTGAGGCAATGAACTGTGGATTACCAACGTTCGCAACAAATCAGGGAGGTCCAGCTGAGATCATCATTGATGGGGTTTCGGGCTACCATATTGATCCCAACAACGGAGACGAATCAAGCAACAAGATTGCTAATTTTTTCCAGAAGTGTAAGGAGGATGCAGAATATTGGAACAGGATTTCAGCAGCGGGATTAAACCGTATACACGAATGGTATGCAAAATCTTTAAAACAGAAGTAAGATATGTTCCATGCGAATTCTTTAAGCGACTGTTTTATGGGATTAATTTACAGCTACACATGGAAGATTTATGCAAACAAGGTGTTGAATATGGGAAGTATTTATAGCTTTTGGAGGCAAGTTTACAAGGACCAGAAGCTGGCAAAGCAAAGATACATTGAAATGTTCTATAATCTCCAATTTAGGAACTTGGTATGCTGCTACATTTAAACGCATTACCAAATAATTCTCCTGTCATTTTCAAATAAAGTTTGACGCGTTACTTCCAAGACGGAGAGATTGTGTTAAATTGTTAACTGTTTTCGTTGATACCATGCCATTACAGGTAAAAAAGGTGCCAAGAATTGTACCTCAACAAAAAGAAGTGCCAAAGGAAAATATCAAAACACAAGCGGTACCAAAACGCTCACAATCCCGGTTTCAGAAGTAAGAAACAGTATACTTTTCTACTAGTAATTTTCTGATTGTTCTTGTTTTGCTCAAGAAAATTTTACAGTTTAACTTCCAGGTTGTTTGGAGCTTGAGGAGGATTTACATGCCAAGCAGCTCGGCTCGGATTGTTTTAATATGAATTTTTATTCATCAATATAATTCACAACCTAAGAAGCTGGTTTTGATCAAGCAATTCTTTGGTTGTTTGTACCAGAAATAAGTCTTTATGCTGAGGCTCTATTTGTCTGATTACTAATTCTTCATTACATTCTGTGTGTGTATTAAATGGAATAAATAGGAGGATCATATGATACTGTGATTACTCAATTGTATGCATGCAAACGGCAAAAAGAACATAAATAAAATTGTACCTTTCTCTATTTTCTCTCTTTACTCCCATATAACTAACGTCTTCATATTTCTCTTAAATTTTTTTATACTCTCTCAGTCTATGAAAAAAGGAGTAGTATTTTTATTTATAGTAACAATTCGTATCAACTCCCGAGTCTAAATCATAATGTATTATGTAAAATTTATTTTAAGCAAACCTTTTCATGTTGAGTACTTCATTTCTGTATAAAAAATACTTTGTTTAAAAAATTAAGAACAAATAATCCATAAAACAACTCATCACTAATTAATCTCTTTCGGTCAAAAAAAATAAAAAAATAAAAAAAATAAAGACAAATTTTTTTTTGACAAAATTTATTGTGGTGTCTCACACATCACTAACTATCAAATTTTATTTTTTTTATTACTAAATGGATTGTTTGAAAAAGTTTATTGTTGTGTCTCACACAATTCTTAATATGCATATATAGGTTGAATTAATAAAAGAAACAAAAAATATTAGCAAAAAAAAGAAACTAAAACAGAAAATAGGTTAAACATACATCCAAACGCGCCCTTACAACAAGGAACAAAAATAGAGATATTTCCGTGCGAGCTAAGAGCATCTCCAGCAGATGGACTATCTGCTGGACTATATTTAGTCTACAGATGTCTTTTAGTCTTCTATTCTTCCAGCAGATAGACTATCATGTGGATTATCTCATGGACTATAATATAAAAAGATTAAAATAATTAATAAATTCAAAAAAACTTAAATATAATAAAAAATAATATAATACATAGGAGGACCACAATTTTCCATATTGTAACTATTTTTTTTATTTCAAATTATTGTTTTCTTTTTTTGTAGTTGCTTAATGTAATTTAATTATTATTTTTTATTATCCCTGTTCGTCTCTTCATCTCCTTCTTCAGATACCTTCTTCTACTTCATCTCATTCTTCACAAATCTCATCTCTTCTTCTTTTTTATTCTATCCTCTCCCCATTTAATAATATTAAAATTATAGCCATGAGATTTTGTTCATTGATTAGTCTTTTTGGATTGCCGGAAACATGGCTAGACTAAATATAGTCCATCTGATGGAGCAAAATCTGCTTCCTAGACTATATTTAGTCTATGATTTTCACCACTCCGGCCTGCTGGAGTTGCTCTAAGCGCGAGATTCATGGTTTCCGGTTCTCAAACGTTGTTCATCAACCAATTATTTCGTTAAGCAAAAATTCTACCAAAATGTTAAAGAAGACAGAGTGGGTAAAACAGAGAAGGGAAATTAATTTTCCAGGAGAATAAGAAATGTAATAATTTCCATTTTTTTCTTTTTTCTTTTTTCTAATTACTAATTATTCTAGTTTATTTTCTTTTTACCAGAAGTTTTTTCCATTCTCCAGGTTCCCATTCTCTCTCTAGAGAAACATATATGAAAGATGAGCCCTGGGTCCTCGGATGGAGCCAAGAAGAATTCCAAGAAACCCATATGTAAATTTTCTTTTCTTAGTCAAATCTTAGACTCTTTTTTGTTTCTCATTTCCTTTTTAAATTCTTTGCAAATATATTTTTTTATGTTTTATTGTATTTTCCCCAATCCATCACTGATTTTTATGTAAAAATACAGATTATGGCAATTTTTTTGTGTAGTTCTGCAATGCATGTTTAGAGTGTTTTAATGCTTGTGAAGATTTCACTTATTAATAACTTATCATCTGAATTTTGTCATTGTTATATGCTTATTTGCAAATTTGAAGGCCATACAACACAGATATGGTTATTGTTTGCCGGAAAAAAGATGATATTGGTTATGATGAACAATATACCCTATACTTTCAGGCAATCAAATGAAGTTCCTTATTATCAGTTTGTTTCTTTGCTCTAAGTTAATTGCCGTTGATGTGGGATATAATTTTTTTAGCATTTATTAGACAAGATAAACGGAATTTTAAATTAATTCTGACAAGGTCATGAAGTGATACAACACAGATAGAAAGCTTTTGAATGTAAAACACTTTACCAAGAGGTGTATGTTTAGTGCCAGTGAAAGTCCTGATGCTTTAGTGGAGGGGAACTTAAAGAATATTGAGGTTAAGAGAGGGAGCAGTAAAGAAAAGCAAGAAGAAGAAAAAGTATTAGAAAAGGAACATTAGATAGAAGAGGCTCGGAGAGTAGATAGTTAGTGGCAAAGTTTGACATTTCATTTCGTAAGAGATAAGGCCTTGTATGTATGGCAAAATCTGAAAGAAAAATATTATATGATGAACTTGCACAAACTTGAGTAAATTACCAATTCTAATATGATGAATTTGCATCATGAATGCTATTGTGTCTCGTTCTTGATTTGAATGCGGGTGTGCTCGAAGATAGGTGGATAAATACAGCTCCTTGAGAAAGTTTGATTGATCTCTGTTCCATGTTCCAGATTCTAGGTTTACACAGCAAGAGCTTCCAGCTTGGAAACCAATTTTAACACCAGGATGGGTATGATTGATTATATATTCGCTCAATCTCCTTACAAAATATAGAAAGTTATATTTAATGCTGATTAGTCTCTCTCTCTCTCTCATGATTTCAGGTCATTTCAATATTTATCCTTCTTGCCGTCGTCTTCATCCCTATTGGCCTCATTTCCTTCTCTGCTTCAGAGCATGTATCAAAAATCCTCTTATAATTGGCTTAGTGAAGATGTTTAGTCAGTATCTAATTAATATTTTATGTGATGGATCTTTTTGTTTGGCATGTAGGTGGAGGAAATTGTAGAACGATATGATATGGACTGCATTTCTTCCACTGATGAAAAGGATATACTTGAATATATTACAAATTCCAATACTAACAAAACCTGTACCAAGATATTAAAAGTTAGGCCAATTTCCCAATGCTGCTGTGTTTCTAATCTTTATTTTTTCTCACCTCTCTCTTTCTCTCTGTTTTTCCCCATCTTACGAACATTTACTTGGGCTGATTGTTTCTCAGGTTCAAAAGAAAATGAAAAGTCCTGTCTTCATATATTATCAGCTCGATAAATTCTACCAGAACCATCGTAGGTATTTGATGTACTTATTTTGATCATATACCTGAATTATGTTAGTTCTTTCCTTTTAAGGATTAAGGAAAAGGTTTGATGTCAGATTGAAACTCCTGCCTTATTGGTGGAAATTAGGGGTGTTTAATAGTCATACTTAATCTTGGACCACATTTTTATTTGAGAAACTAATCCAGCTAATTTTCTAGTAGAAACTGTGTACAAATACTTGTGTAAAGGCCGCCGCCTATGTCATAAGAATTTATCCACACCTATATAACTCTGTATGATAGAAGATGCTGAAAGTTATTTTACGAGACATAAACACATTGAACTAAATAAAGCTTTTAGTGTATGGCGGTCTTTTTTCCTCATTTTCTCATTTACAAGAAGTTGTTTAATAAGTTAGAAAAGCTGGCAACAGTTTCTCTGTCATTCTTGGTTCCAGCCTTTTGGATTTATGGGATTTATTATGATGCTTCTATCTGAAGCTTCACTATAAAATTTGTGAAAAATCTTTGTTTATTATATTTTAAATTTGAAATGGGCAGGCCTTTCTAGTTTGATTTTGAAACGTTATGGCTTGTCCAGTGATAAAGCAGCTTTATCTTGTTTTTAGTTTACAGGCTGCTCTGTGTGTTATGATTTATGACTTGGAGATGATTAAGTTCTTTTTTGGTGTAATGATTGACTCCTATCTGTTAGCAATGTAATGACGAATTCGATACTAGTAAATAAGTCTTAGAAGGAGAAAATGATGAGATGCAAATGTTGAGTTCCTGCCTTTTTGATTCTGTTATGTAGTTGATATTATTTTAAATGAACTTAAATCTTTGAAGTTAACTTCTGGCTTATGGTTATACAATACTCCCTCCATTCCAAAATATGGGATCAATATTAAGTTTTTGAAGTCAATTTTAGATATTTTCAAATTCAAAATTGACGTGATCCAAATTATGTAATAATGATTCATAGCTTGTGAGAGAGGGGCTTATTGAAAGTTTATTGAAGGGAAAATCAAAGTGAATATTCTGATTGATGAAGTTTATACGTGACCATTCTTTTTCCTCACAGTTTTGTGTTTCTTTTTACAAAAATGCTGCTGATTGGTTCATTGGGTTACTGAATAAATGCAATTGCCTTTTTTCTTTCTTCCAACGTTATCTATCACTCCTTTTTCCATCAATTACACTACCAGTACATATCTGAATTTAATCAATAAAGGATGCACTGCATTCAACATCTTAATGAAGTTGAATCTTCCCTCTTCTGAGTTGTGCTTATGTGTTTCCAGATATGTCAAAAGTAGAAGTGACAAACAATTACGCAACAAGGAATATGAAGATGAAACAAAGGAATGCTTCCCCTTGGCCAAAATTAATAATGATGACTCAAAGCCAATTGTTCCTTGTGGCCTCATTGCTTGGAGCTTGTTTAACGACACATATAAGTTTGCGGTGAATAATAAAGCTCTAGAAGTCGATAAAAAGGACATAGCGTGGAAAAGTGATAAACAATATAAATTTGGGTCCGAGGTTTTTCCGAAAAATTTCCAGACCGAAGGTATGATTGGGGGCCGAAAACTCAATGAGAGCATTCCTGTAAGTATACCTTTGTACTCTTTTAATCCTGGTATTTGAACTCATTATTCTTTCAAATAATAGCTGCTATTGGAGCACTATGATGTTAACAGAGTTTTCAGTTAAAATTACACCGCTTGGCTATTTATTTAGAAAGTGGGAAGTGATTTAAAGATAATATAAAGACTTACAAAGCACGACCTTGGCGTGTCTGATTTCCATGTGGATTCTTAATTTTCTTACTGTATTTTGCTTTTCTTTCACCAAAACTGGCGTTCACTTTTCCTATTTTTGGTTCATATGATGCATGTAACAGTTGAGCGAGCAAGATGATCTTATTGTTTGGATGCGAACTGCAGCATTTCCAACTTTCAGAAAGCTCTATGGGAAGATAACAGTTGATCTTGAAGCTAATAAAGACATAACAGTTGTAATACAGAACAACTTTAACACCTACGAATTTGGAGGCAAAAAGCTGCTGGTTCTTTCAACAACAAGTTGGATTGGTGGGAAAAACAGTTTCCTTGGGGTTGCATACCTTGCTGTTGGAGGATTCTGCTTATTAGTTGCAATAAGCTTCATACTATTGTATGTTACCAAGCCAAGGTGAGTGAAAGATTTCAAGCTTACTAATTTTCCCCTTTCTTTTGCATACTAACTTTCCTTATGAAACTTACAGAGAAATCCTTTTTCTAAACTGAGGATCGTGACACAGTTTTTTGTAAATCTAAAAAGGTTTTGAGTTTACTGAGTTATTATCCAGACTTTCATGGTCTCTTACATCCCGTGACTTACTATTTTCCGCCGCACATTTCCATCTAACCCTAGATAAAAACCCTTATCCATAAAATCTTATTTGAGATATTTGAAGATCAGTAAGATGCTGTTTTTTGGAGTAAGAGTGTTTAATGGGGCAAGATCTGATTTTTTTTCCAATTCTTTTTATTCTTCTACCTGTTTTTTTTTTGGTAAATTTTATTTATTATGTTCAGGGGCGGATTCAGGAATTTTTTCCAGTAGGGGCGGATTTTAACTAATTTTTTTTGTTGAAGTTAAATAAAGAAAATTTGAACTAATCATAATATTAATTAATAATAATAATGTTTACAAATTGCAATAAATATTTATAATCTAAATTAAAAAAGAAATTTCAAATAAAAAATATTTAGATACAATTTAGAAACTTCGGTTACTTGTCATAGTTCAATTTGAATGATTCCCCAAATGCTTGAAGCCTCAAACCAAATTTGTTTTTTATATTTAAACAAACTCATGAATTAATTTAAAGTATAAACCAATTTTAGTATCTTTTTATAAATTTCAAATAAGCCTCAAGATATCTTTTTTTATTATTCCATTTTGTGGGGTTTGTTTATTATAATTATTTTATTTGTCCTAAAAAAAGTTTAAAATGAGTAGTAGTAAATCAGTACTATAATGATTTACTGTTGCTTCTTTTGGGGCTTATTGTTTTGTAGCTTGTGCGTTTAAGAAAAATGATTGATTTTTCGTTTAACCACTTAGTTCTAATACTAGCAGTCAAATTTGGAAAATCATAAAACTACAAGTATTGAAAGAAATTTTGAAAAAATAGCACTAATTGTAGGAAAAAAATGCATACAGTTCTAATTTTTTATTTCAGTGCCCTATCTTTGTCTTGTTAGATAACACAACTCTCATTGAAACTCACATAAAGGAAAGAGGCTGAACTACATATAAAAACAATTTAACACAAATCCAATTATCGACACAGTTGTATCGTTTCATTTGAACACTAAAACTACCTGCTCATCCAATATTAACAACAACAACAATTGTACTCACCGGAAGTAACTCACAAGGTTACAACAAATTCAAATAAACTATCAAACAAAAAAAACCCTAATTAGTTACATCTTAAGTCCAAAATATAACAAATATATCAAATAAATTAAATTGGGTTTATCCCCAAGTTCCCAATTAACATCAAATTCAAACAAACTACAAATTTTAAATTATCAAATTACCTTCTAATATAGTTAATTTAGAAGCATAATAAATCTACGTTTGTCTATACTTGTATTTAGAATATGAATGAATTTTTTTGTGCCTCTTCAAGTTCAACTCTATCATTAATTTGTCCCCTTGAGTTTATTAACTTACATATTTGTCCTGCCACTATACCTATAAAAAAATCCTGCTTATGCTGCCCCCTGAACAGATCCGGCCCTGATTCTGTTTACACTAATAGCTTGGATCAATATTTTTGGACGTCTGAAGTTTGTTATACTTGCATTTGGGAATTTTGGTTTTAGTTTTAGGAGTCTGATTAATTATTTATACCTGTGGAAGAAGGTGTTTCTCCAGTTTATCATTTGGCCCTTTTTGTTGGAAAACTATAGTTTTTCTTTTGGGCCTAGTTAGAACTATCAAATATGGAGCAGGATAATTTTGATGAATTCCTCAAGTTTAATTATTTCACTTTGTTTTTACTTGAATCTTTGCTTGTATAACCATTTATCTATATTTTAGTGCTCTCTCTTTTCTTTTCTCTTCTTCTAATTTTACTTTAAATGTTGGACTTTTTGAGACTGATGTCTTTATTCAAATATACATTTGTGCGTGCGTGTGCTCTAGTGTTATATCATAGATCTTTTCATTGGGAAGAATTTCAAGCCTCAAAGTGAACTTCACACACGGTCACATCAACAAATCTGATAATTCTTCAGCAGTGTAAAATTTTAGTGACTGTTTACAAAAAATTGCTTCAGTTCTGTCCAACTATTCCGTATTTATTTTTAGTTTTTCCTTTATTTTGTCGTGATCAAAACATATTTAGCTGAAGGTGTCTCTTATTATCACTACAGGCCTCTTGGAGATCCAGCCTACTTGTCATGGAACAGAACTCCAGGCGGGCAAGATAACTAACAGTTTCTTCAATTACGTTCCGTCTAATCTGCTATTTCATGAATCATGATAAGTCATCATGTCATGCTTAGCCTCTCGGATATTTTTTCCTCCATAAAAGTGGTTTGGCCCTTTTGAGTTGCTAAGTGGATCTTCATGATTAAAGATGTCATTATATACATAAGAATGCTGTTAATTAAGTGGATGGAGATTTTTAACTGCAATGAGATCTATTCATTTGAATCTACCAAGGAAATACAACTAAGGAGATGTTTATAGTTAGTTTTTTTTTAATTCTTTATTTTGTAAGCAGAAACAAAGCCCGGATATTCTTATTTCAGAGTTCTTTAAATATATAAAAATTAATTCAGTTGAATTTTGAAAGCTGACAAAGATAACTTACTCTCTTCAATTCTGCTTATAGAATATATTTTTGCTACTAACTGGAAAAACTTGTTACTTGTGATTGTTCTTCTTGTTGAACGTTGAGTCATATATTGTAGAGTTTGGACAGCTGAAGTTCTTTGGTCATGTTGAAATAATTAAGTACATGTAGCCATTGATCCCACCTCTTGAGCCGGTGAACTGCAACCGTCTCTGGAATGAGGTCGTGTGAGCACCTTCCGTTTGTTCCCGGATAGTCATACATTGCTGGCTTATCAGAAAACCTGTTGCTAGCCTTTTTCCCCATATTCAACCATTTTCCGACTAGCTTATCCTCCGGTCCAAACGTATCATTTGCCGGAATTTCAGATTTTGCTATCCATTCAACAAGGTCCCAAGATAGTGCAAATCCCATTCCCGACATGTAATGGACAAAGGGATTCATGCTAGGACAAGGAACTACAAATCCGTAGTACAAATCTAACCTTGGTAGAGCCGAGAGTGACAATGCCAAAGGTGCTAGCCTGAGGAAAACATCGTCGTCAGCCTTCATGACATAGTTGTACTGGTAGGAAAGGATTCGGGGGAGTGAAGAGAAGTAGGTGTAAGTCTTGCCGCTGTTCATATTTTCTGAACAATTTAGGATGATAATGTCGTTGAAACGTAGTATTTCTAGAGAAATGAGCACCCTTTGCTCGGGCTTGGTGAGGTTGCAAAATACAAACTTGACGTCGATTTTGGCTATGGGGGAGGATTGTATTCCGTAAACGAGGCGGAGGAAATGGCGGCGATCGTAGTTGTCCGCACGGGTTAGAATTCCGATTAAGAGGCTGAACTGGAGTTTTGAATGAGGTGAGTTGTGGAGGGTGGTGGCATAGTTAGAGGAAGATTGTAAAGGTGTTTTTACATTAACGTTGAATATGATGATGAGAAGAAGAGTTAGGGATGGCAAAGTGGCAAGAATTTGCCGCCGTCGGGGCATTTTATGGTAGATATTTACATGCACAAATACTTTTGCAGTGATGTTCATCTAGATTAGGCAAGGAGGATGAAGACGGCTAGTAATTGTGGGGTAATATGAGTGGTGAATCTCATGACTTTCTGTATTCTTGGCTACTCTTTTAGCATCCTTCATTTTTAATGCTTTTAAACACACTTTGTTACCCATGTGAATAAAGTATTTGAAGATGGGTCTTCCTCGTGCTTAGTTGTGAGGTGTGTATGTGAGTGCTTTTGAATGTGAAGACTGCATTTTGATTGCACACAAGGTCACAATTCTCTTGATGCTTGAGAATTTGTTTTAGTTACATAGTTTCTAAAAAGAAGCATCCATGTTGCTCTTAAAGAGTGTAATTTTATCAAACACGTTAACATACAGTGCCTCTATCCCATAAAAAGAGTCTACTTTAAAATCAATTTGCGAAACCTTATAATTTAAATTAATATTTAAAAACAACAAATTTAAATTAATATTTGTTCTAAGCGCTTACAGTTACATTTGGGGTTGTTTAAATAGTTAGTCTTGATCATAATTCCTGTAAGGCCAACACAGCTTTTGTCCGTATGAATATGAATTTTTAGGATAGAGAAAATCAGAAATCATTGTAAAGAAGTTTATTCAACAGTCTACAATGGTGGGTTCCAAAGCTGTGGAAATATCCCTATCACACATCCCGGGGCTGATTTTTGTTATTCCTTCTTCCTGCATTGTTGTTCAACATATTTCAGGATTGCTAATTAATCATTACTCTTAGAACAAATGAAAAGCTAACTAACCTTTACGAGATTCCTGAAATATGTTGTTGTGTAATTTCCAGTAGGGAACAAAGTTTCAGTAATGTCTGCCAGAACCAGTTGGGGCTGGGAAACTGCTCCATCATACCAATCTTGAGCCCCATTGAAAAGAAACAAAGAACACAAGGAAACAGAACAGTGTTCACACTCATAAATTTAATGAGTAATTTTCGTGAAATTAAGAACATAAAGCAACATCATTTATGTGTATGTGTATGCATACCCTACTTTTTGTAAAAAGGATTATAACGCAGTAATATTGAGAAGCCATGACGGGACGGAACAAAAAATACCAAGAGCAGTAGAACTGTGCATTCTTTTATCGTATCTCCATAAGCTCTGCTTTGTAAGGAAGGCACAACATGATTGGTCTTCAACTTTAATGTTTTGGAGAAAGGTGGAGATGTTATATCCCAACGGATCCGAAGTATAAGTTTCATCAATAACTACATCCACAGTCTTGCAAAGAAATGGAATCATAATTACTATTATGTCTTGAATGGATTATTACAAGTAAAACATGATTTTTCACATAATGTTCTACATATGAGTTCAATATGTCAAAAAGAAAAATAAAATTCAATTATGTGCAAACTTTGTTAGAGTACAGTTTCAAAGGACTTAATTAATTTAGGGAATGAAATAACGCGGAATATTTGCTGAATTAACTTACACATAAAATGGCATGAAATTCCTCACAGTCATCAGGAATAGAGACGTTATAGGTAACTTTGTTGATCGATTTGTCTATGTTCTCTCCACCTGCATCTTCCACATACTGCAAATCCAAGTTTAAATATATGCATATGAAGCTGATTAATATTATGACATACATCCCCCAACAGCCTTAATTCTTAGCCATCTCTTTGGTGTAGGATTATTTGCATTTAATGAAAGGTGCGAAATGGGCATGTTAGATGATAAAATATTAGCATCACTCGATGAAATGCCATGTATTTTGAATTGTAGAAGTTATAAAGTTTAATTTTACTTCCATTGGGGCCAGGGTAAGGATTACACAAAAATTCCCAATAAAATTGGTACCTTTAACTTGTACGTATCCTTTGTAAATGACCACTCACCCTGCAAAACGAACAAAGAATGTGAGGAGCAAGCATGAATTAGTTTTCCACAAGTAAATATTTTATATGTCGATCTCCAGTGTTAGGTGAAAGATAAACATTGCAACCCTGTAAATGTCATTATATGAAGCCCCTTGTTATTTTACCATGTTTTTGGACATGCAAAAACACTTGAAATCCCAGGCAGTACAATGGCATCTCCGTACGTGGGCGCATGGAGCAAACCATAATTTTAATCTTCTTGTATCATTCAAGATTACTTATAATTCATGTAGAGATTTGAAATCAAAACCAAATGTGGAAATTTTAACTTATTTTGTTCTACGGGCTGAAAATAATCCATGGTTCTGACTGTTCTGCCTTCACCAGGATAAAAGAAGTTGTTAATGAGAGAAGAATGAAGGTTGATCGGTTGACTTGATACAGATACAGTAGTCGTCAGGGTAGATTTAACGAACTCTTGAAAGGAAGAATAACTGGAGGGCAAATTATCTTTGCGCATATATATCCAAAGTATATGTACACATACATCATTGTAATCCAACCAAGCAACGACTGGTTTGAATGATGCTGTCTTGCTGGCAGCAGCTTTAACCAAGCACATATAGTTGGCTTTCACCTGCAACACATTTTAGTTCCAGAGTTATAAAAAAAAATCCAAGCTCAGATAACCAAAGAGAACAATATAAATTATATTGAATTACATGTTATGTATTACTCCGCCATCTGGAAATAATAGTCCCATTTAACTTTTTCACTCTTTTGGACGGAGTACTAAATACGATAATGGTATGCTTTACTCACTGCATCGTAGACTTGGTTTGCTCTGACTTCCATATTAGCAAAAACTCCCATGTACTTGATCCACTCTGCTCGCTGCAATTTGAAGGGTAATACCGATTAGTAAATAATTTGACAATAGAAAAAACATTATTTCTTCTAGTTAAGTAAGTACATGTGCATGCTTGAATATGTGCCATGCCCATTAATTAACACAAAAATGAAATGAATACTAATATCCAAGGAGTTTAACTAATTTATGAAGATTGTGGATGTACCTGGAGAGGAGTGTTTTCACCGTTGGGGAGGAAAGTTGCAAAGTTGCAGGACTGAGCTTGATCAGTGTCACTAATAAAGTGTGCTGCAAATTGGGTAAGCTGGTTTGTCTCACTCTTGTTTACCGTCGCTATTGTTCCATCACTGTATAATTTTAGTACGCATTCTGAAGCCACCAAATCTGGTGATGTGATTCCCTTTAAACTTTCTAATAGACCTAGAAGCTGTCCACATGAAGGTCGTATACCGATAATAATTAATTATTAAGCTCAAAACCAAACTTGTACAATCTATTACACCTATCCTACAATTTCCCCCAATACACTTTTAGCGACAAATTATATTGTGTCGCTAGTTGTGTGTTGGGGAGAAATTTGGAGGATAAATATAATGAAGAGGATCCTAATCCGTTTTCTCTCATAAGTGATGAGTTTTATACTCCACTTTTTTCTCCTACTACTACTTTTCTTTTCTTTTCTTTTTTTTATATGGTTTGGGAGGGGCAGGATTAATATGATCGGGCAATTTTTGACTAGTAACAAACAGTTTAACTTATAAACATAATGACTTACAGAGACCAGCAATCCTCACCTCGAAGAAAGAAACTGTAAATTTAAAGGAAAGAATGAAATCAATGAATACTCATCATCAAGATTAGACCTATACTATTGATGTCATGAATGTAACAGATTCATGGGCTAAGGATAGACATTATAAAAAGGATTGATAAAAACTACTTTTACCTGGGAAAAAATTGGTATCAACTGAATAGTTTGACAATGGGATGACAAAAGATTTGATTCTTGTTGTGCAATACTTGGTCCTAGCCGCCATTCTTGAAGTATTCTGCAACAACAAAAATTGTTATAAAATTTTGAATTTTATTTTAGATACAGAATGTCTAACTTAGATATTTTTCACTGGAAAACTTGTTCATTGTAAAATAGGTTACAATCAAAACATGTTCTTCAAAATTTTCTGTCTTGGCACTTCGAATGTATTCTTGGAAACTTTTTTAGTAAAATCTCCACGTGCAGTAAACCAGAATTTAAACTTTAAATGAGTTTATTCTTCCATCCAATTTGAAAAATTTTGTATCTACATGAAACTGAAAAAAAAATCATCCTCATTAACAAAATCTGTTGTTTACTTGCTACAAAAAGTTCTCTTAGTGATTTTAACAAACACCTTGATCGCAACTTTTAAGAGGTCAAATTTAACACCAGAGGAAGTATCCCACCATTTCCCTAATCATGCATCATCTACCTCACAAAACATGCTTTCAACCATTCTCATTATCATACATGAACAGGAGGAGTTTATTAAACTCCCTCAGAATTTTCTCAGGAGCCGTATTCATCACTAGAAATTCTCGACAGTAGTAATGAATATCGTTAATTGTTATGGCTCAGGAGTCGTGACAGTCTCTACTGTCTACACTTAGCCGCATGGTGTCTTGAGGGTAGAAAGCCCAATCTTTTGGCTCTAAGTTTGTCGAATTAATTTGAATTTAAGAAGCTCTATAAGATCCCGGCCCAGGTGGGCATAAGTGATACGTGTAACACTCCAATCTCACATATAAAAAATTAAGTTATTAACAATAGGACATTCAGTCTATGGTGAGTTAAGATGACACAAGAAGATACTATTGGGTCAATGATTTAAGGTCTTATTTGGATAGATTTGATTTGATTCATACTTAAGATTTGACCCAAATTATTTCATATAGTATTAAAGGAGAGAGGTCCAGAGGTTAGACTCGGGATTTGACCAGAAAATTACTAAGAAAATGCTCTTAAATTAGTGTCACATTAAGAATATATATTAGGTCTAGAGGCTGGACTCGGGGTTTGACTCGTATTTTGTCCATGTCTTCATCTTTATGATTTCTTAAATTAGTGTCACATCAACTATGACATCTAAATAGTGATAATCCAGTCAAATTAAACCGGCGTTATATGAACTTGTGACTTGCATGAGTTGTCAAAATGGGACCTAAACGTTAACAAGGTAGTGCTACTAGTTTCTCTTAACTTATACACCCGTGACTCCAATATACCCCAATCAACAAAGATATTTGGGCTGAAATAAATATCTCAATTAATTTCTCATGTTTGACCCTCTAACAAGTTCCCAATCTTCCATTCTTAGTTTGATAATTTCATGTTCGATCGACTCTTGTTGTGGGATTTTTTTAGAAGCGTTCAAAAAAAGAAAAATATTACAAGTTTCGAAAGATATGATCGATTTGTGAGCTTCAATATGAGATTCGGTTATTTCATTATAAAGTTGTATAATTTTTTATTGCATTCGTTAATTATAACGAATGTTTCATTTGCTGGTCCACGAACAGGGAGTTAGGGTTAAAATTAATGTCACATTTGCTATAATTAGTAAAACAATTAACAAAAAACTATATATAGAAGTAGTATGTGCATGGTGTGATAACTTAATTCGTTTTAACAGGACGGATCCCTCAAAATGATCCCATCTTGTATGTTTGTGTGGGGAAAGAATTAGCTAGTACGTAGATAGATAGGTGCATGGGTACCTGACTGAGAAGATAGCTCTTGCCATCTAAGCCGTTCTTGATGACTTTGAAGGTCTGGCCATAGAATATCTGAAAATATGCTGCATCTTCCACCTTTGAAATGTCGCCCACTTTCACCGTACTACTAGCACCATTTGCACCCGGAAACACTATTCCACAAGTACCGTACAACCAAAACAAGATTTGCAGAAGAAACAATACAAATCTCTGAAAATAAATTATATCTGATGGTGAAGAATTCGACATGGTACTATATATATAATACTGAATGAATGAATAATATATATATATATATATATATATGATCTGATTTTAAACCCTTTTACTAATTAGCTAACTTAATTGGTACTAGTAGTAGTAATAGCTCCAGCTTCTACTAGTTAGCTAGTAATTAACCATATAATGGCTTATTCGCATGTATGCAGTAGAGGCAAGGGAAGATAAAGTTGGCTAGCTAGAGCTTAGATATTTTTATGTTAGTTGCTTTCATTTCCTCCATACCTCTACATACATATAGAGAGAGAGAATGGATTGCAGCCTTACTTTAAGATGGGATGGGATGGGATGGCTAGCTAGCTATGATCAAAATAAAAATTGTTGTTTTAATTAGAAATGTATGTATGTATAACAATACATTCTTAATTAATATTATAATAAATTTTATAAATAAAAAATATTATTAAAGATCTGATATATATCCGAGTGAGTGTTTGGTTATTAGTGGGTAAAAGCTAGAAATCTGACCCGTGATCACCAGAGGCCAATTGTTTTGGCTTATTTGTCATCTTCTTCTCATCTATATGCATGTATATATGATATGCTCTTTCTTTCTTTCTTTCTTTCTTTCTTTTAGCAGTAGTAGTATTTTTCTGTTTTCCCCACTCACCGTCACCGGTCATGTGCTGTGCACCACCACCACCGCTAGCTCTCACATGCATTATATTATACATTTGTTTGTTTCTCCCTAGCTCTAGCTACCTACCTACCCCTCACCTCACACATGTAATTTACTCCAATATTCATGTACTGCCCTGCCCATGACCTCTTGTTTCTTATTTATTTTTTTATTATTAAAAATAAGTTCATAAACTTTGGTTATGAATTAGGTACATTACACATATACAGAATAGTATTATTCCCCTTTTTGGTTAGGCATGTTCCGGGTTCATCCACTTATATTAAGCTACTAGCTGGGTCCCGGCACTGTATAGACAGTGAGATTTATCTTAAATTTTAAACGGCTCAGATGATTTATTGAGTGAGTGATAAATTCAAAATCATTTGTATTTTATCAGATAAATAGAGAGATGTATTTTATTAGATAGATGTATGGACGGTGGGATTTATCCCAAATTTTGGACGACCAAGATGATTTATTGAGTGAGCGGGAAATTCAAAATCATTTATATTTTATTAGATAGATTTATTAGATATATGTTTGGACGGTGGGATTTATCCTAAACTTTGGACGGCCAAGATGATTTATTGAATGAGCGGAAAATTCAAAATCATTTGTATTTTATTAGATAGATTTGTTCACGGGCTATACACACTAGTAGTCTAGCTAGTACTCATAGGCTAAAATAAAAGTGCAAGTCCCCAGCATTATCTACCTGTCTACGAGGTTTCTCTACAAATTTAGTGTAATTGGGTCACTCTTTTTTTTTTTTTACTCTTTCACCCTTATAAATTTAGACATATTATAATTTTATCCTTTTTAATGTTATTTTTTTTATATCTTTCTATATACTCCTCTAAATTTTATAAATTTCTTATTTTACCCAACATCATCATACTATACTACACTATTGGATTTTGTTGCCTCAAAATGTAAAGCAATTACATTTAAATTGTGTAAATTATATTGTGCACATCTTAACAGTAGTCAATCACTAGGATGGCCGACTTGATCTGGTCTGAATCTGTCAGGCCAGACCGTTAACATATAAGGCCTGCTAGGCAAGACCGTTAACTTAGGCTTACATGTCAGGTCAGGCCTTGACTGCTAGACCGTGGTCTGGTTAGGCCTACCGATCAGGCCAGACCTAGGCTAGTCAGATCCTTCTTTTTTTCATCGTAATGTTAAATATTAAATATTAAAAATATAAATTAATAAAATTTTATAAAAATGATGCAAATTTTTTAGATTTATTTTATTTTAGCATTATACTGCACATTAATATAAGTTGGATGATTAAAACAAAAATAAATACATTCTTCTTCAAATAAAGGAAAACATAATTTAGATGTAACTGGAATATAAAGTTGTGAGACCCCGAAATTTATGAAATGAAAGAACTCAATTTTCTTATAATTATTATTTTATTTAGTAAATGACTAAATTGATAAAAGGTTAAAGTTAAGGGTGATATTTGAAAATTTTTCAAAATAAGCAAGTTGTTATAAAATAATCGGTGGTAAAAGTACTGTAATACGCGTGGTTGAATAGTAGCACGCTGTATTGATTATTGATGCTTACGTGAGAAGTCAGTCAATTTTATTCAATTATTGTCATAATATTTTATATTATTAAATAAATAATTGAGACGATACAGTTATTCATATTATTATTTACATAATTAACAATGTCTAAAAATTCTGTCAAGGAGAGGTTTTGTCACCTAATTGCGCGCCAATAAGGAGAAATCTTTATTGGAAAACCCCTTTTTTCCTGGGAACGATCTGGTTGTTAATATTGTGAGTTATAATAATATGAATAACGGTTGTTAAAAATATTGAGGGGATTTTTTTATGAAGTATTTGAATAAATTTTGCTTATTACATGGACTCCCTAAGTATAAGCTTAATCTCTGACTATATTTCAATAATGCTGAAAACTAATAATGTCTTCATTTACGTTTGGTCATGTGAAGTTGGCAGGAGTAGATGAAAAAAATAAAAAAAAATAAAAGTGTAAACATTCATTTGCTTGGATGTACACCAAGGTGTAAGTGATTTTTTAAAATTGCGGGCAGTTGAAAATGTTGTACTCCATGATTTTCCCCTTGATCCGATCAATATAACAGATTTCTAGTGGTAAATATCATACTTGCATCTGTAATTGAATACCTTGCTTGCACACTCTCGCCCTGTGTTATTATTATTTTTCACAACGTTTTGAGGGAACTATATTAGTCAATAGCCAGTATAGTATTGATACATGGAAACACTTTGTTTATTTTCCTTACAAGTGCATGCCATGCATGAGGAATAAAGTGGTCACATAGTCAATAGACATTATTGGACAATTATAATCAAAATGCTTTCACCAGAAGGTACCTACAGAGGAAAACTCTTGATTCATTAAAGTCAAGGGAAAATATAGGTCACGGGGAGAGTTATATATATATATATATATATATATATTATAAATTTTGTTTTTATTATTATTATAATAATAATAAAATAGATTTTTTTTTATATAAAACAGAATACTTTTTATTATTAGATTATAAATAGAATATATTATATTTTATTTAAAGTTTTCGTTTTATTAAAATATTTTATTGCATAGTGTTGCACAGTAGAAATCAGAAAACTTTGTCGAAATTTTCCGTGACTCTTTGACTGTTCACCCGTGATTTTAATTTTCTAAATAGTATCATTCCATTCTCCTATAAATAGGATGGTTAGTTAAAATTGAAAATCACACCAGAATCTCAGAATTCTTCTTCTATAATATTGAGCGTATTTCTTTCGAGTTTTAGGAAGCTTTGAATGTAGAAAACAGTAAAAGTTTTCTTTAAGAATATATCCGCTATACCAGTTGAAATACTTTTCTTTTCAAGATAAAAGGTAATATTTATTTCATACTCAGAAGAGACGTTTTTTTTTTTTTTGCGAAATCAGATATTAAAAATCATTTTTTTTCCATTGAGTCCATGGCTGATTTTTCAAAAAGGCTAATCATGATCATTCGATTTTTATGAATATGTGATTCGCATGGTGGTGACATTATTCTATATATATATATATATATATATATATATATATATATATATATATATATATATTCATAAAATAATTATTTTTCGTTTACAGTCGTAAAGATTATTATTTATTTCACATTCTGAAGAGATATTATTTTTCGTATTCGTATGAATATTATTTCGTTCAATATTCGCAAGAAATATTATTTTTATTTAATATTCGTAAGGAATATTATATTTGTAAGGGATATCATTATTGTGGTAAGAGGGTATTATTTTGTGGTAAACGGAATATCATTTTCTTTCATACTCCATGTTATGGTAAGATGTTATTATTCGTTTATTCAGTTTATCATTAAATGGTGAAAAGTCTTGAAAGGATTAGAATATCTTTAATAGTTTGTGATTCATCTATTATTATGTTATCAATTTGGAGTCTGGATAATTAAGTTGAAAATCACTAAGATCTAAGTTATCTTATTATTCTGATGATTTATGTTTATTCATTATATATATATCAGTGTTATCATTTTCATGCTTATATTGTGTTAAAAGTCATCTATATTATGTTGAAAGTCATCTATAGCCAGCAGTGCATGGATGGAGTTAGTATGATTATGACCAGAGATTATTCGGTATAATCATGACCGTAATGTTACAAATGATGTGGTAAAAGTCATCTTTGGTCCGTAGTGCATAGATGGACTTGGTATGATTATGACCATGGATTATTCGGTATAATCATGACCGTAATTGAAAACACGAATATCCTTGGCCCGTAGTGCATGGATAATTCGTGGTCGTGATACTATTAAACTGAGTGTCAGCATTATTTATTTTACAGTTGTATATCTTGGCTTGTAGTGCAAAGATGGACTGTTAATTATTGGTTTTACAGTTGTATCTCTTTGGCATGTAGTGCAAAGTTAGACTGTTGATTTACTTGATTATAAATATGAATTGTGATTTAATTATAATCTGTGGTGGTTCAGGTGATGACATGTGATGAGAGTTCTCTTTGTCTTAGGTATAACAAAGAACTGTTGATGAGTATTACAGGAATGAAATATTAACGATGGACTTTTAATCTAGTAGAGATAGTAGACATTATGTTCTACTTGACTCTTCTAATGGATTGCTCGTTCCACTGCAAATATGGTTGAAAACTTTTATAATCTACCATATGTTCTAAATTTCTGATTTATTACTGACAAAGGCTACTGATAATTTAATTATTTGTAGTCATAATATTTCTTACTGGGCTAGTTGTGCTCACCCTTTTTACTTCACAATTTTTTTCAGGTAATAAGAGTGTGGCTGGGTCGAGCGGGGATAACAAGGAATTAGAACGGTGGTCTATAACTGTTGAGGTTTCCCCTAAAACAGTATGAAAATAATTTTATTGAGAATTTCAGATAAGTGTGTTGTATTTTATACGTCATTTTAACCGTTAATTTTGATGAACCGAATAGGGAGAGGTGAACCCAACTTTGGAAGGGTGTTTTGCCAATATCATACAAGATGTCTAATGACAGACGACTTCGTGTTATCATAAGACAAGATTGTGCACATGCACTTGCTGATTATATCTATGGGCACTACCTATATAATCTTGGAGTTTGTTTGAATTATAATTATCAATTGGAGACAATGGAGATAATTATATGTCAAGAAAAGACTCACCATTGAAAAGAACATGACAGTAATCTTTTCATTTTTCTTTGAGGTCTATTGGGTCAACCAAGAATAATTCTCGAGTCATATGATATATATCATAACTTAGATGCATGGCCTCCCATGTACGAAGGTTTCCTTGAGCATTTTTCAAGAATTTTAATTTATAAAACAGTTATTGACTGTACTTTTATGTAAAGTACCATTGTAAGGTATTGTGGTCGAGGCATCATGAGAGTTACATATATTTGTATTAAAACTCACAGCTTATCTGTTGTCGTACTCTGCACGACAGTTCAACAGTTGTATAAATGAAGTTTATATTTGATTTCTGTAGTGTGATATCTGGCGACTCAGAATGGGTCGAGTGGACCTATTTTGGATGCGTCACAAAAGTAAATTTATTTTCTAAATGTATGTCTACTATGCACAGTTCATTTTCATAAAAAAAATATAATTTGAATACAATCTAATGCGATACATGACTAAAGATGCAAAATAAAATTAACTTATTGTAGATTACACTTTTATATTTTGAATATAAAGTTTTTTTTAGTACTAGAAACAGTTGGAGATATATTTTGTAAAGTTTAAATACACATATATCTTTTCTTTTTTGGTCATTAAACTCATACATAGTTATATCTCAAGTATTATTTTCAATTAATTTTCTAATTGCTTCATGGAATTATTGTTTAAATTGCTACAATAGAATACCAAAAAATAATCAAAATCATATATCCTCCTAAGAATTTAGCATATCCAAACTAATGAAGAACTTGACTATTTACAAGAAACTAATTTATTATTAATATTTAATATTAAAAGTTAGTTTATTGATGTATTAAGTAATGTTAATATTTAATATTATAATTAGCAAGCAATATTAATAAAATTTCAATGTTAAATATTAGTAATTAATTTAGTATATATAATAAACTAACTTATCTTTAATATTTAATCAACTAAGTAACTAAATTATTATTAATATTAAATATACTATCTAGTTCTATTCATTGAAGACATATATTAATCAAATATATTTACAAGAAATCAAGAATGAATAATTAAAATTTTAAACTTTATTGATGTATTAATTAAAATTAATGTATTATAATTTATAAAATAGAATAATGAATAAATAAAAATTTATACTTGATTGATGAATAATTATAATTTTAAAGTTTAAAAATTATAAATAATTGGATAAAGAATCAGGTTAGGCCTCAGACCGGACTAGTCCTATGGCCTAAGGTACATGGGCGGAACTAGGGGGCAAGGAGGGTCATATGACCCCCCAACCCTAAAATTTGAAGCATGATAATATTAGTTAAATTTGATCTTTGTTATGAGATGGTATTAATTTATTTCGTTTTTATGTCTTTTCACCTATAATAAATTAATAATATTACTATAAGATAAAATAATATTAAATAAGTTTGATAATTAATTAATTAATATTACACTCATTTGTCTTATTGACTTAATCATACATACATTGGTATTCACATGACTAGTATCTCATACAATCGGCCCTTTACGACACCACATTTGAGTTCATCTTCTAGATTTGTCGCTCAATTTTCTTTAATAAAAGTGATTTAGGGCAATTATTAATTTAACAAAATCTTGTTATTATTATTTCATTGAAATTAACAAATCAAGTGGATATTTAAGAAATGAGTTAATATAATATATTTTTCCTTTTTCTCCGTGTGTAAAAATGTATGTTACAAAAGCACCTACGTCAGTAACTACAAAAAGCAGTTAGGTTAAGCCCTTTGGGCATTTTATTAAAAAACAAGTCATTTGGACCTATTCGACTAGCCTGAAAGCCCAACGATTTTGCTTCCTCCTCATCTAGGAATTAGAATCTAAAGTTTCTACTTTTTTCTATATACTCCCTCCGTCCCAAATTAACTGCTCAGTTTTGACTTTTTTAAGTCAAATTGACTATTTTTAAAATTAATAATTAAGCATATATAAATATATTTCTAAAATTATAAAAATTAGGATTAGTAATAAATTGTATATACTTTCTTTTGGTTATAATCTCTTCACCTATATTTTAGCAAAAATAGTAAAAAGATTAGTTTTAAAAATGGTCAATTTGACTTTAAAAAGTCAAAACTGAGCAATTAATTTGGGACGGAGAGAGTAACTTTTATATTTAAACCTTAATATTTAAATCAGACACTAATCTTCAATAGACGGAAGTACCGATCGAAGTAGTGCTATTGTTATGTGTGGTTTAAAGTCTTTCAAAACTGTACTGGCATTCATTATTATGCCCCCTCTCTACCTTCCATTGTAATAATCGAAATTATTTTAAAGGTCCGCTACAAGTTCTAGCAAATGACTTTAACACCATTAACCAAACGACCGTATTTTAACTAGCCGCTAAAGAAAATAGCGGCCAACATAAAAAAATTTGGCTTAATCAGGGACTTAAAATAGTTATAATTTAAAAAAAAATATAGCTAATTAATATTTCACTCGCTAATTGGTTCACAAATATAAAGAATTATAAAATGAGTAGTAGACTAACATAAGGAACAGTACTTGACTAGATAATTTGAGAGTACGTAGTAGTTGAATACGTAATTTATTTGAGTATGAATTATCAATACTAATATAAACTCAATAAATCACAATTTCTTATATGGATTATCAATACTACTCATTAATAAAATAAGTACATATAAAGATAATTACTGATTATCGCCTTATAATTTTTAATTATAAATAAAAAATAGTGACCGAGTTTATATTATATTCATACTCAAACTAATTACGTATTCAACTGCTACTCCCAAATTACCTAATCAAGTACTATTCTTTATATTAGTCTACTACTCGTTTTATAATTCTTTATATTTGTGAACATTAGCTATATTTTTTTAATTTAAATTATAACTATTTTAAGTTCCTGATTAAGCCAAATTCTTTTATGTTGGCCGCTACTTCCTCTACCGGCCAGTTAAAATGCGGTCGTTTGACTGACAGCTAGAGGGAGCAACGACCAACATAAAAGAATTTGGTTGGCCGCTAGAGGGTGTAACAGCTCACCCCAACCATGCCCATTAAATCTTCAATTGGATGACATGAGATGGGTTAGTTGAAAAAGTGTTCATAGCTAACGGAAGCTATGTATCATTCCATATATATATATATATATATGTAAGACCCCAACTTTTATGAATAAAGAATAATTTTCTCAAAATATTATTTTAAAAATTATGGTGTGAATTTGTTATAATGTTATAGTTGTGGCAAAAATTTTACCGTTAATTGTTGAAATACTCGGTGATAAAAGTACAATAATACGTGTAGTTGTATAATAGTACACGGTATTGATTATTGATGCTTACGTGAGAAGTCACTCAGTTTTATTCAATTATTGCCACAGTAATTGATGCATAGTATCTCGCATTATTGATTCAATTATTGTTATAATATTATATATTAATAAATCAATAATTGAGACAAGTTATTCATATTATTATTTACGTATATTATTGACAATGTCTAAAAAATTCTGTCGAGAAAAGAGGTTTAGTCACCTAATTGCGCGCCAATAGGGAGAAATTCTTATCGAAAAGCCCCCTCTTTCCCGAGAATGATCTGGTTGTTAATATTGCAAGTTATGTTATTGATGAATAAATATTGTTAAAAATATTGAGGAAATTTTTATGAAGTATTGGTTGTAAATTTTGCTTATTATATAGACCACCACTTACACAATTTTTAAAATTATCGGTAGAAAGTTATCTCAGTTATATATATATATATATATATATATATATATATATATATATATATATATATATAGGGGTTCCATCCACAGCAACCGGTTGTTGGGAGCAACCCATTTTTGGCCAGCCGTAACAGCTTGTACTGGCCTTAGAATTTTTTTTTATAAGCTGTAACAAGCTGTATTGGCTGGCCAAAAAGAGGTTGCTCCCCAACAACCGATTTCTGTGGATGGAACCCTATATATATATATATATGTGTGTGTGTGTGTGTGTGTGTTCTTTGGGAAATGGGATGGGGGGGAACATGAAATGGAGGGAGTTATATATATATATATATATATATGTATATTATAATAAATTTTGTTTTTTATGAAAAATAGAATATATTATATTATTTTTTGTATAGTATTTGCATAGTATCTACATAGTGTTTGAATAGTAAATCATGTGAATTCAGACGCTGAATGCCCGTGAAATTGTTGTTTTCCACTGTGCAGTCCATGATTTTTCCTAAATAGTATCCTTCCATTCTCCTATAAATAGGATGCTTAGTTTAGAATTAAAAAGTACACCAGAATCAGAGAATTTTTTTCTATAATATTGAGCGTATTTCTTTAGAGTTTAAGGAAGCTTTGAGTGTAGAAAATAGTTCAAGTTTTCTTTAAAAATATCTTCGCCTTATCAGTTAGAAGTACTCTCCTTTTAAGGTAAGAGATATTATTTTTGTTCAATATTCGTATGAAATAATATTTTGTTCCATACTCTATAGTATGTAAATAATATTATTTTATTTCAGATTCTGAATTCTACACTCATTTTGTTAAAGTATTGCTTCTATACTCCTTGAAATTAGTAGAATATTCTTAAAATTTGCGTTTCATCTAGTATTTTTTCACGGAAATATTATTCTGAACATTCTTAATAATTTTTAATCTTTTCATGATGTGGTACTATTCACGGAGTACTATTCACGAAATATTATTCACGATGTACTATTTACCTGGGTACTATTCACTCGGGGTACTATTCATGATAAAAATTGATTTCTTTTCGATTCAAATTATTTTTGGTACAATATTATTCTTGAATTTTACTTCACAAAGCAGTATCATGTTGACAATTTAAATATTATTGAATTCTAGATAAATTGAATTATAAATCTTTAAAATTTATCCTTTCTTTTTATTTAATTGAATTCTTGTATCATTGTCATTATCATCATGCTTATATTGTGATGAAAGTTATCTTTGGCCTGTAGTGCATAGATGGACTGTTAATTGGTATGATTATGACCAGAAATTATTCGGTATAATCATGACCTGTAATGTTACAAATGATGTGGTAAAAGTTCTCATTGGCCCGTAGTGCATTGATGGACAGTTGTTTGCATGATCATATATGACCATTGGTGATAAAACGAATATCCTTGGCCCGTAAACATGAATAATTCATGGATATAATACTTATGAATATCCTTGGTACGTAGTGCATGGATAATTCAGTGATGTGAATTATTAATTGAGCTGAGTCTCAACGATAAAATTGATGATAAACTTTTTAAATCATAGAAGATAGTAGATATCATGCTCTACTTGACTCTTCTAATTGATTGTTTGTTTCGCTGCGGTTAAAGTTATTGTTTATTATATTATATCAGTTTAACACTGTTGAAGGCTAACGATAATTTATTTTGCATTATCTTATTCATAATATTTCTTACTGGGCTAGTTGAGCTCACCCTTTGCTTTCATTATTATCTTCAGGGAATGAGAATATAGCTAGGACTAGTCGGGGAACAGAGTGATGGTCCGAGATGGTGGCTATAGTAGTACTCACTATTTTATAAAATAGTGATAATAATTGTAATGAAAACTTCATTTGAGTTTGGATATTGTCTAGAAGACAATATTCGTGTTAAAACTCTCAACTTATGTTACACGACAGTTGTATAATTAAATTTGTATTTATATTCTGTATTATGTATTTCACGACTCAGAATGAGTGATGTATACTTATTTTGGGAGCGTCACAATATATATATATATATATATATATATATATATATATATATATATATATATACGGTTCGGATCAAGTGCATACCCCTTATCTTACTCACCCGTACTCACCCCCTTTAGCGACGGACCAGGCGACGGTTCGGTCATACAACCGTCGTTTATACTTTTAGTGACGGACAACATATAACGTCGCTAAAAGTATAGACGACGGTTGTATGACCGAACCGTCGCCGAGTCCGTCGCTAAAAGGGGGTGAGCACGGGTGAGTAAGATAACGAGTATGCAGTTGATCCTTATTCTATATATATATATATATATATATATATATATATATATATATATATATATATATATATATATATATATATATTCATTTGGTTCTAGTCTCGATTCTACTAATAATTGTAAACTTCAATTTTTTCTAATAATTTTTGAGAATCAAAATTAATTTATTTAAATTATGAGAATTTAATACAAACCTGAAGATAAATTAATGGCTTTTGTGGATGAACTCTTCACCAGGCCCTTCCAATTACCATCTTTTGATTCCTCATCAGCTTCCCTTTTTCTTGATCAAAATCTCATCTTTCACTACCTCATCATTAATAACCACTTCTCTTTCAATTTTACCAATTCGGTACTCAAAATTACTCTGATCTTCCATCTGGGTACCTCTAGAAACCGACGCAGAAGTTCTCTGAATGAGCTCATCAAATGTGTGATGAATTTTGTCAAGTTTAACCAATAGCAAGGCCTCTTTGCTTTGTTCATGACTCTAAATCAAGACCATGGTTTTTCTCACCTGTTGTAGCACAGAGAAAAGCTCTGGTGGAACATCTTGTGGAACCAATTGATTAATTGGAGATCTCCTCAAGTCTCAGCTGCTCTTCAGAATTTACAATTTTCATAACTAGCAACTTCAAGGCTCTTCAATGGTGGGTCTAGGTGGCAGTGACCTGTAAGTTTTCATGATTTCTTCCACAACTTCTAAATAGGCAGGGAATGGGTCTTTTTTGGGTATTACAGCCATGGATGAGTTTTTTTTTTTAGGGACGAGAATTGAATTATGAGAGAGAAAGAGAGAGAAAGAACTATTGGACGATTTGACAGTGTTACTGATTTTCCAACCATTAAACAATGAAAGTATTAAAGTAATTCTAGTTTTAATTTCATCCGCTAGTAATTCTATCGGATGACGAAAACTAATTTTTAATTCAGGTAGTTCATTATTATAATAAAAGATAGAGATAATATTTATCTATTTTTGGTCTATAACAAATAAATACTATAGATCATTATTCATATATATATATATATATATATATATGGAGATTAAAAAATAAAAACTCTCTTACGCTAGACGAACTAGCGTACGTTCAAAAATACTAATCCCCCTACGCTACACCAACTAACGTACGATTATGATAAAAAAGAAGACGACCAAACCCAATATAGATTATATGTAATGGGTTATGAAAAAGACAAAAACAATAGAGGAGGATGCCAACCAAGTGTCTTCTCTTTTGTTTTTGTCTTTCTTCATAACCCATTACATATAATCTATATGTATTCTTCACACAAACACAAAAGAGCTAAATAAAAAAAATAGTATCCGAATTATTCATATTTAGTTTTCAATGTCTTCTGATCTCTTTGTATTTGATGGGTCGTTCTTTTTCGATCCATTTTCTCCTTTCAATGACTCCTCTGTTTCCATTGATAATATTCTCCGGTCAATTCCAGACAATTTCAGCCATGCAAATGAAATAGAACAAATTGCATCTTCCCTTTTTTCCTCTTCTCCTCCAAGTCACCAAATGGAAAATCTTTCACTTTGCCAAAATACCCATTTGGAAACTGCATCAAATTCTCCAAATGGGTATGGAAATCTGTCCGTTCTTGAGGTGAAAACAGAGGAATCTCAAATTCCCATTTGCTCTGCTTTTAATTACAGCAATTCCTTTGTTCCTAGTTATGGTGATGGGTGTGAAAATGCAGTGAAGATGATGCAGAGGAGTTTTAGTAGCAACAGTTTTGATGGAAAGCCCAGTTTCTTGTTCCAACCTCAGCTTGATAGTCTTATGGAGTCTCCTAATTTCCATACCCAAGTCTTGAGCTCCTCTTCTGGCCAAATGAGAGGGGTTTGCAGTACTGGAGATTTACATGTCGGTTTTTTTTCTAAAATTCTAACTTTATTTATGCTTTTCTTGTTTGTTGATAATTGAGTAGCGTACGTGAACTCTAACTGGGGTTTTTTTTATGAGCAACATATACCTTGTTTGTTGATAGTTGAGTAGCCTACGTAAACTCCTGGTGGCTTGGGGGCAATATTGTCTTTTTTTATCGTACGCTAGTTGGTGTAGCGTAGGGGGATTAGTATTTTTGAACGTACGCTAGTTCGTCTAGCATAAGGGGGTTTTTATTTTTTAATCCGCGCCCTTGATTTATAGAATAGACGGATATAATGCTATTTGACCAATTTACATCCATAGCAAATACTTGCTATGGATCATATCCATATACATATATATATATATATATATATATATATATATATATATATATATATATATATATATATATATATATATATATATATGTTACTCCCTCCGTCCCAAATTAATTGCTCAGTTTTGACTTTTTAAAGTCAAATTGACCATTTTTAAAAATAATCTTTTTACTATTTTTGCTAAAACATAGGTGAAGAGATTATAACCAAAAGAAAGTATATATAATTTATTACTAACCTCAATTTTTATAATTTTAGAAATATATATTTATATATGCTTAATTATTAATTCTAAAAATAGTTAATTTAACATAAAAAAATCAAAATTAAGCAATTAATTTAGGACGGAGGGAATATTAATTATAAAATGATGAGAAAATATATAGACACTCCCATAATAATACAACGGATGTCACCACTTCTCAAAGTTGAAGCTAAAGTTAATTTTGCCTAGCCTTTGAACCCCAAAAAATAAAGAATATCACTTCCTTACTTAAAATTTATAATTAATGTTAATAAAATAAATGCTAGCTGGTGATAAATTAAATTAATAAAGTAGACATAAGAATTAAGTGGAAATTAAAAGTCTATGAGGAGTTAGAGATCACATGACTTCACTATGGAAATATTAATTGAAGGATATAACTTTAATAAGTCATTCTAAGTATTTAATTAATAAAAAAATCTCAAAATTTAGGAATGTTTTTGTTTTAAATTAATTTCTCTCCTTTTTTTTCTTTTCACTCCTATTAAATTAAGAGACTTTTAATTTCTTATCAAAAAAAACTTCTCTCTTTCTATTTTCTTTTCTATTCTTTTAATTTAAAATTCACAAACACCTTATTAGTTCGTGCTGGCTAGAATCCCTATTAATTGTCACTCCTCACGTAAGTTAGAATTGAAGTTTAAACAGTGACCATAAAAATAACATTAATTACTTAGGCTTCTTTCATATATAATAGTCTTTTCCAACTTAACCATTCACCATAACACTTCCAAAACAAAGCTGCTCGTTAAATCACAACAGCTTATCCAAAAAATAAAAAAGTGTATTTCATTAATTAATCTTATCCAATTACACCCCTTAACCACTAGAACTTAAAAAAAATATACAAATATATAAAAGATAAATTAGACTCCAACTTAGGTAAAGACTACTTGTGCCTTTCCTATTAAACAACTATGGTTAGTAAAACATTAATAAAACAATTAATCAACTTCAAGAGGAAGTAATTATATAAATTAGCTGGTAAAATGTGCTGCACCCAAATGGTAGAAATAGCTAGCCAAAGCAAGGGTGAGACAAGGCCACATCTTGTTCAAAACAACACTGCCCCATTCTGTCATTTCCACAAATTTAACCTTCTTCTCCTCATAATCCCACTTCACATTACTCTCAAGTTTTTCAATGGAATGACAACCTTTCTCTCTTCTTCTCTTCACCATTTTAGTTCCATCAGCAAAATCATCGCTGTCACGCAAATTCTTGTAATCATCCATGTGTTCCCCCATGTATAAGCAGTATGCCAAAATAAGTGCAATTATACCAACAATGGGGATTTCTATTTTACTCCATGGCCTCAAAGATTTAGTAGTTCCAACCAACTTTGTTGTTGCGAATGCCTTAAACTTATGGAATAGATTTGTATTCTCTGCAGGCATTGTTGGTGAATCTAGTTTTGATATTGGAAAGCTGTGAACTATAACTGGATTTAGATGGACCTTAACTGTCTCTGAAGGAACTATTTGGTGAAAGAATGTGTTTGGAACCTGACGAGTAGAAACAAAGAGGCCGTGATTTACTTGGATTTTCTCGTAAACTTCAAAGCTTGGAGTACTTGAGAAATCATCCAAGTCTCCATCATCTAAGAAGCTTTGATCATTGGGATCGTCATTGGCGAATCCAACCGAGAAATGATCATTGAATTCATGGAAGTTGTTGTGATGACTGGTTTCACCTGAAATTAATCATTTAATTCCTAAATGCAAAACGTGGAGTACGTAGAAATAAATAACTTTAGTTTGGTATATATACTTACCTTGAACCTCATGCTCCTCCCTCTGGAAACTTGATATATTTTCTATAGGAACAGTCTTGCAATCTTCCAGGAAAGACTGCCAAGTACAAAAAATAAATAAATAAAGAACTCTAGAAAACCCTAAACTTATATTTGATCTTTTCAAAGGAAAATACACCAAGAATTTCAAAGGTACTTGCACACAGATAGAATAAAGAATTAAAGCTGAGATGAAGAATCCAGCCATTTTACGAAATCTTAATACTCAAAATCAAGACGAATTATATTTATAGTCAAATTAATTTCAGTAAAAAGCTAATAATCATGCATTAATAATTAGTAGCTAGCTAGAGTGCATAGTTGGAGTTGTAATTACCTTCTCAAAATCTTTATTTGACATTCCCACCCATCGCAAGTTCTCAACCGCTCTCTCGGTTTTGAATTGTTCATCCATATTTTCCCCAATCTCTATGGACCTAGTACTACTTATGCCTTGAATTTTGTTGCCATGAGGGAAAAAGGAGAAATCATCTTCAGAAGAATTATTTCCAATCCAAGAATTTTGAGTCATCAATTCCTGAGAAACTTGAGCGACGGATAGAATTTCTTGCAATATATCTTGTTGATCACTTGTATTTCCATACATGAAATTACTGGACTGTGGCATCTTTAAATCAACAAATCCAGCCTGAGGAAAGTCTTGCACTTGCAATGGAGGCAATGAGAGCCGATGTTGCAACCTCGCGCATTCCAATGCTATATCAACCTGAATAACAAAGAATTAATTTAATCATGACTAATTAGATAACATCAAAAAAAGAAAAAGGCTGTGATGATTTTTTGTTACCTTAGAAGGAGGATATGCAATGGCGGCGCCGTAATCTGGGAAAGATGGATTTGTGAAGCTTAATGCCTCTTCGGATAAGTATTGCGTCCATTTTGCATCATTAGTACTTGTACCACCTATATTATGTGGGGAACCATGCATGATATTGGTGTTGTTGGGTGGATATGTTGAGAATGGCATTGGATGATCAGAGTTCTCCATATTATCTTCACAGGAATAAATTTCAATATTGCTGGATGAATGATCACTAGCAGTGATGCCATAATGATTTATAATCTTCGGTGCATTCAAACTCTTCTTGAAAATGCGGCACAACGCATACGCATCCTGCAACTAACTCAAACAAATCATGAAAAAATGAGACCTAATTACAATATATTCAAAAATATTTACATTATTTAAATTGCCAAATTTCAATAAATAAATAAGAACAATGGGAATTGAACCTGCAAGCCTGAGGCAGTTTCACATTCTCTTTCGTCTAGCCTGTATTCATGCATAACCCAGTCTGTTCGAGCGCCATGAGGAGCTCTCCCTCTGTAGTAAACTAGGGTTTTCTTCATTCCCACGGCACGCATTTGGGAGTTTACTTTTCGGTCCTTCCCGGTAGCTTTCCAATATCCGGCTCTAGTTGCCCGATTAGTCCTTGATCCATTGGGGTATTTACGATCTCGAGGACTAAAGAAATACCACTCAAGATCTTTGCTTGGCAATAATGATTTCCCTGCATGTAACAGTTTTAGATTCATCAAACTAAAATTAAGTATATATATACATAATATAATATAATATAGAATAATCTTTTAATCCAACAAATAATTAATGAACATGTTCTTCGTTCAAAGAATCAAAAGAAAAGTCGATGAAGATTACGATTTGATTAAGTTTTGTCATTAGAATTAGCAATAAAGGAGATTAAAAGAAACGAGGGAATTCATATACTTCTAGGGGACAAAGCAATCATTTCTTTTGTATATCTTGCTTTTTGACTTCAATCTCTCACCTAAGTACACATTTTTGTGTTCTAATACGAGATCAAAAGATGTAGGGACCAGGATAATACAGTAGTTAAATACCTTACTTTTTTTTTGACATGAAATTAAGATCAGATATGATGATGTACTAGAGCCTTTTTTTTTGTTATTTGACTGATAAAGCATGTTCAACGCATGCATATTTATAGTTCATTTCCCTAATCAAGGCAATATGATTGAATCAAACAAAGGTTAAGCTAGCACGTACGCATCATTAACACTACAAGAAAACATTAAACCAGTGCTTTTATTTTGCTTCAAGGGTCCCTCCTAATTTTCATGCACGATCCACCTTTGAGGCAAAGAGGAAAATTAAAGAAAAATGAATCCTGATTTCGCCTAGAATATTTTTATTTTTTTTATTTTTTTAAGACATCAGTTTTACTCTAAGCTAAGCTCTGTATTTAATTAGCAAATAGGATTGGAGTTGAGGTTTATTTTCTTTCCATATATATATATATATATATATATATATATGTATGTAACAAACTTTGTTTTGTAATATCTCTCTAATATTTAGATCATTCATAAAGTTTCAGTACTATAGAATGATTGTAGATTCATGAATCACGATGAGGTTGATATCAATGAAGAACTAATTATTATTTGATTATTACATTAAAATAGATACAGCGTTTCTATTGCATTTGCATGCATGTGTCCATATTTTTTTCACCCAAGGATAAATAAATAGAAATTAAATAGTATTTATAATTAATACCTTCCTTCATCATATCATCTTCTATACATAGAGACATATATATACTTTGGATAACTAATACGTCTTCTAATTATGCAAAATCTTCGAACACAATACCAAAATAACAAACGGATGGTTTGTCCAAATATATTGAACAATTGAATTATCTTAGTAATTCCCTAACAAAAAGATATATGAATTTAAGAGACTCGATCGTCTATGAGTTTTTTACCTAATAATATTTTGGCAAATTAATTAAAAGGAAGAATGATGTATATGTATGCTAGTTAGTAAATACCTGGCAAGTCCCATGGTTCGCACTTGTAGAGATCAACTTCAGGGATGACCTCAAGCTCGATCTTCCGGCCATTAATTTTCCTCTTGAGGTAGTATGCCACAAGTTCTTCGTCGGTAGGATGGAATCGAAAACCAGGAGGCAATGAAACCGGCGCCATTTAATTATAATTTCCTTTCTTTGGAAATTATTAATTCGATATTCTTAGTACTATATATATATATATATAGACGTTCAAGCTAGCCAAACAAAAATGGACAACCGAGAGCAGCTAGCTTGTGCCGAAAAAACAAAATGAAGACCAGCTTCTAAAATCAAGAACTATACAATAACACTGCACAAATTAAACAACTTATAATTAGCTAGTCAGTCTCAAACATGAAAATTATATATTTAGAACATGAGAGAGAGAGAGAGAAAAAAAGAGAGAGACCTTATAGGGAGAATTGAAGATCCAAAGAGGAGTGAAAAGATAAATGAGGGGGCCGGAGAGAAATGGAGGGGCCTCTTTGGGGTTTTGATAAGAAGAGTACAAAAAGAGAAGAAAAAAGCAAACGCGAGGTTGCCACCCCTACCTACTTTATCTTTAAATTTATTTTATTTTTTTCCTAACCAAATGATGCTTTCTTAATCTTTCCTTTCAAGCTCCTCTTTCTCTTTTTTTCTCCTCTCTAACATGTTAATTATGAATCCAGTTATCATAAAATTAACTTCATAGTAAGTTAATCAATTGACCAATATAATATTAATACGCAGAGAGAGATCACCTCTCGGCCTGCGACACTATATTGGTCAATTAACCAAAGTTAATTTCATGCTAACCATTCATGACTCACGTTAATTTATATATATATATATATATATATATATATATATAGCAAGGATCAAGTGCATACCCCTTCTCTTACTCACCCGTGCTTACCCCCTTTTAGGCGACGGTTTCGATCATACAACCGTCGTCTATACTTTTATCGACGCTATATGTTTGTCCGTCGCTAAAAGTATAGACGACGGTTGTATGACCGAAACAGTCGCCTAAAGGGGGGTAAGCACGGGTGAGTAAAATAAGGGGTATGCACTTGATCCGGACCGTATATATATATATATATATATATATATATATATATATATATATATATATATATATATATATATATAGGGAATAATGGTCATACACAACTGTGTAAGTTTTATTTGTGCGTAGTCTGTCAAAACTACGTCGTTTTGACAAATTTGTTTTTGATTTCTGATTTAAAAAAAGAGAAACTATTTTTTTATAAACAAATTTGTCAAAACGAAGTAGTTTTGATAGACTGTGCACAAATAAAATATACACAGTTATGTATCGTCATATTGCCCATATATATATATATATATATATATATATATATATATATATATATATATATATATATATATATATATATACAGTCCACTTCTCCAGCGAATTACTGGAGCGAGCGAACTAAGAGCGAACCGGTTATAACGACGATTTTTTCCGTCGCTATATATAGCATAAAAATTGACTTTCTATACTATAGCGACGGAAAAAATCGTCGCTATAGACGGTTCGTTCTTAGTTCGCTCCTTCCAGTTCGCTGGAGAAGCGGACTGTGTTTGTATATATATATATATATATATATATATATATATATATATATATATATATATATATATATATATATATATATATATATATATCTAAGAACGAACCGTCTATAGCGACGGTAGAAAAGCCCGTTTTTTATGCTATATGTGACAACCCCAAAATAGGTCTATTCCATCCAACCCATTCTGAGTCGCCAAATACATGGTACAGAAAACAACTACAACTTTATTACAACAATTGTCGTGCAAAATACAACAACACATATGCTGTGAGTTTGTATACAAATATATATCAACTGTGACTCATGTCCTAACCGTGGACATCACCTCATACTGACACCTTACATAAAGGTATAGTCGAAAACTGTTTTAGAAATTAGAATCTTTGGAAAGTGCTTAAGGAAACCTTCGTACATGAGAGACCATGCGTCTAGGTTATTATAGATATCATATGGACACAGAATTATCCTTGGTTGACCCAATAGACCCCAAAGAAAAACATGAAGATTACTATCATATTCTTCCCAATGGCAAGTCTTCTCCTGACATATCATTATCTTCACTGTCTCTAATTGAGAGTTATATTTCAAATAGACTCCAAGATCATATAGATAGTGCTGGTAGATATACTCAGCAAGTGGATGAGCACATCCATGTCTTATGATGACACGAGGTGCTATGTCATTAGACATCTTGTATGACAGTGGCAAAACACCCTTCCAACGTTGGGTTCGCTTCACCCTAGTTGATTCGCCAAATACAACTACTAAATGATGACCACCGTTCTATTCCCCTGTTATCCCCCGCTCGACCCAGCTACACTCGTATTACCTGAAAGGAATTGTGAAGCAAAAGGGTGAGCACAACTAGCTCAGTAAAGAATGTCAAGACTAAAGATAAATAAATTATCAATAGCCTTCAACAGTAATAAATCAGAGATTAAGAACATATGGTATATGATAAAAAATTTCAACCATAGTTGCAGCGGAACGAGCAATCCATTAGAAGAGTCAAATAGACTATAAAGTCTATTATCTTCTCCATGTTAAAAGTCCATCAACAATGTTTTATCCCTATAACATCAATCAACAATTCCTGTCCACAATCACATGTATAACTCATAATCGTAATTGTTGTTCTAAATTCCTTTTCTCATCCAGGACAAAGATAATTTTTATCACCTGAAACATCAAAGATCATGGTTATACCAAATCACAGTTCATGTTCATAATCATACTAATAAATTCATCTTTGCACTACGGCCAAAGATATACATCAATAAGTCATCTTTACACTACAGGCCAAAGATATTCATCAACAAGTCATCTTTGCACTACAGGCCAAAGATATTCATCAACAAGTCATCTTTGCACTACAGGCCAAAGATATTCATCAGTTGGTCATGTTCATCTAAACACCTGTTCATCTTTGCACTACGGGCCAAAGATATTCATCAAAAATCATTCATCTTTGCACTACAGGCCAAAGATATTCAATTATATCATCATTTAGGACTGAGGATGATGAAAAAAATATTTTTAAAGAAACGAATCCAGTGAAACAAAATGACAAGGATTAAGGATTCGTACTTTATTTTATCCATGTCCAAAAATACCTCAAAAATAATCATAGTGGTGTAAAATTCAAGAATGATCAAAATATGGATACAATCAAAGCTAGTATCCACAATAGATATTTTAGACGAAAAGGGAAAATTTTCATTTTTCGATGAATAGTGCCGTATTCGTGAATAGTGTCGTATACGTGAATAGTGTCGTATACGTGAATAATAACTCCGGCACCAAAAGATAGTAATTTCACAAAAAAAACATCTTCACGCTTCGTGAATAGTACTCGTGAATAGTAACTCATGAATAGTAACTCGTGAATAGTAACTCATGAATAGTAACTCTGACATGAAAAAGTTTCCAAATTTGATAAAAAGTTCCAACCAATATTTCGGCATAATGATATTGAAGAAATAATATCATTTTAGAAGAAAATAACCTCCCTTACTATCCCTTACCTTGAAAGACAGTACCTCTGACTGGAATAACACTGAACGAACTTGCACCGTATAGCAATACTCAAAATACTCACAAGAATACGCTCGATAATATAAAGAGAGAAAACTTTAGTTTCTGGTGTGATTTTCAATTCTAACCTAAGCACCCTATTTATAGGAAAATGCTTAGAACACCAAAGCAGAAAATTTAATTTAATAATATTTTTTTTCCACATCTTCCTACGCATTCAAGGATATGATTTCAGCAACTAGCATGTGTTCTATGAGGCTATCAACATCTAAAAAACGTTTTTGTAATTTAAATTATTTTAAACTTCCAAAAATCAATTATTTCGGAGCTTCAGAACTTCAATAATTCACAATAAATAGCCATTTTGCTAGAAAATTCGAATCTCACGAGTTTTTATAGGAAATTCAATTCTCTACAACTTTGCAGAAGAAAGTTTTTCCAAATTCCAAATAAAAATTGACCGAAATCTACAAACGGGCGATTTTACAGGCTATAATCGAATTTCGGTCAATAATTGTGTCCACCAACACACAAAATATGTGTTAAACATTTAATGCCACAAAAATACTCTTCCTCCTCATATACTCACATATTCCACATTCATTATAAAATATCACCGTTAATATATTATTAAAATAATATATTTAAATAAATTATTTTATCAGAAAAAGATAAAATTTTAATTTTCAACAATTGTCACATTAAAAATTTTCTCCATCTATATCCACATAAAATCAATATTTTCCTCATCATATGAATCAATAATTAATTATTCACAAATGATATTACAGAATCACAATATTGACAACCAGGCAGTTCCCAGGAAAGAGGGGGCTTTCCAATAAGAATTTCTCCTTACTGGCGCACAATTAGGTGACCAAACCTCTCCTTAGACAGAACTTTCTAGATATTGTCAATAATGTTATCTAATAATATTATTCAGATAATATGAATTATTGCTTCGATAATAAAAAATACTGTGTAATGACAACAACAGCAATATAAAATATCAACGCAGCAATTATTGAATCAATAAAATAAAATATTGAACAGTAATTACTGTAACCATTATTGAGTAGTACCTTTTTACGTAAGAATCAATAATTGGTGCAATACCGTGTGCTACTGTGTTTTAACCACCGAGTATTTTAACAGTATTAAAGGTAACAACTACGCCGTTATTTTTAAAAAACTTTAATTTGTCGTTTTCTTCATCCGACAGTTATTCTGTTACGGGGCCCACAAAAGGCTGCGCCGTCGTACGAATATTCCCCGATAGAAAGAATATTCTACGACCAAACGAATATTCCCCGACAACAATGAGTATTTTATAACCACTTGCGTATTTTGAAAAAAAATTCATATGTCACCCTTAACTTTAACCTTTTATCAATTTAACCGTTTACCGAATTGTAATTATAAAAAAAAAATTAAATACTTTTATTTCATAAAATTCGGGGTCTTACACTATAGCGACGAAAAAAAATCGTCGCTATAGCCAGTTCACTGGAGAGAGCCGGGCTATATATATATATATATGAGAAACATGTACAAAAAATATATGCATGTGTACATTCTCTTAATTAATTGTAACAAGCAACTACTTGACTATTAAACTTATTTTATTGTGTATCTAATATTATAAAATAAGTATTAATTTATTTTTAATCTTGTGATGTTGTGTTAGATACATTATCTCTAATACATTCATGTATACATACATGTAGTACTATATATTGATCTGTCTTAATTAATCATTCATGATCTCTTATTTAATAATTTAATTTTGTTTTTCTCTCTCCAATGATCCCATGCTTCGATATTGTCCTTTCTTGGAATCTGAGCTTCTACGTCCACGTGGTGACCAGTCATTCGCTGCATTGCCGACTCTAGTTCATGTTTGTTTCTATTACAAGGATCCCAGTAGCTACTACTAGCTAGCCTTAACCAGAAATTTAAGACTACACTACAAGGATCCTTAACGACAAACTGCACAAAACAGATCATTTGGCGGCGTTCTTAACTGCTATAGAATTAATGTTCCTTTCACATGCTCTCTCCACTCCTCCTACTCATCCACCGACAAAATTTTGCCAATAATTAATTGGCATTGCTTTTATACAATTCAAATGAAAATGATTAGCATAAAATTAATTTTGATCAATTAATTAATACAGTATTAATATGTATGTGAAAAGTGATCTTTATCTGTGTGTCAATAATATATTAATCACATGATCAACTTATCATGAAATTAACTTCATGATAATCGGATCCAATCCAAATGATCAAACCCTAATGATACCTTAACTAATTAATATAGACATATAAATTGATTTTAATTTAATTTTTACTTGTTAAACATTATTATTAAAACCTATCATAAATACATATTATTGTTTCTGTTCTACAAAAATAAATCTTATTAATATTGTTCTCCACAAAAAGATTATTTCTTTTTATTGATGATAAGAAATGTAAAAATTTGTCTTAATAATTTTATTATCAGGCGGTAAGACAACGGCATATTAAAACTTCAAAATGATGTAAATTTATTTAATTTTAGTTAATACTATTATTATAATTGTATAGTATATAACAAAAATTATTAATCATAAAATTTATTTTATTTTAAACTTAATTTTATGAGTCGTTTGACCTCAAAAGTCAAATTGAATATCTAATTTTAAAACGGAGAAAACATATATTAAACTAACATGTCATTATTATTAAAACCTATCATAAATACATATTATTGTGAGACGGATCAGTAAGTGGGATGTGCTATGTTGAATTCATGCATACCATTTTAATATACATTTATTGAAATTAATAAGAATTAATCGATCTAAATGACTTAGTTTAGTGTTATAGTGTATGCTTGGGTCGATCATAAAGTAATAAGAATTTGTCTCCCTAATTACCTTAGTCATAGGTCATTTTAGCTTTTCATTTGGACATATATATAGAGAGAGAGAAATTAATTTTTCGTAAGTGATGAATTAAGTACAAATTAAATTAGGACTTTATATATATATATATATATATGGAAAAAATGTATGTACATAGCTGTGTACATAGCTATAGCGACGATTTTTTGGGCTATAACGACAGGTTCACCCATCGTCATAGCTATTCTGAGCTATGGCGAAGGGTCCGTCGCCATAGTCCAAAAATTCGCCGTCATAGCCCTACTGTATAATACACAGATGTGTATATATATAGTCATATATATATATATATAGCTCGGTTTTCTCCAGTGAACTGGAGGAAGCGAACTAAAAATGAACCGATTATAGTGACGATTTTTTTCGTCGTTATAGCATAAAAAATCGGCTTTCTATGTTATAGCGACGAAAAAAATCGTCGTTATAGACGGTTTATTCTTAGTTCGCTCTCTTCAATTAGCTGGATAAGCGGATTATATATATATATATATATATATATATATATATATATATATATAGTCCGGTTCCTATCCGGACTCCCAAATTTTCTTAAAATACGATTTTTTTTTACTTTTTTTAAAACAACTAAAAAAATTAATATTTTATGAAACTGAAATTTTTATATAATACAGTGTTTTTGGATGTGATTTGGATACGTATAACAAAACAGATCTGTGCAGACTGTACATATATTTTTTGGTATATGTATATAAATCACGTCCAAAATATTGTATTATAAAAATATTTCAATTCTATAAAATATTAATTTTTTTTAGTTGTTTTAAAAAAAACAAAAAAAAATAAAAAATATAGGGTCCGAATTTGATCAGGTCCGGGAGTCCGGACTCTGTGTGTGTGTATATATATATATATATATATATATATATATATATATATATATATATACGGGAAGCTTCAAGAGCATAATTCTTAAATAGCATAATGCCTTAAATAACATAATTTTATCAAAATGACGTAGTTTTGAAGGGACGTGGTGGCATTTTTGTAAATACGCGATGACATGATATTTACAAAAATGCCACCGCGTATTTACAAAACTACGTCGTTTTGATAAAATTATGTTATTTAAGGCATTATACTATTTAAGAATTATGCTCTTGAAGCTTCCCGTATATATATATATATGCAGGTGACGAGGGAGGGAGTAGGTGGGTCCACAAGCAAGTTGCAGGTAGGTCCAGCTTTTGCCACGTGAAGTAAGAAATTTCCAATGTGGCAAATCAGGATCACTTGTTCCACTCTTCCCTCTCTCATACTTTTCCTTTTCACCAATCCATCTTTTTTGTGCTTTTCCCCTTTTATAGGTTTATGTGTTCTCTACATAATTATTTAATGTTTCATTAGTTTTATAAAAATATAAACCATATACTTCATTACTAAAAAAAATCATGCTATAATTATCTTGTTGGTATTATTTTATTAATGTGATTTGGTGGTTCTCAATAATTGTTTATTTATTCTTTTAATTTTGCCCTTTTTGTCTATATGATCAAACACAGTTTGATTATATATGAAAGAAATTAAAGCATTCATTACTTTGAGAGAACCTCTATATATATATATATATATATATATATATATATATACACCACGGATCCAGTCCGGTCTCCCGGACTGGACTTAAAATACGGACCCCAAAATTTTATTTTTTTTTGCTTTTTTTTTTTGAAACAACTAAAAAAAAAAAAAAAAAATTTATGGAACTGAAATTTTTCCATAATAAAGTATTTTGGGCGTGTTTTTAACACCTACCCCAACCAATGTATGTACAGTCTGCCCAGACTGTACAGACATATTTCGTTATAGGCATCCAAATCACGCCCAAAACACTGTATTATGGAAAAATTTCAGTTCCATAATTTTTTTTTTTTTTTTTTAGTTGTTTCAAAAAAAAAAAAGCAAAAAAAAAAAAAAAAAAAAGTCCGGATTTTATAAAATCCGGGAGTCCGGACCTGATCCGGACTCTATATATATATATATATATAATCCCTCGTTTTAGATGATTAACCATAATATATGTCTCTAATTATTTGTCATTTAATATAATTTAGAAAAATTAATTAATCACAATTTTTTCAAAATTAAATTAACACTCATGGAAAAATATTACAAATGAGAGAGGGAGAATATAATAAGATAAATATAGTTATTATGAAAATTTAAGGGTATTATAGACAAATTAATGATATTATATTTAATAATATTATACAATCATTTCTTTAATTCTCTGTAATATAATCAAAATATTTACTTGTTAAGATTGAGAAGACGGTAGCTTGGCAATTGGTCTTATCATAAATGAAAAAATAATAGTTAAGAGTAATGAGCTTCGTTTATAAATATTTATAGAAACATATAAAAGAGTAGTAAGTATAATTTTGTATGCACAAATTATAAACCTATAAATTATATAAGCAATGACAAGTTGAGTGGCATTTGCAGTTAACAAAATAAATTTAAATTTTTAATAACTTTATTTTTGTATGCAAACAAATTAAACATTGATTGCAATTTATTAAATTGGTTTGTCACGTTACACACAGAAAATCAATGACGTAATCATATATATTTCTTTTAGTAATTAATTTGTAAATTACAATAATATAAGTTAATTAATTTTATTAGCTACGTACCACCCACGCCACCAGCTCCTGCCGAAAGTTTGCACACCTATATATATGTTTAATTAATTATTTTGTGGTCTGAATGCTCAAAATGAAGGTCACATGAATCTACAACTTGAAAGAGAAAAAGGAAATAATTAACAATAAATCAAAACTATAAAATTCAAAGATAAAAGGCAAACCCTTGATTTGTCTGTATGATTACTAAAAGCTTAATTGGGAATTAAGATAATGCATGGATGTTGTTTCCATTGGTACAATATAATTAATTCGTGGTATATATATTATTAGGGCTATATGTATATACACAGCTGTGTATTAAACAGTAGGCCTAGGACGACAGATTTTTTCGGTTATAGCGACGGTAAACTGTCGCCATAGCCCAAAATAGCTATGACGACGGGTGAAACCGTCGCTATAGCCCAAAAAATCGTCGCTATAACCTACTGTGTAATACACAGCTGTGTACACACATTTTTTCCATATTATTATTATATTTGTGCTATAAGATAGATTTGGTCTAACCGTCTAGGAAGAAAGTGTATATATATATGTTCAACAAATTAAAGTTTATTAGGCACATTAATTAATTACAAAAATCCAAGTATCTTTCATGCATGGTTGATTGACTTGTTCAATCCCAACAAATCACTCAACCATGGTTCCAATCACACCTAAAATGTAAAAACTTGTTCCCCTTAATTTAAGTTATATATAGAATAATTTGATTCAACTCAAGGTAAGGTACTCCGTTTATGATCCATTTTATTTATTTTGATATGATAATTTCTTTTTTCCCTTGCTTTAAAAAGTATAGAGTAATTTGATTCAACTCATGGTATAATACATTTTATTTTGATAAGATAGACTAGGACGGTCTTGTTGTTCTTGAAACTCGACTAAACTCGACTCATTTAATGATAATAATTAAAATATTTTTATCATCATATTATAAAATTATAATAACAATTTAATTTAGAACTTGTGAGTAACTCACTTATTAAACGAGTCCAACTCGAACACCACATCAGTAATTTGCACTCAGAAGCAGCTTCTTCCATACTAAAATTGACGAAGGCGAAAACATTTCATATTTCTGATAAGAGATAACTTTTACATGGATTACTATACAAAAAGGATATCAGACAACATACCCCAGTATTCATATGAACAAATAGCTACACTTGATTTAAAAACAAGAAACTTGTGTATTACCTGTAAAATGCATCATCACTTGTTACCTGCCTGTTAGAATAGACTAGTGTCACCTATGTAATGCCGACCATAAATTACTGCTTTCCCCTTTTTACTATACAGCATCATGGATTGGCTTCTGCAGAAACAGTCTGTTCCAGTTCACACGCCCAAATAATGGAAAGATGGGAAAATATCTAGCATTTTGATGTATCTTGGTTTGAGCTCAAGTATCCTTCAATACCGTAATACTGGTATACTTCCAGTTGATTCTCTTCCCACCAACTTGCTGCTGCTTTATCCGTGAACTTTCTCCTACTACAAAATGCAATTCCGAGGTTTAATGTTTTTGCTATTTAGTTTCTACTTGAGCGTATTTAGGGTCAGAACATTTTGACAAACTACATGCTCTGCAGATAATAGTAGCATAAAATTCACGATAATAAACAATTTTGTACTTGGAAGTTTGAATTATAACGAACAATAGAATATGAGTTGGATAGAAATATATCAACTTTTAACCAAGTCTTTTCTGGTTGTAACTAGGAGCCGTTTGAATTTGAGCATGCAATAATAAGTGGTCAAAAATAAACAAACTGAAAATTCAATCAACACAAAGTACAGGGGATTGAGATTTACCTGAATCTCACTCGCTTGAGCCCCTTCTGTCCACTTGGCAAAGTTGTGAAAGTGATGTACACGCCAGGTTGATACTGTTCTACCCATTCAACCTTTGTTCTGCTTCCATTCTGTTCAGAATCTATTTTTCTACCACATGATTCCTCTGCTGATTTACTGTCACCACTGTTGATTTCTCCATTACACATGGCTTTTATTTTACTAGAGTAAACAATGGGAGAGCTAGATATGCAATCGACATTTCTGTCTTCTAGCTGTCCCACTACAGGACGAGCATTCGTAACAACAAACATCGGGTGCACATTCTTCAGGGTGGGGGTATCTGTACATATGGGAATTATTTGAGACAGATCTGCACTAGCTTGGTCTTTCAGTTCAGCAGAAAGTTTCTCTGACATCACATGAAGCTGCATATCATAACACATTTCAAAACTGTTATTCTGCCCCAATTCACAGATATATGCATCCAAATGTAGTAACAAACCGACAAAATAGATAAAAACTTTCACATCGCCAAAATCCCTATTTTTTCAGTTTATCATTTTTGGTCATAGATTTAGTTTTATTTTGTACCTTCTGGTCTATCTTTCTATTTTGATTAACATAATTCCTGTTAAAAAAAATTATTTATTTTTTATTTCAAACAATTCACATTACAAAACAGAACTCTCATTCCATCAGCTGTTTATATCTGACCGTAGATGTGTGTATACACTGTTCATTAACAAGATATCAGACTTCAATCCAAAAGTTACTGTATTAATTGATGCTATAACAATTGTTTTCCTAAATGATGTACTACACATCTCAAAGTAACGAGCTCCACATCGAACCATTTGCATGACTCTCATTGAATAAGTTAAAAAAACAAGTCCTCAGACAACAGATATAGTTCAATAAAGAAATACTATTCAAAAGAAATAAAAAGTACATTACTTAAAAAAGAAAAGTGGAAATTTTTTACCCTTGATGTCAAAGCTTTTATAACCTCCTTTGCTGCTTTGGACTTGGCAGCCTCCTCCTTTGCTACTAACCAAGTCTCCTCAATTTTACTCTGACATTCTTGAATTTTCTCCTTTCTAGTTTCGTATAGCTTTTCAAGAACCTCAACCTATCAAGGGTGCATAATTCAAAATTCAGAAATTTGCTCATTTCATTAACATCTAAGAAAATTTATTTATTTATTTTTATTTCGCAAAGGTTAAGCTTATCATAATTTAAATTTGAATGCTAATAGGAGTTTATTTCTTTGTGCTAGTCTGCTAGAGTAGATATTGTTGAGTATAATATATATATATATATATATATATATATATATATTATTGAAAATTTTAAAACTTTCCTGAGACATTCGTGTTGCATATTCTTTGCATGAAAAAATTCCAAATTTGTGCAATCATATATGAAGAATTTAACGTTTCTATTAGAAAGAATAGGTGTTTCTTATGAATTAGGATAAATATAAAATTGAGTTGACTGTTCATGATAAAGTTTTTCAAGCATTTATTTCCTTCTGTCCAGTCTATAGCCAAATTGCATTGGTTTTTTTCCTTCGACTCTTTATTTTACACGTATAGACTTGACATTAGATTCTATTGGACCATTTAGGCATTTGCATAAGTATACATTCATTTTCTTTTGGCCGTGGTGGCCGTGGTGGCAGTGGCGGGGGAGAGAGAAAGAATTCACATATCAACATAAAGAAAGTTAAACTCAAGTAAAAACAACATGATTTTGAAACTAAGAGAAGGGGAAGGTTGAGAGGTGGAAATTACCTGAGCTCTCAAGTCCTGAACTTCTTTGATGCGAATCTCATCTGAATTTGACTCTTTCTCCGTGATGGCAACATTGTAAGTTGCAGATTTTGAATGGAAGGGCATCTCTTGTGAGCACAGAGGAGAAATGGAAAATAATAGATCTTTCATAGCAGGAAGAAAGCTTATTTTCTGCTCTCTGTAGTTCCAACCGAAATATACAGGGGAGGAAACTTGGCCCCATCTTGGTAACCCACTTGACAATGAAGAACTGGAATCTAGAGGCTGCTCATTTTCTTCTTGGTCTTTTATGGTTTTCATCTCACCGCATTGACTCTGTGTGGTAGTTACATCTTTGGTGAGGTTTCTTTCTGCAAGGAAACCCTTCTGGTTGATCAATAATGGTCGTGGACTAAGGTTTTCCAACTTCGATGGTTGATCAGAATTTGCAGGTCCTCTGTAAGCGGTTGAAGCACGGATCACAAACTCTATATGGCCTGCTTTTGTCCGGTGCCAATGAGGCATTAACGGCCTTCTTGCTACTACATGCACGGCAAAACAAAAGACCACAATTATAACAGTTATGCTTCTTCCTTGTGAATCCAAAAGCCATGCTGCATCCTTTGCAAGCTGACTGGTCAGTGCAAGAAATGGATTTGTGCAGACAAATTGCAGCAGTAGAACTTGATCCACAAGTAATGCTTTCTACCTCCTTATCTCTCAAGGCCTCCACTAAAGCTGGAGAGCTTCTATCTTCAGTACTACCTAGTCCTAATTGCCCGTTTGCACCTTTTCCCCATGTATAAACCTTTCCTCTTGACGTTAAGGCAGCAGTATGAAAAGATCCTGACGAGATCGCCCTCACAAACTCATGTTTAAGCTTCCCTTGCACAATTGTGATTGATTTATCTGTGGCTTGTGGATTTCCCAATTGCCCATGCACCACACTTCCCATTGTATAAACTGTACCCACGCTAGTTAAGCCAACAGTCAACATTCCTCCACAGGATACTTGAACAAAATCATGATCTACTAGTTGGGCAACACATGTTGGTAACAGCTTCTTCTCTTGATTAGGATGACCGAGCCTTCCTTTATCCCCATCTCCCCATGTAAATAGTTTTCCAGTAGGATCATTGAACTTAAAACGGTCGACCATGATATCCACTATTGCAGCTGTATGCCATGGTCCACATGCCACAGATTTTACCCGTAAACCCTTGAGAGATTCAACTTCTTTTGGTTCAGAAATGCTTTGAGTATTCCCATGCCCGAGAACACCAAAAGTCCCATCCCCATATGTAAATAATTGTCCAGAGGTGGACACTATTGCTGTATGCCATTCACCACAAGAAACATTCGATATGATCACACCATCCAAGATACCAGAAAGCCTGTGAGGAAACCACTGGTTTCTTTTTCTATCAGCAGCAACTATATCAGCACCGTGAAAATTGTCACCCCACGCATAAAGTTCACCAGAAAGTGTAAGAGCGCATGTTTGATATTCACCACAAACAACAGAGTTTACCTGGACCCCAATAAGGGACTCGACAACTTTTGGGCAGGTGATATCCACATCGACTTTATGACCAAGCCTTCCCCCCCTCCCATCACCCCAGCAGAAGACTTCCCCCTGTTTAGTTACTAAGGCAGCATGCTTTCTTCCTAGAGATATTTTTTGCACATCAAGCATCGTAGTGGATTCAAGTAATTTTGGCAATAAAGCATCCAATGGCATTCCATTTTTGTTACCAATCTTGTCAAGCCCGCCTCCTAAGCACCCTGTTTCTATTCCTTCTCCCCAAATCAAAACATCTCTCAAAACATAACCATTGGCATGTGATGACTCATCTGAAGGTGTCATAAATCGATTAAGCATATTGATTTGAGTTTTTGTGCTAGTAGATATTGTTCCCCTCTTTTTGAGATCATCTGGTTCAATATATGGAGAATCCGGCTGTTAACATATCCATTACATTTTGCATACCGGATAAACTTGATTCCGAATAAAAGCTATTCGATGAACAAGAAAGGCCATCAGGAAAACCCCTCTCAGAAAGTGACTGAGGTGGACTCCCTGATAAACTGCGTACCTTCAAAATAAAAATGACACAATTAAACTGTTAAATAGAGTAAGGAATATTTACCTCTCAAAATTCTAAAGTAGACAATTGAATTTTTTTTTTTTTTTGGTTTAAGATATAATTAGATCGCTTGAAAATCATCTCAACCAGACATTGTTTTCTCTGATGATCTATACAAAAACATAATAAAATTAGACATAGGGTACTTCTTTAAGATCTACAGCATTTCCAAAACTGAATTGCTAAGTCTCATGACATCCTCAAAAGTTCATATCTAAGCTCATTGTTTTCAAGTAGGGATTGTGTTGATGTAACATACACAAGTATAAAGTATGCCCCAGTCAAATATTCACTATCCTAAATATGTCCGAAAACAATCTTTAAATCACGTTGCTAGCAATTTTCATACTTTCTTTGACAATATTCTACATTTAAACTATAATTCAAGATTATTCCCACCATCATGGATTTGTCACACATTTCAGTTAAGTCCTGAGCCAGTCTGTTTGATTCAAAAACAAACTAATAATGCAACAACTGCACTTTAAAAATCCATTGGCCCAGTGTGGTCCTTCCTGTTTACGCATGTTCTGGGGGGAAAGACTGGATATCTGTTGGCATGTTTGCAAAATGTGACTACTCTTAGACTCGAATCAACGCTCTACACTTGACATGCTGCTCGAGAAATTTATATTTGTTATAGGGTGACTTCTCTCTTTTCATCTAATAAATTTTCTTCTACCAAAAAAAGTAACAACTGAACTAATTAATGGGCCCTCTTAAGATAAAGAGTCACTGAGTAGCAACTTCACTTTTTGAAATTTATATGAATAAACAAAGATATTCAAACCTGAAAAAATTTGGTGGTGGTGGTGTCCTCGGAAAGCCCTAGATTGCGCTTCCTTCTCATTAAACCAGCAGGACTGTTGATACAACTTTGTGCCGATCTTCCATTTTCGCAAGTACCTAACAATCTAGAATGGTTGCGTCTGGATATTACAGCTCTTAGGCCAAGATACCAACAATCAGCCTGAGCTTTGTCCTTGCATATCTGTGCAGAAGATAAAAGATAAACAAAGTGACGCTAAAAATCTTGCCAATAAAAATATACTTTAGTCAAAGAAAATTATTGTGCATAAATAAACATAATATTATTCTAAATTACCAGATCAAGAGAGCGTTCACCATTAGCAACCAATAGTGAAATGGACTGGCATTCCCTTTCCGGTTGAAGTTGCTTCTGAAAATTAAATCATAAGAAGTACAGCCACCATCAACAAAACTCAACAAACAATCATCAGCAAAAGTTTAAACACAATTAAAAATGCAAAATCAGTTTTAATTCCTTACGGTCTTTTGGCCACGAATAACACTTGTAACTGAGCTTAATCTCAACTGTCGTTCCTCCTGACCAGAATACCAAATCAGAAGTTTCTCATCCTGAAATTGAAAACATCATAAATCAGATAACTATTATGCGATTATGACATTTCGCTAAACTAAAGAATAGGGATAACAAAGTAAATGATCGCTGTGGCTGTCTGCTATGTTAGTACTACAGAGGGCTGATTAGTATACAGTTACATTTATTATATCATGAGGCTGCAAGTTGTACAGCAGTAAAATCTAAGTGCCAAGGTAGAAAAATCTACCACTGTGTTGATAACTTCGTTTGTAGTTAACCACGTGAATTATTTACATTTCTCTAATATCAGAGTATCAGACTGCCTGATATCTCTCCTCCAAAATAAACTGCTTCTTGCACTCAATTGCACAAGTATGAATAGTTTTATTACGAATTATTTGCAGATTTTAGAGTGTATTTCTAACAATTTATTTAAACTGCCTACCGTGGATAGCCTGAAAGGACAGAATTTGGGCTTCCCTCTCCGGCCACACTTTAAAAGTTGAGCACCCTTTTTTAACGTCACAATTGCCTGCACAAAGCTTAGGAAAAATAATTAGAAAATAACAACCTTTTGGCTACTTACAAATTATCATAAAAGTCAGGCCAATTCCTTCAGAAGCAAAAATATAGAAATATCGTTAAGACAGAGAAATTATTGTGACCATTTTCATCCACTCAATACCTAAAATTTGTAGTCGACTAAAGAAGAAAAAAATCAAAAGAAAGCGAAACCACGTGATTTTAGTATTTTTATGAAGAGTGAACTAACAGAAAATGTAATTTGATTTTTATTAAAATAAAAGTATTGACTCAGAAACGGAAAGACGATATCAGAGAGGATACTAACAAAAATGAAAAAGTTCAAGCAAAACAACAGCTCCAAAGAAATTGAAATGCCGCTTAGCCTAAGAAAGGGATAAAAGGTTGTGAATGAATTTACCAAGCTCTGGCATTCAAAGCCGAAAAATAAGACATTAGAAATAATGTAAGAGATTTGCTACATTTTATAATATTAACAAAAATCCAAAGCTTCAAAATGTAATGGGAAAACTGAATAAAGCCTAGCCTTATTAGCTGGCAGGCCACAAGTTTCAACAAATCTACTAGCTATTACCATCACAAAAGAAGTCTGTCATCTAATTACATTTTTAAGATGAAAAATTCTTGTAGTGAACTAACCACAGCATCCTAATATATCCAGTCATTAAAAATAACAAATTAAAGCCTTCCATATGTTTGCGTTTGTGATAAATTGAAGTACTACAACTATAAACCAATCAAAATTAAATAAAAGAAAATAGAAAAATAAAACATGATACTTGAGCTACAATGTAAGAATACAATCAATCAGCTTAAAAGAAAATGCACGTACAAAAAATCAAAGGAATGATAACATAATCAACAAACTAGAAAACAACAGAAAAGTGACCATATATCCATAAACATTCATAATTTAAAATTACCACTTAAATTAACCCCAAGATGGGTTTTTGGAGCTCGTGATTCAATTTATTTAAAACACTCAAACAGACCAAAAACATATATAAAATCGAAATGGGGTGAAAGAACAGCAATAAATAGTTTAAATCAAGAAACAACACAGTAATTCTTTAGAATTGAGAGAGAAAAAGGATAGAAACCTGTTCAACAGCTCTATCAGAGGGGGATACAGCTAATAATTCTTCACCCATTTTCCAGAAAAATTCATACAAAAAATAGAAAAGGGTATAATACAAATGGGAAGAAGAAGAAGAAGAAGAAGAAGAAGAGGGGGAAGGGTTCGGTAGGCTGAGAAGGGCACCTTAGGAACAGAAATGTGTTAGAAACTAAGACTAAGAATTGCAGTGTTCTTCTTCTGCTGGGTTGTTCAGAGTATGAGACATATGAGAGAGAAAGAGGGAGAGATTTTACTATTACTAGAAGTAGGATTCCAATCCCCCAAGCAGAGGGGTTTAGATAGATGAAGAAAGTAGAGAGATGGGGTTTTGTTTCCTCTCTCTACATACAACCCCATCCCCATCCCCATCCCCATGTGTGTATTTGTTTCTTTTTTCTAGTGAATGATTCTATTCTTCTTCTTCCATGATGACTATACTTCACTTCGTGTGCTGTGCAGTAGAAAGAGAGAGACAGAGACTCTGTTCCGTGTCAGTGTTTAAGTAGGAGTAATTTACTAAACCCACGCCTAAATACATGCATTAATATTAATATTAATATTAATATTAATATTCGGTTACATTGTGTTACTGCCTTTAAAATGGACAGAAATGAAAATAACGAAATATTTACATTCTGTTTCTACGTTTTGAGCAAAAAAAAAAAAAAATAGAAAACTTAAATTATAACATAAAAAAAATATATAAAATTTAAAGTTTTTCTTTGTATTATTTCTAAGTTTTTAATAGAAAAAGAATAGAAAATTTAAAATTGAAGACATGAGTTGTAATTTAAAATTTATTATATTAAAAGTTGAGGATAATATGAGAATTATAAAAATATTATTTATTCCGATTTTTTTCCCATGGAAATGAGGCCAATTTTAGATGAAAACTTTGGCATAAAAAGTGGCAAAGTTTTCTATCCAATTTTGTTTTTTTTCCGTCTATTTAAAAACTCAAAAGTCAGAAACATAAGAATTTGAAAGAAAACTTAATTTTTTCATTTTTTCTGTTCATTTTAAAACTCAGAAACGACGTTAGTCCTTTTTGCGGAGTTAAATACACTGAAATGAAAAGCTCTTGCTAAAGTATTTTTATAAAAAAAATTAAAATAATATTTGGATATATAATTATAAAAATACTTTTAAATGTATTAATGACAATTTTATGATAAATGTCTGGTATGAAATTTTTATTTTTTAAAATAATATAAGGATAATTTTATATATTATACTTTTTGATAAGAGTACTTTAGTAAAAAAGTAGTAGTACCAGTTTTCTATTTCAATTAAAAGTGTTTTTGAACTTAATTTTTATTCTTTTCAAACACCAAACCATTTTTTATATTTTATATTTTGAAGCAAAAACTCCACCGGGACGGGTTCTAAGTCAATTTAATGTTAGCCTTGCAATAAATTTTGAACGTCCATTCGAATATCGAATGATTAATATAATTTTAGTTCGCAATTTAATTTTTGTTATTTTATAGTTTAATACTGCAGACGTGATAAATATCTAAAATACCCCCTCCTTATACAAATTCTCCATCCACAGGATTAAACTGCGAAGCCTAGAATTTTTTTTAAAAAAAATTTGCATCCGCAGTATTAAACTATGGATCAGTCTCTAGTGACGAAGCCACATATAAGATTGTGGGGTCAATTGACCCCACTTAAAAAAATTATTTTATAATGTAAGGTAAATTTTAATTATTATTTATAAATTGACCCCACTAAAATTTTATAAATCTTCTATTATGCGGGGTCAAATTAAAAATTTATAACTTTGTCAATCAAATTTTAACCACATATGACTCATATCTTCTCAATATATGTTTATCTCTCTGATATTTTAAACTAAATAATAATCTAGTTTATATTATTTTTAAAAATAATTAATAAATTAATTACTTACGAACAGTCGTGCTTAAAAAATCTATTATGAGTCAATATAATGTATGTATACCATATATTATTACTTATTATATTGTCATTATAATATAGTGTATATATAGGTATGTATGAATGTATGTGTGACTCGAAAGTACAAAATTATTAAAAAAAAATTGACTCAGGGGCACTACCCCCGAATTCCGTCAAATTATTTATAGCTTAGCAATAATTTTGACCCTACTGAAATATATTTCTGGCTTTGTCATTGTCAGTCTCCATATATATATATATATATATATATATATATATATATATATATATATATATATATACGGAAAGCTTCAAGAGCATAATTCTTAAATAACATAATGCCTTAAATAGCATAATTTTATCAAAACGACGTAGTTTTGGAGGGACGCTGTGACATTTTTGTAAATACGCGGTGGCATGGTATTTACAAAAATGCCACCGCGTATTTACAAAACTACGTCGTTTTGATAAAATTATGCTATTTAAGGCATTATGCTATTTAAGAATTATGCTCTTGAAGCTTCCCGTGTATATATATATATATATATATATCTAATAAAATACAAATGATTTTGAATTTCCCGCTCACTCAATAAATCATCTGGACCGTCTAAAATTTGAGATAAATCCCACCGTTCATACATCTATCTAATAAAATACACATATCTATCTAATAATCTAATAATAATTTAATAAAATACAAATAATTTTAAATTTTTCGCTCACTCAATAAATTATTTTGGTCGTTCAAAGTTTAAGATAAATCATATTGTCCATATAGTGCCGGAGGCACGGGACCCAGCTAGTATATATATATAGAGCAATGATCAAGTGCATACCCCTTATCTTATTTACCCGTGCTCACCCCCTTTAGCGACGGACCCGACGACGGTTTCGGTCATACAACCATCGTTTATACTTTTAGCGACGGACAACATATAGCGTCGCTAAAAGTATAGACGACGGTTGTATAACCGAACCGTCGTCGGGTGCGACGCCCCCAAAATAGGTATACAACACTCATTCTGAGTCGCCAAATACATGGTACATAAAGCAAACTATAATTTCAATAATACAAATGTCGTGTGAAATACGACAATACGTACTGTGAGTTTAAATACAAATATTATCTTCTAGACAATATCCACACGCAAATAAGTCCTCATTATAATTATTCAAACACTATTTTATAGAAATAGTGAGGACTGCTAAAACATCTTCTTAGAACCATCACTCCATACCCCGACTCGATCCTGCTATGTTCTCACCTCCTGAGAAGAAAATGGAACAACAAAGAAAAGGGTGAGCTCAACTAGCCCAGTAAAGAATATTATGACTAAGATAATATACAACAAATTATCGTTAGTCTTCAACAGGAAAAAATCTAATAGAATACAATAGACAACAAGTTTTAGATCAACAAATGCAGCGGAAACAACAATCCATTAAAAGAGTCACGTAGAGAATGAATTCTACTGTCTTCTAAGATTTAAAAGTCCATCATCAATATTTCATCCTGTAACAACAATCAATATACATCTTTAATCATCTTTGCACTACAGGCCAAAGATATTCATTTGTATCACCAGTTGGTCATGTTCATCTCAACACCTGTTCATCTTTGCACTACGGGCCAAAGAGATTCATCAGTTTAATCATTCATCTTTGCACTACAGGCCAAAGATATTCATCAAGTATCACCATTAAGGACTGAGGATGATGAAAAACATTTTTAAGAACGAATCCAGTGAGATAGAAGGACAAATATTAGGGATTCGTACAACAGTTTGTCCAAGATCAATAATACTTCATAACAACTGATTTTGAAGCAGAACTCAAAAATAACGATCAAAACATGGATACAATCAAAGATAGTAGCCAAAATAGATATTTTGGACAAAAAGAAGAAATTTTATTTTTTGATAAATAGTGTCGTATTCGTGAATAGTGCCGTATACGTGAATAGTAACTTCGACACCAAAAGATAGAAATTTTACAAAAACATAATCACGCTTCGTGAATAGTACTCGTGAATAGTAACTTATAAATAGTAACACGTGAATAGTAACTCATGAATAGTAACTCTGACATGAAAAAATTTTAAATTGATAAAAAGTTCAGAACAATATTTCGGCATAATGATATTGAAGAAGATAATATCATTTAAGAAGAAACAACATCCCTTACCTCAAAATAACCGTATTTCTGACTGAATTTCGAGTATAGTGCTGACAGAAACTCGCACCGTATAGCAACACTCAAAGTATACTCACAAGATTACGCTCGATAATATAGAGAGAGAAAGAGAGAAATCTTTATTTCTGGTGTGATTTTTAATTATAACTCAGCCCTCTATTTATAGGAAAATGCTAGAACGCCAAAGGAGACTAAATTAATAAAATATTAATATAATTATATAATTTTCCTTAGCCCACCATTTTGACCAAAGAAATCTGCCACAACACATGTTTCATGCATCCCACCAAGCAAGAAAACGTTTTTGTTGAAAATAATAATTAAAACTTCCAAAAATCAATTATTTCGGAACTCCGGAACTTCAATAATTCACAATAAATAGCCCTTTTATCAGAAAATTTAAATCTCGCGACTTTTTATAGGAATTTCAATTCTCTACAACTTTGCAGAAGAAATTTTTTCCAAATTCCAAACCGAAATAATCCGAAATCCACAAACGGACGATTTTACAGTCTATAATCAATTTTCGGTCAAGAATTGTGTCCATCGACACACAAAACACATGTTAAACATTTAATGCCACAAAAATACTCTTCCTCCTCATAAACTCATATATCCCACATTCACTGTAAAAATATCATCGTTAATATATTATTAAAATAATATATTTAAATGAATTATTTTATCAGAAAAAGATAAAATATTAATTTTCAACAATTGTCACATTAAAAATTTTCTCCATCTATATCCACATAAAATGAATATTTTCTTTATCATAATAATCAATAATTAATTATTTAAAAATAATATTACAGAATCACAGTACTGACAATCAGGCCGTTCCCAGAAAAGAGTAGGCTTTTCAATAAGGATTTCTCCTTATTAGCGCGCAATTAGGTGACCAAACCTCTCCATAGACAGAATTTTCTAGACATTGCCAATAATGTTATCTGATAATATTATTCAAATAATATGAATTATTGATCTGATAATGGAAAATATTATGCAGTGACAATTATTGAAACAATAATAATATAAATATCAACGCAACAATTATTGAATCAATAAAATAAAATAATGAATATATATATAAAATAAAATAAAATAATATAAATATCAACGCAATAGTATATATATATATATATATATATATATATATATATATATATATATCATTATTGTTAATTGGAAGAGAAAAAGAAATATCATTATTGTTACTCAATTTGGTTTGGAAAATGATAAAGGAAATAATTAAAATGTTAGATTACGACATAACTATAGTGTAAAACCTTCAAATTAAGTCTGGTGATGGTCAATTCACAATTGGGAGCAAATCTCTTGCGAAAGGCCAAAAAGGGTTGAACTAATTATGTATGTACTCACATAGCTGGTACTACTACTATTAGATCTACAGAAAATAAAGAATAAAAGGTTGAGAATGGTCAAATAATAAATAGTAGGAGCAATTATTATTAGACTAAACGAATCAAAAATTATAAATGACCTAACTTTGTTTGATAGAGCGGTGTAGTGAAACACACTATCTTTAAATTTAACGTAATTAACAAAAGTTTAAATGTGTATATATATATATATATATATATATATATATATATATATATATATATTATTTGTATGCTAAAAATATTTTACAACTAAAATCTTTACGCACTAAAACTACTTTTGGATGGATGATCATCAAACAAAAAAACAATTTGATACTTCAAACGGGCTATAAATTGAAGTAAGGAGTAGTTTTCTACTCCTTTTTTGAGCCATATATATTTATATATATATATATATATATATATATATATATATATAGTCCGCTTCTCCAACGAATTAGAAAGAGCAAACTAAGAACGAATCAGCTATAACGTCGATTTTTTCGTCGCTATAGCATGTTCGCTCTTAGTTCGCTCCCTCCAGTTCGTTGAAAAGAGCCGGGCTATATATATATATATATATATATATATATATATATAAATCAACTTTTGGTACATATACTGTAAGACCCCAACTTTTTAAATAAAGATGATTTTTCTATAAATATTATTTTTAAATATTATGGAATGAATTTGATATAATGTTATAGTTGTGCGTAATATTTATAAATTTTGTAAAATACGCAAATTGTTATAAAATATTCGTTTGGTCGGAGAATATTCTTTTTGTCGGGGAATATTATTCGTACGACGACACAATCATTGGTGGACCCCACAACGGAATTATTGTCGGAGTTAGAAAACGACAAAAATATTTTTATGAAAATAACGGCAGAAGAGTTATCGTTAACACTGTTGGAATACCTGGTGGTTAAAATACAGTAACACGCATTGTTGCACAGTAGCACACGGTATTACACAATATTTTTTGAATTATTAATTCTTACGTAAGAAGACACTACTCAATAATTATTACAGTAATTACTGTTTAATATTTTATTGATTCAATAATTGATACGTTGATATTTTTGATTCAATAATTGTCATTACACAGTATTTCAAATTATCAAATCAATAATTCATTTAAATATATTATTATAATATTATATTATAGTAGTATGATGTGATTATATGATAGTATTTTTTTATATATATAATTTGAATGGTAACATTATTATAGTAAATTCATGGTATAAAAGTAAAATGAGGTGGAAGAGAACAATTTGAATTTGAATTCTGATGATGTAAGCGATGATGTCATCGGAACGATGAGGTAAGCAATGATGTCATCGAAAGGATGATGTAAGCAATGATGTCATTTAATCGATGATGTAAGTAATGATGTCATATGATCAATGATGTAAGCGACGATGTCATAAATTATGGCGAAAAGACTATTTTACCTTTACTCTACCAAGCTTATAAATTGAAGCTCATTCCTTCATTATTTTTCACGAATTCACTAAAGCTTTAGAGCGAGAAAGAATAGAGAAAATAAGAGAGAAAGAAGAAGAATCTTCTGTTACTACAATATTGCGGTATCCAATTTTCTACTAAGGTAAGGGGTATTATTTCTTTATTATTCATGAAGAGAACTTCTGTTATTCCATTATTTATTATTCTGTTGGAATAACATGTATACGCGGGCTACCCTATACTTATTGAAATTCTTCTATTATTCCATTTTTTATCATTATGTTGGAATAACATGTCTATACGAAGTACCGCATACATAGTGAAATTCTATTTTTATTATTCTATTGGAACATCATCTCGGTGCGTTACGCATGACCTGGTTCCGTTATTTACTATTCTGTTAGAACATCCTATCTGTGCGTTTACGCATGACCTGGTTCAATTATTTATTATTCTGTTGAAATATCCTGTTTGTGCTTTTGCGCATGACCTGGTTCCGTTATTTATTATTCTGTTGTAATAACATGTCTGTGCGGTCTATCGCATGCCTGGTGATTTCTTTTGTTATCTCATTCTTTATTATACTCAGTTGGTTACAGTTTTGACTTCTATACTCCATGAAATTAGTGGAATATCCTTGATATTTGCGCTTCATCCGGTATCTTTTTATGAAAATATTCTTCTGAGCATTCTTGAGTTTTATTCTACAAAGAAGTATCATGTGGACAATTTGGACGTTATTAGTTCCTGGATAAATTAATTCTTGAACTTGTTTTATTGAATTATTATATCATTGTCATCATCCTCATGTTTATATTATGTTGAAAGTCATCTGTGGCCTGTAGTGAATAGATGGACTTGGTATGATTATGATCATGGATTATTCGGTGTAATCATGACCGTAATGTTACAAATGATGTGAAAAAAGTCCTCATTGGCCCGTAATGCATTGATGGACAATTGTTGGCATGATCATGACCATTGATGAATACACGAATATCATTGGCCGTAGTGCATGGATAATTTATGGTTGTGATACTAATGAATATCCTTGGCCGTAGTGCAGGGATGATGTGGATTATTTATTAAGCTGAGTCTCAACGATAAAAGTGATGAAAAACCTTTTAAATCATAAAAGATAGTAGATTTTATTCTCTACTTGACTTTTTTAATGGATTGCTTGTTCCGCTACAGTTAAACTTGATGTTTGTTATATTTTATCAGTTTAATATTATTGAAGGTTAATGATAATTTATTCTGCATTATCTTAGTCATAATATTTCTTACTGGGCTAGTTGAGCTCACCCTTTCTTTCGCTTTTTTCTTCAGGAAATGATAACGTAGCCGGGACTAGTCGGGGAACGGAGTGACGGATCTAGATGATAGTTTTAGTAGTCCTCACTATTCTGTTAAGTAGTGAAAATAAATATAAAAAGGACTCTTTTGAGTGTGGATATTTTTTAGATGATAATATTCTTATTAAACTCTCAGTTTACGTTTTGTCGTATTTTACACAACAGTTGTATTATTAAGTTGTATTTGAATTTTGTACCATGTATTTGGCGACTCAAGATGGGTGATGTATACCTATTTTGGGGGTGTCACATGTACTCGGACACGACTTATAATTTGGTACCCAAAGTGAAAAATGTGAGACCCCGAATTTTATGAAATAAAAGTATTCAATTTTTCTATTTTGGTGAATAATTAAATTGATAAAAGTTTAAAGTTAAGGGTGACATTTGAAATTTTTTCAAAGTAAGTGATGATGAAGTTTTGTTTTATTAGTATTATTAATGTAATAAAGCAGAAAAGCTTTTTATATAAAACAGAATACTTTTATAAAGTTATTCGTTTTATTAGGCTAATAGTAAAATCTTTTTATATAAAACAGAATATTTTTATAAAGTTATCTATTTTATTAGATAATAATTAGAATATATTATATTTTATTATGCATAGTATTTGTATAGTGTCTGCATAGTATTTATATAGTAAAATCTTTTTATATAAAACAAAATACTTTTATAAAGTTATTCGTTTTATTAGATTATAAATAGAATATATTATATTTTATTTAAAAGATTTTGTTTTATTAAAATATTTTATTTTATTTAAAAGATTTTGTTTTACTTAGGTAGGTCATACTAGCGAAAGAATTCCCCCGTCTCTCCCCTCCTAGTTCTTGCCTCACATCTCAGCCAGGGATCATATCCCTAAGCTTTGATACCAACTGTGACGCCCCCAAAATAGGTATACAACACCTATTCTGAGTCGCCAAATATATGGTACAAAAATACAAATACAACTTAATAATACAACTGTCGTGTAAAATACGACAAAATATAGCTGAGAGTTTAAACAATAATATTGCATCTAGACAATATCCACTCTCAATGGAGTCCTTATTATATTTATTATCACACTATTTCACAGAATAGTGAGGACTACTAATGCTATCATTTGAACCATCACTCCGTTCCCCGACTCGGCCCAGCTATATTCTCATTTCCTGAAGAGAATAGTGAAAGAAAGGGTGACCTCAACTAGCCCAGTAAGAAATATCATGTCTAAGATAATGCTGAATAAATTATCAATAGTCTTCAACAATGTTAAACTGATAAAATACAATAGACATCAAGTTTAACTGTAGCGGAACAAGCAATCTATTAGAAGAGTCAAGTAAAACATAAAATCTATTACCTTCTATGATTTAAAAAGTTTTTCATCAACTTTATCGCTGAAACTCAGCTTAATAAATAAATCACATCATCCCCGTACCACGGCCAAGGATATTCATGTAATCATCAATGGTCATGACTATACCGAGTAATCTCTGGTCATAATCATACCAAAAACTGTCCATCAATGCATTACAGGCCACTGAGGACTTTTACCACCTCATTCGTCACATTACGGTCATGACTATACAGAATAATCCCTAGTCATAATCACACCAAGTCCATCTATGCACAGTAAGCCAAAGATGACTTTTATCACAATATAAACATGAGTTTGATGACAATGATATAAGCATTAATCAAACGAAAATAAGGATAAATATTAAAGACTTTAAATTTATCCAAATGTTATCAATCACTTAATAAACTCATAATCTAATATTATTAATATTATAACAATATTTTAATCACTTCTTAAACTTATAAATAATTTATTTCAATTGTTTATACTTTACCAAATAATGCATTTAATCATTCAAAAATGCCATACTCATAATATTTCATCACCAATGATCAAATATTTTATTAAAAATCTGTATATACCCTATATAGGATTTTTCAAACCATAAAATCCTATTTTTCAACTTTGTTACTTCACATAACATATTTAACTCATATGTTCGTAACTAAACTATTTTCATGAAAAATATCAAATCAGTCCTAAAAATATTTCTTTTCAGGGATTTAGCAGAATATAGTCCCATAATGAACATATATTTTTCTTAGAATTTTTAAAATTCATTTACTATTTTTCAAAAATCAATTTCTAATTAATTCCTTAAGAAATTAGCTACCTCAAGTTTAACTCTAAAAATTTCCAAATCTTGACAGGATCTTACACATGTTAACATGAGCTTCCAGTTTAAATTTCATGGTCATCGGAGTTATAGAACTCCGATTATAGCATTTTTTATTCGGAAAAATCTAAATATTGAAATGGTCATAACTTGCTCATTTTAAGTCAGAATGAGCTCATTTTTAGACATGAGGTACTTTATACCATATATTTTCATGTCCCAAAAGGTCGGAATTTTTCTCATAAATTAAGTGGCCGAAAATGCCCTTTTAAAAATATGGACAATAGCTTTTTCGAAATTGGCAGTTTTTGACTCCTTCGCTAAAATCAATACACACGAAAATCTACAATACCTTTTCTAGGGATTCCTACTTGGATAATTTAGGAAACTCATAGATCTAACTCTAGAACTTGACCACACTCAAAAATTCAAAATATAATAGGAGATATGGTCAATTGAATTTCATATTCCATTTTCACCAAAATCTGATTTCCAACCCTTAGTGATTTCTAAGAAACTTTCATATTTTCACATAATAACCAACATAACTCATCATGACAATGACATAATAATTCAATAAAATAAGTTCAAGAATAAATTCTAAAGATTTATAAGTTAATTTATCCTGAACTTAATAATGTACAACAGAATAATAAAGAATGGAATAATAGAAGAAATCACCATGCATGCGATAGATCGCACCGATAGGTTATTCTCAATAGAATAATAAATAATGGAACCAGGTAAGGCGAAATTCGCACCGAAAAGGTATTCCAATAGTATAATAAAAAAAGTAATAACAACAGAAATCACCATGTATGCGATAAATCGCACAGACAGGTTATTCCAACAGAATAATAAAGAATGGAACCAGGTATGGCGTAAACGCACAGACATGATATTCTGACAGAATAATAAAGAATGGAATACCAACAGAAATCATCAGGTATACGGTTATCCGCGTATACAGGTTATTCCAGCAGAATAATAAAGAATGGAATAACAACAGACTTCACCATGTATACGGTAATCCGCGTATACAGGTTATTCCAACAGAATAATTAATGGAACCAGGTCAGACGTAATACGCACCGATAGGATATTCCAACAGAATAATAATGAACGGAATAATAGAAGAATTTCTCGCATAAACAGGTTATTCCAACATAATAATAAAGAATGAAATAACAGAAGAATTTCACCATGTATGCAATAATTTGCATAGACAGGTTATTCCAACATAATAATAAGGAATGAAATAATAGAAGAATTTCACCAAGTATAGGGTAGTCCACGTATACAGGTTATTCCAAAAGAATAATAAAGAATGGAATAACAGAAGTTCTCTTCATGAATATAAAAAAATAATACCCTTTACCTTAGAAAGAAGTTGGATACTGGAGTAGTGAAGTAGCAGAATACTTTTCTTCTTTCTCTCTATAGTTCCTCTCTCTATAAATATTGCTCTATAGCTTTCTCTCTCTAGAGTTTCAGTGAATTCGTAAGAAATAATGAAGGAATGAGCTTCTATTTATAGAAGAATGGACTGAATAGTAACTAATTCATGAACGGTCCAGATTGATTTACTTTTAAACGGATAATCCATATTGATTTACTATTAAAACTTAAAGTAACGGTGCATATTGATTTACTATTTAAAAATTTAAACAATCGATCCATATTGATTCATTATTATAACTTTCCACCAGCGGTCCATATTGATTCACTATTATAACTTTCCACCAGTGATCCATATTGATTCATAACTTCAACCAACGGTCTGGAAAATTAGCACATCTTCTCATGGAATAATATTGTACCCCAAAATAATTTGGACCGAAAAGAAATATATTGTTCAGGTAAATAGTAACTCTTAAATAGTAACTCGTGAATAGTAACTTATGAATAGTAACTCATGAATAGTAACTTGTGAATAGTAATTCGTGAATAGTATTCTGACACAAAAAGTGTTCCGAATACCCGATTGAACAATATAACCTCCAGACATCAATTATCATCGAAATAGATGTCGATTTCTACTAACACAAATAATCCCAACATAATGAAACTATCAAATTCATCTTTAATCAACACGAACTTATTCATCATTAATATTATAACTCATAATATTTAACAACCAGGTTGTTCCCATGAAAGAGGGGATTTTCCAATAAGGATTTCTACCTATTGGGGCGCAATTAGGTGACCAAACCTCTCATTGACAGAACTTCTAGACATTGTAAATATTGCAATTTAATAATGTGAATAACTTTGTCGTCTCAATTATTGATTTAATAATATAACATATAATGCAGATGATACTGACAATAATCGAATCAATAATATGAGAGATATGATGCAACAATTACTGTAACAATAATTGAGTATAACTGAGTGATTTCTCACGTAAACATCAATAATCAATACCGTGTGCTACTATGCAACCACGCGTATTAATGTACTTTTATTACCGAGTAGTTCAACAGTATCAATGGTAAAAATTTCGCCGTTATTTCTATAAAAATATTTTATCATTTTCTCAATTCGATAATAATTCCGTTGTGGGGTCCATCAATGATTGTGCCGTCGTACGAATATTCTCTGACATAAAGAATATTCTCCGACCAATCGAATATAATATAACAACTTGCATACTTTGCAAAATTTATAAATATTACCCATAACTATAACATTATATTAAATCCACACCATAATATTCAAAAAATATTTTGAGAAATTTAAATCTTTATTCTTAAAATTTGGGATTTTACATATTATTTTTTTTATATTCATGAAGAGAACTTCTGTTATTCCATTCTTTATTATTCTGTTGGAATAACCTGTATACGTGAACTACCCTATACTTAGTGAAATTCTTCTGTTATTTCATTCTTTATTATTATGTTGGAATAACCTGTATATGCGAAGTACCGCATACATGGTGAAATTATTCTATTATTCCATTCTTTATTATTCTGTTGGAATATCCTGTCAGAGTGAATTTTGCCTTACCTGGTTCCGTTCTTTATTATTCTGTTAGAATATCCTGTCTGTGCGTTTACGCCGGACCTGGTTCCATTATTTATTATTCTGTCGAATATCCTGTCTGTGCGTTTACGCCGGAACCTGGTTCCATTATTTATTATTTTGTTGGAAATAACCTGTCTGTGCAGTCTATTATCACATGCATGGTGAATGATCCTTTATATTCATTCCTTATTAAATTATGGAAATAATCTGGTTACGTTGATTATGATGAGAGTCATAATAAAAGCATTGGACTGATGAAAATAATGGGTATATGAAGTATTAGTAAGTGTTATGATGAGTTATGTTGGTTATTATATGAAAACATGAAAGTTTCTTAGAAATCACAAAGGGTTGAAAAATTAGATTTTGGTGAAAATGGAACATGAAATTCAATTGACCATATCTCTTATTATTTCGAATTTTTGAGTGTGTTTAAGTTTTAGAGTTAGATCTATGAGTTTTCTAACTTATCCAGGTGGAAACACTGGAAAAGGTGTTGTAGATTTTCGTGTGGACTGATTTTAGCAAAGCACGAAAAAGTTAAAAATGGGAAAATAGCTACTGCCCGGAATTTTAAAAGGGCATTTTCGGCCACTTAATTTGTGAGAAAAATTCCGACCTTTTGGGACATGAAATTATATGGTATAAAGTACCTCCTGTCCAAAAATGAGCTCATTCCGACTTAAAATGAGCAAGTTATGACCATTTCAATATTTAGGTTTTTCAGACGAAAAATGCTATAACCGGAGTTTTATAACTCCGATGACCATGAATGAGGGATTTGATCATTGGTGATGAAATCTTATAAGTATGACATTTTTGAATGATTAAATGTATTATTTGGTAAAGTGTAAAAAATTGAAATAAATTGTTTATAAGTTTAAAAAGTGATTAAAATATTGTTATGATATTAATAATATTAGATTATGAGTGGTTGATAATATTTGGATAAATTTAAAGTCTTTAATATTTATCCTTGTTTTCGTTTAATTAATACTTATATCATTGTCATCATCCTAATGTATATATTATGTTGAATGTCATCTGTGACCTGTAGTGCATAGATGGACTTGGTATGATTATGACCAGGGATTATTCGGTATAATTATGACCGTAATGTTACAAATGATGTGGAAAAAGTCTTCATTGGCCGTAGTGCATTGATGGACATTTTTTTGGTATGATTATGGCTATGGATTCTCTTCGGCCAAGGGTGCAAAGATGAATTATTTTATGGCATGATCAGGACTGTTGATAAAACACGATTATCTTTGGCCCGTAGTGCATGAATAATTTGTGGTCGTGATACTAAAAGAATATTCTTGGCCTATAGTGCAAGGATGAATTGATGATATGGATTAATTATTGAACTGAGTCTCAGCAATGAAATATTAATTCATGGATGTGATAATAATGAATATCCTTGGCGGTAGTGCATGGATAATTCATGGATGTGATATTAATGAATATCCTTGGCCGTAGTGCAGGGGTGATTCGATGATGTGGATTATTTATTAAGCTGAGTCTCAATGATAAAAGATTGATAATAAACTTTTAAATTCGTAGAAGATAGTAGATATCACGCTCTACTTGACTCTTCTAAAATACAGTTGTATGTCTTTGGCCTGTAGTGCAAAGATGAATTGTTAATGAATATTTTTGGTCATAGTGCAAAGATGAATTTATTAGTATGATTATGAGCAGGGATTGTGATTTGGTATAACCATGATTTTTGATGTTTTAGGTGAAGATAGGTGATAAAAATTATCTTCGTCCTGGGTGCGAAAAGGAATTTAGAATCACAATTATGATTATGAGTTATTCATATGATTGTGGACAGGAATTGTTGATTGATATTACATGGATAAAACATTATTGGTGGAATTTTAACATGGAGAAGATAATAGACCTGATGGTCTATTTGACTCTTTTAATGGATTGCTCGTTCTGCTGCAACTATGGTTGAAAAGTTTTATCATCTATCATATGTTTTAAATCTCTGATTTATTATTGATAGAAGCTATTGATAATTTATTTATCTTTAGTTATGATATTCTTTACTGGGCTAGTTGTGCTCACCCTTTTTGCTTCACAATTCCTTTCAGGTAATAAGACTGTTGCCGAGTCAAGCGGGGATAACAGGGAATAGAACAGTGGTTTATAGCTGTTGAAGTTCTCTCTAAATAGTATAGAAATAATTTTATTAAGAACTTTAGATAAGTGTGTCGTATTGTATACGTCATTTGATATTTAATTTTGGGGAACCGAATACGGTGAGTTGAACCTAACTTTGGAAGGGTGTTTTGCCACTATCATATAAGATGTCTAATGACATACAACCTCGTATTATCATAAGACAAAGTTGTGCACATCCATTTGCTGAGTATATCTACGAGCACCACCTATATGATCTTGGAGTTTATTTGAAATATAATTTTCACTTGGAGACAGTGGAGATAGTTATACTTCAAGAGAAGACTCACCATTGTAAGAAATATGATAGTAATCTTCTCGTTTTTCTTTGGGGTCTATTGGGTCAACCAAGGATAATTCTCCGGACATATGATATATATCATAACTTAGATTCATGGCCTCCTATGTGCGAAGGTTTCCTTGAGCACTTCTCAAAGATTTTAATTTCTAAAACAGTTTTTGACTATACTTTTATGTAACGTACCATTGTAAGGTTGTGGTCGAGGCACCATGAGAGTTACATATATTTATATTAAAACTCACAGTATACTCGTCGTCGTATTTTGCACGACAGTTGTATAAATGAAGTTATCAGTATTGTATTTTCTGGCGATCCAAGATGGGTGATGTATACCTATTTTGGGGGCGTCACAAAAAAAGTTACAAACTGGTGATTGTACTCAAAAAATGTACACTCCGTTAAACATTAGGGATACTGTGACAACCCCAAAATAGGTCTATTCCATCCAACCCATTCTGAGTCGCCAAATACATGGTACAGAAAACAACTACAACTTATTACAATAATTGTCGTGCAAAATACAACAACACATATGCTGTGAGTTTGTATACAAATATATATCAACTGTGACTCATGTCCCAACCGTGGACAACACCTCATAATGACATCTTACATAAAGGTATAGTCGAAAACTGTTTTAGAAATTAGAATCTTTAGGAAGTGCTCAAGGAAACCTTCGTACATTGGAGGCCATGCGTCTAGGTTATTATAGATATCATATGGCCACAGAATTATCCTTGGTTGACCCAATAGACCCCAAAGAAAAATAAGAAGATTACTATCATATTCTTCCCAATGGCAAGTCTTCTCCTGACATATCATTATCTCCACTGTCTCTAATTGAGAGTTATATTTCAAATAGACTCCAAGATCATATAGATAGTGCTGGTAGATATACTCAGCAAGTGGATGAGCACATCCACGTCTTATGATGACACGAGGTGGTATGTCATTAGACATCTTATATGACAGTGGCAAAATGCCCTTCCAAGTTAAATTCACCTCACCCTCAACATCTATAGACCACCGTTCTATTCCCTTGTTATTCCCCCGCTCGACCCAGCTACACTCGTATTACCTGAAAGGAATTGTGAAGCAAAAGGGTGAGCACAACTAGCTCAGTAAAGAATGTCATGACTAAAGATAAATAAATTATCAATAGCCTTCAACAGTAATAAATCAGAGATTTAGAACATATGGTATATGATAAAAAAATTTCAACCATAGTTGCAGCGGAACGAGCAATCCATTAGAAGAGTCAAATAGACTATAAAGTCTATTATCTTCTCCATGTTAAAAGTTCATCAATAATGTTTTATCCCTATAACATCAATCAACAATTCCTGTCCACAATCACATGTATAACTCATAATCGTAATTGTTGTTCTAAATTCCTTTTCTCATCTAGGACAAAGATATTTTTTATCACCTGAAACATCAAAGATCATGGTTATACCAAATCACAGTTCATATTCATAATCATACTAATAAATTCATCTTTGCACTACGGCCAAAGATATTCATCAACAAGTCATCTTTGCACTACAGCCCAAAGATATTCATCAACAAGTCATCTTTGCACTACAGGCCAAAGATATTCATCAACATGTCATCTTTGCACTACAGGCCAAAGATATTCATCAGTTGGTCATGTTCATCTAAACACCTGTTCATCTTTGCACTACGGGCCAAAGATATTCAATTATATCATCATTTAGGACTGAGGATGATAAAAAAAATATTTTTAAAGAAACGAATCCAAAAATACCTCAAAAATAATCATAATGGTGTAAAATTCAAGAATGATCAAAACATGGATACAATCAAAGCTAGTATCCATAATAGATATTTTAGACGAAAAGGAAAATTTTTCATTTTTCGATGAATAGTGCCGTATTCGTGAATAGTGTCGTATACATGAATAGTGTCGTATACGTGAATAATAACTCCGACATCAAAATATAGTAATTTCACAAAAAAACATCTTCACGCTTCGTGAATAGTACTCGTGAATAGTAACTCATGAATAGTAACCCCGACATAAAAAAGTTCCAAGTTTGATAAAAAGTTCCAACTAATATTTCAGCATAATGATATTGAAGAAATAATATCATTTTAGAAGAAAATAACATCCCTTACTATCCCTTACCTCGAAAGACAGTACCTCTGATTGGAATAACACTGAACAAACTTGCACCGTATAGCAATACTCAAAGTATACTCAAAATACTCACAAGAATACGCTCGATAATATAGAGAGAGAAAACTTCAGTTTCTGGTGTGATTTTCAATTCTAACCTAAGCACCTATTTATAGGAAATTGCTTAGAACACCAAAGCAGAAAATTTAATTTAATATTATTATTATTATTTCTAAATTTTCCTACGCATACCAACTGAATTCAGCCATCAACCACACATGCAAACCTTCTAGAAAAGTAATAAAAACGTTTTTCTAATTTAAATTATTTTAAACTTCCAAAAATTAATTATTTTGGAGCTTCAGAACTTCAATAATTCACAATAAATAGCCCTTTTGCCAGAAAATTCGAATCTCGCGGCTTTTTATAGGAAATTCAATTCTCTACAACCTTGTAGAAGGAAGTTTTTCCAAATTCCAAATAGAAATTGACCAAAATCCACAAACGGGCGATTTTACAGGCTATAATCAAATTTCGGTCAATAATTGTGTCCACCAACACACAAAATATGTGTTAAACATTTAATGCCACAAAAATATTCTTCCTCATCATATATTCACATATTCCACATTCATTATAAAATATCACCATTAATATATTATTAAAATAATATATTTAAATGAATTATTTTATCAGAAAAAAGATAAAATTTTAATTTTCAACAATTGTCACATTAAAAATTTTCTCTATCTATATCCACATAAAATCAATATTTTTCTCATCATATGATTCAATAATTAATTATTCATAAATGATATTACAGAATCACAATATTGACAACCAGACAGTTCCTAGGAAAGAGGGGGCTTTCCAATAAGAATTTTTCCTTACTGGCGCGCAATTAGGTGACCAAACCTCTCCTTAGACAGAACTTTCTAGACATTGTCAATAATTTTATCTAATAATATTATTCAGATAATATGAATTATTGCTTCGATAATAAAAAATAATGTGTAATGACAACAACAACAATATAAAATATCAACGCAGCAATTATTGAACCAATAAAATAAAATACTGAACAGTAATTACTGTAACCATTATTGAGTAGTGTCTTCTTACGTAAGAGTCAATAATTGGTGCAATACCGTGTGCTACTGTGCAACAACGCGTATTACTTTACTTTACCCACCGGGTATTCCAACAGTGTTAACAGTAACGGTTACGCCGTTATTTATAAAAAAACTTTAATTTGTCGTTTTCTTCATCCGACAGTTATTTTGTTACGGGGCCCACAAAAGGCTGCGCCGTCGTACGAATATTCCCCGACAGAAAGAATATTCTACGACCAAACGAATATTCCCCGACAACAATGAGTATTTTATAATCACTGGCTTATTTTGAAAAAAAATTCATATATCATCCTTAACTTTAACTTTATATCAATTTAACCATTTACTGAATTGTAATTATAAGAAAAATTGAATACTTTTATTTCATAAAATTCGGGGTCTTACAGATACAACTTACAATTTGGTACCTGAAGTGAAAAAAGTTACAAACTGGTGATTGTACTCGAAAAATGTTACACTCCGTTAAACAGTAGGGTTTCATCTTTATTCTATTTGAAAATTAGGGTTCTCTTCTGTCCTTCTTCTTCTCTGATTCTTTTTAACTCGATTCTTCATTGATTACTGGTTTTCATATATTTATTAAAGGATTTTCAGTGCTTAATTGAAAGGATGAGCTCGTCTTGGAGTGAAATCGTAAATGAAATCGGGGAAGAAGATTATAGTTCATGCAATAAAAATAAATGGATTACACCAGAGTTCCCAAGTTGGTGCCACTGTGGAGGATTGGTGCAAATGTGGGAGGCAAGGAAAGATGGAACAAAACATCGAAGATCTTCTTCGCGTCGACTTCGCTTCTCTCTTTGTATGTTTGTCTCTCCCGTTGGATCAATTTTAAACATTATTTAAAAATTAGAAAGTACAAACACCAGATTGTAACATTTTTTGAGTACAATCACCAGTTTGTAACTTTTTTCACTTCGGGTACCAAATTGTAAGTCGTGTCCTAGTACGAATACCAAAAGTTGATTTATCACTATATATATATATATATATATATATATATATATATATTAAGAAAGTTGGTGCAAAACACTGGCGGATCTACGTGGAGGCAAATGGGGCAATGTCTATGCTCAATTTTTTTTATAAGTATAGTGAGATGAGCAAAAATAAAATTTAATAAATTTAAAGGAGCAAATTTATAAAAAACTTAAACTTATAGGGGCAAAAAAAAACTTAATCTATTACTACTATAAATTTTTTTAAACAAACGGTGTACAATTTATTAAAAATTTTGTTATTTATCTCACTAATTTTTAGTCCAAAAAAATCCGCCCCTAGGGAACATATTACAAATCCGCCCATGGTGAAAAAGCAAATTGAAGTAATTATGGATGGAGTACTTAGTTTGTAGAGATTAATTAGTCCAAATCACTTTATTTTACTCGATGCTTAATTTGAGAAATGATTGAGATAGAGGAAATGAGTCAGGGACGGAGGTACGCTTCTTTGCAGGTAGGGGTGTTCATCGGTAAAAAACCGAACCGGTATCGAAAAAACCGAACCGGTACCGAACCGAAAAATCTATAAAACCAAGAACCGATACCGGTACCGAATAACCGGTTTCGGTACCGGTTCGGTACAAAGTCGGTACCAGTTTTTTCGGTTCGGTTTTCGGTTATACCGCAATAATTAAATAATTTTTTTTATATTAACAATTTTTTTAAACTAAGAAATGAGACTAGTAAATATTAAATTAAAATTAAAATTTGTGTAATAATCAACTATGTTGCATGCCTAATGGCTAATATAGAATCAACTGGTTAATTTCAGAGCATGCAGTATCAATGTTAATGATAAGTATATATGTCTACATGCCATGCCATTAGATATATATGTAATATGGACTTTACTTGATTAATTATATATAGTGTACTTGAGAAATCCTGTTGTCAACATTGGCACGGCTAGAATATCTACTGGACTCATTACCCAGTATCATATTATGATGAAGGAATCACAGAAAATGTATAACTTGCAGAAATTGTTGGACAAACTTGGAGCATATTAATATATTAAATATATATTATAATATATTATATATATAATATTATAATATATTATATATTATATTATATTATATATATATATGTATATATATATATATATATTAATATATTGTATATTAAATTGCAGTATCAATGTTAATGATAAGCATATTTGGTTTAGTTTATTGATATATATGTAACCAGCAGTGTTTACGTTTTCCCATGTGCTAGGCTGCTAGCGACATTAGTGTTCTTTTTCTTGGCAGAATGTATCAGTGTATCACAGTATCAATGTACAATGTTAATGATAAGTTTTCGGTTTTTTCACAGATTTCGATTTTTTTTCGATTTTTTGGTATTTACCGAATTCAAAATTCTCATTACCGCTATCGGTACTGAAAAGTCTAAAAAACCGAAAAAACCGAAATCGAAAAAAACCGATACCGCCGGTACCGGTTTCAACCGGTTCGGTAAAAAAACCGAAAAACCGAATTTTTTGAACACCCCTATTTGCAGGGGCCATGTCCCTCTCCCCTCAAGATTTTAAAAATTGTTAAGTACAATCTACTTGAATTGTGAGATTAAATTTGTGTTTTGTGAGTCTTGTGTCAATTTATTTTATTTTATTATCTCAAATTCTTCACTACACAATACACACCAACAAACAAAGTCTTGTTTTACTTTTGCCTTAACATTTGCCATTCCATTTCCGCCCCCAGCCCATCCACCATTTTGTCCCTGCCTCCTTGGTTTCCAACTTGAAGATGAAAGTAGTCAAGTAGAGATTCTTTACTTTATTCATTCTTTACTTTTTACATATATATATTATGTATGTGCATAAATAAATTGGGGTTTAAAATTGTTGATACGAGGAGTTATTAATTCAATTTATATTTGTTTATGTGTTATAATTTGTCATTGCGTATTTGCGTTTATATGCACTCACAAGTCCCAAATAATGTTAGGAATTAGGATTGGTGGAGCTAATGGACTGTTTCGTAAATACTGTAAAATTATGGACCTGTGATTAGAAAAAATAATGCTAGAAAATAGAATTATTTTCTGAAGTTGGGACTTGACATAGCCTTTTATCTTAAAAAATTTGAAGGTTAGAAGTTTAATTTTGACCCCTCTCAAGATCAAATCCCGACTCCGTTCTTGAAATGAGTTTAAAGGGTTGTGTTTATGGGGTTGAATGTCAGGAAGAATCATGGGAATAGAAACAGATCCTCCGTATAAATCCCTTTCAAATGTTTCCAAAGTTAGGTTTGCTAAAGTCAGCTAAGTTCCACCGTTGGATCAGTGATGTGCCGCCCATGTAGGACCCACCCTCCCAAAAAAATTAAAAATAATCACCAAACTTTGAAGACTTTTTTCATCCGGTTTAATTTCTAATCACTTCTCTTTTTCACTTGACTTTTCGAGTTAAAAAAGTTTCCTTATATAGAATCAAAAACAAATAAATTCTTAGTTCGGAGAGACCGTTGTGTCGTAGCATGTCAAGAGAGAATAAAGAGATACTACCTCCATTCCATAATAATAATCTTTTTAGTTTCATGCACATAAATTAAGAAACTCATTTAATATTATCATTTAAGAATTAAAATTTATATAAAATTTCATCACTACCCCTTTATGTGAAGTTGAAAACTATTAATACAAGGGAGAGAATAAAGAGATACTACTTCTATTCCATAATAATAGTCTTTTTAGTTTTATGCACATATCATTTAAGAATTAAAATTTTTATGAAATTTCATCACTACCCCTTTATGTAAAGTTGAAAACTATTAATACAAGGGAGAAAATTTTTTGGGACAATGAGAGAAGTTAGGAGTGATATAGGAAAATAAATAATTTATTCTTCTAGAAAGTTATAAACGACAAATAAATTAGAACAAATTTTTTCTTCTAAAAAGACAGTTATTATGAAATTTTAATTGGGAGTTGAATTGTGTTTCGATCGAGACACAGTTGAAGAGGTCGATCATGAATGAATGTTACAGATCAAGAAAAAACGTTCAAAACCCTAAGTTATTACCAATGATAATATTGTTGAATTTTATCCACGATTCTTACTCAATTTCTTATAAATAAATAAATAAATAAATAAAAATTTCCAATTCACAATCAAATATATATGTAACCGTGGTGCTTTGAGCCACGTATGGATAATTGCTACTAGTTTTTATGTGCATGATATGCTTAGTTACTGTAGCCCATTTCTTTATTGTTTGTTTGGGTTATTTGCACATGGCCATAATCTATGCTTGTTTCCAATGTTTAGCGCAACAAATTGTTAATATTATCATCGTATTTGGAAAACTATTCATTGTTCTTGGCAATTAGGTTCCATTCATAGTTATATAATAATAAGCTAGGGCTGGGCAGCAGCCTGCAGGGGCCAGGCAGGGCACACTACAAATAAGCTTTTTGTGGAACCTAACTTAATTAAAAATTAAAAAGATTGCGGGCTACACACGGTAGACCCATGCAATGACAACGGCGCTACCAGGCAATGCATATATAAAATGTAAATCTGATTGCATGTGATTACCACGGAGTATTATTTTTTAATAAGATAGTACAACAATAAGTTTTAGTCCGTAGGTTACTTTAACTAATCTCCCACTCAACTTGTATCATATTACACTTTAAAAAGATTATATTTCAACGTGAAAAAATATTATTCATTTTATATAAAAATTTTCACATAAATGTACATGAGAGAAATAATGTAAAATATTATATTTTAATATGAAAATATCAATTTTCAATATTTTACTCTCTATTTCGAAATAATTACTCCTTTTGTCCCTAAAAATTTGGCTTATTTTGATTTTTTGATTAAATTACCAAGTTTAGAATTAAAAATTAAGCATATTTATTTAAATTTTCAAACCTTTGAAAATTGGATATAGTTTCTTTTGGCTATATTTATGAGAAAATAATATAAATTTTGATTACAGGAATAATCAAGATATATAACTAAAAAAATCAAATTAGACAGTAAATTAATTACGGGAGTGAGAGAGTAATAGTTATGTTATGTATTTTGGGTGATCAATCTTTAACATGAAGTTGAAAATACAGATGGACATATATATGGGGTATTATAGAAGTGAAAGATACATTACCCCCACCTTAATACACAACCGTATTACTCCAAAATCATAGATATATAATATACAATGCATCGGAAAAAAAAGCTAATAATTAATATTGGACAGGAATATATATGACAAGATTAATATTATTAAAGCTTAACACCTGCAGCACCTACTAAGCTGATGCAGCTAAACACTAAAGGATTGCCTGTCATTTATCTATATGTTTATTATTTATGTCAATCCTTTCAAAAATTAAGTAGGAACTTAGTATTTTCAACAAGTACTGTTAATTAACTTAATGATTGATGTGAAAGAAACTTATAAGCACTTGTTGTGCCCCACTTGGTTTTGGAGGGACTTGGGACATTCAACAAAATTCACTTTGAAAAAAAGTATGACTTTCTATAATTAATTACAACTAAGTACAGTAATCCTTTTTTTCCCCCTATTTAGCAAAAGGTGTGCCAATACAAATGTAGTTAAATTTAAGGCTAATAATTGTGATTATGACATGTTTAGACAATGTAATCTTAATATAATCAAATGGTAGTAGCTAGCTAGGGTTTTAATTGGGGTTTGGAAGTGATGAGCTAGCTAGTAATATAGTACAGGTCGGTCCAAGAATTTGATTAAAACTAGGACTACTAGTTTCACATGGGGCGTAAAGAAAGTTCTGCCGTGCATGAGTGCTGGTAGTAGTATAAAGTTGACAATAACAATCATCAATTTCGCTGTCTTGTTAGTAACATATAAATAGATGAGTGAAACAAGCTAGGTCACTTTCTCTCTGATGGTGTGGTCCTCTTTCCGGAATAAGGAAACTAACTAAAGTTTTCGCAGCGAATCCCTCTGAAAGAAAGAAAGAGAGAGAGAAAATAAATATTAAGATATATATACACGTAATGTGATATTATAAAGTATCACGTCAGATATTTAAAGTATGATATAAATTGGTATTACAGCTTATAACAATAACAATTGTCCGTGTGATTGGCTCAAAATTACTCTTGTCTCTGTGTCGAAGTAAGTTTAGCAAAAAAAATAATACAGTACGTACGCGTGTCACGACTGATAGTGCCTCCCCTCTAACTATTGTTTTCTTGCTGGCTCGGGTGGCATGCACATGTTGAAAGAAGTTGCTCTTTTTTTGTTTTTATTTTTTTGGTTCAATGAGAAGTTGCATCTCTAGGGCAAGAAGGGGACAACAATAAAAAGTAAGTGATATAAAATGTGGTTCAGGTCAAAAGTAAGGACCACTTGTTTTTGTTCTTGATTATGATCAGTTGGAGAGAGGGGGAGTTGGCATTTAGCAAGATGTGAGGCATTGCGACCCCATTATGCGCGGTGGGATGCATGGCGAATGATGAGATCATTCATTTTAATGATAAAGTTGCATATCATTGAATCTCAAGTTAAAATAGATTAGTATGTAGCAGCTTATTGATTGATTAATCTCTCTATAAATTCACAATTAATAGGTCGATATGACGAAGCAACAATGGTAAGTTAAGCACGAGTTATTTTTTAAATTAAATTATTTTTTAATTTATTTTATATAGTGGTTATTGTGACGCTCCCAAAATAGGTATACATCACTTATTCTGAGTCGCCAAATACATGATACAGAATACAAATACAACTTAATTATACAACAGTCATAAAATACGACATACCATAATTTAAGAGTTTTAATAAGAATATTGTCATCTAGACAATATTCACACTCAATGGAGTCCTCATTACATTTGTTGTCACACTATTTAAGAGAATAGTGAAGACTACTAATGCTATCATCTGGACCGTTACTCCGTTCCCCGACTAGTCCCGGCTACGTTCTCATTTCCTGAATAGAACAGTGAAAAAAAGGGTGAGCTCAACTAGCCCAGTAAGAAATATTATGACTAAGATAATGCAGAATAAATTATCGTTAGACTTCAACAGTGTTAAACTGATACAATATAACAAACATCAAGTTTAACTACAGTAGAACAAGCAATCTATTAAAAGAGTCAAGTAGAAAATAAAATCTACTATCTTTTATGATTTAAAAGGTTCTTCATCACTTTTATCGTTGGGACTCAGCTTAATAAATAATCCACATCATCCCTGCACTACGACCAAGGATATTCATTTGTATCACAACCACAAATTATCCATGCACTACGTGCCAAGGATATTTGTGTATTCATCAATGGTCATGATCATGCCAACAACTGTCCATCAATGCACTACGGGTCAATGAGGACTTTTATCACATCATTTGTAACATTACGGTCATGATTATACCGATTAATCCCTGGTCATAATCATACCAAGTCCATCTATGCACTACAGGCCACAGATGACTTTCAACATAATATAAATATGAAGATGATGACAATGATATAAGAATTCAATAAAACAAGTTCAAGAATTAATTTATCCAGGAACTAATAACGTCCAAATTGTCAACATGATACTTCTTTGTAGAGTAAAATTCAAGAATGCTCAGAAGAATATTTTCATGAAAAGATACTGGATAAAGCGCAAATATCAAGGATATTCCACTAATTTCATGGAGTATAGAAGTCAAAACTGTAACCAACTGAGTATAATAAAGAATGGAATAACAAAAGAAATCACCAGGCATGCGATAGACCGCACAGACAGGTTATTCCAACAGAATAATAAATAACGGAACCAGGTCAGGCGAAATTCGCACCGACAGGATATTCCAACAGAATAATAAAGAATGGAATAACAACATAAATCATCATACATACGATAGACCGCACAGACAGGTTATTCTAACAGAATAATAATTAATGGAACCAGGTCAGGAGTAATACTCACCGACAAGATATTCCAACAGAATAATAAATAACGGAATCAGGTCATGCGTAAACGCACAGACAGGATGTTCCAACAAAATAATAAAGAATGAAATAACAAAAGAATTTCACCATGTATGCGGTACTTCGCATAGGCAGGTTATTCCAATATAATGATAAAGAATGGAATAACCGAAGAATTTCACCAAGTATAGGGTAGCCCGCGTATACAGGTTATTCCAACAGAATAATAAAGAATAGAATAACAAAAGTTCTCTTCATGAATACGAAAGAAATAATACCCCTTACCTTAGAAGAAACTGGATATATGAGTAGTGAAGTAGCAGAATACTTTTCTTCTTTCTCTCTATAGTTTCTCTCTCTAGAGTTTCGGTGAATTCGTAAGAAATATTGAAGGAATGAGCTTCTATTTATAGGAGAATGAACTGAATAGTAACTAATTCATGAACGGTCCAGATTGATTTACTTTTGAATGGATGGTCCATATTGATTTACTATGCAGTATAAATAAAATATTCTAATAAAACAAAAATTTTTAAATAAAATATAATATATTCTATTTATAGTCTAATAATACGAATAACTTTATAAAAGTATTTTGTTTTATATAAAAAAATTTTACTATGCAAAATACTATGCAGGCACTATGCATAATAAAATATAATATATTCTAATTGTTGTCTAATAAAATAAATAACTTTATAAAAATATTCTATTTTATATAAAAAGATTTTACTATGCAAAATACTATGCATAATAAAATATAATATATTCTAATTATAGTCTAATAAAACAAATAACTTTATAAAAGTATTTTATTTTATATAAAAAGCTTTTTCTGTTTTATTACATTAATAATACTAATAAAAAAAATTTATATATATAATAAATATATATATAAACTTCCGTGACTTCATAAAAAGACACCTCAATATATTTAACAATATTTATCATCATTATTATAATTCACAATATTAATCGACCAGTTCGTTTCCAGAAAATAGGGGGCTTTCCAATAAGGATTTCTCTCTATTGGCGCGCAATTAGGTGGCCAAACCTCTTCTTGGCAGAACTTCTAGAAATCGTTAATATTGTAAATAATAATATTAATAACTCTGTCATCTCAATTATTGATTTAATAATATATAAAATATCGACAATAATTGAATCAAATAACGTGAGATACTATGCAACAATTACTGTAGCACTAATTGAACAAAACTGAGCGACTTCTCGTACGTAAGTATCAATAATCAATACCGTATGCTACTATGCAACCACACGTATTACTGTACTTTTAACACCGGGTGTTTCAACAGTTAACGGTACAACTTCCGCCGTTACTTTTATAAAATATTATTTGTCGTTTTCTCAATACGATAATAATTCCATTGTGGGGTCCACCAATGATTATGCCGTTATACGAATATTTTATGTTAAAACGAATATTCCCCGACCAATTGAATATTATATAACAACTTGCGTACTTTGTAAAATTTATAAATATTACTCCCAACTATAACATTATATCAAATTTATTCTATAATATTCAAAAATGATATTTATAGAAAAATCATCTTTATTCATAAAATTTGGGGTCTTACAGTTATAAAATATATTTTATGAATTTTAAATTGACTAGCCACTATTTATTTTGCTTAAAAAACGAATGACTACATATCACATGCAATTATTGAATACTCACAATTGAGTGTTTCTAATGTGATTCTTTTGTTATTTTTAATTTAATATAAAATTTTTATATATATAGTTTCAAAAATTAATATTTAATTTTTATAATCAATCATTTGTATTTATATATGCATTTTTAATTAAAATTCAAATTTGAGTGAAAACCTTAAAACCTAAACATATTGTTTCGTCATACTCTATTTTATAATTAATTAACTAAATAAATTTTATAAAAAATAAAATTATTGTAAAATAATAAGTTACGATCATGATTTTAGTTTTAAAATATAAATAAATTTTAATAAATAATATATAAGTCAATATTTTTTTTAATATTAATTAACTTAAGGTCTCCTATATAGAATAAAGTTGTTTACTAAATTTTAATCATTAATATATTTTGTAATATACATTATAATTCTTTTATATTAAGTATTATTAACTCATAATATTTTTATATATAATTATTTAGGAATATAGATGCTGTAAAAAAGAGTTCCCATATTTTAGTTTTAAAAGTTAGCTAACTAAATTTTAATAACTAATATATAAGTTAGAATTGTTTTATAACATTAATTAACTAAAAGTCTCCTATATGTAATAGAATTAATAACTAAAGTAATCTTTAATATATATATATATATATATATATATATATATATATATATATATATATATATATAATATATATACTTTTAATATGAACTACTATGAACTCATAATATTTTTAATATGTAGTCATTTAATTAGAGACTAAAATTATGTAGAAAGTTAAATTAAAATTTTAAATATGATTTTTAAGTTCAAATTTATTATACGACTAAGTAACTAATTAAGGACTCATATATAAAATAAAAGTGTTACACAATAATAAGTTAATATTAATAAGACTATAAATAGAGTTTTAGTTCTAGTTAAATTAATCCTAACATTATATAGGAGCATAAAATATATTTTACTTCTATAGTTAAATTTTAGGCCTACACCAAAGACCAAAAAATCACGTTTGTCTTATTATATATTTATATAGATTTTAATCATTAATATATTTTGTAATATACATTACAATTTTTTATATTAATTATTATTTATTAATAATATTTTTTTATATTTTTAATATATAGTTATTTAAGAATATAATTGTTGTAGATATTAATTATTATATGCACTCATAATATTTTTAATATATAGTCATTTAAAGACTAAAGTTAAGTAAGAACTTAAACTAAAATCCTAAATATGATTTTTAACTTCAAATTTATTACTACCTCCGTTCTTAAAAGATTGTCGTTTAAGGTTTTTGCACATGGATTAAGAAAGTATCATTTACCAAGTAAAATTTGTTTGAAATCCCATCACTACCCCTTTATTGAAATTTAAAAACTATTAATACAAGAGATAGAATTTCTTGAGATAATGAGAGAAGGTAGAGGTAATATAGGAAAGTAAATAATTTATTCTCCTCGAAAGTTGTAAACGACAAACATTTTGAAACAAATTTTTTCTTCTAAAACGACATTTTTTTAGGTACGGAGGGAGTATATGACTAAGTAATTAAAGGACTCTTATAAAAAATAAAATTATTGCAGAATAAAAAATTAATATTAAAGTTTATAAGATCATAAAGAGAGTTTTAGTTGTAGTTAAATTAATCGTAACACTATATAGGAGTATAAAAAGTATTTTATTTTTAGTTAAATTCTAGAATTATACCAAATATCCAGAGGCGGAACCAGGGAGACATATGACCCTGGTAGGCTGGTATTTCGGTGACTCCTACTCTGCAGATTTGACTCCTAATGCTTCCCTGCCCCTGCTAACCGGCAACCTGCCGACTATCGCCTCAGCCTCAGCCTCAGCCTCGCGCCTTTTTCTGCAGAACAGGCAATAGTGATGAATGAACAGTTAGGTTTTTTTTTTAAACTTACTAAATGAAATGACGTTGTTTCATTTAGTAAGTTTTAAAAAAAACTCTACTATTTTCTCTTCTTATACCCTTAACAGATGAACAACCCTCTTCTTATTTTTCCTTCTGCGACCGCCGACCTGCTAAATGCTATCCTTTCCAGTTTCCCTTCCAAGTTCCACAGTTCCACTGACCTACTAGGCACTATCATTCATGATTGATGATTCATAAATTTAATTGCTTCTCCCTTTCTCTCTCCAGTGACCCAGTCTCCAGGTTGAGCCGTTGAGGTCAGTCTGTTTAGACCTTTCTGTGTTTCTTTTTCATATATGTTATAATGTTAATGAGTAAATGAAACAACCCGGGTCAAATCCCGAGTCCGGAATTAATCTTGGGTCAAATCCCAAGTCCGAATCGAATCAAATCCATCCAAATAAGGCCTCAAATTACTGGCCCAATAGTATCTTCTTGGGTCATCTAGCCCACCACAGGCTCCCAAAAGGTCATGACTTGAAGATACTATTGGTAGTTACTTAATTCCTTATATGCAGACAAATTTTTTTCCTATCTTTCGATGTGGGACTGGGGTGTTACAAACTCCCCCACTTAAATTTCTGACGTCTCCGTCAAAACCGATCACACACACGACCCAAAGATTTTTGCCTCTCTAGCCATTGTGGGATAATACCGGCTGGCTTCGTGTCCCCACCTCCGGACCTTCATCTCTCCATTGTGGGATAATACCACCAGCCTTCGTGTCCCCACCTCCGGCAACCCGATCGGATGACCCGACCCGAGCTTTCGAGAGTCGGCTCTGATACTATATGAAACAACCCGGGTCAAATCCCGAGTCCGGAATAAATCTTGGGTCAAATCCCAAGTCCGAATCGAATCAAATCCATCCAAATAAGGCCTCAAACCACTGGCCCAATAGTATCTTCTTGGGTCATCTAGCCCACCACAGGCTCCCAAAAGGTCATGACTTGAAGGTACTATTGGTAGTTACTTAATTCCTTATATGCAGACAAATTTTTTCCCTATCTTTCGATGTGGGACTGGGGTGTTACAGTAAATCTATATATGTGTCTACAAATAAGAAATTTTGTGCTTAATTTTAACATTAAATTAGAGATTAAGAGTTTGTTATGCCATGAATTAGAGATTATGTGTTATTTTCATTGAATATTTGAATTAATATTGTATATATATTTATCAATTTATGGTATATTTATGATAGTGTTTGTGAAATAATTAAAATTATTCAATTTGGTTAGTTGATGAAATTATGATGAAATGTTTGAATTGATGAATGATGAAATTATTATGAAATGTTTAAATTGATGAAATTATTGATTAACAATTAATGTTTTTATTTATTCTAGATTATGAATAAATACTTGATTAAGCGACCAACAACTGTTACTGTTGAGAGGGTATTCTCTGCGATTAAAATTGTTAAAACTGACTTGCGTAATAAAATGGGAGACGGTGGATGAATGACAATTTGGTAGTTTATATTGAGAAGTATATTTTTTCAACAATTGAAAACGAACAAATTTTGAGACGTTTTCAAATTATGCAGACTCGCAGGATACAGTTTCCTAATCTCAGTCGTACAACCGAAAGAAGCACTTTAAACGTCAATAAATAAATTTTTTTTACTAATATATTTTGACCCCCTATATAAATATTCTGGTTCCGCCACTGCAAATATCAAAGATAAAAAATCATTGACAAATACCAAAAAACCATGTTTTATCTTATTATATATTTATTATATAGATATAGATATAGATCAGCATGAAATTAGCCATAGTCGAAACAAATAATTTGATATTGATCTGCATGTGTTAGTTTAGTCGGTCTACATCACGTTATCAAATGAAATTATTCATGAAACTGTGTTCGAATGTATGTGAAACATAGAAACCTAATTATAAACTCAACGGAGCGTTAAATATTACTCCCTCCGTTCCAAATTAACTGCTCAGTTTTGACTTTTTTAAGTCAAATTGACTATTTTTAGAATTAATAATTAAGCATATATAAATATATTTTTAAAATTATAAAAATTAGGATTAGTAATAAATTGTATATACTTTCTTTTGGTTATAATCTCTTCACCTATATTTTAGCAAAAATAGTAAAAAGATTAGTTTTAAAAATGGTCAATTTGACTTTAAAAAGTCAAAACTGAGTAATTAATTTGGGACGGAGGGAGTAATTACTAAGCATTAATTCGAATAATATGATCAATCATTTGCATATCAAAGATCACTCTGTTTGTGAGTTTCCCATTCTATGATTTCTAAGGAATTTTAACTTAAAAAATAGAGAATTGTTAAATTCACAACCCTTTTTGTTATTTTCAGAACAAAAATATTGCTATATATATATAACGACACTTTTATTGTGAAAATAACATTTTATGTTGGGGATTTAATAATTTCCTAAAAAATGATAAACAAAAATCTTTTTTTAGTTTTGTTTGTGAGTTTAGTAAGAAAAATATAACAAATTTTCTATTCTATGTTTATGAGTTGCTAAGGGAAACAAAGGAATTTTATTGTGTGAATGAAACTTGACAAAAAAGAAGTGAACACTTTGCTGAGGAGCGAAGCTTTTTGAGTTGCTAAGGAAAACAAAGGAATTTTATTTTGTAATATATTATTATTATACCCTTACATATTGAATATAACATGCTTAGGCTATGTTTATTTGCAAGAATTATACTTGAGATACGAGTTATGACTATTGATCGCAAATGTCTTATTTGTTTTTAAATTTAGATTTGGGACTATTATTCCAAGAATTATAAAATGACTTAATATAGAGGATTATTTAATACAATGTTCAACCAGGTATTATAATTTTGGGTTTATAATTTTAAGATTACTAGTCTTAAAATTATAATACTTGCAAACAAATATGACATTGATACTTATGTTTTACAAGAAAGGGTAATTACAGAATTCAAATAAATTCATTAAACCTATTATCATTTCCTTAGTTTTCCTACAATTTTGGTCATGAAAATATCTAAGGAATTTTGGGATCAATATTCCTTTATTTTCCTTACCTTTCTTGACTTAAAAAAACTCATAAACATGAGATTTTTAAGAAAAATTATAATTTTCCTTCCCTTTTCTTTAATTTTAAATTTCACAAATAAAGGTTTACGGAATCAAATCTCTCAATGTTGTAATAAAATCTTAATAGTACCAAAAAAGAAAACGAGGGCTTAAAATCTTTTAATCTCTTTCTATAACTTAAAAAAAAGTATGATCCAAGGTCTTTGGCTCGAATGGTATTATTCGGATTCGGTTACTATGATGTTAATTTCATGGTAAGTTGGTAAATTGATCAATACATTGCTGACATACAAGGAGAAAGATCACCTCCCGACCTGCGTGTCGACACTGTATTGGTCAATTTACCAAAATTAACTTCATTTTAAGGATTTTGACGTGACGTGACGTGCCGTGCCATGGTGGAGTGTGTTAAATTAGAAAAGAAGAAGAAGAAAGGTATGTGCCCCATAATATATAAGGTTATGTATCGGTGATGGGCATAAGTTTAGGTCAACTGACAGTGGCCATGCATGCCAATTGCCAGGTTGGTTCATTTATTCACTGTCTACTCCACACACAAACACATATATATGGTAACATACATAGATGTTGCAAAAGATGTAAACAATGGTTGATGCCAGAGGTGCACAACAGGCTTGTCTGGCCTGGTCCGGCCTGGGCCTTCAAGGCTTTAGCCGTTGACCAGGCCAGGCCAGGCCTTGACTTTGGGCCTTAAGGCCAGGCCAGGCCAGATCTATCTCACAAAACTCTGATCTGTTTATGTCTGTAGGCCAGGCCAGGCCAGGCTTGGGGCGCACAGACTGATTCTTCTCTCTTTATTTTTAATGTCCGGATGGCCTGTAGGCCAGCCTAAACCAAAGAAATCTGTTGCTCCGAAGAAGCCCAAATCCGCTCCTACTCATCCTTCTTACCTTGAGGTATATATTTCTCTCTGTATATGTATTTACATTTAAATTTTCATTTCTAATTTGTTTGATGTGATTTCGAATTTAGATCTGATGAATTTTTGGTTTTTGATATTGTGAAACCCTAGATGATAACAGACGCAATCACGGCTCTGAAGGAGAGGAATGGGTCTAGTCAATTTGCAATACAGAAATTCATTGAAGAGAAGCAAAAACACCTTTCAGGAGCCTTCAGAAAATTGCTCTTATTCCATCTGAAGAAGCTTACAGCAGCGGGCAAGCTCGTGAAGATTAAGAACTCATACAAGCTCCCTTCGACTCGATCCACAGCCCCGGCGAAGAAGAAGCCTGCTCCTGCTAAGGCCAAGTCAGTAGCTGCCTCCAAGCCGGCTAAAACAGCTCCTGTGAAGAAAGCAAAGCCAGCTACTAAGGAAAAGCCTGCTGCTAAGGCAAAACCGGTTGTGAAGGTCAAGCTGGCTGCTAAACCCAAGGCTAAGCCAGTTGCAAAGGCTAAGCCCGCTGCTAAACCCAATGCAAAACCAGGCCAGACATGTTATGCCAAACCAGGCCAGGCCCAGGCCAAACTCAAACCACAGGCCAGTCCAGGCCGGACTTTTGGCCAGGCCGATCCATGCCAGATTTTTGTACTGAAATGGCAGCCTTTTTAAGCCTTTCAGACCGGGCCAGGCCGAACCAGGCCTTGACCAGGTCAGGTTTTGACCAGGCCGGGCCCAAACCGGATCAAGGCCAGGCCGCGGGCCTCGGGCCTTTTGTGCATCTCTAGTTGATGCCAACAAAATATAGGATTAATATTGTCAACATGTGGGTGAAATATAATGGTAGTAAATATTGCTTTTGCTTGGCTGGTGGGATAACAAAAGAGACTCAAGGTTTGCATTTTTGATGGCCCATTTTGTAGGCAGTAGGCTATATTGCTTTGTGATTAATGCATTTGCTCTTTTGTTACATCATTAATCTGACTGACTTTATAATTACTTTATTAAATGCAAGAGTGGTTGAATAGGGTCTATCAAACATCTCTTTTTTTCTTTCTTTTTTTGACGAGAAATGACTATCATTTGGAATTCTTCTTGTCCAATCGACACACACACATATATAAATTTTGGACAAATAAATGTATAGTTATCCATTAAGTTAATTAACAATCAACATTAAATATTAATAATATAAATATGAAGATGATGACAATGATATAAGAATTCAATAAAACAAGTTCAAGAATTAATTTATCCAGGAACTAATAACGTCCAAATTGTCAACATGATACTTCTTTGTAGAGTAAAATTCAAGAATGCTCAGAAGAATATTTCCATGAAAAGATACTGGATAAAACGCAAATATCAAGGATATTCCACTAATTTCATGGAGTATAGAAGTCAAAACTGTAACCAACTGAGTATAATAAAGAATGGAATAACAAAAGAAATCACCAGGCATGCGATAGACCGCACAGACAGGTTATTCCAACAGAATAATAAATAACGGAACCAGGTCAGGCGAAATTCGCACCGACATGATATTCCAACAGAATAATAAAGAATGGAATAACAACATAAATCATCATACATACGATAGACCGCACATACAGGTTATTCTAACAGAATAATAATTAATGGAACCAGGTCAGGCGTAATACGCACCGACAAGATATTCCAACAGAATAATAAATAACGGAATCAGGTCATGCGTAAACGCACAGACATGATGTTCCAACAAAATAATAAAGAATGAAATAACAAAAGAATTTCACCATGTATGCGGTACTTCGCATAGGCAGGTTATTCCAACATAATGATAAAGAATGGAATAACAGAAGAATTTCACCAAGTATAGGGTAGCCCGCGTATACAGGTTATTCCAACAGAATAATAAAGAATAGAATAACAAAAGTTCTCTTCATGAATACGAAAGAAATAATACCCCTTACCTTAGAAGAAACTGGATATATGAGTAGTGAAGTAGCAGAATACTTTTCTTCTTTCTCTCTATAGTTTCTCTCTCTAGAGTTTCGGTGAATTCGTAAGAAATATTGAAGGAATGAGCTTCTATTTATAGGAGAATGGACTGAATAGTAACTAATTCATGAACGGTCCAGATTGATTTACTTTTGAATGGATGGTCCATATTGATTTACTATGCAGTATAAATAAAATATTCTAATAAAACAAAATTTTTTAAATAAAATATAATATATTCTATTTATAGTCTAATAATACGAATAACTTTATAAAAGTATTTTGTTTTATATAAAAAAATTTTACTATGCAAAATACTATGCAGGCACTATGCATAATAAAATATAATATATTCTAATTGTTGTCTAATAAAATAAATAACTTTATAAAAATATTCTATTTTATATAAAAAAAATTTTACTATGCAAAATACTATGCATAATAAAATATAATATATTCTAATTATAGTCTAATAAAATAAATAACTTTATAAAAGTATTTTATTTTATATAAAAAGCTTTTTCTGTTTTATTACATTAATAATACTAATAAAAAAAATTTATATATATAATAAATATATATATAAACTTCCGTGACTTCATAAAAAGACACCTCAATATATTTAACAATATTTATCATCATTATTATAATTCACAATATTAATCGACCAGTTCGTTTCCAGAAAATAGGGGGCTTTCCAATAAGGATTTCTCTCTATTGGCGCGCAATTAGGTGGCCAAACCTCTTCTTGGCAGAACTTCTAGAAATCGTTAATATTGTAAATAATAATATTAATAACTCTGTCATCTCAATTATTGATTTAATAATATATAAAATATCGACAATAATTGAATCAAATAACGTGAGATACTATGCAACAATTACTGTAGCACTAATTGAACAAAACTGAGCGACTTCTCGTACGTAAGTATCAATAATCAATACCGTGTGCTACTATGCAACCACACGTATTACTGTACTTTTAACACCGGGTGTTTCAACAGTTAACGGTACAACTTCCGCCGTTATTTTTATAAAATATTATTTGTCGTTTTCTTAATACGATAATAATTCCATTGTGGGGTCCACCAATGATTATGCCGTTATACGAATATTTTATGTTAAAACGAATATTCCCCGACCAATTGAATATTATATAACAACTTGCGTACTTTGTAAAATTTATAAATATTACCCCCAACTATAACATTATATCAAATTTATTCTATAATATTTAAAAATGATATTTATAGAAAAATCATCTTTATTCATAAAATTTGGGGTCTTACAGTTATAAAATATACTTTATGAATTTTAAATTGACTAGCTACTATTTATTTTGCTTAAAAAACGAATGACTACATATCACATGCAATTATTGAATACTCACAATTGAGTGTTTCTAATGTGATTCTTTTGTTATTTTTAATTTAATATAAAATTTTTATATATATAGTTTCAAAAATTAATATTTAATTTTTATAATCAATCATTTGTATTTATATATGCATTTTTAATTAAAATTCAAATTTGAGTGAAAACCTTAAAACCTAAACATATTGTTTCGTCATACTCTATTGTATAATTAATTAACTAAATAAATTTTATAAAAAATAAAATTGTTGTAAAATAATAAGTTACGATCATGATTTTAGTTTTAAAATATAAATAAATTTTAATAAATAATATATAAGTCAATATTTTTTTTAATATTAATTAACTTAAGGTCTCCTATATAGAATAAAGTTGTTTACTAAATTTTAATCATTAATATATTTTGTAATATACATTATAATTCTTTTATATTAAGTATTATTAACTCATAATATTTTTTATATATAATTATTTAGGAATATAGATGCTGTAAAAAAGAGTTCCCATATTTTAGTTTTAAAAGTTAGCTAACTAAATTTTAATAACTAATATATAAGTTAGAATTGTTTTATAACATTAATTAACTAAAGGTCTCCTATATGTAATAGAATTAATAACTAAAGTAATCTTTAATATATATATATATATATATATATATATATATACTTTTTAATATGAACTACTATGAACTCATAATATTTTTAATATGTAGTCATTTAATTAGAGACTAAAATTATGTAGAAAGTTAAATTAAAATTTTAAATATGATTTTTAAGTTCAAATTTATTATACGACTAAGTAACTAATTAAGGACTCATATATAAAATAAAAGTGTTACACAATAATAAGTTAATATTAATAAGACTATAAATAGAGTTTTAGTTCTAGTTAAATTAATCCTAACATTATATAGGAGCATAAAATATATTTTATTTCTATAGTTAAATTTTAGGCCTACACCAAAGACCAAATATCAAGACCAAAAAATCACGTTTGTCTTATTATATATTTATATAGATTTTAATCATTAATATATTTTGTAATATACATTACAATTTTTTATATTAATTATTATTTATTAATAATATTTTTTTATATTTTTAATATATAGTTATTTAAGAATATAATTGTTGTAGATATTAATTATTATATGCACTCATAATATTTTTAATATATAGTCATTTAAAGACTAAAGTTAAGTAAGAACTTAAACTAAAATCCTAAATATGATTTTTAACTTCAAATTTATTACTACCTCCGTTCTTAAAAGATTGTCGTTTAAGGTTTTTGCACATGGATTAAGAAAGTATCATTTACCAAGTAAAATTTGTTTGAAATCCCATCACTACCCCTTTATTGAAATTTAAAAACTATTAATACAAGAGATAGAATTTCTTGAGATAATGAGAGAAGGTAGAGGTAATATAGGAAAATAAATAATTTATTCTCCTCGAAAGTTGTAAACGACAAACATTTTGAAACAAATTTTTTCTTCTAAAACGACATTTTTTTAGGTACGGAGGGAGTATATGACTAAGTAATTAAAGGACTCTTATAAAAAATAAAATTATTGCAGAATAAAAAATTAATATTAAAGTTTATAAGATCATAAAGAGAGTTTTAGTTGTAGTTAAATTAATCGTAACACTATATAGGAGTATAAAAAGTATTTTATTTTTAGTTAAATTCTAGAATTATACCAAATATCCAGAGGCGGAACCAGGGAGACATATGACCCTGGTAGGCTGGTATTTCGGTGACTCATACTCTGCAGATTTGACTCCTAATGCTTCCCTGCCCCTGCTAACCGGCAACCTGCCGACTATCGCCTCAGCCTCAGCCTCAGCCTCGCGCCTTTTTCTGCAGAACAGACAATAGTGATGAATGAACAGTTAGGTTTTTTTTTAAACTTACTAAATGAAATGACGTCGTTTCATTTAGTAAGTTTTAAAAAAAACTCTATTATTTTCTCTTCTTATACCCTTAACAGATGAACAACCCTCTTCTTATTTTTCCTTCTGCGACCGCCGACCTGCTAAATGCTATCCTTTCCAGTTTCCCTTCCAAGTTCCACAGTTCCACTGACCTACTAGGCGCTATCATTCATGATTGATGATTCATAAATTTAATTGCTTCTCCCTTTCTCTCTCCAGTGACCCAATCTCCAGGTTGAGCCGTTGAGGTCAGTCTGTTTAGACCTTTCTGTGTTTCTTTTTCATATATGTTATAATGTTAATGAGTAAATGAAACAACCCGGGTCAAATCCCGAGTCCGGAATAAATCTTGGGTCAAATCCCAAGTCCGAATCGAATCAAATCCATCCAAATAAGGCCTCAAACCACTGGCCCAATAGTATCTTCTTGGGTCATCTAGCCCACCACAGGCTCCCAAAAGGTCATGACTTGAAGGTACTATTGGTAGTTACTTAATTCTTTATATGCAGACAAATTTTTTCCCTATCTTTCAATGTGGGACTGGGGTGTTACAAACTCCCCCACTTAAATTTCTGACGTCCCCGTCAGAACCGATCACACACACGGCCCAAAGATTTTTGCCTCTCTAGCCATTGTGGGATAATACCGGCTGACTTCGTGTCCCCACCTCCGGACCTTCATCTCTCCATTGTGGGATAATACCACCAGTCTTCGTGTCCCCACCTCCGGCAACCCGATCGGATGACCCGACCCGAGCTTTCGAGAGTCGGCTCTGATACCATATGAAACAACCCGGGTCAAATCCCGAGTCCGGAATAAATCTTGGGTCAAATCCCAAGTCCGAATCGAATCAAATCCATCCAAATAAGGCCTCAAATCACTGGTTCAATAGTATCTTCTTGGGTCATCTAGCCCACCACAGGCTCCCAAAAGGTCATGACTTGAAGGTACTATTGGTAGTTACTTAATTCCTTATATGCAAACAAATTTTTTCCCTATCTTTCGATGTGGGACTGGGGTGTTACAGTAAATCTATATATGTGTCTACAAATAAGAAATTTTGTGCTTAATTTTAACATTAAATTAGAGATTAAGAGTTTGTTATGCCATGAATTAGAGATTATGTGTTATTTTCATTGAATATTTGAATTAATATTGTATATATATTTATCAATTTATGGTATATTTATGATAGTGTTTGTGAAATAATTAAAATTATTCAATTTGGTTAGTTGATGAAATTATGATGAAATGTTTGAATTGATGAATGATGAAATTATTTTGAAATGTTTAAATTGATGAAATTATTGATTAACAATTAATATTTTTATTTATTCTAGATTATGAATAAATACTTGATTAAGCGGCCAAGAACTGTTACTGTTGATAGGGTATTCTCTGCGATTAAAATTGTTAAGACTAACTTGCGTAATAAAATGGGAGACGTTGGATGAATGACAATTTGGTAGTTTATATTGAGAAGTATATTTTTTCAACAATTGAAAACGAACAAATTTTGAGACGTTTTCAAACTATGTAGACTTGCAGGATACAGTTGCCTAATCTCAGTCGTACAACCGAAAGAAGCACTTCAAACGTCAATAAATAATTTTTTTTACTAATATATTTTGACCCCCTATATAAATGTTCTGGTTCCGCCACTGCAAATATCAAAGATAAAAAATCATTGACAAATACCAAAAAACCATGTTTTATCTTATTATATATTTATTATATAGATATAGATATAGATATAGATCAGCATGAAATTAGCCATAGTCGAAACAAATAATTTGATATTGATCTGCATGTGTTAGTTTAGTCGGTCTACATCACGTTATCAAATGAAATTATTCATGAAACTGTGTTCAAATGTATGTGAAACATAGAAACCTAATTATAAACTCAACGGAGCGTTAAATATTAATTACTAAGCGTTAATTCGAATAATATGATCAAACATTTGCATATCAAAGATCACTCTGTTTGTGAGTTTCCCATTCTATGATTTCTAAGGAATTTTAACTTAAAAAATAGAAAATTGTTAAATTCACAACTCTTTTTGTTATTTTCAGAACAAAAATATCGCTATAGATATATAACGACACTTTATTGTGAAAATAATATTTTATGTTGTTGATTTAATAATTTCCTAAAAAATGATAAACAAAAATCTTTTTTTAGTTTTGTTTGTGAGTTTAGTAAGAAAAATATAACAAATTTTCTATTCTATGTTTATGAGTTGCTAAGGGAAACAAAGGAATTTTATTGTGTGAATGAAACTTGACAAAAAAAGAAGTGAACACTTTGCTGAGGAGCGAAGTTTTTTGAGTTGCTAAGGAAAACAAAGGAATTTTATTTTGTAATATATTATTATTATACCCTTACATATTGAATATAACATGCTTAGGCTATGTTTATTTGTAAGAATTATACTTGAGATATGAGTTATGACTATTGATCTCAAATGTCTTATTTATTTTTAAATTTAGATTTGGGACTATTATTCCAAGAATTATAAAATGACTTAATATAGAGGATTATTTAATACAATGTTCAACCAGGTATTATAATTTCGGGTTTATAATTTTAAGATTATTAGTCTTAAAATTATAATACTTGCAAACAAATATGACATTGATACTTATGTTTTACAAGAAAGGGTAATTACAGAATTCAAATAAATTCATTAAACCTATTATCATTTCCTTAGTTTTCCTACCATTTTGTTCATGAAAATATCTAAGGAAATTTTGGGCTCAATATTCCTTTATTTTCCTTACCTTTCTTGACTTAAAAAAACTCATAAACATGAGATTTTTAAGAAAAATTATAATTTTCCTTCCCTTTTCTTAAATTTTAAATTTCACAAATAAAGGTTTACGGAATCAAATCTCTCAATGTTGTAATAAAATCTTAATAGTACCAAAAAAGAAAACGAGGGCTTAAAATCTTTTAATCTCTTTCTATAACTTAAAAAAAAGTATGATCGAAGGTCTTTGGCTCGAATGGTATTATTCGGATTCGGTTACTATGATGTTAATTTCATGGTAAATTGGTAAATTGACCAATACATTGCTGACATACAAGGAGAACGATCACTTTCCGACCTGTGTGTCGACACTGTATTTTAACTTCATCCTAACCAGTCCTGTATTATTCAATTCATTGTAAGGATTTTGACGTGACGTGACGTGCAATGGTGGAGTGTGTTAAATTAGAAAAAAAGAAGAAGAAAGGTATGTGCCCCATAATATATAAGGTTATGTATTGGTGATGGGCATAAGTTTAGGTCAACTGACAGTGGCCATGCATGACAATTGCCAGGTAAGGTTGGTTCATTTATTCACTGTCTACTCCACACTCAAACACATATATATGGTGACATACATAGATGTTGCAAAAGATGTAAACAATGGTTGATGCCAACAAAATATAGGATTAATACTAGCTATAACCCGTGCCTGAAGGCACGGTGTAAAGAAAAATTAAATTAAAATTTGAAAAATATTACATTATCTAAAGACACATATCACCACAACAATTAATACATACTCAATCATCAATACATATCCAACCACCAAAACATCGAGCTAGTTAACATCAAGAAATTTCGGCAAAATTTCTTTTAAAAATAAATATCCAGAAAATTCTAAACCTGTCTACAAAACTTACAATCATCATTACATATCCAAACCACAAAAAAAATTATCATTTCATACCCAAAATCATCATAACCATGTATAATTAGTTAACTTTACAAAATACGGAACACACAATCATCAACACATATCTAACCACCAAAACATCAAGCTAGTCGCTACTAATTTCAAAAAATTCGACAGAATTTTCTTTAAAAATAGATATCCAGACAAATATAAACATGTCTATAAAACTTACAATCATCCACACATATCCAAACCACCAAAAAAATCATCATTCCATACCCAAAATAATCATAACCATACATAATTAGTTAAATTTACAAAATATGGAACACAAAAAAATACATATATGAAGAAATTAATACATACTCAATCATCAACACATCCAACCACCAAAATATCAAGCTAGTCGCTATTAATTTCAAGAAATTTCGACAGAGTTTCCTTTAAAAATAAATATCCAAAAAAATCTAAACATGTTTACAAAACTACAATCATCCATACATATCCAAACCACCATAAAAACCATCATTCTATACCCAAAATCATCATAACCATGTATAATTAGCTAACTTTATAAAAGACGAAACACAATGAATACATACATGCAGAAAATAGAGAAACAACATGTTGAGTATAAGACCCTATACTTTACAGCTTACACCATGTATCCTTCAATATATACCTGAAAATATTTAAAATTTAAAAATTATCGAAATATGTGAGTCAAAATTAAACAATTGTAAATCTGAAACATAATGAGAACACATATTTGTATGTAGGGGGAATGAGAGAGAGAGCTCTGTGTGTGGTAGAATAGATAGAGGGTTTGAAATTTGAATAAACTGGAATGAGAGAAAGAGCCGCTGACGTAAACTTGATGTGACATTTGTCTATTTTCTCTCTCCGCTCTGTTTTATATTATAGATTGTCAACATGTGGGTGGAATATAATGGTAGTAAATATTGCTTTTGCTTGGCTGGTGGGATAACAAAAGAGACTCAAGGTTTGCATTTTTGATGGCCCATTTTGTAGGCAGTAGGCTATATTGCTTTGTGATTAATGCATTTGCTCTTTTGTTACATCATTAATCTGACTGACTTTATAATTACTTTATTAAATGCAATAGTGGTTGAATAGGGTCTATCAAACATCTCTTTTTTTCTTTCTTTTTTTTTGACGAGAAATGACTATCATTTGGAATTCTTCTTGTCCAATCGACACACACACATATATAAATTTTGGACAAATAAATGTATAGTTATCCATTAAGTTAATTAACAATCAACATTAAATATTAATAACGGATATCAAAATTACAAAAAAAATAAATTAATTATAAATTTATCACCATCCGTTACTATTAGTAGCGACCTTCGCTTCTAATAGTAGTGGATGCCATATTTCAATATTTATTTATTTTATTTATTATTTTAATGGATTTCTATAAATCTATTTGTCCAAAATTAATTCATATCAAATAGTTGTTATGAATCATTATATATATATATATATATATATATCTATATAATAAAATAGAGCGGCTCGCAAATCAATAAAGGCTTCAACATCCGACGCTCTCAAATCAATTAAGGCTTCAACATCCAACGGTCCATTTTGAATCTTATTTTCTCTCTTTCTCCCTTCTCTTATTCCTCCCCTTCTTTTCTTCCTCTCCTTTCTCCTCTTTGTGTCTCTCTTCCCCTCTTCCCCCATTTACTTAATTAATATTTTATTTTAAATTATAATAATTTTTTATAGTATGCATATTTTAAAATGTATAATACATAAAAAAAACATCAATGGTTACAAAATCAAAAAATTAAATATATTCTTTTTCTTTTTTCTTTTTTCTTTTTTTTTTAATTTTTCTTTATCATAGAACAAATGTTAACAAATTAAAAAATTGGTTAATTGTTGGCATGATTTGATATCTAAAGTTAAAATACTAGATGTGATAATTAACATAATTTTTAATATTTTTTTATATGATATATAAGATTTGTTTCGTAATAAATTTTTTCTAAGTTTGTTTTACGTAAATTTTAATATTTAGAAAAAAAATATTTTTTGTGTGTTAATTTGCACTTTTTATGAGTATTACAATTTTATTTTTATATTAGAAAAATTATGTTTTAATGTATATTACGAAAAATTATTTTTTAAAATTTAATTAACAAAAAATTTTTGGATTTATTTTTTTAATATTTATGTTATTTATCGCACAAGTTCATAATTTGATTAATTTGATCAAGTTAAATGAAAATGATAATATACATATATATATTTAGTGGATATATAAATAAAAATGATAAAAGTTTGGAAAAATATTTGACTAACAAAAATTGACCAAAAATAAAGAAGGAACATTTTTGCACAACTAATGCATATTTGAGGAACAGATGTACCAAAAAAAATATAAGGAACACTTTAGCAAAAATATGACAAATAGGAAGGTCAAATTTGCTAATTAGTCTAAAGTAAGGGGTCTTATGTTTTATATTTTAAATATTTTCATGTATACATTGAAGGATACTTGGTGTAATCTGTAAAGAATACGAAGTTGTTTCTCTATAGGATACATGTGTATATTTTTTTGGTATGGAATGGTGATTGTTTTGGTGGTATGGAATGGTGATTGTTTGTATACATGTTTAGATTTTTCTGGATATCTATTTTTAAAAAAAAATCTGTCGAAATTTCTTAAAATTAATAACGACTAGCTTGATGTTTTGATGGTTGAATATGTGTTGATGATTTAGTATGTATTAATTATTGTGGTAGTATGGTTAATTATGATAATTGTTATGTCTGATTGTAATTTATTTTAGGTTACAAAGAGTCTTTACGTAATGTAGTATTTTTCGAATTTTAATCTAATTATTTGTTACTCCGTGCCTTCAGGCACGGGTAATTACTAGTATATATATATATAGAGAGAGAGAGAGAGAGAGAGAGAGGCATAGCCTTGCAATATATCTCTGTCTTTCAAATTGTGATCTAGTGACTAGGGTGATCACCGTCCACAGTTTAGTTTGGGAGACGGTAACAAACTAACTACAAATTATAAGTCAAATTTGATTTCTGTTCGCATTTTAATTATGCGGACGATAATTTCCATTTGCAGTTTAATTATGCACATGATAGTTATTTTTGAAAAATAATATTTTTAACAAATTAAACGACGGGTCTCCATCCACAGTTTAATTTTACGAATGATTAAAATATTTGGCCATTGGATTAATTTTTAGACAGTGAAAAGTGTGTTGTAAGATTAAGTTATTTTTATAATTATGGTACGAATTATTCTCATATATATATTATTTTATTTTTTCTATACAATAAACAAAAATGTTATAATCCCTTTCTTCCTATATTACGTGTACATGCAGCACTTGGCATAGCTTAAAAGAGTAAAAAGGTTGCGTCAAGGTAACTTACAATTGCTCCTTTCTTTAATATTTCTTTGGGTCCAAAGTTTATTTTGTATAATATTGTCAGTAAAAAAAGGTTGGACCAATGAAGTACGAGTAATTTAAGCACACAAGGACCACTGGTTAGCTAACCAGAAAAAAAAATAACTGTACGTCTTCTTTCAATTTGACTTTAATTCCACAAATATTGTGAAATTCCTCTACTACATAAAAAAATATTAAAATTAATTCTCACAAATAAGAATCCCATATGCGAATTTTATTTATTTATAATTATCTTTTGATTAAAAAAGAAGAAGGCTAAATTGTTTCAATGGTGACATAAATTGAGCAATATCCTCAAATTTATTACCGAAATTCCATTATCATGACATTAGTATTAAACAAAATACTCAATAAATTAATACGTAAACATATAATAAAAATATATCACTAAAGTTTATAAATTTTGCAAATGAAACTCATTAATAAAATGGGATAATGTTTGTAAAATAAGGTGCAGGAGACATTAATATTTCTTGGACCAAAACTATTTACAATATTCTTGTAGCTGATCAATTTTGTGGAAGGGGAAAAATGTACGTGTAATATATATATACTAGAGGGAGTAGTACCAAATTAAGAGACATATTGGGGTAAAGTGGGTCAGTTTCGCACGAGGAATTGTCACACAAATAAGGCAATGGGCACATAAAATGTTAAAACCATAGAGCTGCCTAGCTGCTAAATCCGATCGAGATGGATTAGAGTCACATCCCATCAAACAAAGAGGGTCTATATTTTGAGGATTGATGTCCACATGCTTTTGGAAGATGTTACAAAACATTAGGTTCCCCCCTTGTATACAAAGGCCAAGAGACATGCTACAAAACCAAGTTTCTGCACCAACCACTCAAATGCTATGTATACAAACCAAACAAACATACATAATAGTATAAGGTTGTCAAATCTAAGATAAGGGTCCTATACTACTACTCCTACCTAGCTAGAATCCATTCCATATCAAAAGTTAATTAATTTGTGTGTCATATATATCCCCATAATTGAAAATTTGGGTGGAATTATAAGAATGGGTTTTAAAATGAATTAATGTCGGAATGAGAATGGTGATGAGTATAAGATTGGATATTCCTCTTTGTGATGTTCCTTATTTAGGCTCTAAAAATGTAATGAATATGTGCCTGATGACCAAAATATCATTTCAATAAGGGGGAAAAAAATTATGTAGAGGCAAAATAGTCATTTCTCATTTCAAATCTCCCCCACTCTTTGAATTGTTTTACCTAAAAGGTTGGAGAGAAAGACGATGGGTTAAGGACACAACTTATGCAGGTCTTGAGAATCGACCTTCTATCATCGGACTAAGAACATCTCCAACAGTCTCTTCAATCATTTTGGAATACTTAAATAGGTGAGTCACATCAGAAAAATCCTCCCCAACAGTCTCGTCAAACTGTCACGTATGTTAACAAATATTATTCTCACTCTTCAAATCTGCAACCTTCTTCTCACTCTTTAAATCTACAATTAAAGGTTAAAAATATTTATTACGCTTGATGGGTTTGATGTATAACTCATTAAATTAAAAAGACCGATGAGATACAAAATATGAAAATAGCAAATAATACCTTTCAAATTGCAATGTAGGTCAACAAACATCAATTTAAAGAACTTTTTTTGCTACTACTCTTGAAGATACTATAAGAGGTTTTAGATTTATGCACATCACTTAACAACGTGATTAATACTATCACTTAATGGTCAAAGATATATCTTATAATTTACCATTACTTATCCAACAAATTTTACAAAAATATTATAGTCATACCTAAAATATATTGTAGTGATCCCTAAATTTAAGAATATGCACACGAGTATATATTTATATGAGTAATGCAAGGAACACAAACAATACGTAAAAGGAAATTGATATTTTCACATGACTTTTTCATATTCACATGAAAAATATTGCTATAAATGTATAGCGACAGTAAAAACCATTGTTATAGGATCTATAACGACGATTTTCATGTGAAAATATGAAAAAAACATGTGAAAATGTCAGTTTCCTACGTAAAAACTATGCACAAAATACACATAATATTATATATATATATATATATATATATATATATATTTATATATATATATTTTCATTAGTAAACAATATATGAGTTCTACTCTTTGTACACATAGTATTTATTATTCTCTCTCTCTCTCTCTATATATATGTGTGTGTGTGTGTGTGTGTGTGTGTTAATTAATAGAAAATAGGAATATAACCTCTGTCAATGAAATCGAGCCAGAATTGCGGGCTGGGCCTGATCATATGGGCAGGAACAATTGTAGGGGAAGGCCAGGTCTAATCAGTGTAACTGAAAATGATATAGTCTAGTGTTTCCATTGTAAAAGGAATGCACTTTGGGATTTGAAATAAGTAGCGCCAGTGCAGTTGTTTTTCCTTCATAATGACTACTACTACTACTACTACTACTACATTATTATTTCAAAAGTTTAATAAAACAGCTGCACTCTAGGTAACAATTAGTTATATGGAATTCATAGTCATAAGCTAAATTTTGGGACGTTTTTTCACATTGGAACATATTAGTGGAATTGAACTTCAACCCAGCTACTATATACATATGCATTTGGTTAGAACAGTTTAATTAGATTAAGATGATTCAAGTTGATAATTTTATGACAGTAAATTAAACTTTATCTAGACTTATGGTGAATCACATTTTTTTTAATCTGCAAAAATGAAATTTTTATTAATAATCAACCTAGCTAAAAACCTTACATAAATAAGCAAAATCCAGAAGATTTGGATCATGGCCGGATCGCATTATAAACTTAAAATTAAAATTAGGAAGACGGCTATTATTTATTTATGTTCATGACGACAAAAAGATTCTTTAGCCTTATATATCCTTTAAATATGTAAACCATGCGACATTAAAGCAACATATATAACAAAATTAGAATTCCTTAGAAGCAAACCCACCCTTATGACAATATAAACCAACTTAAAGCTAGCCTGTGCCACTGTACCATGCCTTTCAACGTGACCTCTAAGCATGCATAATGTTAACTTTCAGCTTCACCTATCTTTTAATTCTTTCCATTAAAATGCAACCTTAATTAGCACCATCAACTCAAACTAAACAAAAAAAAATGATTACCCAACAATCCCAACCTCTCTCCACTTCAAATTCCATCGAAAATCTCATAAAAAATTGGGACAAAAGGCAAAGATGGCAGCTGATCTTCTTTCATTCGACAAAACAACAAGATGATCAGCAAAGAGCTCCTTGGAGAAACCACTTAGCCAACTTCCTAGAATCAACTCCGGTTCGCGTAATCGCCATCTCATTGCTTCTCATCGATCTCATTTTCACCATTCTTGAACTCTCCTCCTCTTTGCTCTCGTGCAAATCATCGCGAAAAAAAGAGATGGAGGAGATTTGGTTCCATTGGGTAGGGATTGGAATTTTGAACTTGCTTTCTTTAAAGAGTTTAGCTTTGGTGGTGGCTCTTGGCGGTTCATTTTTTTGGCGGCCGGGTTATGTAGTTGATGGCGTAGTTTTGATCGTCGCTTTAATGTTGGAAGCTTTTTTGGAGAAAATGGGAGGAGGGGGGTTGGTGGTTGTGGTGAGCTTGTGGCGGGTGGTTAGGGTTGTGGAGAGCGATTTTGAGCTGAGCGATGAGGCTATTGAAGAGCAGATTGAAGGTATATTGTGTCAGTTTCAGACATTGAAGGATGAGAATACAAGACTATTAGGGGTTATTGATGAGAAGAATGAAGTAATAGATAAGTTACAAGCTGAAATTGAACAATGTTTTAGGCATGCATGCAGAATAGATTAAATATTTGTAAAAAATATAATTAATACCTAGTAAAAATACTATACTACCCTCCCAATGTTTCCTATTCAATTCAACCAATTACTACTTAGATTATAGCATTAAATTGAATAAGAATCATTGGGAAGGGAAGAAAATTTTAAATAGAAGAAAACTTTAAATAAGGGTAAAGTAGGGAAAAAATAGCTAATGTGTATATATTGATAAACTCAAAACGACAATCTTTTTTGAAATAAAAATTACTTCCTAAAACGACAATCTTTTAGGAACGGAGGGATTACTATATTTTCAACTAGGATCCTCTCCATTTCAAATAAATGGAGAATCTTCATTTCATGATCTAGATTTAAAATTATCTCTCTCCTGTCAGCATGATGTCACATTTTAACATATTTTAAATCTGGATCGTGAAATAAAAATCTCTATTTATTTGAAATGGAGAGGATTCTTGTCCTTTCATTTATTTATTTTTCAACGAGGTGTTATTATCATATTGGTTTGAGTATTTCTTTTATGATCATAAAATATCATTAAAATATTTAACATCACATAATTTTTATGAAATTACTATTTTTTTTACTCAAAAATAGATAAATACCTAACACTATCGAAACCAATAAGGAGTTAAATTAGAGGAGGCCGGGCAGCCCATTGGGCTCATTGACCCTAAAACAAATCCAAGAACTTGACTTGCAATTTGCTAATTTTAGCTCCAAAATTTCACCCTCCAAAACTCGAAACCTAGAAATTTTCAACTGAAAAATTAAGATCCCACCCCCTCCCTACTTGCTATATAAACCAATCCCCTATTCATTGCCAAAACCACAACATTCTAATTTCTACCTCCAATATCTTTCTCCTCCCTAACCAGCAAATTCCAATTCTATCAACCAGCCAAAAGCCATGTCCGGCCGTGGGAAGGGAGGCAAGGGTTTGGGCAAGGGCGGAGCAAAGCGGCACAGGAAGGTGTTGAGGGACAACATCCAGGGCATCACCAAGCCAGCAATTCGTCGATTGGCCAGGCGTGGAGGTGTCAAGCGAATCAGCGGTCTAATCTATGAGGAAACCCGTGGAGTCCTCAAGATTTTCTTGGAAAATGTAATTCGGGACGCTGTCACATACACTGAGCACGCTCGCCGGAAAACTGTCACGGCCATGGATGTTGTATATGCCCTCAAGCGCCAGGGTAGGACTCTGTACGGTTTTGGTGGTTAATTTCATGGGAGAGATCTAGTAATACTTCTCTGTTTTACCCAATTTTTTAAAAAAAATACTTGTGATTTTGGAGTTGGCAGTTTAACAGAGAGATACTTTTGCTCACTGGATGCCTATATAAGTTTAGTTTTTCGTTTTAATGGTGTTTTGTTTTAATGTTAGTAACGCCATCACTGCTAGTAATCTCTAATGAAAGTGGTTAATTGATTTTTCATATCGGCCTTGATATGCCAGTTCTGTCCCCAATTCCTATTAATTTTACTTTTAAAAATTAAATTTATCAAAAAATTAATCAAATGCCAAAAATGTACTTAAAAAAATTAATAATAGTTTTATATTAAAATTATAATAATAATAATTTACTTTAAAAATTGATAACGGTCCTATATTTATATTTTTTGTTACAAAAAATTAATTCAATAAATGTTAAAATAAGACTTAATATTACAAATAAATATTTTTTAGTCAAGTATTGTTGTCATGTTATTAATTTTTTGACGTGATATTATCAATTAGACGTAATCATAACAAATTAAAAGTTTAATCTTCTAATAAACAAAAATTGAGAAGACTATTTTCAAAGTGGAAAAAAAAAATAAAAGTTTAATTTCCTAATTGAAAAAAATTGAGAAGACAATTCTCAAAGCGGAATAAAATTAAAAGTTTAATTCTCTAATAGAAAAAAATTGAGAAGATAATTTCTAAAGTGGAATAAAATTAAAAGTTTAATCCTTTAATTGAAAAAATTGAAAAGACAATCCCAAAATAGAATTTTTTTTAAAAAAATTAGGATAGTAATCCATAGAATAAGGATCAAGTGCATACCCCTTATCTTACTCACCTGTACTCACCCCCCCTTTAGGCGACGGTTTCGATCATACAACCATTGCCTATACTTTTAGCGACGGACAATATATAGCGTCGCTAAAAGTATAGACGACGATTATATGACCGAAACCGTCGCCTAAAAGGGATAAGCACAAATGAGTAAGATCAGGGGTATACACTTGATCCGGACCGATAATCCATATTTAGGCATATTATAACAAATATAACACTATTTAGAGGACCTCTTTATTAGAAGAAATTGCTATTATGTCAATATAGATTTTTAATTCAAAATACGAAGTTATTAGTTAGTACTTAGTAAATACGAATCTATCTTATCCTCCCAGACAAAACGAAAATGAATTTTAACACCAACACATTTGAAAAAATTGCGAATTAAATAAATAAAATAATTAAAAACTTAAAAACAAATCCCTATGAGGCTTGCCATTAAATAATTAGTAAATTAAACAGTTAAAAGTACTAAAAAGAAAAAAAAAGACACTTAATAAAATTTTAATATTATTTTAATTTATTTTACTTTTTTGAATAATAATTTATACTTAATTACTAATGGTTCAATAAATTCATATTTCACAATTTTACTAAATAAATAATTAAATGTTATTCTTTTTGTAGAACAAAGAGTATATCAAAAGAAAATTAAACTAAAAGAAATCTAAGCTAACTAAATTAAATTAAATTAAAAGAAAATTAAACAAACAAAAATCTAAACTAAATAATCAGTTGCGTATCCCACTCACACAAAATTCCTTAATATACGATTAAACATCCCCATCTTCTCTATTGGCAGCAAACTGAAACCCTATCCCCATTTTCTACCAAAGTTCTAATCCTAGTTAAGGTTTGTAATTTTGAAGGTAAGTCATCTACTCCTTAGTTGTTTATTCTCTCCCTCTTTCCTTCACTATAAGAAAAAAGCTTATTTCCGACGAAATATTTTATCGGACTTGAGCCTATTTCGTCGGAAATAACTTATTTAAAAGGAAATATTCTGTCAGAAATTCTATCGTATATACAGTCCTCAGAAATAAGGTCCATCGAAAAATTCGTCTAAAGAATGATATACCTAACGGAATTATTTACAATGGAATTCTGTCGTACATAGAGTATTTACGAGGGACTAATTCCGTTGTAAATACTCTCTTTCGACGGAAAAATGGATAATTTAAAATATATATTAATTGCTGTTGAAAATAAATAAGGGTTATTTTCGACGAAATTTCGGTCAGAAATACATTATTCTGTCGGAAATAAGAAACTTTTTTTTAGTATTTTTTTTTGAACTTTCGAATTCCAGGTGTTTAAACCCAATTTTTTTGTACATGCAACCTGTCAACATGTTTCAGCCTAATAACTACCTGTTTCAGCCCAATAACAGTAATATATTCCCGACATTCAACATATAGCTAAAAACATGTGTGTGTGTGTGTGTATATATATATATATAAGCCTGTATTACTGTCCAATAATCATCAACTAAGCTAACAATGACATAAATGTGAGCTAATAATTACAAATGATCTACTAACTCATCAACAATGTCAAATATAATCTAATGTTCCAAAAATTATATACAATATGATTTAAAACATTTTTATAGATGCAATTATACTACAATAAGTACAAATGATCTACAAATGAGTTTATAAACTAGTATAAAGATCATCATCGGGGGGTGGACGACGATGCTGATCTGGTGTATGAAAATCAGCATCGTCGCCCCATCGCTCACCATCGCCATCGCCAGTCCCCTTGCCATCGCCACCCTATTGATAGAATTAAAAATAAAAATCATTAGTCTGTATATATGTGAAAATTTAAAGATGTTGTTAAATAAAAATAACATAAACATACATAATATTTGAGTAGGTGGGGGCTGACGAAAAGCCTGCTCTAAGAGGGTAACCACAATCCGGAGTGTGACGCCCCCAAAAATAGGTATACATCATCCATCTTGAGTCGCCAAATACATGATACATAAATCAAATACAACTTAATTATACAACTGTCATGTAAAATACGACAAAACATAAACTGAGAGTTTAAACAAGAATATTGTTTTCTAGACAATATTCACTCTCAATTAAGTCCTCATAGACAGTATACAAACTCAAATTCAGTCCTCATTACATTTATTATCACACTATTTAACAGAATAGTGATGACTACTAATGCTATCATCTGGACTGTCAATTCGTTCCCCGACTCATCTCAGCTATATTCTCATTTCCTGAAGAGAACAGTGAAGGAAAGGATGAGCTAGCGCTCAACTAGCCCAGTAAAAAATATTATGACTAAGATAATGCAGAATAAATTATCATTAGTCTTGAACAATGTTAAACTGATAAAATACAATAGACATAAAGTTTAACTGCAACGTAACAAGCAATCCATTAAAAGAGTCAAGTAGAGAATAAAATCTACTATCTTTTATGATTTAAAAAGGTTTTTTTTTTATCACTTTTATCGCTGAGACTCAGCTTAATAAATAATCCACATCATCCCTACACTACGAACAATGATATTCATTAGTATCACGACCACAAATTATTCATGCACTACGGGTTAAGGATATTCGTGTATTCATCAACGGTACTGATCATGCCATAAAATAATTAATCTTTGCACCCTTAGCCGAAGAGAATCTATATCCATAATCATACCAAAAACTGTCCATCAATGCACTACGGGCCAATGAGGACTTTTTCCATATCATTTGTAACATTACGGTCATGATTATACCGAATAATCCCTGGTCATAATCATATCAAGTCATCTATGCACTACAGGCCACAGATGAATTTCAACATAATATAAACATGAGGATGATGACAATGACATAATAATTCAATAAAACAAGTTCAAGAATTAATTTATCCAGGAACTAATAACGTTCAAATTGTCAACATGATACTTCTTTGTAGAGTAAAATTCAAGAATGCTTAGAAGAATATTTTCATGAAAAGATACTGGATGAAACGCAAATATCAAGGATATTCCACTAATTTCATGGAGTATAGAAGTCAAAACTTTAACAAAGTGAGTATAATAAAGAATGGAATAACAAAAAAAATCACCAAGCATGCGATAGACCGCACAGACAGGTTATTCCAACAGAATAATAAATAACGGAACCAGGTCATGCGTAAACACATAGACATGATATTCCAACAGAATAATAAATAACGGAACCAGGTCAGGCAAAATTCGCACCGACAAGATGTTCTAACATATTAATAAATAACGGAACCAGGTCATGCGTAAACGCACAGACATGATATTCCGACAGAATAATAAAGAATGAAATAACAACAGAATTCACCATGCATGCGATAGACCGCACAGACAGGTTATTCCAACAGAATAATAAATAATGGAACCAGGTCATGCATAAACGCACAGACAGGATATTCAGACAGAATAATAAAGAATGAAATAATATAAGAATTTTACCATGTATGCGGTACTCGCATATACAGGTTATTCCAACATAATAATAAAGAATGGAATAACAGAAGAATTTCACAATGTATGCGGTACTTTGCATATACAGGTTATTCCAACAGAATAATAAGGAATGGAATAACAGAAGAATTTCACCAAGTATAGGGTAGTCCTCGTATATAAGTTATTCCAAAAATAATAAAGAATAGAATAACAAAAGTTCTCTTCATGAATACAAAAGAAATAATACCCCTTACGAGTATAACAAATAATATCCCTTACCTTATAAAGAAGAGTACTCCAACGGGTAGGGCGGCGATATACTTGAAAAACTTGCACTACGCTCAAAGCTTTCTTAAACAGAAAATACGCTCAAGATTATAGAAGAATTATTCTCTACAGTTTCTCTCTCTAGAGTTTCAGTGAATTCGTAAGAAATAATGAAGGAATGAGCTTCTATTTATAGAAGAATGAATTGAATAGTTACTAATTCATGAACGATCCAGATTGATTTACTTTTAAACGGACGGTCCAGATTGATTTAATAAAATATTCTAATAAAACAAAATCTTTTTAAATAAAATATAATATATTCTATTTATATCTAATAAAACGAATAACTTTTTAAAAGTATTCTGTTTTATATAAAAAAAATTTACTATGCAAATACTATGCAGGCACTATGCAAATACTATGCATAATAAAATATAATATATTCTAATTATTGCCTAATAAAACAAATAACTTTATAAAAGTATTATGTTTTATATAAAAAGATTTTACTATACAAAATACTATGCATAATAAAATATAATATATTCTAATTATTGCCTAATAAAACAAATAACTTTATAAAAGTATTCTATTTTATATAAAAAGCTTTTCTGTTTTATTACATTAATAATACTAATAAAACAAACTTCATCATCATTATTATAATTCACACTATTAATCGACCGGGTCGTTCCCAAGAAAGATGAGGCTTTCTAATAAAGATTTCTCCCTATTGACGCGCAATTAGGTGACCGAACCTCTCCTTGGCACTACTTTTAGACATCATTAATATTGCAAATAATAATATTAATAATTTTGTCATCTCAATTATTGATTTAATAATATATAAAATATCGACAATAATTGAATCAAATAACGTGAGATACTATGCAACAATTATTGAAGTAATAATTGAATAAAACTGAGTGACTTCTCACGTAAGCATCAATAATCAATACCGTGTGCTACTATGCAACCACGCGTATTACTGTACTTTTACTACCGAGTAGTTCAACGTATTAGCGTTAAAACTTCCGCCGTTATTTTCATAAAAATATTTTTGTCTTTTTTTCAATCCGACAATAATTCCGTTGTGGGGTCCACCAATGATTGTGCTGTCGTACGAATATTCCTTGACACAAAGAATATTCCCCGACCAATCGAATATAATATAACAACTTGCATACTTTGAAAAATTTATAAATATTACCCACAGCTATAACATTATATTAAATCTACACCATAATATTCAAAAAAAAAAATTCGAGAAATTTAAATCTTTATTCATAAAATTCGGGATTTTACAATCTCCCCTCCTTATGAAATTTTGCCCTCGAAATTTATGTACGTACCTGGTATGCCGAACGGATGAGGACACTTTGTCCGATTCTAACTGTTGAGGTATAATCCTTTGAGTGTTGAATACATTCCAGGATTTTAACAGGTACATCTTTAAACGTTAAATTATCCGTTATCTCATCTGGTTCTAAATCAATAATATGGTTCGGGTCGTCCACATATTTACGTAACATTGATATGTGAAAAATGTTATGAACACGCAACATACTTGGCGGTAAAACGAGTCTATAAGCCACAGTTCCTACTCGATCGAGGATTTCAAATGGGCCAATTAAATTGAGAGTTGAGATTTCCTCTCTTCGTCTATTCTTGCTTCTAGAATAACGCCCTCTTAAACCTTCTTTTTCACATTCATCAGCTCTGAGTATGTAACTTGAGCGGCTTTAACTTTATCGATTAAAGTCGATTCTAATCGTATATTCGTTATCTTCACGTGGGTCCCTAGAGTCTTTAACTCTATCTTCATCATTTATACGAAATTGGTCTTTGTGTTAACAACATCGCACTCGTAAACACATATGATCTTCTACTCAACGCGTCAGCTACCACGTTCGCTCTTCCACAATGATATTGAATGCTACGATCGTAATCTTCAACAGCTCGAACCAACATCTTTGGCGCATGTTACATTCGTTTTGGATGAAGAAAATATTTGAGGATTTAAGAAATGGGTTTTGTACTAGGGTCAATACAAAATTTGATTTCACGCTCTAGGGGTAGTCTAAGAAGTCTTCAAGAATACGTTAGGAAATTTATTAACAGTAGAAATATCATTCACAACTGTGACTCTCATCCAAGACTTAGTTAACACGTCACATTGATACCTATCAACTTGCCATCGTTATTCACAACGTCCTATACGGAAAGTCTGGCTTCGGTGCATTCCACACAAGGAAGTCAATAACGAAAGGACCGAGGCTCTTTACTTATGGCTTGATATGACAATGATTGACTTTAATGGTTTGGTTGCTTGAATTCACATAACAGGTTGGTTAGGAATATGAAAGCTAATAACCTTACTAAAAGCATGATGAGTAGTTAACCAATCGATTCCTAAAATCAAATCAAAGGTGTAAGACCCCAACTTTTATGAATAAAAATGAATTTTCTATAATTATCATTTTTGAATATTATAGAATAAATTTGATATAATGTTATAGTTGTGGGTAATATTTATAAATTTTGCAAAGTACGCAAGTTGTTTATAATATTCGATTGGTCGGGGAATATTCAATTTAACAGGGAATATTCGTACGACGACACAATCATTGGTGGACCCTACAACGGAATTATTGTCGGATTGAGAAAACAACTAAAATATTTTTATGAAAATAACGGCGGAAGTTTTACCGTTAACTGTTGAAACATCCGGTGTTAAAAGTAAAGAGATACGCGTGGTTGCATAATAGTACACAGTATTGATTATTGATGCTTACGTGAGAAGTCACTCAGTTTTGTTCAATTATTGCTTCAGTAGTTATTGTATAGGATCTCACATTAATTGATTTAATTATTGTTGATATTTTATAATTGAGATGACGAAGTTATTAATATTATTATTTGCAACATTAACGATGTCAAGAAGTTCTGCCAAGGAGAAGTTTGGTCACCTAATTGCGCGCCAATAGGGAGAAATCCTTATTGAAAAGCCCCATCTTTCCTAGGAACGACCTGATCGATTAATAGTGTGAATAATAATAATGATGATGAAGTTTTGTTTTATTAGTATTATTAATGTAATAAAACAGAAAAGCTTTTTATATAAAACAAAATACTTTTATAAAGTTATCTGTTTTATTAGACAATAATTAGATTATATTATATTTTATTATGCATAGTGTTTGCATAGTGTCTGCATAGTATTTGTATAGTAAAATATTTTATATAAAATAAAATACTTTTATAAAGTTATTCATTTTCTTAGATTATAAATAGAATATATTATATTTTATTGTAAACCAATCTAGACCGTCCGTTTAAAGTAAATCAATTTGGACCGTTCATGAATTGGTTACTATTCAGTTCATTCTTCTATAAATAGAAGTTCATTCCTTCATTATTTTTTATGAATTCATTGAAACTCTAGAGAGAGAAAACTATAGAGAGAAAGAAGAAAAGTATTCTGCTACTTCACTACTTTTATATCCAGTTTCTTCTTTATAAGGTAAGGGGTATTTTTTTTCATATTCATGAGGAGAACTTCTGTTATTCCATTCTTTATTATTCTGTTGAAATAACTTGTATACGCGGTCTACCCTATGCTTGGTGAAATTCTTCTGTTATTCCATTATTTATTATTCTGTTGGAATATCATGTCTGTGTGTTTTACGCTGGACCTGGTTCCATCTTTATTATTCTGTTGGAATATCCTGTTTGTGCGTTTTACGCTGGACCTGGTTTCGTCTTTATTATTCTGTTGGAATATCCTGTCTGTGAGTTTTACGCCGGACCTGGTACCGTTATTTATTATTCTGTTGGAATAACCTGTCTATGCGAAGTACCGCATGCATGGTGATTTCTGTTGTTATTCAATTATTTATTATTCTATTGGAATATCCTGTCGGTGCGTGTTACGCCTGAATTGGTTCTGTTATTTATTATCCTATTGGAATAACATGTCTATGTAAAGTACCGCATGCATGGTGATTTCTTTTGTTATTCCATTCTTTATTATACCCAGTTGGTTAAAGTTTTGACTTCTATACTCCATTAAATTGGTGGAATATCTTTGATATTTGAGCTTCATCCAGTTTCTTTTCGTGAAAATATTCTTCTGAGCATTCATAAATTTTACTCTATAAAGAAGTATCATGTTGATCATTTGAACGTTATTAGTTCCTAAATAAATTAATTCTTGAAATTGTTTTATTGAATTCTTATATCATTGTCATCATCCTCATATTTATATTTTGTTGAAAGTCATCTGTGGCCTGTAGTGCATAGATGGACTTGGTATGATTATAACCAGAGATTATTCGGTGTAATCATGACCATAATATTACAAATGATGTGGTAAAAGTCCTATTTGGCCTGTAGTGCATTGATGGACAATTGTTGACATGATCATGACCATTGATGAATATACAAATATCCTTGGCCCGTAGTGCATGGATAATTTATGGTTGTGATACTAATGAATATCCTTGGTCGTAGTGCAGGGATGACGTGGATTATTTATTAAGCTGAGTCCCAGCGATAAAAGTGATGAAAGAAATTTTAAATCATAAAAGATAGTAGTGTGACGCCCCCAAAATTAGGTATACATCACCCATCTTGAGTCGTCAGATACATGGTACAGAATTCAAATACAACTTACTAATACCACTGTCGTGTATAATACGACAAAATACAACTGTGAGTTTGAATACAATAATTGTCTACTAGAGATCATACAAACTCAAAAGGAGTCCTCAATACAATTATTGTCACACTATTTCACAGAATAGTGAGGACTACTAATGCTATCCTCTGGACCATTACTCCGTTCCCCGACTCGTCCCTGCTATGTTCTCATTTCCTGAAGAGAACAGTGAAAGAAAGGGTGAGCTCAACTAGCCCAGTAAGAAATATTATGACTAAGATAATGCAGAATAAATTATCGTTAGCCTTCAACAGTATTAAACTGATAAAATATAACAACATCAAGTTTAACAGCAGCGGATCAAGCAATCCATTAAAAGAGTCAAGTAGAGAATAGAATCTACTATCTTTTATGATTTAAAAAGTTTTTAATCACTTTTATCGCTGAGACTCAGCTTAATAAATAATCCACATCATCCCTGCACTACGGCCAAGGATACTCATTAGGGTCACGACCACAAATTCCATGCACTACGGGCCAAGGATATTTGTGTATTCATCGATGGTCATGATCATGCCAACAACTGTCCATCAATGCACTACGGCAAATGAGACTTTTACCACATCATTTGTAACATTACGGTCATGATTACACCGAATAATCCCTGGTCATAATCATACCAAGTCCATCCATGCTCTACAGGCCACAGATGACTTTCAAAAATATAAATAAGAGGATGATGATAATGATATAAGAATTCAATAAAACAAGTTCAAGAATTATTTTATCCAGGAATTATTAACGTCCCAATTTGTCAACACGATACTATTTTGTGGTGTAAAATTCAAGAATGATCAGAAGAATATTTCCATGAAAGGATACTGGATGAAGCGCAAATGTCAAGGATATTCTACTAATTTCATGGAGTATAGAAGTCAAAACTTTAACCAACTGAGTATAATAAAGAATGGAATAACAACAGAAATCACCATGCATGCGGAACTTCGCACAAGCAGGTTATTCCAACAGAATACTAAATAACGGAACCAGGTCAGGTGAAATTCACACCGACAGGATGTTCCAACAGAATAATAAATGCGGAATAATAAATGATGGAACCAGGTCCGGCGTATAGCACAGACAGGATATTCCAGCAGAATAATAAAGACGGAACCAGGTCCAGTGTAAAACACACAGACAGGATGTTCCAACGGAATAATAGTAAAGACGGAACCAGGTCTGGTGTAAAACACACAGACAGGATGTTCCAACAGAATGATAGAAGAATGTCACCAAGTATAGGGTATTCCGCGTATACAGGTTATTCCAACAGAATAATAATGAATGGAATAACATAAGGATTTCACCAAGTATAGGGTATACCGCGTATACAGGTCATGTATAGGGTATGCCACTTCTACAGGTTATTCCAACAGAACAACAAAGAATGGAATAACATAAGTTCTCTTCAAGAAGAAAGAATAACACCCCTTACCGTAACAGAAACTGGATATAGAAGTAGTGAAGTAGCAGAATACTCTTCTTCTTTCTCTCTATAATTTTCTCCCTATAGCTTCTCTCTATAATTTCTCTCTCTAGAGTTTCAATGAATTCGTAAGAAAATAATGAAGGAATGAGCTTCTATTTATAGGAAAATGGAATGCATAGTAACTAATCCATGAACGGTCCAGATTGATTTACTTTAATCTGACGGTCCATATTTAAAGAAAAATCTTTTAAATAAAATATAATATATTCTATTTATATAAAAAGATTTTTACTATGCAAACACTATGCAAAACACTATGCAACACTATGCATAATAAAATATAATATATTCTATTTATAAAATAACTTTAATAAAGTATTCTGTTTTATATAAAAAGATGTTTCCGTTTTATTACGTTAATAATACGAATAAAACAAAACGTCATTATCGCTATAATAATTAAAACAAAACGTCATTATCGCTATAATAATTCATATTAATAATCGACAATAATTGAGTCAAACTGAGCGACTTCTTACATAAATATCCATAATCAATACCGTGTGCTACTATGCAACAACGCGTATTACTGTACTTTTACTACCCAGTAGTTCAACAGTATCAACGGTAAAACTTCCGCCGTTATTTTTAATAAAATATTTTTGTCGTTTTCTCAATCCGACAATAATTCTGTTGTGGGGTCCACCAATAATTTTGCCGTCGTACGAATATTCCCCGACAAAAAGAATATTCCCCGACCAAACGAATATTTTATAACAACTTGCGTACTTTGCAAAATTTATAAATATTACCCACAACTATAACATTATATCAAATTTCTTCCATAATATTCAAAAATAATAATTATAAAAATTCATCTTTATTTATAAAAACTGGGGTCTTACAACCTCCCCTTCTTATGAAATTTCGCCCTCGAAATTAGGGTACGTACCTGGTATGTCGAAGAGGTAAGGATACCTTGATTTCATTTCAGATTCTAACTCCCAAGTCATTTCCTCAACATCGTGGTTTCTCCACAAAACTTTGACTTGAGGTATAACCTTGGTGCGTAAAATATGTTCCTTCTTATCCAAGATTTGAACAGGAACCTCTTCATACGTTAAATCTTCCGCTATTTCGTCTGGTTCTAATTCAATAATGTGGTTCGGGTCTTTCACATATTTACGTAGCATGGATATGTGAAAAACGTTATGAACACGAGACATACTTGGCGGTAAAGCGAGTCTATAGGCCACAGTTCCTACTCGATCGAGGATTAAAAATGGGCCGATGAATCGAGGATTGAGCTTTCCTCTCTTTCCAAATCTCGTAACTCCTTTCCATGGAGCAACACGTAACAACACATGATCTCCTATATCGAATTCCACGTCCTTTCGATGAAGATCAGCATAACTCTTTTGTCGATCTTGTGAGGTTTTTATACGTTTCCGGATCGTTTGAATCTTTTCCGTAGTCATACGTACCAAATCCGGTCCCAACAACGTTGCTTCACCCACCTCATCCCAACATACTGGAGAACGACACTTTCTTCCATACAACGCCTCGAACGGAGCCATGCCAATACTTGCTTGATAACTGTTGTTGTAGGAAAACTCCACCAATGGTAAGAACTTGTCCCAACTTCCCTTGAAATCAAGGACACAGAGTCTTAATAGATCTTCAAGAGTTTGAATAGTCCTTTCTGACTGTCCGTCCGTTTGAGGATGATATGCCGAGCTAAATCGTAAATCTGTGCCCATAGCTTTTTGCAAACTAACCCAAAATCGCGAAGTGAATCTTGGGTCTCGATCAGAAACTATGGATACTGGCATACCATGCAATCTTACAACTTCGTTTATGTACATACGAGCAAGACGTTCAAGTGTATAAGTTTCTCGTATCGGTAAGAAATGAGCAGACTTGGTCAATCTATCAACAATGACCCAAATCGCATCTATGCCTTGAGAAACTTTGGGAAGACCAGTAACGAAATCCATGGTAATGTGCTCCCACTTCCATTCTGGAATTTCAAGTGGTTGCAATGGTCCTTTTGGTATTTGATGCTCCGCCTTGACTCGTTGACACGTTAGACACCTTGAGATAAAAAGCGCTATCTCTCTCTTCATATTGCCCCACCAAAATGTATGTCGAAGATCATGATACATTTTGGTACTCCCAGGATGGATTGCAAACGGTGTGTTGTGCGCCTCCATCATGATTTTATACTTTAAATCAGGGTCGTTAGGAACACAAAGTCTGGAGTTGACTCGAAGTATTCCTTCTTCATCGATTCTTGCTTCCGGTATCGCACCTTCTTGTACTTTCTTCCTCATACGCATCAGCTCCGGATCTGTAACTTGAGCAGCTTTAATTTTATCAATTAAAGTCGGTTCTACTCGTATATTCGCCATCATAATGTGGGTCCTTGGAGTCTTTATCTCTATCTCCATCCTTTGCAAGTCATCCAAAATGGGCCTTTGCGTTGACAATATTGCACTCGCACCCGCATATGACCTTCTACTCAATGCGTCAGCTACCACGTTCGCTTTTCCAGGATGGTATTGGATGGTATGATCATAATCTTTCAACAGTTCAAGCCAACGTCGTTGTCGCATGTTGAGTTCCTTTTGAGTGAAGAAATATTTGAGGCTTTTATGATCCGTAAAGATCTCCACTTTCTCCCCATACAAGTAATGCCTCCAAATTTTAAGTGCGAAGACAACAGCTGCTAACTCTAGGTCATGAGTAGGATAATTTCTCTCATATTCTTTGAGTTGTCGTGAGGCATAGGCTATGACTTTCCCATGTTGCATGAGAACACATCCTAACCCTTTGCCCGAAGCATCACTGTAGATGACAAATCCCTCCGAACCAAATGGTATTGTCAGAACAGGTGCTGAAATGAGTCTCCTCTTGAGTTCTTGAAAACTCTTCTCACATTCCTCGCTCCAACCGAACTTTGTATCTTTCCGAGTCAGCTGAGTTAGTGGAGTAGCGATTCGAGAAAACCCTTCTACGAATCTCCGATAATAACCAGCTAAGCCGAGAAAGCTACGTACTTCGGTCACTGATTTAGGTTGCTCCCAGCTTTGAATAGCTTCAATCTTTGCTGGGTCAACAGATATTCCATGACTTGATACCACGTGCCCAAGGAATGCTACTTCCTCAAGCCAGAACTCGCATTTCTTTAACTTGGCATAAAGCTTGTATTCACGAAGCTTTTGGAGTATTAGCCTCAAGTGTTCCTCATGATCTTCACGGCTTTTGGAATAAATAAGGATGTCATCAATAAAGACGACCACAAAGTGATCCAAATATTCCTTGAATACTCGGTTCATCATATCCATGAAGGCAGCAGGAGCATTAGTCAATCCAAAGGACATGACTAGGAATTCATAATGCCCGTACCGAGTTCTGAAAGCCGTCTTTGGAATGTCATCGGTTCTAATCTTCAATTGGTGATATCCGGAACGAAGATCAATCTTTGAAAAGAATTTGGCTCCTTGCAACTGGTCAAACAGGTCATCAATACGTGGCAATGGATACCTATTTTTGATGGTGACATGATTTAACTCCCGATAATCAATACAAAGTCGCATACTCCCATCTTTCTTCTTCACGAATAGAACAGGAGCACCCCAAGGAGAAGTACTAGGACGAATAAAGCCAATGTCTAACAATTCCTGCAGTTGAGTCTTTAACTCCTGAAGTTCAATAGGAGCCATTCGATATGGGGCTTTGGAAATGGGTTTTGTACCGGGTTCAAGGTCGATACAAAATTCAATTTCACGCTCTGGGGGTAGGCCTGGAAGTTCTTCAGGGAATACGTCAGGGAATTCATTAACAATAGAAATATTATTCAAAACTGACGTATTTTTGTTTAGATCTGTGACATGAGCTAAGAAAGCTTGACATCCGTTTTTTAATAAACGAATAGCTTTATGGCTTGAGATGACAGTGATTGATTTTAATGGTTTGGTTGTTTGAATTCGCATAATAGGTCGATTAGGAATATGAAAGCTAACAACCTTACGAAAACAATCAATTTTTGCATGATGAGTAGTTAACCAATCAATCCCTAGAATTACATCAAATGCAAGTATTTTTAATGAAATAAGATCGACAGGTAATGCGTGGGTACCAACTTGAACCAAACAAGACTTATAAACCGTGGATGTAATGAAGTTTTCTCCCAACGGAGTTTCCACAGATAAGTCAAAGTCTAATTTCTCCGGAGTCAAATTTAATCGTTGAGCGCAAGTAGGAGAAATAAAAGAATGGGTAGAACCGGTATCAAATAAAGTGTAGACTTCGCTAGAGTTTATGATAAGCTTACCCGTGATGACCTCATGCGGGTTCCTTGCTTTCTGGGAGGTCACAACAAACGCTCTCCCTTGCACTACCGGCTTTGACTTTTCTGGGACAGCATTTGGTGCCTCCATCCTAGTTAAATTTGTCTTCGGTGAACGACAAAATCGGGCCAAATGGCCTTCTCTTCCACAATTATAACATGCTTTGGACGGCATCGCGCAATTTGGACTGATGTGTCCCTCCCCTCCGCATTTGAAGCATATGATAGGTGGTCTTTCTCCTTCCTTAACAACGGTTGCTGGTGCTGACGTCTTTCCATCATTGTTGAATCTCCTCTTCTTGAAATGTCCATTCTTATTGTTTTGGCCCTGATTACCACCGAAGTGGTTACCATTTCTGGCCTGATGATTTCCTCCACGCTTGTTGTCACCGCTTCGATGACTGCTCTCACTGGTATTATCATTTTGCCGGCTGCTCTCTTTTGATTGCGTTGACTCGTTATCGCGCTCTACCAACTGAGCCCTATTTACAACATCAGAATACAAACACAGTTTATGAGAAATAAGATGTTGACGTATCTCCGGCTTCAAACCTCTTAAAAATAATCGTGTCATTCTCTCTTCATTATCCACCAAATGGGACGCAAACCGGGATAACTCCGCAAATTTTGCCTCGTATTGCGACACGGTCATATTATTTTGTTCCAATTTGATAAACTCCACCTCCTTCATGTGACGGATACTTTCAGGAAAGTATTTGTCATTGAACAGCTCTTGGAACTTCTCCCAAGACATCTTCAGTACGGCAGGTTGAGTACGTTTTACCGATTCCCACCAGTAATCTGCCTCTCCGCGCAACATAAAGGCGGCAAAGGGAACCTTTTGCTCCTCGGAGCATCCCAAGACATCAAATATTTTGGTGATCTGCTTTATCCATGCTTCCGCAATAAGTGGTTTTGGCTCTCCCTTAAACTCCGGTGGTCCCAGCTCCTTGAACTGTTTAGCGGTGACCGCCCGAGAATTTCCAGTGTTTCCACCTACATTTTGAACAGGAGCCGCTCTCGCTTGCTGTTGCATGAATTGCATAAAGCCTCTGAACAATCCATCATTCATCATTTGGTCATGAGGATTGTCGCCTTCCTGATGCACATTCTCCTGATTATTGATATGTGGAGACTCAACGGTCTCTTGTGCTCCATTGTTATTCTCAACATTTTCGGAAGTCATTTTCAGATACTGCCACAAAACAAAGATTAATTGACATGTAACATAATATCTCTAAACTTTGACCAACTAATTTAAATACAAAATAAATTTAAGTAGGTCATACTAGCGAAGGAATTCCCCGTCTCTCCCCTCCTAGTTCTAGTCTCACATCTTAGCCAGGGATCATATCCCTAAGCTTTGATACCAACTGTGACGCCCCCAAAATTAGGTATACATCACCCATCTTGAGTCGTCAGATACATGGTACAGAATTCAAATACAACTTACTAATACCACTGTCGTGTATAATACGACAAAATACAACTGTGAGTTTGAATACAATAATTGTCTACTAGAGATCATACAAACTCAAAAGGAGTCCTCAATACAATTATTGTCACACTATTTCACAGAATAGTGAGGACTACTAATGCTATCCTCTGGACCATTACTCCGTTCCCCGACTCGTCCCTGCTATGTTCTCATTTCCTGAAGAGAACAGTGAAAGAAAGGGTGAGCTCAACTAGCCCAGTAAGAAATATTATGACTAAGATAATGCAGAATAAATTATCGTTAGCCTTCAACAGTATTAAACTGATAAAATATAACAACATCAAGTTTAACAGCAGCGGATCAAGCAATCCATTAAAAGAGTCAAGTAGAGAATAGAATCTACTATCTTTTATGATTTAAAAAGTTTTTAATCACTTTTATCGCTGAGACTCAGCTTAATAAATAATCCACATCATCCCTGCACTACGGCCAAGGATACTCATTAGGGTCACGACCACAAATTCCATGCACTACGGGCCAAGGATATTTGTGTATTCATCGATGGTCATGATCATGCCAACAACTGTCCATCAATGCACTACGGCAAATGAGACTTTTACCACATCATTTGTAACATTACGGTCATGATTACACCGAATAATCCCTGGTCATAATCATACCAAGTTCATCCATGCTCTACAGGCCACAGATGACTTTCAAAAATATAAATAAGAGGATGATGATAATGATATAAGAATTCAATAAAACAAGTTCAAGAATTATTTTATCCAGGAATTATTAACGTCCCAATTTGTCAACACGATACTATTTTGTGGTGTAAAATTCAAGAATGATCAGAAGAATATTTCCATGAAAGGATACTGGATGAAGCGCAAATGTCAAGGATATTCTACTAATTTCATGGAGTATAGAAGTCAAAACTTTAACCAACTGAGTATAATAAAGAATGGAATAACAACAGAAATCACCATGCATGCGGAACTTCGCACAAGCAGGTTATTCCAACAGAATACTAAATAACGGAACCAGGTCAGGTGAAATTCACACCGACAGGATGTTCCAACAGAATAATAAATGCGGAATAATAAATGATGGAACCAGGTCCGGCGTATAGCACAGACAGGATATTCCAGCAGAATAATAAAGACGGAACCAGGTCCAGTGTAAAACACACAGACAGGATGTTCCAACGGAATAATAGTAAAGACGGAACCAGGTCCGGTGTAAAACACACAGACAGGATGTTCCAACAGAATGATAGAAGAATGTCACCAAGTATAGGGTATTCCGCGTATACAGGTTATTCCAACAGAATAATAATGAATGGAATAACATAAGGATTTCACCAAGTATAGGGTATACCGCGTATACAGGTCATGTATAGGGTATGCCACTTCTACAGGTTATTCCAACAGAACAACAAAGAATGGAATAACATAAGTTCTCTTCAAGAAGAAAGAATAACACCCCTTACCGTAACAGAAACTGGATATAGAAGTAGTGAAGTAGCAGAATACTCTTCTTCTTTCTCTCTATAATTTTCTCCCTATAGCTTCTCTCTATAATTTCTCTCTCTAGAGTTTCAATGAATTCGTAAGAAAATAATGAAGGAATGAGCTTCTATTTATAGGAAAATGGAATGCATAGTAACTAATCCATGAACGGTCCAGATTGATTTACTTTAATCTGACGGTCCATATTTAAAGAAAAATCTTTTAAATAAAATATAATATATTCTATTTATATAAAAAGATTTTTACTATGCAAACACTATGCAAAACACTATGCAACACTATGCATAATAAAATATAATATATTCTATTTATAAAATAACTTTAATAAAGTATTCTGTTTTATATAAAAAGATGTTTCCGTTTTATTACGTTAATAATACGAATAAAACAAAACGTCATTATCGCTATAATAATTAAAACAAAACGTCATTATCGCTATAATAATTCATATTAATAATCGACAATAATTGAGTCAAACTGAGCGACTTCTTACATAAATATCCATAATCAATACCGTGTGCTACTATGCAACAACGCGTATTACTGTACTTTTACTACCCAGTAGTTCAACAGTATCAACGGTAAAACTTCCGCCGTTATTTTTAATAAAATATTTTTGTCGTTTTCTCAATCCGACAATAATTCTGTTGTGGGGTCCACCAATAATTTTGCCGTCGTACGAATATTCCCCGACAAAAAGAATATTCCCCGACCAAACGAATATTTTATAACAACTTGCGTACTTTGCAAAATTTATAAATATTACCCACAACTATAACATTATATCAAATTTCTTCCATAATATTCAAAAATAATAATTATAAAAATTCATCTTTATTTATAAAAACTGGGGTCTTACAGTAGTGTGACAATAAATGTAATGAGGACTTATCCTGAGAGTGGATATTGTCTAGAAGACAATATTTGTATTAAAACACATAGCTTACTTGTTGTATATTAAAGATTATATTTGTATTATGTACCATGTATTTGGCGACTCAGAATGGTTGATGTATACCTATTTTGGGGGCGTCACAGTTGGTATCAAAGCCTAGGGATATGATCCTTGGCTGAGATGTGAGACAAGAAATAGGAGGGAAGAGACGAGGAATTCCTTCGCTAGTATGACCAACCTAAGTTTATTTGATATTTAATTGGTCAGTCAGAGTATAGGGATAAAATGTGATATGTTAATTAACCCTTATTTTGTGGCAGTGTTTGAAAATGGCATCCGAGAATGTTGAGAACATCAATGGAGCACTGGAGAACGTTGAGTCTCCACAGATCAATAATCAGGATAATGTGCATCATGAAGGCGACAATCCTCAGGCAAATAATAACACTGACCAGATGATGAACGACGGAATGTTCAGAGGTTTTATGCAATTTATGCAACATCAGGCAAGAGCGGCTCCTGTCCAAAATGCAGGTGGAAACACTGGTAACTCTTGGACGGTCACCGCTAAGCAGTTCAAGGAACTGGGACCACCAGAGTTTTTTGGAGAGCCAAAACCACTTAAGGCGGAGACGTGGATAAAGTAGATCTGCAAAATATTTGATGTCTTGGGATACTTTGAGGAGCAAAAGGTTCCCTTTGCCACCTTCATGTTGCGTACAGAGGCAGATTACTGGTGGGAATCGATAAAACGTACTCAACTTTCCACACTGAAGATGACTTGGGAAAAGTTCCAAGAATTGTTCAACGACAAGTATTTTCCCGAAAGTATTCGTCACATGAAAGAGGTAGAGTTCATTAAACTGGAGAAAAACAACATGACCGTGTCGCAGTACGAAGCCAAGCTTGTCGAGTTGTCCCGATTTGCGTCCCATTTGGTTGATAATGAGGAGAGAATGACGTGAATGTTTCTAAGAGGTTTGAAACCCGAGATACGTCAATATCTTATCTCTCATAAACTGTGTTTGTATTCAGATATTGTTAATAGGGCTCAGTTATTGAAACGCGATAATGAGTCAACCTAACTAAAAGAGAGCAGCCGGCAAAGTGATAATACCAGTGATAACATTCATCGAAGCGGTTACAATAAGCGTGGAGGGAATCAACATGCCAGAAGTGGTTATCAACATGCCAGAAATGGTAACCACTTCGGTGGTAATCATGGCCAAAATAATAAGAATTGACATTTCAAGAAGAGGAGATTCAACAATGATGGAAAGACGTCAGCACCAGCACCAGCACCCGTGGTTAAGGAAGGAGAACGACCACCTATCATATGCTTCAAATGCGGAGGGGAAGGACACATCAGTACAAACTGCGCGATGCCATCCAAAGCATGTTATAATTATGGAAGAGAAGGTCACCTAGCCTGATTTTGTCGTTCCCTGAAGACAAGTTCAGCTAGGATGGAGGCACCAAAGGACGTCCCAGAAAAGTTAAAACTAGTAGTGCAAGGGAGAGCGTTTGTCGTGACCTCCCAGAAAGAAAGGAACCCGAACGAGGTCATCACGGGTAAGCTTATTATAAACTCTAGCGAAGTTTATACCTTATTTGATACCGGTTCTACCCATTCTTTTATTTTTTCTACTTGCGCTCAACGTTTAAATTTGACTCCGGAGAAATTAGACTTTGACTTATCTGTTAAAACTCTGTTGGGAGAAACCTTCATTACATCCACTGTTTATAAGTCTTATTTGGTTTAAATCGGTACCCTCACATTACCTGTCGATCTTATTTCAAACATAATTTTACATGATTAATATAAATATATGACGATCATGGAGTACTACTTGTTTAAAATTTTATTAGTATAGTTTTGTAGCATTTTATTATTTATATTAATAATTTTTATATCATATTATTACTTAATTAATTTAATTGTGACGGTCACAATTTTATTTTTCAAAAGTTATGTTTAAAAGTCAAAACATCTTAAAATGGTTAATATGGTTTTTAACCATAACCATATAGTTCCAACCCACACAACTCATATTAAAAATGGTTAATATGGTTTTAGTTCTTAAATGAAACCATAATCATATTTTAAAAACCAAAACCAACCCATAACCATATTTTATCAGACCTAGGCAGATTCTGAATAGTAGGTAATCACTGTGACGAGATGAACAAATTATTAATCATTTAGCTAAGTCTGTGCATAACCCTAGAGAAGTGCAAGTCTATTCAATGATCATAAGTTCAAGTGCATCAGCGCGTGTTGAGAACATGTGTGTGCTATCTATCATATATAGTGATGCAAATAATTTCCTTACCTAAGGTACGTACGTAGATTGATCAAAGAATGGGACACTGGCAGTGGCGGAACCAGAACATAAGTCAAGGGGGGGGGCAAAATACATCAATAAAAAAATTATTTATTAACGCTTGAAGAGCTTCTTTCGGTTGTACGAGTGAGAGCAGGCAACTGTATCCTGCGAGTCTGCATAGTTTGAAAACGTCTCAAAATTTGTTCGTTTTCAATTGTTGAAAAAATATCCTTCTCAATATAAACTACTAGACTGTCATTCATCCACTCGATCGTCTCCCATTTTATTATACAAGTCAGTCTTGACAATTTTCATCGCAGAGAATACTCTTTCAACAGTAGCAGTTGCAACTGGTAAAACCAAAGCCAACTTGATCAATCGATATACCAATGTAAAAGTCATATGTCTTCTTGTTTCAATCAGCTTCTTAGCAAGACTTCCTAAGCCCAAATTTTCGATCCCAAAAAATTGACTATCGCATATCATAAATGTAATTTTCAAGTTGATCCCCAAGTATCATGCGATCAGTCAATGAGAAGTCTTCTGGATAAAGCTCAGCAAGACAGAGTAATTTATTTTTGTCAAATTGAGAGAACGAATCCCTTGGATCAAGGCATGATATGCATAAAAGTAACTCTGTGCTTGCTTCTGGAAAAATGATTGTTCATCTCTTGAACAATTGAATCAACAACCTACATTGTAATAATGAAAAATTAAAAAAAGATAAATTTTTAGATAAAAATAATGAAAAAAGATTTATAGAGATTATACCTGACAAAAAATCTCAACACGATAATGATGAAAATTAGTAATAATTTGTCCATTGCGCTTGCTACGACCGCGGGATCTCATATTTTCTTCCATATTAATTATTGGGATCGCGTTCTTCTCACAAAATATATTGACTTCATTCAAAAATTTCTCCCATTCCGCCTCCCTAAAATCTTGTAGTCGAGCTTTCATTACCCCAATCAATCTCACACCATGCACAATGTTTTGATCTTTTTGTTGCAAGGCAAGTGACAAATCATTTGTGATTCCCAATATATATTTCATCAAATGCATCACAAATACAAATTCATAATTCTCCATCTTATCAATCAAACTCATGGCTATACCGCTATTATCATCAGAAGCACCATCATCATGCACATTTTCAAGCACTTGTAATACGGAAGTCCACATAGACATAAGACGGATTATTGTTATGTAATGTGACCCCAACGAGTATCACTTGGCCTTCTTAAACTGATTTCTTGATTTTTTCCCCTTACCACTAACTATCTCTCCCTTTTCCAAACACTCCACGATCCTATTATGTTCAAGCTGTCTAAGTTTATCTTTCCTTTTACATGATGCTCCAGCCACATTCACAATCATAGTAACATATTGAAAAAAATCACTCACAATACGGCTGCTCTTGGCAACAGCAACGACTACTAATTGGAGTTGGTGAGAAAAACAATGGACATACCTTGCATTTGGATTTTCTTTTAAAATAAGAGCCTTCAATCCATTGAACTCTCCTCGCATATTTGAAGCCCCATCATATCCTTGACCTCTCAATCTCGATAATGACAATTTATGTTTTACAAATAATTTATCAATAGCATTCTTCAAAGAAATAGACGACGTGTCAGGCACATGTACCACACCAAGAAACCTTTCAATCACATCTCCATGATTGTTTACATATCTCAAAACAACTCCCATTTGCTCCTTTATTGAAACATCTCGAGACTCATCAACCATAACATAAAATATTTTATCCCCAATATCATTGATGATGACAAGTGTAGTTTCCACGGCACAAGCACTTGTTAGTTCTTTTTAAATCTTTGGAGAAGTCATTTGATTGTTTCTAGGAGCATTCTCATTAACTACCTTGCTTACCTCTTCATTTCGTAGGCTGTACCACTCAAAAAACTCAAGAAAATTTCCCTTATTTGATGAAGCCGATGACTCATCATGTCCACGAAAAGACAAACCTTGCTTCAGAAGAAGGCGTGTGACATCCAAAGCCGCCGTTAAACGTGTGCGATAAGCAACCTCCATCTCTTGCCCTTGTGCTAGTAGTATATGTGACACACTCTGCCTTTGATTTTTAAAACCTTGAAGTTTCATTCTAGCATCATTATGAGCACTATTCGAAGCACCCACATGTTCTTGGAATTTTTCAATTGCCTTTTTCCAGTTGCTGAAACCTTTTTTTGTAAAAGCATCTACTCTGTTTGAATGGCCAAATAGATAACAGCAAAAGCAAAAGGCCGCATCCTTGGAAATGTTATACTCCAACCATTCAAATTTTTTAAACCAAGCGGGCCGAAAGCTTCTCTTCACATTAGAATAGTTTTTTTGGGGATAATTATGGGCAATTGGTTGACATGGACCTCTAGTCAAATACTCTCTTCGAACTTGATCTCTAATTACAATAGTAAAGTCTTCAATTGATTTACGTAACCCCGGATCACTAACAGTATCATTCGAATTGAACTCCACACGTGAATTATTAAAATCACCACTTGCTTCAGAACTTGGTATTTGATTATTAGAAGAATCAACAGTTCTTTGTCGCTTAATCAAGTATTTATCCATAATCTAGTATAAATAAAAACATCAATTGCTAATCAATACTTTCATTAATTTAAATATTTCATAATAATTTCATTAATTTAAACATTTCATCAATTATTTAAGAAAACAGAAATTAAACAAATTCTAGCTAATCTAAATAATTAAAAATAAAATCAATTTTTCCTAAATTAACAGAAAATCAATTAAAATCAATTATTCCTAAATCCTAAATTAACAGACAATAAATTAAATTAACAAAAAATCAATTAAAATTAATTATTCCTAAATTAACATAAAATCAATTAAATTAACAAAAAAGCAATTAAAATCAAGTATTCCTAAATGAAGGCTAAGGTAGTAAGGCAGACTGAGTCACTGACCGGTTAAGAAGAGATGAAGAGAGGCGGCAGTCAGTGGCGGAGAGGCGGTAGTCAGTGGCGCCGTGGCAGGCCGGCGGCAGCCAGTCAGTGGACTCAGTGCAAGGGGTGATTTGAAGGGGCCAAGGGCTAACTGGCTCTGCTGAGCGATATGAAGGAGAGGCGGCCAGACCTAATGAGTAAGAGTAATGGCTAAAACAATTAACAAACATAAAAAAAAAAATTAGTGAAACGACGTCGTTTCATGATTGTTTTAAAAAAAAATTGACTGAAGTCTGAAGAAGCATGGTGTCTGGCACTGCCGCACTGGCAGTCTGCTCGCAGGCTCGCTGACCGCTGCTCGCGTCGGCGTCTCGCCCTCCCAGTTCACGCCTCCTGGCCTGCTCGGCTGCTCCGGGCTGCTCTGCTGCGGACCCCGCCTGCCGCCACCCTACCGGAGGCAGCTGCCCCCCCGCCCCCCGATTCCGCCACTGGATCTAGTCATCTAGGTACTATTCCTCCTCCCTCCTATTCATGATCTAGTCATCTAGATTGTAAACTAGCTAGTATTCTATTTAAAAGTGTTATGAAAATAAAATATACATATATATACACATCAAAATGGTCTCACCGAAGCATAGGGTGAGGGTAATTAAGTTATTTAATATCATAGTCATATATGCACCTCACGTGATTTCATATTACTTGAAAGGGTGTACTGAGTCGCATTACCTTCAGTAAGTCGTTTACACCAATGTCTTTGAATAATACTACTAGCTACTGTTTGATTGATCCAGGGCCGGCCCTGAGTTTTGAAGGGCCTAAAGCGGACAACAAAAAAATAGGCCTTTTACGGACAACAAAAAAATAGGCCTTTTACGGACAACAAAAAAATGTACCTCGTGATAATATATCCAGAGTATTTCTCTCACAAACAGATGGGTATATATATATATATATTGAAAAGAGATTAAAGTGATCCCTTTGTTTTCAAAGTAAAATTAATCTCTTTATTTTCAAAGTACAGTCCACTAGCTAATGAGGGTAAAGTCCCACTTGTTTCTAACTTGTTCATGGATTGAAGACCCTGTTCGTGCCCTAAGAAACTCAACCACAAACCTTTGGCATAGTCCATGCTATCCCAAAGATTGAGAAGAATGCATGCCACAAATATTTGGATGGTTGGATCATTTTGAAGCTTGTAAATTTTTGGGTTTTAGGAAAGCCTAACACTCACCCGCACCTGGACCACATAACTTGAGTAAAGTGGGGAGAGAAAATAAGTAGACAAGGAAAGAAAAAGGACTACAACCTTCACAATAAGCAGGGAATATAGATTAAATGGTCCTCCCCTGGTCTTATTTGTTTTACTGACCCCAACAATGCTTCTAAATTTTGATTAATTTTCTCAATAAACATGAAATGCACACACTGTGAGCTTCAGATTCAACACTACCAGTAGAGTCATTTCAGATCTTGTTAATAAAAAATTGCACATTCGAGAATACAGAAAAGGGAAGACAAAATAATAAAAATGAAACAATTTTCAGAATAGCATATCAGACAGGAGAATCAAACAACAAAAATCTCAAATACCCAATAAACCAAAAGAAGAATAGAGTATTTTGAGACACCCAAAAGACAACAAGTGCTGCTTGCTTGTTAGCTTGCAAGGTATGCTAATTGGGCAATATTTTCTTAAGCTGGCTACTAGCTAGGGTTGTTTTGTTTAGTTTACTTACCTGGGTACGTACAGAAAATAAGGGTAATCTGGGTATTAGAAAATTAAGCAACATTAACACCAAATACTACTCCACAAAGGCCAAAAGTAGAGGGCTGCATGGGCACACATGCTGTTCGTAGTGACTCACCTGCCCTATGTACTCCATGTAATTTGGCGGGTGGACGGGGGACTTATAAGTTACAAGTCCAATGTGAATTTAAGGCAAGGGCCAACTTTTAGTTTACTTGTCTCAATCAATCAATCAATCAAATGATCAATCCAGCACCGGCCCTGGGCTAAAGCCACAGCTGCCCGGACTTTAGACCCACAAATATTTAGGGCCCCCTAAATAGCTGGAGATTCCCATTACATTTTCTCAAGCGGATGAAAATCATAATCGTCAGACACTGGAGTTCCGCATGGAGTTACCCGAGTTCCTTCTAGACATACCCACTATCTCCGGTGATTCCCCTTCTATTTTCTTCTGAAGCTGGATTTTGATCTGTAATGGCTGTCATCTCCTCCTAATCTGTAAGTTTCTCTCCCTAAAAAAACTTTTTTTTTTCATATATAGAATAGAATATTGTTATTGGAATTCACAAGAATACGTACGTACGTACGTTATGTGCATTACGTTTAAATTTTTATACGTATAAGCTTAATTGAAGGAGTATTAATATAAGAAATGATAGTGATTATGATGAGTTGATCATACAATATATATATATGTGTGTATGTGTGTGTGCTAACATATATGTTGGTGCATCACGAGTCACTAACACCTCTCATTTGGCCAGAAATTTCTTTCCTTTCCAAATCACATCATTCGCCTCCTACAGTCCTACCTGGTTAATAATTAGGTTAGATCGATCGGCCGCCTAAACATATTAAATTGTTCCCCTAAAGTTTGGTCTTCCAATATCCAAATATATATTATTATTCCCAAGTTTTCTTCATAATCAAGCGTAGATAATTAGCCAACTAATTAAGAAGTACTCCTATATATCCTAAACTAAAGAAATTAAGGTGTAGTAGGTGGATTAGTTTATGCCTAATTTTGCACTTTTTGTACTCCTAAATTCAATTACAATGAATATGGAAATAACATATCAACCCTTTATATTTGCCACAACTTGCATATCTAATAAAGACCACACAATGGGGAAGTTGAAAACACTACGTACGTACATAAATAAGACCCTACTCATAACTAGCTAGCTCTCCACCAAGGTATCAAACTCATAATTCATAAAATAATAACAAAATAATATATATATATATATATATATATATATATATATATATATAAGTTGTCCCGAAAATATTCGTGCAATTCAAACCAAAAAATCAAAAAAAAGAATAGGGTAAATTACAAAAAAATATTTCATTTTAAAACAAAACTATAATTCCTAGAGTATGTCAGTTACTACAAATTATTAATTAATTAAATATAAATTATTGAAGGAAAAAATATCTTAACCAAAAGATCTTCATCCTCCAAGTATTTTTGAGAGTTGGACACCTGGCTAGTTAGTAATAGTGATGATATCCATGGTTATTGTACCAGAAACATCCTGCAAATGCTTGTTGTTAAGCTCCATGCAAAAATTTGTGGCCACAAAAATGCTGACTACTACTACTACTAGTATTCAATTCAATACTAATCCAAAACCACATAAATGTGGTCTGCTCCATAAATCATTTATGTCCACAGCTCCCAACTCCCAATTTTCTCTCTCCACCTCTTTTGTTTATTCTCTCCATCTCGCTCTCTACCCTATTATCCGTTCTAATATTATTTAATCTTTTCTTTTCCTAATTAATATAAATTTGTCAGTTTATTTAAAAAGTATTACCGAGTATAAAACTATTATTTAGAAACTAAAATAAATTTCATTCATAAAATTTTATAAGTTTATTAAAATCAAGGATAAATAATTTTTTTAATTTATTAAAGAACGTTAAATTTTCACATTTATATTTGATATTTTTGTAAATATTTTTTTTATATATAAAAATATATAGATCCATTACATTTTTACTTTATAAGGCTAAATATTCCTAAATAACTCATAACAAATATCAAATATATATATGTATCTATTTCATTCACCTACTTTTGAAAGATGTCATAATTTTTTTTAACATATTAATTAAAGTATTAACTACAAAACAAAGAACTTTATGCATATCATATTTCACTAAATTATACAAATGATTTTTTTTCTTAATTAAGCTAGTGGACATTATTTTAAGTATACTTTTGAAATTAAAATAATATTTATATCACTTTTTTTAAATATATATGTATATGTTTCTGTCTCTCCTCCTCTCACTCTCCCTCTCTCTCTGTCATAATTATAATTTATTGGAAGAGAAAAGACGTGGCAAGGTGGAAAATGAGGGGCGGATGAGGTGGCGAAAAGTGCAAAGGGAAAAAAGAAAAAGAAAAGTCTTACACACATATACTATCTCATCCTCATCGCTTACTTCGAAAACCCCATGGACCCCACACCCACCTGGGTCTGCTTTTTCGATCCACAACTCTTGGCTGGCTCACCACTTTCCTCTCTCTTCCATATTTTTTAGCGGCTAAGATATTTTTGCTTTTATCTCCTCCAATTGCAATAATTATTTATTTATTTGTGGATAAATATTTCTAGCTACTCGCCTACTCCTACTTGCTTGTGATAATATAAACACTCTACTCGCCTCATCAAACTATTAAAATATATTGATGCGAATAAAATATTTATGTTTATTCTTTCCAAAATTTTATGAGTTTACTCCATTATTGAAGCACTTTATATTCAAAGTTAGATTTCTAAGGTTTTTTCAAATTATATTTGAACTAATTTATTATCCATCATTTAATTAATTATACCTACTTAATAACTAAATTTATATATACTTTAGAAATAAAATAAAGGATAATACTATATCACCAATTAACAACAATATATCAAAATTAAATTTAGTTGTTTAAAAAGTTAATATATATACTTACCTTCAAATTATACTATACTTCGCATTCGAGATAAATATATAAAAATATGAACAATAAGTTTTAATTTATCACTTGATTATTGTTTTGTCAATTGTTCTATAATTTAAGTAGGGTACAAATATATACAACTTTAAAGAGAAAGAATTATAAATATTTTTAAAAAAATACTCGTATCAATTTTTTTATAATTAAAAAGAATTGATATAGACAAAGTAAAAGTACGTATGAGGATAATATAATTATTTTTATTCAAACATTAATAAAATTTGTATTACTTTTTATCCTACATTAATAACAAAGACATATTTATCTTAATATCAACCTAACATCTATTACTAATCCTAAAATTGAAACATTAAAAAAAAACAGCAACAATAATAATTTGCCAGCCAAAGTCACCCAAACAGCAAGTATTGCCGTCTCTCTCCACATGCGAGTGGGGAAACATTCATACTAATTTATCATTTCCATAAGAAAGACTAGTGTCAAGCTCCTTCTTTCAATTTGAGCCACAAGATCCCACCTATTTCTCGATCTTTCCTTGCCAAATTAATAAAGAAAAAAAAAAAAGAAATTACAATCCGATGTGGCAACCCCACATTTCTCTTTTTTATCTCCCACAAAAATGTTGAATTATTTTGTATACTTGTATGCCCTTTCTCCCTTGTTCATCCTCTTCCACTTTCCTTTTCTCACAGGCTCTCAAAGCTTCTTCCTTCTTGCCTTCCTTAACTCCCACACTCTCTCCTTTTCTGATTTGTTAAGTTTCTTGTTTTATTTTCTGACAGAAAGAACGAGGCCACAGGTATCCCCAGGAAGTCGGAAAGCTTTCTTTCGATTCCTCTGTGGTCTCTTAACAAACCCATTTCTTCAATTTTCTAGTTTTTCTTGTATTTTCTGCTCGAAATTAAGCAGAACTTGGAGAATTTATTCTGGGTGAAATCAAAAATTCCGATCTTTTTTGAGCTATAAGATTGTTGTGTCGGATTTTTGTTCTGCCTTCAAGTGAAAAAGGTGATTGGACTTTTTTTTGGGGGAGGGGGGTTTTAGATCCTTTGGTTTGTTGGAGTTTACTGGAATTGATGAAGGTTCGGTTTAATTTTGTGATATTCTTTTTGGATCCGAAGATGGGTCTTTAATTGTACCGAACATTTGATTGAGTTGTGGTAAGGAAGCTCTAATTGGTGAATATATTGTCGGTTAGGAGAAACTGTTCCAAAAAGATATAGCGAGAGAAAATCAATTTGAAGAATCAATGGGGTCTGCAACTGAGGATATACAGGTATGCAATAAACTTTTTTTCTTTCTATATATATTTTAATTAAGCAGGGGCAGAATTATAATAGTTTCACTTGATTTTAATTGTTTTAGTTGGATAAATTAGATTCTATGTTTTTGTTTTGAGGTGAACATCATTTATAGTTGGAAGTTTAGAAATTGCATGTCCCTGTTCCTAGGAAGTAAACAGAATGAAAGGAAAAACTAGTTTTTAAATTATTAGTTTTTGTTGAAAACAATCATAGTTGGGCAGTGGTGTGAAATCTGTTTAATCCACTGTCTGAAAATATACTACTATATTGATAGTAAAGGAAACAAAAGAGAGTAGTAACTCCCCAATCCTCAAAAAGGAAAAGAATAGAGCACACACCAAAAATAGAAAGGAATAGCATGGACACTTGAGTTTATATATGTTTTCCCAATTTGATGATAGAGTATAAAATTAGGTCAAATATATTATTTGGATTATGGTTTCACAGTTAAAAGATAAACTTCCAAAGTTAGGCTAAATACATTGTCCATATTAGGACTGCTCTTTAGACCAGGGCTTTTGGTAGGTGGTTTGAGTTGTGTGTCATAACCTTGTTTGTTTTTTTCCTGTATGCATATCCCTGTTCGCTAATCATTACTTCTGAATGAAACTGTAAATTTTGGAATCTTTTCACTATTGGATTATCTAACTTGAATTTGATGTATTTTAGAATCATTTTCTAATTGAAGATAGATGACCAAAAGTTAAAGAGACTAATATATCTCATAGAATTTGTCCCGCAAACTAAAGGCTATTCTTGCCCTTTTTAATAATAGAGCATAATGACCATACTTTCCTTAAGGACTTCTATTAAGTACTCGTTATCAAGAAAACATGTTCGTTTTCATTATCATGTTACTAACTTGCTGCTAGTTGTTCTATATTTTATAGCTAGTGCATTAACAGGTAAGTAATAAGAAAACTTTTTCAGGCTTCATAGAAGATCTTGAAATAAATAGTTTGAACCTGGAGAAAAAATGCTTGTTTTGAAACACGGGTTGCCTTATTAGAATGTCAAGTTTGATATTATGGACAGCTCTGCTGTAGTTTCAGAGTTGTTGTTTCTAAATCAATTTTACTTTGTAGCATAACAAAATGTTTTTTTCTGATGGCGGAGTTGTGTGTTATATGGTCTGACATGGAGCCCTGAAATTCTAGTGGGAGTTGTTCCCGAGGAATACTCTATATATCGATACATCTCTATATAGATATGTACTAATCTAATCAGCCAGTAGTTCATGAAGTCCTTGGATTATCAAAACATTGTTGTTGAATGCTTCTTATTAATATCTTCTTTAATTTTCTTTTAAATATAGGATCAAAGTCGGGATGCAAGGTCTAAAACCACTCCACCAACAGATGATTCTTTCTCATTGGATGTTGGCCTACAATCTCTTACTAATGTCCAGCGGGAGGATCAATTTATTTCTGGGGATGACCATGCTCCAAAGGTTTTTGCACAATCCATGAGTGCTTCTATTTGGGCAAAAGTTATCTATGCTTCTTATTGATTATTCTCTCTGTTTTGTTTTCGATTGTATAGGTGAGAAAACCATATACAATTACGAAGCAGAGGGAAAGGTGGACAGAAGAAGAGCATAAGAAGTTTCTTGAAGCCTTAAAGTTGTATGGTCGGGCTTGGAGACGTATTGAAGGTAAATTTAGCTGTTACTGGTGCAGTCTTGGGCAATATTTCTTTAGTTTTATATATGCTGAGTGTTTCAATTTATACAGAGCATGTGGGCACAAAAACTGCAGTTCAAATAAGAAGTCATGCTCAGAAGTTCTTTTCTAAGGTTGATACTGTTTTCCTGCTCCTATTCTCTTGCATTATATCTATATGCCATATGTTAAAGTAAGTAGAATATGTGTGTAGATATACTATATACTTGAGGCATTTGTTTATATTATTACCCATGTTGTTCTGATATCTAGATGTTTTTCTCTGCAATCAGGTGGTTCGTGAGTCGAGTAGCAACGAAGATAGCATAGCGAAACCCATAGAGATTCCTCCTCCTCGTCCAAAAAGAAAACCTATGCATCCGTATCCTCGCAAGATGGTCAGTCCAGTCAAAAGTGGGGCCTGTCTCTCAGACGAACGGAAAAGATCCGTCTCTCCAAACCTGTCAATTTCAGGGCAAGAAAACCAGTCCCCCACTTCGGTTTTTTCTGCACTTGGATCGGACACAACAGGTGTAACAGATTCAAATATGCCAAATTGTAGCTTATCCCCAGCTTCATGTGATGCTGATGATCAACCAAGTGGCTTCTTCCCATCTGAAACTATTCCATCACCAGAAGAAAATGGGTTTGAGAATGTATCGTCCTCACCTATCCAAGAGAATGATAGTTTGATCCAGGATGACCAAGTTCCCACGGTACTAAACATATAAACTTAATCTTATTATGTGTTTTAGTATATAATTTTATATCGATCAATTTTTGTTAATCGACTTCTCATGGGGGGGTGTTGGTCTAATTTCCAGAAACTGGAGTTGTTTCCTGAAGACGGTGCTTTTCTGGAAGAAGGTTCTACCGGGGGAATATCCACCCGGAGTTTGAAGCTCTTTGGGAAGACTGTAATGGTTACGGGACCATCTTCTCCGAACTCAGGGAATTGCAACTCACAGCCTTCTGAGGTGACTGATGAAAGGCCTGTGCAAACATCTTCATGGAATCTAATGCCTGGGGTAAGATTTACAACTACTGATGCAGAATGTGCCTGGACTGGCTTATCTTGTGGAGCACCTTCGGTTTATTACATGCAATTCCCAAATGAAAACTCAAATAATGTTGAATCTGGTTCCGCTTCTCCTATTCCGTGTTGGACTTTCTACGGAGGGGTATCATATCCTCTCCTACAATTGCATAACCCAGTTCCAGAGAAAGGATATGTTCACTCTGATGGGAACAAAGCTCAAGATAAGGATCTTCAAAAGGATGGATCTCAAACCGATTCAAACACTGGATCAGTTAATGCTGGGGGCGATGGTGATAAAACCTGGGACGTGGAGACACAAAGTCGACGGCCATTTTTTGACAAGGAAGAAAATGAGCATAAGCTGACTTTCCTGTTCAAACCAAAGGAGGAAGTAGCTTTGACGGAGCAGAAAAAGAACCCGGCCAATTCTAGAAAGGGTTTTGTGCCATATAAAAGATGTTTGGCAGAGAGGGATAACAGTTCAACATTAACTGGTGAAGAGAGAGAACAAAGAATACGTCTTTGCTTATAGCGAGTTCCTTCCTGATGTTCCTGGTTCAATATAAGTTATATAACTTGTTAGGGGAGGATTTTTGACAGCTTGAAGATATGATCCAGCTTGGGTATAAGTTTGCGACTATCAACTGTATAGCAGTTTTAGCTTTTGTGGATAACTGGAAATTGGAGAGCCAAATGGCCATTTGAAAGCTTTGGAGGTTTGGTCTTGTCTTGTTCCATCTTTTATCGTTAGCTATTCATCTAGCTCTCTATGTAATGCTCAATGTTTGCTCTGGCAGCCATGAAATTGGTCCCTTTGCTTATTTTCCTTTCTGAACTGTGAATTACCGTATGTCCTAATTGTTCAGCGTAGTTCCGTTGTTTTGGAACTGGATCTGCTTTAACTGTATACTCAAGAATTTTGTTTGAGAAGGTTTTGCAGCGTGGTAAATATATTTAACGTAAAAGGCTAGAAAACTGAATCATATACGCGGTTCTATCTTACGGCTGGTTATGAGAATTTGTCAAGTATGTGTGTGTAGCGGATTTGTCAATTGGGGTGTGTATCAAAATTGGAATTTTACTTGTGTGGAGCTAGAAGCTATTGAGTAATAAACTATACCAAAATCTCTTATTTCTATCAATGAAAAAAAAGTCTGGTTAAATGATGGACACCGATGATCCGGCGTTAGTTATAGCTCATCCCATCCCACTTGTCAATTGGTTTTCTTAGGATATCACAAGTACAACGGAGTGAATTCTGGATGGAAGTTGATTGTCGAAGGACTAATATATACATAAATGGGATGTGCGAACTACCTGGTTAAGCCCGAACAGGGTTTGAGTTTTGAACTCCTAATCGGTTGCCCCTTGGATTAACCTTTAGTTTATTGCATCCCAGCTGCATACCAAGTTTTGTATTTTGGGATGGTAATATTCAAAAGAAGTTTTGTCCAAGACATCAAGTAACGTCTAATACGAACTTTAATAACTTTAAAATAATTAACAGGAAAAAAATCGGTAAGACTTGTGTTTTGCAGATAGGGGGAGGGGAACAGTTGGTTTATATCACAACAGGAACCTTATTTAGTCGATTATATTCTTCACCACAAGAAAGCGCAATGCGTGTCGATAGTGTAGTTAAAGGCTAGAAAGATACGAGGGAATTGGTTTTGGACGCTTTCATCAAAGTAGACTAGTTGTACAACTATTGGGTAATTCATGAGTGGTAGTCATAACTAATTGGTTTTTGACATCTGTTAACCTAAATTTTTATTAAATAATTAGACGATCCAAAACAAATAGACACGAGGGGACCATTCGTTGATAAGAGACTTGACATATTCGTCTGAATATACTCATGCTCTTTTCTGGTTGGTTGTTACATGGGTATAATAGATACAATAACTCTTAGCAGACCGATTTATTGGACACGAAAATTGGATATTTAAAAAAAAATATTGCTGACATAAAAAATGTACAATATTTATTTTAACAATAATTTTTATAAAATATAATATTTTAGGTATAATTTGGATACATATATACAAAAATAGGATTATACGTACCAGAGAAAGTATCCAATTGAAAATGTCCAATTTTTCTATCTAATAAACCGGTTTGTGCAGAAGGACTCTAATAGATAACGAGAAATGATATGTTTTCTGACAAAAAAAAAGTTACCATTTGTGGGCAAGAAAATCGTACCTTGCTAGGGTTAGGGTTTCGTGTTGGCTGAGGAGGAGAGAAATCCACGAAAAGTACGGAATTGATTGATTGATTGAAGAGGTGAGAAGAACAGGTGGACGATTACTCCAACGACGCGTGGCAGAACTCCTAGAATCCGGGAACCGTGTTAGGGTAACAGGGATTCCAAGAGCCTTCTTCTTGAGTCCTTCCACTCCTAGAATCAGGAAACCGTGTTAGGGTTATTGGGATTCCAAGAGTCTTCGTGATTGTTCAGAGAGAATGCTCAGGTCCTTCGATCTTCCAAGAGTCCAAGTCCTGTGTCTGAAGAGAGGTCCTCTTCTTGATGGAATGGAAGAGGTATTTATAGGATTTTCTGGAAAGTGGTCATGTGCAAGGCACATGCCTTCAGGAAAATTCCAGAAATACCCTTTAGTCATTAGAATAATGTCCATATTGCTCTGTCCTTCTAGCCACTAATCCAATCCCTCAATCAATTCCCAAAATGAGTCGCCTCCACGTGTCTTCTGCTTCGGGACACGTGAAAGATTCTATCAGGTCTTGCTTCTCTATTTCCGGCTCTTCCGTCTTTTCATTTAATCATCATGCGAATCTTAATTTGTGCATTTAATTTAATTATGACAAATGATTCCTAATTTGCACCTGGGCCCACACCATTTTTCTTATGTATAGTGTACTCATCGTAATAAAGATGGTAATATTTTATGACCAAACGCAACTTATTTTCCTTCCCTGGATTTCGACCATCTCATGTTTAGCACCCGGACGTGGTTTGGCAAGGTTAAGTTTGTTTAACAATCCCCTGAATTTGACTATCTTGGAAGTTGGAATGTAGTATACAAAGCATATTTTTTTTATTTTAAAATTAAAGATATATTTTGATTTTTTATGGTCGATTCACAAATTTTTAAAATTCAAAATTAATATAATTTCGTTCAAGTTTTGAAAGCAAAAAATATAATAATTAGTAGTGTAGTATTTTATAATTAGTTTAAGACTGTTATATTTGTTTGTATTAAAATTAAATAATTTCGTATCAATTTTAAATTTTAAATTTTAAAATGACACGAATTAACTCTAAAAAATTATATTGTCTCCGTTCCACGATAAAAGTCCTTATTACTATTTTGGATAGTTCGATGTTAAATGTCTACTTTCCTTTAATAACCAAATTTTTACACATTTTTTTTATTATGTTCGTATCATTAAATATGTCATATTTTTCTTATTCAGTTCTCTCTCCATATTTAATAAGTATGACGAGATAATATTTTGAATTGAATAGCTAGAAAGTCGCTCTCTCACCTACATTAAAAATAATTAATGACATATTATCATAATTAATTTTGTTATTTTATTTTATTTTTCTCAATATGCATAAAAAATCTACCAAACTTTTATCGGAGTAATAAATATTTAATTTTGATACGGAAAAAGTAATTGCTAACGCCTAACATAGTCACATTACACTAGCTACCTTTGTTATGTGTGGGTACACATAAAATAAAGAAAATTAATATATTTTCTGTAAAAAAATATGACTTTTGTTATTAATTTTATACGCCCTCCATTCCCAAGTATAAACTAATATTAATTTTTAAAAGTAAATTAAATATTTTTAAATATAAAAGTATTTAAATTTAAAACATAATAAATTTTATAAGATAATTTATGATATTTATAATTGATATAAATTATGTAAAAAAATATTTTATAATATATATAATTGTATTGATATCAAAATGGAAGGAATATTTATTTAACCCAATATAAATCTGTTTTGAAAAAAGCAAAGCTTTAAAATTTTATTTTTAGGCCATCGTGTCGTTTTGGTGCCATTTTAAAATTTTATTTTTAGGCCAGCGTGTCGTTTTGGTGCCATAATTCCGTTGGCTAAATATATGAAACTGGGTACCCTACTCGTATTCTGTCACTCGAGAATATATACCAAAATTATCATCTGTACTTCATCCACAGACTTCCAATCTATCTAGATCCAATCTTTATACTTTCTCTCTCTAAATCCTAAATCCAAATCCTAAATCCGTGCTCCGTATTTGTCTCCGATGGCTACTCTCAGCGCTGCTGATTCTGAGAAGCTAAGTAAGCTTAAGTCTGCTGTCGCTGGACTCACTCAGATCAGGCAAGTTTTACTGAAATTTCATGTATTCTTCTTAGGTTCGGCGCTTCAATTTCACTGTTATTGCACTGGAAAAGCATTGTTTTATGGACCCGACATGTGAATTTTGCAGTGAAAAAGAGAAATCTGGATTCATCAACCTCGTCACGCGCTATCTGAGGTATACTGCAGATTTACGTTTGCTTTCTAATTTTTATAAGTTAATTGATCTGAAATCCTTCTAAAATAATTTTCTATGTTTTTTGTTTTTTCTGATTGTTTTTATTGCTGATGTGCTTGTTACTGGAAATCTGTAGTTTTGGTAATATCTACAATGAATTTGAAATTCCTTTACTATAAATCTCTCCACTACGGCCAAATTAATGTGTACTCCCTCCGTCCCAAATTATCTGCTGTTTTAGCAAAAAAAATTTGTCCCACAATATCTGCTTTTTTAAGATTTCAATGCATTTTTTCCATTTGTTTTCCAAATTTGCCCCTTTATCTTAATTGTTGATAATCATTACTCTCATTAATGTCTCTCCTCTTTTTTAAACATCCACATTCATGCCCCTCTCTCTCTCTTTAATTAATACTCCCTCCGTCCCAAATTAACTGCTCAGTTTTGACTTTTTTAAGTCAAATTGACTATTTTTAGAATTAATAATTAAGCATATATAAATATATTTCTAAAATTATAAAAATTAGGATTAGTAATAAATTGTATATACTTTCTTTTGGTTATAATCTCTTCACCTATATTTTAGCAAAAATAGTAAAAAGATTAGTTTTAAAAATGGTCAATTTGACTTTAAAAAGTCAAAACTGAGCAGTTAATTTGGGACAGAGGGAGTAATTGTTTCTCTCTATCTCTCTTCAATTAATGTGCTGCTTTCTCTCTCTCTCCAATTAATTAGTTGTTTTTTCTTTCTCTTCAATTAATAAAAAAGTCAGCACAAAGGGTATTTTAATATTTTTATCATACATATTGGTATCTGTGTGAAACTCTAGAACAGCAGATAATTTGGGACGGAGAGGGAGTATCATGCAACTGTAATTAGGTCGTCGATCAATAGAAGAGAAACATTATTTTTGTGTATCGACCTTCCAAAAAATATAATTCAAAAACTAATTCATATCCCATCCCATCCCATCAATAATTCATCCAAATCAGCTACACCAAAAGCCACCTTTATTTTCTTGACGGTGGAATTTATAAGAGTAATAACCGCTGCCACTAAATCAAGGTCAGTCTGATTTGTAGCCGTCTCGCAGCTTGATTGTACTTGAAATACCAAAGTGACCAATGAACCTGCAGGCTTCTGCACCAGTACTACTGAGTTTTGAGCACTAGCTGATGATGAGCTAGTGCTTGTATTTTGTTGAATTGGACCGCTATTCTCAGAGATTATAATGCCCGATGGTAGTAGAGAAATTGTTGCAGGGTCCATGCCATTTATAGCACTTGTGATGTTGTGTAGATCAATTGGAGCATACACTATAAGTGTCCCCAATGGATCAATGCAACTCTCCTGGATCAACGTCATGGTGGTATGCTCAGGGGCGATGGGCTGCTTAATTGATCACAAAAAAAAAACCCATGCATATATATACAATTAATTGCTTGAATTTATACAAGTAAACTATTTTTTTTTAAAATTCAATTCAATAATATTAATCAGATTCAAAGTCTTAAGTGGTTTGGTGAAAGAAACAAGGAACAAATGATATTACGGGGTTTAATTAGGTTTATATATGGAGCTTGTTTCAAGTCTTTATTTTTTGTAATTATAATGTTTTATTAAAAAAATCGGATAAATAATTAATACTTCTGTACTTAGCCTAAGTCTTTCATTTCAAAATATAATTAAATTTTTGGTGGGGTAAAGGGAGATAATATATATATATATATATATATATATATATATATATATACACACTTGACATTTTTCACGATATTATTATCTCATGTGACCGGAATACAATGTAAACTGTTTCAATACCTTGAAGACAAAATTAATCTGTGCTTCGTAAACTAAAAAAATTAAGGATTTACCCGAATAAAAGTTATACTATTTCCTGTATCAGAACCACATGAGATGTTCGCAATCTCACTAAATGCATTTCCATTAGAGATGATATCCCACTGTTGACAACACAAAGAATACACAACTGCATGTTTATATCATCGATCATTTTATGTATACATAAAGTTATAGTATAAATTTGACAAACAATTATTGACCAAGTGATAGGCATGCAGTTAATTAACCTGAGATCGATTTTGCTCATCCTTGAAGAAATTGAACAAAGTTTTACTGGAAACAGGAAGCCCAAACGACGCAGCAGCACAGACAATTATCCCCTCGGGTTGGCGGGGTTGAGTGTTCTTACGAACACTCACTCGAACTCCAACATCTTTGTGCATTCCAGATAACTGAGGGATATCAACTTGGTTAGGCATGCTTAACATTGCCCAAAAGCTCTTCACCATTTGGGTGGAAAGCTTAATTAAATTTTCCCTGGCGTAAGGTGCATTATTCACTAACAAAAAATAAATAAAAATAAGCCCACAAAAAATTATTGAAATTAAACATGGGGAGGTAAATAAGCTTTATTATGAAAGTATAATTAATGATACCTCCCTTACGATGTTCATGATGTTGTTGTACAAGTCCTAATACACCCCCGGAGTATGAAATTCTCTCACAAGTTCTTTGAAGAGTATGAAGCCAACTTTTGGCTCCGAATGCTTGGGAACGACAAATTAAATCTCTAAATAGAGGATGTGTTAGGGTTTTGTCGTGGACTTCCACGTGTTCCACCCAAGCAACCTAAATGAAAACGGATATAAAATGCAGCATTAATGTGTTAATTGTTATATTGTAACTAGAAATATTAAGCGATAAAAGCGAAATTTATAAAGTGATAACTACTAAATAAATATAATATGATGACAATATATATGATCATATATGACCTTGGAGCTGCTATTGGAATGGTGTTGAATCATGCATCCAGAAGGAAGCATCCAACATGGCGTAGTGGAAACTTCTTGTCCTTCTTTGAGGAAATTATATGATACATCCACTACAACCCACGACCTCGGATCCAATTTTTGACAGTAGCGGAGAAATAAGAACTCTCGAGGCGACACAAGAGGTGACAAAATATGCAATTCCTTGTACATCTGTGACAAATGTACCTTAATTATATTTAGGTTAACCTGCCTGTTTTTGTTTTTTTTTTTAAATATTGATTTAAGAAGAAATAAATTAAATGGGGGATAATCGGCATTATTACCAAATGCAAAGTACCACCACCAAGTTGCTCACTATCAAGAACTTCTAATGTTTTTGCTTTGGTGACAATTGTAGGAAAAAGATCCATCCATTCGTTCTGCATATTGCACATATTATTAGCAAGGAAATAAAAAAGACGATAAACTTGGCGAGGCCGAAATGGAGGGTTATGATAAGAAATTAAGTACGTACGTACCGGATCCATAAACATTTTAGCCAAATCTGGTGCCTTCATTTGCACCACAATCGAATCTTTAGACGATTCAAAGCGAGGAGCAGTAGCAGTACTAGAGCCTGTAAACTGATTAGGTCGCCAGAAAAGCTTATCATAACTGTGACGATGAATAATAAGTTGTCTTCCATCATTCGGGGACTTGATCCAAACAGGCTCATCAACGTGCAAAAGATAAAACAGTTCATCAAAAGCTTTTTTAGTAATCTCTATCATTTGTAACTTGTTTCTTTTTTCAACCCCATTACAAAAGGACTGGTCTTTCAATATTAATGTTGCTGCATTAGCAAGGAAACCTTCTCCCAACTTATCCGCTAAAGAAGATCCGAGAGAATGCTGAATTTCTTCAACTGGTTTTCCAGTAATATTACTTGTGATTATAATGCTTATTAGTCTTGCATGCTGTTAAATGTGTATATATATATATATATATATATATATATATATATTAAATAAGTTACTTTTGCAAATTAATAAATATAGAATTAGGACATGAATGCATGCAGGTACACTTCAATTTTAGAAACCTTAGACATAATTTTTTTAAAAAAATTGGTAGTGAATAAAAAAATTAAGACACCGTCCCTCAAAAACTGGATTAATTTGACTTTTTTGATTTAAATTTATCAATTACAAATTAGACATATATATTCATTTATGCATGTTTTTAAACATATGAAAAAAATCGGAGGTGATAGTAAATTCTTATAGTTATAATTTCTCCACCAATATATGTTACAAGAAATAGTAGAAATTTTAATTACAAAAATAATTAATTTGAATGAAAATCAGTTTTTAGTGGAGTACTTGGGAGTACTTGTTTTCATGACAAACTTTTATATATATGCAAAAATTTCAAATGTCGAAAGTGATTTATCGTTTTGTGACAAATTAATGTAATATGAAATTTCATGTTAGTGGATACGAACCTGTTCTTTCAAATTTCTGTTCTCGAGTTGGAGTTGTTTCAATCCCTCTTCTTGTCCAAAGGATGACTCTACACATTTCAGACATATTGTTTGGTTCTTGAAGGCCTCCTCCATTGCCTGGTTTTCGAAACGGATCCTTTCGTTCTCTTGTCTCAATGTATTGTTGTCCACCTTCTTATCATGAGCCTAAAGAAAATCAATTTAATTAAAAAGTTGAATATCATTACTAGGAAAATACTATAAAACAAAAAGGAAATACTCGGTACTTTATAATCTTAACAGTAAGTCATGCAAATACAGTACATACACACTTGTGTTTATGTTTATGTTTATGTTTATACCATTGAATTGATTCAATTGGCGGCACAGAATCCATTTGAATTTGGTATTTTCCATGATAAACATAAAGTTTGAAGGGCATGTATAGAGGATGTATGTTTGTACCTTTACTCGATTCCTTTTATTTTGGAACCAGAACGTTATTTTCTTAACTTCACACCCTAATTCTTGGCTAAGCTGTTCCCTTTGATTCTCATTAGGATGAGAACATTCTTTGTAAAACCTGCACCAATAATATATATATATATATACTAATTTATAAATAGTAGATCGAGACTTAAAAAAAAAAAGTTTACATCTATTGATTTTAACACTTAATCAAAGAAAGAAAATGTTAAACAAAATGAAAGTCTCTAAACAAATTTAATAAAGAAAAAACGCATGAAAATTATAGAAATTTGTACAAAGAGATATATACTTAGATCTATGTGGAGGAGGACAGAATAGACAATGTCCATGTTGAACTTTTTTTTTAAGGCATAGGAATAGAGACAAAATTAAAATTTAATAAATTTAAGGGACAAATTTATGAAAAAAATAACGTTAGAGGGGCAAAAAAATCTTAAATTAATATTACTTTAAAAAAATTAAACACACAATGTATAATATATCCAAACTCTCGCTCCCTAAACTTCAGCCCTTCACTTCAATTTTCAACCCAAAAAAAGAGAACAAATCTTAAATCCGCCCTTGTATACTTATATGTACATATATATATATATAGACATATGTATATAACTTTGTCATTGATCAATGCCACCCCCACCCCACTCCCCACAATCACGCACAAAAAAAAACAAAAAAATGCAGATCGAGACAAATACTATTCAATAAACGCTGATTTCAGATCAAATAAAAGAAACACAGAGTTGGTAACAACCACCATGAACCTGACGAACATGCTTGTTTTTATGGACTAAATTCGACCCAACTAAATGTAACAACAACAAATTAAAAGTGATCAGTAAAAACATACAATTCCAGGTGGTGGATTTCTTCTGGGGTCAAGCAACGGGGAATTTCATCATTTTCTCTCCCATTTCCATTCCCAAATTCCATCTTTTTTAATCTAACACTAACGCTAACAACAAACACAAATATTTTCTCTCAATTAAGGAGTTATTTTTTGGCAAAACCAAAGCCAAAACTATAGCAGTGCTCTGTCTAATGGTTTCTCAGGATTTGAGCTCATATATATAATTATAAACGTTGTCCCTTTATTATATATATAATATACTACATTCCTCACAAAAGGATGTTACTGATCGTGTAAAAACTATAAGCATCTGATTTTTTACATTTGGTTTTCGTTATTAATGTTAATAAATAAGATTAATTTTTTGAGATAACTTTTAAAAAGTAAATAAAAAAAATGAGATGTGTTTAGTAATATCTGTAATTGTATAAGGGGTATGCACTTGATCCAGACCGATTGTAACAATTGGGGATGAGATTTGCTAAAAGTTGATTATGAGAAATATAGTATTGGATCTTAATTTGATGCTTATCCTTGTATTCAATATTAATTAATTAAGTTGTCAACAAAGGATTAATTCTTCTATGATAATAACTCATAATTATTATACTTTTCTTTTTTAAAAAAAAAAAATTCAAAGATGACTATGAAAAATTTAGATAGGTTATAGAATAATATATGGGTTGTGTAGTTTAAATATCTATGTTTAGTCTGTATTACAGAGTCAATTAATACTCAAACAATAGTGATAGTCACATACACAAGCGATAATGATAGTGTTTCTTCTGTTCTAAATTATAAGATTATTATTAATTTTTAAAATAATTTTAAATTTAAAATTTAGATGATTCATTAAAGATTATTAAAAATTAAATCTTACAATTAATGAGTAATAGTTTTGAGAATCATCGTTGTATTGATATAATTAAAGGAATTAATCTATGTCAATTTTAATTTTTAAAATATTTTTAGTTAACTTTAAAAAGTTAACAATCATTAAAATAATATATTTTGAAACAGAGTGAGTATTATATAATGGATTAATAAAATTAAAATTTAAAAATTTAAAAAAAAAAACTAAACAGGGACCATCTTTTGTCTATTTTCTATTTTTCATCATTTGCATACTTCATCTGATATGGGTCCCAAAAACGATAGTCCATTTCTAAAAATGATTTTTTGAATAAATTAACTTTAACATGCTTTAATTTGCATAATCTTGATTAAGATCATTGTTTTAATATCATGAGAACTAATTAATTTCAAACTAAACAACACATATAGAGGGGGAAATATGACAACGAATTAAAAGGAATTAATTATAATAACTTTTTATAAAAATAATCGAAAGTTTTAATTTGATATTTTTGATTATTGCCAAAATCTAATAATCAAATTTGACCAAGTATATTAATTATCAATGTATCCCTATTTATTTTAATATAGTTCCACCCATTACCCCTCTTTACTTCTCAAAACATTTTTTTTAGTAATATACACTATATAAGTGGTAATAAAATTCTATAAGACCAAACACTTTTTATCTTTTATTTTGACCAGTTTAAATGTTTTTTCATTACCAAATACAAATTATTTTTAAAACTATTTATAAGAAAAAACTAATGAGAATCAATTATATAGTATACTATTTACGCCTAATCCCAAACATTCTCTAAGTGAATTTGCACAGAGTTGTTGAAATGCTTTCTCATTGTTCAAAAATAAATTCTCACGAATTTATATGAGTTTCAAATTATACTTGACAATTCCCAAATCATGAATATGTGACCTCTCATATTGTTGTTTTCTTAATTATTATTTTTTTATACTTATAATGTGATGCCAGACTTTTTCGGTTCAATGTCGATCTTTATTTTAATTTACACTCAGTACGAGATCTTAATTATTATAAAGAACATTTTTAATTTTAAAATCAAAGGAATAGGAAAGTTACATTTTTTTTATATTTATAATCAATGCGATTAAATTATCATATAAGAAATAAAATTACACCTTAAAGTGACCCTAACCTTATAAAATTTTATAGTAGTACTTGTTTACAAATCATTCTATTGAGACACAAAAGTCAAACACAATCATGTTAGGAGTTTTAAATTTTTAATCTTAAATATATTTTAAATAATGTGTCATTATAATATTTGAGTAGATCTATGTTATTAAAAAATTTAAAATCCTTAATATTACTTTTTTTCCCAATGTGAAGCACACCTCTCGTCTCTCACTCGCTATTGTAACGTGTACGTGAGTCGTTCTTTCAATAATGATCATTCTACAAGTTCACCTACGATTCCATAACGTGACTCAACAAAACAGTCGCGCCGTCCTACATATTTAAAGTTTGAGAATAGGTCGAGAGCGTTGTTGCGTCTCCGATTCCGTAGAACGACAAGTGATGTTTTCGGTTTTAAAATCATTCCACGTACGTAGCTCATGGAAGCTGATCTAGGTAACATTGTTCCAACCACATATAACAATAATGTAGAATAAAAGCATCTGATCAGTCGTAGATTATGGGACTTGGGTAGGAACGATCATCATATTGGCTTATACTTGACGTGCTACGCCTTTTACTCAAAATATGCTGAACCACTTAATTTGAGTTTGTAGTAGGCTCTTAACCCTTTCTGATTTATATTGCTGCTAATAAGTTGGGGAAATCTTTAGTTAAAGAGGACAAATAGTAGTTCAATTACTTGAGTTTACCAGTGTAAATACCTCCAAGTTTGTTAATTACTCAACCCGGAAAAGAGACTTTATGCTGGTGCAAAATTAACCCAGATAAAACTTGCTCTACTTTTTCAGTGCTTTGATGAATAGAGTTTGTTTTTTGAGGTCCCAAATGGGTCTCAAGTGAATATATTAATATTACCTTAGTAGTTAGTACGTACATGGCCAATCAAATGGAATGACACCTCATTTGAGTAATGTTTAAGTTGCATTCACAGTAATAGAGTTAACAAATTAAAGCTCTATTAATTTTTAACCCCAAATCCAATTGACAATAAAAAATTAATACACATAAAATTTAGAATGACACTCAAAATATGTGTCATATATATATATATATATATATATATATATATATATATATATAACTCGTGCCTAAAAACAAGGCGTAACGAAAAATTAAATTAAAAATCAAAAAATATTATATTATCTAAAGATACATACCACCACAACAATTAATACATACTCAATCATCGACATATATCCAACCACCAAAATATCAAGCTAGTCGATGCTAATTTTAAGAAATTTCGGCAAAGTTTCCTTTAAAAATAGATATCCAACAAATTCTAAACTTTTGTACAAAATTTATAATCAGTTAAATATGAGAATGAGAATGAATGTGAACAGATTCATTAACATAAACTCATGTGTATGTCCTCACTCCTCACCAATTCCAAGATGCCTCGGTCATTGATGTTAGTCCCACTCCCCCATCAATTGGTAAAAGGGAAGAAATTACCCATATAATAGGTTTTTGTCATATTAGAATGATAAGGAAAATTCAGTTAAAAACAGCCCCAAAAAAAGTACAATTAAAAATTAGTACACAACAAAGATGATAGCTAAAAAACAAATATTTTATCTTCTCCCATGGGTTGTCATTACCAAGGTAGGAACACATTAATTTTTCTAAGAAACAGAGAGACTACTGCAGCTTAGATGAGCTACATAATTTCTTTGTCAATGAATTATACATAGAATTATTATAAAACATAGAAATAAAAGAAAGCATACATCCCCGAGAAACATAGCTGATAAGACAACCGAGAAAAAGGGCTCCATAGCTTTGATGGTATGGGTGAATGAAACAACAACTTTTCCAAGACTTATGAGTGTACTACTGCCAATGGTAGAATTGCTGCAAGCTACATCAAAGTTACCTGTGCACCACTAATTTTAGGCCGCTTGTATAGATTTGATGTCCACATGAAAATAACAAGGGCAGTCCCGACAGCAAACTGAACTACTGTGACAGTTATTGGGTATGGGTAAACTTTGAGCAACTATGCCAACAAGTGTCATAAAATATGTCAATCTTTCTTCATCAGGAACTTCAAAAATAAAATGTATGGTTGTCAAGTTTAACTCAAGACTTGCAAGAAGAAAAAAGGAACTCATGTTTGGAAATGATAGATAGCCGATTCTTGAAATAATTTGATTAGTCATAATTCACCATCTCTTCAACATTATTCATAATCCATAATCGAACTCATTCATCATTAATATACAGAAAAATTAAAAGCATAATAAGAAATAATTCTCAAATTAGCCGCATCCAATTAAAATGCACACACAATACAAACAATCAAACTAACAAACCAAGCATAAGCATAATTTGCCAAAACACAAACAGATAGACAACTACGTGAGCTAATTCAAATTTGTACATCTATTGAAATATATAGAGATTAAAATCCAATAAACAAGCTTAAACACTTCTGGAAATAGCATCAAAATCATTCAACAACATATTTTGAGTCCATGGAATTTAACAGCCTGTTAGTGGAGTGGAATTTAACAATTAATTTAGAGACAAAACAAAACCAATCAGACAAACTCAAATGATTTCATGGACTAAAAAACTCACTTCAGCAACAATCCTCAAAAGTATCCATTTCTCTCTTTCTCTCTCACACACAAAAACACACATTTGTGCAATTTTAAGAACTTACAGAGGAATGGAAGGCTCTAAGTTTGTTGTTGCTCTCACAATCTCAATTTTGGAGCGACGATAGCACAAGATGTTGGAGCACTAACACTTGCACCAGCCAGCGGCGCTGCAACAATTTATGTTCCTGCTGTACTCGTAGCCATGGCCTCTCTCTTTGCTACATTTTGATCTTCGTTCTTGGTGAATTCTTCTTCGGAGGACCTAGAGATCAAGGACTCTGTCGATTATGTAAGGAGAAGCGAGATGAAAGACACCGGTGGTGCCATTAACGGCAGCGACAATGGAGTCGTACTCAAGAAGATCGATTTGGAAGAGACGAATTCGGCTGTTCCTTGCTCTAGGGCTTGGAGATGCTTTGTTCCCCCTCTCTTCAGAAAATGAAATTGCAAAAGAAGTAGAGACAAAGAGGTGAAGAACCATAGTTTGTGGGTGAGAAGGGAGAACCAAGAGTGATTTTTGCAGTGCAGAGAGGGATCGAGTTGTTTGGGGAACCGAGAGTGAAAGAGAGACAAAGAGTTATTTGTGCGTAAGAAGAGAGAAAGAGGGTTTGAAATTTAAAGAGGGGTATAAGAGCGAGCTGCTAACATAAGACTTGATGGGACACTTATGTTTTCTCTCTCTGCTCTGTTTTATATTATAGATATATATATATATATACGGTCCGGATCAAGTGCATACCCCTTATCTTACTCACATGTGCTCACCCCCCCTTTAGTGACGGACCCGGCAACGGTTTGGTCATACAACCGTCGTCTATACTTTTAGTGACGCTATATGTTGTCCGTCGCTAAAAGTATAGACGACGGTTGTATGACCGAAACCGTCGTCGGGTCCGTCGCTAAAGGGGGGTTAGTACGGGTGAGTAAGATAAGGGGTATGCACTTGATCCTTGATATATATATATATATATATATATAGAGTCCGGATCTTAAGCTCACCCCTTATCCAACTCAACCGAGCTCACCCCCTTTAGCGACGGACCCGGCGACGGTTCGGTCATACAACTGTCGTCTATACTTTTAGCGACGTTATATGTTGTCCGTCGCTAAAAGTATAGGCGACGGTTGTATGACCGAACCGTCACTGGATCCGTCGCTAAAGGAGGGTGAGTTTGGGTGAGTTAGATAAGGGGTGAGCTTAAGATCCGAACCATATATATATATATATATATATATATATATATATATATATATATATATATATATATATATATTACGCACTTGTACGTACATGGAGAGAGAGAGAGAGGGAGAGATTGAGAGAGAAAGTTTACCAGGAAGATAGTGGAGGAAGGACGGTACTAAACGACGACGTCTGTAAGACCCCATCTTATTATGAATAAAAATTAAATTTTCTCTATTTATTATCTTAAAATAATAATGAGTTAATTTGATATAATACTTTGGTTATGTGTGGAATGTGCAAATTTTATAAAATAAGCAAGTGATTATAAAATATTCATTTTTTATCGGGAAATATTCGTTTGGTCGTGAAATATTTTTGTTGTCGGAGAATATTCGTACGACGGCCCAGTCATTCGTGGGCCTCATAACAGAAAAATTGTCGGATGAAGAAAACGACAAGTTTGAGTTTTTATAAATAACAGCGTTGTTGTTACCGTTAGCACTGTTGGAATACCCGGTGGTTAAAATATAGTAATGCGCATGGTTGCACAGTAGCACACGGTATTGCATAGTATTTTTGAATTATTGATTCTTACGTAAAAAGACACTACTCAATAATTGTTACAGTAATTACTTTTCAATATTTTATTTTATTGATTCAATAATTGTTGCGTTGATATTTTATATTATTGTTGTTTCAATAATTGTCACTGCACAGTATTTTCCATTATCAGATCAATAATTCATATTATTTGAATAATATTATTAGATAACATTATTGGCAATGTTTAGAAAGTTCTGTCTAAGGAAAGGTTTGGTCACCTAATTGCGCGATAGTAAGGAGAAATCCTTATTGGAAAGCCCCCTCTTTCTTGGGAACGGCCTGGTTGTCATAATTGTGATTCTGTAATATTATATGTGAATAATTAATCATTGATTTATATGATAAGAAAATATTTATTTGATACAGATATAAATGATGGATTTATTTTATGTGGTTATAATTGAAGGAATTAATGTTGAGGTATTTTATCAGTATTTTTGTCGGAATGGAGGTATTAAAAATTAAATCAGTATCTTTACGATATATTGCGTGAGTTATAATTTTTAATCTGACCGTTGGATCGTTGTGATTTTTGGATATGTTATACATATATAAGTTGAGTATATGTCCACAAATTTTGAACCATTAAAAATGAACGTATGATTTGTTATGAATTTTAAGAGGTGACTGATTCGAAAATTATGTTTATAAATGATTTTGGTGGAAAATTCTAGATTTGAGTGGGCCCCACTTTTGGTTGGTGAAGAAATGTGCTGAATTTTATTTCAAATGTGGTGGGTGGCAATAGTAGCAGGTAATGCCATCAGGTAGCAGGTCAAGTCTGCTTCGGCGTGCTAACATTTTTCTATAAATAGAGGGCTAAGTTATAATTAAAAATCACACCAGAAACATAAGCTTTTTCTCTCTCTCTCTCTCTATATTATCGAGCGTATTTTGTGAGTATTTAGATACTTTGAGAGTTGTTGTTCAGTACAAGTTTCATTCAGCATCACTTCCGACCTTTCATTCCGAAGTACTGATTCTTTGAGGTAAGGGATGTTATTTTCTTCTTAAATGATATTATTTTCTTCAATATCGTTATGCCGAAATATTGGTTTGAACTTTTTAATCAAATTTAGAACTTTTGTGTCGGAGTTACTCACTACTACAAAACAGTAAATAGACAACGCGGAAAAAACGTTGTGGTTTCTGTCAAAAAAACGTCGTGGTTAAGGGTGTTGTCTATTTGACACCTTTACACAACGTTTTAAAAACGTTGTAGTTAAGCACAATACACAACGTTTTTTAAGAAAAAACGTTGTGTATTTGTTTTCAAAAAATTAGCAAATGCTTAAAAACGTTGTAGAAAGTATGATTCCACAACGTTTTTTGATAAAAACGTTGTTGAAGGTATGATTACACAACGTTTTTAAAACGTTGTAGATTAAAAAAAGAAAGAAAAAAAATTGGTTCACCAACATTACCAATACACCTGCAATATGCTAATGTCATGCTATATAGCTAAAAGATCTAAATTCTCATTTAAATTTAAAGTCAAAATGTATCAACCATTCAAAATACATTCCAATAATACCATTCGTTTACAATTTCAAATTACTACAACCACAATATATAACAAACTGTCCATATATACATCTCAAATTCACTTTTCAATCCACAAAGAAAAACAATATTACATTTACTAAGCTATTGAAACAATATTAAATTCTCTCCTCTGCTAGTTGGTTCTCACGATCTCGCACCTATTGAAAACTTTTACGTCAACAGCGTCGCTATAATTGTGACAAGAACCAACTAATTTTAAAGACTTAGACAATTAATTATTAATGAAACTCATTACCTTCTCTTGTAAGCTTCTGCAGGTGTGTTCTCTGGCAGCAAGTCTTAATTGCAAGGACTGCACATTATCCTACAATTTCGTTGTTTCCCTCTCATCATGCTTCGCCTTTTCTGCATGTTCAGTAATTAAAACGTTAGTTGTAGAATGCAGGAGTAAAATTGTTTCAATATTTTCTTCACAAAAAAGTTTCAACTGCAAAATACCAGCTGCTTGTACTTGAAAAGCTCAGTGAAGTCTGCCTGTTTTCGAGCAGGCCCATGCTCAACTCCTCGCACTTGACTAGCAAAATTTAATGAGCAAATGGTTTCCCCTGAGTCTGCCGCACTTGGGCTGACTAGCAAAATTTAATGAGCAAATGGCTCCCCCTGACCTGGCCTCCAATTTATGCCCCCTCTCTTCCAAGAATTGCCTTATATCTGTCGAAAGCTCAATATGTTCACCGTCAAGGCAAGTCCAGTCTTCGTACAAAACCACATTTGGTATTAGCTGCTTTGCAAATCAGGCCTTTAATCAGTTCATGGTTTCTCAGTCAATAAGTGAAGTATCAATACATCAAGATACAGACCTTGTGGTATACTCTTGGACTCTGAACAGCTGCTAATGGTTCCATCCCCAAGATGAAGTGATTAAGAAAAACTTGGAGAACTGCTGGAATTATGTACAAACCTCCACTACCTCCTATAACCCCAACCAACTGATTATCCTGCAAACAGTATAGCAAGAATATATTCAGGATAGAAGCAATAAGACTATAAACCTTTTCCAAGGGCCTATTCTGCAAATCTCCATATTAGGTTAGCCAATGATAAATGGTCTGTTCTTGGTTGTCCTATTTTTTGTAAAAAATCACTTTTAAAGCCAACATATTGAAACAAGGGGAAAAAAACATAACTAGCCCAAAAGTTGAATTTCCAAGTGCAATCAATTCCATACCTTGAGAACAATGATTGGGGTCATGGAAGATAACGGTCTCTTGTTTGGTTCGATGAAATTAGTTGGAGATGGAGGGAGATGATCTGGGGATATTTCTGTGGGCGTGGAAAAGTCATCCATTTCATTGTTGACAACGATGCCAGTGGAAGCAGAGAGCACCTTAGCTCCAAAAGCATAATGTTAGAGGTGTTGAGCATTAAAAGCAACAATAAGATCAGATTTCAGTGTACACTATATTATTACTGAAATTAAGTTTCAAAACCAAAGGAACAATAAGATAATAATAACATGCCACTGTAAAAAGCAACACTACAATATAGTATGACAAAGTGAAGTGCAACAATCATGACTCAGAACAAGTTATTTTCCACATAAAACTTTCATATACAAACAGAAAATCTTTAGCAAATGACAATTGAAATCTGGAAAGTACTCCTAAAATAAAAATGAAATGATCAGCAAGCCAACAGACTATCAAATAATAAAATAAATACTGAATTAATAGTGTAAGAACATAAAATCACACATCAAAAGTTGCAATGAATTGAAAGCAAAATGAAATGCTGGCTTTTCCCCAATCATCAATGACCTAAAATTTCCAAAATTCCAGTTTATCTAGCAGCATCAGCTCTTCTTAGAACGAAAGAAAAAAATCTAGAAAGAACTAACTAGAATATCATCAAACAGAAGAATTAATATTATCAATCACAAACCTCAGCCATTTGAAATTAAACATAATCGACACGTACAAATAAATGATCTGATTAACAAAGAGCTGACCTAATTATCTCCGGCTCCGGCGGTGGTTTTGCCGTCTTCATCGGCGGTGACCTAATGATCGATTTGAAATTTCCGGATCTCTCTTCCTTTCCGGACCCATTGATCGAGAACTGGCACAATCGAAATGCTAAGGTCACCGATTGATGATAACCATCGTCATACCCTTACCAAAGCAGCAAGTTTCAAGGAAGAAAGTACAAAAAGTTAAACCCTTACCCGTTTGTTTTCAACTGAGACCACGAAGAGACTGGCCGGAGAGAGACCCCAACGTTCGGCGAGCTTTAGAGCTTCGAGACCAGTCGCTTGACGATGGTAGAATAGAGAGGAGAGTCGCAATTTAGGGGAAAATGAACTCACGAGCACCGACAAAAGACTTTATCTTTTAATTTTAAGTTTTCACTTAAGGCCGATTTTTTGCTCCGTGTTTTTGACCTACACAACGTTTTTTTAAAAAAACGTTATCTATTTAAAACCAAAAAAACACCCTTTTAAATAGATAACGTTTTTGCATGTGTATTTACAACGTTTTTTCTAAAAACGTTGTAAAAAAAAAAACCACAACGTTTTTATAAAAAACGTTGTCTATTAAGCGTTGTCTATTAGGTACTTTGTACTGGTGACTATTCACGTATACGGCACTATTCACGTATACGGCACTATTCACGAATACGGCACTATTAACCAAAAAATGAAATTTTCTCTTTTTCGCCCCAGATGTCTTTTATGGTTACTATCTTTGATTGTATCCATGTTTTGATCTTTATTTTTGAATTCCACCTCACACTTGGTTATTATGGAGTATTATTGAATTTGGATAAACCGAAATACGAATCCCTAATATTTGTCCTTCTGTCTTACTGGATTCGTTCTCTAAAATATTTTTCATCATCCTTAGTCCTTAATGGTGGTACTTGATGAATATCTTTGGTCTGTAGTGCAAAGATGAATGATTACCTAATGAATATCTTTGGCCCGTAGTACAAAGATGAACAGGTGTTGAGATGAACATGACCAACTGGTGATACAAATGAATATCTTTGGCCCGTAGTGCAAAGATGTATATTGATTGATGTTACAGAGATAAAATATTGATGATGAACTTTTAAATTCATAGATGATATTAGATTTCATTATCTACTTAACTCTTCTAATGAATTGTTGTTTCCGTTGCAGTTGTTGATCTAAAACTCGTTGTCGATTATATTCTATTAGATTTTTTCCTGTTGAAGACTAAGGATAATTTGTTGTATATTATCTTAGTCATAATATTCTTTACAGGGCTAGTTGAGCTCACCCTTTTTCTTTTTGTCCATTTTTCTTCTCAGGAAGCGAGAACATAGCAGGAACCAGTCGGGGTATAGAGTGATGGTCCTAGACAGTTGTTTTAGCATTCCTCACTATTTTTATAAAATAGTACATCAATAATTGTAATGAGGACTTCATTTGGGTGTTGATATTGTCTAGAAAATAATATTTGTATTTAAACTCACAGTATGTGTTGTCGTATTTTACACGATAATTGTATTAATAAAGTTGTAGTTATTTTTCTGTACCATATTTTTGGCGATTCAAAATGGGTGATGTATACCTATTTTGGGGGCGTCACAACGTCCACCCAAAATTATCGGCGTCGCTTCTACTCCCTCTCCCTCTTCCCCTTCTTTTCTTTTTCATCGTTCTACTCCCTTTCTTCCCCTCTTTTTTTCATTCTATTTGAATGGATCGTCTCTGCGACCGCTGTTTTTAATTGACATGGAATTTTTAGCGACCGATAGCGGTTGTTGTTAATAATCGATCGTAATAAGTCTCCCACGAAAATATATGTGCCAACTTTATGGAGGCAAAAATAGAATAGCGACAGATTATCTACTGTATGACGCTTGCTAATACAACTAGCGACAAGTTTGGATAGAGGTCGTTATTACCATAATTAGAGACCGAATATGGCGGTCGCAGATAAATATGATCGTTGATGGTTTATTTTCATGTAGTGATTTTCAGTTTCTAATTATGATCATTCTTTTTTGTTTTTATTGGTATTATATATATGAGTAAAATGATCCATAACAAATAAATATTATGGATCATTATCCTTATATATAATGTAAATGATTTTAACCGTTTTTTATTGATTGATTATATGACACATCAATAAATTTGTGAAGATAAATTTATAAATATTATATTATTATAATTACAACAAAAGAATTTAATAAACAAAAATTTTATTTTTGTGGAACCAAGCAAATAATAAAAATTTAAAAAATATTGAATACTGATTAACATATGACAGATCTGAATGACTATATTAAATTAGCAGGAGTATCATTTTTGGCGAAGAGAAGATAATATAGAAAATTTCATTATTGTCATCCCGTAATGATCTAAATGTATTATTGACTGGTCAGTTGTCAGATTTGCTTACACTTTCTTAATAAACAGCCTGTACTTTTATTTAATTTAATGTTCTATTGTTCTCCATAGAAATTTGCAAAAATAAAATAATATTTATTAAAGAGAGTGTATTGCTTACAATATGGTCATATAATACTTTTATTGGACCATTACTTTGAAGTCACATTCTCCATTATCCTATGAATATCAATTATTAAAAGAGTCTAATTATCCTTACCACTCTTTATCATTGTGTAAAAAATATATTTAAATAAAAATTATAAATATTGATGAAAAAATATACAAGAGCAATTAGGAATAATGAGTAAAAGAAAGGTTACACAGGTTTAAAAAAATTATTTTATTCACCTTTTTTTTTGAGAAAAATAACCAAATTACATAACGATAAAGTTAAGGAACAACATCCCTTACCCAACAATTAATAATATAAATAGAAAAATGATATTTTCACAATAATTTTAAATTTTTTATATAAAAACTGTCATTATAAATATATAGCGACCCCTAAACAGTCGGAATAAAATTTATAGCGATAACTGGTACAACTATTGAACTATAAATATCATGTAAAAATATTATTTTCTGTTCTGAATTTATCAATTTCTTATAAATATTGAACTATATGGGTTTGATTTGAGCCCAAATCTTTTGAATATCTCATCTGCGATCTCATTCAAAATACAATATAATGTTACTAAACAATTTATTTTAGGAACAATTACATTTTATAGTACATTTTAAAACATAATTACAACAAAAGTGCACTCATAAAATATTTACACAACTAATGCTTTAAAATTTTTATTTTCATTATTAATACATATTTATGTTTCCATTAATTTTGGGGTGTGATTTATGTTTTATCTCTTTTTTTCCTTCATAAACAGTTCACAGTACCCCTTATTCCACCCACTTCCTCTCTCACCTACTTCCTCACCATTTCGTCATTTCCTTTCTTTTCTCTCTTATTCTCTCTCCTCATCAATCCTACCACACCCCAAGATCTGATCTGGAATCATAATAAACTCTTCTTCCAAACCTAGACCATTGATTAGAAGTACTTACACGATATATAGTTTGGTGGTCATTGATTCGGTTACACAGTAGATATTCCTTCCGCTTTCTCCCTCTCCGATTTCTCACTTTGACGATTAAGAAGCTAATAGAGAAGCGGGTTAAATGCTTTCTTCTTGCTCTCTACTGTTCACAATACCCCTTATTCCATAACTTCTGTCCTTACATTTCCAACCACGACATGTTGAAGACATAAAATTGGAGAGAGAAAAAACGAGATTAATTATGGAAACACAGCAACTTCTGAGTTATGAGGTTTATTTGCAAAAAACAAGCATACTTTGAAAAGAATTTGATATTTTTCAGTTGGCTAAAAGGCAGGCTTTGTTTGATATTTTTTTCAGAGTACAGTTGGTAGCCAAATATTCATACCAAGGTAACCAATTCAGTGTTATTAAGTTACCAATTTATTTTTAAATGTGATACAGTTGGTAGCCAAACTTTCATGCAGTTGGTTGCCAAACTTTCAGACCAAGGTAACCAATTCATATTGCAGATGTGGAGGTAGTTTGGTTACCTTAGTGTGACAACCCCAAAATAGGTCCATTCCACCCAACCCATTCTGAGTTGTCAAATACATGGTACAGAAACAACTACAACTTTTACAACCCATAAGCTGTGAGTTTGAATACAAATATTATCATCTAGACAATATCTACAAGCAAATAAATCCCCATCATAATTATTGATACATAATTTTACAAAAAATGGTGAGGACTACTAAACAACTCTCTCTATAACCTTCATTCCATACCCCGACTAGTACTCGCTACATTCTCGCCTCCTGAGAAGAAAAATGGAACAACAAGGAAAAGGGTGAGCTCAACTAGCCCAGTAAAGAATGTTATGACTAAGATAATGTACAACAAATTATCCTTAGTCTTCAACAGGGAAAAATCTGATAGAATACAATAGACAACAAGTTTTAGATCAACAACTGCAGCGGAAACAACAATTCATTAGAAGAGTTAAGTAGAGAATAAAATCTACTAACATCTATGAATTTAAAAGTCCATCATCAATATTTTATCCCTGTAACATCAATCAATATATATCTCAAATCAAATCAAATTTTCATCTTTGCACTACAGGCCAAAGATATTCATCAGTCGGTCATGTTCATCTAAACACATGTTCATCTTTGCACTACGGGCCAAAGATATTCATCAATTGTTCATGTTCATCTCAACACCTGTACATCTTTGCACTACGGGCCAAAGATATTCATAATAAAATCAACCATATTTGCACTACAGGCCAAAGATATTCAGTAACACCATCATTTAGGACTGAGGATGATGAAAAATATTTTAAAGAAAACGAATCCAGTGAAACAAAATAATAAGTATTAAGGATTCGTACTTTAAACAATCCGATTTCAAAAATACTTCATAAATAATCATACTGAAGTAAAATTCAAGAATGATCAAAACATAGATCCAATCAAAACTAGTATCCAGAATAGATATTTTGGACAAAAAGAAGAAATTTCATTTTTCGGTGAATAGTGCCGTATTTGTGAATAGTGCCGTATACGTAAATAGTGTCGTATACGTGAATAGTAACTCCGACTCCAAAAGATAGAAATTTCACAAAAAACATCATCACGCTCCGTGAATAGTACTCGTGAATAGTAACTCGTGAATAGTAACTCATGAATAGTAACTCGTGAATAGTAACTCATGAATAGTAACTCCGAAATGAAAAAGTTCCAAATTTGATAAAAAGTTCCAACCAATATTTCAGCATCATGATATTGAAGAAATAATATCATTTGAGAAGAAAATAACATCCCTTACCTCGAAAGACAGTACTTCTGGTTGAAACACCGGATATAGGCTATGACTTGAACTTTCACCGTATAGCAATACTCAAAGTATACTCAAAATACTCACAAGAATACGCTCGATAATATAGAGAGAGAAAACTTCAGTTTCTGGTGTGATTTTCAATTCTAACCTAAGCACCTATTTATAGGAAATTGCTTAGAACACCAAAGCAGAAAATTTAATATAATATTAATATAAATATATAATCTTCTACGCCAACCTCCTAAATCTGAATTCAGCAACATGACACATTTATAACATGTGGAACCTTCACCAAAAACGTTTTTATTATTTAAAATAATTAAAACTTCCAAAAATCAATTATTTCGGAGCTTCGGAACTTCAATAATTCATAATAAATAGCCCTTTTGTCAGAAAATTCGAATCTCGCGAGTTTTTATAGGAAATTCAATTCTGCACAACTTTGCAGAAGGAAGTTTTTCCAAATTCCAAACAGAAATTGATCGAAATCCACAAACGAGCGATTTTACAGGCTATAATCAAATTTCAGTCAATAATTGTGTCCACCAACACACAAAATATGTGTTAAACATTTAATGCCACAAAAATACTCTTCCTCCTCATATACTCATACTAGTAATTGCCCGTGCCTGAAGGCACGGCGTAACAAAAAATTAGATTAAAATTCAAAAAATATTTTATTACCTAAAGACTCTTTGCAACTTAAAATCAGACATAATAATTATCATAATTTACCACACTATCACAATAATTAATTTTTCTTTAAAAATAGATATCCAAAAAAAATTAAACTTGTCTACAAAACTTACAATTATCAATAAAAATTATCATAATTCACCACACCACCACAATAATTATTAGTATTGTTATTATTATTGTTGTTGTTGTTGTTGTTATTATTATTATTATTATTACTATTATTATTATAATTTTAATTATAATTATTAATATTAATTTATTATAATTATTATTACTTTATTACTATTATTATTATTATTACTATTATAATAATATTATTATTATATTATAATTATTATTATTTTGAATTAAAATTAGAATGAATCTGAACCGTACTTATGCTTTCCCGCTCAAATCAATTAGAATGAATCAGAATCTTTATTATATAGATTATTATTATAATTATAATTATAATTATTATTTCTATTACTATTACTATTACTATTACTATTACTATTACTATTACTATTATAATAATAATAATTATTAGTATTATTACTATTATTAGTACTATTATAATTATTATTAGTACTATTATTATTATTATATTTATTTTTAGTACTATTATTATTTGTTTTGTGTGTGTGTGTTAAGAAAAGAGGAGAGAGAAAGATTTTGTGTGTGAACATGAGAGAGAGTATGATGTATAAGTTAATTTGATTTGGGTGGGAAGAAATATGATCCTTTAGATTAAGTTGAAAAAATTAAGTTAGAATGAATCTGAACCGTCCTTGTGCTTTGTCAAATGAAAGATTCAAAATGGGTTCTGTTTTATTATATAGATTATTATTATTATTATTATTATAATAATTATTATTTCAATTACTATTATAATAATAATAATTATTATTATTATTACTATTATTAGTACTATTATTATTATTATATTTATTTTTAGTACTATTATTATTTATTTTTGTGTGTATGTGTGTGAAGAAGAGAAGAGAGAGAAAGATTTTGTGTGTGAACATGAGAGAGAGTATGGTGTATGAATTAATTTGATTTGGGCGGGAAGAAATATGAGCCTTTAGATTAAGTTAGAAAAATTAAGTTAGAATGAATCTGAACCGTTCTTGTGCTTTGTCAAATGAAAGATTCAAAATGAGTTCTGTTTTATTATATATATAATAATTATTATTTCAATTACTATTATAATAATAATAATTATTATTATTATTACTATTATTAGTACTATTATTATTATTATATTTATTTTTAGTACTATTATTATTTATTTTTGTGTGTATGTGTGTGAAGAAGAGAAGAGAGAGAAAGATTTTGTGTGTGAACATGAGAGAGAGTATGGTGTATGAATTAATTTGATTTGGGCGGGAAGAAATATGAGCCTTTAGATTAAGTTAGAAAAATTAAGTTAGAATGAATCTGAACCGTTCTTGTGCTTTGTCAAATGAAAGATTCAAAATGAGTTCTGTTTTATTATATATATAATAATTATTATTTCAATTACTATTATAATAATAATAATTATTATTATTATTACTATTATTAGTACTATTATTATTATTATATTTATTTTTAGTACTATTATTATTTATTTTTGTGTGTATGTGTGTGAAGAAGAGAAGAGAGAGAAAGATTTTGTGTGTGAACATGAGAGAGAGTATGGTGTATGAATTAATTTGATTTGGGCGGGAAGAAATATGAGCCTTTAGATTAAGTTAGAAAAATTAAGTTAGAATGAATCTGAACCGTTCTTGTGCTTTGTCAAATGAAAGATTCAAAATGAGTTCTGTTTTATTATATAGATATCCCACATTCATTATAAAAATATCACCATTAATATATTATTAAAATAATATATTTAAATGAATTATTTTATCAGAAAAAGATAAAATATTAATTTTCAACAATTGTCACATTAAAAATTTTCTCCATCTATATCCACATAATTTAATATTTTCCTCATCATATAAATCAATAATTAATTATTCACAAATAATATTACAGAATCACAGTACTGGCAACCAGGCCGTTCCCAGGAAAGAGGGGGCTTTCCAATAAGAATTTCTCCTTACTGGCGCGCAATTAGGTGACCAAACCTCTCCTTAGACAGAACTTTCTAGACATTGCCAATAATGTTATCTAATAATATTATTCAGATAATATGAATTATTGCTTCGATAATGGAAAATACTGTATAATGACAATTATTGAAATAACAATAATATAAAATATCAATGCAGCAATTATTGAATCAATAACATAAAATACTGAACAATAATTACTGTAACAATTATTGATTAATGCCTTCTTACGTAAGAGTCAATAATTGGTGCAATACCGTGTGCTACTGTGCAACAGCGCGTATTACTTTACTTTACCCACCGGGTATTCCAACAGTATTAACGGTAACAACTACGCCGTTATTTTAAACAACTTATATTTGTCGTTTTCTTCATCCAATCGCTTTCCGTTATGGGCCCACAAAAGACTGCGCCGTCGTACGAATATTCCCCGACAGCAAGAATATTCCACGACCAAACGAATATTCCCCGACAACAATGAATATTTTATAACCACCTGCTTATTCGAAATATTTGCGCATTTTACCCATAACTTTCCACATTAATCAAATCAACCCTTACTATTTTAAAATAATAAATAAAGGAAATTCCTTTTTATTTAAAAATTTTCGGGGTCTTACAACCTCCCCTCCTTATGAAATTTCGTCCTCGAAATTGACGTACGTAACTGGTGTTTCGAAAAGGTAAAGATACCTCGCTTTCATTTCCATTTCCAACTCCAAGGTCATTTCCTCTATAGCATGATTCCTCCACAAAACTTTAACTTGTGGTATGACCTTCGTACGTAGGACATGCTCCTTCCCATTCAACATCTTGACAGGTACCTCCTCGTACGTTAAGTCTTCAGCTATTTCGTCCGGTTCTAACTCAATGACGTTGTTCGGGTCGTCCACATATTTACGTAACATCGATACGTGCAAAACGTTATGAACATGCGTCATACTTAGCGGTAAAACGAGTCTATATGCCACAGTTCCTATTCGATCGAGAATTTTAAATGGATTAATAAATCGAAGGTTTGAGCTTTGCTCACATCGCCAATTCTCGCTTTTGGAATAACAACTTCTTGCACCTCCTTCTTCAAATGCATCAGCTCCAGTGTGTAGCTTGAACAACTTTAACTTTATCGATTAAAGTCGATTATACTCGTATATCATCACGTAGGTACCTAGAGTTTTCATCTCCATCTCTATTATTTGTAAATTATACGAAATGAGTCTTTGACAATATCGTACTCGTACTTGTATACGATCTTCTACTCAACACGTCAGCTACAACGTTCACTTTTCCAGGATGACATGGTCAGAACATGTGCTGGAATGAGTCTCCTCTTGAGTTCTTCGAAGCTCTTCCCATATTCCTTGCTCTATTCGAATTTTGTATCTCTACGAGTCAGCTGCGTTAATGGAATAGCAATTCGAGAATATCCTTCAACGAATCTTCGATAATAATCAACTAAGCCTAGAAAGCTACGTATTTCAATTATCGACTTAGGTGGTTCTCAACTATGACTCACATCCCAATCTTGGATAACACGTCACAATGACACCTATCAGTTTACTACCGCACGAATATGACGTCCCCTACAAAGAGTCTGGCTTTGGTGTATTCCACAAAGAAAGTCACCAGATAAAGGCTCAGGTATCAACTTCTACAGTTGGATTTTTAACTCCTGAAGTTCAATAGGAGCCATTCGATATGAGATTTTAGAAATGGGTTTTGTACCGGATTCAAAGTCGATACAAAATTTAATATCACGCTCTGGGAGTAAGCCAAGAAATTCTTCAGAAAATACGTCAGGAAAAATCAATAACAACAGGAATATTATTCAAATCTGACGTGTCTTTATTCAAATCCATAACATGGACTAAAAAAACTTGACATCCGTTTTTCAATAAACGAATGACTTCATGACTTGATATAAAAATGTTTGACTTCAATGGTTTGATTGCTTGAGTTCGAATATCAGGTTGCTTAGGAATATGAAAACTAACAACCTTACAAAAGCAATTTATTTTGGCATGATGAGTAGTTAACCTTAAAATCACATCAAAAGCAAATATCTCTATAGAAATAAGGTTAACAGGTAATGTGATAGTGCCAACTTGAATAAAGCAGGATTTCTAAACAACGGATGTAATAAAAAATTCTCCTAACGGAGTCTCCATGGATAGGTCAAAGTCTAATTTCTCCGTAGTCAAGTTCAAACGTTGTACGCAAGCAAGAGAGATAAAAGAATGGGTAGAACCGGTACCTAGTAAGGTATAAACTTCGCAAGAATTATAATTAACTAACCCGTGCTAACTTCGTTTGGGTTCCTCGCATTTTGACCGGTCACAACAAACGCTCTTCCAGGAACCGTTGACTTTGACTTTTCTGGGATAGCCTTTTGAATCACCATCCCCGCTGGAATTGGTTTCGCTACCGTACACTCTCGAGCGATATGTCCTTCTTTTCCATAATTATAGCATACCTTGAACTGTTGTGGGCAGTTTGGGCTAATATGTCCCTCTTTCCCGCATTTGTAACATACGACCGGTGGTCTTTCTCCTCCCTTGGAACCAGTTGCTGCTGGCACTGTCATTTTCAGATGGTCGTTGTTAAATCTCCTCTTTTTAAAATCTCCTCCCGACTCGCTTCTTCTATTTTCATGGCCACGATTACCACCAGAGTGGTTACCGCCTTTGTCCATATTCTTCTTTCTCCGCTGGTTATCGTTATTCTGATGACTGCTGTCACCAGTATGATCCTGGTTATGGTCCCTCGGTTGAACGTACTCGTTATCTCGCTCTAACAACTGAGCCCTGTTGACAACATCTGAATAGATAGAAAATTTATGAGAAATGAGATACTGACGTATGCCGGGTTTCAAACCTCTCAAAAACATTCGAGTCATACGTTCCTCATTCTCCACCAAATGAGGTGCAAACCTGGATAACTCCGCAAACTTCGCCTCGTACTGGGACACCGTCATGTTATTCTGCTCTAGTCTAATAAACTCCACTTCCTTCATATGGCGAATACTTTCAGGAAAGTATTTTTCGTTAAAAAGTTTTTGAAACGTCTCCCATGACATGCTGAGTGCAGTTGGATGGGTACGCTTCACAGATTCCCACCAGTAGTCTGCCTCGCCACGGAACATAAAGGTGGCGAATGGAACCTTCTGTTCCTCCGTGCATCCCAAGACATCGAATATCTTGGTAATTTGCTTGACCCACGTTTCCGCCATGATCGGATCCGGCTTTCCCCAGAATTCTGGTGGTCCCAACTCTTTGAACTGCTTGGCTGTGACAAGCCGCGCGTTGCTATCATTTCCACCCGTATTCTGTACACGAGTCTCCCTCGTCTGGTTTTGCATGAACTGCAAAAAGCTCCTAAACATCCCGTCGTTTATCGTTTGCTCAGTGGCGTTGTTCACAGGAGGAACATTGCCAGTCTGCTGCACGTTCTCCTTATTGGTGAGTACAGGCGTCTCTACGGTCTCATTAACTCCACTGTTAATATTCTCAGTCGACATTCTCAAATACTGTCATAAAACAAGGGTTAATTAAACAAATTAACAAATCACATAATACCCCTATATTATGACCGACCAACAAATAAGCTTAGGTAGGACACACTAGCGAAGGATTTACTCGTCTCTCCCCTCCTAGTTTTATTCCCCGATCTCCGCCAGAGATCATATCCCTAAGCTCTGATACCAACTGTGACAACCCCAAAATAGGTCCATTCCACCCAACCCATTCTGAGTTGTCAAATACATGGTACAGAAACAACTACAACTTTTACAACCCATAAGCTGTGAGTTTGAATACAAATATTATCATCTAGACAATATCTACAAGCAAATAAATCCCCATCATAATTATAGATACATAATTTTACAAAAAAATGGTGAGGACTACTAAACAACTCTCTCTATAACCTTCATTCCATACCCCGACTAGTACTCGCTACATTCTCGCCTCCTGAGAAGAAAAATGGAACAACAAGGAAAAGGGTGAGCTCAACTAGCCCAGTAAAGAATGTTATGACTAAGATAATGTACAACAAATTATCCTTAGTCTTCAACAGGGAAAAATCTGATAGAATACAATAGACAACAAGTTTTAGATCAACAACTGCAGCGGAAACAACAATTCATTAGAAGAGTTAAGTAGAGAATAAAATCCACTAACATCTATGAATTTAAAAGTCCATCATCAATATTTTATCCCTGTAACATCAATCAATATATATCTCAAATCAAATCAAATTTTCATCTTTGCACTACAGGCCAAAGATATTCATCAGTCGGTCATGTTCATCTAAACACATGTTCATCTTTGCACTACGGGCCAAAGATATTCATCAATTGTTCATGTTCATCTCAACACCTGTACATCTTTGCACTACGGGCCAAAGATATTCATAATAAAATCAACCATCTTTGCACTACAGGCCAAAGATATTCAGTAACACCATCATTTAGGACTGAGGATGATGAAAAATATTTTAAAGAAAACGAATCCAGTGAAACAAAATAACAAGTATTAAGGATTCATACTTTAAACAATCCGATTTCAAAAATACTTCATAAATAATCATACTGAAGTAAAATTCAAGAATGATCAAAACATAGATCCAATCAAAACTAGTATCCAGAATAGATATTTTGGACAAAAAGAAGAAATTTCATTTTTCGGTGAATAGTGCCGTATTTGTGAATAGTGCCGTATACGTAAATAGTGTCGTATACGTGAATAGTAACTCCGACTCCAAAAGATAGAAATTTCACAAAAAACATCATCACGCTCCGTGAATAGTACTCGTGAATAGTAACTCGTGAATAGTAACTCATGAATAGTAACTCGTGAATAGTAACTCATGAATAGTAACTCCGAAATGAAAAAGTTCCAAATTTGATAAAAAGTTCCAACCAATATTTCAGCATCATGATATTGAAGAAATAATATCATTTGAGAAGAAAATAACATCCCTTACCTCGAAAGACAGTACTTCTGGTTGAAACACCGGATATAGGCTATGACTTGAACTTTCACCGTATAGCAATACTCAAAGTATACTCAAAATACTCACAAGAATACGCTCGATAATATAGAGAGAGAAAACTTCAGTTTCTGGTGTGATTTTCAATTCTAACCTAAGCACCTATTTATAGGAAATTGCTTAGAACACCAAAGCAGAAAATTTAATATAATATTAATATAAATATATAATCTTCTACGCCAACCTCCTAAATCTGAATTCAGCAACATGACACATTTATAACATGTGGAACCTTCACCAAAAACGTTTTTATTATTTAAAATAATTAAAACTTCCAAAAATCAATTATTTCGGAGCTTCGGAACTTCAATAATTCATAATAAATAGCCCTTTTGTCAGAAAATTCGAATCTCGCGAGTTTTTATAGGAAATTCAATTCTGCACAACTTTGCAGAAGGAAGTTTTTCCAAATTCCAAACAGAAATTGATCGAAATCCACAAACGAGCGATTTTACAGGCTATAATCAAATTTCAGTCAATAATTGTGTCCACCAACACACAAAATATGTGTTAAACATTTAATGCCACAAAAATACTCTTCCTCCTCATATACTCATATATCCCACATTCATTATAAAAATATCACCATTAATATATTATTAAAATAATATATTTAAATGAATTATTTTATCAGAAAAAGATAAAATATTAATTTTCAACAATTGTCACATTAAAAATTTTCTCCATCTATATCCACATAATTTAATATTTTCCTCATCATATAAATCAATAATTAATTATTCACAAATAATATTACAGAATCACAGTACTGGCAACCAGGCCGTTCCCAGGAAAGAGGGGGCTTTCCAATAAGAATTTCTCCTTACTGGCGCGCAATTAGGTGACCAAACCTCTCCTTAGACAGAACTTTCTAGACATTGCCAATAATGTTATCTAATAATATTATTCAGATAATATGAATTATTGCTTCGATAATGGAAAATACTGTATAATGACAATTATTGAAATAACAATAATATAAAATATCAATGCAGCAATTATTGAATCAATAACATAAAATACTGAACAATAATTACTGTAACAATTATTGATTAATGCCTTCTTACGTAAGAGTCAATAATTGGTGCAATACCGTGTGCTACTGTGCAACAACGCGTATTACTTTACTTTACCCACCGGGTATTCCAACAGTATTAACGGTAACAACTACGCCGTTATTTTAAACAACTTATATTTGTCGTTTTCTTCATCCAATCGCTTTCCGTTATGGGCCCACAAAAGACTGCGCCGTCGTACGAATATTCCCCGACAGCAAGAATATTCCACGACCAAACGAATATTCCCCGACAACAATGAATATTTTATAACCACCTGCTTATTCGAAATATTTGCGCATTTTACCCATAACTTTCCACATTAATCAAATCAACCCTTACTATTTTAAAATAATAAATAAAGGAAATACCTTTTTATTTAAAAATTTTCGGGGTCTTACAACCTCCCCTCCTTATGAAATTTCGTCCTCGAAATTGACGTACGTAACTGGTGTTTCGAAAAGGTAAAGATACCTCGCTTTCATTTCCATTTCCAACTCCAAGGTCATTTCCTCTATAGCATGATTCCTCCACAAAACTTTAACTTGTGGTATGACCTTCGTACGTAGGACATGCTCCTTCCCATTCAACATCTTGACAGGTACCTCCTCGTACGTTAAGTCTTCAGCTATTTCGTCCGGTTCTAACTCAATGACGTTGTTCGGGTCGTCCACATATTTACGTAACATCGATACGTGCAAAACGTTATGAACATGCGTCATACTTAGCGGTAAAACGAGTCTATAGGCCACAGTTCCTATTCGATCGAGAATTTTAAATGGATTAATAAATCGAAGGTTTGAGCTTTGCTCACATCGCCAATTCTCGCTTTTGGAATAACAACTTCTTGCACCTCCTTCTTCAAATGCATCAGCTCCAGTGTGTAGCTTGAACAACTTTAACTTTATCGATTAAAGTCGATTATACTCGTATATCATCACGTAGGTACCTAGAGTTTTCATCTCCATCTCTATTATTTGTAAATTATACGAAATGAGTCTTTGACAATATCGTACTCGTACTTGTATACGATCTTCTACTCAACACGTCAGCTACAACGTTCACTTTTCCAGGATGACATGGTCAGAACATGTGCTGGAATGAGTCTCCTCTTGAGTTCTTCGAAGCTCTTCCCATATTCCTTGCTCTATTCGAATTTTGTATCTCTACGAGTCAGCTGCGTTAATGGAATAGCAATTCGAGAATATCCTTCAACGAATCTTCGATAATAATCAACTAAGCCTAGAAAGCTACGTATTTCAATTATCGACTTAGGTGGTTCTCAACTATGACTCACATCCCAATCTTGGATAACACGTCACAATGACACCTATCAGTTTACTACCGCACGAATATGACGTCCCCTACAAAGAGTCTGGCTTTGGTGTATTCCACAAAGAAAGTCACCAGATAAAGGCTCAGGTATCAACTTCTACAGTTGGATTTTTAACTCCTGAAGTTCAATAGGAGCCATTCGATATGAGATTTTAGAAATGGGTTTTGTACCGGATTCAAAGTCGATACAAAATTTAATATCACACTCTGGGAGTAAGCCAAGAAATTCTTCAGAAAATACGTCAGGAAAAATCAATAACAACAGGAATATTATTCAAATCTGACGTGTCTTTATTCAAATCCATAACATGGACTAAAAAAACTTGACATCCGTTTTTCAATAAACGAATGACTTCATGACTTGATATAAAAATGTTTGACTTCAATGATTTGATTGCTTGAGTTCGAATATCAGGTTGCTTAGGAATATGAAAACTAACAACCTTACAAAAGCAATTTATTTTGGCATGATGAGTAGTTAACCTTAAAATCACATCAAAAGCAAATATCTCTATAGAAATAAGGTTAACAGGTAATGTGATAGTGCCAACTTGAATAAAGCAGGATTTCTAAACAACGGATGTAATAAAAATTTCTCCTAACGGAGTCTCCATGGATAGGTCAAAGTCTAATTTCTCCGTAGTCAAGTTCAAACGTTGTACGCAAGCAAGAGAGATAAAAGAATGGGTAGAACCGGTACCTAGTAAGGTATAAACTTCGCAAGAATTATAATTAACTAACCCGTGCTAACTTCGTTCGGGTTCCTCGCATTTTGACCGGTCACAACAAACGCTCTTCCAGGAACCGTTGACTTTGACTTTTCTGGGATAGCCTTTTGAATCACCATCCCCGCTGGAATTGGTTTCGCTACCGTACACTCTCGAGCGATATGTCCTTCTTTTCCATAATTATAGCATACCTTGAACTGTTGTGGGCAGTTTGGGCTAATATGTCCCTCTTTCCCGCATTTGTAACATACGACCGGTGGTCTTTCTCCTCCCTTGGAACCAGTTGCTGCTGGCACTGTCATTTTCAGATGGTCGTTGTTAAATCTCCTCTTTTTAAAATCTCCTCCCGACTCGCTTCTTCTATTTTCATGGCCACGATTACCACCAGAGTGGTTACCGCCTTTGTCCATATTCTTCTTTCTCCGCTGGTTATCGTTATTCTGATGACTGCTGTCACCAGTATGATCCTGGTTATGGTCCCTCGGTTGAACGTACTCGTTATCTCGCTCTAACAACTGAGCCCTGTTGACAACATCTGAATAGATAGAAAATTTATGAGAAATGAGATACTGACGTATGCCGGGTTTCAAACCTCTCAAAAACATTCGAGTCATACGTTCCTCATTCTCCACCAAATGAGGTGCAAACCTGGATAACTCCGCAAACTTCGCCTCGTACTGGGACACCGTCATGTTATTCTGCTCTAGTCTAATAAACTCCACTTCCTTCATATGGCGAATACTTTCAGGAAAGTATTTTTCGTTAAAAGTTTTTGAAACGTCTCCCATGACATGCTGAGTGCAGTTGGATGGGTACGCTTCACAGATTCCCACCAGTAGTCTGCCTCGCCACGGAACATAAAGGTGGCGAATGGAACCTTCTGTTCCTCCGTGCATCCCAAGACATCGAATATCTTGGTAATTTGCTTGACCCACGTTTCCGCCATGATCGGATCCGGCTTTCCCCAGAATTCTGGTGGTCCCAACTCTTTGAACTGCTTGGCTGTGACAAGCCGCGCGTTGCTATCATTTCCACCCGTATTCTGTACACGAGTCTCCCTCGTCTGGTTTTGCATGAACTGCAAAAAGCTCCTAAACATCCCGTCGTTTATCGTTTGCTCAGTGGCGTTGTTCACAGGAGGAACATTGCCAGTCTGCTGCACGTTCTCCTTATTGGTGAGTACAGGCGTCTCTACGGTCTCATTAACTCCACTGTTAATATTCTCAGTCGACATTCTCAAATACTGTCATAAAACAAGGGTTAATTAAACAAATTAACAAATCACATAATACCCCTATATTATGACCGACCAACAAATAAGCTTAGGTAGGACACACTAGCGAAGGATTTACTCGTCTCTCCCCTCCTAGTTTTATTCCCCGATCTCCGCCAGAGATCATATCCCTAAGCTCTGATACCAACTGTGACAACCCCAAAATAGGTCCATTCCACCCAACCCATTCTGAGTTGTCAAATACATGGTACAGAAACAACTACAACTTTTACAACCCATAAGCTGTGAGTTTGAATACAAATATTATCATCTAGACAATATCTACAAGCAAATAAATCCCCATCATAATTATAGATACATAATTTTACAAAAAATGGTGAGGACTACTAAACAACTCTCTCTATAACCTTCATTCCATACCCCGACTAGTACTCGCTACATTCTCGCCTCCTGAGAAGAAAAATGGAACAACAAGGAAAAGGGTGAGCTCAACTAGCCCAGTAAAGAATGTTATGACTAAGATAATGTACAACAAATTATCCTTAGTCTTCAACAGGGAAAAATCTGATAGAATACAATAGACAACAAGTTTTAGATCAACAACTGCAGCGGAAACAACAATTCATTAGAAGAGTTAAGTAGAGAATAAAATCCACTAACATCTATGAATTTAAAAGTCCATCATCAATATTTTATCCCTGTAACATCAATCAATATATATCTCAAATCAAATCAAATTTCATCTTTGCACTACAGGCCAAAGATATTCATCAGTCGGTCATGTTCATCTAAACACATGTTCATCTTTGCACTACGGGCCAAAGATATTCATCAATTGTTCATGTTCATCTCAACACCTGTACATCTTTGCACTACGGGCCAAAGATATTCATAATAAAATCAACCATCTTTGCACTACAGGCCAAAGATATTCAGTAACACCATCATTTAGGACTGAGGATGATGAAAAATATTTTAAAGAAAACGAATCCAGTGAAACAAAATAACAAGTATTAAGGATTCGTACTTTAAACAATCCGATTTCAAAAATACTTCATAAATAATCATACTGAAGTAAAATTCAAGAATGATCAAAACATAGATCCAATCAAAACTAGTATCCAGAATAGATATTTTGGACAAAAAGAAGAAATTTCATTTTTCGGTGAATAGTGCCGTATTTGTGAATAGTGCCGTATACGTAAATAGTGTCGTATACGTGAATAGTAACTCCGACTCCAAAAGATAGAAATTTCACAAAAAACATCATCACGCTCCGTGAATAGTACTCGTGAATAGTAACTCGTGAATAGTAACTCATGAATAGTAACTCGTGAATAGTAACTCATGAATAGTAACTCCGAAATGAAAAAGTTCCAAATTTGATAAAAAGTTCCAACCAATATTTCAGCATCATGATATTGAAGAAATAATATCATTTGAGAAGAAAATAACATCCCTTACCTCGAAAGACAGTACTTCTGGTTGAAACACCGGATATAGGCTATGACTTGAACTTTCACCGTATAGCAATACTCAAAGTATACTCAAAATACTCACAAGAATACGCTCGATAATATAGAGAGAGAAAACTTCAGTTTCTGGTGTGATTTTCAATTCTAACCTAAGCACCTATTTATAGGAAATTGCTTAGAACACCAAAGCAGAAAATTTAATATAATATTAATATAAATATATAATCTTCTACGCCAACCTCCTAAATCTGAATTCAGCAACATGACACATTTATAACATGTGGAACCTTCACCAAAAACGTTTTTATTATTTAAAATAATTAAAACTTCCAAAAATCAATTATTTCGGAGCTTCGGAACTTCAATAATTCATAATAAATAGCCCTTTTGTCAGAAAATTCGAATCTCGCGAGTTTTTATAGGAAATTCAATTCTGCACAACTTTGCAGAAGGAAGTTTTTCCAAATTCCAAACAGAAATTGATCGAAATCCACAAACGAGCGATTTTACAGGCTATAATCAAATTTCAGTCAATAATTGTGTCCACCAACACACAAAATATGTGTTAAACATTTAATGCCACAAAAATACTCTTCCTCCTCATATACTCATATATCCCACATTCATTATAAAAATATCACCATTAATATATTATTAAAATAATATATTTAAATGAATTATTTTATCAGAAAAAGATAAAATATTAATTTTCAACAATTGTCACATTAAAAATTTTCTCCATCTATATCCACATAATTAATATTTTCCTCATCATATAAATCAATAATTAATTATTCACAAATAATATTACAGAATCACAGTACTGGCAACCAGGCCGTTCCCAGGAAAGAGGGGGCTTTCCAATAAGAATTTCTCCTTACTGGCGCGCAATTAGGTGACCAAACCTCTCCTTAGACAGAACTTTCTAGACATTGCCAATAATGTTATCTAATAATATTATTCAGATAATATGAATTATTGCTTCGATAATGGAAAATACTGTATAATGACAATTATTGAAATAACAATAATATAAAATATCAATGCAGCAATTATTGAATCAATAACATAAAATACTGAACAATAATTACTGTAACAATTATTGATTAATGCCTTCTTACGTAAGAGTCAATAATTGGTGCAATACCGTGTGCTACTGTGCAACAACGCGTATTACTTTACTTTACCCACCGGGTATTCCAACAGTATTAACGGTAACAACTACGCCGTTATTTTAAACAACTTATATTTGTCGTTTTCTTCATCCAATCGCTTTCCGTTATGGGCCCACAAAAGACTGCGCCGTCGTACGAATATTCCCCGACAGCAAGAATATTCCACGACCAAACGAATATTCCCCGACAACAATGAATATTTTATAACCACCTGCTTATTCGAAATATTTGCGCATTTTACCCATAACTTTCCACATTAATCAAATCAACCCTTACTATTTTAAAAATAAATAAAGGAAATACCTTTTTATTTAAAAATTTTCGGGGTCTTACAACCTCCCCTCCTTATGAAATTTCGTCCTCGAAATTGACGTACGTAACTGGTGTTTCGAAAAGGTAAAGATACCTCGCTTTCATTTCCATTTCCAACTCCAAGGTCATTTCCTCTATAGCATGATTCCTCCACAAAACTTTAACTTGTGGTATGACCTTCGTACGTAGGACATGCTCCTTCCCATTCAACATCTTGACAGGTACCTCCTCGTACGTTAAGTCTTCAGCTATTTCGTCCGGTTCTAACTCAATGACGTTGTTCGGGTCGTCCACATATTTACGTAACATCGATACGTGCAAAACGTTATGAACATGCGTCATACTTAGCGGTAAAACGAGTCTATAGGCCACAGTTCCTATTCGATCGAGAATTTTAAATGGATTAATAAATCGAAGGTTTGAGCTTTGCTCACATCGCCAATTCTCGCTTTTGGAATAACAACTTCTTGCACCTCCTTCTTCAAATGCATCAGCTCCAGTGTGTAGCTTGAACAACTTTAACTTTATCGATTAAAGTCGATTATACTCGTATATCATCACGTAGGTACCTAGAGTTTTCATCTCCATCTCTATTATTTGTAAATTATACGAAATGAGTCTTTGACAATATCGTACTCGTACTTGTATACGATCTTCTACTCAACACGTCAGCTACAACGTTCACTTTTCCAGGATGACATGGTCAGAACATGTGCTGGAATGAGTCTCCTCTTGAGTTCTTCGAAGCTCTTCCCATATTCCTTGCTCTATTCGAATTTTGTATCTCTACGAGTCAGCTGCGTTAATGGAATAGCAATTCGAGAATATCCTTCAACGAATCTTCGATAATAATCAACTAAGCCTAGAAAGCTACGTATTTCAATTATCGACTTAGGTGGTTCTCAACTATGACTCACATCCCAATCTTGGATAACACGTCACAATGACACCTATCAGTTTACTACCGCACGAATATGACGTCCCCTACAAAGAGTCTGGCTTTGGTGTATTCCACAAAGAAAGTCACCAGATAAAGGCTCAGGTATCAACTTCTACAGTTGGATTTTTAACTCCTGAAGTTCAATAGGAGCCATTCGATATGAGATTTTAGAAATGGGTTTTGTACCGGATTCAAAGTCGATACAAAATTTAATATCACGCTCTGGGAGTAAGCCAAGAAATTCTTCAGAAAATACGTCAGGAAAAATCAATAACAACAGGAATATTATTCAAATCTGACGTGTCTTTATTCAAATCCATAACATGGACTAAAAAAACTTGACATCCGTTTTTCAATAAACGAATGACTTCATGACTTGATATAAAAATGTTTGACTTCAATGGTTTGATTGCTTGAGTTCGAATATCAGGTTGCTTAGGAATATGAAAACTAACAACCTTACAAAAGCAATTTATTTTGGCATGATGAGTAGTTAACCTTAAAATCACATCAAAAGCAAATATCTCTATAGAAATAAGGTTAACAGGTAATGTGATAGTGCCAACTTGAATAAAGCAGGATTTCTAAACAACGGATGTAATAAAAATTCTCCTAACGGAGTCTCCATGGATAGGTCAAAGTCTAATTTCTCCGTAGTCAAGTTCAAACGTTGTACGCAAGCAAGAGAGATAAAAGAATGGGTAGAACCGGTACCTAGTAAGGTATAAACTTCGCAAGAATTATAATTAACTAACCCGTGCTAACTTCGTTTGGGTTCCTCGCATTTTGACCGGTCACAACAAACGCTCTTCCAGGAACCGTTGACTTTGACTTTTCTGGGATAGCCTTTTGAATCACCATCCCCGCTGGAATTGGTTTCGCTACCGTACACTCTCGAGCGATATGTCCTTCTTTTCCATAATTATAGCATACCTTGAACTGTTGTGGGCAGTTTGGGCTAATATGTCCCTCTTTCCCGCATTTGTAACATACGACCGGTGGTCTTTCTCCTCCCTTGGAACCAGTTGCTGCTGGCACTGTCATTTTCAGATGGTCGTTGTTAAATCTCCTCTTTTTAAAATCTCCTCCCGACTCGCTTCTTCTATTTTCATGGCCACGATTACCACCAGAGTGGTTACCGCCTTTGTCCATATTCTTCTTTCTCCGCTGGTTATCGTTATTCTGATGACTGCTGTCACCAGTATGATCCTGGTTATGGTCCCTCGGTTGAACGTACTCGTTATCTCGCTCTAACAACTGAGCCCTGTTGACAACATCTGAATAGATAGAAAATTTATGAGAAATGAGATACTGACGTATGCCGGGTTTCAAACCTCTCAAAAACATTCGCGTCATACGTTCCTCATTCTCCACCAAATGAGGTGCAAACCTGGATAACTCCGCAAACTTCGCCTCGTACTGGGACACCGTCATGTTATTCTGCTCTAGTCTAATAAACTCCACTTCCTTCATATGGCGAATACTTTCAGGAAAGTATTTTTCGTTAAAAAGTTTTTGAAACGTCTCCCATGACATGCTGAGTGCAGTTGGATGGGTACGCTTCACAGATTCCCACCAGTAGTCTGCCTCGCCACGGAACATAAAGGTGGCGAATGGAACCTTCTGTTCCTCCGTGCATCCCAAGACATCGAATATCTTGGTAATTTGCTTGACCCACGTTTCCGCCATGATCGGATCCGGCTTTCCCCAGAATTCTGGTGGTCCCAACTCTTTGAACTGCTTGGCTGTGACAAGCCGCGCGTTGCTATCATTTCCACCCGTATTCTGTACACGAGTCTCCCTCGTCTGGTTTTGCATGAACTGCAAAAAGCTCCTAAACATCCCGTCGTTTATCGTTTGCTCAGTGGCGTTGTTCACAGGAGGAACATTGCCAGTCTGCTGCACGTTCTCCTTATTGGTGAGTACAGGCGTCTCTACGGTCTCATTAACTCCACTGTTAATATTCTCAGTCGACATTCTCAAATACTGTCATAAAACAAGGGTTAATTAAACAAATTAACAAATCACATAATACCCCTATATTATGACCGACCAACAAATAAGCTTAGGTAGGACACACTAGCGAAGGATTTACTCGTCTCTCCCCTCCTAGTTTTATTCCCCGATCTCCGCCAGAGATCATATCCCTAAGCTCTGATACCAACTGTGACAACCCCAAAATAGGTCCATTCCACCCAACCCATTCTGAGTTGTCAAATACATGGTACAGAAACAACTACAACTTTTACAACCCATAAGCTGTGAGTTTGAATACAAATATTATCATCTAGACAATATCTACAAGCAAATAAATCCCCATCATAATTATAGATACATAATTTTACAAAAAATGGTGAGGACTACTAAACAACTCTCTCTATAACCTTCATTCCATACCCCGACTAGTACTCGCTACATTCTCGCCTCCTGAGAAGAAAAATGGAACAACAAGGAAAAGGGTGAGCTCAACTAGCCCAGTAAAGAATGTTATGACTAAGATAATGTACAACAAATTATCCTTAGTCTTCAACAGGGAAAAATCTGATAGAATACAATAGACAACAAGTTTTAGATCAACAACTGCAGCGGAAACAACAATTCATTAGAAGAGTTAAGTAGAGAATAAAATCCACTAACATCTATGAATTTAAAAGTCCATCATCAATATTTTATCCCTGTAACATCAATCAATATATATCTCAAATCAAATCAAATTTTCATCTTTGCACTACAGGCCAAAGATATTCATCAGTCGGTCATGTTCATCTAAACACATGTTCATCTTTGCACTACGGGCCAAAGATATTCATCAATTGTTCATGTTCATCTCAACACCTGTACATCTTTGCACTACGGGCCAAAGATATTCATAATAAAATCAACCATCTTTGCACTACAGGCCAAAGATATTCAGTAACACCATCATTTAGGACTGAGGATGATGAAAAATATTTTAAAGAAAACGAATCCAGTGAAACAAAATAACAAGTATTAAGGATTCGTACTTTAAACAATCCGATTTCAAAAATACTTCATAAATAATCATACTGAAGTAAAATTCAAGAATGATCAAAACATAGATCCAATCAAAACTAGTATCCAGAATAGATATTTTGGACAAAAAGAAGAAATTTTATTTTTCGGTGAATAGTGCCGTATTTGTGAATAGTGCCGTATACGTAAATAGTGTCGTATACGTGAATAGTAACTCCGACTCCAAAAGATAGAAATTTCACAAAAAACATCATCACGCTCCGTGAATAGTACTCGTGAATAGTAACTCGTGAATAGTAACTCATGAATAGTAACTCGTGAATAGTAACTCATGAATAGTAACTCCGAAATGAAAAAGTTCCAAATTTGATAAAAAGTTCCAACCAATATTTCAGCATCATGATATTGAAGAAATAATATCATTTGAGAAGAAAATAACATCCCTTACCTCGAAAGACAGTACTTCTGGTTGAAACACCGGATATAGGCTATGACTTGAACTTTCACCGTATAGCAATACTCAAAGTATACTCAAAATACTCACAAGAATACGCTCGATAATATAGAGAGAGAAAACTTCAGTTTCTGGTGTGATTTTCAATTCTAACCTAAGCACCTATTTATAGGAAATTGCTTAGAACACCAAAGCAGAAAATTTAATATAATATTAATATAAATATATAATCTTCTACGCCAACCTCCTAAATCTGAATTCAGCAACATGACACATTTATAACATGTGGAACCTTCACCAAAAACGTTTTTATTATTTAAAATAATTAAAACTTCCAAAAATCAATTATTTCGGAGCTTCGGAACTTCAATAATTCATAATAAATAGCCCTTTTGTCAGAAAATTCGAATCTCGCGAGTTTTTATAGGAAATTCAATTCTGCACAACTTTGCAGAAGGAAGTTTTTCCAAATTCCAAACAGAAATTGATCGAAATCCACAAACGAGCGATTTTACAGGCTATAATCAAATTTCAGTCAATAATTGTGTCCACCAACACACAAAATATGTGTTAAACATTTAATGCCACAAAAATACTCTTCCTCCTCATATACTCATATATCCCACATTCATTATAAAAATATCACCATTAATATATTATTAAAATAATATATTTAAATGAATTATTTTATCAGAAAAAGATAAAATATTAATTTTCAACAATTGTCACATTAAAAATTTTCTCCATCTATATCCACATAATTTAATATTTTCCTCATCATATAAATCAATAATTAATTATTCACAAATAATATTACAGAATCACAGTACTGGCAACCAGGCCGTTCCCAGGAAAGAGGGGGCTTTCCAATAAGAATTTCTCCTTACTGGCGCGCAATTAGGTGACCAAACCTCTCCTTAGACAGAACTTTCTAGACATTGCCAATAATGTTATCTAATAATATTATTCAGATAATATGAATTATTGCTTCGATAATGGAAAATACTGTATAATGACAATTATTGAAATAACAATAATATAAAATATCAATGCAGCAATTATTGAATCAATAACATAAAATACTGAACAATAATTACTGTAACAATTATTGATTAATGCCTTCTTACGTAAGAGTCAATAATTGGTGCAATACCGTGTGCTACTGTGCAACAACGCGTATTACTTTACTTTACCCACCGGGTATTCCAACAGTATTAACGGTAACAACTACGCCGTTATTTTAAACAACTTATATTTGTCGTTTTCTTCATCCAATCGCTTTCCGTTATGGGCCCACAAAAGACTGCGCCGTCGTACGAATATTCCCCGACAGCAAGAATATTCCACGACCAAACGAATATTCCCCGACAACAATGAATATTTTATAACCACCTGCTTATTCGAAATATTTGCGCATTTTACCCATAACTTTCCACATTAATCAAATCAACCCTTACTATTTTAAAATAATAAATAAAGGAAATTCCTTTTTATTTAAAAATTTTCGGGGTCTTACATTAGTGTAAATGTTTAGTTACCTTGGTATAAATGTTTTGTTACCTTGGCATAAATGTTTGGTTATCAACATTACATTACACATCACTCTCTTATAACACTGAATTGAGTTACCAATTCTTCACTTTCCACTTTGTAATATTTAGGATCATTTTTCTTGTGGTTGATGTCACAAAACTGACGAGCATGAAAACTTATACGCATGAAGAACGGTTTCTTTTTCTATTTTTCTTTTTCGTGCTTTCTCCAGAAGAGATGAATGAGTGAATGAAATCGACAATATGGTGCAGTTGGTTGCCAAATTTTCATACAAAGGTAACCATTTTAGTTTTTGTGGGTAACCAAATATTCATAAAAAAAATTTGTTCGGCTACTCCGAATTCGTTTTGGATCTGTTCTTGCTGGTTTGGTAACTACAATTTTTTCTTCTTTGATTTGTTTGGGAAACTCCGACTTCTTCTCCTTCTTCTTCTATTTGTTCTGTGTTTTGTTGTTCGTGTTTTGTCTGGCTATTTAGCATATGGTGATCGCGAATTATAACTAATTATGTTACATTGGTTGTAGAATGTGAAAAATTCTTTCATATATCAGTTCGCTAATCATGTATTGGAGAGAAATCTGAAGTTATTTTAGAGAATGGAAGATGCAGATTCAGATCTGCTACACATACACCATGAACGACCTAGATGGAATTTCTTAGTTACAAAGGAGAGAAAAAATATGGAAAGGGAGTTGAAGTTTTGAATTTGAATTTGAATTTGTTGTTAGATCTAAATATTTGAATTTGAATTATTAATTATGGCAGTTATTTGTCCTTTATTTTAGGTTTCCTTATTAATGTGAATTGTACTAATTTTGTAATATGTATCCTAATTACACTTTTTTTGTAATTATTTGGTTGATGCACTTTTCTTGTAATTACTCTCTATTTGTTGTATACTTATGTAAAGGACCCTTTATTTTATAGATAAAATTGATATGACAACCGGTACATTTTGAATAATAAATCTAAAATCAAATAAAATAATTATTAAGTTTAAGACATAGATAAATTGTGTTTAAAAAATATTTTTGTTAAACATATAAGAATAATTTATTTTTAACACCCACTTACAAATTCCTGTATTTTCTTTTTCATATTCCACTAATTTAAATTCCTCTTTATTTTAAATCAAATGTTATAATCTAGTGATAAATTACTCTCATTTTGACATCACAAGTTGGAATTTATTTTTTTAGCAATAGTCAAAATTCAACAAGTAATTGAATTTCTCAAGTTTCTCCTACGATAAAATGTATCATTAAAATTAAATTGAATAATACCTATGTACAACCTCAAATTGTTACTATTATAGGATTATTTTATACACTCATTGAGTGTGGTTTAAAATGTATAATTTTTGGGTATGTATAGAGATATATACAATTTTGAAAAATTTGACATTTTTTTATTTTCTTTGTTTGTTCAAGTGGTTAGCATGAAATTTATTTTTGAATAAAGTTAATCAATTAACCAATAAAGAATTGACACGCAGACGAAAATTTATGTGTGTGAACAAATCCTCTATCCCATTCCCCCTGTCCCCCTTGTGTCATTCACTTAAATGTTTGACATTTAATTTCTTACCTAACACCAATTAATTTTAAAATTAAATAAAAAATCAGATATAAAAATTTAAGTGAAAACATAAATAAAATAAAAAAAATAGATAGAAAAGATCTACTCTATATCCAATTGACCAACTAAAAAAAACTTTAACCGGATCTCCAAAACCCATAAATCATAATCAGCCATCACCGTTGTCTTTCTCTCTCTAAAAAGTCAGTCCTCTACCTCTAGTATATATTAGCTCGCCTGGGGCTGGCGGAGTTTCCAACAAGAATCCACCTCTCTCCCTCTCTAATAAAATACAAATGATTTTAAATTTCACGCTCACTCAATAAATTATCTGGGCCGTTGATGTGATAAAAATATGTACTGCAAGTGCACAGTGTCGAATTGAAGAACTGGCAAGTACAGGTCGAACCCACAGAGACTAGATTAATTTTAATATTTTCTTAATATTTATTTTAGGCGAATTAGAAATAAAGATTGAGAATTAATTAACTATAATATGAAAACAATTAACGAGAATGCAATCTAGGAATCTGAATCCACTAAATAATAAACATAACATATAATTCAATCTCTTCTATTTTTGTAACTCAAATTATGATTTTGATCTCTCTTCCCTTTAATTTAGTAATTTACAATTAACGTGGGCAAGCATAGACTATGAAAATTTAAGGATTAACTATAACCCATCAAAACTTCTTTGAGCAAGCATGGATTATGAAAAACTCATATCTTAACAATAATCTATCAAAACCTCTTAATTAATTTAAAATCACATAAGAACTATAAAACGAATGTATTTCAATAACAAAACATGAATGCGAAATCAATTAAACATAAAAGCATAAATAATAGAAGAGATAAAAAATATTATTAGGAATAATTATTTAATTTCATCTTCATCCTAGATTAAAGAAATTAACTAGACATGAAAATAAATAAATTAACTAAAATAAAGAAGAAGTAGAAGATTGAAAATAAATAAGAAAACTCCCTTCATTCACGATCCTCCAACAAGCGTTGAAACATAATTTAATTTACTCCTACTCCTAACCTAAAATAATACAATACTTAATTCATTCATTCTCTCTAAAACAAGAGACCTATTTATAAGGAAAATAACTTTGAACCCTAATTTAGATTCATTGAACTTGGACACTTTGATTCCCTTTCCATGTAGGATTCAACTTCCTAGTAGCAATCAACTTCTCAAAAAGATCTTCTAAATAGACTTTTCTTTCTCTTGTTAGATTTGAATTGCACTAAGATTGTTCCACATCTTTCCTTCTCCTTGTAGGATTTTTCTTGGACATTCCTTATAAGAGCAAGAAATATTGCTTGATCACCAAGATTTTGACTTTATTGCAATAAATATTAAATCCTACAAAATAAAATAAAACATATTAATTTAATAAACTAATATAATTAAAATGACAAAATTAGGGATAATTAAATGAATGAATTACGTTTCTATCAAATACCCCCATACCTAGCTTTTGCTCGTCCTCGAGTAAAATAAATAAAAAATAAAAATAAAACAAAAATTACAATACCCCATTTTCGTAGGAAACACGATTGCACTTAGCATGTGCAACAAGTCTTTAAACCCCAAGATTACCCCAAGTGGACGAGTTGTGTCTCGTGAGGGTTTGCAGTGAATATACCCACAAAATTTAAAAATATTTTTGGATTCAACAAATTATGAAATTGAAAGAAAACTTCTAAATATTTATGGGCATTATACATAAGCAAGATTAAATTCAAAATCACACTTTCACCTTATCAAAAATACTCGATCTTCATTTTAGACACCATCCTTCATTAAATCAATTTCATGTAATGCATGCATGTGTATGTGATGTAACTCTTAGTAGGAATTTTTATCATGAAAATCAAGCAAACTCTTTTTTTCTTTTTCTTTCTTTTTTTTCCTTCTTTTTCTCCATTTTTTTTATTCTTGACTTGTGCAATGTCTCATTTTCTTTGGCTTTTCAGAGTTACCCATGTATAGCGAGCGTTGGACCAATAACTCCCAAACCAGATGGCTTTAGGGCGCTAGGTGTAAAGACACCCCTAAGGATTTACTAACTCGAGTAACAAAGGCCACAAAATTAGACTAGTCAAGCTGCTTTTATCCATCATACTTTTCAGCGTGAATATCGATGCTTCCCAAGGCTTGGATACCCAGTTATTTCGTTTAATGGACATTGAAGCAGTTATTTATTTTTTTAATTTTTTTTTCTTCTTCTTTTTTTTTAAATTACTCGAATCATGGTTTATACCCCACAACTAAGAATTAGTGCAAACGTGAAGTGCAAAAATGCTTGTGAAATCAATTTTAAATCCAGATGGTGTTTTGAACTAAGATTTTGTATCTTATCAACAATTCAAGAGTTCTAAATCTTTCAATCTCACTCATGCGCTTTGCTCCACCAACACTTATTAGAATTAATTCAATTCATAAAAAGTCAAACAAAATTTTTTAATTTTTTAATTTTTTTGTGTTTTTTTTTCGTAAAAAGAAAAAAAAAATCTAATACAAACAAACTCCCCCATACCTAAATCATGCATTGTCCTCAATGTATGCAAATGAAGAAAAGAGAACAAAGATATGAAAGAATTGTACCTTGTATGCGGGGCATTTGTTCTTCAAGAAGATGTGGTGAGAAAGAAAACAAATGTACATATCTACAAATTTTATAAATCCTAAAAATTATGTGACTAAAAATGAATGTTACAAATGGATAAGTGAGTGAACTTTTCATTATTTCCAGGAGGTCTAGGAAATTGAGAATAATCAAAATTTTCATCACAGTTATTCTTCAAGGTTACCTCAAGAAAACTTTCATTAACATGTTCAAATGATGGAAGAGTTGGTTCAAATACATGTTCTAGTTTAGTTGACTTATTTGTAGTGGATCTCAACAGCTCATTGACCTTATCTAAATATTCAGATTCATTCCAATTTTGGTCAAGGTGATTTAAGAAAAAATCAATTGGATCTTTTTCAATCAAGAGTCTATTTTCATTTATTTCTTGGACCATTGACAACTCTTGTATCATGTTTACTTTAATGGGTTGGTCCAAAAAATCACTAGGTGGTTTTTTAGGAATAAGTCTTTCAGGGTATGGAGCTTTAGGCTTATAAACTTTTTCAACCGACTCATCAAATGCAACATGATCAATTTTAGGCATAGACTCATAATTTGTAGACTCCTCAAATACGCTTGACTCAAATTGTGTAGAATTGAATATAAAATTTCTACTTTCCTCATCATTTCCACAACCATCAAGATTTTCAAAATTAACCTCAGAGTTACTAGAAAATTCACCCACCTCTTGTTCATTTATTATGGTGGCTAATCGACTCATTTGAATTTCTAGACGAGATATAACTTGATCCATGCTAGATTGATTTTTCATTAGAACTTCCATAGCTTTCTCTAAGGCACTAAGTCTTTCCTCTTCTTCATTTGATAATTCTTGTGGATATTGAGGTTCTGGATCCGAATATGGATATAAAAATGAAAATGGATAAGGATTTTCATAAGTTGAAAAAAATTGATTTACTTGGTGCGGATTAAAATTTTCATAGGGTTCTTGGTTCCAAGCAAAATTATTATTCCAACTATAATAAAAATTCATTTTTCCACAAATCACAAAACAAATAGACAACTAACCACGAAAGTCGCACCAAAAAAAATATATAAAAAAAAACTAAACTACTATATATATATATATATATTTTAAAAAAAATATGGAGATACGAAGTACCGAAGAAAGAGCAGCAACAAAATCTTTATCTTTTCGCTTCTTCGATCCGCTTCAATAATCCTGAAAAAAAAATAAAAAAAATGAGTTAAAACTAATTCGAATAAATAAAAATTAAGGAATAAATAAAAATTAATTTTAGTCCCCGGCAACGGCGCCAAAAACTTGATGTGATAAAAATATGTACTGCAAGTGCACAGTGTCGAATTGAAGAACTTGCAAGTACAGGTCGAACCCACAGAGACTAGATTAATTTTAATGTTTCCTTAATATTTATTTTAGGCGAATTAGAAATAAAAATTGAGAATTAATTAACTAGAATATGAAAACAATTAACGAGAAGGCAATCAAGAAATCTGAATCCACTAAATAATAAACATAACATATAATTCAATCTCTTCTATTTTTATAACTCAAATTATGATTTTGATCTCTCTTCCCTTTAATTTAGTAATTTACAATTAACGTGGGCAATCATAGACTATGAAAATTTAAGGATTAACTATAACCCATCAAAACTTCTTTGAGCAATCATGGATTATGAAAAACTCATATCTTAACAATAATCTATCAAAACCTCTTAATTAATTTAAAATCACATAAGAACTATAAAACGAATGTATTTCAATAACGAAACATGAAGGCGAAATCAATTAAATATAAAAGCATAAATAATAGAAGAGATAAAAAATATTATTAGGAATAATTATTTAATTTCATCTTCATCTTAGATTAAAGAAATTAACTAGACATGAAAATAAATAAATTAACTAAAATAAAGAAGAAGTAGAAGATTGAAAATAAATAAGAAAACTCCCTTCATTCACGATCCTCCAATAAGCGTTGAAACATAATTTAATTTACTCCTACTTCTAACCTAAAGTAATACAATACTTAATTACTTCCTTCTCTTTAAAACAAGAGACCTATTTATAAGGAAAATAACTTTGAACCCTAATTTAGATTCATTGAACTTGAACACTTTGATTCCCTTTCCATGTAGGATTCAACTTCCTAGTAGCAATCAACTTCTCAAAAAGATCTTCTAAATAGACTTTTCTTTCTCTTGTTGGATTTGAATTGCACTAAGATTGTTCCACCTCTTTCCTTCTCCTTGTAGGATTCTTCTTGGACATTCCTTATAAGAGCAAGAAATATTGCTTGATCACCAAGATTTTGACTTTATTGCAATAAATATTAAATCCTACAAAATAAAATAAAACATATTAATTTAATAAACTAATATAATTAAAAGGACAAAATTAGGGATAATTAAATGTATAAATTACGTTTCTATCAGCCGTCCAAAATTTGAGATAAATCCCACCGTTCATACATCTATCTAATAAAATACATCTATCTATCTAATAATCTAATAATAATTTAATAAAATACAAATGACTTTAAATTTCTTGCTCACGCAATAAATTATTTTGGTCTTTCAAAGTTTGAAATCATATTGTCCATACAGTGCCGGAGGCACGGCACCCAGCTAGTATATTTATAAACCTCTTTCTCCCTCGCTCGGATCAGTTGTACACATTTAGAGAGAGAAAATGGCGTTCGAAAAGATCAAGGTCGCCAACCCCATTGTTGAGATGGACGGTAAGTCTAATTGACTTTAACTTTTGTTAGGTCATCCGATCTATTGATTACTGGAGTTGTTAATTATTTAGAGACATGTCTTTTATCGGTCATTGATCATGTACTTGATAAATCAAAGAACAAATTTCAATCAGTAAATAATGGAATTTATTGATAAAGGCATGAACTGGAGTTTTAAGTAGAAGTTTAACTGAATATCCTGTTTTATACTTTTACTGACTTTTTCTTCAAAAGCGGGTTGCTTGGATTTCGTTGTATTCTAGGATAAACTTCTGTCTTTCTGAAGTTTTTGTTAATAAGCATGGAAACATAAAGTGAGATTAGAATGTTTAGGAATTTTAGTAGTCGGTATCTTTCAATTGAATAAATTCTGTTTATTGTTTCGTTGAGATATGAATACAAATTCTTTCATAATTAACGATAGTATCGAGATAGATGCTTGGTTGCAAAGTGGTGGTTTAGTTGACTCGTCACTGGGTTAGAATCCTGATGCAATTTACTAGTAGTTGACCACAAAAAGTTTAACTTGTCCGACTTTTGGAGAATTTGTGCAATTTTGACAACTATTTTGTATGTTGTCAAATTGTCATATATTACTATGCTTGATGAACCAAAGAAAGATGGAGTTGTTTGAACTATTCCCATTAGTTTACACGTGCGGATACAGTGGAAGTGCTAATAATTAATTATGAAGTATCCTATACTTCACAATTTTACTTAAAGGCAATCCCAAAAGTTGACAAATTCCATTACAGAACTCTATAGTGGCCTCTACATTTACATTGCCAACCACCAGGGGGTAAGAATGTTTTGTACAGTAGCTGTGTTAATCGATTTCGCAACCGATAAACACGCGCAAGTATACGCGGTCAACAAGTAATATAATGATAAGAGAGTTGTCGAACCCACGAGGAATTATCACTAATATCTATCAAGTACTGACTTTATATCGCCTCAGTCTTATTTAAACAGTTAATTAAAACGATAAATTATGATTACAATTAATCAAAATAGCAGAATAACATAACATAGATAGAAAGATAAAGAGCTAAGAACACAATATCCACACACAAACATTTTGTCAAACACTTGGCGTGCATCACTTTGTTCAAATATCTTAACTCTCTTTATAATAATGGCGGCCACTATGAATTGGAAATACATAAATTATGCATATACATAATCACATAAAGAACCAATTCGCATGACACCAATAAAAAAGAAAGCAAATTAGAAGTTTAATTCATAATAAATAAATCAAACTATTCCAAATATTAGGTAATCATCCAATGGATCATACAAGTATCAAAGAAAAGCTAGAAGTTTAATTCAATTCCTTGCCTCCATAGGTGTTACAAATGTTTGCACTAGATCCCCAAGAATGAGTTCTAGCCACTAGAGGAAAAAGGAAGAAAGAAATGATGGCTTCCCTTAGTTGTTGGTTAAAACTCCTACATTGATGTTGTTGAAGCTCCCACCATTGATGCTCCTTGAAGCTCTTGAAGAACCATGGCCAAGAGCCATGGCCTCCCTCTTCTCCAAGCCGCCACCTCTCTCTATTTCTCCTCTAGGTTGCAAGTAGAAGTGAAGGATTGTGTTTTTGGGTCATTAGGTTGAGCATTTAATAGCTAAAATCTGTCCAAAATTCGTGTCTGGCGCTGCGGCGCCATGATTTGGCTTGAACGGGGCGCTGCGGCGCGGAAGAAGGGGCTGGGCTACTGCTAAGTGGCGCTGCGGCGCGACAAATACACTAGCAAGTCGCGCTGCGGCGCCGGGCCATTTTCTGCTCGGACATCTGTTGGGAAAATGGCCATAACTTCTTCATACAAACTCCGATTGAGGCGATTCAAGATGATCCGGAAAGAGGAGAAGTAGATCTACAACTTTCATTCTTTGAGTTCTTCGAAATAATGGCTAGATCAATGCTCAAATTGGCCTTGAAGTGACTGTTATGCAAATAGCAGTTGGTAGTTTCCAGATTTGACACCCGTTGGAAAAATGGCCATAACTCTCGTATCCGAACTCCGATTGAGGCGATTCAAGATGATCCGGAAAGAGGAGACGTTGATCTACAACTTCCATTCTTGAAGGTTGGACAGATAATGAACGGATCATGGCTAAAATTGGGCTTTACGGGACTGCTATGTCAATGGCAAACCGAAAATGCGAATTTGGCGATTCCAACCATCGACCCAAATGACATTCCATCCAATTCCTACAAAACAAAGTAAAAACACATAAAACTAATACAAATATACATAAAAGCAATATAAAACTATATTACACAACAATACAATGAAAACACATAAAAACCAAACAAACTAGCTTAGGATTTACAAATCATCAAACTCAAAAGTACCTAATTTGTGTATATAAAACACACTCATCAAATACCCCCAAACTTGAATCTTTGCTTGTCCTCAAGCAAAACACTAAGAACAAAAACTATAAAAATAAATTCTAACAATAAACTACTTGAGCAATTAATCAATAAGTTTGAACAATGGCCTTAAAGATATCAAAACATGATAACTCTAGAAAACTTTCAAAATGTCACAACGTCTAGGATTTCAACTTGTTTGTTAGTCATACCTTGCTTTAGATCATTTCTCTGTGTGTGTGTGTATCCATTTACACTAAACCAATTATAGCTCGGATTAGCTTATGCAACCATATTACCTTATGAAAGAAATAAACTTCAAAAACTACATGCTTAACACATCACTCATCGCAATTGCAGACAAATCAAACATTCCAAAAATTTGATATCAAAGGACTCTTAGGTGAGTGCATTTTATGCTCCATCTTACCCTAAGTCCGCTTTTATGGGCGAGTGCGTTTTACGCTCCATCTCACCCTAAGTCTGCTTTTATGGACGAGTGCGTTTTACGCTCCATCTCAACCCACCGCAAGATTCTCGATATATTTTTATTTCTTTTTTTCATAGGTGAGTGCGTTTTACGCTCTATCTCCCTTAAGTATGTGTTTATGAGTGAGTGCGTTTTACGCTCCATCTCAACCCACCACATGACCAATTAATCAAACCTAAGTATATTGCTTCGAGTGATGTTTAAACGAGTTCTAGAGTTTATTGATATCTCTCATAAGTATTCGGTCATATAAGCCTTCTCTAAGTATACAACTAGTTCATTACAAATGGATGAGTGCTCAAAAGTAGGAGTCATAAGCAAAGCAATAACCAATAGTAAGTCAATCACCCAAACTAAGCAACATTTATCCATTTTTCATGAGTTATAACCTTAACAATCATTTGCCTGATCATATATTATAGCTCAATTCAAATTAAATCAATGCTCAAGAGATAACCTATACTAGAAATGCAATTAAACCCACAAAATAAAATAAAATAAAACATATCAAAACAAAATGTAGAAGACCCCCAAACTTGAAACTGACAATGTCCTTACTAAACGCAATAAAAGAATTCAATGCAAAGAACTTCCGTGATCATTTATCAGTTGTCGCCTTCCGCAACCGACGTCTACTATTTGTTAAGATATAACATAAAATGGAAAATTTTCAAAATTTAACTAATATGCACTACTAAACATAAAAACATCCAAATAACTGACATAATAATATAATACCAACTCAAGTACCAAGAATATCATAAGTACCCCCAAACTTAAGAAGAACATTGTCCTCAATGTAAAGATAGATAAAATTAAAACTAGAGGACTTCCCTGAGAATATATGTTAATCGTCATCGACATCTTCCTCCAAGTCCTCCAAGTCGGGAGTGCCAAACTTGTTGCGCGATACTCGGTACCTGAAAGAAACACAAAACTTTACACTTTGGGTTGCCTCCCAACAAGCGCTTGGTTTATAGTCTTCGGCCCGACTTTATTTAAATAGAAAAAATAAGTTTAATAAAAATGTGTCATGCAAAATCGGACTGTAAGGATCCAACAGTTACGCTGAGTCTTGCACAAGAGAAATGCATTTATATACAATCTTGTCAATCCAATCTCACAAACGATAACAATAAATAGAACTGTAAGGCCCCAGCTTACGCTAAGTCTTGCACAAGAGCTGCATTTACATACAGTCTTGTCAGCCTATTTATCGCAATCGGAAAACACGTGAAAATAAAGATCAAACAAATAACAGATAAATAAACGTTCAAATTAAGACTACATTGATTGAAATCAATATTGGACAATATTAGAATAGTAATTCCCCAGCAACGGCGCCAAAAACTTGTTAATCGATTTCGCAACCGATAAACACGCGCAAGTATACGCGGTCAACAAGTAATATAATGATAAGAGAGTTGTCGAACCCACGAGGAATTATCACTAATATCTATCAAGTACTGACTTTATATCGCCTCAGTCTTATTTAAACAGTTAATTAAAACGATAAATTATGATTACAATTAATCAAAATAGCAGAATAACATAACATAGATAGAAAGATAAAGAGCTAAGAACACAATATCCACACACAAACATTTTGTCAAACACTTGGCGTGCATCACTTTGTTCAAATATCTTAACTCTCTTTATAATAATGGCGGCCACTATGAATTGGAAATACATAAATTATGCATATACATAATCACATAAAGAACCAATTCGCATGACACCAATAAAAAAGAAAGCAAATTAGAAGTTTAATTCATAATAAATAAATCAAACTATTCCAAATATTAGGTAATCATCCAATGGATCATACAAGTATCAAAGAAAAGCTAGAAGTTTAATTCAATTCCTTGCCTCCATAGGTGTTACAAATGTTTGCACTAGATCCCCAAGAATGAGTTCTAGCCACTAGAGGAAAAAGGAAGAAAGAAATGATGGCTTCCCTTAGTTGTTGGTTAAAACTTCTACATTGATGTTGTTGAAGCTCCCACCATTGATGCTCCTTGAAGCTCTTGAAGAACCATGGCCAAGAGCCATGGCCTCCCTCTTCTCCAAGCCGCCACCTCTCTCTATTTCTCCTCTAGGTTGCAAGTAGAAGTGAAGGATTGTGTTTTTGGGTCATTAGGTTGAGCATTTAATAGCTAAAATCTGTCCAAAATTCGTGTCTGGCGCTGCGGCGCCATGATTTGGCTTGAACGGGGCGCTGCGGCGCGGAAGAAGGGGCTGGGCTACTGCTAAGTGGCGCTGCGGCGCGACAAATACACTAGCAAGTCGCACTGCGGCGCCGGGCCATTTTCTGCTCGGACATCTGTTGGGAAAATGGCCATAACTTCTTCATACAAACTCCGATTGAGGCGATTCAAGATGATCCGGAAAGAGGAGAAGTAGATCTACAACTTTCATTCTTTGAGTTCTTCGAAATAATGGCTAGATCAATGCTCAAATTGGCCTTGAAGTGACTGTTATGCAAATAGCAGTTGGTAGTTTCCAGATTTGACACCCGTTGGAAAAATGGCCATAACTCTCGTATCCGAACTCCGATTGAGGCGATTCAAGATGATCCGGAAAGAGGAGACGTTGATCTACAACTTCCATTCTTGAAGGTTGGACAGATAATGAACGGATCATGGCTAAAATTGGGCTTTACGGGACTGCTATGTCAATGGCAAACCGAAAATGCGAATTTGGCGATTCCAACCATCGACCCAAATGACATTCCATCCAATTCCTACAAAACAAAGTAAAAACACATAAAACTAATACAAATATGCATAAAAGCAATATAAAACTATATTACACAACAATACAATGAAAACACATAAAAACCAAACAAACTAGCTTAGGATTTACAAATCATCAAACTCAAAAGTACCTAATTTGTGTATATAAAACACACTCATCAAGCTGCAAGTTTTTCCAAGTATTATGATTTTTTTTACTTCCACATTACTTTCTACTTTGGGCGACTATGGTATTATTTGGAGACAGACTAAATGTAATTATGAATATCTATATCTCATGAGGAAGCATGGCTACAACTTGATAAACTTTCAGAATGTTTCCGTGTGAGACTTTGTTTGTACAGATTGAATAATGTTTAGATCCTTCATCTTTCAAATTCATCTTTAAATTGATGACTTAGCATCTTCAACAATATCTTGTTTTAAATGTATATGTTAGTAATTTGCCTGTCCTTTTTTTATTTTATTAATAAATGTTTTATAAAGTTAGACCCAGGTTTAAAGAAAGGAAGGGGGTTGCATTAATTTCATGGCTAATGTAGAACCTATTTTGACCCTCCGTGAACTTGAATCGGTGGACAACCGAATGACTTAACAGTTAACACAACTTATATCCTACCGCAAAAGAATGGAAAGATGTTTATTTTAATGTCTTTTCTCTGTATGTGCTGGGATGCATGAACTAAAATGTTAATATGCCCAAAAATTCTAAGTGAGCTCCTTTCTGTTTTAGATGTACCAAAACAAATGAACTCGTTCAATGCAAGGTTTCCACTCTTCCTATCCAATGGTGGTTATTAAATAATGTGCCAGTCAAACTAGCTTAATTACTTTGTGAGTAACAGAATTAGGGTAACTACATAATCCGTAAAATCAGTAAAATTATTCACAGAAGATTAAAATGCCAATCAGCCTTTTGCATAGCAAGGGGAAGCTGTTTGCTTCATGTTGTGAAGCAATGAAGCTATTGTGTGCACATATCTTTTTTTCCCTTTCTTCTTTTATGTGGACATATTTGCAGATTTGTGTTATCTATGTAAGTACAGTCATTTCCTTTTTGTGTCTTATGTGGTTCCTCCTATTATATGCTGCAGGAGATGAAATGACTCGAGTATTTTGGAAATCTATAAAGGACAAGGTGATTCACTTCTTCTTTTTTCCTTAAAAAAAATTCTTGGATTAATGCTTCTCGCTTCTTATTTCTTGGTCGTGCTTATGACTTGAATTGATTTTCTGCAGCTCATTTTTCCCTTTGTTGATCTGGATATAAAATACTTTGACCTTGGCCTTCCTCATCGTGATGCAACTGATGATAAAGTTACTATTGAAAGTGCAGAGGCTACGCTTAAGTATGTATTTGAATTTCTTAACTCTGTGAGATTCCATTTTTCAAACTATTACTAGAAAATCTTTGTGCTAATCATTCTATTGGTTTAATTAGTAGTATCTGAAATTCTAGTCTAGCTTCTTATATATTCCCTGTTTTACTGTTAATAAATTTGTGTACTTCGATTAGCGTGTTCTTTTGAACTTTTAAGTTTTCTATCCTTGTGTCTGTATGTGTGCGTCTATTGTTGTTTTGAAAGCTGACATGTATGGTGTCATTTTAGGTACAATGTAGCAATCAAATGTGCAACCATTACTCCAGGTATGCATGGTTGGATCTGACTGAAAGAATGTTTATTGTGGATAATATATTGATGAATGAATGAATGCTTAATGGGACTTGCGGTACATTATCATTACTTAACTGTAAATAAAGAATATGGTTTGTTATTTTACAGATGAAGCTCGTGTTGAGGAGTTTAGCCTGAAGCAGATGTGGAAGAGTCCAAATGGGACAATTAGAAACATTTTAAATGGTCAGTTACTTGCCTGTTTTGTTTTATAATCCCAAAAATAATTGCTTCACATAATACAGTTGACTGTGGACGACTCATTATAATTGTCAATCGCTGCAGGCACGGTATTCAGAGAACCAATCATTTGCAAAAACATCCCCAAGCTCATCCCAGGTAATTACCTTTTTATGTTGATAGTATATTTGCTATTTTTATAATCTCCTAATGGAATAAAGTATACTAATTGCTCTTACTTTCAGGATGGACAAAGCCAATATGCATTGGAAGGCATGCTTTTGGTGATCAATACCGAGCAACTGATGCAGTTATCAAAGGACCTGGAAAACTTAAATTTGTTTTTGGTAAAGTTGTTTTCTTTTTATGTTTCCGCTTTCTCGATTCTCACAGCAAGTTTACCTCTGTTAATTCTTTAATGGTTTCAAAATGACTAAATTTGTAGTGCTCTATTACCTTCTTTGCTTCTATATTTTCAAAAGTTTTAAAACATCTTTTAAGAGAGGGTGCTTAACTTGTATACAGTACCAGAAGGAAAAGATGAAAAGACAGAGTTGGAAGTTTACAACTTCACTGGTGCTGGAGGTGTAGCTTTGTCAATGTACAACACTGATGGGGTTTGCTTTGCAAGTTGTTTAGTGGTATATTGAAGTCGAATTGGTGGTTATTGCAGGACACTAACATACATCTCTTTTTGTGTTTATCATGAAATATAGTCCATTCATGCTTTTGCTGATGCTTCAATGAATACAGCTTACCAAAAAAAGTGGCCACTTTATCTTAGCACAAAAAATACTATTCTTAAGAAATATGATGGAAGGTATGTGTTTTTTGGTTGGTTCATTTTAATTGAATTATTTTCCATGTGGGTTCTCTGTGTATTGCAATAATTTTCAGTAAGATTATTGATTTTTGGCTAATTCTTGTTTCACGCCTTGCACTTTCAATTCTTGAGGTATTTCCATTCAACCTGTGGTTTTTGGCTCTTAGTTTCTATCTGATCAAATTTCTTTTCATGAATGAAGATTTAAGGACATATTTCAAGAAGTTTATGAAGCGAGCTGGAAATCAAAGTTTGAAGCTGCTGGGATATGGTTAGTAGCTGAAGTCTGTGATATGTGATATCTGTACACTAATTTTTGGATTTCCTGTTAATGTTATCTGTACTTACTTCTATAATTGAATTTGTAGGTACGAACACCGTCTTATTGACGATATGGTTGCATATGCTCTTAAGAGTGACGGAGGTTATGTATGGGCATGCAAAAATTATGATGGGGATGTACAAAGTGATTTCTTAGCACAAGGTTTGTGTTTCAAATTTTTATTACATAAAGGTACTTAATTGTGCAAATTTTTGTTGTCGGTGCTCACTCCCACACATACAAGCACACCTACCATATCCCAGCAGCTTCAAACTGTGGTGTCTGTGTGTGTGTCTGTGACCTGTACCCATCCCTTGTAATTTGTATTGCTTGCGAATTTAAAATGTTGAGTTACTGGATGAAGTGTTGCTCTTTATTATGTGGCTTTTATCTGACCTTAGATTTAATGTAACTTACAGGTTTCGGATTTCTTGGTTTAATGACATAAGTCCTGGTATATTGACTCTTCCATTTTGTTTATTTATGGCGTCTTTCTTGTTACCAATATTACACAATTTTAATGTCTACTTATTTGTCCATTTACCTTCTGATTTTCTCTAGTTTCTCCTTTCCTGTAACCTGTCCTTAAAGTTCAAATCTGTTTCTGATTATTTACCAAATGTGACCTAACATTTTGTTTCCTGATTCAGTATTTTTGTTGATTATGTGCCTTTTTATTTTAAATATTCACGTGGTTCTCATATGCTGCAGGTTTGTCCTGATGGAAAAACCATAGAAGCTGAAGCAGCTCATGGCACTGTTACCCGTCATTACAGGGTTCATCAAAAGGGAGGGGAAACCAGCACAAACAGCATAGCATCAATCTTTGCATGGTCCCGAGGACTTGCACACAGGTACAGGATTATAATTGTTAGTTTCCCAAGCTGATTTTCTTTTCAAACATTTTCTATCATATGGAATTGTAGATATTTCTTGGTTTGTTTATTATAGTGAATGAGCAAACTGCGCTCATGTTGACAGGGCGAAGTTGGATGACAATGCTAAACTTCTGGATTTCACGGAGAAGCTAGAAGCAGCTTGTATTGGTACTGTGGAGTCTGGAAAGATGACCAAGGATCTTGCTCTTATTCTTCATGGATCCAAGTAAGTGACTTGTAATTGTTCACTAATTTTTGTTCTCTGTATGATTTTGTAACATATGTTTTCTACACGGTACAGGCTCAGTAGGGAACACTATCTGAACACCGAAGAATTCATCGATGCTGTGGCAGATGATCTGAAAGCAAGACTCTCTGCATAGGTATAAATGTATGTGTGCATGTATGACTATTCTGGCTATAGCATTATGGTTGTTTCTATTATAGCATTAGGGCTGTAATTGAGTCGGATAATAAAACTTTGAAGATGATTCCTTAAGGTTACGATTGACTTTGGCAAAATCGTATTAGAGTTAAACTCATTGCAATGTGTTGAAGCTCGACACTTTTAGCTCATGCGTTGAGTTGATTCGAGTTGAACTAGACTTTTTATTGATTGTATACTATTAAAAAATTGTATCTAGTATGGCAGGTCTATAACTCTATATAAGCTTAATCGATTTTAGATGAGAAGAGTCTAGTTTGCCTCTGTTTAATAATCAAACCTAAATTATTGCCAATACTCTGCTCATATATAGCTCGCTACTTGAGTACTTAATCTTTAGACTAAGTTTTCTCGTAAGCCCTCATTGTTGGAGACTGAGTTTAACCAGTGGATTTCTTTCTCAGTCTTGTTGTTTGATGTTTGGTTGTACGTCGAGACATGCTTTATGGAAGTTGGAGACTGAATTTGCTGAGAAGAAATAATGAAAAACGAGCTAGAAAATTGTTGCTGCATTATTTTGCTTGTTGGGTCTTGTAATTTCTATCCAGACTAATTTAATTTTCAAGAGTTGAATCTTCAGATCTATTAATAAACTAGTGTCGAGCTTAAGCTATTTGAACAGAGCTTTACACGAATTAAACCAAATTTGATGAATCAGTACTTGTGTGTGTAAATATACTATATGTTTAATTAGTTGTTTTTATTTTAAATATTAATTATGTAAACATTAAATATTATCCCCTTATTAATTCTTATAAACAAACCTAGATTATAGGGGTGGAATCATTTTGCATTTCGAAAGTTTTTGGCATGGCCAATGTAACCATCCCTTTTACGTTTTCTTCAAGTACAGTCTAGATATTAATTTTCAGTTACTACTTTATTAATCATATTATCTACTAACAAATTAGACTCAATCAATTTGTTTACTTTCATGTATGGGTCTTGTTTGATCGGCTAATTTTTTTTATAAAATGTTACGATAATAGTTGTTGAGATATGCAAATATATAATATTATTAGTAATTGTCCCGTGCCTAAAGACACAACGTAATAAAATTCTCTCTCTTTTCGTCTCAACAATCCCACTTTTATTTCCTCTCTCTCTACTCCTTCCTCTCCCACTACCCTTTCCCTCAAAATCAATTCGAACGATTCTGAATCGTTCTTGTGTTTTTTCGTCCAAATTAATTAAAATGAATTTGAACTGTCCTTGTGTTTTTCGTCCAAATTCAAAATGGATTATATCTCATTAATATATATAGATATAGAAAAATGTTTCTTTTAAAGTAAGTGAACCGCAGTGTCTTTATTAGTTTTAAGAAACTAAAAATCAAATTTACATCCATAATTAACCACCAAACACTAGAAATTATCAAATTTGAATTTTTAAAAAAAGTGGTGGGGTGAAAGTTTTTCTCAAAAAAATTAAAGGAAAATGAAAATTTTGGTGTTTTTTTTGTAAGAAATTAAACACAATATTTATTGATAAAGAAAAAATAAAAATTTATTACAAATGAGTCAAAAGCTCATATTACGGGACATACCCCGTAATTTTTATTTGAATAAAAATAATCATACTACTAAGAAAGTACCACATTATTTGACCATTTGAATTATTTAAAAAAAAACAAGAAGGAATAAAGTTCTAATCGAAAATATAAAAGTCAACTTTGAGATGGTATTCCTTTTCTTTTCCTTTATTTATTTTATGTGCATTCAAACGGAATGAGCCCATGCTGAAAAAGGAAAATGATGATTTCGCTTTAAATTTTACTCCCTATATCTAACTATATTTGACTTTTTATGATCAGATTAATTACGTATATTGAGAATTAAAAAATATTCTTAAATAAGTACAAAATTATAATCATAAAAAAGTACATTGACTATATTATCAAAGTCAACTTATTTGATTTCAAAATTTCTAATATACTTATTTAATTATTAATTTTAAAATTAATCAATTTGACCTTAAAAAGTCAATTAAAACCGAGGAAGTGTAGTACCATTTTTGGTTCATTATATTTATGGAAGTACAATAAATGACATGTTAACACGGAAGTGGTTAGCATAAAGTGAATTTCATGGTAAGTTCAGGTGGAGAGATCAACCTCTCGTCTGTGTGTCAGCACTGTAACCGGATCCGTTAATCACATATACATTAATAATATTTTACCATTTGCACTCTTCTCATATCTTTTCAAATTCCGTGTTTATCCTTGCCTCAACATGTAGTTGAACAAAACAAACTTAAATCTCCCAAAGATTAACTATGTTTTGCATATTCACTCCATCACATAAACTTAATAATTAAGTTCTCAAAAGAAAAAACACAAACTTAATAGATAAGACAATATTAGTTAAAACAAAATTTTAACAGTCTCAAACCAATTTAAGAATTAATAAACAAATTCTTTATTATATATAAATAGCTGTGTATTACACAGTCGGGCTATGGCGACGGGTTTTTTGGACTATGACGACGGTTCACCCTTCGCTTGTAGCCCAGAATAGCTATGGCGACGGTTTCATAGCTCAAAAAACCGTCACCATAGCCGACTGTATACTACACAGTTATATACATATATTTTTCTCATATATATATATAAGTGTAATAAACAAATTCAAAACAAAAAATATAATGTAATAGTAGCATCTTAGAATTAAATTTAATTAAAAATGAACCCACTATTTCACAAAAAGAAGAATATATATTAGCTGTCAAAATCATTGGAATAATTCTAGGTCTTCATTAATACTTGAATTAGTTTGCTCCATGTTCTCATTCAAACAGGCTGTAAAAGAGAACAAAGTTGTTGTGAGAAGTTGAATTAGTTAGATACCATAAGTCTTTGACTAGCCCTTTTAAAAAAAAGTATAAAAGGCTAGTGCTCAGCAAGTAATTAAATTGAAATTAAAACATCATCAAAAATCATACGAACCATACCAATTAAAATCGCACTAACAGTTCCAACGTATGTAGCGGTTTTAGGTGGGTTGAATAATTAAATTTACGGTTCCGATTTGGTTACTAGCCAAAATCGCACACATAAAACCGAAACTGTACCATGTGTGTGTATGTATGTATTATCTCTAGTAAATTCTAAAGTTACTTTTCACTTGAACACGCTCAGAGAAAATCTCAGTCTTGCATTGTCATTTTTTCACCAATTGAAAAGATGGTTAGAGGTTATAGAGGCAAAAATTAAGCATTTGGGTTTTGAAATTTCAGATTTGTTTGATGCGTTACTGGAGGGGCTTATAGCTGAGGGAAAAAATTCATTGGTTCGAACACTTGATGCACCGGTTAAGGTCTATGCTATAGTAGTAATAATCTAATAGATTATTTTTTAAATTAGGTACAGTTAGAATTATATTCTATAAGTCTCTCTGCAATATATATATATATATATATATATATATATATATATATATATATAAGATAAAATTTTATTCTATCTTCAATATATATTTTTAATTTTTGGGAAACTATATAATCTTTCTTACTTGTTATCGAATACATGGTCTCCATGTGTCTCACTGTTCTATGATTTAATGGTGAATTTGACATGTTTGGCAGAAGGAACTTTGTTTCTATACTTGATATAATTCGCATTACCGACTCTGTCACTAAGTTAATTGCTTGATAAGAGTTTTGTGTTAAATTCTATTGAAGGTTTAGACTTTTTTGTTGTTTCAATTGGTATTGGAACCGAAACCGCACCTATTGAAACCGCACCACCCAGTTTGAAATCGCACTGCACCAATCACAAACAGTTTTGGATGCGGTTTTAGATTTATCAAACCGCACCTAAGCGGTTTCGGGCGCGATTTGGACTTCAAATCGCACCAAACTGCACCATGTTCACCCCTATAACTGATATTTAAAAATAAATAAAAGTCAAATAATTTTATGGCCACTTGTATAGAATAAACTTTATAATTCTTGCAAAACACTTGTAAACTTAAAAATGATTTATCTTATATCTTTTTTTTTGCGCAAAATGTTACATACAAATCATTTTCTGCTAATTTTTTCATGAATTACTTTTTTTGATTGGGTTTTAGAGTAAAAAACATTTGTGAATCTTGTATGACTGGAATGAAATAAAACATTTTTAATACATATGAGTTATGTTGGATTTTGAAAATAAAAATATTTACAGGATAGCGTTGGTGATGACAATTTTATTTGATTTTGTATTTACTCTATTTTAAATTGAAGTGACTCTCACTTTAATAGTGAGATCATTTTTTAAGGAATATAGTTTATCTAAAGGAATTTGTTGATCTATAGTAAATTTGTGACATGTTTGTGTGTAATTAAGTGTGGAGGTAGTGTTATTTATAGTAAATTAAAGTGAGCTAAATGAAATATGTTCTACCAATTAGATTCATGAATCATGAAATATCAAGAGTTGTCATAATTATATTAATTATTAATTAAATATATTGTATTTTAGTAGAAAATATGTGATAAAATTTGTGTAAAAAAACGTTTTAAATTATTAAAATATCAAAATTAGACTACTGAATTGACTTAGAACTAATTAAAATGATTCGGTGTTTATTTAATTATATTTTTAATTTTTTTGTATTGATATTGATTAATTATATATGTTCAAAAGTAAGAGCAATGATGATAAAGCGTAGAGCTAAAAAACAATTTCCATTAAAAAAATTTGGTGGTTTCAATTCAACGTACCAATAGTCAAGGATGTATGTACAAGAAAACCGAATCAAGTGTTCCAAATGTTACATTAATCCTAGTGAGAATAAATTTGGTATAAAATAATTCAGATACCAAACACCATCCCATTAATTCCAAAATAGAGAATAACACGTGAGATACAAATGTCACGTAAAGGTAGAACTAGAGGTGCTCATCCGTAAAAAAATTGAATCCGTATCGGTATCGAAAATATCAAACCATACCGATCTAAAATTATCGAAAAAACAAGAATCAGAACCGGTTTTTCGGTTCAGTTTTCAATTATACTGCATAATAATATATATAATTATTAATAATAATTAAATAATTTTTTTATATATTAACAATTTTTTTAAAACTAAGAAATCATTAATTGTTAATAATAATTAATATATAAGATAAAACTACAAAACATTATTAATATATATAAAAAAAATAATAAAACTACTATTATAAAGAAATTATTAATATATAAAAAATTATTTAATATATAAAACTACAAAACATTAACTATTAATTATTATATTATTAAATTTTGATATTTTTGGAATTTTGAATTTTATCGAATTCAAAAAAATTATTATTATTATCGGTACCAAAAAATATTAAAATATCAAAAAATCAATATCAAAAAAATTAATACCAAAAAAAACGTCATCGATTGAATAAAAAACCGAAAAAAAACCGTAGGTAGAACCTACTTATTATTGGGAAGGACCCCTAGGTAGAACCTAATTATTATTGAGAAGGTGTTTGGAACGTAGAGACTATTATTAACAAATACTCCTAACAAATGCACCCACCTAGCACCCACTACCCCTAGGCACTAGGACTCCTATTTTATAAGCCACTTGGTCTCCTTCAATATTTCTTCTCCCAAAAAACTTGTCCCCCATAACTCTGATCTCCCTAAGCTAAGCTAATTCTCCGTGTGATCACCGGCAGCATCACCATTTCCATTACCATAACCATGGTTCTATCCAAAACTACGTCGGAGTCCGATGTCTCCGTCCACTCAACGTTCGCTTCCCGATACGTTCGGACCAGCCTTCCCAGGTGATCATCGATTGATCTATCTAGCTATATATAAGATCACTCGTCTTTGTAATGTCTTTTTTTTTAATTTATAATTTATTGGAGTATATTATATATATATATATATATATATATATATATGTGTGTATATGTTTCTTGATCAGGTTTAAGATGGGTGAGAATTCGATACCAAAAGAAGCGGCGTACCAGATAATAAACGACGAGCTAATGTTGGACGGAAATCCGAGGCTGAACTTGGCCTCCTTCGTCACCACATGGATGGAACCGGAGTGTGATAAACTCATAATGGCCTCCATTAACAAAAATTACGTTGACATGGATGAGTACCCTGTCACCACTGAACTACAGGCATGTATATTTATTTATTTTTAAATTCTTTAATTTCCATATATTATATACGTCTATATGACATTGATTTATAATCAATGTTATAAAATTATTTTTACAACAGATCTTAGTGGTTATAACCGATTCCTACATTCCGGGATCAACGGTATTAATTCCTAAGCTGGATCCACCCTTTAACAAAGAAAATGGGTCACTAAATAATCTACATTTTGATCAAGACACTTAACTAAAAAATACAATAGTAATCCATCAATGGAGTGACTTTTCATGCACCGGACTAGAAATTTAATTAATTATATTATGCTGTTTGTCTTTTCCTCATCCAACACATCAGTTAAACACCGGGTCAGTCTGTCTGTCTGTCCTCTGTAGGTATTATCTATCTGGTATTATGTGGTCACGAATTATATTATGTACTTTATTGAATCTGATTATTATGTCAACAAATTTTTAAATTTAATATAATAAACTGATACAATTTTTAACCCATTTGATACTTGAAAGGGTGTGGCCTAGTTGAGTTTGAAAGTCAACAACATTGATAATTCGGATCATATATATATATACTAGCTATAACCCGTGCCTGAAGGCACGACGTAACGAAAAATTAAATTAAAATTTAAAAAATATTACATTATCTAAAAACACATATCACCACAACAATTAATACATACTCAATCATCAATATATATTCAACCACCAAAATATCGAGCTAGTCGGTACTAATTTCAAGAAATTTTGGCAAAATTTCTTTTAAAAATAAATATCCAGAAAATTCTAAACCTGTCTACAAAATTTACAATCATCATTACATATCTAAACCCCAAAAAAAATTATCATTTCATACCCAAAATCATCATAACCATGTATAATTAGTTAACTTTACAAAATACGGAACACACAATCATCAACACATATCTAAACTGGAATGAGAGAGAGAGCAGCTGACGTAAACTTGATGTGACATTTGTCTATTTTCTCTCTCTGCTCTGTTTTATATTATAGATATACTAGCTATAACCCGTGCCTGAAGGCACGACGTAACGAAAAATTAAATTAAAATTTGAAAAATATTACATTATCTAAAGACACATATCACCACAACAATTAATACATACTCAATCATCAATATATATCCAACCACCAAAATATCGAGCTAGTCGGTACTAATTTCAAGAAATTTTGACAAAATTTATTTTAAAAATAAATATCCAGAAAATTCTAAACCTGTCTACAAAATTTACAATCATCATTACATATCTAAACCCCAAAAAAAATTATCATTTCATACCCAAAATCATCATAACCATGTATAATTAGTTAACTTTACAAAATACGGAACACACAATCATCAACACATATCTAAACTGGAATGAGAGAGAGAGCAGCTGACATAAACTTGATGTGACATTTGTCTATTTTCTCTCTCTGCTCTGTTTTATATTATAGATATATATATATATATATATATATATATATATATCCTTGTTATGTTCTACTTCTACCAAATAAAGGGAATTATTATTTTCATAATTAAAATTGATAATTTTATAAATTTCGCTCTGCGTGTGTGTGGTAGAACAGATAGATAGAGGGTTTGAAATTTGAATAACTGGAATGAGAGAGAGCAGCTGACGTAAACTTGATGTGACATTTGTCTATTTTCTCTCTCCGCTCTGTTTTATATTATATATATATATATATCCTTGTTATGTTCTACTTCTACCAAATAAAGGGAATTATTATTTTCATAATTAAAATTGATAATTTTATAAATTTCGCTATGCGTGTGTGTGGTAGAACAGATAGATAGAGGGTTTGAAATTTGAATAACTGGAATGAGAGAGAGCAGCTGACGTAAACTTGATGTGACATTTGTCTATTTTCTCTCTCCGCTCTGTTTTATATTATAGATATATATATATATAGGTGTAGTTTATTCATCCCATTATAATGCTGTTGAAGAAATTGCCAAACCAACTTCAGTTTGCGAAAGAAAAGATAGGAATAGAAAGTTTAATATATAATGGAAAAGAAAAGAATAGTTTTTTTATATATTTTCTCTTATATTGTTACTGAATTTAATATATATAATGATCGTATAAATAATTCTGGAAGGGATGGATGGAGTATATGATGGGTTGATTGAAACATTCAAAGGAGAAATTAATTAATTAATGGAAAGAAAATAAGATGAATACGTTAAATAAGGGATATTAAGTCATAGTCACAGACCATGTGGATTGATTATTGGGTGATAGCACTGTAGATGGTTTTCCATGGGGTTTTGGCCACATTCAACGCACATAATTGCGCTCGAGTCTGTCCAAAGGCGGTGTCCATGCACCACTAGTATTATTTTGTTGACTATTTCCACCATTAAAGAAAAATAATGTTAATATTATATAAAAAAGGGTCATATAATACTCATATTGTATACTATTTTTACTGAGATAAAATATTTATATTGTCAGAATAAAAGAGAAAGTATTTATGAATAATAGTTTAAAGATATTTGACGAATGATCCTCAAAAACCATTATTTGACAAAGTTTTAGTAAATTCTCAAGTTTAGTAGACTAAATTTTAGTTTCTCTTTAAAATATTTTCACCCAATTGTTTTGAATTTTAGAAGTATTTTTGTTATTTATTTGTTATTGCCGGATACTTCCAAACGCAACTTTTTAAATAAATTGTTATTGCAATATGATGTTGCCAAATTATTAATTAGCTAGTCTGTCAAATAAGGAAAATATTGTATCCGCCAAAAAAGATGAACAAAATAATTTGAGTACACAAATAAACGAAGGAAATTGATATTTTCTTAATATTTTTTAATATTTTTATGTGAAAAATATTGTTATAAATGTATAATGACGATGCAAATTGTCATTTTAAAATTTATAACAATAAATTTTATGTAAAAATATTATTTTCTGTTGCGAATATATTAATTTTCATAGATAAATTGCCCTCAAATTTGTATTTGTTTACATTTCATGCTATGCCCATATGTCTAATCGTCATAATTTTCAGCTTGACGGATGTAGTAGTACTCGGTAAGCGTGATTTTAAAATGATTCTATTGATTTGTCGGTGGACCCACATAAACTTGAATTTTATTTAGCCCGACTTTAGGTCCTTGTGTAGTGTTCATGAATTTTTTTTAGAGAATTATTATTTTTACTTGAGTTTTTATAATTTGAATCACATAACAATATGACAATTTTTTTTTAAAAAAAATTGATAATGTTATTATAATTTTGATGTTGCGGCTATATATATATGCAGAACCGGTGTGTTAACATGATAGCACATTTGTTTAATGCTCCACTTGGAGACGGAGAGACTGCAGTTGGAGTTGGAACAGTTGGATCGTCAGAGGCAATAATGCTTGCTGGTTTGGCATTCAAGAGAAATTGGCAGAACAAGATAAAAGCTCTAGGCAAACCCTGCGACAAGCCCAATATTGTCACTGGTGCCAACGTCCAAGTAATTAATTTAATTAAGTCCATGCACGCGTACAATCATAATTAATTAGTAAATTAAAGTATATGTTTCATATTGAGCTAATTAAATTTATTAGAACGTACGTACCTCACAATTGTTTGTTTATATATATATGTAGGTTTGTTGGGAGAAATTTGCGAGGTACTTTGAAGTGGAGTTGAAGGAGGTGAAGTTGAGAGATGGATATTATGTCATGGACCCTGAAAAAGCAGCAGAGATGGTGGATGAGAACACAATCTGTGTGGCAGCTATCTTAGGTTCCACTCTTAATGGAGAATTTGAAGATGTTAAGCGCCTCAATGATCTCTTGGTTGAGAAGAACAAGGAAACTGGGTAGTGCACATCCACATTTATGAACATTTTCACTAATTTAGTTTTGCTTTTAATACCTGATCATGATTAATCAGTAAGATTAATAGGCATATATAGACTCATCAGTACAAATCCAAAACTCTAGTACTATATAATGCACATTAGCTAGCTAGCTAATTAGTATTAGACTTAACTGGGGTTCATATATACGTCACACATAATTAGACCGACCAGTTGATTATATTAGTCTGATTTTAATATTAGACAATCAAGATTTTTAAACTCGTCGATCACTAATTTAATTTAATTTTGAAATGTTTTTATTTATGGTAGATGGGATACACCAATTCATGTGGATGCAGCAAGTGGAGGGTTCATTGCACCATTTCTATACCCGGAACTCGAGTGGGATTTCCGTTTGCCACTAGTGAAGAGTATCAATGTTAGTGGCCACAAGTATGGGCTTGTTTATGCTGGTATTGGTTGGGTTATTTGGAGAACTAAAGAGGACTTGCCTGAAGAGCTTATTTTTCACATTAACTATCTTGGAGCTGATCAACCCACTTTCACTCTCAACTTCTCTAAAGGTAAGCAATCATTTAAGATACTCAATTTCAAGACTAACTCCAAAAATCTTGGTATTGAGTTGCAAAACATATCATTATGAATGTTAATTATAAACAGAATGGATTACTTTTTTCCTTTACAATATAAAAACACCCAAAAAATATAGGATTTAATTGCTATGTGTGTGTTTCAAGAGAGATTATCAAAATGCAATGCAGTTATGGTTGTTAATTTGCAGGATCTAGTCAAGTGATTGCTCAGTACTATCAACTCATTCGGTTGGGTTATGAGGTGAGTCCAAAAATAATTTTTTCTTACCACCAACACCAGACTCTTTTCTTCTTTGTTTTCTAATTTCCAAAAATGTTTACGTTACCATTCTCAAATTAAATATGTAATACATGGTATATTTTTGGCTATCAGGGGTATAGAAATATAATGGAGAATTGTCAAGAAAATGCCGATGTACTTAAAGAAGGATTGGAGAAAACCGGCCGGTTCAACATTGTGTCAAAAGACCATGGCGTGCCGTTGGTAGCATTCTCACTCAAAGACAATAGCTACCACAACGAATTTGAAGTATCGGACATGTTGAGACGTTTTGGATGGATCGTGCCAGCCTACACCATGCCCCCTGATGCACAACATGTCACCGTGCTTCGTGTGGTTATCCGAGAAGATTTCTCCCGGACACTGGCCGAACGCCTTGTCGTGGATATCCAGAAGGTGTTGCACGAGCTCGACTCGCTACCATCCAAGGTCACCGCGAAATTGTCGAGTGAAGAGAATGTTGAACACGGTAAGATTGTGAAGAAAACTGCCCTGGATGTGCAAAGGGAGATTACAGCAGTTTGGAAGAAGTTTGTTGCTGACAGGAAGAAAACTATGGGGGTGTGTTAAGGATTTAAATGGACTACTTGAGGGCCGGGGTTGTTTCCTTGTTACTTTTTAATTTTGCATTGATTTGACTGTCTAATTATATATGGGCTGAGTGAGAATTTTGTTTTGGTATGACATATTTGCGTTAAAATAAAATAAATAAATCTGCAAATTAACTCGTCTTTCGTAAAAAACCATTATATTAAATGTTGAATATTACATGCTTAATTAATCAGGGATATCAACCTCAGCATCAATAGAATGTTTTACCTTGTGGCTTTTAGTATTGTTGCAGGGAAACGGAAAGGAATAAGGAAATTAAAGCTGTAATTTATTTAAAGAAAAAAGGCTCTAATTTTCTCTTCCATTCCGCCATGGTCGTTGTTGAGATTTTGATGGCTCAGGACGAAATAAGATTTCTGATAGTTCAAGGCGAAAAATGAAAACAAAACTCTCTTCGAAATATTGTATTCGCCCAAAAAAAATGTATAAATAAAAAATATAATTTGTATTTAAAAAAGTGTCTTTCCAGAACTTAAAATATAATAGTTCGACTACAACAAATTATATGAGAACTTCGACTAAAACAAAATATATGAGAACTTCTACTACAACAAAATATATGATATTTTTTAATAACTTACATTGTTTAGTAACACCAACACTCCACTCTTTTATATTGTTTAGTAACTTACATTGAACATGATATTTTTGCAGCTATTGAAATGAGATTATCATCACGATAGTTTCAAACAATGAAATCTCAAAAAATGTTATTATAAATAATATTTTAACAATATTATTTAGTTTTATAATTTATTTTAGAGGACACCAGAAGTGTCTCTTATAATAACATTGTTTTAAAAAATTATAAAATATTATTTTATATATAACATAAGATCAAGGAAGTGTATTCAATTATATAAAATAATATCGATTTTATATGATAGCTCACACAATTATTTGCAATATTCCTCACATTCTGCCTTTATTTTATTGTATTTTATTTTTTTATAAATTTTTATTTTAAAAAAATTGACCCCATTGAACTAATGGGTTGGATTCGCCCATGACAAACAGCATCATGCCTCTTAGCGAATAAGTAAGGCTGTAAAATAAGCAAACAGTTCGGGTTCGATTCGTACTCGCTCGACTAAAAATTCGATTCGAGCTCGACTCGAAATATAAATAAGTCAAATATGAGCACATTTTAAAATTCGATAAATTACTCGAATCTTCTCAAATTATAATTTTCTAATTATACTCCGATCATATTCGTTGGAAAAGTTCAAACTGCTCGGGCTCGATTCGGAATTGTGCTCGACTCGGTAGCTAAATGAGCCTCAATCAAACCTTATTTTATATTCGATAAATTTTGTGAACCAAATCTGAACAACTCAATACTCGGATCGACTCGATTCGTTTACACTCTTACGAATAAAAGACAATCCATTAAAAGGCAATCAAATATAAATAAACAGCAACTTAGCTTAAATGAGTTTCACTTTTAGAACACCTAACCACTTTGTGTCTTTGTGATCATGATATTATTCATAGTAATATAAAAGGACACATGCACTTCATACATTTAAAGTTTGAAATGCCAAATTTGGCACTCCTTTCCCCCGTTAAGGATTCATTGTGCAATCGAATTAGAGCTTTCATTTGATTAATTTCTCGATGTTAGATTTTTTTTCTTTTAAAATAAAATAAAATTAGACAAGCGTTTAGTTATAGGTAGAGTAATTTTAAGACAATAATCACATACTTAATGTCCTAATATTAATCCAATTATGATACTATAATAAAATACATTAATTATAATAAATAAAAATATTTAAGACATTAAACTAACATAATGCATGTCAGCGTTATTATAATACATATTATATTAGACATAGTTTTGGCATTAAGCTAGCTGGTGTTGGCATGGGGGTAAGACATTAACTTTTATGGCCATCACGAGCCTGTGGCACATTCAGGTCATTTTAATTTAATGTCGTAACGTTGTCATTTCGTAGTTGCGGTCTTAACGTTATGTAAAAGAATATTATTTGTGTCATTTATATTTGATTTTTGATAATTTTAAATTACAAAATGAATGAAGATGCAACAATAATTTTTTTTAATTGTGTCTGCTAGTTGAATTAACAGAAGACGCATTAGAGATTTAAATATCAGCTCTTAATTTATGTAATATATGATGGAGATGCTATTTGTCTATTTTTCATCCATAACAAATGCATGTTATGGATCATTTCTTATATATATATATATATATATAATATTATCATAATATATATTTTAATTGTTGTAGTTATCCAAATACAAATATCAATGGAAAAATCACAATAATGCGATAAATTTTGTAAAAGTTTAAATTATTAATTGTTAAATATCAATTATATTTCTCAATTATTATTTTTTTTTATTAAGATCGATGCACATAAATCTAAACTTTGATCTTTTTTTATGTAAAAATGCAACTCAATGAGATAAATCAAATAAAAAGTGTTTATATTCTTTATAATATCTAAAAATTAAAATATTTCAGACAAATATAATTGAGAGCGGTCTAACTCATTTTAGATTTTTCATACGGCCAGCCAAAAGTAATAGTTTAGTGGTAGAGACTATTTATTTATTGTGCAAGGGAACTCATAATTCTGAGTATGAATGATCTTTAAAAAAGAAAGTGATATCTTATTTCATATTATCTAACTCTGGAGAGTCATTGGGTATTCATTGAAAGAGCTGGAATGTTCTCTGCGCTCGCAAATAATTTGAAGAATTTGATTTTCGTAAGCTCCACGAATTTAATTTAGCTATATTGGGTAAAAACGGTTAGAGACTGTTAACTTCCCCCAATTCTCTTGTTGCCCGTGTCTACAAGACTAAATACTATAGAAGAAATAATTTTTTGAATGCCAACAAGAAGAATAACGCTAATTTCATTTGGAGCAGTATATTAGCTGCCCAAGATCTAATTAAGAAGAATGTTAAATGGCGAGTGGGAGATGGTTCATCTATCAATATTTGGGCAGATGCTTGGCTCCCTGATGAAGCTAACCCTCGAATTTCCTCTCCCCCAATTTATGGGTTGTTCCGTGTGTTGGTACAGTCTTTGATGATCTCATATGAACAGTGTTGGGATATTGATTTAATCAATTATCTTTTCATTCCTCGAGATTGTGCTCTAATTCTACAGTTACGACGTCCTGCTCTACGTTCCTGTGATAATTGTTTTTAGTGCAAGGACACAAGTGGAGTGTATTCAGTCTGTAGTGCCTATCGAACTCTCACCGCTCATTTGAATTTTATTAATCTTGCTCATTCTTTTCAAATTTGAAAGAAATCATGGTTGCTAAAGATCCCTCATAAAGTAAGGAATTTAATTTGGCGCATTTGCCAAGTTTGCCTTCCAACCAAATAGAATATAAGACAAAGACGGGGTGATGTAGATTCCTCTTGCTCAGTTTGTGCTTAGTCCATGAAGACGGCTTCACATCTATTTCTTCATTGCCCAGTTGTTGTTGAGTGTTGGAGACTTTTAGCTTTACTACTTCTCTTTCTCAATGGTGCTGATATTATCTAATGGATTGAAGCTCTTATTATCGACAACAACAATGAGGCCATCCAACTATCTTGTGTGCTTTTATGGTCTATATGGAATAATCGAAATGATGTGCTTTGGAAAAACTTGCGTAAACGGCCTTCAGAGATTGTCAACCTGGCTGGTTCCTTTCTTGCTCAATGGCAACATGCCCAAATCCTCATAAATGGTGATCTACTCTCTGATCAAAATTCCAGCGTTGTGAGCTGGTGCAAACATGCATGCGGTTGGCTAAAATATAATGTAGATGGAGCTGTGACTCATCGAAAAGTAAGTTGGGTTTTGGCATAGTTCTTCGCAACTCTGAAGGGACAATGATAGCAGCTCGGTGTGATTCAATTTCGGGTCTTGCAGATTTCTGTTTTGGCCGATGCATTCAGCTTTAGTGTTAGACCCCAAATAATTAATAAATGAAATTTAATTTCCTCTAATTATTATTTTGAATAGTAAGGGTTGATTTGATTAATGTGGATAGTTATGGATAAAATACGCGAATATTTCAAAATAAGCAGGTGATTATAAAATATTCATTTGGTCGTGGAATATTCTTGCTGTCGGGGAATATTCGTACGACGGCGCAGCCTTGTGTGGGCCCCATAACGGAAAGCGATTGGATAAAGAAAACGATAAAAATAAGTTGTTTATAAATAACGGCGTAGTTGTTACCGTTAATACTGTTAAAATACTCGGTGGTTAAAACACAATAGCACACGGTATTGCACCAATGATTGATTCTTACGTAAGAAGACACTACTCAATAATGGTTACAGTAATTACTATTCAGTATTTTATTTTATTGATTCAATAATTACTGTATTGATATTTTATATTGTTGTTGTTTCAATAATTGTCATTACATAGTATTTTTCATTATCGAAGCAATAATTCATATTATCTGAATAATATTATTGGATAAAATTATTGGCAATGTCCAGAAAGTTCTGTCTAAGGATAGGTTTGGTCACCTAATTGCGCGCCAGTAAGGAGAAATCCTTATTGGAAAGCCCCCTCTATCCTGGGAACGGTCTGGTTGTCAGTATTGTGATTCTGTAATATTATTTGTGAATAATTAAATTATTGATTTATATGATGAGAAAAATATTGATTTTATGTGGATATAGATGGAGAAATTTTTTTAATGTGACAATTGTTGAAAATTAATATTTTATCTTTTTATGATAAAGTAATTCATTTAAATATATTATTATATTTTAATAATATAATAATGATGATATTTTTACGTTGAATGTGGGATATATGAGTATATGTGGAGGATGAGTATTTTTATTACCAAAAATATTTAAAATATGTTAAACATGTCGGTGGACCCCATTTCTTGACTGAAATTTGATTATAGCTTGTAAAATCGCTCGTTTGTGAATTTTGGTCAATTTCTATTTGGAATTTTGAAAAGCTTTCTTCTGCAAAGTTGTAGAGAATTGAATTTTCTATAAAAACTCGCGAGATTTAATTTTTTTGACAAAAGGGCTATTTATTATGAATTATTGAAGTTCCGAAGCCCCGAAATAATTGATTTTTGAAAGTTTAAAATTTGTTAAATTAGAAAAACGTTTTTTTGTTGGTCTTGAGATGTGGGCTAAAGAGTTGGCTGATTTTTGGGACAAGTTATGCGTGCATTGGAAATATATATATATATATATATATATATATATATATATATTATTAATTTATTAAATTTTCTGCTTTGGCGTTCTAAGCATTTTCCTATAAATAGGGTGCTTAGGTTAGAATTGAAAATCACACTAGAAACTGAAATTTTCTCTCTCTATATTATCGAGCATATTCTTGTGAGTATTTTGAGTATACTTTGAGTATTGCTATACGGTGAAAGTTCAAGTTATAACCTATATCCAGTATTCCAGTTAAAAGTACTATCTTTCCGAGGTAAGGGATATTTTTTTTTTCGTAATGATATTATTTCTTCAATATCATTATGTTGAAATATTGATCTTAAGTTTTTATCAAATTTGGAATTTTTGGTGTCGGAATTACTATTCACGTATATGACACTATTCACGTATACAATACTATTCACGAATACGACACTATTCATCGAAAAATAAAAATTTTCCCTTTTCGTCTAAAATATCTATTGTGGATACTAGTTTTGATTGTATCCATGTTTTGATCATTCTTGAATTTTACACCACTATGATGATTTTTGAGGTATTTTTGGACGTGAATAAAATAAAGTACGAATCCTTAATCCTTAATCTTTGTCATTTTGTTTCACTGGATTCGTTTCTTTAAAAATATTTTTCATCATCATCAGTCTTAAATGATGATACTATTGAATATCTTTGGTCTGTAGTACAAAGATGAACGATTTCTGATGAATATCTTTGGCCCGTAGTGCAAAGATGAACAGGTGTTTAGATGAACATGACCAACAGATGAACATCCTTGGCCTGTAGTGCAATGATGAATATATGATTTAAGATGTGCATTGATTGATGTTACAGGGATAAAAATACTGTTGATGAACTGTTAAATTCATAGACATTAGTAGATTTCATCATCTACGTAACTCTTCTATGAATTAATATTTCCCGCTGCGAATATTGATTTAAAACTTGTTGTCTATTGTATTCTATTAGATTTTTTCCTGTTGAAGACTAACGATAATTTGTTGTATATTATCTTAGTCATAATCTCCAATAATGAAATTCAATTTTTCCTCAAAAAATAAATAAATCTTATTTCATTATATTAAAATACCTTAAAATACAGTTTTCAAAGAATACCGTCCATCACAAAATTTTCTTGTTTTTAAGTCCTTTGATTTTAGGAAAATAAATATCGAAACCACCAAAAAAATATTTAATACTATAATTAAAATTCATAAGTGAGGGTAATTGTCTTGATATCTATAAAATAAAATAATAATAATAAGTGGGTCCTTTAGTTATTCTTTTTTTTGTTAAATCCTTTAGTTATTCTTTATTTATATACGTCATTATTTTATATTAATATAAATTTATTACTATTAACAACTCTCAAAATATAAAAAATAAATAATATAAAATTATAAATGATAAAATAAAATAATAATGATATGTGGGTCTATTCTTTATTTTAATCAATGCCATGCTATTCACACATAACGTAAAGAGTAATTTTAGTTTTTTTTGGTTTTTTTTGTAGTGCCTCTTAAAAAATATATAGTATTTATTTCAACTGAAAGTTTTATAAAAAACAGTGTTTTAGGTGTAAATTGGATACATACAAGAAACAGGATTGTACAGACTGTACAAACTTTGTTTTTTGTATGTATCCAAATTATACGTAAAACACTATTTTTTATAAAAATTTCAGTTGAAATAAATACTATACATTTTTTAAGAGGTACTACAAAAAAAAAAAAAAAAAAAAATATCCCTAAAATATCCCAAAAAAATGTCTCCCTAGAATTTGTGTAACATAAATTTGTTAAATATAGTAACACTAACAAAATAGTCCTATAATAAAATTTAAAATATAAAATAATAAGGTCAATGGTCACACTCACGTAGATTGTGTGTTACTCTCCATAAAGCGCGTGGGAAACTCACTTAAAAGAACCGTCAAACAGTAATGTCTCCTTCTACATCTACTCCTCGTTTTCTAGTCCTGGACTGCCCTTACAGGGAGATCGAGATCTGTGAGCCCTAATTCTCCCACTCCTCTCTCTTTATATAATCCATATTCACATAATCTGTGTGTGTTTTATGCCTGTGTGAGTGAAAATGGAGCAGAAGATATGTTCGTTGTTTATGGTGGCATTACTAGTGATGACCAGTGCATCGCTAGTGAGATCGAGTGCCTCAAATCACAGATACAAACCACGGGATCCGGTACCTCTTTACGTCAACAAAGTTGGGCCTTTTCAAAACCCAAGGTAAATGCTACAGATCTTTATTTCTTTCTTCGTCTGTTTTGTTAGCTGATTAGTCTCCCTGTATGTGCATTTTAATAATATGATGAAATCATAGGGATTTTGATTTCGTAATGTTTAATTGTGTTTTTCGGTTCAGGTTTATCGATCTGTTCGGAGGTCGGTGTTTTTTTGAATGCCAAAGTTGGATCTTAGTAAAAAAAATTAAGATTCTTGCTAATTTAATGCTTATCGAGCCCTTTGTATATTGTAGAAATTTGGTCTGTAAACGGTGTCATTTCTAACTCAAATATGATTTCAGCTGTATGTATGATCAGTTTGCTTTATATTATGAGAAGAAATGAGAGAAAAGAAGAACACAATTTTATGAGAAGAACAGAGAGAAAAGAAGAGTAGAGATAGAAAAAGAAAACTGTTATTACTTCAATAAATCTCCTAGTTACAACATTATTCTCCTCTTATAACACTGTCGACTAACTCACTGTTGATTTACAAGAATATCCCTGCTTGAGTTTGTCTAATGTCACATATACTCCTTGCTCACACTTACTGTTACAACATTGCCTCCCTCTTATGAGATCCTTTTCCCCAAGGATCAAAAATATAATTACAACATAAGTACATTCAACAACCAACTGAACCGAAACTAAGAAAGAACTATATTGCAGCTACATTTAATGTCAACAACAAGTAAACTGAAAGGAAAATTGAAACCTTAAAACTGGAAAGTTTAAAACCGGAAAGTTGGAAACTTCTTTTCAATCTCAGTCGCATCCTCCCATGTAGAATTTCCGGAGCTGAAGCTTTGTTACCTCTCTTAACCATTCTCTTTCTAGGATTTTCTCAGGTTCCATCCTCAATTGCCCTTCCTCCCCAACTGGTGGTAAGATAGTTTGAGGAACTATGGTGTTTCCCAATTTCTTTTTCAATACGGAAACATGGAACACATGGTTAATTTTGGAAGTAGGAGGTAGCTCTAGTTTATAGGCTACTGAACCAATTTCTTCAACAATTGGAAAAGGTCAGTAAAATCTGGGTGCAAGCTTCTGTGACTTCCTCATTACTACTGAAGATTGTCTGTAGGGTTGTAGCCTCACATATACCCAGTCTTCCACTTGAAAAACTCTTTCTGACCTCTTTTTATATGCATTCTGTTTCATCATGTGCTGAGCAATATGCAGATTTTCTTTGAGTAATTTCAGCATATCCTCATGAGTTTTTAAGAAAGCATCTACTGCTGCAACCTTAGAAGTTTGACTATGGTATCTAGGAAGCTGAGGAGTTGACCATAGAGTGCTTGGAATGGTGTCTGCTTGATAACAGAGTGATAGCTAGTGTTATACCAGAATTCGGCAGCCGAAGCCATTTAACCCATTGGTTGGGCTTTTGTCCAACCATACACCGAAGATACTGCTCCAAGCATATATTCAATCTCTCACTTTGTATATCACTTTGAGGGTGATAAGATGTGTTGTAACTCAACTTTGTTCCCAACATTTTAAATAGCTCTTTCCAAAAATTACTCAAGAAAATTTTGTCTCTATCGGTCACAATAGAAGTTGGGCACCCATGAAGTTTGTACACATGTTTAAAAAACTCGTGTGTCACTGTTTGAGCTGAATAAGGGTGTGTGAGGGAAATGAAATGACAAGATTTTGATGATCTATCAATAACCACCAAAATATTGTCCTTACCCTCTGATTTAGGCAACCCATCAATGAAATCCATACCTATATCAGTCCATACCTGAGTTGGAATTTGCAAAAGTTGTTACAACCCTGGGGAAGCAACTGATTCACTCTTCATTTGTTGACAAATATGACATTATACTCCTTGACTTGTGCCGTCATATTTGGCCAATAAAACAATTGCTGCAATTTCTCAAGAGTTACATTGATTTCTGAATTTCCTCCATTGGCTGAAGTATGAACCTCAGTAATTAGTCATTTCTGTAATTCACCATTTTCTCCCACATAAAGAACCCCATTACACCTCAATACCTCCTGATTATAACTGTTGATCTTGTTTCCTGGATCCAATAAACATTGTGCTATCAACTGTTGAGCTTTAACATCTCCATCATAACTGTTTGACAGGTCCACCATCCATGTAGGAATAGTAACTGAAATCATAGACTAATTTGCATCATCCATACCAACTCTTGAAAATGCATCTGCTGCAATGTTTTCCTTGCCCCTTTTATATTCAATAACATAGTCCAATCCCAAGAGTTTGCATAACCATTTTTGTTGAATCAGGGTAGTAATCTTTTGTTCCAAGTATTTTAAGGACTGATGGTCCGTTCTGATAATAAACTGCCCGGATGACAAATAAGGTCTCCATTTGTCCACTGCTATCTCAATTACTAGGAGTTCTTTCTCATAAGTAGACAAACCCAGAGCTCTTGGATCCAATGCTTTACTCAGGAATGCTATTGGTCTATCATTTTGCATAAGAACTGCTCCTACTCCCTTGTTACTGGCATCTGTTTCCAACACAAAAGGTTTGGTGAAATCAGGTAATGTTAAAACTGGTGTACTAGACAATGCGAACTTTAACCATAGAAATGTTTCTTCAGCTGCATCACTCTATTGAAATTTATCCTTTTGTAACAGAGTTGTCAACGGTTTGCTAACTTCCCCATAAGACTTAACAATTTTTCTGTAATAACCTGCCAATCCCAAAAATCTCCTGAATTCTTTTATTGTTTTCAGTGTAGGCCAATTAACCACAGCAACTATTTTGGTTAGATCCACTGTTATCCCTCCTCTGGTTACAATGTGTCCTAAGTATTCAATCTTTTCCTGAGCAAAAGAACATTTTGATATTTTTGCAAAGAGTTGATTATCTCTAAGAATCATGAATACTTGTTTAAAATGACATAAATGAGATTGGAAATTCTTACTATAGACCAAAATATCGTCAAAGAAAACCAAAACAGATTTCCTCAAGTATTCAGCAAAAATGGTATTCATCAAGGCTTAGAATGTTATTGGGGCATTAGTTAGCCCAAAGGGCATGACTAGAAATTCGTAGTGTCCACTATGAGTTTTGAAAGCTGTTTTCTGCACGTCATCCTCATTCCTTCAAGTCAATTTTAGAAAAATACATGGCCCCATTGAGCTCATCTAAAAGTTCTTCCACCATAGGTATAGGGAATTTATCTTTTATGGTGATGTTGTTAAGGGCCCTGTAATCTATACAAAACCTCCAACTTCCACGTTTTTTTCTTAAGAAATAAGACAGGTGAAGCAAAAGAGCTGGTATTGTGCTGTATGATTCCACTATCCAACATCTCTTTAATGATTTTCTCAATTTCATTCTTTTGTGCGAATGGGTATCTATAGGGCCTAGTATTTACTGATTGAGCTCCTTTCTTAATGTGTTGTGTGGAGGTAACTGTTTGGACTCTTGAAACACCACAAAAAACTCTTCAAGTAAAGGCTTGAGTTGGTTTTGTACTCCTGTAGCTAATTGTGCACTATTGTCTTGGACTTCCACTGGTGTTGTTAGTGAAAACAATTGCCCAATCAAACCCAAATACTTATTCTTAACAAGTCTTTTAATTCCCTTCAACGTGATACGCTGCAACATAGCTTGTTCAATAGTTCCCCTTATTGTAACTTGTTTCCCATTCCTCTGAAAAGTCAGTTTTAGTTTATGAAAATCAAAGGTAACTGGATTGTATTTTCTCATCCAGTCCACTCCCAAAACCGCATCATAACCCCCAAGTGGTAACACCCTAACTTCATGTACATACATACTCTTGCCCCTGTAACAAATAACTTAGTTGTTGGCTCCAAAGTACACCCTAGAATTTCCGCAACTTTTGAATCAAGAAAACTGTGAGTGCTTCCTCTGTCAATCAAAATTGTCAATGGTTTTTTTTACCATTCCTTTGACTCTTAAAGTAGTGGTTCACTTCCCCATTTAAGGTCCTTTTAGAAATCTCCATGTCACTAGGAATTTCCTCTGAATAATCTAATTCCTCAATTTCATCAATGACTTGAATTTCCTCCTGTTGCTCCTCCTCTCAGTCAAGTTTTAACTTGTAAATTTGTTGTTTCTTGCGTTGATGGCCAGCAGTAAACTTTTCATCACAGTTATAACATAACCCCTTCTCTCTTCTCTATTGCATCTTTGCAGGTGACAACCTTTTAATGATATATGAGTTTGATTAGTTGAACTGGTTGAAGGATATGAGCTAGAATTTGTGGTAGGTCTAATATACTTGGTAACTGGAATTATTGGAACTGGAAAATTGTGATTTGGTATAATTGGAACTGGAGTTATATGGTTTTGGTTGTTGATTCTGGGATTTGAAAGGAATCAATGAAGAATTTGGTTTGGACAATAATGGGGGTGGGCAAAAAAGAAATATTATTGTGATTTGGAGTATCAAGTTCTGCTAGTGCAGATTTTTGATATTTTGCCAGACTTGTAGCTTCAGACAAAGTAAGAGGTTTCAACAATTTAAGCACGTTTGATCTCCTTCTGCAATCCACTAATAAAATTTAAAACAAAAAATTCGTCAATATAATACTTACTTTTGGACTTCAAAACAAACTTCAACCGTTCAAACTCCTCTTGATATTCACTCACAGTACCAAATTGTTTCAAAATTTTAAATTCCTCAAATGGATCCTTAGCATTAGGTGATTCATACCTAATCAATATTTCTTCCACAAATCTTGGCCATCCAATAATTCCCACCTCATCTTGGAATTCTTGAAATTAAGAATCTGCTTTACCCTCCAAATAAATCTGGGCTAGGGCTACTTTACTTTCATCATTGATGGGATTGAAATTAAAGAACTTGTTACACTTCCTTATCCAAGCCCTAGGTTCAGTACCATCAAATCTAGGAAATTCAATTTTAAAATTCTTAGGAAGATCAAAGAGCTTTGTACCGGATTCAGCCCTATAATTTCTCGTTGGAATTGCTTCTTCTTCTTCCTCCGAATCAGAACCCATGAAGTTCCTTCCGATGTCCTTCCTTAGCAACATTGTTGATGGCAACCATGATTGGTTGGAAATTTCCCCTTTTAAGTTCATCCACACTAAGTCCCATAGCTTTCAATTTATCATCAAATCCCACCAATTGTTCCCTATAGCTGTAACAGTGGCTTCCAAATTGTCATGTCCTCGAGTCAAATCCTACAACTTTTCATCGACAATTTTGTGAGATTTTCCATTTGTGCGTAACGACTTCCCTCTGCTATTAATGGCCTCCAGGAAGGTACCGCTCTGATACCAAATATTATGAGAAGAACAGAGAGAGAAAAGAACAAATATTATGAGAAGAACAAAGAGAAAAGAAGAATCTAGAGATAGAAAAGGAAAAATTGTTATTACTTCAATAAATCTCTCACTTACACCGTTATTCTCCTCTTATAACACTGGCAACTAACTCACTGTTGATTTACAAGAATATTCCTGAATGTGTTTGTCTAATGTCACATACCCCTTACTCACACTTACTGTTAGTACACTTTATGCATGGCTGTTCCAAAGTGAATTCTTAATTGTATGATCAGTTTGCTTTATAGAGAACATAGAGACGTGAAGTAAAGGAAAAGTGTACTTTAGGATAATGTATGTGATTTAAGATTACCAACAGAGCATGTGGTATTTTTTATTGAAATTATTATGAAATTAGCGATGGAGCAATGAGGATCATTAAAAGCCAAGTTTCCATCTTTTAAGTGAATATTCATTAGAGGAGTGGAGCTGAAGTAGAATCTAAGAAAAAGAAGAGTTAAACATTAATTTAACTTATTTTCCTTTGAACTTCCAATAATTGTGAATGTTGTTCCGAGATGAGTCATAAGAGAAATAATATTTCATACTTACCAAAAGAAAACCACCAAAATAGTTTTTGACCTGGGCACTCACCATGTCAAAATAAAAAACATGAAAGGATAATAAAAAGATTTATGTAATAAATGATTATATACAAGCGTGTTTAATGTTTTTGCTTACTTTTACATTACTTGCCATTGTATTGGTACTGTTTGATCAAGTAAAAAAATGCTCTGGGCAGTTCTAGCTGTTTTTGGGCCACAGGAGGGGTGGGCTTAGGCATGGTAACTTGTCGGAGATTATGTCGGGTCAGATGTTGCCCAGCATTTCTACCTGATGTATATGTATATCTACCTACTAATGTTGTGTTGGTCTGATAAACCTCCTTTTCTCTGTGGCTATCCATTATCTAGCATACATAGTCTGAATACATTACACTAATTCCATTCTGAATTCCTGAAATATAAGTCACTGGCTTTTGTAAAATACAATGGCAAGTTATCTTATATTTGGAAATGAAGGGAGTAATACTTTTTTCTTTTCTTTTGAAAGTGTGTGATACATTATATGTCAGAAGGAATATGAAATGCCTTACGATCCACTTCTGCTAATTGCTGTCTTTTCCAATTGCAGTGAGACATACCGTTATTTTGATCTTCCGTTCTGTATGCCAGGTCAATCATCCCCGTCTAAACTTTTCTTTTCCTTGTTTCCTATTTTCTCATGCCCCTCTAATAGCTGATTTAGTGTATAACTGTCTTCATTATGATGGGTCATCAGGTTCAACTCATTTGCTTGATAAACCAGAAGCTCTGGGTGAAGTATTGAATGGAGATCGATTAGTTAGTGCCCCATACCAGCTCGACTTTTTACTTGATAAAGACTCAGAAATTGTTTGCAAGAAGAGGCTGACAAAGGAAGAAGTTTCTAAATTCCGAAGTGCTGTTGCAAAGGACTACTATTTTCAGATGTACTATGATGACTTGCCCCTCTGGGGTTTCCTGGGGAAAGCTGAGAAGGACACTAAAGCTGATCACAGCGAGAACAAATATTATCTATTTAAGCATCTTCATTTTGAGGTACTTTACAATAAGGATCGAGTCATTGAGGTTAATGTACGAACTGACCCTAGTGCTCTTGTGGACCTTACGGAAGACAAGGAAGTTGATGCAGTCTTTATGTACACTGTCAAATGGAAAGAGACAAACACTCCTTTTGACAAAAGAATGGATAAGTACTCACAGTCGTCTAATATGCCACATCACTTGGAAATACATTGGTTCTCAATCATTAATTCCTGTGTGACAGTTCTCCTCTTAACTGGCTTTCTTGCGACGATTCTTATGCGAGTTCTTAAAAACGACTTTGTCAAGTAAGATTCACTTTTCATTTTTTTATTTTGTAGTTCTGCATTTATTCTTACTTGCATGTCCCTTTGAAACTCTTCTGCCAGATGCTTAGTGATATTTTTGTCATTTGTCAAAGGTATGCTCATGATGAAGAGACAGCTGAGGACCAAGAAGAAACTGGATGGAAGTACATCCATGGGGATGTTTTCCGGTACCCGAAGTACAAATCTGTGTTTGCTGCAGCTCTTGGTTCTGGCACCCAGCTATTTGCTATGTAAAAAGACTCTATGAAGTTGTTTTCTTTAATTGCAGTTTAGTTCATTCGACTGAGATGCTTATCATCATTTCTTTGTTATGTGTTTCAGTGCAATTTTAGTTTTCATGCTTGCACTGGTTGGTGTATTCTATCCATACAACCGAGGAGCTTTGTTTACTGCGCTGGTTATCATATATGCGCTTACATCTGGGTTTGCGGGCTATACTGCAGCCTCTTTCTATTGCCAACTGGAAGGAACAAACTGGGTATGTTCTATCAGATTAACTTATTTGCATTTTCTTATCATCTAACTTATTTGCATTTTTTATCAGCTAACTTATTTGCATTTTTTATCAGCTAACTTATTTGCATTTATGGAGTTGTTGCTGAGGGATTTACTTTATACGCAAAAAATTATTTTTTAGGTTCTTATATTGGTCGCATCTGTGGTATCACGATTATACTTTGTTACATAATGTGTATCCTGTACAATATATTGCTGAAGTAATTTTATTGTCTTCGAGGTTGGTTTTTAATGATTTTGTGAGATGGATGATAAACAATTACTCCCTCTGTTCCGAATAAGTCTCTTTTGGTAGTTTCACTGGAATTTAGGAAACACAAAGCTTCGTTGACTTGCACAAAGTGTTGTACTTTACTTACATAATGGGTCCAAAATAATTGTAGACAATTATTTTGGAACAAAAAACCTCCAAAAGAAAGAAAGAAAGAGTAAATTTACTTATCTTTCTGTTGAGGTTCACTTTAGATTATTAAGATCTTGTATACATTGTTGAGGAAGAAATCCAATTGCTTTGTGTGCTTGCAGTTCAGAACAAATAATTGTTTGACTTTTGATTCTTTGTACTTGAAGAGTAGATGAAGTGAAATTTCTTTAGTTTTTATTTTCATAAAAACATCATTTGGTAGCAAGGAAGAAGATTTGCATATGGAACATTTTATGAAAGTAATCCTAATACTTCACTTCAGAATATGGTTGCCATATGTCCATCATTATCTCTTTGGGTGTGCGGGTCCCAAGTTACTGCAGTAATTTCACTTCCCAAATATTAGGAAAATATACATTGCCAAGTAACTGGTCTGATCAATACTTCTGAACCTACAGGTAAGGAATCTGTTGTTGACTGGAAGTCTCTTTTGTGGACCTCTGTTTCTCACATTCTGCTTTCTTAATACCGTTGCAATTGCTTACAATGCCACTGCGGCACTGCCATTTGGTACAATTGTGGTGATAGCTCTTATATGGGCCCTAGTGACATCACCTTTGCTAGTTTTGGGTGGGATTGCTGGAAAGAATAGCAAGGCAGAGTTTCAAGCTCCTGTTCGAACCACAAAGTATCCCAGGGAGATTCCTCCATTGCCTTGGTATCGTGGAACTCTTCCTCAGATGGCAATGGCTGGGTTTCTGCCTTTTAGTGCCATCTATATTGAGCTTTACTATATATTTGCCAGTGTGTGGGGTCACAGGATTTACACCATTTACAGCATCTTATTCATTGTCTTCATAATTCTTCTGATTGTAACTGCTTTTATTACCGTGGCACTGACATATTTTCAACTTGCTGCTGAGGACCATGAATGGTGGTGGAGGTATGTACCAACTAATAGATTTTATTTTCTGAATATCTTGTTATATGCTTTTATCTTGGTACTTGCTTTTGACTAGTGCTGTCTTTATTCATCTGATATACTCCATGAGGGTTGAATATTTTCTGAGTAATTTTCGGTTATGATAGGATTTAGACTTGGCGCCAGGGGGAAGAAACTTTGAGCTGTAAAAAGGATATCCTGATATAGATAATATAAAATAATCATTTCAGTTGCATACATCAACATAGATAATTAGTAGTAAAGAAAAGAAACAAATGTGTGAGAATGTTCCTGAGATCCTCGTAATTGTTTATAGTCAAAAAGACTTCCACTTATATGAACCTTAGTAGCACAGAAATGGGAAAAAATGAAATGGAAGCATGGAACCGTCTTTCAAAATATGTAGGATATGAAACACCTTAAGATAAATAATATATTATGTAATCACAAGAAATTACATTTATTTCAATCCAACGAAGGTTAATAATGGAATTACTAGGTTCGATTAATCCCCGTCTAAACGTTAGGCGGTCCTCTACCACCTCGATTTGGTTGTGCTCGTAGTTTCCTGCCTAGGCAGAATCAGACCTCTATTTTGAAACTCTCCAATACATAATGAATTTGTTAAGCCTTGAAAAGATTTTTTTTATAATGTTTCATGTAATATTTAAAAAAATTATATCTACTTTATGCTTTGTATAGTATAATATATATGTACAGTAGGAAAAATAAATAAATGAGACCTGCTTAAGGAAACACCTAGTCCGCCTAGGAAAATGCCTAGACGCCTAATGATTTTTAGAATACTCATTATTTATCATTTATCACCGCTAATTTTATCCACTCTCTCCATATATCTATTTAAATATTTATCCTACAACTTTTTGGTTACATCATCCTGGCTGAGAAACCTAAAATTTTCCACCACGTTTCGAAGTTAATTTTTCTTAATAAAAAAAATAAATAAGAAACTCCAAATCATGTTTCAGAGAAGTTTCCCTAAAGTTCCGAGTGTCACAGTATCCAAAACGTTTCTGAATGGATGTGGCATAGGGAGAGTTTTTGTGTTTCAAAGGTACTCGAGGAAAGGAACCATAAGAGCTCTTTTTTGTTGTCTTTTCAACGTGAGTAAACAAATTGTAGTGTAGTATATGTATTGAGGATATTTACGAAATTTGAGAAATATTATGTGGGGGCAAGTTTGTTAATTTTTGAGGCCCTCCTAGCAAATAATTATATAATTTTTTTTTGAAGAGAATGGTAATCTTAGGCAACTGCTCTCTCTACTCTATGAGATAATGTCCTAGCGTGTATTCTTTATTTAATTTTTTTTTGGTTATTTAAAAATATAAGGCCTATCCCTAGCCATATCGATTTAATAGTTATTGTGATACCCTAGTCCCACAGAACTTGTTAGTTGGTTTGATATGTGTATAAGGCCTCCACTATACCTTTTAGAGTACCATTAACTTGTCATGACTTTTGAGTGAGAGTGTGGAACCCAACTGGTACTCTTGGAAAGTGGATTAGGCCTTATTCTATGCTCGGTTTAGACATGGCTCGTACCAGACAATTTTATCATTTAGGAAAGACCAAGTGAACACTAGCTGTTATTTGGTTGAGCATTGGCTTTCAAAATTTGAAGAAGATGAAAATTAATTGTGGCTGAATCACCACCTTGGAATATTTTGTTTTGTCATCGATCCACCTTATTATTGGTCTGTTGCTTAGACTATACAGACATGGTCTTTGGTTCAAATTGTGGTATGTGATGGGAAGAGAGGTATAATCAATTCATTCAGTGTATATCAGCAAGCTAGAGAATTCTCCATTTTGGTTATACGTGGTATCAGTGTTTCTTTTCAAGAACTAACATCTTAAAAAGCTGGTGAAATCTTTCTCAAGAAAGGCCCACAAGCTTTGGATATTTGTTAGTTTCTTTTCCCAGGTCTTTCTTTTTTAGAGCTAAAGTTTGTCTCTTCAACTAGCCAAATATTTAGACTCAGTTCAGTCTACACTCTGGATTCAGTATTCTTGTAACTGTTGATCCAAATATTAACAGCGTTTAGAAAATTTTAAATGGTTAACAAAGGATAATCTTGTATCACTTGATTGTCTATTTGTCTTGATTTACCAGTTTCTATAACTATACTTCTTTCTGAATGTGTTTATCCGTGTGTTCTTGAATTTTAGAGGAAGTCAAACTCATTATTAATATACATTGTGATTTTTTGCATTTAGATTATTTCATGACACTACTTGTTCACTCAATCTAGAAAAGGGAATTCCTGTTTTAATTTCATAGCTTGTTTAAGCTCCGACTTTTTTGGTATGTACTTATTGTCCAGGTCTTTCCTTTGTGGTGGATCAACTGGGTTGTTCATTTACGGCTATTGCTTGTATTACTACTATGCACGATCAGATATGAATGGTTTCATGCAAACCTCCTTCTTCTTTGGGTACATGGCTTGCATTTGCTATGGATTCTTTCTCATGCTTGGGACAGTTGGTTTCCGCGCATCACTGTTTTTTGTTCGCCACATATATCGGTCGATCAAGTGCGAGTAGCGAGTCTTTAAGCTCAAGACTATGCTATACAAATGTCGAGTGCCAATCTCGGAGCAAAGAAGACCATTTAGGACAATAGGACTTGTCAGCACGAACACTTGTAATATTTTACAGTTGCATGCATCATGTGGAAAAGGTTATCCTTGTTTTGTGTTGCAGCTCAAAATTTTATGTTATATTAGTTATAGTTTCTTCTTAAGAACATGATCTATGTTACTCGATGCTCTAAAATTATACTCCATATATTCCAAATTGTAAGATTAGTATAGACTTTAATTTGAAATATTTTTAAACTCAATAACTTTGAAACAATAATAAGAATATTATTAATGTATTTATGGTGATTATGAATTTGAAAATGTCACTGTTTTGAAAAAAAGGGTAGTAGTATATTAGGATGGTTGCATTACATGGCCTGTTGATCGGTATATTATAAGAATAGCCCGAACTGTATTGAATCGGTTATTGAAAGTATTCAACTTTGTATCAAATCTGTTATCGAAAGTATTCACCTTTGTATAGATCGGTATTTTAAATTGGTTAGTCGGTTCGGTACCGGTTTTAAGTAGAAATATACCTTTTATTATTTTTTTGGTCTAAATATTATAGGATAAATTCATACAATTATTTCTTTCCATTAATTATTATTTTCTTATTCAAACACATCAGATCTTCATCCTCTTTTTTTCTACTATAAACCTTGACAGTAAACTCGTGGATGGATTGACTGGCCATTGATTGTTCTGAAAACCCCAAAACTGAGTCCTTGAAATTAGGTGAAGAATCTAAGAAATTTGATGAGAAATCGAAAAGGGTCGGCTTCAAAATGGTGAACAAGTGCTTTGGCGATAAAAAGATGTGGGTTTTCTTTGGGTATGAATTCAAGTATAAGAACAGAGTATGATTGGAATAAGAGCAGCATGCATGAAGTATACTCCTATATAGATATACTAGCTGGGTCCCGTGCCTCCGGCACTGTATGGACAGTGAGATTTATCTCAAACTTAGAACGGTCCAGATGATTTATTAAGTGAGCGGGAAATTCAAAATCATTATTAGATAGATTAGATAGATAGATGTATTTTATTAGATAGATGTATGGACGGTAGGATTTATCTCAAACTTTGGACGGCCCAGATGATTTATTGAATGAGCGGGAAATTCAAAATCATTTATATTTTATTAGATAGATGTATCAATGTATGTATGTTAGCCTTGAGCCCGTGACGCAGGAGGTACAGATGTAAATATTGCACACATGTTAGGTGGAGATTGTTGTTGGTTCTGCAATTGGATTTTGTGGAGCTGCATTTGGAAGTGTAGGCGGCGGCGGCGATAGTGGTGGTGGCATATTAGTCCCAATGCTCCTTGATTATTGAATTTGATTCAAAATTAGCAACTGATAGAAGAGATTAGTAATCAAACATTCATATCAAGGTAACCAAACTTTCATACCAAGGTTATCAATCCACCTCAACATCTGTAGTTTTTTCATAGTGCAGTTGGTAACCAAACCTTCATACCAAGGTAACCAAATTGTCATACCAAGGTAACCAATCCACCTCCACACTTTTAGTTTTTTCATAGTGCAGTTGGTAACCAAACCTTCACACTAAGGTAACCAAGCCTTCATACCAAGGTAATCAATCCACATCTGCAATTTTTTCATAGTGCAGTTGGTAGCCAAATATTCATACCAAGGTAACCAATTCAGTGTTATTAGGTTACTAATTTATTTTGAATGTGATGCAGTTGGTAGCCAAACCTTTATGTAGTGGGTAGCTAAACCTTCATACCAAGGTAACCAATTTAGTTTTATTAAGTTACCAATTTATTTTGAATGTAATGCATTTGGTAGCCAAACCTTCATGCAGTTGGTTGCCAAACTTTCAGACCAAGGTAACCAATTCATACTGCAGGTGTGGAGATAGATTGGTTACCTTGGTATAAAGGTTTGGTTACCTTGGTATGAAAGTTTGGTTATCAACATTACATTACCATCACCCTCTTATCTCTTTCTTTCCTATGCAGAAAATAAAATTTGTGCAGTCTTTATGTATTAATTGGTTACATGTAATAATGATAAATATGTCTTCTTATGATAATTAGAAAAAGATATTGGGTTCTTCACTATCTTGGAATATTTTTTTAGATTGGTCTATGATCTTTTCTGTTATACTCGTATTTTACTTCTTTTTTGTTGTTTCATCCTCTATTACAGGTATGCATGAATACTTTTCTCAAACCGATGAAAGAAATGCTCATCCACGAATACTTGTTATGATCAATATGGCGTCAACTTCTGTTCCTGCAAAGAATGGTCTAAAATTGCAGGGGTCGGCTATTCATCGCAGTCATTCTCTTGATCAAATAAGTGCTATGTAAAGGAGATGAAGATTTGAATTTGAATATTTGAATTTGAATTATTTTGAATTGATTTTTGTGGTTAGATCCCATATATTTAAATTTGAATTATTAATTATGGCAGTTATTTCTCCTTGATTTTAATGTGAATTGCGTTATTTTTATAATTATTTTGTAAATGTTTTGTTTTTGTAAATACTTTCTAATTGTTATATATTAGTGTTAAGGACCCGAAATAATAGAGATTTGTCATGTCAGCAATTAAGGAATCCTAATTGCATACTAATTTCCTAAATTAAAAAATTCTAATTGCACTACTATTATAAATAAATATGAGAAAGTGTATTATTTTTGTAATTATTTTATAGATGCACCATTATTGTAATTATTTCTAAAAATATACTAAAATATATAATTAATCCATCTAAATAATGTGTTGAATTTCAACCCAAGCTTTTCTCAAGGGGTTTCAAGGCCCGACCACTAAAGGTCCAAAGCTACAAGCAAAAACTAAAGGGTTCTTTACACTAATATACAACATTTAGAAAGTAATTACAAAAATAAAACATACACAAAATAATTACAAAAATAAAACATAAGCAATATAACGCGCCTAAAATCACGTGTCATTATCCAGTCAGTTATCCAATTTCATAATTGAAATTAACCGTCCCTAAAATCATGCAACTTTGAAATCTGAACAACAGATCAACGACAGTGAAGACAAAAAAACGAAACAGAAGCCTCCTGTCGCGACTAAACTCGTAATCGGAGAAGACGAAGCCGGTTGTCGCAACGCATCTCTAAGATCGAAAATAACAATCAAAATCAACGCCTTCAAGATCAGTAACCAAATACTGCAGTGATTGTTGCATACAAGATCGACGTTTCCCTTTCGACTCACCTCTGAGATCGCGACATACAAAATCATCATCAACAACTAAGATCACAGCAATTTCAAGTTCAATTTCGGTAACATCTAAGATCGGAGAAGACGAAATAGAATACAAAATCATCATCAACTTCAAGTTCAGTAACCAAAAACAATATCACAGCAACTTCGATACAAATCTGAACTCTGAGGTATGTGAGTTTAAAGTTCGTATGCATATAATTACCTATGGTTACTACGGTATTCGTATGTATATTGGTTACCTTTATTAAGTTTTTCACAATTAAAATGGTTACTACAAATTCTTATAGCGTTTGGTTGATTCATTCATATGTTTTAGATTATGGTTACTAAATAAATATAAACTGTTCACTAACTGTTTATTTGATTAATTTATAATTTTCAAACGAGTTCTACTGAATTTTTATATTAATGGTTACTCATCATAAACATTGGTTACTATCTTATACAACTGTTGGTTACTGTCTATTGTTGTTTTGGTTACTGTATAACATTATATTGTTCAGTGCTGTATTGGTTACTGTCTAATGATATCTTGGTTACTGTATGACAATATGTTGGTTACTGTCTAATGCTGTTTTGGTTACTTTGTAACATTATATTGTCTAATGTTGTCTTGGTTACTGTATGAAGCTATGTTGGTTACTGTCTACTGATGTTTTGGTTACTTTGTAACATTATAATATCTAATGATAAGCTAGTTACTGTCTAATGCTTCTTAGGTTACTATGTAACAATATATTGGTTACTGATTCATGATGATTTGATTACTGGGTAACTTTATTGTGGTTACTGCATATTGCTGATCTGGTTGCTGTTTAAAATTATAATGGTTACTGTATAATATTACTAAACAATACTGAATTGGTTAATGAAAAATGATGAATTAGTTAATGACTAATATTGACTTTGATATATTGGTTACTAACTAATTCTGATTTATATTATTATATATTTGAGTTTACTCATTGACTACATTGTATTGGTTACTGTCTAATATTGAGGTGTATCAATATAAAAAATATATGTATATATTTACCTATGGTTACTACAAATTCCTATGGTTATATATGGTTACTGAACAATTAAATGTATATAGTTACCTATGTATGAACAATTATATGTATATGTTTACTGACTAATGCTGAGTTGGTTACTGTTTAACATTATTTTGGTTACTGAATAATACTGATTTGGATACTATGTAAAAATATAATGGATACTCATTAATGCTGAACTGGTTACTGCATTAATCTAATTATACTTATACTTATATTTTTATATTAATGGTTACTTGTTAACTACATTGGTTATATTAATGTTTACTTGTCTAATATGTATTTAGATACTGTAAGGTGTTTATTTGGTTACTGTATAATGTTATTGTAGTTTATAATTATTATTTTTTTATATTGGTGGTTACTTATTAACTACATTAGTTACCTTTATACAACTGTTAATCTGATTATATATATTGATTACCTTTATACAACTGTTAATGCTGACTTGGTTACTTTGTAAAATTATAGTGCTGACTTGGTTACTAACTAATGCTGACTTGGTTACTGACTAATGCAAACTTAATTACTGTAATGATTAATTGGTTACTGTAATATTGGTTGCTGAAGCATATTAATGTACATTTCTATTTATGTTTTTTATATTAATGGTTACTTGTTAACTACATTGGTTACATTCTTACAAAATTTTGCCTTTAATTGGTAACAAACAAATTATACTAGTTGTTTTTTACTATAAAAATGCAATGCAGAATGTATTATCTTGTGTATACTAAGTAAATATATGTTGGTTACTGTCTAATTTGGATTTGGTTAGTATATAATGCTGACTTGGTTACTGTGTAATATTATCATGGTTACTGCATTATATTACTGTGTTTTATAGTGATTATATGGTTACTGATTAACTACATTGGTAGGTACCTTCATACATCTGTTAGTCTTTAATTTGTAACAAAGTCATTACTGATTATTTTGGTTGTAAAATGAATTTAAAAATATTTTTTATAATCTTGGCTACTAATTACATATATCTTGGTTACTGTATAATATGTATTTAGATACTGTAAGGTGTTTATTTGGTTATTCTATACTATTATTCAGTTTTATAATTGTTTCTTTTATATTGGTGGTTACTCATTGAATACATTGGTTACCTTCATACAACTGCTAATCTGATTATATATATTGGTTGTTGTATACTATTTAATTGGTTACAGTATAATGTTTATTTGGTTGCAATGACAATTTGACAATTTTTGTCAAGTTTGGAGTGTCGGATTTTGACGTTTTTAGATCCTAATTTCATTGGAAACGGGTCAACGATCAAAAGTCACTAGCTTTGCTGGTGAACTGCATGGTTTTTTGGTCGAATACCATCATTTAGGCCTTCAAAATTGCATGTAAAAATTTGGTTTATTTTCTGGTTACTAAAATTATGTAATTTGGTTACTGTCTAATATTGATTTGGTTACTTTACAATGTTTATTCAGTTGTTAGACAATGGCTATTGACAGTAACCAATACAACAAATTTAATTGTTTACAGGAATATATAATTGTTTACTGCTAGTAACTATTAACCACATGGTTGGTAACATTTTTGATGGTGTACAGTAACCAAAATTGATGTTGATTAATATTTTAATTTTTGATTCCATCATGAGTTATCAATATAAAGTAAACATATACATTGAACAATTTGTAACTGTTCTGAAATATTTTTATATAAATTTGGTTATCCATCTAAAATAAAATGGTTACCTCTATATTTATATTTAGTTACCAACTCGCATAGACCATTTCCAAATAACTTTTATAACTATGTAATTTAAAAGTATCCATCAGCTAGATAAATGGGAACCCTCACATGTACATTAAGCACTTGATAACTGTTCTGATATAAGCTTTTAATTATTTGGTTACTAACAAAAACTAAAATGGTTACCCTTATAATAACTAAAATCCCTCACTGATTGTACAATAATAGTAGTCAAACACAATTAAATAACAGTAAAACAAATATAATAAATAAGTAACCAAATAGTTACATAACAGTAACCATAATATGTTTTAATGGTAACTAAAACATAAAACAACCTGTGTATCCAGCATCCTGTAATGAATGTAATATTGTTTGTTTAGGAAACCCAATTATACTATGACATGTACATTTCACAATTGATATATGTCCTGAAACAAGATTGTAACTCTCTGGTTACTATCAAAACAATAATTGGTTACCTTTATATACATATTTGGTTACCAATTGTACATCTCAAACAATGTATCCAACACAACTTAAAAGATACAATAAATAATAACTAAAATACCTCATTGATTGTACAACAATAGTAGTCAAAAAACATTAAATAACAGTAAAACAAATATAATAAATAAGTAACCAAATAGTTACATAACAGTAACCATAATATGTTTTAATGGTAACCAAAACATAAAACAACCTGTGTATCCAGAATCTTGTAATGAATGTGATATTGTTTGTTTAGGCAACCCAGTTATACTAAGACATGTACATTTCACAATTGATATATGTCCTGAAACAAGCTTGTAATTCTCTGGTTACTATCAAAACAATAGGTGGTTACCTTTATATACATATTTGGTTACCAACTGTACATCTCAAACAATGTAGCAAACAAAACTTAAAAGAAACAATAAATAATAACTAAAATACCTCATTGATTGTACAATAATAGTAGTCAAAAATAATTAAATAACAGTAAAACAAATATAATAAATAAGTAACCAAATAGTTACATAACAGTAACCATAATATGTTTTAATGGTAACCAAAATATAAAACAACATGTGTATCCAGCAACATGTAATGAAGGTGATATTGTTTGTTTAGGCAACCCAATTATACTATGACATGTACACTTCACATTTGATATATGTCCTGAAACAAGCTTGTAACTATGTGATTAATATCAAAAATAATAGTTGGTTACCTTTATATACATATTTGGTTACTAACTGTACATCTCAAACAATGTAGCAAACACAACTTAAAAGAAACAATAAATAATAACTAAAATACCTCATTGATTGTACAATAATAGTAGTCAAAAATCATTGAATAACAGTAATTATAATGTAACATAATAAAACAGTAACCACATAATTATATGATAGTAACCAGAACAAGTTTTAATGGTAACCAAAAAAGAAATTACATGTAATAAAACTCAGTTCAGGCAATTCATATATACTAATATATTAACCAAAATAAAAAATAAAAGTAACCAAAATCCCACATCGATGGCACAATAATAGTAGCCAAACCATAAGATAACAGTAACCAAAACATAATAAAGAAGTAACCAAATAGTTATATAAAAGTAACCAGAACAAGTTTTAATAATGATAACCAAAACAGAAACAACCTGTATATCCAACCCAGTTTACATAAACTCCAATAAACATTACAGACTCACAAATCATAACAAATTGTTATGAATATCCAACAAAATCAAAGTACGAAATAGGAAAAATTTAGCGCAACTCCCAAAATTATATTTGTACAAATTCAGATGGGGAAGAGTTGCCCAGATGTGCTGCCATCTCTTTGACAATATGCAAGTTTAAACTGCTAATTTGGTATCGAACGAATGTCGCCAGAGAAGTAAAGACTCATAGTATGACAACATCACTTCAACCATGTACATATCGCATGGTAGGTTCCAAAAGGAGGCGGTTCCATCGTCTGAAGAAGTAGATTCAGTCCGTTGACGACGAGTGGCTTCAAGAAAAGTGAGAGAAATAGTAAGGGCGGAGAGAATAAGAAGAAGAATAAGAAGATTTTAGAGAGAGAAATACCAGAACAAAGGATATGGGAGTTGGGAGAAAAAGAAGGAAGAAGAAGAAGATTTCACGCGTTTAAAAAACCCACCAGATTTGCCATATCAGCCCATTAATACTAATCCCTTAAATTAAGGAATCCTAATTGCACTATTATTGTAAATAAATATGGAAAAGTGTAATATTTTTGTAATTATTTTATAGGTGTATGATTTTTGTATTTACTTTCATAAATGTATTATAATATGTAATTGTTCCAAAACTAAATGGAAAGGGTAACAGGATCCAATCCACTTCTAACCACCAGAATCTCATTCCTTTTTCTGCCATTCAAACAGTTCACTGCTTTGCTATACGCAACACTCTCCCGGTTCCCAATCTCACAATCCTTCACCACCAAATCTATCAATTACCCCAAAATCAGAAGCAAGCAATGCATCATTATCAACGCACCCAAAAGCAACAACGTCTCTTCTGAAGAATTTGAATCTAAAATCTCGAGTACCCAACAAAAGGAAGTTGAATTATCTCAAGTACCTTAACAAAAGAAAGATAACGATGAATTAGCTAGATGAGAAATGAGTTTTGATTTGGAATAAAGGCTTACAATCAGAAAATAAAATAGTTTATTCAGTTAATCCATAAAACGGTACCGAACTTCTCGATATCGATCCCGAATAACCGGTATATACTGGTTATATATATTGATGTCGAACTGATTTTATTTTGTCCCGAATTTATCGGTTCAAACCTGTTCGATTAACTAAAAAAGCGGAAAAACCTAATTAAAATTTGAATGCCCATCATCATACCCATCACTATACGTAACAATGGACTGCGGTAGTATTTTTCAAAGTTTTAATAATAATTAATTTTCTTTTGGTTGAAAATACATTGAGCAGACATGAATTTTACATTGGATAAATTCAAGAGTGTAGATGGATTAATAAGTATGGTAGAGCCTCAAGGTTAACCTTTTAGGTAAAAAGTGGTCCAACATACTTATTGGGTCAATATATTCGCTACATTGATAATGAATTGATGTGAGACATTGGTAAAACAGAATTATCATTTTTTTTGTTGTTCAAAATTGATGATAACCATTGGCTTTCAAATATTGGCCGATAGTATAGTAGTATGTATACGTATATCCTTAAACTCAGATATAATCAAATTTAAAATCCACTTTGTCATGATTGCCTAACAATTGCCAATACTTTTTTCTCCCTGGTAATCAACCCTTGCAGGTTAAAGCAGAGATTTCACATCAAATCCAAATGAGAATTAATTTTGTTTTTTGATTTTCCTCTTCCTAAAAAAATCCAAAACAAAGCAAAGATTTTTCAATGATTGTGTATCTTTCTTCCGTATAATTTAATGAGAATATAGATAAAAATTTGGCTTTCAAGCTTATTAGATACAGAAATATCTAAGTTCTTGTTTTACATCCAAACCTAATATATAGAGGATATATAATATTAGTTCATGTACTTCAAAAATATTTTGAATGGTGCTAGAGACACAAACTATCTTACAAACATTTTACAAACTGTTGATGTGGCATACTCCACGTCAGCCTATTGATCAACAAATTGTTTAATGTAGTCTTCGGTACCACACAAACTGCTGATGTGGAGTATGCCACATCAAAAGCTTGTAAAATATTTATAAAATAATTTGTGTCTCTAGCATTATTCAATTATTTTTGGCTGAATGTCTAGTATTGCCACGTCACGTAATTCTATAGATGGTGGCTTTCTTTGCTAGTTGAGCTCTTTTGTTTTTTTATCAAATAGCACTAGTACCGACCCTAGGCTAAAGCCCGGAAGCCCAAGGTGCCCGGATTTCTGGCCCAAAAATATTTAGGTCCTCCTTAAATATTCTCTTCTTTTTATTACTTAAATAGAATACTTAAATATTAAAACAAATAATCAATCTGTAATATTCTACATATACTGATTATTGTAATGTTCTACATATTTAAAGCATATAATTTGTACAAAATAATTTAATTATTATGTACCTGGGAAGTCATCATCAGATTCAGTTTTTTGGGTTTTTTTAATTGTTTGGGAGTAGTGTTAGACTCTTAATAAAGGAAGCCCTATTTGGTTATTAAATTTTTGACTTAGTGATAATGTGATATCTAAATGATGCTTTAGAACTATTGAAATAGTCGGTTATAATATTTGATATTTTTTCGTATTGATGCTCTTTTGTTCAAGAAAAGTTCTTCCTTTTTTTATATTTGTCTTAATAGCAATTCGCAAAAGGCCTATTTTTTTGTTGTCCACTTTAGGCCCTTCAAAATTCAGGGCGGCCCTGAATAGCACCTTAGTTTCAAATATGGTGATTCCAAAAATTCCTACTATTGATTTCTGTCTTTCTCAATGAGGGTGAACTTGGAGATGACAAGAAGAAATTGATTATATATAGATAAAGTTGGCCAAGCATGCTCTTGTGAACCATGGTGTGGCACTAGACCTGTTAAATTATTAATACTCTTGACATCTTCAAGACATTTTTTAACGACTCAACAGAGGAAAAGCTTAAATGTAGACAATTTTTTCCGTGTGGTTATGATAAGATGAACAGTTTTGTTGGCAATAACGAATGGTTTATGATGTTTCAAGCAAGCTGTATCCTCCCCAATTTCGGTAATATATACTCCCTCCGTCCCAAATTAATTGTTCAGTTTTGATTTTTTTAAAAAAAATTGACTATTTTTAAAACTAACCTTTTTACTATTTTTGCTAAAATATAGGTGAAGAGATTATAACCAAAAGAAAATATATACAATTTATTACTAACTCCAATTTTTATAATTTTAGAAATATATTTATATATGCTTAATTATTAATTCTAAAAATAGTCAATTTGACTTAAAAAAGTCAAAACTGAATAATTAATTTGGGACGGAGGGAGTATTTTCTACGGGATCTTGATTCCAAAATGGCAGTCTCATTGAACAGTGTTTAGAATACAATTAAACTTGGAACTTGTTTCTGGTCAAATGGGCTCACTTGGTGTCATTATCCAGGTAATATTAGTACGTGAATCATAATGCTAAATATGGTGAATCGTGGGGTAGATCATGATTTATATTAGATTATTGATCCATTATCACAACGTCTGACACAAAATACAACAAGTACGTGAAATATTTGCTCTGATTTAACCTAATCTTAACAATAGTGAATCTTTAGTAGGAGAAAACCAGACGACATAAGTCATTAAGTAGACATTTCAAATTTAGATTATGTATATTATCCATATTGTAATCCTTGTATCATGCAATAACTAATACTGGCATGAGTGATTCTACGGCGACCGGATCTAGCCACCGTTTTTTTTACTCTCAAAACACTAAACCCTAAACCCAAAACACTAAACCCTAAACTTTTTTTATATGGCAAAAAGCACCTTTTGGCCACTGTGGTTATAGTGATTTAACGAATTAGCCACTGTGCTTTTAAAATATTCAATTAGCCCACTGAACTTTTTAAAAATGTGCAATTAACCCATTCCGTCCAAAAAATTAGACGGACGTTAACAGATCAGCTTGGATTGCTTACGTGGCCTTTTAAAAAAAAATAATAAATGACGTGGTAATTACGTGGCAATAGATACATATTAGCTCATTTTTTATTTTTTAATGATTTTTCTTTACAATTTTTTCTTTTCAAACAAAAAAATAAATTTTAAAAATCATTGTGTAAAAAAATTATTAAAATTAAAATAAATTTTTATTTTTACAACATTACATTAATTTCAACAAAAAATAAAAATAAAAATCATTACTTATGTGGCAATGAAATAATTAAAATAATAAAATTAAAATAAATATTTTAATTCATTTTTTATATAATTTTGATATATGTATTTGTATTATTTTTATTTTTTTATTCTTTTCCTTTTATCTTTTCCTTTCTTTTAATAATTATTTTTATTTTTAAAATTAATTCCAAATAATAAAAATAATATTAAAATAAGGAAAATGAATTTAAAATACATTGTAAAATGAAAAGTATTTTAAAAGTAAAATATTTTTAACTGAATATATACTTTATTTAATAATTATAACAATCAAACAAATTTAGTAAATTACAAAACTAAACCATTACACCAATTAAATAAATTGATAAATTACTTAAACAAAAAGAAAAACCAGCACTCTGCTTAATCAGTTCTTCCATCACCGTTCTTCCTGGCTTTCCTCGGTTCTTCCATCACCGTTGAAGAAATTTCAATTCAATCGTGGCGGTGGAGTCAAATGATGCTACAGCGCCGGCAGGAATTATGCTAAAGTCTGATGCTATCGGAAGGGTGAACGCCCTTTTGTCGTTCCGGGCGTGGAGGAGTTTACTGGTTCTAATCAATGTTTTTTTCCTCATTTTGATCTTCCCATTTTGCGGTCGGAAGCACTGCAGTATTTCGCCGATGGGTTCGCCGGCTTTGTGTTCGTCGTCGCCGAAAAAGGGTGGGAGGGAGAAGAGGGGGAAGGGATTGCCGGCGACGGTTGTGCCGTGGAAGAGCGGCTCGCTGTAGCTTATTATTCATTTTATTTGTACCCTTTGATTAAATCTATTATGTAATTTTATTTATTAGTTCCTGTAAGCATTTACATGTCCAAATGCATTTGTAGCCCGTTGTCTACCATTGTTGTACGCATCCTATACCAGAACAGTGGCTTCTGTTGAAGAAGTAGAGAGAGAGAGATTTATGAACACCATGTCTTTCGGTGAGATTTGTGATCGATTAGATCTGCGGTTGGATTTGCTCGGTAACAGAGTCATCGGTCGGAGACTGTAACAGCCTTTAATCTCAACAGATCCAATCGTTTAATCGCCATCGTCATCGCCATCGCCGTCGCTACGATCGTGAATCCTCTCATGTTCAAAAATTCTGGGTTGTTCTGGCCGGGATCTGGTCGGATTTTTGCCCAATCTTGAAGCTAAAAGACATTAAGTTTTGCTTAAAACCTTTTTAGCTCAATTTTCGGCGGACGAACAGAAGGTTGGACGGACAGAAGGTTGGGGGAGGAAGAACAGAAGCTTAATTTTGTAATATTAAGATTTTGTAATAGTTAATTTTAATTTTATATGTATTTTAAAATATAAAAATATTTTTATTTTTATTTTTATTTTTAAAATAAGACATACATATTATATATATTATATTATTAATTTTTATTAATATTATATATATTATAAATATTTAGGTAAAGAAAAAGAAAGATTTTGATATATTATTTATAAATATTGTAATAGATCTCATTGATACAAAAATTTTGATATATTATTTGTATTATTTGGAATTAATTTTTAAAATAAAAATAATTATTATAAATGTATAAATTTATATTAATTTCTTTTAAGTAAATAAAGAAGAACTTGGGAAGAGAGAGAAATAATAGGAAAATATTATTTAGTTGCCAAATCATTGCCCAGTCATTAAATTTTTTCTTTTTTCTTTTTTTTTCTGACTGCCACGTATGTAAATATACAATTGAATTTAACGTCCGTCCATGAAATTGGACGGAATGACCCGATTAACAAATTTTAAAAAGTTCAGTGGGCTAATTGAATATTTTAAAAGCACAGTGGCTAATTCGTTAAATCACTATAACCACAGTGGCCAAAAGGTGCTTTTTGCCTTTTTTATATGTATCCAAATTACAAATAAATACAGTATGTGCAATCCTCTTTTTTTTACATGTATCAAAATTATACTTAAATCATTGAATTCTGTAAAAATTCGAGTTAAAATAAATATTATAAAATTTTTGGGAGTTAAAAAAAATAGAACCCCAATCGCTAGATCCAGTCACTAGGATCGGTCGCCCTAATTTTTCTACCGGCATTGAGCAATAAAAGTTGTATGGCCGCACCTAATCGGGTGCTGAAGAATGAAGGAAGCAATCGGTATTCCATTGCCTTCTCTTACGATTTTGGTGGCGACAAATGGTGTAAGACCCCAAAATTTTTTTAAATAAAAAAGAATTTCCTTTATTTATTATATTGAAATAGTAAGGGTTGATTTGATTAATGTGAAAAGTTATGGGTAAAATGCGCAAATATTTCAAAATAAGCAAGTGGTTATAAAATATTCATTGTTGTCGGGGAATATTCGTTTGGTCGTGGAATATTCGTACTGTCGGGGAATATTCGTACGACGGCGCAGCCATGTGTGGGCCCCATAACGGAAAGCGACTGGAGGAAGAAAACGACAAATATAAGTTGTTTAAAAATAACGGCGTAGTTGTTACCGTTTACACTGTTGGAATACCCAGTGGTTAAAATACAGTAATACGCGTTGTTGCACAGTAGCACACGGTATTGCACAATATTTTGAATTATTGATCCTTACGTAAGAAGGCACTACTCAATAATTGCTACAGGAGTTACTGTTCATTACTTTATTGATTCAATAATTGCTGCGTTGATATTTATATTATTATTGTTTCAATAATTGTCATTACACAGTATTTTCCATTATCAGATCAATAATTCATATTATTTGAATAATATTATCAGATAACATTATTGGCAATGTCTAGAAAGTTCTGTCAAGGAGAGGTTTGGTCATCTAATTGCGCGCCAGTAAGGAGAAATCCTTATTGGAAAGCCCCCTCTATCCTGGGAACGGTCTGGTTGTCAGTACTGTGATTCTGTAATATTATTTTTAATAATTAATTATTGATTATTATGATAAAGAAAATATTTATTTTATGTGGATATAGATGGAGAAAATTTTTAAAGTGACAATTGTTGAAAATTAATATTTTATCTTTTTTTGATAAAATAATTTATTTAAATATATTATTTTAATAATATATTAACGATGATATTTTTACAATGAATGTGGGATATATGAGTATATGAGGAGGTAGAGTATTTTTGTGGCATTAAATGTTTAACACATATTTTGTGTGTCGGTGGACACAATTCTTGATCGAAAATTTATTATAGACTGTAAAATCGTCCATTTGTGGATTTCGGATAATTTCTGTTTGGAATTTGGAAAAACTTCCTTCTGCAAAGTTGTAGAGAATTGAATTTTCTATAAAAAGTCGCGAGATTCGAATTTTCTGACAAAATGGCTATTTATCATGAATTATTGAAGTTTCGGAGTTCCGAAATAATTGATTTTTGGAAGTTTTAATTATTTTATATAAGAAAAACGTTTTTGTGGTTGTTGGCACATGGGTGACTGATGTTTTTGACTAAAGAAGGCATACTAGAGTTTTCAAAACATGTGGGTAAGAATTTTGAATAAATAATAATATATTTTATTAATTTAGTCTCCTTTGGCGTTCTAACATTTTCCTATAAATAGAGGGCTAAGTTAGAATTGAAAATCACACAAGAAACAAAGTTTTCTCTCTACTTCTCTCTCTATATATCAAGCGTGTTCTTGTGAGTATACTTTGAGTGTTGCTATACGGTGCGAGTTTCTGTCAGCACTATACCGAAATTCAGTCAGAAGTACGATTATTTTGAGGTAAGGGATGTTATTTTCTTCTTAAATGATATTATTTTCTTCAATATCATTATGTCGAATTATTGGTGAACTTTTTTATCAAATTTGGAACTTTTTGTGTCGGAGTTACTATTCACGTATACAGTACTATTCACGTATACGACACTATTCACAGAAAAAAATTATTTTTTTTTCTTTTCGTCCAAAATATCTATTGTGGATACTAGCTTTGATTGTATTCATGTTTTGATCATTCTTGAATTTTACACCACTATGATTATTTTTGAGGTATTTTTGGACATGGATAAAACAAAGTACGAATCCTTAATCCTTAATCCTTGTCATTTTGTTTCACTGGATTTGTTTCTTTAAAAATATTTTTTTATCATCTTCAGTCTTAAATGATGTTATTATTGAATATCTTTGGCCTGTAGTGCAAAGATGAATGATTTCTGATGAATATCTTTGGCCCGTAGTGCAAAGATGAACAGGTGTTTAGATGAACATGGCCAACAGATGAATATCCTTAGCCTGTAGTGCAAGGATGAATATATGACTCAAGATGTGCATTGATTGATGTTACAGGGATAAAAATACTGTTGATGGACTGTTAAATTCATAGACATTAGTAGATTTCATCCTCTACGTAACTCTTCTATGAATTAATATTTTCCGCTGCGAATATTGATTTAAAACTTGTTGTCTATTGTATTCTATTAGATTTTTTTCCTGTTGAAGACTAATGATAATTTATTGTGTATTATCTTAGTCATAATATTCTTTACTGGGCTAGTTGAGCTCACCCTTTTTCTTGTTGTTCCATTTTCTTCTCAGGAGGTGAGAACATAGCAGGATCGAGTCGGGGTATGGAATGAAGGTTCTAGAGAGAGTTGTTTAGTAGTCCTCACCATTTTTGTAAAATAATATATCAATAATTGTATTGAGGACATAGTTGGGTATGTATATTGTCTAGATGACAATGTTTGTATTCAAACTCACAGTTTATGGGTTGTAAAAGTTGTAGTTGTTTCTGTACCATGTATTTGGCGACTCAAAATGGGTTGGATGGAATGGACCTATTTTGGGGGCGTCACAAATGGGTTCAACTATTGCCTGATGAGTGCATATTATTCATTTATTTTGATTCCTTTATGTTTAATTTTATTGCATGTTTCATGTGTATATGAGCTTATTAAGGTGTTTAATGATTTCAGGAAGAATTGGAGCTGAAATGAGGAAAAATGGAAAATTGCAGGATTTTTAGCATTAAGTTGGATGCATGGTCTTGGCTTTGGACTTGGATTTTATTGTAGAATTTTTCCTTAACTTTTTGGAACATCTTAAATCGTCTCAATATCGGAGTTCATATGAAAAAGTTATGATCTTTTTACTAAACGGACGTTGAACCTCAAAGTTTGGAAGTTGGAATTTACACAGGCAGCCACTTAGAGCCCTATTTCGACCTTAATTCAGCCTGAATCTGTCAACTCTCAAAGAATGAAAGTTGTATATCTCGTCGATATCTTCGTTTTGATAGGTAGCAGGCCCCGTAACTCCTCCCGGATCAAAAGTTATTCTCGTTTTGCCAAAGGACGTTGCAGCAGAAAATAGGGACGAATTTGTGTGGGAAATATGGAAAATCTTGGAAATCTTAGATTTTTAGAAAGTTTCTAAAAGCAAATTTTGGTAGATTTCTACATGGAATTGAATTGATATTTCTATTAGCTTTTGGATTTCCTTTAGACTAAGATTTATTTTTAAATTGAATTCTATTTCTTTATGGAAAATAATTGTGATTTGTAATTCCTTTTAGGATTTGAATTTCTACTTCCTGTAGGATTTAGGACTTTATCTAGCACTATAAATAGAGGATGAAAGTCAGGGTTTTAGGCATTTAACTATCAACTATCATCTATTGGAGTGTAGACTCAAGAGCATGTCAGGCTAGTTCTTTTATTCAGTTCTAAAGGGAGGTGAATCCTTGTTACAAGTAATTGATTAATTGAGTATTATTTATTCATTCTTGTGTAAAATTTCTTCTGATAATCTGTTTCATTGATTGCATGCTAATTGATCTAATTGATTTAACATGGCCAATTGAATTGGTTTGATCATTATCATCTGCTAAATTAAGATTGGTATTACGTGTAATTGATATCTTTCTTCATCACAAGTAGTAACTTGGTAATAATAATTGTGGACAAACTTTTGTTTATTGCTAAGATTATCAGAAAATAAGTTAAACAAATCGAGCTTATGTGTTTGTTGCTTGGATTAGCCTAATTCTCTATTTCTTAATGCTTTTATCATATTAAATCTAGAGAGCTTATTCTAGGTTGTATACTAGTTAGAATCTGGTGGAGAGCTTGTTTCATACAGTGATAATCTAAGGAGAATTTCGGAAGACAGAGCTTATTGTTATCTAGGGCTAATAGTTTCATTGAAAGGAAAATAATAATAACTTGATTAATTGATTATTGTACTTGGTGAAACTGAACTGCAGAACTGAAGTTTTTACATTTTTGGTTAACTTCATCATTAATTCTTATTTTCTTAGTTTCAAAACAATTTTCAAAAAATTCCCAATCTTTATTTTCTATCAAAATAATAGAATAAATATAAAACTAATCACTCTCTGTGGGATCGATCCTTGCTTACTACTGTGTTAATTGTTTGAATTTGTAAAATAAAAGTGAGGTTAATTTAGGAGTGTAAACGACAGCTCCCATTGCCTCAACTAACAAAGGAGATCGGAGAAGTTCCTAAATACAAAGGGTTTTATTTTAAGGAATATTTACAAGCAAGGCTCAAAAAAGAGAGATCCCCCACCCCCCCATTTTGGATCCATATTATTAATTATAAATATGAGTTAAAAATAGTTTAATTAGTTTTGACTCATATTCTATAATACTGCTAGACCAGTGCTTCTGAAATATAAAAACTTAGACCTATTTGTATAGATACAGCACATTTGTGAATTCAGTATATATACTTTCACTATGGACATAGCTTCATTAACATTTTATCTAGGGTAATTAAACTACCTCCCACCAGCACCCCTGTCCCCACCCCTCAAATCCCCCCCAAAAAATAATATTTATTGATTATGTATAAACCCCCCCCAAAAAAAATATTTATTGATTATGTATACATCTCCATTTCCACCCCTAAAAAAAAAATATTTACTGATTATGTACACCCTCCAAAAAAAATTAATATTTAGTTAATCTAATATAATATTTAGTATATTATTATCAATGTTTTATTAATCTATTTTAGAAAGAGAGAAAGTACATAAATCTCAAAAAAATAAAATATGAGTCGACCTATATTAAATCTATAATTATTTGAGTTCAACCCATATAAACCATATTAAAAATAAATAATATGATTTTAGTTCTTATTTGAACTTATAACTATTTTATGTAAACCAAAACCAAATCAAATTCATATTTTGACAGGTCTACCTCCTATGGCTAGATTCCTTGTCTATTTACTGAAAGATCCAAGTTCTCTATTTGGTTACATCCTTTGGAAGGTTTAAAAGTCTAAACGCAATTAAAAATTTTATTTGTCTAGTAGCAATTTATTAGGTATAGTGTATTGTACAACACACTTGCCCATTGTAGCCACAAAATGCAAGGTTCTAGGCCTGTTCGGGAATGACTTATTTTAAATGGCTTATAAGTTAAAATATAAGTTGACTTACAAGTTATATTAAGTTGTGACATATAAGTAAAAGCGTTCGACATCAATTTGACTTATAAGTCAAAAATTAAGTTAAAACAAGTTATGAAGGTGTTCGACTCATAATGACTTATAAGTTGACTTACAAGTCATTTTAAGTTGGGACTTATAAGTAAAAGCGTTTGGCATCAATTTGACTTATAAGTCAAAAATTAAGTTAAAACAAGTTATAAAGGTGTTCGGCTCATAATGACTTATAAGTTAAAATAAATGTAAAAATTACTAAAAAAGACATTAATAAAAAGAGAGGTAAAATAGACATTAAATTTGATCAAACTAATTTATTTTAAAATGACTTATAAGTCATTTAATAAGTTACAAATACTTGCCTATTTATATCGACTTAAAACTCAACTTATAAGTAAAAAATAAGTCATTCCTGAACAGGTGAATAGACTTGTAAGTTAGTTTGAACAACTTTTAAGTCATTTCCAGTTCGGCTCTTGGTCAAAATTGGATATTATAGCTTTCTTATCAAAAAATAAAATAGAATCCTTGTGTGGATGAAATCATCTTCAGAGGTTGCACCCATAAGCGACTAAATGAAAAAATGGAAAAACTTCAAACAAACCGATGAAAGTAATGTCGCCTTTTGGTCATTCTAGTGACTTTGATCCTGTGGAGTATTTATGCTCCGTATGTAATGATGGCTTTGGGTTTCTTTAACCTTGTAGTTATTGTTTTAATGTGTCCGATAAAGAGAGGGTTAATGTTGAATAGCCTCGGATCAGAAGCTATGGATAGCAAGCTCTGCAGACAAGGATATGAAAAGAGAATTACCAGTATGGTAAATAAGAGATTATTTATAGCATTTGATCCGTTTCACCAGCATTACCCTTTATTACAGACTTCTTAAAACAATAGAACAATAAGAATCCACTAAAAGGGAGGAAGTTATGAATAGAAATGTTAAATGTAATATACATGCTGCTGGTCTCTCCCAACTGCAGATGCACTACATGTGTTGGCCTTGGACATGAATGTCATTTAATCATCCACAACCAATCGTGACTTCAAAAGATGTAATGTCGACCATGGAAGAAGGTGTTTGTCGTCTTGATAAGGAAGGAAATCAACATTTCACCTGACATGAGCATTAGCATAAGAACCTCACTACTTCCAAGTAGAACCACCAAGTCTTAAAACCTCCTCAGCACCGTTAACCCTATTAGGAGGGTTCACTTTCCCAGCATCCTCCTTTTGAGTGCTCAAGTCACCATACATATCTCTAAGCTTGGCCAGATTACTAGATGCAGATGTTCTGACGTGGGTGTCATCCTTACGCTGACTCGGGAGATGATCAACGGGTGCACCCCGAGCCTGAATGCTCTGACTTCTGCTCCGGCTCCTGCTTCTACGAGAACTCTCTCTATAATATCTATCACCATCATGGCTACTCTTATCATTATCCCTTCTGCCACTTTCTCTAGATCTACGATCATAATCATGCCTTCGATCTCTTTCTCTATCCCGCTCTCTCTCCCTATCCCTCTCTCTGTCCCGTTCCCTATCACGGTCCCTGTCTTTACCCCTTTCCCTCTCTCTATCCCTATCCCTGTCCCTACCCCTATCTCTGTCTGCATATTCTCGATCACGGCTTTGGCTACGGAGTCTACTGGGAGATCTATGAGCTTCATCATCATTATTTCTGTCATAAGTTGGTGGCAGCATAGTACGGCGAACGGGAGATGAATCCCTAGTTGATGCACGGTGAGGGGCACGCTGACCAAAAGATACTGAAAGGGCAGCTTTAACAGATTGTGGCCGACGTGCGGTGTCATCAGATCCACGGGTGGATTCCCCAGTCACGCCAGAATGCTTAGAGGGGAGCTTCATCTTTTCAAGGTTTGCTACGATCAACCGCAGTACAGGAACTGGGATGCGGGGGAAGAGAGTATCAAAATAATACTGCAATAGAACACCAACTTGTAAGTATTTGGCTTAACACCCAGGAAGAAATATAGACAAGATAGAAGCATGAATTATATAGTCATCTTAAAACTCATTTTAACTTTATATAGTAGCACAACCAAAACAAGATTATAAGCAATTCAGTCAAGCACCTCATCTGTTAGAATCCACCAAATTCTAAAGGAAAATAGGGGAAAAGAACTCAAAAAAGGAAATCTCTCATATTCAACCCTGTCATGCCATTCAACCGTATCTAAAGAAAACTAGAAAGTATCTGGTTGAGGCCTGAGGACCACCATTTCGACCCTTATTTTGTTGTTGGTCAAGTTCAGAGTTTTAAGAGGGTAACGAAAACAAAATAAAGGATTTTGCAATTAGTACTATTTAGTAGGCTAATGGAACTCCGTATTTAGACGTCACATCTGCCATTAACTCTCTGACTTTCAAACGAATAACATAATCTACTCGGAGCTACAAATTTAACTTAAAACTGCAGATTAAATGAGAAGCATAAGTTAGATGTGTTAAATTTACATTTGCATTGTTCTTAACCAGCTTAAGAGTATACGACTTATTTCATCTATGTTATGTGCATGCAAAGTATCGAGTCTCACTACCACTTATTTCGTTATAGCTTCGAAATTGTGAATGTGTTGTATTGGTACATTTGATGAGGCTTGGGTTCATACACAATCATCGGAGGATATACCACTTATCAACTTTCAGGTTTTGTAGAAACAAGGGTGCAGAAGGTTTATGGCATGTTCTCAATTTTGTGGGGAATTTGGAGCACCTGCATGGACATTTGATGGAACTACTCCCTTTCCAGTTTCCACCTTTTCAACCGACACAATCACCTTCTTAAATTTTTAACTTTCTTGTGGGCTTTTGCCATGGGATCCTTACAAGGTCTTTCAGTTCCATACCCGGATCGGAGGGATGTCCCTTTGTTTTTTCCTCTCATCTTTCCACTTGTTTCACTTTAGGGTGCAATCCTTGTCCCCACTCTCCTCGTATTTTCTCTCCCCCATTATTAAAGTGGAAAAGGCTTCCAGTTGTCTTAGATATGGACTTCGGAGTTGCATTCCACAATCAACATTAGATGCATTTACTGCCAATCAGCAAGTGCCTTCTTAAGCTTGACATGCAGAATACCACATATAACATAGTTTTTGCTCAACCCTTCTAACTAGTAACAAGTGCTTCAAATTTCATCCACCATGGTTACTTTTGGCGCAAGTAGAACATCATAATAAAGTAAAGAAGATTGAATGTTGAGTTTTGCATGTAAAGTGTAAACACAAACAAGCAATTAGCTACCCTCTTCTCCTGACCAATAAAACAATCAACTAGGGACCAGAAGCACCAAAATATATTTAAATATGAGAAAAAAATAATTAAATAATATAGAGTACTATAGTTCAGAAGTATTGTTGGCACCTTACCTGTCCGAGAAGTAAATCACAAATATAAACACCCATTGTCGCCATTCGACCACTAGATCCAGGAGAGAATTCCTACAAATAATTTTTTTTAAAAGAATCTTATTACATAAAAAAATGAAACAAATTCAAAACCAACATGGCATCAAATTCACTATTAAATCCAAGAGTACAAACAGTAAAGCCAACTCATTAAAGACACAGTTAGTAACATGAGAAGCAATAACGGGAGGACGCCACCGATTAGAGCCTAGACGTACTATTGAAGATTAAACAATACACTTGTTTAGGCATACTTTTGTAACTCTATGACAAAGCTAAACTGAATTCAACTGACACCCACTAGATGGAGCACCTACAGATGTTAAAAGCCTGAAACTTTATGATATTGATATAAGACAGATTTAGGATGAAGATTTAACAGAAATTAAACCTAGGATCTAAACTCCACGTTTAAACTACTAGGATCTCTTAACTTCTTAACTGTATTCACTCCATGTATCAACACCAAGATTATAAAAAGCCTCATACGGTATGAATGAAATAATCAATTTCAATTTCAATAATCTGTAGTCTAAATAACTTGTGGGGATTACATCACTATTTAAAGAGACCCAAAACCCTAATATTATTTGGAAAATAATAAAAGTGCTAAACGACTAAAATGCCCTTGTTAATAATTCCTAATTACTAATTAATGTCCTAAATCCTCACTAATAAATAAAATACATAAATCACATCAACTATTATTATATTAAACATAATAAAAACTCCAAATAATAAATATAATAAATCTTTTCTTTGTTCTCGACTTGGAGTCCCCATCATTCTCCTCTTGTTGAAGAAAACTCGACCTCGAATTCTATAATATGAGAGAATAAGCAATGAACTCCTCGACAACGGAAGAACATTTTGGAACTACCTTTGACAACATAATCATGCGATAAGGCTCAAAAAATTTTGAAAATAGAATTAATGAGAGCATCACTATCGTATTCAAAGGTGCTGGAAATAAGTTTTCTAGAACAACGAAGTCAACAAAGTCAACTTGGATTGGATCAACTTCTCTAATCGTCCTTTCTTCGGTAACGATGTTTCCTCAATTTGTTCCTCATACGCAAGTTCTGGTTTAACTTTTGGAACTTCAAGAATTTCCATCGACACATCACAACTGTCTGTAGCCCCAAAATTTAGAACATTCTTTTTTTCTCTTTCTTTGCTTGAAAATGTGCACGCAAGTCAATAATACCTTCTTTATAGAAGAACACAGAAATCACTATTTCAATGTTCTAAAAGGCACTAGGCGAGAAGCGAGAGGCCTAGCGCCTAGGGGGGCTAAGTCGAGGCCTAGGCGTAATTTTTTATTTTAAGCCAAATTTAATATTTTATTTTACATTTATCCAAACAAAACAATAATATAAAACAAAACAATCTATAATAAAGATAATAAAGACTTTTACTTAAAGTTCAAACACATCCATATTGCCAATGTCAAAGTTCAAACACAAACATGCAATTGTTCAAAGTTCAAGCATATCTTTAACGTATTAGTTCATAAACAATATTGCTATTAAATAATAAAATTTAAAATTTCAAAAATACAATTCAATATTAAAACTTAAGAAACTAAACATAAATTTAAGAATTATATTGAATTAAACTAAATATTACAAATGTATCATCATTTATATAACTTGAAGTTGGTACAAGTTCAAAAAATTACAACCTATAATAAAATTATCCATTTTGATTTCATCTTGTTCACTTCTTATTGTGATTTGATATGCTACAACCTCCATTATGAATATGGTAAATCATTAGAAAAATAAATATATCAAGATTTGGTTCGAGTAGTTATTAAAAAAAATTTATCTCCGCCTAGCCTAAGATTAATTTCCTAGAGGATTTTTTTTGCCGCCTTGGGTCTAGGTGAGGCGCCAAGGGGGGCCTAGCGCCTAGGCAAGGCACCAGAGGGGGGTCTATCGCCTAGGCGGGGTGCCAAAGGAAGGCCTAGCGCCTAGGAGGGGCTTAGGCGAATTTTTTTAGAACACTGCACTCTGTGTAGCCTTTTGAAATTCTCTTACTTTAACTTGTTGACGTCTCATTGCTTCAACTTTCCTTAGTTCATCTTAATATCGACATTCCAATTTTTCAAGGTAATCTTGTGCATCAACCATATCCCATCTAAGTTCTTCCTGATTGTGTTTCAAATATCTACGACCACATGCATTAATAAGGTAGTATATTCAGTCACTTTCATTGTCAAGAAACCAAATATACTCTTTTGCTTCTGCAATCAATTCTTTAGTGGCTTGAGATATTGGGTGTTTAGGACAATGGGGGTTATAAAATAAATAAATAAAATAATTTTTTCTTGTTTATTTTATAACTTAGGGCATAATTGAAAAGAAAATAAAAAACAGGGGCTAAAGTATGAATTCAGAAAGTGTAGGAGCTGATTTAGAAAGGATGAAGGGGTATAAGTGAAAAATGAATAAACTACGGGGCTAAAATTAAAAAGGTATGAAAACCATGGGGTGTTAACTGCAATTTTGGAAAGATATTTATAACATTAGGATTACCATATTTTCTTATTACCACAATCATCAGCAGTGGCCACAAGCAGTCTCTTTAGACAGTGGGCAAAAAACAAAGCCGCAAGGCAAGGTTTTCTTTCTTTCTTTTCGATGAACAATTTTCCGACAATGAAAAGAAACTCCAGCGATGACCAGTAATTCCTGTGATTTTTTTTGAAACCCAAGATCTCCAAAAAACTAAAAAATTAATGGAGAAACCTTACGCTTTGATACCAAAAATGATGAAGGATAGATTTAGGAAGAAGAATTAACGAAAAATAAACTAGGATCTAAACTCCATGTTTAACCCACTAGGTTCTCTCAAGTGTATCCACTCCACGTATCAACACCAAGATAGATAAAATACCTCTACGGTAGAATAACTCTATAGTATGAATGAAATAATCAATTTCAATATCTATAGTCTAAATAATTTGTAAGGATTACATCACTATTTAAAGAGACTCAAAACCGTAATACTACTTGGGAAATAATAAAAGTACTAAACGACTAAAATGCCCTTATTAATAATTCCTAATCACTAATTAATGTCCTAAATCCCCACTAATAAATAAAATACATAAATCACATCAACTACTTTTATATTAAATATAATAAAAACTCCAAATAATAAATATAACAAATCTCTTCTTTATTCTTGACTTGGAGTCCCTATCAGATATCAAGTACAACAGTATTAGACAAGAAAAGTATTCCATTAATTTAATCAGTATCAGTAGGCAATAAGCCACCTAAGGCACCATTGACGGGAATCAAAACTGTTAAAATGATTTGCAAATAAAATGCAGACGATGGTAGAAAATCAACTATTTTATACACTGTCTATAAACAAAACGCAGGCGATGGTAAAAATTAGCTAACCTCCTCCTCAATCATATTCACAGGTTCACCTATGGTTTAAAAATGCCAAGAGAATTTGATCAGGCTCGTGCAATAAATCAAGCATGGAATATTGGTATGCTTTGACCAAATAAATGGTTAGTGATGATACAGTCCCACACATCTTCAAGTTCTGGAAACACATGCTTAAATGCTTCAAAAAATGTTATAACATGGTCAAAGTTCTTGAACTAGTAGGTACTTCTTAATTTAGTTTTCCTTTAGAAGTTTTTTTGTATATATATATATATATATATATATATATATATATATATATATTCTTTTGAAATTATGATATTTCCTCAGAGGAAGTAGGATGCCGTACTCTAGTTCTAACTACCGATCTGTGTGGGTGATAATGTATTCAGAATCTAAGAAGTGTTGATCTAATCTTAAATATGACTTAAAACATTTATCTAAAAGATGTGTATGGAACAGGTATACGAGTGTTTAAGAAGTTCTAACGACCTAAACATGAGTGGTGCTTTTTCTTGTCTTCTTTTCTTCATTTATTTTAAGAAAGAGAGAAGGTGGTAAGAGGTATTTTTCAAATAATAAATCTATTTCAACAAGTAACAGCAGCCGATACACGTTAAGAGTACCTCTTCATCTTTTATATACGGTTCAAACCAACCCCACAAAGTTTTTGGATCTGCAGCATATCTTAAGTAGAGGAATCCAACCTGCAAAATCAAACTAGGATTATCAATACCCATGAAAATTGGCTCATAGCATCAATGCAACATTTATTACAGGTATGCATTAGGCCTCAAGACAGTAACAAACAAAACATTACAATTTTTTCGACTTTACCCAAAAAAATTCTTCTACTATAAAAAATGAAACCCCCATAAATTTGTCCCAAGCACATAACAGCCTTTAAAAGCACATTATAAATGCATTTCAGCACCTAAATACTATATGAGAAAAGGAAAATAATCAAATATATTGGTGTGCTATGGTCCAAAACGTATTGCATCATACTTTAATCAACTAATAATGCATATAGTCTTGGAAGTAGGAACATCAAGGGGATAACTTAAGTGTAGTGAACCTTTGGCTTTCGAGGCATAAGTAATGGGTTCAATGCTTCGTATTGAAAATGATCACTATGGCGCCATCCTCACATTTTACTGTGAGATTACCTGGTACACAAACTAAGGGTAGTGGTTGCAGGTTCTGCCATAAAAACAGTCTTGGTAAACTCCAATAGTAAATGCATTACACAACTAGAACCTATCTACAGAAGAAGAGCACAGAATGGTTTTCTGATAGTCCACAAAGTGAATAAATTTTTTATCAACAAACAAAACATTATTACCATATTCAAAGACGCAAGTAAACGGATACCTTCCGATCAAAGTTGTTCCACGCATACTAATTTTCTAGTGTAACACCAACTTCACATCAGAGGTAGGTAATATGGGTCCATAAACCATCAAGCCACTCAACAACAAAAAAAGAAAAAGAATGTATATAATAAATAAAGCATCACATAATATAGCCTAGAAAGATTTTACTCACAGCTCTGATGTACGGAGAATCTGGATGCTTCAATAGGCCATGCATTTGCTTGGCAGTGAGTTTCATAGTGAAGAACTTATAGAGAAGGCAAAATGCTGTTGAAGGACCTCGACAGTTCCCAGTCATCCATGGTTCCACATGGTCGACTTGATTGTAGATCTCATCAATAACTTCATGATAAGTTTTTAAACGGTATAGCTCTTTAAAGTAATCGGAAGAGAGGATATTCATACAAAGAACCTTCTCCAACAGCTGATCGATTGGCTTAATCGGTATCTCCATAATTTATCACCAAACACACCCTCCAGTTAAAGTATCACAGATATTTTCTACTTCTGGTTTAACAAATATCAAAAAATTGACAACAAGAATAATGCTTTCATGAGCCAAGCCTGCACAACACAATAAGGAAATGAAATCCATAATCTACATATGTATATACAGACATACAAAAGCATACCTATTCATAAAGTTTTATCTAAGAATTGCAACCCAATAAAAAGTCGATGCAATGTAAAAAAAATGTTGACATAGAAGCCAAGTTTAATAATTTCGCCTAGTGTCCAGCTACTTCACTTGGTTAACCATGGCACATTAAGTTAGAGAAACTCAAATTTACATGAAATATTCAAACTAAGAATTTGTTTTCTTTTGAAAACTTGGCATATATTTAAAACCTTATATTTGGAGATTTGCTACTAGAAAATTATTTTTAGCGACTATCAGTAATTTCTATACTAGAACAGTTCAAAGAGTTTGTTTCATAATTTAATGAAAAAAGAAGAAGATGAGCCAGCTTCCCCAAATTCCAAATATCAGTGGTCTTTTTGTTTTGACTTAATAGGAAAAGTTCTGCTCACACAATCAAAATTGGACGAAAAAATTAAAAGTAAAACAAAAGCGCAATTTCACATACATTATACGTAGAGGCTTGAAATCATAGATTTTGAAGGAGAAGGATAGAAATAGGTACCAGTAACCTAGAAACATAGTAATCGAGCATCAAATATAGAAAGACTGAATGTTTTTACCGTTTGCGTTGTCAATCCGAAGGATTGAAGCTGGTATTGTTGAGGCGGACGGATATAAACCCTAGAACGCGCCCCTTTGCCTTTTCTGCTCAATAATAGTGCGGCAAATAATTTCAACCTCCGATTCCGATCAAAGCTGCCTCATAAAAGAGAAAGGCCGGTTGTTTTGTTCCCTTTAGTACGTGGGCACTGCTGAATGGGCTTGCGGTTTGGGCCGTTCTTTTTGTTTGCTTTGGATCCAACCGCAAGTTTGGGACTTTCTACAGAATCTTTTTAGTTTAGCTGTTTAGGTGATAGTAATTTTGAGCTTTGTACAAAAACAGTTCTTTTATGAAAAAGTTTCTATAAATAGCAAGTTCTTGGAAGAAAAAAAATAATATTTCATTCGTTTCAAATTATATAATTATTACTGATTTTTAAAAATGAATTTAAGTTATTTATAAATTTAAAATTGAGATTACTCATTCAAATTTATACAGAGCAATACTTTTTAGATAGTTTATGATTAAACTTAAAAGAATCTATGTCAATTTTAAATTTAAAAATCTCTCAAGTTACTTTAAAAAGTAAATAATATAAATTTTTTTAATATATATTATTATATTACGCAAAAAACAATTTTCATATTTGAACTGGTTGTAATACGTTTGCTCTCTCACAAGTCACATCCGGAAGGGCCTAAAATATTGGAAAGAGTAGGGACTAAAATATTGGAAGAGTATACATAAACATTAACTGTTACTTTTGCCAGTCTTTCCTATACATTGTTTGAATCCCCATGTTCCATCTGCTATGTACAAATCCATTTAACCTACCATAGGTTATTATTATAATTTTCAAATAAAATAGTCATTTTAATTTTGGTAAAGCTAATAATATGATACTTGTCTGAAGAATGTTTACTTCAGTTAAATCTTTTTTTGGATGAAACGTTTAAATCAAGTATTGAACAATAACTAACAGTAGAGTCGAGTAGATCAATATATAATACCCGATAACACTAAAAATCAAGAATGATTCAATTAATGAGTCCAGCCAACAATTTATTTAGTTGAGCTGAAAAAATGCAAGTAAATAACCAAGCCATATGCTACCGAACCACAACCTAGTTACTTTCCCTAGCCAGTAAGAAAACATTCACAGAAGCATGTTTTCCAAACCAATAACTCATGAGTTTATGTAGATGAAAATAAAAAACAAAAACTAGCGTATCCTAATTAACCCTCCTGGATGCAAGTATTAGGACCTCTGGAACTGTTGGTGCAGCATCTGCCTTATTCTTCAGAAACCTTGAAAAAGGTATAGGACAGAATCATGTTGTTGATACCATCCATTCTTGAATCGGTTTCAAATTCAGGGTCTATGTAAAAGAACACCTACAAAAGCAAGTCACAAGTTTCCAGCCGTTGCAGATCTGTATATACTACTACTAGTAGAACAAATCGAACAGAGCAAAAGGTTCACTTACAGGCATGTCAATCTGCTCCCCAGGTAGAAGTCTCTGCTCCTCGAAGCAAAAGCATTGTATTTTGTTGAAATAAACTGCAGCCTGAAAAGTGTCACCATTGGTTGCATACTTGCATCAAGTCCCCTTTCCCAAAATAGAACCAAGATAGTTAAACACTTTCATTTACTAGAAAGTTAAGCAAGTCAAAAACCCATTAGGGATTTTCCACTATTCAATGAAACTTCACTTCTGCCTAAAAACCAAGGTTCATATTGACTATTGACTAGTTATAGTTATCCTGCTGTATTAAAAGCTATGAAACTCAAGTGTACTAACAAGGGTAGGAATTTCCACAAAAGCAAGACACTTGGGTGGGGCATGTATACTTTCTAGTAAAAGATAACAAGCCTTCCTCAAATGGGGCATGAATACTTTCTAGGAAACGATAACAAGCCTTCAACATATTAGAAGAGGAAGTTAAAAGCATCTGATGTTTTAATTGAGTCATTTGACACTTATTTGTATTTTGACTCCCAATGGTACGGTAAAAATACAAATAAGTGAAATTCAAATACACTCGTGTCCAATTTTCATGTCCATCTTGAAGAGCTCTTAAAAGCCACTAATAGTACTATGTAAACTCATTTTAGGACATCAGAAGGATATTAAAACCCTCAATCGTAAAGTATTGACTACCTAATGAATAGCTGAAAGGACATACCTTCATAGGGGTAACGTTGTATGTAGATATGCCAGTAATGGGAGTTGAGCTTCGATTTTCAGCAGTGTAAAAAGCAAGAGCGCTCTCTCCTGGCTTGACCCTTACCTATAGTTATAATCAAATTCCAAGACGATTATGATAGAGACCCTGGAAGCTTATAAGGCACTTGAGATATAACCTATATCTAGATAGAGACATACTTATAACTACAGTAATATGTAGCAACGTATTTAATCTCTATATCACAAGTACATAAAACTATAGTACCTCTCTCTGTGTTGGAACAAACTTCCAAGGCATTCCATCAGCAACATCAGCATTGAACTGCACCACGATCTCCCTGTAGTTTAATAACAAGAAATCATCAAAAGAAGTTGCATAAAAAACAAGAACAAGGTTTTTATATTGATTGAACTCTAAGGGCAATATATTATCAAGATTTTGCAGGATAAACAGACTTCAATTTATAGATTTAGAACATTTAATGATCCTCCGTTGGTTCAGGTTAGAGTTTGAATCGAGTCCAGCTATTATATCATTATGCTAGTACAAAGATAAAATGATAATGCATCATTTACAAAAAACTTAAAGGTCTCAAATATAAGTTAACATCTGGTAGACCAAAACAAACAAGAGTAGATAATGGAACCTAGTAGTTAGGGAGCTGCAGTGCTCAACACAAATCTTAGTATATAAAAGCAAGAACCCACATATTTTATCTTCCTTCTCTATTGCAGTACTCTATATTAGAAATCATACTTGTACAAAATAAATAATACTCTCTATGCTCCACAAAAAGAATATTATTTGTACCTTTTTTTTAACACAAAAAGAGTCCACTTTTTAATTATAGTAAAATAAAATAACATAATATCCTCCAAGTTTTTTTTAGCATAATTTACTCATCATACCACAATACTAAACTAACTACTTATTATTTTTATGGGTATATGTGGAATAAAAATATATTCTTAATATTCATAAACTTCATAAACGGGACTCTTTTTGTGGAAAAGTGGAAGTGATAAAAGAGAAAGAAAATTGCCCTTGAATCTATACTTTGGAAATAAGTATAACAATCTCATGTAAACTATAGAGATTACTCATGATTCAAATAGCTTTAAACATTATTATTCATACTATTGAATAGATAGCTGCATTATTTGAAAAGCAGATGTCATACCTGCTGGTAACTGTTCCATCTTGAGCATGCCGAGCGATCTTTTCTTCAACACTCTTCATTAAAGCAATGTATTAACTCAATATAATGGGATACTTTCATATTATGATTAGAAAAAAGCATATTTATTGTTTACCTCACGACGCTGAACAGTACCCCCATAACCAGTAGCTTGGCAAAATCTCCTATACAGAGGAACTGCAGCATAACTACATCCCACCATAGCAAAAACCAACCCAGATAAATATATAAGCATCTTTTTTGATTTTTTTTCTGTAGCAGCATGAGTAGCATATTGGCGGTGAAATCCAGGCAAAGAACAAGAACTCCGAGTTCTTAATTGTGGCAAATCACATCGTGGCATCAAATTGCGAAATTCGCAATGGAATCCTCTTCCATATGTATTGTTACTAGCTCGCTCAAAATTATACTTTGGACCAAGAACTTCAAACAAGCATCTGAAACAAGAAGAATAGGAATATCTTCATGGACAACATTACAAGGATCAAACTGGTCAAATATCATGCACAAGCTCATACCCACCAACATAAAAATACAAATGTAAGATTTTGCAAAAAAAAATATACACACAGCATTGAGCACCGGCTGATGCTTCAAAAATGTTGAATATAATTGGGAAGTTATGCCCTTTAATTTTTAAGTAAAAGAAGAATGTGATGAGCCAAGTCTAGGGCATGTACAGATTAAGTTAACAAATTAGGTGTACATAACTCGAGCAACAAGCCAAATTAAACCAGCCACATAAACACACTAAAGGTACCTGGATTCAAAGGAAGCAGGATGCAGAGTTCTGTTTAGGAAAGGCAATAGCTGAGTTCTTCTAAAAAACTTTGACCATGACATTTTGGCAGGAATTGGGTACTACCAAAATACTTCAACTGGCATCTGACACATGAAGAAGAGACACCTTAAATTATGCTTGCATATTGCATAAAAAAAAAAAACCACTGTTTGATAGCCAAAAAAAACATATGAAATTGAAGCTGTATACACCTGTAAAATGCCTATTATATGGGGCAGATCAAAACCTGAAAGCCCGTAAAGAAGCCAGAGTTTGTCTGGCAATCAAGCAGAGAGTAAAGCTAAATTAAACATATCCACTTGAAGAAATGAAGTTTTCACAAGAAATTGGAGTATATCTGAGTTCAAGTTCAGTTGTGATATGGCATAGACGCTACATGTAGAGACAGTGAAAGTAGGTTGAAGTGGTTTGGCTTGATTACTAATATTTGTTCTTTTAATTTATAACTTGTTATTGCTCACCTGCTCAGTTAAATTCATGTTCTCAACTGTTAGCAGTCTAGCAACAAAACACAGATGGCACCATAATGCACAACTGATGTCTTCTATTACAAATGCACAGCGTAATTAAAATAACCAATTGTTTAAGTCCAGCGGGTGGAAAGAAATTGTTGTTGGAGGATGTATACGGTGAAGCATTTAATCAAACATTTGATATGCGTCAACTTAATGAGTCATTTTCTGATACTTACCACTGTCTTAATACCTTGAAAGATAACATCTTTGATCGAAATTCAGGGAATCACCATGAAAGACCAGTCTTAGATTAAAAACATCAGAACACATTATTCACAAACTACATCCTGTATTTAGGTCTGGGAAGGGAAACAAATGGATCCTCTGTTTCTTATACTTAACACCACTACACCAGTATATTTTGCATTGAAGTTGATAGTACTCTATAATTCTGTGAACGCATTGATATCTTAATTCATTGAAAATAAGGCATTTCCCAATTTCTCTGCAATATATTTGATTATCATGAATTACCCCTCAGTGTTATTTTGATTTATTGGCGTATTTCAAGTTTATATATAATGTAAAAATACAAAGAGAAAAACATTAATTTCAAAGAAACTAAAGAATGAGGCTCCATATGTAAGTGAATACACAGATAAACGTTTATATGGAGATGTGAGAACTGATAATTTGAGGATAGGGTTTAGGTATATATGAATTGATCCATAGTAAATAATTAGAAATGTATATAAACTCGCCTATGTGTAACGTTATAACCTCGCACTGAGTCAAATCGAAATACAGCCAAAAGGAGTGGAAGATGAGCAGCATCGACTAGAAAGCGAGGGAGAGAACCTTCGTTTTGAGGGTATAATACCCTGTTTGGCTCTATCGCACCTTATAGTTACTACAAGTGGGTTTTTTTTTGGAAATTGATAAATCCACACTGTTTTTTTATATTTTCACACTGGTCCACACATATTTGCTAAACTTATATTTTATGTCCAATTTACTTGAATGACCTCTCTCTTCCTCTCTTCCCCCTGCACAACTCAAAGTCTAAATCCGATTGTTCAAATCAATCCAAATTCCTTCAATCAAACAAATTAATCCGAATCCAAAACAAACAAACCAAAACCATATCTAAATCCAAATCCGGTTGTTAAAAAAACATGTAGATAGATCGAAACCAAATAAAAAGATCTATAAGTTTAGCAAATATGTGGTTCGATCAAAATCTATTTTTGGTCCAAGCTAATTTTCTCCTTTCCGATCCAAACATAGGATGTGTGCACAAAATATCAAAATCTGGCAATATTTGCACGAACAAACTTTTTGGGAATTCTTTCACAGACAACACATCAACAAAAAGTGTGTTAGTAAAGGGAGTGATCGAAGTACGGATTCGGTGGAGATAATGGAGGTGTAGAGGAGAATTACCTCAGGGTGTTCTTCAACAGTGATCATAGGCATCGGAGAAGAAAGAGACGTTGAGCTGGGCAGCCTTATCAGAGTAGTTGGAGCGAGAATCAGGTTTTGTTAGCGGTGAGGGGTTTGGTTTGTTTTGGATTTGGATAAATTTGTTTGAATTGCAAGGAATTTGGATTATGATTTGAACAATCGGATTTAGAGATTGTGTGACGCCCCCAAATTCGAGTACTTGAAACCCTTATTCAGTGCTTCACGATATCAAGCATTCAACATACTATAATCTTAAACTTAATAAAGTTAATACATCAAAGTTCTACTAATCCCAGGTACATAGACCTTTAAGTGCTTATTACATGATAGTTTAATATTTACAGACATATAAACTATCTATTACATCAAATCCCAGTTATTCTGTTGCTTTTCCTTTCCCCTTGTATCTACTAGACTCTTCCACTTGAGTCTGCTCAGCACAAAACATTTATAACAAAACAAGTATGACCATTCAATTGCTTAGCAAGTAATAACATCCTTTAATGGCTCAACAAGCAATAAATGTTTTCTTTGAAGCATGTTTTGACAGTGAATCAAAATTGTGAAGCAATAAATCTTGAATCATTCACATTTCTGAACATCATAATAATATTGAATAACTGAGAGGTCATAAGACCATGAACATATTTTTCTTTTCTTGAAAAGGTTCAATCAGAAATTTTATATGTGAACCGTCTTATCTTACGAGCACGGAGGGTGATCAGTCCTTTATGTTCTGTATTGATCAATACTATTTTATCCAAAACAATTTTCATGTCCAACGTCACCACTCCCCAGAGTGCAATAAAAATATCTCATTTCAGGGTTTGTTCATTCTCAGTTTAGAATCCAAACTACAACAATATAGTTGGATAGCTTAAATCATGGCACAATAATATTTCAAGACTATTATAAAGAAATTGAAATATTTTACATCTGTGTCTGACCAGAAGGAATGACTCAGACTTCTTTGTGATCTGCTCATGCATATTGAATTTCATTTGATATACATGAAAATACATCACCCAATCTTTTGAAGCTAGATTGGAATAAAAAGGTTATTTAACCTTGTATTATTCATAAATAATGAAAGACAATTCAGAATTTAGAGAATCTGTCCACATATGAATAATCTGAGAATACTTGCACAATAAAGAGTAAGATTTAGATACTTGCCTTGTTCGTAGACTATTGATACAATTCCAGCTTAACTTGAGTGTTCTCACAGATCCTACACAAGTATTTGCATTTACAAGCATATTAGTCAAATAGCCAAGTCATATAGCTTGTATGTTCACATATCACATAGTTACCGTGATCATGTTTTTAGTTTATGTATTTCTATACATTTTTCAAATACCTCATCCATGTTTTTGCAATAGCCATTTCTTTCTTTTATAGGGTTTGACTTAATCCGAGTTCATAACCCTTATATGATTTCAATTCATATTTCTCTTCTTCTTTCTTCCTATAAATATACTTTGCAATCTTCTTTATAACTTAGGTATGCAAGATGAATACGTAAGGTATATCATAAATTGAATATGATTGTATATCATAAGGGTAGAATTTTTAGTTTCCAATTTACTTCGATTCTCTACATATTTACTTTCCTTGTCTTATAGATTCATTTCAAGACACTATTGCTTTAACCATTCTTGATTCCCTTAGTGATACCCAAGGCAACCCTCTAATGTTTTATTAAACCCAATTTGGTTTAATAATTCCAACATAAGATACTCATTCATGCTAGTTATATTTCAGAGTTTGATAACTTATTTATACAACATTTGAGTATCTTGTAAATTTAGTCGTATCAACTAGGATGCTAAGGCTAGCATGTATTAATACTATACCAAAGCAGTCCCTTTTTGACTAAGTGTGTCTAGCTATCCACTTGTTGCATTAACAGCTTCCTAGTATTGCCTATTTTGGTTTAACAACTCTCCCATAACTAACCATGCCGGCAACCAAGTGTTGTTTGGCCCTGCGGGGATTAGCCAAGCTTGGCATGGCTATACTTGGCCCCGCGGCCCAAATAAAGCCTAACAGCCCCCTTGGCTTTAAACCATTCATATGCTAGCTTCAACATGTAAATTACTAATTTGTTTACTTTGAATTGTAACTATGCCATTGATTCAATATCCATGTATGTTTAGAAAAGTTAAAATCACCCTTTATGATTAAGTTGTCAAATTCGTTGCTACGCCAATAGGTGACCAAAGCTGCTATAGCAGCAGCTAACTGTCCACTGCCACCGCGAATGGACAGCAGCCCTGCCTCATTTCCCCTTTTTAGTTGGTCATCCCATGGCTACTACAACAGTTTCTCTGCTGTTCTTAACACTATTTTATTGGCTTTGACATATGAAGGACTAATTCCTTAACAATTCTATACACCTATCTTTTTAGGAGTTTGGAAATCAAGCTTTAGGATTAACCTTTCCTTTTACACTATGCCAAGAGCCACATAAAACTGGTCCAAAGCTGTTAACACAGCAGTTTGCTAACAACTGCTGCTGCAAGTGTGCAGCATCTTTGACTCCCCCCACTCAATAATCAACTTCAATTTATACACCCTACTATGTTACCCTTTCGAAACATAGTGGTTAAAGTATTTCCTATTTAAATAGAATGTTAATTGAATAATTACAACTACTTAACCATACCGACTGAGAACTCAAATGAGAATCCCCAGCCCAACCACTACACTACTGCTGCTGTCTAAAACAGCAGCTATAACCCTTTCTTAGTTCTTTTTTTTTATATTCGTAACCCTTGAAACAAAAGCTTGGTTATACCCAAATTTGGAGATATTACATTACAAAACAAAACCATAAATGATTTCTTTCGCTGCTGTAACAGCTATTTGCTGTGCGCCGCTGTTGGATCTAGCTGCTGCCAGTGGGCAGCAGCCCTTACTTTTGGCCCCTTACCTTGCTACACTTTAATCCCCACATTTTTAGTTTATACTTGCTATGTTCTGGATATCACCCAACTGATATATACATGTTTAGTATAGTAGTATTAGCTGGGCAAACTTGAGGGCCCAACTGCTAAATGTAAACTCAAGAGAAACCCTCCAACCTTCACTCAATGTCAATCACTGCTACTGCCGAGGCAGCAGCTCAGTGCTTGATTTCCAAAAATTCTACTTCTCTCTTTGTTTTAAACTTTGATTAAACTTTGATTCAATTGTTAGTTTACACCTAACTCTAGGTATAATATACATGGTATATTGAAATATTTTGAGCATATATAACTCCTCTATTGCCCAAAACAGTACCCACAGTAGCCTTAACATGTTAAAAACTCATCTATTAGCTTTAGCCTAAAAAATGCACTTTGTTTAAGTTTAACATGCTAAAACACTTTATTTGTTATCACATATGTTAAATAATTCAAGCCTATGCTTTACTTTGTTCTGATATTCAGTTTTTAGCCAAAACAGTTCTTTTAGAACTTTTATCAAACAGTTGGTAGGCACAGTTTTAGGTTACCAATTTCACAGCCATTGGTTTACATCATAAACTCATATCACCATCCTTATGTCTCCTCAGCCCAGCCTAAACTCCTCTAGCTATATATCAAACAATAGCAGTCCAAAACATTAACGAAACATGAATATTCAAGCAATTCTTTTGATTATCACATAACTCAATAACATGGAAATTTCTACTATTGAGCATACTTGACATGCAATGAAACACTATTCTATACAAGTAGTTGCACAAAACTCAATTAACTTACTATCTAATCACATGCTAACCAATTTTCTGCTCATACAGTATAAAATCTAAATTACCTGAAGTTGAATTCTGTTCTTCAGCCCTTGGTAATTTAATTTCTTCCTTTGCTAAAAATATGCCCTAATTCTTCTTCAACTTCCCTTGATGACTTCAATCTTTACTACTTTGATGAATTCTTGTATTTTATCTTGAGGTAACGAGAGCTAGCATGAAGTTAATTTAGGACGCAGGAGATAAAGAAAAATAAGGGAGCTGAGGTCTGATCCAAGCTTAAGCACTCAAGGCTTCCTACGCATAGCTCATCTGAGTTTGCTAGCCTATGTAAACTGTAGAGAGACAGCTCCTACGTAGCGTGCATGGCTTATTGCTCACAAGTACATAACAGCTCATGCCAATACCCTTTTTAACTGATAGGTTTTAATTTAAGGCTGTGTTTGGTTATCACCTAAATATAACCCATTTATCCATTTATTCTCCCTCCGTACTTATCCCATCTCATATAACGTATTTTAGATATACTAAAATGCATTTCAAAAATTCGGATAAAATATCCCTAATCATTTTCATCAAAATAGAGGTTATTTAGTAAATAAAAATATTTTATTTAATAAATAAATTTTTATTATATCAAAATTAGTAAGACCCCAACTTTTATGAATAAAGATTAATTTCTCTCGAAATATATTTTTGAATATTATGGTGTAGATATGATATAATGTTATAGTTGTGGGTAATATTTACAAAATTACAAAGTAAGCAAGTGATTATATAATATTCGATTGGTCGGAGAATATTCGTTTTAACAGGGAATATTCGTACAACGATACAATTATTGGTGGACCTCACAACGGAAGTATTGTCGTAGTAAGAAAACTGACAGAATTCTTTTATTAAAAATAACGGCGGAAGTGTTACCATTTAAACTGTTGAATTACCCATTAGTAAAAGTACAGTAATATGTGTGGTTGCATAGTATCACACGGTATTAGGTTATTGATGCTTACGTGAGAAGTCACTCAGTTATACTCAATTATTGTTACAGTAATTGCTGCATCATATCTCATATATTATTGATTCGATTATTGTCACAGTATCATCTGCATAATATGATATATTATTAAATCAATAATTGAGACGACAAAGTTGTTCATATTATTAAATTGCAATATTTACAATGTCTAGAAGTTCTGTCAATGAGAGGTTTGGTCACCTAATTGCGCGCCAATAGGAAAAAATCCTTATTGGAAAGCCTCATCTTTCCTGGTAATGAACTGGTTGTTAAATATTATGAGTTATAATATCAATGATGAATAAGTTCGTGTTGATTAAAGATGAATTTAATAGTTCCATTGTGTTAAAATTATTTGTGTTAGTGGAAATCAATATTTATTTCGATAATAATTGATGTCTGGAGGTTATATTGTTCAATCGGGTATTCGGGGCACTTTTCGTGTCGGAGTACTATTCATGAGTTAATATTCATAAGTTACTATTCAAGGGATACTATTCATCCGAAAAATATATTTCTTTTCGGTCCAAATCATTTTTGGGTACAATATTATTCCATGAGGAGATGTGCTAATTTTTCAGACCGTTGGTTGAAATTATAATAGTAATCAATATGGATCGTTAATTTAAAATTTTAATAGTAACTTGTCCCTTCAATTTTCCAAGAGTTATTTGTCCCTTCAGTTTTCCAAGAGTTATTTGTCCCTTCAGTTTTTCAAGAGTTATTTGTCTCTTCAGTGTTTCAAGAATTAATTACCCCTTCGCAAATAGTAGTTGTCTCTTCAATATTACCAATAGTCATTTTGACCCTTCATTAAGACCAAGAGCCACTTTTAGTTCTTCTATAAATAGAAGTTCATTCCTTCATTATTTCTTACGAATTCACTGAAACTCTAGAGAGAGAAACTATAGAGAGAAAGAAAAAAAGTATTCTGCTACTTCACTTTTTCAATATCCAGTTTTTCTAAAGGTAAGGGGTATTATTCTTTCGTATTAATGAAGAGAATTATTTTCTTTCAATACTCGTAAGAGTTGTTATTCCATTCTTCATTATTAGGTTGGAATAACCTGTTTATGCAAAGTACCGCATACATGGTGAAATTATTCTATTATTCCATTCTTCATTATTATGTTAGAATAACATGTTTATGCGAAGTATCGCATACATGGTGAAATTCTTCTGTTATTCCATTCTTCATTATTATGTTGGAATAAAATGTTTATGCGAAGTACCGCATACATGGTGAAATTCTTCTATTATTTTGTTCTGTATTATTCTGTTGGAATATCATGTATATGCGTTTACGCCGGACCTGGTTCCATTATTTATTATTCTGTCAGAATATTTTGTCTGTGCGTTTACGCCGGACCTGGTTCCATTATTTATTATTCTGTCGGAATATCCTGTTTGTGCGTTTACGCATAACCTGGTTCTATTATTTATTATTCTGTTGGGAATAATCTGTCTGTGCAGTCTATCGCACGTATGGTGAATCCTTCTGTTATTCCATTTTTTATTACTCTATTGGAATAACCTGTCTATGTGGATTACCACATGCATGATGAATGATCCTTTGTATTCATTCCTTATTAAATTGTGAAAATGATTTGTAAACGTGGATTACCGCATGACGGGTGAAAATCTATTTGCAGTTTTATATATTCTTTTATATTCAATTGGTTAAAATTTTGGCTTCTATATTCCATGAAATTAGTAGAATATCCTGGATATATGCGCTTCATCTAGTATCTTTTCATAAAAATATTCTTCTGAGCATTCTTGAATTTTACTCCACAAAGAAGTATCATGTTGACAATTTGGACGTTGTTGGTTCCTGGATAAATTAATTCTTGAACTTATTTTATTGAATTATTATGTCATTGTCATCATCCTCATTCTTATATTGTAATGAAAGTCATCTTTGGCTTACGTGCATAGATGGATTTAGTATGATTATGACTAGGGATCATTCGGTATAATTGTGACACCCCCAAAATAGGTATACATCACCCATTCTGAGTTGTCAATACATGGTACAGAAACAACTACAACTTTATTATTACAACATACAAACTGTGAGTTTAAGTACAGATATTGTCATCTAGACAATATCCATATACAAATAAATCCTCATCATAATTATTGATACATTATTTTATAAAAAATGGTGAGGACTACTAAACAACTCTCTCTAGAAGCATCATTACATCCCCCGACTCGTACTCGCTACATTCTCATCTCCTGAGAAGAAAAATGGAACAAAAAGGAAAAGGGTGAGCTCAACTAGCCCAGTAAAAAATATTATGACTAAGATAATATAAAATAAATTATCGTTAGTCTTCAACGGAGAAAAAATCTAATAGAATACAATAGACAACAAGTTTTATATCAATAATCGCAGCGAAAAATATTAATTCATAGAAGAGTTACGTAGAGGATGAAATCTACTAATATCTATGAATTTAACAGTCCATCATCATTATTTTATCCATGTAACATCAATCAATATATGTCTGGAATCAAATATCCATCTTTGCACTACAGGCCAAAGATATTCATCAGTTGGTCATGTTTATCTAAACACCTGTTCATCTTTGTATTACGGCCAAAGATATTCATCAGAAATCATTCATCTTTGCACTACAGGCCAAAGATATTCAATTATATCATCATTTAGGAATGAGGATGATAAAAAATATTTTTAAAGAAACAAATCCAGTGAAACAAAATGACAAGGATTAAGGATTCGTACTTTGTTTTATCCATGTCCAAAAATACCTCAAAAATAATCATAGTGATGTAAATTCAAGAATGATCAAAATATGGATACAATCAAAGCTAGTATCCACAATAGATATTTTAGACGAAAAGGAAAATTTTTATTTTTCGATGAATAGTGTCGTATTCGTGAATAGTATCGTATACGTGAATAATACCGTATACGTGAATAGTAACTCCGACACAAAAAGTTCCAAATTTGATTGAAAGTTCAGATCAATACTTTGGCATAATGATATTAGAAGAAATAATATCATTTAAAAAAAAAATAATATCCCTTACCTCGAAAGACAGTACTTCTAGTTGAAACACCGAATATAAGCTATGACTTGAACTTGCACCGTATAGCAACAGTACTCAAAGTATACTCAAAATACTCACAATAATACGCTCGGTAATATAGAGAGAGAAAACTTCAGTTTCTGGTGTGATTTTCAATTCTAACCTAAGCACCTTATTTATAGGAAAATGCTTAGAACACTAAAGTAGAAAATTTAATAAATTAATAATATATATATTTTTTTTTCCAAAGCACACTTATAAGGATCTGAATTCAGCAAATTCCAACACATGCAAGACCCACAATAATGGCAAAAAAAACGTTTTTCATATTTAAAATATTTTAAACTTCCAAAAATCAATTATTTCGAAGCTTCGGAACTTCAATAATTCATAATAAATAGGCCTTTTATCAGAAAAATCAAATCTTGCAATTTTTTATAGAAAATTCAATTCTCTACAACTTTACAGAAGGAAGTTTTTCCAAATTCCAAACAGAAATTAACCGAAATCAACAAACGGGCGATTTTACAGGCTATAATCAAATTTCAGTCAATAAATGGTGTCCACCGACATGTTTAACATGTTTTAAATATTTATTGCAACAAAAATAATCTTCCTCCTCGTATACTCATATATCCCACATTCGTTGTAAAAATATTACCAATATTATATTATTAAAATATAATAATAAATTATTTTATCAAAAAAAGATAAAATTTTAATTTTCAACAATTGTCACATTAAAAATTTTCTCCATCTATATCCACATAAAATCAATATTTTCCTCATCATATGAATCAACAATTAATTATTCACAAATAATATTACAGAATCATAATATTGACAACCAGACAGTTCCCAGGAAAGAGGGGGCTTTCCAATAAGGATCTCTCCTTACTGGCGCACAATTAGATGACCAAACCTCTCCTTAGACAGAACTTTTTAGACATTGTCAATAATGAAAAATACTGTGTAATGACAATTATTGAAACAACAACAATATAAAATATCAATGCAGAAATTATTGAATTAATAAAATAAAATACTGAACAGTAATTACTGTAACAATTATTGAGTATTGCCTTCTTACGTAAGAATCATTAATTGGTGCAATACCGTGTGCTACTGTGTTTTAACCACCGAGTATTTTAACAGTATTAACGGTAACAACTACGCCGTTATTTTTAAACAACTTATATTTATCGTTTTCTTCATTCAATCGCTTTCCGTTATGGGGCCCACACATGGCTGCGCCGTCGTACGAATATTTCCCAACAGTACGAATATTCCATGACCAAACGAATATTCCCCGACAATAATGAATATTTTATAGCCACTTGCTTATTTTGAAATATTTGCGTATTTTACCCATAACTATCCACATTAATCAAATCAACCCTTACTATTCAAAATAATAATTAGAGAAAATTAAGTTTTATTTATTAATTATTTGGGGTCTTACAATAATCATGACCTGTAATGTTATAAATGATATGGTAAAAATCATCAATGGCCTGTAATGCATTGATGGACAATTTTTGATATGATTATGACCATGGATTGTTCGGTATAGTCATAACCATTGATGATTTAATGAATATCATTGGCCCGTAGTACAAGGATGATTAGATGATGTATTTTATTTATTAAGTTGAGTCTCAGCGATAAAAATTGATGAAAACATTTTATACCATAGAAGATAGTAGATTTTATTTTCTACTTGACTCTTCTAATGGATTGCTTGTTCCGTTGTAGTTAAACTTGATGTCTATTGTATTTTATCGGTTTAACATTGTTAAAGACTAATGATAATTTATTATGCATTATCTTAGTCATAATATTTCTTACTGGGCTAGTTGAGGTCACCCTTTCTTTCACTGTTCTCTTCAGGAAATGAGAATATAGATGGGACGAGTCGGGGAAAGGAGTGACGGTCCAGATGATAGCATTAGTAGTCCTCACTATTCTGTTAAATAGTGTGATAATAAATATAATGAGGACTCCTTTGAGTGTGGATATTGTCTAGATGACAATATTTCTATTAAAACTCTCAGTTTATGTATTGTCGTATATTACACGACGATTGTATAATTAAGTTTGTATTTGTATTTTGTACCATGTATTTGACGACTCAAGATGGGTGATGTATACCTATTTTGGGGGCGTCACAAAAGTGATTTATTTATCATAAATTACTTTATTACTCATGAAAATATATCAAATGTATTTTTAATTAACTTTCCCACATATTAACGTAACAAATATAGCTAAATATATTTATTACGTCTTGTTTTCATATTTTGTTTACCGCAAATAATTTTATATAAGCAATACAATAGATTAAATATTTTAATAATTTGATTTCTTTTTTCATCATAAATTGTTTCTCATAATTTATTAAATATAATAAATATCAATTATTATACTTGTCATATCACCATATCACATATTATATCGTACATGATAATATATACAATATAATAATACATATTTAAATAAAAATAAAAATTTATTCTAATAAATTCTTATTTTATTTACTCATTTATTCAAGAAAATACGATTAGTTACAAATTGAGTTGTGCCGTCGACAACATCCATATCGTCACCTTCCGATTCCTCTGCTGCCCCTTCAGGAATGTTTATTCCGATTCTTATGTTGTACTCTTGAGCAATTTGCTAGCACAGTTGTAGAAATCAGGGCACCTCAATTTTTGGCTTTTTTCATTTTTATTTGAAATTTTACTGTAGAAATCTGCATATTTGCTCATTTTGTTTACTTCTTTTTTTTTGGGGGGGGGGGGTTATTTGCTCATATTATATGTTGGACTGTTTTGGTAAACCATGTACTGTGCTCACTGATTTGTGTGTTTGGCCTACAGTGCCTTTCCTCAAATTGCTCAGCGATTTGTGCTCACTAATATGTACTTTGCTTTGGCCTGCAGTGCCTTTCCTCTAAAAGATGATGCCTTTCCCTGTTTTTAGGACTGAGCAAAATACGGATAAAATCGAATAATCAAACTATTTTAACCGAATTTTTTCAGTTATTCGGTTAATTTTAGTAATTCGGTTATATCCGATTTTAATTTCGGTTTTTGATTTCGGGTTTAGTTTTTGTTTTTTTGTTATTCGGTTAACCGAATAACCGAAATAAAAAAGGGGCTTAAAAATTATAATTGTAGTCAATAGTCAGTAGACTCATACTTCTCATTCTAAGAAGTTCTGAATCTCTCATCTCTCGAAGACTCATCTCATTTCTCACCTCTCGCCCCAATCGATCTCTCTGCTCTCTGCTCTCATCTCTCAGTCTCAGACCAGATCGGCAGATCTTAGATCTTTATTCTTTCATCTCTCACCCCTGCCTTGACCCTCGTATCTCTCACTCTCTGCCCTATTGCATTTGCCCTAACCCAAAAGCAAGCCAAAGGCCACATCTTCACTCGCATCACAGATCTGAGATCTCAGTTTCTACACGGCTTTTGACTTCTGTTGTTTTGTTGTTATACTTGTACGAAGGAAATTCATGGAATGTTAGATGAGATTTCTCATCGTTTGAAAATGGCAGGCCACATAGCAAGCAAAAATGAGGTGTTTTTTGACTTGGAGGAAGAGGAAAAAGAAAAGGCTCTGGACCTCTGGTTTTTCATTGTGAGAAGATGGCTACTATGCATCAATGTACTGAAAGTCTGAAACACATTAAAGAAAATGGTTTTTCATTGTGTATGGTTTTTCATTGGAGGTGTATTGAAGGTGTACTATGAAGATGGCCACATATGCATCAGTGACTGCTAGCCTTCAGTGTCTACTGCCTCGAAATTGTGAAATTATGGATTATGTATTGAAAATTTGAATCACTTGGGCTTGGCTGGCTACATGTTGTTGACAGTTAGACATTTGATTCAGTTGATTGCTTACAAACTAGTAAATTCGGTTATTATCCAAATAACCGAATAACTAATTCGGTTATTCGGTTATTCGGCTATTCGGTTTCGGTTAGTAGTTCGAATACCTAAAACAGTTGAATTTTAGTTTTCGGTTATAACCGAAAAGCTAATTCGGTTCGGGTAAAACCGAATGCTCACCCCTACCTGCTTTTGTGTTTCTGAAGTTATTTTCTTTGACATATTACTGCATTCCGTTTGGAAATTCTAACGGCGGTTCAAAATGTAGGATTTTTCACATGAATAGAATTATCTCCAGTAATTTTTTCTGCATGACATTTTCATTGGCTCTGTTCTGTGCTTCTCTTTGTTCTTGTGAATATGATGCAAGTGAAGCTTATTGTGAATTTAATAATATTAGTTGACAACTAAATCAAAGGGGAAACAAACTGAAAGGCTTTTTTGTTGAACTAAATCAAGCTGCAGTTATCCCAAAAACTAAAATCAAAATATTATTTAACATTTTGTTTGTGAATTTAGGAGGAGAGTGAATGAAAATAAATATTATGGTTTAACATATTATTTAACATTTTAACATATTATTTAACATATTATGTACTAGAACGTTTGATTTGTCAACATGTTTTTGGTTTGTACTAGAGAAAGTTGAAACTTGGCTGGCTTGAGACCCACCATTATTGACCTTTTCAATTAATCATGTTTTTAGGATGAGTGAAAGTTTCTTTAATTCTTATTCTTCAGTTTGTGGTGGTTTATATTATGGTTTATTAATCAGGTCGTTTGTTGAATTCATAGTTGAAATGGTTTTGTGACTTAGCTGAGGCTACCATGAAGTTTGGAAGGCATGATTACATTGTAGTTCACCCAAGTAAAAATCTAATTACATAGTTGAATTCATAGTTGAAATGTTTTTGTTGTAGGAATGCCTTATCCGAGCGATGATCCTTTCAAACCTCCTAAGGTATGTTAACCTCCTTAGAAACATAGTTTTCTTAAATTCAAGAGTTTCTGAACTGTTGAAACTTCAATTATTGGTTTTTATAGCTTACTTTTTAATTGCTCTGTTTCTGTTCATTTTTATGTTATTTATTCAGCTACATGTTTGTCAGAAATAACTCTTATTTAGTTTTTTTTTCAATTTCTCACTTTTGAGACGTAAAGATCGATTTTTGTGTTGGTATAAATTTAAAATAGTTTTTGTTTTAAAAATATTTTTTGTTCCGAGCAGTACTTTTGTTACTTGATTGGTTGTAGAAATTGTGGGGCAAATGATAGAAATGTGCACTTCAGCTTAGCTAATTAATACAAATGATAGAAATGTGTACTTCACCCAAATGTTTGGATACATATTTTTTAGAAGTCTTGTGTATTTTAGAAATCTTTGTAAGTGATTGTCGTTTTACTTAACTGGTTATGATTGCTTTCCAGAAGGACTCTATATTCTTATCTATATCTATTTCGTCATAGCTTGAAATATTTAACCGAATATTTAAGTCTTTCTTATAAAATAATCAATACAAAGAATATTTAAAGTCGACAAAAGCTTCAGTTTTTAAATGTTTGTGTTTAATTTGTGTGTTTTAAAATTATTTTAAAATACACAAATTTGGGTGTTTAGATTTGTTTTAAATTTGTGTTCTCATTCTATCTCTTTTTTTTTCTCTCTCTCACAACAGTCGCACACACACACAACAACAACACACATTTGGGTGTCTTTTAATTTGGTTATTTTTATTTTTATTATGAAATAGGTTTATAGTTATTATGACAAAGATTTGTTTATTATGCATGTTAGGATGGAATGGATGTTGAGTTAGTTATTATTGAGTGTTCATTTTGTGAAATTTATAGGCTAATTTAGGTTGTCCTTTTCCTTAATTTTCGTTCTAAAATTTATGTTTGATTAAATGCATGTTAATTGTATGAAATTTATTGTGTAGCTACAACCGTTTCAACTGCACAATCATCGATCAATGGATGAAGTTGTTATATTTGGTAGTGTAAATTTATCATCTGATTAACTCTATCTAAATATATCTTATTGATTTTTTTAATAACTTATTTGTTTTAATTTATTTTCATTAATGTCGTGACAGATGGATGACAACTTAGAAAATACAGTATGATAAGTTTTTTTTACTAATCATTTTCTTACCTTTTATCTAATCTTTTTACCCGCTTATTTAGTATTCATTGTTTTTTTGTATATAGGTTCAAAGATTTCGTCATAATAATGTAGGAGTGGTAATTCGCAATGAATATGAACTAAATTGTCTCCGTATACGTGAGGTAGTGTATCCTCACACCTAATTCTCAAACATTTTTTCTCTTTTTTTCTTTGCTTTTGAGTAGTGTTTTCTTACACAGAAGGAGAAAAAAAGGTCTAATACTTTGTCGAATGCCAAATTTAAGGGGAAAGAAAAAGCTACCACTTCTAGCCAAGGAACAAAAAATAAAGATTGCCAACTGGTATCACTTTTAATCCTATTCTTTTATTTAAAACGTTTGCTTTGTCAATATGTTTTTGGTTTGCCTCATTTGTCAATATGTTTGAGTAACTATGATTTTTTTATATTTTTACCAGTTTTGTAGTTAAGAGTAAAAGTTTTTTAAGCTTAATGTTGATTTGTAGCCTTTAAGCTTTTGTTATGACATATAATTTGAATCTTTTGTTGGGTCCTATTTTTTTAAACTCAAAATTCTTTTGAACATTCCATAATTTGAAGTATCGATCAATAGTGAAACCTCAACTCTTCTCAGTAGTTTAAAGAATATTTTGATCTTATTTATTGCATACCTTTCAAGCTGTTAAATTCAATATGATATTGATCGAGTATATTAGTACTATAGAACATTAGTAAATAATATGTTGGTTGCAACTGTGGCTATGTTATTTTATTTTTCCATCAAACAAAACTTTTATTATAATTATAATGTTCATAAATGGTTATGTAGATAGTTTTTTTAATGTAACACTTTATTGTCATGTCAATTAGGAGAACTAGGACAACTTATGCTATGACAATCAATAAGGCCCAAGGACAATCTGTCAAGTTCGTTGGGATTGATTTGTGAACACCTATTTTTAGTCATGTACACCTTTATGTGACACTATCTAGATGCACATCTGCGGATCGTATAACTGTCCTCCTTCCGGAAGATGGGTCGAATTGCTCCACAAATATTGTTTACCCAGAAGTTTTATTATGATATTCTTACAACAATTAAATGGTATAGTTTAAACAAGTTTATTTCTACTAAATTATGTAATCTTTCCAACATTTCAACTTTTAATTTTATAATGAGGTGAATTCTTCGTAGGATTGGAGTGAATTTGTCAACGAGAACAATAGAATATATACAATGGACCGTTGTAGATGGGGCCAATGTAATCAGGTAAATCTACTTTTATGTCACTGCATCAAAATAATTTTACTCTTCCTATATTATAAATAGTGTTAATTTTATTATTTATGTAAATAATATAGGTGGTTGTGCATTCTCCTCATTGGGCAAAGTGCGTTTGTATTGATACAAGGACATGAAGAGAAGGTTTAAAGGGATGAAAAAGACATTTAAGAGAGTTAAATGATATGCAATCCAGTACTGACATGTCCACCTTTGGCGATTACTAACCTACCATTAATTGACCAAACAATTGTCTAGGTGTGAAAGTCTCTCTTACTAAGACTATATTTATCTACTTCTCATGCAGACACACAACACACATAATATATGCACAAACACACACACACACATAACTGTAACCAATCAAACACACGCAAATCAAGCTCATACACCATTAAGCAAAAGAACCGTTTGTTGAAATAGTACTAAGAAAACTTTATTTGATTGTAAGTCCATATCTTTTCCAAAAAAAATTGATTAGTTGTTACAATCTCTCTAAATTCTTATTTATATCAAACTAATTCATTCCCCCTGCATACAAATATGTGTGCTAATTTGTTTTTTAGATAATTCAGGGTAAAGTAAGGGGTCTTATGTTTCGGATTTACAATTATTTTATTCTGACTTACCTATTTCGATAATTTTTAAATTTCAGGTATATATTGAAGGATACATGATGTAAGTTGTAAATAATATACTTGGTGTAAGCTGTAAAGTAAAAGGTTTTATGCTCAACATGCTGTTTCTCTATGCATGTATTTTTTGTGTTCCGCCTTTTGTAAATTTAGCTATTTATACTTAGTTATGATGATTTTGGGTATGGAATTATGGTTTTTTTGGTGGTTTGGATATGTATGGATGATTGTAAGTTTTGTAAACAGGTTTAGATTTTTCTGGATATCTATTTTTAAAGGAAATTCTGCCGATTTTTTTTGAAATTAGTAGTAACTAACTTGATGTTTTGGTGGCTGGATGTGTTGATGATTGAGTATGATTTAATTTCTGCATGTATGTATTTTTCTGTTCTGTATTTTGTAAAGTTAACTAATTATACATGGTTATGATAATTTTGGGTATGGAATGATTGTTTTTTTGGTGGTTTGGATATGTATGAATGATTGTAAGTTTTATAGACAGGTTTATATTTGTCTGGATATCTATTTTTAAAGAAAATTTTGTCGAAATTTTTTAAAATTAGTAACAACTAGCTTGATGTGTGTATTTTGCCCGTTACGTCTTTTGTAAAGTTACCTAATTATACAGGTTTATACATGTTTAGAATTTTTTAGATATCTATTTTTAAAGGAAATTATACCTATTTTTTTGAAATTAGTACCGACTAATTCGATGTTTTGGTAGTTGGACATGTGTTGATGATTGAGTATGTATTAATTGTTCAATAATAGTAATCTGAATTGTGGTTGTATGTGTCTTTAAGTAATATAATATTTTCCGAATTTTAATTTCATTTTATTTTACGCCGTAGCTTTAGACACAGACATATACTAGTATATATATATATATATATATGTATATATATATATATATATATATGTATGTAACCGATTCATTAATAAATTTATAAGAATAAAGTTAGACTTACAACGGATGGTGGCCCTCCATTAATTAATCAGATGGTGGAAATGAGGACCCATCCGTAGTTTAATATTAAATGCCCAATACGAAGTCAAAATTGCCCTTATACGTCCACAATTTTGTTATATGGATTTTCAATGTTACAAATATTACATTAAAAAATTTAATCAGAAAAAATGTGTTGTCTGTTTTTGTTTGGATGTTTTTCCATTTACAGTTTAATTCTATGAATTTTCAATATTCTAAATATTATATAAAATATTTAATCAGTAAAACAATGTTTCTTAAAAAAATTTCGTCTGAATAACTAAACTGCAGACGACAAATCTTTATTTAATATTGGCCGCTACTCTTTCTTCCTTTGTCACAAATCTAAAACTAGCATTGCGATTTCGAGGGCTTAACAATGAGCAAATCAATTAGTGATACAAACATTTCTTTTTATTATCTTTGTTAAATCTAAGTCATGAAAGTCTTTTAAATTCATAATATAAATGTGTATATATATATGTATATTATTATTTTTGTTGAATACAAACTCTAAGTAATTGTATACAGACACTTGTTGCATACAACAAAGAATTTTTTAAAAATAATTTTTAGTATTGTTTGTTTATATTTATTATGTTTGGGGTTTGATTTATATTTCTTCTATTTTTAATATTGTATAGTTTTGTAATAATACTAATATCAAATAAATTTAAATTCAATAGGGATTTATTTTTGTCTAACAATATTTTGGCACATCATTAGTCAACAACGAAAAGAGTAGTAGTATCTCATTGCGGACAATACCTCCAATTTCCATTTCGACGATTCACGAATTTACTAGACTCTTCTCTTTCTGCTACGACCATCATCTTATAAACTTTCCGAACATTCTCACAAACAATCTCAATTCTCACTGAGCTGCCAACATAAATCCAAGCAATCCCCAAAACTTAAATCAAAGACAAACTGAAAGAAAGTAAAAATGTTTGGAGTGGTTTTCCCTAATCGAAGCTTTCCAATGGACATCTCCACCTTCACCCAAATCGACACTTTCCACTGGATCCTCGACATGAACACTTTCGTTGGTACTAATTTATCTATCCTCTTTAATTATATCTATATATACACTGTATAACTGTATGATTCAATTCTAATGTGCGCAGGGGAGGCGTACGATTCAATCAGAGAAATCTGCATCTTCCTCTTAAACAACTTCACTCTCCCACCAGACAAAGCCCTAGCTATATACATCCAATCCCCAGGCTCCCCATTCCTCTTCTGCGGTGCCGTCACTATCGCCCGCCCCTCGGCGGTTTTGTCCCTGCCGTGGCCGGAGCCTGGCGGCCAGATGCAGCTGACGGCCGCCGACTCCGCCCCGGTATCTGCCAAAATTGGGGTCTCGGTTGAGGACCTCGCGACCTTGCCCTCACTAGACGTGGCGGCGGAGAAGAGGATTGAGCGATTGGCGATGAAAGTTGGGGAGAATCTGTTTAATTTTATGCAGTCGTTTTGTGGGGTTGATGGGAGTAAGCTGGTTGTGCCAATGGATATATTGGATAGATGGTTTAAGAAGTTTCAAGAGCGGGCTAAGCGCGATCCGGAGTACTTGAAGGGATTTGCTTTGTAGGTTTTGGAGGTAAATGCTCCTATTTCTTGAGAAAGAAGTGTTTTTTCCCTCTCTTTGTTGGCACAATTGATAGGTTTGTTGTTCTGCATTTGTCAATGAGAGAAAAAAAGGTAGTTCTTTTATTATTACAAGTCTTGTTTTTTGTGTGTGATGTATGTTTAATTGGAGGGTACAAATATTAGTGTTAGTGTTGATGGGCTAATCTGTTTTTTACTCATTCTGAATGTTTAACATGCACTTGACCTTTACTCATCTTAGTTGCTGCAAGTTATGTCAATGAATTGAATTTAGTAGATAACTGAATATCTTGTGAAGAGTGACAAAATGCAAAAGTATTGTCTTGTTAAGAGTGAGCAGTCAAAGGATTTTATTGTTCAGGACTCACAAGATCTGAGATTTTAGATTAGGTATATAACTCTTTTCAGTTTTCAGTCCTTGAGCTGAGCTCTTACTTATTTAGTTGGTTAGTTCGCAGAATGTAAACCCCCTAGTTTGCACTTTGATATTCTTGGGGTGCTCCTCAAGTGTTTGTTGGTTTGGACCCTTGGTGCTGTGTTCACGCTGCCAATGTGTCATGGACATGGCTCAGTTACACTGATCTCATTTTATTCAGCTTTTTCTTTGGTTTGCTAATGCACCCATGATTATAATAATACCGGATTAGGTAACTGGTGAAAGAGTTATCATATTCCAGATTGCTCGGTATGTGTTTATTGCAGCCCTTTCCTTCCTTTCAATAATTTTTCAATAAGTCTAGGGAGACATTTTTCTAGTGACATTCTAGTGACTTTTTTTTTTTGGTTTTTTTTTTTGCAGTACCTCTCAAAAAATGTATAATATTTATTCCAACTGAATTTTTTTTACAAAAAACAGTGTTTTAGGTGTAATTTAGATACATACAAGAAACTAATGTCTGTACAATCCTGTTTCTTGTATGTATCCAAATTATATCTAAAACACTGTTTTTTGTAAAAATTTAGTTGAAATAAATACTATATTTTTTTGAGATGTACTACAAAAAAAAAGGGTCACTAGAATGTCACTAGAAAAATGTCCCCTCATAATTTTTTCATGATAAGGAGCTTGTATATATTCCTGGACTTGAGGCTGAGGGGATACCCCTATGCACAATAACTTTTGATTTACATAAATTTTAAAGAAAACATTTTATGAACAGTAAGATCATGTTGAAAATCCACGTGGAAAATAAACCAAGGAGGGTATGCATTTACCATTACTTGAGTTGGGAATGACGTAGAGAACATTTGTATGTTAATATGTATAAAGCCAATTTTACTAAGAACAACCATATTTTACTTAAAAGAGGCTTTACAATATAAAAGCAAGCAGTGGAGAACCCACTGGAGAGAGAATGTCTCTTTTAGTTACTGATAAAAAGAAAGAAATGTAGGATGCGTCTTAGGCTCGATTTTGGATGAATTAACAGAAGTCTGAAATTTTTTATCTTTCATGACATACCCTTTTGTAATTATTTTTTTGGAGAGAACTAATAAACTATAAAAATACAGAATTAGGGAGAGAAAGAGAGAGAGAGTTGGGGACAGGGAGGTGTTACACAGAAGTCACTCGACCTTTGTGAGGGCCATTATGTAAGGGTTGGGGGATTGGTTTTCATGGTGAGAGCCTCAGGGTTTTTTTTTTTTACCTACAAGAATGGGTGCTTGTATTTTCACCTTTGTTTTTTTATCGCAGTTATGTATATAGCTTATGCCGCTTGGTTTTATATCTATTTGAGTTGGTCTTGTTAACTTGAGTTCTTGCCTTCTGTTGGCTCAGTAATTTGTTTTGTGCTTCGACTTTGTTAGATAGCCTACGCTACTACTAGGTGTGTATTTTTGGACCATATATCTTGCTTGGATTTCAGTTTGGTTTTATCATCTAAAACATAGTATTCGTTTTCCAATTTTCATAAGAAGAGCAGATTTTGAGCAATTCATTTTATTTTACTTATGGGATAATGCCGGAAAAGGGAGCACTGAAACAAATGAATATATAAAAATAGGGGTTATGTTCGCCACTCTACCTACGGAATCCACCGATAGATATAAAAGCAACTCAATCTACTAAATAAACTTAAAAGCTCATGCACCCAAAGCCAACATCGAGGCTAGCTTATTCTATGGCGTTGACCTTGCGAAAAGGCTTCTAATCACCAACATGACCTTGTAGATGTTAAACATTCTGTCTTGGCCATTTTCATCAAGAGAATTTTGTATATTAGGATTCTCCACCGTTCTTTGATTTTTATTTCGCTATGAAGATGGCGATGCCATAAATTCACTTGACATTTTTGTAAAAAAAAAAACGAAAAATTGAGATAAAAAGAATATAACTTGACTAACTCCATGCTTAGAATCGAATCAAAAGAAGCTAGAGTTGAAATCGTTAAAGATGTTCGTGCATGATTTTCATCAAACTCAAATGAAGTTAGAGTTGAATGTTTGAAAATCTTTTCATATAAAGATATAAAAATTACAAGGACAATGTCGTTATGCATGGAAGAAGGTCACAATAACTTTATTTTCAAATCAATACAAGTTTTCATGGTAAATTCTTTAAAACAGGCAAAACAACCCTTTAAGTCGGTCCTTGTACTCTTCTTTTAGTTTCCTTTTGATCTTTATACAATTTTTATTTCATAATTGTCTTGTACAATTTTGTCCTTTGTAAGTGTGAGAGGTAATAATACCTATGGCATTAAAACGCCAATATGGATTTTTAGATCTGCTTTTAGTTTTTATTCCTTTTATTCTTCATACTGATATATAGTATAATTCAAAATAAAGCTTTCATAATTTATTTCATCCAATCCAATCCAATCTTTATGTATAAAATTTTAGTAATTAATTTCAAACATAAAAATAAATTAACACATCAAAAATAGAATCAAATACAATTTTTATAATTAATTTATACATAAATTAAAAATGAAATTAAATTAGAAAAAAGAACACAAAAATTAAATATCAACTTTGAAGACTCCGAAGTATTGGTAAAATTCTTTGTCTTTACAAAATTCGAGGACGAATCACCGCGGTGAAGGAGAATTTTTAGAAGGTTCAACATGAAGACTAATGCAGGAAATTAGGGTTCAAATTTGAAGACGTTTATGTAATTATCTGTAAAGATTCAGCTGGTGAGCCACGTACCATTGGAAAGATATGGAAGTCTATTTTTTTAACACAAAAACCTGTGCCTTATTTGCTAATTTCTGCAACAAGTTGTTGCTATTTTACCGTAGTAGGTGTAGGTACGTCAAGGCCTCTTTGGAATAAGTTAGAGTACCAAATATATTTGATAAATGCAAGTTGTATTGGGTCAAAGTCCTTTTATTTTTCTTGTTTTGGTATTTGAAAAGTTTATCTTAAATTCTTTGGAATTGTTCCTATATCTAGAAGGATTAACTAGCTCTACATAAATAGTGTTTTCATATTGTTTTAGGGCAGATATTGATTGAATGAAAGTTTAATTTAGCCTTTGGCTTAACAAGAGAGATTTGTTTATTTTTATTATATGTTTTCATATTCTTATCCCTTCGGTGAATTCCATAAAGTGTGGCGAGTTATAATCCTTTTAGTGTTCACTTGTGTTAACTCCGATTTATTTCTCCTATATTTTTCGGTGTCAATGCATGCAGGTCATGAAAAAAAATATATTCAACCAACTCTTATTTAAGTGTTAGAATTCGATCACGCACACGATAATAAAAAATTAATACAGAGATTTACGTCATTATTTAATTTAGATAGTCCACGGGAGCGACGTTCTTTTTATTATTAACTGAGTACATAAGATTTTACAATATAGACTATATATAACTCTACTCCTTTTCTAACCCTAATTCACATTATAGCCAAAATACCCATAATGTCCTTTTCAACACCGTATCGTACGCCCCCCACACCCCCCAACCATCGGTTCAACACCCGATGGGTCAGTGCTCCGCTTCGCCACACTCCCTTGATCACTGCGCTATGCTACGCTATGCACTTGACTTTTTTTAAGAACTTCTCAGTTATGAATCACAAATCTCAACAAACTCTACCTTGACGAATAACCTCGCTCATTCAGAAGATAAGCCACTTGTTCCAACCAGTATTTTTTTTTGGAGGGGGAGGTCCTTATTTCTAATATTTGGAGACGTTAACCAAATCCAAGCAATGCTTGGACTTGTCCGCGGTCACAGTCTTCGTCAATATGTCAGCTGCATTCTCAGAAGTGTGCACCTTTTTCAATATCACATCACCCATAGCAATCAACTCTTTCACTTTGTGAAACATTACGTACGTCAATATACTTGGTCCTTGCATAATACACTTGATGCTTTGCCAAATAAATGACACTCTAATTAACTATCGCAATACAGCTGTACTCTTTGATTTATGATCAACTCATTCACTAAAACCCTTTAACATTGCTTCTTTCCACAGCCTCAGTCAATGCCATATACTCATATTCAATAGTAGATAGAGCCACTAAAGATTGTACCATGGATCTCCAACAAATCGGTCCACCTACTAGTGTAAACACATACCCTGTTGTAGATCTCAAGTCATCCAACCTTCCAGCATAATCCGCATCTACATACCCCACAACTGATATCTGATCTTATTGTCTTGCAAACATAATCACATTATCTACAGTACCTTTCAAATATCTGAATATCCACTTGACTGCTTTCCAGTGCTTTCTGCCTGGATTTCCCATGTACTTGCTCACCGTGCTGACTACATATGCCAATCGGGTCTTGTACATACAATAACATACATCAAACAACCAACAAGCACTCGTATAAGGCACGTTTGACATATCTTGGATCTTTTCAGCCGACTCCGGACACTGTGCTTGTAGACAACCTAAATGACTCACTAATGAAGTGCTGACCTGTTTAGCATTAGTCATACTAAACCTCTCCAACACTTTTCTGATACAACCTCTTTCTTCTTGTATACCCATTTTCACCCACTAGTTTTTTTCCCTAAGGCAATTCTGTCAATTCCAAAGTCTTATTCTTCTTCAATGATTCCATCTCCTTCACCATGTCCTCAATCCATCTGTCCCTTTCTGGACTAACAATGACATCTTGAAAAGTAGATGGATCCCCACTAGTGGTAGATAATGCATATGCAACCATATCTTCAAACCTATACCTCTCCGTGTGTTTGATAATGCGTCTGGGTCTCCTTACGGCTATGTTTTCCTGCTGCTGCTGATCAACCTGTTCCACTAGCGGTGGATTGCCAGCGTTACAACTTTCCAGCTCAATCTGTACATCTTCCTGCTATTTGCTGGTGACTTCCGCATCCTCGATTTTCTAAACTTTCTAATATATGATTTGACCATATAAGCTTCATCCAACACCACATCCCCACTGATCACAACTTTCTTTGATTTCGAAATCCCAAAGCTTGTACCCCTTCACTCCTTTCTTATACCCAAGAAAGATACACTATTTGGACTTTGCATCAAGCTTTGACTTCTCATCACCGGGAAAATGAACATAGACTGGACAACCAAATATCCTCATACCTGAATAATCTACCTCTTTTCCTGTCCACACCTCTTGTGCTACCTTACTATCTAGAGCAGTACTCGGCGACTTGTTTATTATAAAAAATGTGCCATACTCACTACATCTACCCAAAAATCCTTCGGAAGCCTTGCATTCAACCTGATACACCGTGCTCTCTCTGTTATAGTTTTGTTCATTATCTCTGCCACCCCATTATGTTGTGGTGTCTTCCTAACAGTCCAATGATGTTGAATCCCATGCTCTTCACAAAACTTCTGAAAAGGCTCATACCTGTCGTGTTACTCGAACTCGGGTGCTGGTACGAATCTAGGTGTCGGACACGTGAAGTCAAAAAATAGAGGATAAGCGGATATGGATTCAAATTTGGACACGGATGCGGGGATACAGTATGTTATGATTTTTTTAATAATAATATTTATATTGTCCAAATTTATATAGACATGCATTTCTCATAATATGACAAAATAAAATAATCTTTGGTTTTCTCATCTACATTGTAGACATACTAAGAAGTATGGTAGATACGAGTTATAGGATTTGAGAGTACTTCATAAATGATTACTCCCATCGCAAACTGACCCCCGTACTTGTCAACTTGACATGAACATTACTGTTACAGACAAATGAGGGTAAACCTTAGGAATTACAATTTATTAGAACATTAATCCATAATTCTAAGAGACATGGTAAACATGGACCTTATTAATCCAAACTCTTAACAAAATAGGTAGATCCTTAGTCCAGTATACTTAGTAGTACTATAATACTAATCTAGAAGTAAATCATAGAGTGCAACTTCTAAAATCCATCTTCTTCTAGTTCCCCTTCAGTGCTAGTGTCAATGTTAGTGCCTTCACCCCCCCTTGCATCCTGAAATGTCATCCTTTCCAATTCTGGTTCATCAAAGGAAAGTTGAGCAAACTCTCATACTTCTTGTCCTTCAATGTCGAACTGATCCCCACCTATAAAAATAAAAGAAAATTAGTTGTTATCATGCATTAAACACTATTACTTGCATTTTTGAATATCAGAAAAATAGTGAACTTACTAATGTCCCAGAATTTGTAGGTCCATCTATATACTCCTTGCTTTTCCTTGAAAGTAAACGAAGGTTGCAATGCACTAACACAAGGTCTTTGGATCGACTTGTTGTTAACCTATTTCTCTTGATACTTTAAATTATGGCGTAAGTGGTCCAATTTCTCTAGGCACAAGAAGAAGCTGGTTGTGAGAGTAACTTAATGGCCAGGGGTTGTAGCAACAGGGGGTTGAAGCCTCGTGATTAGCCCGCCACGAAATAGGCTCTCCAAACTTTTTGCATCGATGACATGAGGCTGACCAAAATATTCAGAGCCAGTAGAAAAAGCTCCATACTCGGTATAAACCTTTTGCAAATCAGTTTGATTAGGAAAGAGACGCTTAAAACATTTACTTCGATTGATGGACCCTTCATGATGGGCGCTCCCCGTGTAACTCCATCTCTATTACCTCCGCTATCATTGAGCCAATCATCACAGTAGTATTTAGGGACCAAGGAATGTGTTATGCAATGCAAAGGAGTGTTACTTTTGTTCCACTTACCCTCCAAAATTTGGTGAATAACATAAAAAAAAGCTAGAACGATCAATAGCCATGTCTTCCCCTTCATGTTTAAAAATCATTTTTTCACATTCTCAATCATATTGTCCCTCATATCATAAACTAGATGCAAAACTGGGCCATCGGTGTCAGCTACCCTAAACATGTCAATGATTGGTTCAGTAAAACTAATCAAGTAGATAATCTAATTAATCCCGAAAAGTATCATCAACAATGTATTTTTTTACCTCACGAGCTTTAGTCTCAGCTACTGTGTTTCTATGACGCCCCCAGAATTAGGTATACATCACCTATCTTGAGTCGCCAGATACATGGTACAAAATACAAATACAACTTAATTATACAAACGTCGTGTAAAAATACGACAAAATATAGCTGAGAGTTTTAATAAGAATATTGTCATCTATAAAATATCCACACTCAAAGGAGTCCTCATTATATTTATTGTCACATTATTTAACAGAATAGTGAGGACTACTGATGCTATCATCTGGACCGTCACTCCGTTCCCCGACTCGTCCCAGCTATATTCTCATTTCCTGAAGAGAACAGTGAAAGAAAAGGGTGAGCTCAACTAGCCCAGTAAGAAATATTATGACCTAAGATAATGCAGAATAAATTATCATTAGCCTTCAACAATGTTAAAATGATAAAATACAAAAGACATCAAGTTTAACTGCAGCGGAACAAGCAATCCATTAAAAGAGTCAAGTAGAGAATAAAATCTACTATCTTCTATGATTTAAAAAGTTTTTCATCAACTTAATCGCTAAGACTCAGCTTAATAAATAAACCACATCATCGAGTCATCCCTGCACTACGGCCAAGGATATTCATTAAATCATCAATGGTCATGACTATACCGAATAATCCCTAGTCATAATCATACCAAAAACTGTCCATCAATGCATTACAGGCCACTGCGAATTTTTACCACATCATCCGTCACATTACGGTCATGACTATACCGAATAATCCCTGGTCATAATCACAGCAAGTCCATCTATGCACGTAAACCAAAGATGACTTTTATCACAATATAAACATGAGAATGATGATAATGATATAAGCATTAATCAAACGAAAATAAAGATAAATATTAAAGACTTTAAATTTATCCAAATATTATCAATCACTTAATAACTCATAATCTAATATTATTAATATTATAATAATATTTTAATCACTTCTTAAATTTATAAACAATTTATTTCAATTATTTATACTTTACCAAATAATGCATTTAATCATTCAAAAATGTCATACTCATAAGATTTCATCACCAATGATCAAATCCCTTATCAAAAATCTGCATATACCCTATATAGGATTTCCAAGTCATAAAATCCTATTTACTAATTTCGTTATTTCACATAACATATTTAACTCATATGTTCGTAACTAAACCATTTTCATGAAAAATTACCAAATCAACTTGTTATTTTTCTATCCTTTGCCCAAACATATATACATATATTTCATAAAGAACAAGTATTTTTTTTTCAACTCCCTTAAGTATTTTTCAAAAATCAATTTCTAATTAATTCCTTAAGAAATTAGCTACCTCAACTTTAACTCCAGAAATTCCCAAATCTTGGCAGGATCTTACACATGTTAACGTGAGCTTCCTAGTTTAAATTTCATGGTCATCGGAGTTATAGAACTCCGGTTATAGCATTTTTCGTCGAAAAAACTTAAATATTGAAATAGTTATAACTTGCTCATTTTAAGTCGGAATGAACTCATTTTTGGACAGGAGGTACTTTATACCATATATTTCCTATGTCCCAAAAGGTCGGAATATTTTCTCACAAATTAAGTAGCCGAAAATGCCCTTTTAAATTTCTGGACAGTAGCCTTTTTGGTACGTTGCAGTTTTTGACTCCTTTGCTAAAATCAGTCCATACAAAAATCTACAACACCTTTTCAGTGATTCCACTTGGATAAGTTATAAAAATCATAGATCTAACTCTAGAACTTGATCACATTCAAAAATTCAAAATATAATAAGAGATATGGTCGATTGAATTTCATATTCACTTTCACCAAAATCTGATTTTCAGTCCTTTATGATTTCTAAGAAACTTTCATGTTTTCAAATAATAACCAACATAACTCATCATGACAATGACATAATAATTCAATAAAATAAGTTCAAGAATAAATTTTAAAGATTTATAAGTTAATTTATCCTGAACTCAATAATGTCCAAATTGTCAACATGATACTGCTTTGTGGAGAAAAATTCAAGAATGCTCAGAAGAATATTTTCACGAAAAGATACTGGATGAAGCGCAAATATCCAGGATATTCCACTAATTTTAAGGAATATAGAAGCCAAAGCTTTAACCAATTGTGTATAATAGAATATATGAAACTGCAAATGGATTTTCGCCCGCCATGCGGTAATCCACGTAGCCAGATCATTTCCATAATTTAATAAGAAATGAATACAAAGTATCATTCACCTATGCGTGTGGTAATTCTACACAGACAGGTTATTCCAACAGAATAATAAAAATTAAATAACAGAAGGATTCACCATGCATGCGATAGATCGCACAGACAGGTTATTCCCAACAGAATAATAAATAATGGAATCAGGTCATGCTTAAATGCACAGACAGGATATTCCGACAAAATAATAAAGAACAGAACCAGGTTAGGCGAAATTCGCACCGACATAATATTCTAACAGAATAATAAAGAATGGAATAACAACAGAAATCACCATGCATGTGATAGACCGCACATATATGTTATTCCAACAACATAATAATTAATAGAATCAGGTCAGGCGTAATACGTACCGACAGGATATTCCAACAGAATGATAAAAAATGGAATAATAAAAGAATTTCACCATGTATGCGGTACTTGTAGCATGTACATGTCGTCCATCCAGCTTCATTCGTTCAGCTAAGCATCAGAGTCGTATCCAGATTAAAAGTGCTGCACCTGATCTACACAAATCCCGCACCCATGTCAGATTGTGTCAATGCGGGTACTCCATCACAAACAGCCAAGTCCGAGTAACACAACATACTTGTACATTCTGTCCCATTATCTGATCTGAGTCACTTAATCGTCTCCCTATTTAATTTTCCACTTCAGCTTTCCACACTTTGAATTTCTCAAAAACCTCGGACTTGTGTCGCATGAAGTACACCCAAACTTTTCTCAAAAAATCATCGATAAAGGTCACAAAATACAAAGATCCCTCTTTTAAAGCTACCCTCATTGGTCCCCAAACATCAGAATGCACATACTCTAAGTATTTCCTTAGTTTTGTTCACTGCACGCCTAAATTGCATCTTACATTGTTTTTCCAAAACACAGAACTTGCAGAAATCATGCTTGCATGATATCACTCCTTTCAATAGATTTCTTTTGTGTAATTCTTGTTAGAGTTTATGCCCTAGATGCCAATTATTTGATATAATTACTTAATATTTTGATATTATATTTGATTGAATAAATGAATGATTTTACTATGGTTTTATTTACTGCGTTATATAAATATTAACATAATAAAATTCCTTAGAATAGTGATACAAATTATATAGTTTCAAGTATGTGACTTGAACATGAGATTATATAATTACAATTAGTATTATTGCTCTTAAATGTCCCTAATCGAGTATCATTGTTGATGGGACAATAATGATACATTGAGACTAGTATGTGAATTGACTGATGACCAAATCTCATTGGTCATAAATATATGAGATATTGAGTCAATGCATAGGTACATGTTAGAGAACGATGTACTGGAATAGACCCACCATGAGAATTCTATGTGGAACTATATATTATGCAAAGTGTCATTAGCGATTCTCATAGTGACAATGATGTAATGATCCTCCAACTTGAAATTACTATATTACTACACGTGAATTTATGTACTTTGATATCATCAAAGATCACCTTTAATAGGGTGGACAATAAAGGTGATTATTGGGTACATCATGAATCGTGTGAGGAATATGAGTGATTTAGATGGAATTTAACCCTCCAATTTATTAGGGGTAATATCCATAGGCTTCTTGATTGAGTAGGACTATGAAATGCATGGCCATGCTCAAATAGTGATTATTTGTTTCATATAGTCTACTCATTAATCAAGAAAACTCAGATTAAATTATGAAGAGTATGACACATTCCATAACTCGAGTTTAATCTAGGATGTCAAGGTTAAAATGATTAAATTACATTGAAACATTGGTCACGAAAATGTTGTATTGAATCATCGATCTTATTATTACTTGGGTAACAGTGATGCATTACTAAATGCCGCTTATTGTTTATAATTTTATAATATGATTTTAAAATTATTGTCAACGTGATAATAACCTATAGGGTCACACACATATATTTCTCTCGGTTCCCTAGCTAGTAATTTATCTGAAGCAGCAGCCGCCCATTCGTACCTCATCAATCTCTCTCCAAAAGTTGAAATGAAGAAAGTTTAAAAAGAAAATGACAAGGAAGAGTAAGCCTATAATTAAAGTACATATATAAGAGAAGTTTATATGCACTGCATGCACGCATGCACATTGGATGCAGAATAACAACTGGTTCTTCGATCTTCTTCCCGATCATCACCATCACCTCTTGATGTGTGTGTGTGTATATATATATATTGTGCCTTCTTTCTTCAATCTTTGATCTTGAAGACGAATTTTTCTGGACCAGTTAAATGCAAAACCAAAATTAAATCACCAATTAGTCACGCTAGCAAGCTCTAATTTGTAAAATCAGCCTGGTCTGCCTAATGTGAACTCCAGGCTTGGGATTTTGCAATCCAAACTAGACGCTAAGTAGCTCTTGAACCGTGAAGAATCACATTCCTGCAAACAATTTGCAAAGCTTGTTATTACCAAAAAAACCTCCTGCATATATATATATATATATATATATATATATATATATATATATATATAGCATCAATTCGACAACAGTATTAGGGTTTATGACATATTTATACTCTCACTGATCATATTATATGACCACCTTTTAAAGTCATATATACTTGAGATCTCCATTCAATTTTGTTGTTGTTGTTGTTTTTTTTCACATTTTTATATTAATTTTAAATTTAAAAATGTCTTCAATTGATTTTAAGATGTTGAAATTAATCTTATATTTTGAAATGGAGTAAATGAGATAAGCAATATTAATTTGGGGTATAACCATGTCGCTTAACTGTATGACACAACCCACGCTTCACCAAAAGAGTGAACTCGATCATATAATTAATTCTAGTCTCAGATGAGTCTTTTGCTTTGAAAAATTAATCCATTAGAAAGTGATATACCTCTATCTGGTGTCCAGATCTTTGCTGTGATGAAAAGGTGGACAATGGTCTGATCCCGTCTGTATCGATGGAATTAGTATGCAACCAATCCTCTCTATTGCTGAAAATAATCATAAAAAATCAGTCAGTTAATTTATGTTACAAGGAACAAAAAAATATTAGGAGCTCAAGCTCAAGTTTAAGTTCATCAGTTCATCTGATTGATTTAATTTTCTCTTCGCTATTAGTTGGTAAGAAGAATGGTTAAACTAAAACATAAATGGGAAACGCTCATGCATCTAATAATTTTACGGAGATAAGATCATCAATATTGATTTTTAAAAAGTCAATTTAAGATATTTTCAAATTTAAAATTGACACGATTCATTTAAGTTTCTAAATATTAAACTTTATAATAATCATAACTGTATTGACATAAATTAGTTCAATTCATGTCAATTTTAAATTAACTTATATATAATTTGAAACGAACTCGGTATATAATTAAGTACGTTTCATGTTTCATATAGGAAGAAAGGGGATATCTGTGTGATTTTAGAACATTCCCCAATTAAAATAAATTTCATATCTTTCGAAAACAATATATATTGTACAGACCCTAAATCAAGAACTATGTACTATGCTTTTCGTAACAGCAAGACAACATACTCAAAACACGCACATTTCTGGTGCAAGATGTACTATCACTTAATTAGAATTAAGTGGCACCCTATAAAATTAAGAAATTGATATACAAAATAGCTAATTAAGTAATAGGTTTTTATTTTTGTTAATATATATGATATATATGCAATTTTAGAATCCTCTGCACGAGAATGTAATTTACTGGGGGAGAAGATTTTAGTTTGTTTGCATACACCTACTCTAGAAGCTTAGGTAGAGTCATTATTAATGTATACTGCTTTTGGAGTTCAATCTTATAATGTTATTGTTATATATAAAGATAGCTTCTCTTAGTGTCACAAGGTCCTCATTCAATATTTATTTAATTATTAAGTTACAACATTAAAAACTAAAGAAGTTATGATGAATTAAAGAAGACGTGACTTAATTATCATATTTCAAAAAATACAAAGTAAAAGCCCATAATCAAGTGTAAAAGAACGTGTACTTTTAGCTTGTTTATTAAAAGCATATACAGTCTGCTTATATAATAAATAAAAAATAAATCGATTATAGTCACGATTTTTTTTGTCTTTATAATATATAAAATCGTTGTTATAATAGGTTATATCTAAGACAACAGTTCGAATCGTCATTATAGTCTAAAAAACAGTATTAGATAAAATAAAATAAAAAAGTTTATTATAATTTTTTTATATTTTTGTTTTATTTATTTCAACTAAGATAAAAGATTTATTTTGAATTATAATATGATTAAAATTAAAGTTTTTTTTATTTTAACTTGGAATTAGATTCCACGTTAACTTGAATACAAAAGTTTATTCATATATGGAATATGATTTCATGTTTTCTAGAATAAAGAAGATTATTCACATATGAAATAGAATTCCATATTTCTTAAAATTAAAGATGTTTAATTTTGATAAGAAATAAGACTCGACATATTTTATTTTTTCAGCAATTTTAAGTTAAAAAAGAAGAAGTTTATTTTGTACTTGAAATTAGATTCATGTTAATTAAAAATAAAGGATGAATTTTTTTTTCATACACACACACACACACACACACACACACATATATATATATATATATATATATATATTGTGTATATTATAATATTTCATCAAGGGCCATATATTTCTTAAAAGTTCTCTACATTGATCAGGAAAAAGAAAGGAAGATCACCCACACCCCAACACACAAAACAATAATTGAAAGAAATCATACTGGCTAGTCTTTTGTGGATTAAATATCTGAATAAGTTGACAATCGCCGAGTGATAATTTATCACTCCTATAATTAAGAGTTTCTGTTGTTTTCCTACATTTCTCCACACGTTGATTTCGGTACGGCTACGCAGTTCATTACGTAGTGAAACATGATTTTATATAAGTTTTTATAGTTCAAAATTATCTTAAAATTTAAATATAATATTTTTAGTTCAATCAACAAATTAAAATTTTTAAAGTATTTTAGTATAAATGTATTGTTTGACCATCCATTATTAAGTTATAATATTAATATATATATAATTATAAGTAAAATAATAATAAGAAAATTAATACATTAAATTTAGAGAATATACAAATATTAAAACATAATAATTTATTAGGTCAACAAGAGTATAGGGTAACTCTGCATTTCCCAAGCCAATTTTCTTGCCCGAGTCTGAGAGTAGTAATATTGGAACCAGCTGGCAAATACAAAGAACATTTAATGGCAGCAGGTATCACTCCCTCCTGTGCGTACCAAACCATGTACTCCAATATTGTCCAGTACATTACTAATATATATACTAGTTTTATATGTATATATAAAGGGTCTAGTTAAATCAAACTTTGAGAAAAGGAGAGCACTTAAGTCAAGGTACTGGTCTTTTTTGGTCATATATGCAAAATGTCCTCGTGAAGGGAATAAGAACCAGAGATTTAATAATTTAAAATGTCATTAACAGTAGTATTAATATGAAATTATTAGTAGTACTTATATAGTTCCAAAGAGAAAAGAAAAAGTGTAGCAGTAGTTGCTTTTCTCTCTTACCCCATTTATTTATTTAGCGTTTGATTGTGTTGGTCTGCTTTTTATATTTTAATATCCAGTCTCAGGTGAAATATTTTAAACTCAAAAGAAGAAATCAAGGAACAAGATCAGAAGAAAAAGCAAAAGCTGCCACAAGAACCCCCCTTTTATTCTTCAAAAATGGTGGAACTGGACGTGGGTTTAATTTGCATTTCTATATTGAATGTACCATGCAAAAGTAAAAAGCACAAAAAAAGAAAATCTATACATTAATTTCTAAATTCTTACTTATATCAACTATACCAACTTCGTACTAGGAAAACCTTATTTGATTGTAAGTCTACATTCATCCATATCGTTTCCTAAATAAATTGATAAATTGTTATATTATTTCTAAATTCTTACTTACTATCAATGTAAATCATTCCCCCCCCCGGCTACATACAAACGTATTTGATACTTGGTAATGTAATAATTTTTTAATTTAAATTTAATTTTTCGTTATGTCGTGCCTTCAGGCACGGACAATTACTAGTATATGTATATATTCCAAAAAGTCTACGTGAGACTGCACCATTATATGTAGGACATTTATATTAATATACACCCTTTCCATTATATAAAATATGTCTTAAATACATGTTTTTGCATAATTTAAGAAAAATAAAAGCATATAATTTTTCATTTTACACATGATGGATTTCACATAAATCACTATATATATATATATTTTCTCTTTTCCTAAGTAGTATATAAACCTTACTTCAGTCCTTTTAAGGCTAAAATAGGTTTTATATGACATTTTGAATTATGTATTTTAGATATTTTTACAGGAAAAATAGAATAAATATTTTTTTTGTACTTCACTCATCTTTTGTAAGACTTTAAGAGTATATACAAATATATTGTGTTACCTTGAAGAGTTACTCCAAAGAGTAGTAGATGGATAGTCCGATTCATGTTGCAAATTGGGTCGATCAGATGACCCTCTGGGATCTATAAATTTGTGCAAGCCAGCATGATGATCGCCTGAGCTGCCCAAAGTGGACATGTCTTCTTCTCCAGACCCATCGGATTGGCCTACGTGAAATTAAAACCCATAAATATATAAATTAAAGCTAGGGTTTAATCAAATGGAATATTATTAAAGAGAGAATTTTAGGTGAGGAGAGTTATTTAGTAATGAGAAAAGCAAACATGCATGCATGTATTAAAGAAAAAGCTGATGAATTAAAGTATAAAAGCATACGAGTTAGTAGTAGGTAGTAGTAGTACCTGAGGAAGCTGCAGGTTTGTCAGTGGTTTTAACAGTTCGATACATCTACAAATTATGATCAGTATTTGTCTAATTAGACAAGTGAAATAGAATGAAATATATGGGAGTACTAGAAAAATCCAAATATATATAATACCGCATAGCAGAAATGGTTAGATTTTAAGGGAATGAAATAAAAAATTAAACACATTTCATTCTCAACTTAGGAAAGGAGATGTACTACTATTGTATTTGTATATATGTAGCAGTATATACTAATAACTACTCAAACACATAGGCTTATCAAAAAATGCTAGTTAACCAGACAAAGGTTGTCTAGATTTGTCTAGACAAAGGTCAATGGGTTGCATAGTTCAACTGATCACAACGAACTAAATTGTATAACTCATCATTACTTATCTAAACAAATTTAAACAATTTTTGTCTAGTTATCAAACACTACTCTCTCTCTCTCTCTCTATATATATATATATATATCATGTTATACTGTGAAGTTGTAGACTAGTTCTGGGTCAATGTCTTTGTTTTATCCTTAATTACGATGCTGATAAGTAATGGTAGTTGTGAGTAGTAATGAGCTAGCTAGCTAGCTGCCTGTATTACTCATTATTGGAAAATGATGACTTTTTTACTTTGACTGTTACCAATAGTAAATACGACTACTGTCATTCTTCTTTCCAGTACTACTAATTACAAAGATATACACTTCTCTCTCTCTTTCTCTCTCATTGGTGACTGCTAGAAATAAAAAAGGATGATATATACTTCTTTCTACTACAATAGATTTATTCTTAAATTCATTCATTCATTCACTAGCTCACAACATTTCATCGGCTACTGTGCCGGAGAGATAGTCGACGGACCCTGCATCATAAAAGTTTAGTGAATAATTTAAAGAAAGAGGTGAGACATGTCAAATGAAGGGAATCAGTTTTAGTGAAATTGACACACTGCTTTGACTATTCGTCAAGTTCATATAAAATAGAGCATATTTCTTTAGTATATATACGGAGTTATATTTTCCTTGAAATCCTTTACATTATTAAAGTTGTAGATAAATTATAAAATTATTTAATATATAAATGTAACTTGTTTTCTATATTAAGATTGACCAACTTTACCGACTACAACTTCACAGAATCCGGATTTCATATGAATAAGTTTTCTTCTCATGACTTTGTTTGATGTACCTACCTGCAAATGGCTCTTGACATGGGCAAGTGTAAGATCTTTGACATCCATTAGCTCAAGAACTGACTTTGGAGTTGCCCCTATATTCACAATCATTCAAATATAGAACTCTTAAGTATTAGTATATAGGAAATAGGAACACGCGCGCACACACAAAAACCCCCCCAAAAAACCCATGATTCCTCGTCAAACCTTAAATTGAAACATACCTAGTATAAAATCAAGGCAATAATAAAAAGAAAGAACACGAATATTACAAATATAAAGAAATTGGTAGTTTACTTTCATGGCCACCAAGAAGCTCAACGGCATGAACGAAACGCGCATGGAGCGTGCTAGTCCACCGCATCCTGGGTGCCCTCATACTCCGCTTTGCCGGGAGCTTTGGCAGGAATCTTGATCTCATCATCATCGCATGATTATGAAAACCCTCAGAAGGGTTTGCCCCAACTCCAAACTGATTATTTTGGGGATAATGATAAGAAGAAAGCCCGTTAAACCTAGCGGCTCCTCCCTGTATCCGATTATAAGCTGCCGATGAGGTGGAGGATGATGCAATATTATTAGGATCCAAGTTAGTACCAAAATAAGGCGAGTGATGGGAAAGAGGAGAGGAAGGATTAGAAGGATAAGGATTAGAGGGCATTGGATAGAAGCACATCTTTGGATCTTTGTCTCTTGGATGATGGTCCAAAGGCAAGAAGGGAAATGAACGGTTGTGATAGACTGGGATGCCCTTTATCGGCCTCAATCCGTCCGTTGTTGTTGATGATACATTGAGTAATGAAACCCCACGATTTATGTGGTTATAATTATTGGGTTGATTTTGGTGATGAAAAGGGTTTAGTATTGTTTGTGATGGTACTTGTGGTGCTTGTTGTTGAGCTCCTCCTCCATGTCTGAAATTATTTGGTGTTGATTGCGTAAGGGAGAGCTCAGTGAAAGAGTTGGAGGTGGATTTATGATGTTTTATGCCATTGTGTATTGAGGAAATGTTGGGAAGACTGATCTGGAGAGAAAGATCAGGAGAGTTTGAAGTACTAGTATTATTACCTTCTATACAAATCCCTTCCAAGGGCATCTTCTTTTTTCTTTTTTTTAATAAATGAAAAAAATTAGATTTCTCTCTTCTTCTTTAACTAGCTAAAGAAAATTGAAATAAAATCAAATATACTACAAAATAAAAGAATGAACTGATCTCTCTATGTATAGGTATCTCTTTCTCTCTCTCTCCACAAAGACAAGCACACAAAGAGAAAAAAGCAAAAGAGGAGGAAAAAAGAAAAAAGAAACTCAAACTATGAGTCTTGGGGTTTTCTAATAACAAAGAGATTTGGTTGGTTTGAACTTTGAGTAACAATATGTGGAAAAGCTTGGAAGAAGACAGCTTGATTATGAGTAGTTCTACACACAGAGGCTTAATTAAGGAGCTAGCTACCTTGAGAACTTAAATTAGAAAGATGGAAGAAGAAAGAAATAAAGAGATAGCCAGAGAGAAAGAAAGAAAGTAAACATGGATGGACGAATTAGTGTTTTGGAAAACAATAAAATGGAAAGAAAATAAAGGGGGGAATTCAAGAAAGTCGTTGAAAGGAAAGGGGGAGGGGATTTGGGTATTTTATTTAATTTCTTTGTATATATTACTCCACTAATAGTACTAGTAATTTTCCTCGAGAGTATATCTCTGAAAATGACACTAGAGGAGAGAGTATAACAATTAACAATCTCTCTTTAGTCAAAACACGCAAAGCACCAAAAAAAACACAACACAACACAAGCTAGCTAGGGAAATTAATACTACTAGTTACCAAAGTAGAAAAAAGCTAAAGGGAGAGCATATTTGATTTGCTTCTATATATCTTCCCCGTAGACAACGGGTTTATTTTTCTTTCTTTTACCCCGCCTTTTCCCTTTTGTACGTGGAAATGTGATTCCATTTCCCCCACCCTCCTCGCTTCATTCTCTATCTGTGGTCGATATATATACACGGTGTATATATATATATATAGTAGTACTTGTATTCGAATTGAAATTTAGTGTCAAATTTTAATTAAACTTGGATTACATTCGATTGCAAATGAGCTTCTTATTTAAGTAAATGGTTAATATTGAGTTTGTTCAACATACTTGCATTAATTACATGTTTGTATTACGTGCATCAAAGATTTTACATTTGCACTGATATGGTAAACTTTACCATGAAAATTTTACTTCCCTCCTTAATGTATAGGATAATGTATTAATAATTAATTCTCGTGAGACATTGGAATCATACATATACTACTCCCTCCATCCCATTATATCTGACGTTTTAGAGATTTTTCACATAGATTAAGAATAGATACAATTTTACTATTTTACCCTTAATTAATAATTTGATCTCATTTAATTCTTCATTAACACCAGACTCAGATCCCTCCCTCTCGTCGCCTTAAGTTCGCAATTCTCGCTACATTCATCGTCTTCATCTTCGATCTCCAGATCCAACAATGGAGCTAAAAACTAAGGCCTCTGCAAGTGAGACGAAAGCTTCATCGGTCGGATCGGCCGGATCTGTAGTAATTTCTTTGTCTCTCAAAACTTCAATCAAAGCCCCTCTATCTCTATGAGCTTTTCTTTTTGTCGATTACTTTTGGCAGTAGTAAGACTGTAGGAGTAATTCAAATGTTTATTACCTAATGAATGATTCAACGGTCGAGATTGTATCTAACAATCTCAGAACAGAACTGAGACAAAAGGGAGCGATCGTTCGACGATGATGATGATGTGTCGATGAAGTTATCTGAGTACTGTCACTAGTGATGATGTGACGCCCCCAAAATAGGTATACATCACCCATCTTGGGTCGCCAGATACAAGGTACAGAATACAAATACAATCTTGAAATATACAACTGTCGTGCAAAATACGACAAAACAGAGCTGTGAGTTTTAATACAAATATTGTCTTCTAGACAGTATTCAAACTCAAAATAAGTCCTCAATATATTTATTATCACACTATTTCATAGAATAGTGAGGACTACTATAGCCACCATCTCGGACCATCACTACGTTCCCCGACTCGTCTCAGCTATATTCTCATTTCCTGAAGAGAACAATGAAAGAAAAGGGTGAGCTCAACTAGCCCAGTAAGAAATATTATGACTAAGATAATGCAGAATAAATTATCTTTAGCCTTCAACAGTGTTAAACTGATAAAATACAATAGACATCAAGTTTAACTGCAGCGGAATAAACAATCTATTAGAAGAGTCAAGTAGAGCATGATATCTATTATCTTCTATGATTTAAAATTTTTTCATCAATTTTTATCGCTGAGACTCAGCTTAATAAATAAGCCACATCATCGAGTCATCCCTGCTTTACGGGCCAAGGATATTCATTAAATTATCAATGGTCATGACTATACCGAATAATCCCTGGTCATAATCATACCAAAAACTGTCCATCAATGCACTATAGGCCACTGAGGATTTTTACCACATCATTCGTCACATTATGGTCATGACTATACCGAATAATCACTGGTCATAATCACACCAAGTCCATTTATGCACGTAAGCCAAAGATGACTTTTATCACAATATAAACATGAGAATGATGACAATGATATAAGCATTAATCAAACGAAAACAAGGATAAATATTAAAGACTTTAAATTTATCCAAATAGTATCAATCACTTAATGAACTCATAATCTAATATTATTAATATTATAACAATATTTTAAACACTTCTTAAACTTATAAATAATTTATTTCAATTGTTTATACTTTACCAAATAATAAATTTAATCATTCAAAAATTCCATACTCATAAGATTTCATCACCAATGATCAAATTCCTTATCAAAAATCTGCATATACCCTATATAGGATTCCCAAGCCATAAAATCCTATTTACTTACTTCATATAACATATTTAACTCATATGTTCGTAACTAAACCATTTTCATGAAAAATTACCAAATCAACTTGTTATTTTTCTATCCTTTTCCCAAACATATATACATATATTTCATACACAACAATTTTTTTTTAAATTTTTTCAACTCCCTTCAGTATTTTTCAAAAATCAATTTTTAATTAATTCCTTAAGAAATTAGCTACCTCAAGTTTAACTCCAGAAATTCCCAAATCTTGGCAGAATCTTACACATGTTAACGTGAGCTTCCAGTTTAAATTTCATGGCCATCGGAGTTATAAAACTCCGATTATAGCATTTTTCGTCGAAAAAACCTAAATATTGAAATAGTCATAACTTGCTCATTTTAAGTCGGAATGAGCTCATTTTTGGACAGAAGGTACTTTCTACCATATAATTTCATGTCCCAAAAGGCCAAATTTTTTCTCACAAACTAAGTGGCCAAAAATGCCCTTTTAAATTTTTGGACAGTAGCCTTTTTTGTACTTTGCAGTTTTTGACTCCTTTGCTAAAATCAGTCCACACGAAAATCTACAACACCTTTTTCAGTTATTCCACTTGGATAAGTTAGAAAACTCATAGATCAAACTCTAGAACTTGACCACACTCAAAAATTCGAAATATAATAGGAGATATGGTTAATTGAATTTCATATTCCATTTTTACGAAAATCTGATTTTCAACCCTTTGTGATTTCTAAGAAACTTTCATGTTTTCACATAATAACCAACATAACTCATCATGACAAAGACATAATAATTCAATAAAACAAGTTCAATAATTAATTTATCCAGGAACAAACAACGTCCAAATTGTCAACATGATACTGCTTTGTGGAGAAAAATTCAAGAATGTTCAGAAAAATATTTTCATGAAAAGATACTGGATGAAGCACAAATATCTAGGATATTTTATTAATTTCATGGAGTATAGAAGCCAAAATTTTAACCAACTGAGTATAATAGAATATATGAAACTGCAAATAGATTTTCGTCCGCCATGCGGTAATCCACGTATACAGCTCATTTCCACAAATTAATAAGGACTGAGTACAAAGGATTATTCACCATGCATGTGGTAATCCACATAGACAGGTTATTTCAATAGAATGACAAAGAATGGAATAAAAGAAGGATTCACCATGCGTGCGATAGACTGCACAGACATGTTATTCCCAACAGAATAATAAAGAATAGAACCAGGTCATGCGTAAACGCACAGACATGATATTCCAACAGAATAATAAATAATGGAACCAGGTCATGCGTAAATGCACAGACAGGATATTCCGACAGAATAATAAAGAATGGAACAAGGTCATGCGTAAACGTACAGACAGGATATTTCGACAGAATAATAAAGAATGGAATAATAGAAGAATTTTACTATGTATGCAGTACTTCGCATAGACAAGTTATTCCAACATAGTAATAAGGAATGGAATAACAGAAGAATTTCACCATGTATGCGGTACTTCGCATAAACAGGTTATTCCAACAAAATAATAAGGAATGGAATAACAGAAGTTCTCTTCATGAATACGAAAGAAATAATATCCCTTACGAGTACAATAAATAATATCTCTTATCTTATAAAGAAGAGTATTCCGACTAGTAGGGTGAGGATATTCTTGAAGAAAACTTGCCATACGCTCAAAGCTTCTTAAAACTTTAAAGAAATACACTCAAGATTATAGAAGAGAATTCTCTAAATTTCTGGTGTGATTTCAATTCTAACTAAGCATCCTATTTATAGGAGAATTGAAAAGATACTATGCAATAAAATATAATATATTCTATCTATCTATCTATATATATATACTTTATTTAAAATCTAATAAAACAAATAACTTTATAAAAGTATTTTGTTTTATATAAAAAAAAATTCTGTTTTATTACATTAATAATACTAATAAAACAAAATTTATATATATATATATATATATATAATATATATAAACTTCCGTGACTTCATAAGAAGACACCTCAATATATTTAACAACATTTATCATCATTATTATAATTCACAATATTAATCGACCAGGTCGTTCCCAGGAAAGAGGGGACTTTCCAATAAGGATTTCTTCCTATTGGTGCGCAATTAGGTGACCAAACCTCTACTTGACAGAACTTCTAGACATCGTTAATATTGTAAATAATAATATTAATAACTTTGTTATCTCAATTATTGATTAATAATATATAAAATATCAACAATAATTGAATCAAATAACATGAGATACTATGCAACAACTACTATAGCAATAATTGAACAAAACTAAGTGACTTCTCACGTAAGAATCAATAATCAATACCGTGTGTTACTATGCAACCACGCGTATTACTGTACTTTTACTACCGAGTAATTTAACAGTTTTAACGGTAAAACTTCCGCCATTATTTTCATAAAAATATTTTTGTCGTTTTCTCAATCCGACAATAATTTTGTTGTGGGGTCCACCAATGATTGTACCGTCGTACGGATATTCCCTGACAAAAAGAATATTTCCCGACCAATCGAATATAATACAACAACTTGCATACTTTACAAAATTTATAAATATTACCCATAACTATAACATTATATCAAATCCACTCCATAATATTAAAAAAAATATTTCGAGAAATTTAAATCTTTATTCATAAAATTTGGGGTCTCAAAATCTCCCCTTCTTATGGATTTTTGCCCTCGAAATTTACGTGCGTACTTGATATGCCGAAGAGATGAGGATACCTTGACTTCATTTCAGATTCTAACTCTTGAGGTATAACCTTTGAGTTTTGAATACGATCCTTTTTATCCAAGATTTTAACACGTATCTCCTCATACTTTAAATCTTCTGCTATCTCGTCTAGTTCTAATTTAATAACGTGGTTCGGGTCATCCACATATTTACGTAACATCGATACGTGAAAACGTTATGAACACGCGACATACTTGGCGGTAAAAACGAGTCTATAGGCCACAGTTCCTACTCGATCGAGGATTTGAAATGGGCCAATTAAATCGAGGGTTGAGATTTTCTCTCTTCAGTAACTCTTGCTTTTAAAATAACGCCATCATGAACCTTCTTCTTCGTATTCATCAGCTCCGGGTTTGTAGCTGTAGCAGCTTTAACATTATCGACTAAAGTCGGTTCTAATCATATATTCGTTATCTTCACGTAGGTTCGTATATTCGCACTTATAAACGCATATGATCTTCTACTCAACGCGTCAGCTACCACGTTCTCTCTTCCACAATGATATTGAATGGTATGATCGTAATCTTCAACAGCTTGAGTCAACGTCTTTGGCTCATTATACGTTTGTTTTGGTTGAAGAAATATTTAAGGGTTTTGTACTAGGGTCAATACAAAATTCGATTTCACGCTCTGGGGTAGGTCAAGAAGTCTTCAGGGAATACATCAGAAAATTTATTAACAATAGAAATATCATTCAAAACTGTGACTCTCATCCAAGACTTAGATAGCAAATGTAATGAAGGTTTCTCCCAATGGAGTTTTAATAGATAAGTCAAAGTCTAATTTTTCCACGGTCAAATTTAAACATTGAACGCAAGCAAGAGAGATAAAATAATGGGTAGAACCGGTATCTAATAAGGCATAGACTTCGCAAGAGTTTATAATTAACTTACCCGTGATAACTTTGTTCAGGTTCCTCGTCACAAAAAAATGCTCTCTCTTAAACTACCGATTTTGACTTGTCTGGGACATCCCAGTTGGACTTAACTTTGCTGTAGAGTACATTCCACCCTTAATTGCTTCGTCACATTCCTAATCCATTATTCGAATCATTACTCTCCGATCCATATTGAATTGGGGTTGACCACTCTGCACAGGATAATTCCGAATTCGATGTTGGATTCTCCTAATTGCTATCCAAAAAACAAAATCCATTTCATCTATTTTGGCCTTATTGGATCAGACGTATTTTTCTACAATATCTACGCGTCGTGAGACTTTTACCCATGCATCATCTATTCTCATTCTTTTAGTTGCTTCTTCTTTCATCAGAACTTTGATTATAGCATTCTGCTCTAATATCTTATACTCTGCCAAAGAGTGCTTCTGTTTAAGCATCGCACACCAGGTAACACAATTTTGAATTATTGCATCTCTTTGCTACACGACCACCTGCCGTTCTTCAGCCTGCTCTTCTAACTCATGAATACGATTTTGTAATTCTAAATTTTGATCATAAAATTTTTCAAATAAATTCTCCTCAGGTTCTTCTTCTTCCTCACTCTCAGCTGCTACCTCTGCAACTAGCTCGGGTGCAACTATTAGTTCTTTACGCACCATATAGATATCTCTAATTTCTTCTTCGTCTGACATCACATTAACCTGGTTAGTGATTAAAGGTGTCTCAATGGTCTCACGTCCTTCATTGCTTATCTCAACATTTTTGGATGTCATTTTCAAATACTGCAACAAAACAAGGGTTAATTAACATATCACATATTATCCCTATACTCTGACTTACCAATTAAATACTAAATAAACTTAGGTAGGTCATATTAGCGAAGAAATTTTCCGTCTCTCCCCTCCTATTTCTTATCTCACATCTCAGCTAGGGATCATATCCTTAACCTTTGATACCAACTGTGACGCCCCCAAAATAGGTATACATCACCCATCTTGGGTCGCCAGATATAAGGTACAGAATACAAATACAATCTTAAATATACAACTGTCGTGCAAAATACGATAAAACAGAGCTGTGAGTTTTAATACTAATATTTTCTTCTAGACAGTATTCAAAATCAAAATAAGTCCTCAATACATTTATTATCACACTATTTCATAGAATAGTGAGGACTACTATAGCCACCATCTCGGACCATCACTCCGTTCCCCGACTCGTCCCAGCAATATTCTCATTTTCTAAAGAGAACAATGAAAGAAAAGGGTGAGCTCAACTAGCCCAGTAAGAAATATTATGACTAAGATAATGCAGAATAAATTATCCTTAGCATTCAACAGTGTTAAACTGATAAAATATAATAGACATCAAGTTTAACTGCAGCGGAATAAGCAACTCATTAGAAGAGTCAAGTAAAACATGATATCTACTATCTTCTATGATTTAAAATGTTTTCATCAATTTTTCTCGCTGAGACTCAGCTTAATAAATAAGCCACATCATCGAGTCATCCTTGCTTTATGGGCCAAGGATATTCATTAAATTATCAATGGTCATGACTATACCGAATAATCCCTGGTCATAATCATACCAAAAATTATCCATCAATGCACTACAGCCCACTGAGGATTTTTACCACATCATTAATCACATTACGGTCATGACTATACCGAATAATTCCTGGTCATAATCACACCAAGTCCATCTATACACATAAGCCAAAGATGACTTTTATCACAATATAAACATGAGAATGATGACAATGATATAAGCATTAATCAAACGAAAACAAGGATAAATATTAAAGACTTTAAATTTATCCAAATATTATCAATCACTTAAAAAACTCATAATCTAATATTATTAGTATTATAACAATATTTTAAACACTTCTTAAACTTATAAACAATTTATTTCAATTGTTTATACTTTACCAAAAAATGCATTTAATCATTCAAAAATATTATACTCATAAGATTTCATCACCAATGATCAAATCCCTTATCAAAAATCTATATATACCCTATATAGGATTTCCAAGCCATAAAATCCTATTTACTAACTTCGTTACTTCACATAACATATTTAACTCATATGTTCGTAACTAAACCATTTTTATGAAAAATTACCAAATCAACTTGTTATTTTTCTATCATTTGCCCAAACATATATACATATCTTTCATACACAACAAGTATTTTTTTAAAAAATTTCAACTCCCTTAAGTATTTTTCAAAAATCAATTTATAATTAATTTCTTAAGAAATTAGCTACCTCAATTTTAACTCTAGAAATTCCCAAATCTTGGCATGATCTTACACATGTTAACGTGAGCTTCCAGTTTAAATTTCACGGTCATCGGAGTTATAGAACTCCGGTTATAGCGTTTTTCGTCAAAAAAACCTAAATATTGAAATAATCATAACTTGCTCATTTTAAGTCAGAATGAGCTCATTTTTGGACAGGAGGTACTTTATACCATATATTTTCATGTCCCAAAAGGTCGGAATTTTTCTCATAAACTAAGTGGCCGAAAATACCCTTTTTAATTTTTAGACAGTAGCCTTTTTGGTACTTTGCAGTTTTTGACCCTTTTGCTAAAATCAGTCCACACGAAAATCTTCAACACCTTTTCTAGTAATTCCACTTGGATAAGTTAGAAAACTTATTGATTTAACTCTAGAACTTGAACACACTCAAAAATTCGAAATATAATAGGAGATATGGTCAATTGAATTTCATATTCCATTTTCACCAAAATATGATTTTCAACCCTTTGTGATTTCTAAGAAACTTTCATGTTTTCACATAATAACCAACATAACTCATCATGACAAAGACATAATAATTCAATAAAACAAGTTCAAGAATTAATTTATCCAGGAACCAACAACGTCCAAATTGTCAACATGATACTGCTTTGTGGAGAAAAATTCAAGAATGTTCAGAAGAATATTTTCATGAAAAGATACTGGATGAAGCGCAAATATCCAGGATATTCTACTAATTTCATGGAGTATAGAAGCCAAAACTTTAACCAACTGAGTATAATAGAATATATGAAACTGTAAATGGATTTTCGCCCGTCATACGGTAATCCACGTATACAGCCCATTTCCATAATTTAATAAGGAATGAATACAAAGGATCATTTACCATGCATGAGGTAATTCACATAGACAGGTTATTCCAACAGAATAAAAAAGAATGGAATAAAAGAAGGATTCACCATGCGTGCGATAGACTGCACAGACAGGTTATTCCCAACAGAATAATAAAGAATGAAACCAGGTCATGCGTAAAGGCACAGACATGATATTCCAACAGAATAATAAATAATAGAACTAGGTCATGCGTAAACGTACAGACATGATATTCTGACAGAATAGTAAAGAATGGAACCAGGTCATGCGTAAACGCACAGACAGGATATTCCGCAGAATAATAAAGAATGGAATAATAAAAGAATTTCACCATGTATGCAGTACTTCGTATAGACAAGTTATTCCAACATAATAATAAGGAATGAAATAACAGAAGAATTTTACCATGTATGCAGTACTTCGCATAAACAAGTTATTCCAACAGAATAATAAGGAATGGAATAACAGAAGTTCTCTTCATAAATACGAAAGAAATAATACCCCTTACGAGTACAACAAATAATATCCCTTACCTTATAAAGAAGAGTATTCCGACTGGTAAGACGAGGATATTCTTGAAGAAAACTTGCACTATGCTCAAAGCTTCTTAAAACTCTAAAGAAATATGCTCAAGATTATAGAAGAGAATTCTCTGAATTTCTGGTGTGATTTCAATTCTAACTAAGCATCCTATTTATAGGAGAATTGAAAGGATACTATGCAATAAAATATAATATATTCTAAATATGTATATATATATATATATATATATTTTATTTAAAATCTAATAAAACAAATAACTTTATAAAAGTATTCTGTTTTATATAAAAAGCTTTTCTGTTTTATTACATTAATAATACTAATAAAACAAAATTTATATATATATATATATATATATATATATATATATATATATATATATATATATATATATATATATATATATATATATAAACTTCCGTAACTTCATAAAAAGACACCTCAATATATTTAACAACATTTATCATCATTATTATAATTCACAATATTAATCGACCAGGTCGTTCTCAGGAAAGAGGGGACTTTTCAATAAGGATTTCTCCCTATTGGCGCGCAATTAGGTTACCAAACCTCTCCTTGGCAGAACTTCTAGACATCGTTAATATTGCAAATAATAATATTAATAACTTTGTTATCTCAATTATTGATTTAATAATATATAAAATATCAAAAATAATTAAATCAAATAACGTGAGATATTATGCAACAATTACTATAGCAATAATTGAACAAAATTGAGTTACTTCTCACGTAAGCATCAATAATCAATACCGTGTGCTACTATGCAACTACGCGTATTACTGTACTTTTACTACCGAGTAATTTAACAGTTTTAACGTTAAAACTTCCGCCGTTATTTTCTTAAAAATATTTTTGTCGTTTTCTCAATCTGACAATAATTCCGTTGTGGGGTCCACCAATGATTGTACCGTAGTACGGATATTCTCCGACAAAAAGAATATTCCCCGACCAATCGAATATAATACAACAACTTGCATACTTTGTAAAATTTATCAATATTACCCACAACTATAACATTATATCAAATCCACTCCATAATATTAAAAAAATTATTTCAAAAAATTTAAATTGTTATTCATAAAATTTGGGGTCTCACAGATGAGCCGCCGATGCACTGGATCTCTTCCCCACCACATTCATCTCTCTCTTTCTAAAAATGGATTAACCAAAACTGAGCTCCCTTTTGTCTCAGTTCTGTTCTGAGACGATGACTTTTAATTAATCTCATTTCAGTTCTGTTTTGTTCTGTTCTGTTCTGTTTGATGATAGCCTGCCTATAATGGCGGATTTGTAGTAGCTTGCTGTCTATAATCGGCCGAATCTGTAGTAGCTTGCTGTCTTTTGAAAACAAAGAAAATAACTATTAATTGTGGTGGAGAAGGAAGGGTAGAAAAAGAAACAAATAGCCAAAATATTCTTAGTATCGTAGAAAGTCAAATATTTTGGGAAGAAAAAAAAACTCTAAATATAAAGGGATGGAGGGAGTATATACCAGCTATAGTACTATAGTATTATTATTATTTTTCTCATTGACTTGAGAGGAGAGAGAAAGAGAGCCACAAAGGTGTATTTGTTTGGTAGTAAATAGGCAAATATTATATGTGTTAACATGCGTAAACCCAGATAACTTCATGTACAAATTATAAGTAAAACCTTCTAATTCCCTTTCATACTCCCAAATATTCCCTCCTAATCTTTCAACAACTTGGTCTGTCATCTTGGGTTTTATTATGTCTTCCATCACATGACCCCTCCACCCATTTAAACCCTCATTGACTCCACCCCCACCACCACAGTGTTAGGGTTTCAAAACCCTAGGCTGAATCAATGGCAATTTATGCGTTTTATATATGGGGATCCTTCTTCACATATATTGCTAAATATAATTAATTCTCTAGCCCTTTTAATGCTTTTTGTACTAGAGATTAACAAACTTAATTGATTCTAGGGTTCTAAATCTTTATATAACCTCCCTCTTTTGTCATTTACTTGTACATTTTAAATTTTATATAAAAAACTTTGCAATTTAATTATATTTATGTAGTGTGTCACCATTTTCAATGTTACACCAAATGACGCGAGTAGTACACATTTGGTGGTTGGATGGGGGCATTAAATGCATTTTTTTTTGTTATATAGCTTATCTAATTTTTTAATGTACTTTGTGTTACATCCATATGAAGAACTAATGACAATACTCATTTTTCTAATTTTTTTCTAGGTCCCTGTGCCTCTTTCCTGTATTTTCTTGGAAAAATTAATGTGGCCAAAAAAGCTTAGAGGAGCTCACAACTCTTTATTAGAAATATTGGGTAGACAGTTCTGTTGTCGAAGATGAATGAAGCTAAGTGGATGCTAGGCTCTTATACTCTGGGTTTTCATTTGGTCCTATTGAGATAATAGAATTTAGCACTACTTTTTAGTTGATTGTCCAAGTAGTTGGAATTTTCATATAACTTAAAGTGACATATTTTCTTAGGGAATGAATATTTATGTTACACCACACCGTTCTCATTTCGAATAAATCAAGAATTTCAAAATAATAAAAATAAATAATAGAGCAAAAATTGAATATGAGAACATAAAAGGATGGGATAATTAACCAAACAAAACAAGTGAAATTAAGGTCGTGAAATGAGCAAACAGTTTGGGCTCGATTCATACTCGCTCGACTAAAAATTTGATTCGAACTTGACTCGAAATATAAATGATTCAAATATTAACAAATTTTAAAATTTGATAAATAACTTGAACCTTCTCAAATTACAATTTTCTATTGATACTCAGATCATATTTGTTCGAAAAGTTTAAACTATATGCTCGATTTGATAGTTAAACGAGCATGAACAAAACCTTATTTTATACTTGATAAATTTTGTGAACTAAATCTTAATAACTCAATATTCAACTCGAATAGATTGGTTTAAACCCTTGAGTGCAATGGATGACATTTTCATATAGCAAAGTACCACACATTCATCCCAAGTTAATTAAAAATGTATAAAGAAGACACCAAGTGATGGCTTCAAGATTTCCTCTAGAAATTCAAAACAATAATATTATAAAAAGCAACTAGAATTATCGTCGTCTTCTTCTGCAGCGAAAGAAATTAAATTTCACATGGACCCATTAATTGGCCGGGTGGACAGTACTCTGAAAAGAATGTAACATAGAGGATATATATAGAATAGATTAGTACTATACTATCATACTACTTTTGTAACATTTGGTACAAATTAATTCTATAACAATACCATACAATTACAAATGATGCTCATTCCCATCAATCTGAACCATACAGCGGTGGGTCCCATGTAATAACACTCTTGATAAAAGTATCCCATTAACTCATCGAAAATTATTTTATTACAAAATGTATATTTACCCGACAGCCAGAAAGAATTAATAGTAACAGCATTTTTATCAAAAAAGTGAAGCTATTTAATGACGTACTAAGATCATCCTTCCTACTATACACTATATATAAGGCTGGATTTAGCTGTGATATTTATTCTATATATAGGGTCCACTGATTGGACGGCTGGTATCAAAATCCACAACATCTTGTATTTTACAACCGATAATTACCTGTGCCTGAAGTCACGGCGTAACGAAAAAATAGATTAAAATTATAAAAAATATTATATTACCTAAATATTCTTTTTAATTTAAAATAACTTACAATCAGACATAACAATTATCATAATTTATCACACTACAACAATAATTAATTTTCTATTAAAAATAGATATCAAAAAAAATATAAACTTGTCCACAAAATATACAATCATCAATAACAATTATTATAATTCATCACACCACCACAATAATTATTATTATTGTTATTATTATTGTTATTATTATTGTTGTTGTTATTGTTGTTATTATTATTATTATTATTATTATTATTATTATTAGTATAATTATTATTGTTATTATTATTATGATTATGATTATGATTACTATTATTATTATTATTATTATTATTATTACTATATTATTATAATTATAATTATAATTATTATTTTAATATTATTATTATTATTATAATTATAATTATTGTTATTATTATTATTATTATTATTGTTGTTGTTGTTGTTGTTGTTGTTGTTGTTGTTGTTGTTGTTCTTCTTCTTCTTATTATTATAATAATAGTGATTATTATTATTATTATTATTATTATTATTATTGTTGTTGTTATTAGTAGTATTATAATTATAATAATAATTATTATTATAATACTTATTACTCCCTACGTCCCAAATTATCTGCTGTTTTAGCAAAAAAAATTTGTCCCACAATATCTGCTTTTTTAAGATTTCAATGCATTTTTTCCATTTGTTTTCCTAATTTGCCCCTTTATCTTAATTGTTGATAATCATTACTCTCATTAATGTCTCTCCTCTTTTTTAAACATCCACATTCATGCCCCTCTCTCTCTCTTCAATTAATAATTGTTTCTCTCTATCTCTCTCTTTAATTAATGTGCTGCTTTCTCTCTCTCTTCAATGTTTCTCTCTCTCTCTCCAATTAATTAGCTGTTTTTTCTTTCTCTTCAATTAATAAAAAAGTCAGCACAAAGGGTATTTTAGTATTTTTATCATATATATTGGTATCTGTGTGAAACTCTAGAACAGCAGATAATTTGGGACGGAGGGAGTATATTATAATTATTATTATTTTGAATTAAAATTAGAATGAATCTGAACCGTACTTGTGCTTTCCCGCCCAATTCAATTAAAATGAATCTGAATCT